>OU862928.1:42632181-43885118 GCA_917880885.1 Limnephilus marmoratus
TACATACCATTATTTACACAGAAAGGATCCATCCCTATCCACTCCCTTCCACCATCCCATCCACATAAGATAATTTAACTATTTTTCTCGATTTTTCTCTATACCTACTCACTAAATAATTAACATACTTCAGCGAAAACCTATTATTGGTTAAATTTCTGTACATATTTCATCAAACATTATTTATAATTGTAACTGTTGGTTTTCCTAATAAAATAAAATAAAAATAAAATGAAATCACAAGCACTATCCTACAAATTACCCAACAACCAACTCACGCTAACATCAAGCCACTTTACAATCAAGACATCCACACTCACAATACTCGAAATAGCAATAAAATCCGCATACCTCAAACACACACTACAAAATATGGGATAAAATCTCTGAACTATATTGCCTATACATTATATAATTCGCTACCAGATATGTACAAGGGAATCCAGCAAAATAAAAAAAAAATCAGAGTAATGCTTTAAAAGAATATTTTTTAAATATGTATAAGGATGAAACTTTGTAATTTTCTTGTCATGTTCAATTGTCTTGTTTCTTTTCTCTTATTTTCTTTTCCATTAAGTTGTAATCATCCATATCTGTATAACCTTGTTCCCTTTTTCTTTAATAGTTTTCCATTGCTGTTTATTCTACTTAACCTGTCTTTTATTTTTCTTCTTTATTGTATGTGAATCTTATATTTTTAATATCCAAATTCCTATGTAAAAATTTTTCTCATTTCCTCTCACCCATGCATTGTATGTTCCTCTTGTCTTAAAATGAGTTCTGTAACTCATCGGGATTGCTCTAGCAAGAAATAAAAACAATAAAAAATAAAATAATAATAATAATAATAATCAAACAAATTTAAATAAAAGTCCAATACTAAGGTTGTCCCCTATTGACAAAGAACATTCCCTTTCCCTTCTCAATTCTCCAACTACACTTACGCCTACTTTTTCCTCTACTTGAGGAGTCCAGCCCATTTTAATTTAAAACATATATTTATCTGTAACACATGTAACTTAATTTTAGTACAGTATTATACTGCCCTGAAGAAGCTACGGTGGTGGCGAAACCCGGTCGGCATAAAGTATAGAAAATAAAAGTGGTATTTACAAAGTTTTTGTTTTGTTTGAAACTAGCTTTTGCCCCGGCTTCGCTCGCATGGTATTAGGGGGTTTCCACTCCGCCTCCTCCACCTTTCCTATCTCCACTCCACTCCCCCCGACCCCCCTATCCCCTCTTCATCCCTCCCACTCCACCACTCCCCTCTCCACCACTCCCCCCCTCACCACCCCGCCACAATACCCGCTACATTCACTTATCAACAGCTCGCGTTCACACCTATTAAAGCGTAACAATCAAACAATATTAGCATAGATTAGTATTTTATACACATTGGAATATTATCTATCAAAGGGATCTCCATAGTAACCTAAACAAATAACAAATTTCGTCTGGACAATAAACGTAAAGTAAATAATTTCATAACATCAGAGCTTACCAATATATACAGCGTATATTACTCGCAAATAATGTAGTTTTCTATTAGTGAAATAATTTTTAAGGTCTATTCAGTATTTTTTGCGTGAAAGAGTAACAAACAACCATATATCCATACAAACTTTCGGCTTTATAATACAGGGTGGGACAGAGTGGAGTTACTAGTTTCAAAAAATCACTGAAGGCCCCCCAGACCGAGCAGAGGGGCGGGGCGGGTGCCGTTAGGTCGAGGAAATGATGCCGTTTATGGTAGTGACCATGCCGTGGTCAGGTAAGTACCGAGGCTTTATTGTGGAGACGTTCTTTAAAAACGGGGAAAGCGTTGTGGCTACGCATGGAGCTTTCCGGGTCCAGTTCGAGTAAAATCGTGATGACAGTGTTCCTGATCCCGAAAACCATTCGGAAATGGATCAGTAATGTAAGGTAGACAGGAACTACAGATCCTAAAATAACAGTTGGGCGACCTAAAAGTGTGCAAAAACCTGAAAAAATCGCGGTAGTTAGAGCGTCAATTGAAGAGTCTCCAACCCGAGCAGCGCGGAAACTTGCCGCTGCGCTTGGAATATCGTCCAGAATTATAAAGCAAATCTTACACTCAGACCTTCATCTGTACCCCTACAAGATAATGCGTGCACGGGAATTGAGCCCACAAGATTTTGTGAAACGCAGAGATGCTTGCATTGCAATCGTAACTACTGTATCCCTTGTCGCTGTGAACACGACACAGAAGCCTTCTGGTTTCAACATGATGAAGCCATGGCCCATGCTGTCCATCGTTCATGCAAAATTTTGCAAAAGCTCTTTCCGGGTGAC
This sequence comes from Limnephilus marmoratus, assembly GCA_917880885.1. NCBI lineage: Eukaryota > Metazoa > Arthropoda > Insecta > Trichoptera > Limnephilidae > Limnephilus > Limnephilus marmoratus. The sequence goes on from OU862928.1 coordinate 42,634,495, forward strand.
CTGATTTCTTTGCGGGTGATATTCCATGGCCCATCGCTCTCCCGATTTGACCCCGAATGACTTTTTCTGTGAGGATACGTCGCAGCTAAGGTAAACAAACGTCAACCTCGAACCCTTGAAGCTCTAAATGAGGCGATTGAGGACGTCATCGCTGGAATTTCTAAAATTCTGAAATTAGTAACTCCACTCTGCCCCACCCTGTGTTAGTAGAAAGTAGGATAAATAAAAGTTTCTTAAATTATTAGCACACACGACGATGTGAGCTAACTTAAGATTAATAAATAAATAGATGTATTAAATGCGAGGTAAACAGAAAACATGGTTTCCGACTGTAAAGCAGTACTCAGTGAGAGAATTAGCTGAAATTTTAAGCTTTGTTAGACTCAAATTATAAATCTGTAAACGTACAAAGATTTTCAGACGATTCGTTTTACTTAGAAGGAATTTAATATTATTTAAACCCGGAGCAAATATACTCGTAGAACAAGCTGCTTTGTGGAATTTTATAAGAGAAGTTGTTGTCAAACGAATTTGCCATTGGAGTGGCCACGTGGAAAATATTTCTAATGTTGAAAATATGCACTACTTAAGTCAGAGGAAGTAAAATTATAAATGGGATATAGTTACAATGGTCTCACAGGGTGAAACTTTGGTTTTATTTTTTTGAATTTTTTAATTTTTGAAGAGAAAACTTCTTTATGATTTGAAATTCGATGAAACAAAAAAGAGCGACACTAAAAAGGGACCAACACATAACTACATCTATTGGATTTAGCCTGCTAGAGAATGAGATAGACTTACCGGACTCATCTTTGTGCGGTGCTTCGTAGCCAAAGATATTGAAATTCAAAAGAGGTATGCTATGATGTCCGCGCGATTGTCGACTGACTACTACCTAATTGGAGTAGTTTGCATACAATTTTTTTTTTTCATTTCGTTGATTTTTTTAAGGTGTGCATTAGTATTGGTTAACAATATAGTTTGAATAAGGAGAGAATTCGTTCATTTAGTTTATTCGTTAATTGGTAAACAATATGAGAGACACCTGGGGTCCTAGCATGGTCGATCGATATAGGTTTTATCGAAAATGTCGGTAACTTGCCATCGCTCCCGAGCACGACTGCAGGCCGCTAACGAACAAACAATAGTTCACAACGACTAAGGGTTCCTATTTAATTTGACGTGAACTATTATTTGTTCGTTAGCTGCCTGCAGTCGTGCTCGGGAGCGATGACAAGTTAGCGATATTTTCGATAAAATCTATCTATATCGATCGACCATGCTAGGGGGCCTGGAACCTGGAAGTGCAGTTCCACCCAGTAAAAACTGCAGATAGCACATCTTTTATATTTCAGTATCTTTGTTCGTAGTTCTTCTTTGTGCGGTGCTTCGTAGGCTCCCAAATCTTCTCTAATTTAGTTTTCTGGAGGTTTTACTTCTACTAATTGCGCGTAATTAAGTAAATATCGAAGATATTGTAAATATCGAAGACAGTTTGATAAATATTGATATTATAAAGTAAATTTATTATTGGTCATTTTTATTAGCCGAGCGACTGTACGGTTAAAATTAAAGAACCCGACTTCGATTACATTTCTGACGCCGCGCCTTATGCAAAACCATCTTCGTACTTGAATCTTAAGTTTGTTAAAAAGCTACTTTTATAATATAACCGACTTCAAGCAAGTTGCCAATAATGCCAAAATATGGCGCCACTTACGTTAACAGCTAGCGTGAGGAATGTCGGCTGGCAGGCGTAAGTGCTATTGGATTTGTAATTTTGTGAATTTCTCCGGTTATGAAGAGATTGATGGTTATATGATTAGTATTGTAACTGGCAGTTATAAATAATAATACCACGCGTCTATATATTTATATGACGTCATTGCCTGTCGTGGTTAGTCTGTCCCGGTGACTAACTGTCACTGGATCTGAGGAACCGGCTATTTTTGCAACCAGTTTGGAGAGATTGATGGTATGATTATAAATTTTTTTATATAAGAACATTCTTTTTTTATTCTTTTGATGGTTAGTTCCATTAATGTAATACAGGGTGGGGTAGAGTGGAGTTACTAGTTTCAAAAAATCACTGAAGGTCCCACAGACCGAGCAGAGGAGCGGGGCGGGTGCCGTTAGGTCGGGGAAATGATGCCGTTTATGTGAGTGACCATGCCGTAGTCAGGTAAGTACCGGGACTTTATTATGGAAACGTTATTTAAAAACAAGGAAAGCGTTGTGGCTACGCATGTAGCTTTCCGGGTCCGGTTCGAGTAAAATCGTGATGACAGTGTTCCTGATCCCGAAAACCGTTCGGAAATGGATCAGTAATGTAAGGTGGACAGGAACTACAGATCCTAAAATACCAGTTGGGCGACCTAAAGTGTGCAAACACCTGAAAACAGCGTGGTAGTTAGAGCGTCAATTGAAGAGTCTCCAACCCGAGCAGCGCGGAAACATGCCGCTGCGCTTGGAATCGTCCAGAATTATTAGGCAAATCTTACACATCTGTACCCCTACAAGATGATGCATATACGGGAATTGCGCCCACAAGATTTTGTGAAACGTAGAGATGCTTGCATTGCAATCGTAACTGCTGTATCCCTCGGCGTTGTTTTTTGCACTGGCGACCAAGGATTAACCATAACCTTAGGCGTCCCAAAATGAAAGAGTATTGCGAGGAACACGGCACAGAAGCCTTCTGATTTCAACATGATAAAGCCATGGCCCATGCTATCCATCGTTCATGCGAAATTTTGCAAAAGCTCTTTCCGGGTCACCTGATTTCTTTGCGGGTGGATATTCCATGGCCCCCTCGCTCTTCCGATTTGACCCCGAGTGACTTTTTTCTGTGAGGATACGTCAAAGTTGAGGTAAACAAACTTCGACCTAGAACCCCTGAAGCTCTGTACGAGGCGATTGAGGACGTCATCGCTGGAATTCTGCAAGATATGCTGGGAAGAGTGGCCGAAAACTTCTTTGAAAGGCTCAATATGCGTATTGCTCGCCAAGGCCGCCACGCAAGGCGATATCATTTTCAAAACATCATGAAAAAACGGCATCATTTTCCCAACCTAACGGCACCCGCTTCGCCCCTCTGCTTGATCTGGGGACCTTCAGTGATTTTTTAAACTAGTAACTCCACTCTGTCCCACCCGTATATAGCATTGAAGAAGAAAATACCCTAATAATCTAAACAGAAACATGGAAGAGAACACGACACAGAAAAACAGAAAAAGATAATGGCCGCAACTGGAACTCGAACCCAGACCTCTCGTCAGTGTATGTTGCATATAAATAAAATCGGATATATCCGATACGCTATCTACGTTACAAACCATTTATTAGAAAGATTGTTTCCAATGAAAAAGATAGTAGATTTGGAAAAATTAGTCGAAGATAATATTGTTAATTTTAAAATTTGAAAATATGAGATTGAGAATTCTGAAAGTTTGACAGAAAGTGGCAATGGCTGAATTGGTAAAAGCGCACGTCTTGTTTCTCCCTGCGTATCCTTTCCCATTCGTCCCGTTTCCCTTCCTCTCCCGCAACCCCTTCCCCTCTCGCGTTCCCACTCCGCCTCTTCCATCTTACCTCTCCACTCCACTCCCCCCCCCCCCTTCCGCAGTCCGCGAACCCCCCTCCATAATTCCCCTCCCCCTTCCTAGGTTCCCCTCCCCCCTCCCGGGATCCCCTACCCCCCTCCCGCGAACCCCCTACCCGATATCCCCTCCCCCCTCCTGTATTCCATGCATTCATTCCCGGTACATTCAGTTTTCAAACAGCTCGCGTACCACCTATTGTATTTTTTAATACAAATTTCATAATGCCAGAGCTCGCATATGTTATTCTGATGTATGAGCTATATTGTTGTAAAGTTTCATGAAAATCCTTTCAGTAGTTTTTGCGTGAAAGAGTAACAAACATACATCCATACAAACTTTTGCGTTTATAATATTAGTAAGATGACATCATTGCCTGTCGCGGTTGCTCTATCCCACTGACTAGCTGTCACTGGATCCGACTATTTTTGGAAGCAGTTCCCATCGGATTTATAAAATCGTCACTAACACTTAAAATGGGCAAAGCCGAACCAAAAGCCGCCCGCAGGGCCTAGCAAAACCGGGGCGGATTTTTAACTGGTAATAAAGGATTATTGTCCTTACTTTGGGCATTCAGACACACCTACAACACACTTCTTCTATCGTATGGTGGGTGGTCAGAAAGAGACATCAAGGTCTTAGAGCCAGTCTATGGTCTCAGGCGTTGCCCTGTGGACCTCATCAATCCCACCGGAGAATGAATGGTGCGGGCATTCGTTGACTACATGTTCGGTGGTGTGCACCGCACTGCATTCACACATCGCCGACTCTTTAAGGCCCCATCATGTGAGCGCAACGGCTATGGGAGCACCTTATCCTATTGATGGCGGTCCAGAGTTTGCGAGGCAATGAGAACCCAGGCTGTCTCTCAGTGGGGTCTTGAACGAGATGGGCATTTTTCACGTTGGCCGATTGCCACTCAAGCCTATCTTCTGGGGTAAGAGGTAATCGGAGGAGTCTTTCTCCTTCTGACCAGAAGAATTTTCAAGACTTCAAGTGGCACGCCGAGTGAGAAACGATATCATCCGGCAAAGGTATTACGCTTTTTTGCAGCGCCTTCTTGTATTCCCTCAGTGTTGCAATCTCTCGCCCGATATTTGGTGGGGTTATATTTGCAAGTGATTTTATTTGTTTATTATGAAACAAGATATATGTATTTTATGCTACAAATGAAGTACAATGAATAAATTGTTACCATGTAATGGTCTTATTTATCGAAATTTTTTTAACCTCGTTTTACTAGTTTATATACATTCTGAAATTACTTAAATGGTGTATATAATCTTTTAACATTTATTATTCATTTTTTATTTATAAGACTGGGGAAATTTATTTATTTATTTATTTATTAACGCCCTTTTTCGGGACTTTACGAACATTACATATGACTAATAAGAAATACACAGCATTCATTGTACATAACTGAACTGTCTCAGTGACAATATTTTACATTTGTTTAAACATAAATTAAGGATGTCCAAATGTCCACTGACTTGGTATAATTGTTTCCTTCCATTAGTATTCTTCTCAGAATTTCTGCACTGAAATAAATCCTGACTTCTATTCTCGATCCAAAATAAGATCAACCCGTGGATGCGCATGTCTCCGCCCATTCTCCCCACTGCTTGCTAGACGAACGCTAACACATTCAATCCCACTATTTAAATAAATTGAATTATTTTATTAAATTTTATTTTATTTGTCTGACAAAAAATGACAAAAATTAATACCTTTAAATAATGGTAGCGGTAGTATTACCAAATACATATTGTACTTTATGTGGCATGAGATTTACCAAATTGGCTGAGGAATTAATCTGAAACTAAAAATATCATAATGAAATTAAAAAAAAACCTCAGATGATTCACTTGAAACATTGAAAGCCAGTGAATCATCGTTGTTGTCTCTGAGGTCATGAACAATAATATGATGGACATTCCAAAATTATCGCTTAATACCAATAATATGTCGAATAAAATTACTCAAATACTCTGATGTAACTTTTCCGATACCTTCTTACGTAGGTGTTCTTAGGCATTTATTTTGAAGGAGAAATTATTTACTTTAACATGTTATTTTATCATCGACCATACCAATTCGCAATGTCAAGGAAGTAATCGTAGCATAGTTTTGTTGACTTCGCTAGCAGTGACATTTATCATATAACCCTCTGTGAGAGCTGTCCTCTTTTGTTCTTTGTAATTAATGATAATGTATTTGAACATATCTGATTACCCATTTTACCACTGGGTCTGAATGGGTTAATTTTTTGTAACGCGGACACACAGTACGACGATCAACGGCATACTGAATTTTGGGCGAAGTGATTGGCGGCAGCCGACGGCCGGCCGGTGAAGGGACCGTAGCGGGGGGAATGGTATGCGCAGTACAAACCAAATTTTGTACCATCGCGGGTTGTTCTAAACGCGGATAGAGTTTAGTATTACGTAGTGGAATCCGGAAGCTTATCAATTCTAGCAATACCGGACCGTCAACTAAATCATTTAGAATTTTATATAGAAATACCAAGTCAGTGAAAATTCTTTTGTCGGACAATTTGAGCATATTCATATCATTTAAAATAGTGTTGTAGTTCAACATAATTGCTGGAATACCCATTTTAAAATTTAGAAAACGTAAGACTTTGTTTTGTATTATTTCAATAGCTTGTACATGTATACTTTAATGTGGATTCCAGACGGGAGAATTGTACTCAAGTTGACTTCTAACATAGGCAAAATATAACAGTTTACTACACTTTATATTGTTAAAATTTCTAGTTAGCCTGGTTATAAATCCCAACATTTTTAAGCCCTTATTAGAGATTTCTGTTATATGGTTAACAAATGAAAGATTTGATTGAAAAATAATGCCCAAGTCTTTAATTTGTGTTAATGTCTCGAGAGTATTGTTATCAATGTTGTAATTAAAGATCACTGGATTTAAGTACGGGTAGCCAAGGGAGAGGAGTCGATTTTAAAGTTGATACAACACACTTCTAACGATATATTTGTTCAATGTTTATGTGTATAAAGTCCTATCCCACAATACGTGCGATCAATCACCGTCTAAAAATCCTGCGGAAAGTTCCCAACCCACAATAACCCCCACCTATGAGAATTATTCCCTCAGTAAAGTTGGTTTCATGGTTGAACTGAATCTGGTGGCGCGCGTTTGGGAGGAAAACTTTAAAGAGGAATTTTAAACATTTGAACTTTTAAGCGTATATAAATTAAAATTCCTATTCGAAGCCAAAAAGACCATCCATCTAACTTATTTATTTTTATTTCTGAAGTGAAACTTCTATAGCCACGCTGTGATTTGGATTTCGGATAAAACAGAAATGACGATTACTGCACCTGTGACGCATCAACTCCGCTCATTGGCCGCTTTGATTATGATGCCACGTTTAAAAGCTCATATTTGTTGAGATATGAACCGAAAATTACGCTAGGTCTACGCTCATCGGTCGCATTGATTATGACCTCACTTTTCAAGTATTGGTTGAGATTGTTTTGGTAAAGTTTCGCTTCTACCGCGTGTAAACTGCACTCGATTTTTTTTTTATTTAAACCTGAAAAGGTATGTATGCTTGTCAGTATTGGACTAAAATGATATTTATTTTAGTATATTAGTATATTCATACTCGTATTTTTATAATAACTGTTATTTTTTAAGTGAAAACTTATTTAGCACCATTGTGATTTTAAACTTGATGAAACGAAAAATAGCGACACTTAAAAGAGACAAACATACATCTATAGGATTTAGCCTGCGAGAGAATGAGATAGTATAGTTGAGACCCAGGCAAAGCGGATGTGTTAAGGGAGATATTAAATAAAACACACAATGTTTGCATAACATAAAAACTTTATAAACAGTAATGTTAAGAAAATATCTGTCTTCAGACGTAAAATAAATGAAAAGGTAAAATTAATTATAATTATAAAAATAATGCAAATTTAAAAAAAGTCTTCGTCTTGTTCACTTTGCCCGGGTACCCGGGCAAAGCGAATTTGGACTCCGGGCAAAGAGAATTAGGAATCACAATCGTAGCAGAAGTAAGAACCATATCCACTATATGACGTGCATGATTCGTGAACCCAACTTTTACACTGGCTGCATTGAATCCAATCCTCTGTTAATGGTTCAACATAATTTTCGTCACAAATAAGGCATTTAAAATTTTTATTTTCATTTGTTTTTGCTTTGACTTTTAGTCCGCTGGTAGATGGGCCAAGTTTTTTTTTCTTTATGATTTTTTTTTTTTTTGGATGTTGGCTTCGTTTTTCTCTTTTTGTATGTTTTTTATGGGAGAAGAAGTAAGAATGGTCCATCCGCTTTGCCCTATTCGCTTTGCCCAAGGCAGTATCAAATAACATTTTGTTAAAAAATACTATGTGGGTGCTGTATTTCATAACTAAACTAAGTTTTTTAAATAGGAAACAAATAAAAATTGGATGATATAAACTAATCTTCACATGAAATATAACCAAATAATAATAATCACAAATACCTTACCTTCGTTTATCGTAAGAAAATTAAAAAAAAATCGTTTTTTTATCAAAAAAAGCGTGCGTTCCTGCCAAACGACAAATATTCACTGTCATGGCGTCGGTAGCGCTGCGGTACACCGATTGTGAGACTATTAGCGCATTCTAGTGGTAATTTTCGGAAATATTCAAGTCATCCGCTATGCCTGGTCCATTCGCTTTGCCTGGGTCTCCCCTACTCGATCTCCTCTTTGGGCGGTGCATCGCAGCCTCCCCACTCTTGTCTATTTTAGTTTTCTGAAGGTTTCACTTCTATCGCGTGTGAAGTACACACTTGAAATATATTTTTTTTAGTTTTATTTTTCTTCCGACTCCAGTTTATATTTTCTTTAATCGTCTATGTTTTTTTGTACATACATTAATTTTATGCAGAAACTTTCGCCTAACATTAATGAAATATGTACAAAACTGCTTGTTTTCCTAATAAACTAAAATAAAATAAAAATTATGGAGATGTAAATCAATACAATACACGAATTAAGTGTAGATATGTTTTTAGATTTTCACGGCCAAAAGAATTTTCGTTATTTATTTTTGGGGTGTTATCCCGTTTTGCGCTACCTCCACCTTTAGTCAACGTTTCGGACAGCGTTACGAACGTTACGTTAGCCGTCCGAAACGTTGGTTAAAGGAGGAGGTAGCGCAACCCGGCATAACACCCCAAAAACAAATAACAAATTTAAGTGTAGTTTTGTGGCAGCCCTGACACCTCTCAGGTATGCCAGTCAGGGCGTATGACATACCTGTCACGTTAAGGGAGCTAATTAATATTTCAGTCTCATCTCATATCCGCTTTAATTCACCGGATGTGACGAGAGTGATTTATCTACCTGTTTTGTTTACCTGTATTTCAATTAAATTACCTGCCTTCTGAAAATACATAAGTACATAGAGGTATGTTTGCGTAGAAAACAGATCAATAATATTATGTCTGGTGTTGTAAGTCTAACTTTGTACACGGAAGCTGACTTAGAAGAAGACTATAGAGTGTTAATAATATTTAACAACTGTGATTTAACAAAGTAGCATGGTTAGTTGGTCAGTTATTTCCAAGCGTCGAGGGTTCAATTCTTTGCTAGCGGACCATACTAAAAGTCCCTATAAGGTCGTCAACGACAGAAAATTTTAAACAGTTTGATATTCCAAGTATATTGGAGGGGACCCCACTACTTTCCCAACGGCGTTATAAGGAAACATATGCTTTCCTCCTTCACCGCACACGTCAAGACTCTACTTTTTTTGAACGAAGCTACAATTATTTGAACGACTCTAAACCCTCCAATGTCCATGCATACGGGGTTAGTAAGCAGTATGCAAGTACTTACATTAACATTATACAAAAGATACATAGAAGTTTAATTTGCGAGGCAGGAATGTGTACCGCCGCCCCGGGAACCTTTATTGGATAACCAACACCTCTATCATAGGTCACCCCAAGTGGTTCACTACGTTTGGTGATTTAGCAGGGGTGCCCGGGTTCATGGGGTGAGGTTTGTCTAGGTCTTGGAGGCGGATGACCAGGACGTACTGAACCCAAGATTCCTACCCACCCCTTAAACCCTTTTCATTCCCAGAACTCTCCTCTCCTTCCTTTCCTTAAAAAAACCCTCCACATAGCATCATAGGTGAGCATAAAGATGACATAGGCCCTGAGGGAAATTATGTTCCTCAGGGCCTCCTGCGTGGAGCTCATGTAAAAAAACTGCCCGTGGAATAATTCTTCTGAGATAGGTAACATCAAAAAGAGATAACAGTGTTAGTAAAAGAAAAAGAAAAATAAAGGCTATAACCGGTCGAAGAAACCTTCTGAAAATAAAATAAGAAATGAAGAAAAAACAGTTATATGATTTTGTTATAATGTAAGTAATTACTATAATAACAGAAAGAAAACAAAATATATTAAAAGAAAAGCCAGAGAAAGTATTCCACGGACCACCAGACAGTCCCATTGAGAATGCGTATAGCTATCAGCCCAACCGCAGACGATGCTTGAAGTCCGCGCCCTTTAGCCGGCAAGTATACAAAAATTTTATGCCAAAAACATTATGTTTCATAACGTCAAAAAAGACTGTGAGGCAAACACCTCACACACTAACGAAACCAGAGCCAAACAAACATATATACTTAATATTCCAAAGTATAATTTTATCTTTGGACAAAGAAGCTCTGAATTTTTAGCAGTGAAGGTATATAACAAACTCCCACACAGTTTCAAACAAATTAAAACCAAAAATAACTTTATTTAGGACATTAAATCTTGGATTAGATGAACTTCTTCTTCTTTCGTACGGTGGGGGGTTAGAGGGGGGCACCTTGGTCTGCGAGCCAGTCCAGGTCCTCAGGGAATGAATGGAGCTATTCGTTGACCACATGTTCGGTGGTCTGCACCGCACCGCATTCACACATCGCCGACTCTTTAAAGCCCTATCTATGCATCATGTGAGCACAACGGCTATGGGAGCACCTTAAGATGACGCGCCAGAAGCAGATCGGTTTCATACATTTATTATGGTTATAGACATATTTGTAGGTCGTGGCGTGTCGACAAGCCACGGCGATGATTGGTTAATTTGTAGTCACGGCACGCCACGACATGCAAGTATGTTTCTGCCTTTATCCTATTGATGGAGGTCCAGACTTTGCGAGGCAATGAGAACCCAGGCTGTCTAGATGAACATACATAAACATACCAAATAACTATGTAACTTAACTCGATGAACTTATTAGTAGACACATTAAAAACACCGTCACAGAAGTTTCTAAAAAACCCTACCCAAATCATGAAGTTGTACCGTAGAAGTCGCTGGAGACTTATCCAAAACACAATAAAGTGTACATCTATTTGATATACACATTTTACAAAATTAATATATATTGAAACTAAATAAAAGTAAAAAAAGTTTCGGGGCTCCGTCGAAGCCAGAGTAAAATTAGCCTCTCAGAAACTGAGCGTACTGTACACGGCCCGCAGATGCCGTACAAATAGCAAGTGTGACTTTCAGATCGCCAATCGAGAGCCTTACCCCATCTCACATATGAGAATGGGTGTTTCAATATAAATTTATTGCGCATATACAATTTAATCATAAATCTTGAAAGTTCTGACAAAAACATGGGTCTCGTAGTAAACCAGCAGAAGACCAAATACATGGCCGTAGGATGCACCAAGAAACCCCAACTCTCTCATGTGGAAGCCAAAATTTTGAAACGGTACCGAGATTCACATACCTAGGCTCCCTGATAACAAACAACAGAGGAGATCCAAAAGCCCATAGTGAACGCAGATTGCTGTTTTCCGCCAAAATAACAAATAAAGTCCAGACCGCTGTCGAGAAACACGAAGATATTAGTGTACAAAACAATTAGACGTGGGTACCTACTAACTAAGAATAATGAGCGAGCACTAGATGTTTTAGAAAGGAAAATTTTGAGTCGCATCTTCGGACCGTTTCTAGAAAATGGATTTCGGCGCAGACATTACAACAATGACCTATATACTCTGTTTAACGAGCTGTCACAAAATTTATAAACTGAGAAGCTTTCGGTGGCTGGGCCATGTGGAGAGAATGACACAACATCAAGCACCAAAGTCCCTGCTGAACTCAAGATCGATAGGGCGAAGGAGCCTGGGAAGACCAAGATTAAGATGGAGCGACAACGTCCTCAAAGATATATCTACCTTAGAGCTTCTAAACTGGAGAGAGCTGGCACAAAACCGAGATGAGTGGAGGAAGACTCTTGATGAGGCCAATGCCCATCAGGGTTGTAGAGCCAAGAGTGATGATGATGATGACAAACTTTAATACTCAACAATTCAATTATATTCAACTAAAAACAAAAATTTGTGTCAATCAATGTTACTTTAAAAGACATTGAACTTCTGTCATTAATTATCCACCCATTCCAAATATTACATAATTCTTCCCCCCGGGGTACTCAGAACAGGGTGGCTATTAAAAATATCAAAGCAAAACAAGCTTTGTTGATTGTAGGTATTGGGTGACGCATCAATCGGTAAACTTTCCCGAAAAAGCGACTTGCCGATCGCGCTTTCTTTGTTTGCTTTTGAACAAAAAACAACAAAAACAAAAGACTTTTCCATTTTACGAACAAAATGTTTGCGAATGTTATTTTTAAACACACTTCGAAAGTTAGTCAATTTATTATTCGACGCCATTGCTTCAAAACTCTTATTTTAGTTGAAATTTGAAATTCAACAAATATTATCGACTCAATTTTTGTGACGCAAGTTTATTGGAAGTTTTGATGGCTGTTCCAATAATAAGCCCCCCGACAGTTGATCCCTCGAAATTATTTTTTTTATAAAATTATGATTTATTGTGCATTATTACTAATTAAGTACCAATTTCAAACCAAAAATCTAATTAAAAAATATCACGATTTATTATTTTTATTTTTTTATTTTATTTTATTTATTTTGGAGAAAGTTGACAGCAAATCAGAAATTATAATATAATAAAATAATAGGATGTTATTTATGCCAATTATGAACTTTCCACTGATGATAGTTATAATAATAAAGTGTGATATGTAAGTTTTATTTTTTAGTTACAAAATATAAAAAGGGGGGGGGGAGGGAGGAGGAACATAGGAATAGGATTAAGAGGCAAAGGACGGGAATATATATAGGGATTGAACTTTCTAGTTTGAGTCATGGTGCTTGCTGAGTTTTCGTTTTATGTCACGTAAAGTTGAGTTAAAAATGTCAATGTGGTAATAATTTGAGTTAAATGAGTGTGTGGATCTGTAGATAAATGAGTTCTGTTTGGAATTGGTCTTGCAAATAGGGAGATTAAAGGTAAGTGACTGCCTGCTGTTGCGATTTGGAACATGGAATGATAGGCGTTGAAGAAGATCAGGACAATCGATTAAGTTATGTGTAATTTTAAATAACATTACCGAATCTGCTATGTTTCTTCGACAAGTTAGCGTTTGTATTTTGAAGAACTTTGCAGAGTCTTCATTACTAACATGAGATCGAAAAGAGCGGAAATTGAGGTATCTTAAAAATCTATTTTGAACGCTTTCAATTCTATTTTTGTGCACTGCATAGCCTGGGTTCCACACCTGAGATGCGTATTCAAGGATACTACGAACATATGAGAAATACAGTGTTTTGAAAGTATTAAGGTCTTTAAATGGTTTACAGGAGCGGATTATGAAACCAAGCATAGAAGATGCATTAGTGACTATATGGTCGATATGTTTGTTGAAATTCAGTTTACTATCAAGTATAACCCCAAGGTCCTTACTTTCGAATTTGATAGACAACGGTACATGATTAATTGAGTATTCATGGATTAATACGTTTTTATTTCTAGTAAAGCGCACGATGAAGCACTTAGAAATATTTATTTCCAGGCAATGGGCATTACAATACGTGCTCAAGCGTAGCAAATCATCTTGCAGCTTCTGACAGTCCTCGATTGAGTTTATAGGTGAAAATATGTTCATGTCATCTGCATACAGGATAGTTTGGGAGTTTAGAAAACAGTTATATATTATACTTATACGCTGGTGTATACAGCATATAGACGTACAGTTTTTAATTTTTGTATTTGAATGAAAATATATTTTATAGTTGGTTATTTGGCGGTATACCACAATTGTATTTGTTGAAGACCATTTATTCGATAACCAACACCAGAAGCGGCTCTAGGGGTCCAGAAGTGGAAACTCAAATAAAAAACATGATAGGTATTACCTATGATACAATATCAAATTAAATATGATAATATTCATTTGTAGGAATCTCATGAGTGTGAGAGTCAAACACATCCACATAAGTCAAATTACAGTAATATTATAGTAATTTATTTCATGCGACAAGCGTAAAATATGCGAAATCAACCTATGCTTATCAAACCATCTCTTTCAAACGCATAATATTCAGCATGTTCTCTCACCCTCACGGCACTGACCCAAACTGTCTTCAGAATCCGAAAACGTTTTACCAAGTGACATAGTACCATCTCGTTTATTGTGTGGTGCGTAAAGAGACAGAAGATATGACATCGGGGCATTTCATAATTTGACCCAGCCAATCATAGTGCGTGGGTAAAAAGCTTCCATTTAAGATGTTCGATGTCACTGCTTGGCGCTGCCTGCTATTCCGTGGTGCATTTCAAATACATTAGAATAATACCAGTTGTTTTGTTTTGCTTAATATTTCAAAATAATATTATGTTTCACAGTCATCTTATAATTTTGGGAGGTTTTTGACCAATTGTCCTGAGGGAAGGACCGCCACTAACCGACACCCTTGCCATTGGTCACTCCAAATGGTTCACCGCGGTACAGGGATGCTCGGGTTCATGGGGTGATGTTTGACTTGGTATTGGTGGTGGATGCATTTGCCCATCTGCTGCGTGGGGGGCCAGATCGGGAGACACTGGTTGAGGGTGGCCTTTTGATCTCCCGCCAGACTTTCTCGAAGGGGTGGATTCATACTTCCATCACTCCTGGATACACTAACCCCCAGATTCTTACACATCCCTCACACCTTTTTTCCTTTCCAGAACTTCCTCTCCTTTCTTTCTTAAAAAGACCTTCCACAAGTGTTCGCGCCTTTTATTATTGCATATGGTTCTTTGGAACTACCGATTGAATGCCCTCTGCTATAATCAGTTGAGTTTAATTCGCCTCGCCGCAGGGGACACAGGTCCTATACCGCACCGCTTTACACTTGAATAATCGAGCCGCAAACGTGATTCTAAAGCCGCAGCTATTATCAAGTACCATCGCCACGCGTCACTTACTCTCGCTAATGATTTCGCGATCAATTAATTGTTCATTCCCAGTCACCATTCCTTCCAAAATCTCCCATACTAACATACCTACCTTCCCAGTGAACACAAAATCTAAGAGGGAAGCAGTCGGGGTAAGTGAGATAAAATATAATAAAATAGATAAGAACCACCGCATACAGTCCACAACATACCGCAGCATTTGATCCCTCGATCTTGAGAGGGATCATTTGCTACCCGCCGCAACAACAAGGAATCCCTTAAGATTCTTAGCTAGTAGATCTCGGATATGGGGACCAAAGGACATCGTTTATGTACAAATGGTCGAGAAAATAAAAAACGATTTTTTTACGATACCTCTATATGAGAGAGTTAGGTTTTTACCCATGGCTATTTCCAACAGCATTTATCTCGGGAATGCTGAGTATCTGCAGCCTTAGTTCCAGAAGAGATGTCGCATTACTCTGATGGCATATAAGCTTCTAAATATCAATTTTTTTTTTTTTTTTTTTTATTGAAATTTTTTTATTTTTTGGTACAGTACATACAATAGATACATAAATATAATGAAAGTATATAAAAAATAAAACTTAATACAATTATTAAATATAAATATACATATTTTTTTTAAATATTCTCCCATAATAAGCAGATGCTTGTGTATACGGGAGGAAGTATTATTTGTTAGGTTATTTTGATTATATTTTTTTGAAATTTAGTTTATATAAAGAATAAGAGAAACTTATGTGTACATTTTTAAAATTTTTATTTATTATTTATTTTTTTTTTAGTTAAGGTTTTCAGTATATTTTTTTAATTGTGTTTTGAAATTTTTGAAACTGTCCTTAAGGGGTCTTATATTTTCTGGTAATTTATTAAAGAAATTTGTTCCCAAGTATTTGTAGTTTTGTTGACCCAAAGTTTTTTTACAAATGGGAATTGGTAACATGTATTTTTGCCTGAGATTTATTGTGTTTTTGAAAGGTATGGTTTTGTTTAGGATATCCTCTTTGTAAACTTGTAAGGTTGAATGATACAGGAAGACAGTATTTAATTTTCTGACTTTAAATTATTTGAATATGAGTTCATATGAATATAGAAATGATTTTTTTTATATTATTTTTATTATTAGTTTTTGCGCAATGTAGAGAGGTTGTGTGTGAGTTTTATAGGCGCCACCCCATCCTATTATACCATATTGGATTATGGATTGACAGAATGCAAAGTACGTCATTCTCAGTAGTTCTTTACTTAGAATGTGTCTCAAACAGCTAAAAATATATGTCAATTTTCGTACTCTGTTTTTAAGAATGGTTATATGCGGTATCCATTTTAGACATTGGTCAATAGTGATTCCTAGATATTTGGTTGAAGTTTTCATTTCAATATTAGTACACAATAAGTTACAGTGGTGTTGTTGAGTGTGTGGTGCAGAATGGATTCTTATGTTAATTTCATACGGCGTGTTTGGTTTTTTTGTGAAAAATGGTATGTAATGTATTTTTTTAGAGTTTAATGTTAGTAGGTTATTGTCCAACCATGTTTTTAATTCATTTATATCTATGTTAGCCTTTTTAGTCAGTTCTAACCATGTGTTTGCTTTTAGAAGAAGCACTGTGTCGTCTGCGTATGAGATAATTTCCCCGTATTTAGCAACTTAAAATATATATTTTACATATAATATGATCAAAAGTGGTCCTAGAACTGTGCCTTGTGGTATTGAGAAGTTACTACTTTCGGAATCGCTTAGTTCATTTAATAATTTTAATTGTTGTGGTCTATTTTCCAAAAAGCTTATAATCCAGGATAGCACCAGTCCATTTATTCCAATTGATTTAATTTTTTTTATTAAGTTAGTATGAGATATACTATCAAATGCTTTTTTAAGGTCAATAAATATTCCAATGCATTTTTCATTTGAGTCTAGGGCGGTATATATATATAGTTTGTTATTTTCGCAATGGCATCGTGGGTGCTGGTGTTTTTTTTGAAACCATACTGTTTAGAATTTATAATGTGATGTTGTTCTAAGAAGGCCCAGATTTGGTTTTTTACAATTTTTTCGAATATTTTTGATATATTAGATAAAAGGGATATAGGGCGGTAATTTTGTGGGTCTTTTGGGCAGTCTGCTTTATATATCGGTGCTATTATTGTTCTTTTGTAATTATTTGGAAATACACCTTTTATAAGGCTTGTATTTATTATATGAGTTAATGGGCAAATTAGATATTGTTTCATTGTTTTTAATATTTTTACATCTATGTTGTCATAACCGGGAGCAGAGCCCCCCTTTAAATCATCGATAACTTTTCCAACATCAGTTTCTGTTATTTTGTTGAAATTATTATATTGGTGTTGGGGAGTGTGGGGATTATTTTTATTATTGTTGGGACAGGTTTTTATAGCGTTTGCCAGATTTTTTCCAACACTTACAAAATAGTTGTTTAAAATATTACAGCATTTTTTAGTGTCGAGTTGGACATTGTACGTTTTTTCCCCATCTGAAATTTCGGATATACAACTTCTCTTTTTATTTTTATTTATTATTTCGTTTATTGTAGTCCAAATTTTTTTATTATTATTTTTGGCCTCTATAATTTGTTGGGAGTAGTAGCTATTTTTCGTTTTTCGAATTAAAGTTGTTAATATGTTTTTATATTTTTTGTAGTATGAAATAATAGATTTTTTTAGCATTCGATTGATGAGCTAGTTTGAAAAGTTTTTTTTTTCTAACTGCTTTTACTAATCCGTTAGTGATCCAGGGTTTAATCTTTTTTGTTTTTGAGTTTTTATGCAAGTCTTTAATTTCAGAGGCATTTAATATGTGTTCTTATAATTTTTTTTCAAAAAAATGTGCACATTCATTAGCGCACTTACTGTTTATTACTTCAGTCCATTTTTCTGTTGAGAGTGATTTTTCTAATAGTTCGTAGCTTAATGTGGTTTTTGTGGTACTTAATTCATGTATGTTTTTGTTTTTATTTTTAGTTTCATAGTTAAAAAGTGTTGCGTGATGATCAGTTATGTTTATCTTCCAAATCGTAGATTTAACATTTTTTATATAATTCAGGTTTACATTACACCAAATATGGTCTAGACAAGATGGCGTTTGATTTGGTACTTCTCGTTATAGTTATTAATGCACGATTTGAAGTTGTGGTGAGTCATCATGTTCAAGAAGTTATTTTTTTCAATTGAATTATGGTTATTAGAAATATTTATGTTAAAGTCTCCACATATAATCGTAAAAATCTTTGTTAATTTATTCAGGTATAGATAAAGTTCGTTTGTAAAATTTGTTATGTTTGATTTGTGTGTACGGTATATTGTTATGATTCTATATATAGAATTTTTAAATTTAATATCTATTTTTAAGCAGTTGACAAATTCAATGTTCACTTCTTCTGTGTTTAACACTTCACAATCGTCGCGTACGAACATAATTATTCCACTATTTTTGTTTATAGATAAATGGTTTTATATCGGTACCAGATATTCTGGTTAAAACAGGATTTTATGTCCCGGATAATTTCAGGCCAGGCCACCAACACAGGCTTTTGATTCTTCCCAGGTGCAGAACCAACTTACCAATGGTGACGCTCCTGGGAAGAATCACTAGGTTAATTAATTGCCTTGCAGGAAATGTGGATATTTTCCACATGTCCTACAATGAGTTTTAACGTGAAATATCACTCATGTCTTAAATGTAAATATATTTATTATGTACGAGTGTATGCATTGTATTGGTTTTTATACTGTCTTTGCAAATAAATAAAATAAATAAATGACATTATTTTAGAAATTATTTTCCACTCTCAATAAAATATTTTAATTTGGAACAATAGCAAGAAAAATCATGAAAATCGAGTGCATTTCTTTTAAAAACAGACGAAGATTTGAAACTACCTTCGAAGCAAGGTGTTTATCGTATATACAATCTTGTTTTTAAGTATAAATCTCAAGTTTTAAGTATCTCTCCAACCTGCATGTTCGGATATAAAACTCTGGGTTTCTCGACCGTTGGCTAATGTTCTTTTCAGCGCAATCGTAATATAATTACATATAAAAGAGAAAGTACGAAAACAGTGTAAAATATAGTTGTGAATGATGAAAACTTGGATCAGGTGGACGAGTTTGTGTATCAGGTTAGCACGTTTAGGAGAGATGGGAAGGCTGACAGAGATATTGAAAGAGGGGTAAATGCAGGTAACGTTACGAAAAGTGTGATCGGGCGAGGCGAACGGTCGGGCCTTTACGCACGCTTGACTTGGGGAGTATTTGGTGAATGCGTGACGAGAGCGTTATGAAAAGTGTGATCGGTCGAAGCGAACGGTCGGGCGAGGCGAACAGAAGTTGAGAGGGAGATATAAGTTAGTTAAGTTTTACTTCAGTCGTATGGTCTAAAGCACACTCGTTTTTTTAACAATTCAGTTAGGTACTAATGAAATAAAAAAAGAAATATTATTCTTAAACTGCAAATTTCACATCATTTTAATGATATGGAAATTATTTGCAAAGCATAAAATAATTTATTAAAGGCATTTACAGTTTATAGTCTAGGTTTTATGATTTGTTAAATTTGATGGTCCCATAAAATGGCTTGACAGCTGTTGTGAGGTTATTGATAAATATAAAAGTAGAAAGAAATAAAATATTAGTGTATAATTTGTGATTTTGTCATGTGTGTAATTTTTATAAAGATATTGGAAAACGGTAACTTTATACTGGCAACACCAATATTTAGTACTTAATGTACAAACAATTTGATGGCCTCCGTGGCCGTGGAGATCGCGGGTTCAAATCCCAGCGTTCGCTAGTATTTTTTAATTGATTTGTTTTTTTTTCACGTTAAAAATTTAAAAAAATAATAAAAAATCGACTTTTTTTGTTGACTGAAATTACATTTTGTCTTTAAAAAATACAACGCATTTAAAAAAACTGGGCTACAGCAGACTGCCCCTTAATAACTCTTTACAATAATAAAATATTAAAAACTATTGCATTAACTCGAGAACGGCTGGACCGATTTTTAAAATCTTTGATTTGTTGGATTTGTCTCCACCCTGAATAGTAGAATAGCTATTAAAACATCGGAAGTATTCACGAAAAAAAAAGTATTAAGAAAATTCTTTTCCTCGTGCATTTTGTATGGAACGAATTCTCACCTTTTGAAAGAGCTGCAGCAATATTGTGATAAGTATATTGAATAGTGAGTGAATTCCAAAAATTCAAAACCGTCAAATGTCAATGCGCTGATTGTTTTACTTTTGTTCTTTAAACATATAATGCTGCCCCTCTTTCTTACACACTAAATGTCAACAGTCGAAAATGAGACAAACGGTGAACGTACGTCTGAATCCCTCCAAAGGAAAAATACAATCTTACTAATATTAGGTCCTTACATATGAAATTGGCGTTTTGTATGGGAGGAATATAGAGTCGATTTTTTAATATAATATATTTATTTAATCAAAGTACGTAATAGAATTTGAAATTAAAACACTTTTGTACTTTCTTCCACTAATTTATATTTCACCGGACATTGAATAGGATGAAACCGGTCCTGGTGAAATATAAATTAGTGGAAGAAAGTACAAAAGTGTTTTAATTTCAAATTCTAATACAATGGAATTCCACCACGAATTATCAGTGCAAAAACTAGACTCATTCAAAGTATGTACCATTGCTATCTATACACTTTTGCCATCTCATAGGTAGTTCATCGATCCCTTTACTAAAAAAACCATTCGGACGAGAATCAATAAAATCTTTGAAGGCGGTTTGGACTGCCCCATCGGAGTTGAATTTTTTCCCTTGCAAGAAGTTATCCAAATTTCGAAAAAAATGGTAATCTGTTGGGGTAAGGTCCGGAGAGTACGGTGGATGTCTTAGACATTCCAATTGAAGCTCCTCTAATTTGGTAGCCGTCTGTTGTGCAGTATGTGGTCTAGCGTTCTAGCGTTCTAGTTCTAGCGTTTAATGAAACTTTACAATAATATAGCTCATACATCAGAATAACATATATGCTATATATATATATCTAATGGTAAGCTCTGGCGTTATGAAATTTGTATAAATGAAAATGTGTGTATTTCATATATTTTAGCGGCAGGGAGGGCAAGATACGAGGGAGGGGGAAGGCGGTGAAGGTGGTAGGGAACGGAGACGCACGGGAAAGGACTTGCAGGCAGAATCAACTTATTTCTTTGAATGGCATTGCAACGCATACCGGGTATCAGCTAGTTGTTTTATAAAAGTGAATCCAAATCATGATAATTTTATAACGTTAGGTCACTCAAAACGTTTTTCGTTTGGTCTTATCTCGCAATTGTGGGTCAGTTTTTATTACTAAGTTCATGTAATGTTATTATTGAATTTGTAGATAATTTGATGTCGAAAAATTAATTCATCGATTTCTTTGTACAGACTTATTTACTTGAATATAAAGTCAAAGTTTAGACTGATTGATGTCGATATATATAAATATATATATTTTTTAAAATAGCTCCACACAGGAGGCCCTGAGGAAAATAATTTCCCTTAGGGCTTATGTCATCTTAGGGGATGTTGTGTGGAGGGTTTTTTAAAGAAGGAATGGATAGGTTTTGGGAAGGAATAAGGTATGAGGGGTGGGTAGGAATCTGGGGTTCACTGTGTCCAGGAGCGACAGACGTATTAATTCATCCCTCTAACTGCGGTGTAAGCCGATGGGTCGAGAAAGTCCGAATGAAAAGGTCAAAGGGCCTCCCTCAACTAGTCACACTCAATCCGGCCCTTCGCATCCGCCGCCAAAACCTAGACAAGCTTCACTTCGTGAACCCGGGCACGCGGCCTAAGTCACCAAACGTAGAGAACCCGCTTGGGGTGACCAATAGCAGAGGTTTTGGTTAGCCAATAAATGGGTTTCGGGGGCGGCGGTACCCATACCCGCCGCCCAAATTGAAAACACACACATTTTTACACACTTTCAAAACTTGAGGATCCCGGTTGATGAAGGTTAGTAATACGTTGGGGTCACCACGAAACAATAATTTAATTAATTATCACATCTCTAATTCACGTAATAAAAAAGCAGTTTACATTAAACACCCTTGTGGCCCTGAAAAAAATAATTTCCTATAGGGCCTATGTCATCTTTGAAGATGCTGTGTGAAGGATCTTTTTGAGGTGAGGAAGGAGTAAACATGGGAGTGAACATTGTAGGAGGAAGGAAAGACACAGGCCGGCAAATCGTTCCACAGCCGGGCTGTTGAACTCAAGAACAACAGAAACGACCGTTCTCATGTGACAAGTATCAACCGTATACATATGTTGGGCGCGTGTTTGGCGTGTTTGCGACTATGCGCTAAGGGTATTTTCCATTAAAATAAGAATAGTATTTCCGTCTGACGCCTGTACTCTAAAGGTTGTAAACCGTTTATTAAGATAGGAGAATCTATCAAACGGACCGCCTTTTTTTCCAGAGTCAATGGTTTTTTCAAGTATTTGGGGCTCCAGACTAGAGGTGGCTGCCAAATTCAACCGTGGGGCGCTCTTGTTATTTGCACAGGGATGGCAGTAAAGTTTTGAACTATCTGAACTATCTGCAGGTCCTGTACAGTAGAGCTTCGATGTAGCTCCCATATATCTAATTATGTCACGAAGGTGGCTGATTAAACAAAATTTCTCTTTTTTTTGGCAGTTATCGTTCATTTCTTGATTGGGGTTCGATTCCGCGTATCACAATTTTGGAGGCGGGAGTGGGTACTGCCGCCCCGGGAACCTTTATTGGATAACCAACACCTCTGCCATAGGTCACCCCAAGTGGTTCGCTACGTTTGGTGATTTAGCAGGGGTGCCCGGGTTCATCGGGTGAGGTTTGTCCAGGTCTTGGATGACTAGGATTCACTGAACCCCAGATTCCTACCCACCCCTTAAACCCCTTTCCTTCCCTCTCCTCTCCTTCCTTTCCCTAAAAAAACCCCTCCACACAGCATCCCCAAAGATGACACAGGCCCTGAGGCAAATTATTTTCCTCAGGGTCTCCTGTGTGGAGCTCATGTAAAAAAAAAAATCACGCATCACTCCAGCGCCGGAGGGGGTAAAATACATTCCCCAAACGAGAGTTTATGCCGAATCTAAGATGTTTTTACATCACATACTCAGTAAATTATATAATCCAAGAAAAAGTAGCTATTCTGTAATCGAATTGTATTTAAAAAAAGTTTTCAATGAAATTACTGTCCCTTCCCTCCCCCCTCCTGGGTTTAATATAGCTTTTTTTTAAATCGATAGGTGTACCTATAATGCACATTTTCCTGGAAAGAGCTACAATAATAACACGCATTTGGGGTTACGCTCTATTTTCAACAATTTATTTTACCGTCAGAAATCAAAAATACCACTTTTTTTATTTATTGTTATCAAGTTTAATTTGTAGAACTCCATTTTAATTTTAATATTTTTTTTATATATAATCAGTAATATTATTATTAAATTTATAAAAACAGTTTATTTTTAAACAACTTATTTAACACAGAAGAAATAAACTGTTTTTATAAATTTAATATTAATATTATTGGTTATATAAAAAAAATAATAAAAAATAGCACACATTATATTCGAACCTAAAGTTAATAGCAGAAAAATTAAAATGTTCCTACATCTCTTTCCGACCGTAATTTGTAAAAAAAAAATGTGAATTTTTCATTAATTATTTTTACATTAGGTAAATGACAACGAAGTGAGGTTACAATAACTTTTATAATACACTTTTCTGATAAAATATGTGTGTATTTTTTTGTTATCAGTAATTTTAAAGAAAAAAAAAGTAAGGTGAGCCATTCTTAAAACTTTTTTATGTTTGCTTTCAAAAATTTTACATTTAAATATTAACGTGTTCATTTTTAATAACAAAATTTAAAAGCACATTTTGTCACCTTTCAAAAACTGTTTTTAATTTTTAGATACGTTCATAAATGTTCCATTTATTTGGATTTTATTTTAAATAAGAAGTAATCTGACTATACGACAGAATATGGTCGAGGCCTGAGACGTTAAAACGGTAGGTATAAAAATATAATAACTAATATCTTAGTCTTACTAAAAAGGGCAAAAGGAATACGATCGCTCCGCGATTTATGGGGGACCATGGTTACCCCTCCTTTGAGAGATACGTGAATTTTACCCTCAGGTACGTAAAAGTTAATTTTACAGAACATTAAGCGTCATGGCACAGAAAACTAATGTATAATTTTTGATAACAGTTTTGACGAACCTTTTCTTAATTTGTAACCATTTATTAAAAAATGCGATAATTATTATTTTCGTGTGGTGTTCCTTTTACCACTATAATATCAATTATTCAGATAAGACAGCATTAAATAAAGATAATTTCTTGTTACATGAAGCTCTTAGTTGACACTGTTTATTTATAATTCAGTTTGGTTTTTATGTTGGCTGACGTGACTGCAACGGAAACCGAAATCTCGCAGATTGTGAGAGAAAATAAGACAATTTATCCGCAAAACAAACGATTATTTCACAAGAATTAGTTTTCATGTATAAGTGTATGTGATGTGTAAATAAATCGAATCTAAAATATGGTGGTCTCTAAGTGCTTTTGGTTAGTTTGTGTAGTCCAGATTATCTGTGTGTGTTTGTGCAACGCAGACCTCTTCTGTCAGTTTGAAATAACCAAGTCCGGCGTTCTGGAATGTTCGGCCTTGGGGATGAAGTTCAACCATTTGTCTTCGGGCACCGAATTTGGAGAAGGACTTACTTGGACGTGGAGCGAAGTGGAATCTCTCTGGATGCAAGATGCCAATATCATGAGTATAGGACCAGCGGTGTTAGCCAAGTTCAAGAATCTAAAACACTTGGATCTGTCATACAATAAGTTGGATGGTTTGACAGATAATATGTTTCTTTCACTGACGAATCTTCGCAGCTTGAAGCTGGCAAATAATGTCATATCGAAGATTGAACCTGATGCCTTTGCCGGACTGAGCAACTTGAAACAGCTTGACCTTTCCCACAACTTCTTAGCCTTAGATGAAACTTTGGGACCTAATTTTGACGTATTTAAAAGCCTGCGTATTCTCGACATATCCTACAATATCTACGTTGATTTTAATGCTTTGAAATTTGGGCCCAGCTTAAAGACACTGAGAGCGAAACACATGGTGATGTCTAACGAAAATGCAATGGGGTTAGATGAGAATTGTTTCAGGGAAATGCCGCGTTTGAAGACTTTGATTTTATCGCATTCCAAACTAGAGACCATACCAGATAAAATGCTGGATCCTCTCAACGCTTTGGTCATGGTCGATCTGTCATACAACAGCATCACCTCTCCGAAACTCCCCACAAGACTGTTTGCTCGTAATAATACGCAATTGAATAAGCTTGTACTGTCACACAACTTTTTGACAAGACTCACCGATCAAAATTCATTCGCTTTAAATAAAAATCTGAAGATTTTGGATCTTTCCTACAATAATCTGACATTCTTAAGCGTGCGATTGTTTGCCTCCAACACAAATCTGGTGGTGTTATCCATGAAGAAGAATCGCTTAGCTCAAATACCTGATAAACTTTTTGACAGTTTGTCAAAGCTACAAGTGTTAGACATTTCCGAAAATATTTTAAGCAAATTAACTAACTTGATATTTTCTAAAATGGCAAGACTACAAACCTTGTTTTTATCTGGAAATTTGATTAAAGTTCTGCATCCCAACACGTTTCAACAGAACGTTCTTTTGCAAGAAATTTCGTTATCGAACAATTTGTTGGAGTCGTTTCCCATAGAGCTTATCGCTAGACAAAGTAAACTGATGACCCTGAACTTGGCCCGGAATAAACTGAGGTCTGTGAAGAAGGACCTTTTATCTAATGCTACAGCATTGATAGCTCTGGACATCTCTTGCAACAATTTGACCAACTTGCCGGAAGGATTCTTTGAAGGTATTAAACCTCATACGAACACTGTGTTTTTGAGTGGTAACCCGTGGAAATGTCCTTGCATCAGCGATATCTTGGGCGCTGCGGACGATAACGACGTCTCCATCGATTCTCTGCTGTTCAACGATGGTGCTTCCCCAGTCTGTATGTCCAGTGGACCAGTCAATTCGACTAAAATCTGCAATGATTCTGAACTTCCAGAAAAAGATTCCGTTGCTTGGCAAAGACTTTTGAGTTTTTACCCTAACACCTGTGGGACAAAAAAATTATAAATATTTTTTAACATCAATGTGAAGTAGTGCTGATTATGGCCTCATATTGATACCGTTACCTCATTTAGTACAAGGTTGGTTTAGTTATAAAAAATTGACCACATTGATCGAAAATTATTATTATATTTATCGACCTCAATTTCAACAGATAAATTCATCAATCTGCCTTAAAAAATAATTAACCGTTTCATGACATTATTTTATGATGAAAACTTGACAATAATTCAAATAAATACAACAATTAAAAACTCAAAATGCAATAAAAAAATATGTTTTTCACAGCAAACCCAAGAGTGTTCTGTAATTTGTGATTACTGGTAAATAATTTGGAAAAATTGTTAAAATAAAACGTTTGTGTTTTAAATTTGTTTTTCTTTTGATTATTGGTTTTACTGTGAAGTGTTTATGATATTTTGGATGCATTGGTTTAATGATGTGGTGTTTATGACCTTTTGTATGTCATGGTTTAATGATATGGATAAAAATGGATTTCATAAAGTTTTATAATGCCTTCAGAAGGCGAAATAGCTGTCAAGCATAATAATTCCATAGCAGATCTTGTTTATAAATAAACTGTTTTTAAAAATTGAATAATATTATTATTGAATAGATAAAAGAAAAAAAAATTAAATGGAGTTCTTAGTAAGAAACTTAATAAGAATAAATTTATAAAACATAACCATAAAGGTGCGAACCTTTGCAAAATTGCAATTTTGCATAAAAACATGTACAAACCTTTGCAAAAATGCGATTTTGCATAAAAACATGTGCAAACCTTTGCAAAAATTCCATTATGCATAAAAACATGTACAAATGTACATACTATTTGCAAAAATGCAATTTTGCATGAAAACATTTACAAACCTTTGCAAAAATGCAAAATTTGCCTAAAAAACGTACAAGCCTTTGCGAAAATAGAATTTTTCATTAAAATGTGTACAAATCTTTCCGAAAATACAATTTTGCATAAAAAACATGAACAAACCTTTCCAGAAATACATTTTTTCATAAAAACTTGTACAAACCTTTGCAAAAATGCAACTTTGCATAAAAACATGAACAAACCCTTGCGAAAATGCCCTTCTGCGTTTGTTGAAGTATTCTTGAATCAATCCCTTCACGAACCATATTAAATTTCCTAATAGAATTAAAGAGGTAAACTAACATTAATTACACATTGACCCTTCTCCAGCTCCCCGCAGTAGCAGGCAGATGATTCACAGATACGAAGAATCTGATGAAATTTCATTCCCTTGGAACAACAAAGTTCTATCTGCTAATTGAACGAAACTGAGATACTGAGCATCAAAGTTTGAATTCAGAATAAAATGCTAGCATTTGAAATTTATGAAAACTTTAATATGAAAAATATATTAAAACTGAATTTTCCTTGTGCTTAAGAATATTTTATGTAATGTGGCATTTAGCCAAATAACAAAGTTTAAAAAAAAATGTACCCATGTTATTTTGGCTCAATCTGATTATTTTCCTTCGTTTTTTTTTTGCCAAATTACATGTTTTTTTTGCATAATTTGCGTCTTAATCATAAAGATTATTGAATTACATTACATTCTGCACATCTCTTCATATATTACATTAGTCCCAGCGAGAGATTGTACGAATTCATGCGAGATGTCATCGTTCTCCCTCAAGAATTAAGTTGCATAACAAGCCCAACACTAAATAGGTCCAAACTAAAAACCTACCTTTTTGGGCTCTCATAGCCTTAATTTAAATATACCTATCTGAGAGTATTATACTTGTATTGCCTATGATATGTCTTAATCACACTTTTCTCACAGAATTAAAATTAGAATTTGAAATTAAAACACTTTTGTACTTTTTTCCACTTACTTATATTTCATCAGGACCAGTTTCATCCTATTACGGACATTTTCAGACTGTTGAAATTCTTATGTTACGGTATTTATACACACTTAGGCAGGGGTATACAACATTGTCTCTATATAATGAATGTTTCTATTTTGTTAATTTTAAGGTATTATAAGTTATTTTGTTGAATTAAAATTACGCGAATCCTCACACATCAATTTCAATTTCAGTGCCGGCAACCCGGGCGTTTATTTATTATTAGTTATGTACAACATGATTTTTTTTCCTTACCCTCCTCACTAGACAAAGAGTCTGTTCTGAGGCTGGTAACTAACAATTTCTAATTACATAAAAACAAATAAGTGGTAAAAACATTAAAAAAAGAAAAATATATATTATAGTAAAAATAATAATAATAAAATACGAGGAAAATCAGAATTTAAAAACAGAGTAGAAAATAGAAAATATATAATATTAGATATTAAGAATATTACTTATCTCTCTTCTTTCTTTGACATTCAACCAGTTCAAAAATCTTTTGAAAACCCAATTCAAATTATTAGATGCGACGTAGGTCTTTGTTTGGGCTACAAACTTATTGAATATATATGGTGCCAAGTAAGATTCATGTTTTTTTGCAAAATTTGATTTGATATATGGTACTTGTAATTGATTGTGTGTGTTTGCTCTTGTGTATTGCGAGTGAGTTATGAAGTGTGGTGATATTTTTATGCAGTTTTTGTGGATGATCTTCTTTATGTATAGTTTATTTATGTCTAATAGGTTATTGTTGATCATTATCTGTTCTGTCGGATGTTGATAAGGCTTTCTAAACATAATTCTGATTATTGTTTTATGATTAATTTTAAGTGATTTGAGGTGAGTCTCTGCTGCTGCTCCCCATACTGAAATACCATACATTAGAATACTTTGACAGAGTGCATAATATATATTTTTTAGCTGAGGTAGTGACATAATGTTTCGAATTGTTTTGAAGATGTAAGAGAGTTTCCGTATTTTTTTTGTAATTAGGTTAATTTGGAGATCCCATTTTAAGTTATTGTCAACAGTTAAACCGAGATATTTAATATTTTGCGCATAATCAATTTTGTCACAAACACAGCGTGAGTTAGTTAATGAGGTAACTGTGCAGGGGTGAAGATGTAGTTGTGGGCGACTATCTGGCTGACCAGCTAATGTTTTACTGAAAGTTAAGTATTTTGTTTTAGAAATATTTAGTGTCAGTAGATTATTTATTAGCCATTTATTTACTTCAGTCATCCCTGCTTCCGTGTTTTTGAAGACGTTTTCCCATAATTGGGCTTACAGTGTCATCTGCATAACTGATAACTTTGTACTCTATGTTCTCTAGGCTTATCTCAGTTAGACTGTTAATGTAGATGAGAAACAGTATGGGACCTAAAACGCTGCCTTGGGGTACTCCATACCTGTTGCCTACTTTGTCAATTTCTTGATTATTGAATTTTACAATTTGTTGTCTATTTTCAATGTAGCTGATGAACCATTTTAGTGGTGGACCTGTTATGCCAATGTTTTTGAGTTTTTGTTGGAGTAATTTGTGTGAGATGGTATCGAAAGCTTTTGCTAGGTCTAAGAACACTCCTAACACCTTTGAACCGCCATCTAGGTTTTTCACTATGTATGTGGTTAGTTCCGATAAGGCGTCTTCTGTTCCCATTTTCGCTCGAAACCCGAATTGACGGGTGGAGATCAGTTTGTGTTTGTCAAGGTATGCGAGCAGTCTTTTTTTCATAGTTTTTTCTAGTAGTTTCGATAGCGAATTTAGGAGAGTGATTGGTCTGTAATTTAAGATCAGCGTTTTGTCTCCCGATTTATGTATTGGAGTAATACAACCTATTTTTAGATGATCGGGGACAAAGCCGAGGCTGAAACTTTGGTTGAAAATATGTTGAAGTGGTATAAGTATATGTTCTCGGAGACTAATCAGTATATGATTGGAGAGGTTATCTGGGCCCACAGCGCAATTTGGTTTGAGAGAAATAATTAAATCCGATATTTCCTTTGTACTTATTTTGTGAGCATAAAACGAATGATTTGGTTGCATGGTAGAGGATAGTTTGGTTAAAGAGTCTTCTGTTGTGCCGTTTTTTAAAAGAATTTTTTCAGCCAAGTTAGATCCAACTTTTGCAAATTGGGAGTTAATAAAATTAGCTATTTTACCAGGTTCATTTTTTGTAAGGGTTTTGTTTCCATTTATTAACAGTACTTTGATCTTCGAGTCTTTTTTCGTATTGGAGAAAGTAATATCTTTGACGATTTTCCAGATTTTTTTGGGGTCATTTTTGGCGGATTTTATTTCTTTTTTGTAGTACTTGTATTTGGCTTGTTTGATTAATTTATTACAAAGGTTTCTATATAGCAGGTAATTATTTTTTAGTTTGTCATCATATGGGTTTTTGCGTACTTGCATGTGCATTGTGTCTCTTTTATGAATGCTGTTTACTAATCCTTTCGTGATCCAGGGTGTTATTTTTTTTTCTTTATGTGAGTAGTTTTTCGGGGTATTTTTTGTTGTATGTTTAGCAATATAGGTTCCAACTGTGGTCATAAATGTGTTCAGCGCGTTGTTTGGATCGGGTTCATTTATTACATTTGACCAAGATTCATTATGTATGTCCTCTATTAGGGACTTAAAATTGATTTTGTCTTGTGCGGAGTTGTTTTTTTCATCTTTTTGTTTCTTGTTAAGATGTATGCTTAGTGTAGTAGTGAAATGATCTGTGACCGTTGATCGAATAATGGATGAAGATGTTTTTTTCCTAGTTTTAACAAAAATATGGTCAATACAGGATTCAGAGTTTGACGTAATTCTTGTTGGTGAGTTGATTGTCGAATTTAATCCATAGTGAGTAAGTAGACTTAAGTATTCTGTGGTTATTGGTTGCCCGTTTAGTAAGTTAATATTCATATCCCCTGCAATAATTAATTGTTGTGTTTTTTTATTTTTATCGAGAAGTTTATTTAAGGAGTTGAAGAAAGGTGAGAGATTGGTATAGCAAGGGGGCCTGTAGACGGCAAATATGGAGATGTCTGGTCCGAGGGAGATTTGGATACAGTTTGCTTCGTTTAGGTTGATTTCTGTTATTGATGAGTTTAGTGAATCTTTGGCAAAGATTACTATACCGTCATTTTGATTTAGATGTTTTGTGGAATGGAGAGTTGTATAGTCCTTTAAGTTTAGGTTTGTGTACGAGTCATCTAACCAGCATTCAGTCAAGATAATAATGTCGAAGCTTATGTTTATTTCGTTTAGGAGGATCGAGAAATTATCGAAGTTCTTTCGAATACTTCTAATGTTTTGGGATATTATGTTTAAGTTGTGTTTTTCTGTGAACAGAAAATTACAATCTGTCACTTTGTCAAAAGTGTGTTCTGAGTTGTTAAATGTTTCTGTATCAATATTAAGTTGAGTGATCATGTTGCGGTTGCGAAGATACATAAGTTGATCCATACAAAGTTCACACATTTTGCTAGTGGTGGTAAATTAGGAGTAATATAGGAGTAATATAGGAGTAAAAATTGAGAGTAAAATTATTCAAATACTTTGGATAATAAAAACCTTTAAAAACATAAAATCCTTTAAAAACATAAAATTTCATGGTAGAATAATTAGAATACTTTGGATAATAAAATAGAATCCTTTTGAACCATAAACTTTGATGGTAGACTAATTCAAAGAGTTTGGATAATAAAAAATATATAAAACAGTAACATTTGATGGTAAAATAATAGCAGTATTTTGGATAATAGAAACCTTTAAAAACATAAAATTGGATGGTAAAAAAATGAAAATACTTAGGATAATAAAAACCTTGAAATGCACAAAATTTTAAAGGGAAATTATTTATGTACTTTGAATAATAAAAACCTTTGAAACAATAAAATTTGACAGTAAAATTTTTCAAATACTTTGGATAATAAAAACCTTTGGTACAATATAATTTGATGGAAAAATAAGTTGAGTAATATGGGTAATAAAAACTTTTAGAACAATAAAGTAATATGGTAATAATGATGGTAAAATAATTCAAATACTTAGGATAATTAAAACATTTAAAGCAATAGCATTTGATGGTATAATAATAAAAAAACATTGGATAATAATAACCTTTAAAAATATAAAATTTCATGGTAAAATAATTAGAATACTTTGGATAATAAAATAGAATCCTTTTAAACCTTAAAATTTTATGGTAGAATAATTCAAAAACTTTGGATAATAAAAAATATTTACAACAGTAACATTTGATGGTAAAATAATAATAGTACTTTGGATAATAGAAACCTTTAAACACATGAAATTTGATGGTAAAATAATGAAAATACTTTGGATAATAAAAACCTCGAAAAGCATAAAACTTTAAAGGAAAATCATTTAAGTACTTTGAATAATAAAAACCTTTAAAACAATAAAGTTTGACAGTAAAATTATTCAAATACTTTGGATAATAAAAACCTTCGGTATAATGTAATTTGATGGAAAAATTAGTTGAATAATTTGGGTAATAAAAACTTTTAGAGCAGTAAAAATTTATGTTAAAATAATTGAAATTCTTTGGATAATTAGAACATTTAAAACAATAGCATTTGATGGTATAATAATAAAAATACCTTGGATAATAAAAACCTTTAAAAACGTAGAATTGCATGCTAAAATAATTAGAATAATTTGGATAATAAAATCCTTTTAAACCATAAAATTTGATGGTAAAAAAATAAAGATACTTTGGATAATAAAAACCTTTAAAGGTATAAAATTTTATGGTAAAATACTTTAAAAACTTTAGATAATAAAAACCTTTAGAGCAATAATATTTTTTGGTAAATTGATTAAGATAATTAGAGTAATAAAAATATTTAGAATAATAGAATTTAATGATAAAATAATTAGAAAAGTTTGGGTAGTAAAGACATTTAAAAAAATAAAATTTTATCGTACAATAGTTAAAAAATATTGGGTAATAAGAACCATTGGAAAAATAGAAATTGAAGTAAAAATAATTAAAATACTTTGAAAGACCTTTAAAACAATAAAGTTTGAAGGTAAAAATGTAGAGATAGTTTAGGTTATAATTTGGGTTATAATAGAAAATGATGGTAAAATAATTAGAATAATTTAGGTTATAATAGAAAATGATGGAAAAGTAATTAAAATAATTAGGGTTATAATAGAAAATGATGGAAAAATAATTAAAATAATTTGGGTAATAAAAACATTCAAAACAATCAATTTTTATGATAAAATAATTTAAATAATTTGGGTAAAAAAAACATTTAGAATAATAAGATTTGATGTTAAAATAGTTAAAATGGTTTTGGTAATAAAAACATTTAGAGCAGTAAAATTTGGTGTTAAAATAATTTGGATAATAGAAAGAATTAGAAAGATTTTTGTAAACAGAATCGGTAGAAATAGTTAATGAAATGGGACTTTTAGGGGAATAATATAGTTGCAATGATTGGAATGTGTTAAATAATTCTACCATTATGATTTATTGCAATACAGGAAGTTTATAGTAGAATGCGTAGTTATCTACAGTTGAATCCCCATTTTTTTTCAAATCATTTTCATGTTTTATTTCAATTATTTTTTCCCCAGTTCCTTTGCGGACAAGCAAGTTATTTGATTTGAACCATACGAATTGATAAAGGGTTTCTTTGGCCCTTTGCTTCGTTTTCCACATCAGTTCCTTGAAGTAAGGAGAGAGTACTTCATTGATGAAGATAGGAGAGTTTGGGTTTAAGGTTTTGGCCTCTTTCTTTAGCGAGAGCAACGATTCCCTTGTTTTTTGGCTGTAGAAGGCAATGTGTAGTTTGACCGGGGTGTTCCGCCTGCGATCTTGTGTCCTGGTCACCATGCGGATGTCTTGTTGTTGGAGGGGCAGTCCCAGCGAGCCAGCTACCCGAAGAACGGCCTCCGCGGGTTGTTCTCCCGTCCTTAAGTCCACACCCGCCATTTCCACGCTGTCGGAGAGTTTGACTTGTTCTAAATCCGCGAGTCGACTTTCCAGGGAAGAGATTCTGTTGTTTTTTTTTTCGTTTTCCTCGCGTAGGAATTTTGCTTCTTTATGAATGTCCTCTACTTGTTTGAATTTTAATAGCAGTTCTTCATATTGTTTGCAGATGAATTCACTGCTTCTTTTGAGGTCATTAATTTCCTGCTCAAACATTTGTTTTATTTCAAAAATTTTGTCATCAAAATGTTTGGTGAGACGATTATATAAGGAGTCGGCTTCTGATCCGAGTGTCGCGGCCGAAGTAGCAGGTGAGCTCGGTCTGCTTTTGCATTTTGGGCATTTCCAAATTTGTTTATTTTTTACTGACATTTTTTTGAAATTGTTATCTGTGATATTTAAGCAATTGTTATGGAAACCGATGTTGCAAGTGGCACACGTGAGTGCATGGTCATTTTTGGTGATAAGGTTTAGGCAGGCTTCGCAATTCATTGTTGGTTCGTTTTTTTCTTTTTTTTTTTTTAAATAAATATTCGGAATAGAGAAGAATTCAGTGGATAGTGCGGCCTCTGTGTGGTGATCGAGCTAATAGATTTGTAATGTTTCTAATAATGTTCTTGTTATTGCTCGCAGACACAGATGGCGTTAAATAAAAAAGAAAATAAATAAATAAAGGTTATAGTGAAATTTGCTTATTTAACTTATTTAACTGATCTGGTATGCACTGGACACAATAATTTTATTTATTTCATTTATATATTTTAATTTTCACTGTCTTGATTTAAGAATCTAGAGGGAAATATTTGTATGTGTCATCAATCTATCTCTTGACGAATCACATTTAGGAAGATCAAATCCTTATACTACTGTACCGCCCACCATTAAATGTTGCTTTTACTTTCCAAAATACACTTAATAAAGAATATATTATACATATTAATATTAAAATATTTGAAGCAGGCAGCCTCTGCAACCACATGCTCTGGATTGTTTCCGAAATATATGGATATTTCCAGAAGCGACGCCCATGTTAAAGTATTCGAATACCGAACTAACGAGAACGTTTCGGCCGCCTCTCATTAAATACATCTAGCGCCGGCATTACGATGGCTGGATGTGTAGGTACCTATCGCATCGATAATGAGCTGTTCCAGAAAAGGTACGAACAATTGCGCGCCTGAAATGCACTGTTCGGGCGCTTTTGAGAAAGTCACCGAGTGAAGAATTACTACAAAACAAAGCAATACTCCGACTCGCCGGACTATATAAAGGCGCTCAGCAACGCACACAGTGTTTACATAGCGTTCAGTATTCTCGCCTCACGCAACCGCAGTTAACCTTGACCCAGTAAAAATCCACGTTTGTTTGTTCACCTAATACCGGTAGTGTATTTAATCTGTTCCGCTATCCAGTTCAGAATTGATTTGTAAAATCGTAATCTTGTTAGCACTCAATAAAGACTTCCAACACGCAACCTCAATCTCGAGTTCTACATGTTTTTCAAGATTAAATAACATGTGTTCACTACTATGTCATCTGACATAAACAGATAGACAATAAACAGTGTTAATTTCAAGAGACCTCCCAGGTAAGTATGGTCCTGTATTTATTCATTTTTAGGCAGCATTGCGTTAATTGGTCAAAACATTGTACATAATATATATTTTCGTATCGGTGATCAATAAAGCTGTGGACGCAATTTTTAGCCATAAGTTGTTTTTAATTGTTTGTCTAGGTTGTAGTTTTCTAGACCTTAGAAATGTATTAAAAGTTTGAGGTGATTTTTCATAAAAACAGCGCTATACAGGGTGTCCGGGGGTAAAGTGCATTAATTTCGGGAGGTGATTCTACATGATGGTAGGAGTAAAAAAGATTAACAACTTTTTTTGAAATTCCAACATTTTTTTTCGCATACAAAAAGATCTACCTAATAAACATCCTTAGTGTGAGGTACGATCTTACTTACCGGGAGCCTGCCGGGCACAGTCGTGGCAACATTGTATGGTGGTGATTGTAACAGCGGAAAATAATAAAGCTGGCCGCGCACGCCGGTCTAATTTTATCTTTTTACCACAAAACTACCCCTAAAAGTTGGAATTTCGAAAAAAGTTATTTATCTTTTTTACTTATACGTACTATCACGTCACATCACCTCCCGAAGTTAATGTACTTTACCCCCGGACCCCCTGTATAAATCATCCAAATATTATTATTATTATTAGTAACTTCTATCTTTTCGTTTCTAAACAAGACGCCTGCGCAGGAAGAGGACAAACGTGTCGATGATTTTCGTACAAGCTCGCGCTGGGAGCAGCTTATATTAATTTTCATTTATTTTTCTCAGTTTCACGCGATTGTAAAACGGAACGATAAGCTCAAAGTACAACTCAAATTGCGCCAAGTTGTTTCAAGAATATTTAATGTATTGCATTGACATTTTGTGATGGACACTTTAATTCTGTCCGAAACGTTGGTTAAAGAAGGAGGTAGAGCATAGGTTCTCAACGTGGGCGATAACTTTGGGGGCGTTTCATACCTTCAGGAGGCAGTAGAAGACCAAGAGAAAATAGGGGGCGTTTCAGACTTTCAGGGGGCGGTAGGAGACCCAGAGAAACACATTCCTACCCCATCCCATCCCATTACGGGCCATCCATAAATTACGTCACACCTAAAGAGGGGGGGGGGGAGTAGAGAAGTGTGACAAAGGGTATGGGAGGGGGTCATAAGCTTTGTGACGTCTCATGCACAAAATGACTGCGACGCGCGACACATGCGACTGCCACAAAAATATTTTGCCAATCCTTTTACGCCCCCTCCGTCAGTGGCGGTTCTTCTCAAGGGGACGGTGGGGACAGACCCCACTTCATATTTCAGAAACCTATTGAGAATTTTTTCGATGCTTTATGTTCACAAACATGAATTCTTAACATAAAAGTAATTATTAACATTTGCAGAAACATAATTTATAATTTCAATTAAGAACATTTTTAAGCTCGAAATTGAAATAGTTTCTTCGGACGAGCGTGCGACCACTCCGCTCACTTTCTTGTTGCGTACTAACGCGATTCGACGATCGCAAAACTATCAGTTGCCATGCGCCATGCGCACTGCGCAAACCGTTCTGCGCACTTGGGGAACATCACGGGATTTTTCCCTTGAAATTTATATTCTTTATTCGTACTGAATACGTTTCTTAGGGATCTCGCGAATTCGCGCATGCGCATTTGAGTCATAGTATCATTATCTTGGGGATAAAGATAAACTCTAGGATCCCCTCGTGGATAATAATTGGGAGTTTGTTTACGTTCAAATTGAAAGATGTGAGCTATGCACGGACCGGGATTCGCGTTAGTGGTATTATTGTTGTACGTATTTTGTTATTAAAATAATAATATAAGTCGGATTATTTCTATAGCGCCGTTCTGGTGGAAAATTTACCTCAAAAGCGCTTTAAACCAAAGTTGGTTGGATTATATTTGTTATTTTTTATTGTTTTATATTCATATATGTTCTATTTTTTGTCTTTCTGGTAAGGTGCGTAAATAATTCAATAAGTAATATTTTTTTGAGAAAAATAAATATTTTTTCGAAAAATTTAATGAATTATTTACTTAAGACTTTAGAAATTAGAATTGAAAACATAAAAATATACCTACTCGTATAGGTACATGAATATAAAAGAGTAGGTATTTTGAATTTTCTCATTTATAATGAGCTTAAGGTAAATTGTCATGTAAGTATATTTATTTATACACAAAAAAAATCGATCCCCACCATCAAAATTGTGCTCGAGCCGCCACTGCCCTCCGTTGTGGCAAATGTAACCCCATCGTGGTATCCCATTACGCCCCCCCCGTCGTGGTATCCCGTTACACCCTCCTCGTTGTGGTAAATATCATCGTGACTCAAAATGGGCGGTGTGCAAAAAAAAGGTTGATAATCTATGAGTTAACATGCATAATTACCCAAAAATAAAACACGTTAAGAACTAAATTGCTCTTAAATTGCGTATGAAAACTTGGTCTAAAAAAATAAATGTAAAGTGTTTTAAATAGAACTTTGTTGCAAAATTTATTGCCTGATAACTTATTTACTTGAATATATTTTTGATAAAGTTTTGAAGAGCAAAAAATTTTAAAAAGTTAATTTTATTGTCAAGTATCAGATGGAACCTTGTTGATCAAAGGGAATGATTTCAATGTATTCATCGGTACGGCCCTCTCCATTAGCAGTTAAGTGGGGTCCGGGTCAGAGAGAGATGGACTACATCTGTCTTCGTCTATTTTGATTGCACGCCATTACCGTCAAGTTAAAGAGTTATATTTCGGTATTAAATGAAATGTAACAAATGAGATAAGCTCTGATAGAGAGAAAGAATGAAGCATAAATCTCGGAGTTGGATGCTGACGTATTAATAATAGATATCGTCTCATTAATTTCGTATGTAGAAAAAGTGGACGACCGAGGTAGACACTATAACGTCTACGTCTACGTCTAACTTTGGGAGGCGGGTATGGGTACCGCCGCCCCGGGAACCTTTATTGGATAACCAACACCTCTGCCATAGGTCACCCTAAGTGGTTCGCTACGTTTGGTAATTTAGCAGGGGCGCCCGGGTTCATGAGGTGAGGTTTATTTATTTATTTATTTAAGGAACATAAACAGTTTTAATAACATAATATACATAAGAAGATAACAAAAAACAGACCAATTATTAATGTTCACAGATAGGTATTTAGAAACATAAAAGTAACTGAATGTAAACTAGAAGATTTAAGAAAAGAAAAACAGGACAAAGCAGCAATAAAAAATATATATATATAATACAGGTGTAGATTCAACAAGTGATAAACCTAAATATAAAAACACAACAATAAAATAAATGCGATTATAACTGTAAAGAAAATAGGGTGCAAAACAGGTATTTGGATTGGGACGGGTAAGGGGAGGACAGGGATAAGGGAAAGTTGCCACGCAGGTAATTTAAAAATATTAGGTACAATTAAATTAATCATCATGAATATGTGTTATGTATTATTCGCACGTAGAATGTTATACAAAGAAATTCTGTAGCGAAAGTAACTAGCAGTGAATATGTCAGCAAGTGTTTCTAAACGTGCAAATTTAATGTTATAGTAGTTACATGCCCTTTGCATAAATTCATTTTGGTTGGAATTGGTGTTGCATCTATCAATGTAGAAAAGGGTATTATGTCTGCTATATCGAGTCGGCGCGTGGAAATTTATTTTATTTAGCAACTTCGGGCAGTCAACTTTCGAGTTAATAATTTTGTACAGGAGCATCTGATCAGCGACAAACCTCCTGTTGAGCAGTTTCGTGATTCAAAAATGTTTCTCGATTTCATCGTAAGAATTGTATACACTGAATTATTTAAAATTGAGGAATTTGAGAAATCGCTCCTGAACTCTTTCTAACCTGTTAACATAAACAATATAGCGCGGGTTCCAAACCTGTGAACAGTATTCCAGGTTAGGACGAATATGTGAATAGAGAACTCCAGTCCAATTTTTTTATTTTTTTTAATGAATACTGACCTCCTAACTTAAATAACTGCATTTTTATTTTTATTTTTAGAGTTAGTTTTAATAGATAAAATAATTGTCAAAGTTTTAATTTTTCGAGACCCCCCGAAAACCATCGAATTGTGTGACGTCATTACTCCTGAAAAATTAGTATAGGATAGGGCAATCAGCTGATCTACTGCGGCCATTTTGAATCCCGTTGTTCGAAGTATTCTCCCTAGAAATAGCATTACTAATCAAAGTTTCAATACAATGACTGGTGACGCGTGACGTCACATTTCACCATTTCAGTAATGCCAACTTAACACTGTGTTTTCAGGAGAGGTTTAAAAATGCACTTTTTAATAATTTTTTAAAAACTCTGCGTTTAATATTATGAAATAAAAGTTATATATTCGGAATCAGCGTTCATTGGTCTATATGAACATATTTTTTTAAAGCCATAATATTTTTCACTGGAGTTCCTTATTGTAGAGAATCAGATAAGTTTTAGTGTTTTTGAAAAATTTGCATGTTCTTAGTACAAAGCCTAGACTCTTTGTTGCTTTGGTGACAATGTTATCAATGTGTTTATCAAAGGTAAGTTTAGAGTCCAAAAGAACCCCGAGGTCACGTATATAATCTTTATTTGTTAACAGCAATCCAGAAATGGTGTAATCATGCAGTATTTTATATATATTCTTGTAAACGCACAGAACAGTCTGGGGAGTTTATAGGAAGGTAAATAGTCGGCAAATAGTAAAATTTGAGCGTTGTGAAAACATGTCGTAATATCATTTATATAGATAGAGAAAAGCAAAGGACCCAAAATGGACCCCTGAGGCACACCGGAAGTGATAATTTTCCAGATGGAGGAAAATCCACCCACTGTCACAGCCTGAGACCTGTTTGTTACGTATGAAGATAACCAACGAAGGAGATCTCCATGAATACCATGATTAGCAAGTTTTCTAAGCAGGACGCTGTGGTTGATCTTATCAAAGGCTTTGCTATAGTCGGTGTAGATTGTATCAACTTGCACACGTTTATCTATAGAGGCAGACAAGAAATTTATAAATGTTATAAGATTTGTAGCAACAGAGCGACCTGCAAAGAACCCGTGCTGAAATTCATTGATCGAATTCTTTACCACAGGGAATAACTGGTCATAGACTATGTTTTCTAACACCTTTGAAAAAATGCAAAGCTTAGAAATGGGTCTATAATTATCTGCTTCACACTTATTCCCCGATTTATGAATTGGCGTGATGTAGGCTCTTTTCCATATATCTGGAAATGTACCAGTCTTAAGCGATATATTAAACAGTATTGATAGCGGAAGTGACAAATGATTTGCGCACTCGGTAATGAACAGTTGTGGGATACCATCTGGCCCAGCTCCCTTGTTGGGATCGAGCCTGACCGATCAAACCCGAGGTTTGTTTGGGTCTTGGAGGCGGATGACCAGGACATACTGAACCCCAGATTCCTACCCACCCCTTAAACCCTTTTCTTTCCCAGAACTCTCCTCTCCTTCCTTTGCTTAAAAAAAACCCTCCACACAGCATCGTCAAAGATGACATAGGCCCTGAGGGAAATTATTTTCCTCAGGGCCTCCTATGTGGAGCTCATGTAAAAAAAAAGACACGGCGCAAAAAAAAATATTTGAAAACAATGCAACAATAGTTTATGTCAACAATCATAAAAACAGAAGAGTATTTTTTAAATTGGTTTATTTCAATACCGCCCAAGAGTCCAACT
Organism: Limnephilus marmoratus; assembly: GCA_917880885.1. Classification (NCBI taxonomy): domain Eukaryota; kingdom Metazoa; phylum Arthropoda; class Insecta; order Trichoptera; family Limnephilidae; genus Limnephilus; species Limnephilus marmoratus. Next base: position 42,675,742 of record OU862928.1, read on the forward strand.
GCTCCCATCCGAAGCAGTGAGAATATGGGAGCTCTACTTTTTTTTTGTTTTACATTTACTTCACCCAGGAGGCCCTGAGAAAAATGATTTCCCTCAGGGCCTATGTCATCTTTGAAGATGCTGTGTGGAGGGTCTTTTTGAGGAAAGGAAGGAGTGAACATGGGTCTTGGAGAGACCCATGTTTTAGGAGAGAGGAAGCACAGAGGCCAGAAAATCGTTTACGCCCTTGGAGCATTTATATAAATTATAATTGGGGTAAGTGAGGCATGGAACTGGCAGAGGGAGGATTAAAGTAGAATGAATGCTGTAGAAATAAGATCCCTGAGGCGTATGTGTGGTAAAACAATCGACGATCATGTGAGAAATGTGGAGATCCGCGAAGAATGCAAGGCTGATGTAAGCGTAATGAGTAAGATTAAGAAAGGAACGCTCAGATGGTTTGGGCAAGTAGAGCGAATGAACGAGGAATGGAGTGTAAGGAGAATATATATTTTTTATTTATGAATTTTTATTTTAGTAATATGTACATTAAACTTTACAAAATTTTGTAATTAATTATAATATTTCATATTGCAAACTAAATATATGATTCAAATGTGAACGGTAGAAGAAGTCGGAGATGCCCATGGAAGACATGACACGACCAAGTGAATCAGATACGTGAGTCGGGCCATGTAAAGAATCGGAATAATAGAAGAGCGTGTATGAGACGATGTATGAATGTGAACGAGGCAAGGAGTGTGCGCCAAGATCGAATTGTTTGACGGTCCGTCCTCTCTGCCTACCCCTGCGGGGAAACGGCGTGATGGTTAGTTAGTAAATTATAATTGGGGTATGTTGTGCCCTTGAGGGGATTTTCTCACGAAATTGGCGCTATAGAAATCATCCAAACATTATTATTATGATTTTGACGCCGGAGGTTGTGGAGAGGGGAATGAGATAGTGAAGAGTGGAGTGGGAAGTACCTGACTATTCAGATCTATTTATAATTTGGGTGCGGGTATGGGTACCGCCGCTCATACCGGGAACCATTTATTGGACAACCTATACTGTGATTTATAATGGGTGCCCGTGTTAATGAGGTGAGGTTTGTCCGAATCTTGACGGCGGACATGTCTGCTCACCAAATGTGTGGCAGGCCGGATCGGGAGAGACTGGTTGAGGGAGATCTTTGACCTCTCCAGTGGGACTCTCGTGGAACATTACTTTGCACCGCTGGTGGAAGGGATGGATACATACGTCCGTCACTCCTGTACATATTGACTCCAGATTCCTACCCACCCTTCACACCTTTTTTCTTCACAGAACTTCCGCCTTTTCTTTTCCTTAAAAAGACTCCCCTAACAGCTTTCCCAAAGATGATATAGGTCCTGAGGTAAATGATTTTAATCAGGGCCTTCTTTGTGTAGCTAATGTAAAAAATTATTAAACACGGCTAAAGCCATTTCAGGCAATGTTTCAATGCTGCCTGAATGGTGGTCTTACACCAGGGCGATACTGAGAAAATATCTTCCAGTCTGGAACGGACCGTACGTATGCGATATATTATTTTAAATGAATAAATTGTGAAATAATACAACTTAATCAACTCTATTGGCAGCCCATACCTTAGTGGTCACCACGACTTATTCAAGATACTACACAGCAGAACAGATGTTCTAACACAGCATAACATGGTAAAAGTAAAAGCGCTATTAAATAAAATTTCTATAATAGAAAATATTTATATTTAACTAGCGAGTGCCCGGAATGCGTTGCAATTCCACTCAAAGAAAGATGGTTGCTCCACCTACCACCTCCTCTCCCTGCCGCTAAACTATATGAAATACACACGTTTTTTAAACAAGAATGTAAATTTATATGTCAAACATATAGTAAATTTTGGATTCAAATATCATAACGCCAGAGCTCATAATTGTGTCTAGAAACCTTCGCGGTTATGCGTACAACAAATAAAGTTTAATCGCAATCGGTTAAATGGTGTAGGAACACCGAATGATGGGAAAAACAAAGAATCTTTCATTTTTTACATATTACTAGCTGACCCAGCAAAAGTCGTTCTGCCATATTATTTATAGTAAATATTTTGGTTGTTAAATAAAAAATAACGTATGTATCGTAAGTGTGTGGGGATGGAATCTATGACAGAAAGGGAATGAAGCGCTGTAGACGATGACCGCCGAAAAAAACAAAAAAAAACACCAACTAAAGTAAGAAAATGAAATAATGCAAATCAATATGAATTTCGAAGAGCAATTGAGTGTACGATATTTTTTGTCAGTCCGTCTTTAGCCAACACAAATAAGCTCGATGGTTTGCCCACGCGAGAACATGATGCCGAATGAAATATCAAAATGACGCGACGCTTCTCGTGAATGTCTTGCGCATGCGTGGATGAAAGTAAGATGAGGCGGACGTAGCGCCATCTGTCATTCAACAATATAAATAATTTCATTCTGTTTGAAATACGAAAGACGGTTAAATTTGTTCATACAAAAATACTAAAATCGCGATTAAAAAATGGGAGGGTGGGGGTAGGAGGGTTAAAATTTGGAGTTGTAAGTATTTTTGATGCCAAATAAAACAAAAAAAAATGGTCAAAAAAATTGCTTTTTTTTTTAGGACACCCTAATCCCATAGGGGTATGAAACCTATTCTCATACCTACCAAATAAACCTAAAAAATTTCATAAACATCGGATTTCATGAGATTTTTATACATAAGAAGATTACTCTTTCAATAACCTTTCGTTTACTTGCTTGCCAGATGTTAAGAATGTTGAAATAACAAATCTTGTAAACGAATGAATAATTTAAAAATTAAAATATCTTCAGTGATTTAATATTATTCATAGTTATTTCATAATTGAAAAATCTTCGATAACAAAGCCGCGAGATTCCTGTTAAAAACTGTTAAATTTAATAAGATGAAAGGAGTTTATTTTTGTTATTCTATGTATAAAGCAAGCTTGAAAATGATTAACAAATATTTCTTCAAACATCTTCACAGCATTCGGGCTAACATCTCTGCTGCACCATTACTGAGATATATTGGTAAGTGAACATCGTCTTTGAGAACGGCTTATCCGTTCTACTAATATTATATCGACACTTTGACATGGTGAAAAATCATGGGATCGTAAATTTCCAATTTTTTGTATTTCTTGGGCATTAACTATGTAACAATTTCTAGACATTTTATTTTTTGTTTTAATTCTGCTCGTGAACGATACGGTTGTATCGAAACCGGTCGCGGAAAAATTAAATTTAAGTAACAAATGTACATTTAATAAAACTCTTCAAAAAACAAAATGTCGTAAATTTCCTTTTTATTTTTCTGTCTTGTTCTGCTTCATGTTTAGTTTAGATTTATAATTATTATTATCTTTTTTTTACATGAGCTCCACACAAGAGGCCCTGAGGAAAATAATTTCTTTCAGGGCTATGTCATCTTTGGGGATGCTGTGTGGAGGGGATTTTTTAGGAAAGGAAGGAGAGGAGAGTTCTGGGAAGGAAAAGGTTTAAGGAGTGGGTAGGAATCTGGGGTTCAGTGTGCCCTGGTTATCCGCCTCCAAGACCTAGACAAACCTCACCCTATGAACCCGGGCTCCCTTGCTAAATCACCAAATGTGGCGAACCACTTGGGGTGACCTATGGCAGAGGTGTTGGTTATCCAATAAAGGTTCCTGGGGCAGCGGTACCCATACCCGCCTCCAAAATTCAATAATAAAAATATATATTTATTTTGATGACCTACTAGTTTAAATCCCGGCGTTGCCCGGGCCTTATAAAAGGCGATTGGCTGCTTTTTTTACCTTCATCTTAATTTGAAGGACATGTTAAATACAGGGCACTGTTTGTTACGCCAATCACATTTATTATCCAATCCTTTCCTTTTATAATAATACAACAAAGGTTGCTTGAACTAATGACTGAATTTTTTCTCTTAAAGAAGAGAAAAAATTCAGTCTCGTAAAACGAAAGAAAAAATGGTTGAGATGATTAAACGGGAATCTACAGATATCGCTCTATTAAACTAATGAAAGTTGTTACTATAGTAAAATAGAAATCTATAATATTGTTCTATTGACAAATAAAAACTATTGACAAATAAAAACAAATAAATAACTGAATCAAGTAGTGAAGACTTGTGAGAATTTTGGGCTAGAACTGAATATAAATAAAACAAAATACATGCTCATAAGCAAAAATAACGAATTGGATGAACATCTTTATATTGCTGGAACAAAACTGGAGAAGGTACAAAGTATTGTATATTTGGGCTGCAATGTAAATGATAGATGGGATCCTTCAGTTGAAATCAAATGCCGCATTGAGCAAGCTCGTGCAACCTTTATCCGCATGAAAAAAATGTTCTGCAGTCATGATCTCAACCTTGGATTACGAATGCGAATGGTCAGATGCTACGTATTTTCAATATTATTTTATGGAATGGAAGCATGGACGCTTACTGAAGAATTAATTAGGCGACTTGAGGCATTCGAGATGTGGATCTACAGAAGAATACTTAAAATAAGCTGGATGGACAGGGTCACAAATGAAGATGTTATGGTTCGGATGAATAAAGAAAAGGAAGTAATTAAAACCATAAAAATCCGAAAACTTCAATATCTTGGACACGTGATGAGACATCCAGAGAAGTATGAGATCTTGCATCTCATAATGCTGGGAAAGATTGCCGGAAGACGGGGCCCTGGAAGAAGGAGAACCTCATGGCTGAAAAACCTGAGACAGTGGTTTGGCCAGTCTACCGTGGAGCTGTTCCGGGCCGCAGTAAACAAAGTCCGCATAGCCAACATGATAGCCAACGTCCGTTGAACGGACAAGGCACAAGAAGAAGAAGAAGACAAATAAAGAAAATGGTTACCGTGGTAAAACAAGAATACACTAATTTAAATATTGAAAAATAAATGGAACCGTAGAGACATCTATTGAAAAATAATTGGAACCGTAGAGACATCTATTGAAAATATTACATAATTGCTAGTTTTATCTAATTAAGCAAAAATCTGGGTATAATAATTATTATTTTGTTCAGTTCTTAAATTTAACAGGACAAGTGTGCAAAATCACATCAATCTTAGAATAAAATTGTAGATTTGTATAAATAACAAACCCTCAGACATTATAATTTATTACATAGATATATTACTTACGTAGGTTGAATTCTCAGTACCGAAATCATTGACGTTATATATTACATCTAGTCTCGCCTTTGTCTCACAAACTCAAGATACAATGTGGCAAATAAGAAACACTCTTTTACTTTCAGAAAATTCTTAATTCAAAAGTTATTTATGCATGATAAAGATAGACGTTCAAAGAATGTGTGTATATGACAGATATAGAGATGTACGACCGGGCGACGTTTTCATTTGCGCCGAATACCGTATTCTACATCACGGATGCGACTGAGATGACAAGAAACACTACTCACTTACACTAAGATAAATTGGTGGTCCTCGGTACACTTAATTGTTTGCTATCTCACTTTCTTAATGGTGCTATAAATCTTCCGGAAACAATCAAAGTTATTGTATTTTTTTAAATAATAAATAATTTGCGTGTATTTACGAATGAAATGTTATTCTTTGACTTTTACTAGTGTTTGCCGTGTAATGGAAATATTTTCTCATCAAACAAGGGGGCATTTTATTTGGCGGATATGTATTTGATAACCCTAACACCTCTACCATAGGTCACCCCAAGTTGTTCGCTACGTTTGGTGACTTTGCAGGGGTGCCTGGGTTCATGGGGTGAGGTTTGTCGGGATGGATTCATAAGTCCGTCACTCCTTGACACAATGACCCTCAGATTCCTACCCATCCCTCATATATTTTTCTTTTCCGGAACCTTCTCTCCTTCCATTCCCTAAAAATCCTCCTCACAGCAGTGGCGGTCCGTATGTTTTCAGTGAGCTGGAGTGCTAAGATTGAAAAATACGACATAAGATACTGATGTTGTTTGGTGAAAATGATTTTTTTTTCAAAAATTCAACTTTTTGCATGAAGACATTTCAATATGTGGATGCGGCGCATCCCTTGACTGAAAGAATGCTGAAGATCTTCATACAAAAATTTGAAATTTTGTAAAAAAATAAATTCATTTTCAGCTACGACGTCAATAACGTCATATTTTTCAATCTTAACGCCCTAGCTCACTGAAGCACACAGACCGCTACTGCCACACAGCAACCCCAAAGATGACATAGACCCTGAGGGATTTTTGTTCTGTGAGGAGCTAATGTAAAAAAAACTTACTATTAGGACACGACCTATATTACGTGACTCGTGGCAATTGAGTACTAAAACCATGAAATTGAAAACAAATACAATTGCCTTGTCTTTGGCTTAACACCCATGATATTTCTATCACGCGTCTATATATTTTATATGACGTCATTGACCGAAATCATCGTTCGGAATGACGTTTTGATAGCACGTGAATTAATGTATAACGCCAGCAGCGGGGTGATACTAATAGTGTCTCCGCAATGTAGATAGATTTATTATATTTCTTATTGCAATGCGTTTATTATGACAGCTGTTTCATAGTTTTATGTTACTGGAGCAAGCGGTCCCGCCCACGCCATGCTCTAGTGTCATTACGTGTGGAAATAATCATATTAGCGAAACGAGAAATTCAATGGAAGTATTTTATATTTTAGATTTAGAACAACAAATAATAATACAATCATAAAAGAATTGGGTATTAGGAATTTAAAATATCTGTCCATGTATCTATCTTCTATCTTCTATCTTCTATCTTCTATCTTCTATCTTCTATCTTCTATCTTCTATCTTCTATCTTCTATCTTCTATCTTCTATCTTCTATCTTCTATCTTCTATCTTCTATCTTCTATCTTCTATCTTCTATCTTCTATCTTCTATCTTCTATCTTCTATCTTCTATCTTCTATCTTCTATCTTCTATCTTCTATCTTCTATCTTCTATCTTCTATCTTCTATCTTCTATCTTCTATCTTCTATCTTCTATCTTCTATCTTCTATCTTCTATCTTCTATCTTCTATCTTCTATCTTCTATCTTCTATCTTCTATCTTCTATCTTCTATCTTCTATCTTCTATCTTCTATCTTATATCTTCTATCTTCTATCTTCTATCTTCTATCTTCTATCTTCTATCTTCTATCTTCTATCTTCTATCTTCTATCTTCTATCTTTTATCTCTTATCTTCTATCTTCTATCTTCTATCTTCTATCTTCTATCTTCTATCTTCCATCTTCCATCTTCTATCTTCTATCTTCTATCTTCTATCTTCTATCTTCTATCTTCTATCTTCTATCTTCTATCTTCTATCTTCTATCTTCTATCTTCTATCTTCTATCTCTTATCTTCTATCTTCTATCTTCTATTTTCTATCCTATATCTTCTATCTTCTATCTTCTATCTTCTATCTTCAATCTTCTATCTTCTATCTTCTATCTTCTATCTTCTATCTTCTATCTTCTATCTTCTATCTTCTATCTTCTATCTTCTATCTATATAAAATGAATCGCCGAAATGTATGTACGCGCATAACTTCCAAACGACTGCACCAAATTAAATAATTATTTTTTTGTGTTTATTATTGTCAGGACAAGGTTTGTATAAAACTACTAGTGAGCTCTGGAATTATGAAATATGTATAAAAAATTGCAATATGTGGCACGCGAGCTGTTTGAAAACTGAATGCATGGAATGCGGGAGGAGGGAGGGGAACTCTGGAGGGTGGTTCGCGGGACGGGGGAAGGGGAGAGTGGAGTGGGGAGAGGGAAGGTGGAGGAGGCGGAGTGGGAATGCGAGAGGGGGAGGGGACACGGGAGAGGAAGAAGAGGCGGAAAGGGTACGGGACGAATGGGAAAGGACGCGCAGGGAGAAACAATTTCTTTATTAAATGGCATTGCAATGCATGCCGGGTACCAGCTAGTTTTTTAAAATTTTGAAACGCATGTCAAGCATAATCATAACATAGGTGTAGATTTTTTTTACATTAATTTCACACCGTGAATCTTGAGGAAAGCAATTTCCCTCAGGGCCTACGCCGCCTTTGAAGATAAACATGGGTCTTGAAGAGACCAAAGTTCTAGGAAGGAGGTAACACATCGGAAAATCCTTGTACAGCCGAGCTGTTGAACTCAAAAAAGATTTGACCCGTTCTCATGTAGCAAATGTCAACCACGTGCATATTTTTACAATTTGGGAGGAGGGTATGGGTGCCGCTGCCCCGGGAACCATTTATTGAATAACCAACACCTCTGCCATTGGTCACCCCAAGCGGTTCGCTATGTTTGGTGACTTAGTAGGGGTGCCCGGGTACATGGGTTGAGGTTTTTTCGGGTCTTGGCGGCGGATGCGTCTGCCTACCAGCTGCATTTCAGGCTGGATCGGGTGAGAATAATTGAGGGAGACCCTTTGACTTCTCCAGCAGCAGTCTCACGGAACATCGCCATGCACGGCAGTGGGTGGGATGGATTCATATTTCCGTCACTCCTGGACACACTTTACACCCAGATTCGTACCCAGAACATCCTCACCTTCCTTTCCTAAAAAGACCCTCCACACAGCATTCCCAAAGATGACATAGGCTTTGAGGGGAATTATTTTGCTCAGGGCCTCCTGTGTGGAGCTAATGTAAAAAAATATATATATATTTATATGTTGGGTTGTATAATATATTGATCATGGAAATTTGAAATGCCGGTAAGGACAAAATTTTTATTTTTATTTTATCAAAAATCACAACTCTTGTTTATTGAAGACCTATATTTATGATTTTTGAAGTGAAAACTTCCTTAGCACTGGTGTGATTTGAAACTCGATGAAACTAAAAAGCGACAAACACATACATCAGTAGGATTTACTCGTAGCCTGCGAGAGAATGAGATAGAATAATCAGTCTTCTCTTGGTGCGGTGCTTCGTAGCCTCCCCACACCTTCTACTTCGTAGCCTCCCCACACCTTCTACTTTAGTTCTCTAAAGATTTCACTTATATATACCACGTGTGAATTGCACATTCTGATTTTAACTTCAGATGTGTGGATCTTTTTTTTACATAAACTCCACACAGGAGGCACTAAGGATCCCTGAGGATTTTTGAGGATGGTAAATGGAAGGTCTTTTTTGTGGAAGGGAAGGAGTGGACCTGGGTCTTAAGAAACCCATATTGTAGGATGGAGGAAACACAGAGGTCAGTAAATCGTTCCATAGCCGAACTGTTGAACTCAATAACGAGTTCTAGAAACGATCCGTTCTCATTTGACAAACGTCAACTGTGTTCAAATGCCGGGCGCGCATTTGGCGTGTTTCACACTTTGCAATTTGTTATGCACCGGTACCGAAGGAATCAGTAACGCTAGTTCCTCGGAGCATCTTCCATTAAAATGCCAGTAAAACAACGACAGCATTCCGGCCGTCTAAAGATTGCAATCTGTTAAGATAGGAGAACCTATCAAACGGACCGCCCGCACCCATTTCTGTACAGATTCGAGGATCTTTTCCAGGTATTTTGGAGTTACAGTTCGTAGTTGAGTCTACTTTACAGTACCTACGCCCAGCTTCTGAGAGCCTAACTTAACTCTGGCTTCGATGGAGCCCCCATACCTGAGCTGGTCACTAAGAGTTACACCAAGCATATCGATGGAGGGCCTGTTCGGAAAATTGCTTCCGTTGAAGGAGTCTAGATTTTAATTTCGATCTTTGTATCATATTAAGATCATTATTTCTTACAAATAAATATAAATAAATAGCGCCAGAGATTATTGGATCTTGCACATACAAAAAAACCACAATAGATATGATATCCTACATGTATGTTATTAGTTTAGAATAATGTTGGAAATTCTTACATTGAGAATAAAACGTAGAAAGCCAAAAAATACTAGAAAAATTAGTAGAGGTTAATTCTGAAATTGAAATGAGAGATAGACAAAAATGACGTAAAACTAATCAGATATCAACGACCTAGTGGTTCAAGTCGTTACCCGTTAAGACACAGATCATTGGTTCGTTTCCCAGTTGCGACCCCAAAACTTTATTTTTTTCTGTATCTTGTTCTGTTTCATGTTACGCTCAAATTTATAATAAGAAAATATGACATATTTATGAATAAAACAATGTTTAAAACATAAATACATTAGAAATGATAACAAAACATAATTATTATGTTAAACAATGTGTGATGTCTTGGGATCGGGTAGTAATATAACATCTGTTAATGTTACAATGTTTATTGGTTGCCAGATTAATATGGAGAGAGCGCTCAACAGCGGGTACATCCCTTTTATACATACCATTCTCGCTGTCTCGCACTCATGCCGTCACCCTCATACACATACGTCACACCCCCACACTTAAAACCTAATTACATACATTTCTTTATTCACAAATTTATACAAAACAAAATATCTAAATATTTCCATTCCATAGTATATGTAATTATTCTTGTTCTTCACGTGTAGCGTGGGCGTTGACCTCGAGGGCGTAACCTCCCCTCCCATGGTGTAGGTGACCTGCAAAAATTAGAGGAATTAGGAAATTTGGTCATGTCCACATCCGAGAGTGGACCCAGGTCCAGCAAATCATCAGACCTGTCACACTCCCCCCACCTAACCTTCCTCTCTGAAATCTGATCATGGTGGCGTTTCCAAATTTGTCCCGTAGACATAATTTTAACTAAATAAATCCTATTCCCCAATCTTTTAAAAATTTTTCCTAAAATCCATTTATTATCATTACTTCTTAAATCCCTGGTTAAAACTTTAGAACCAACCTCAAAGTACTTTTTAAATTTTCTTCCTCTATAATACTTTTTCTGTTTATGCTGGCTCAATAACATTTTGTTTTTAACCGTGTTGTCAATTCCTTTAAAACCTTGACTCTCAACATTATCCACTATTGGAATAATCGTATTAAAAATTGATCTAATCTTCCTACCCAACATTAATGTACTAGGCTCAATGCCCGTAGACATTGAAGGCGTATTTCTAATATCAACTAAAAACGTCAAAAGTTTATCTTCAAAATCAGTAGGAAATTTATTATTTACCATAATTTTTTTCAAAAAATTCTTCACTTTTTTTACCCCATTTTCAGCTAAACCGTTAGAAGCAGGATGCTGTACAGCTGAAGTCAAAGATTCTATATTATAATTATGACAAAATTCCTTAAAAACTGACGATGTGAAAGCTGTACCATTGTCACTTACAATTTGTTCCGGGATTCCGAACATAGAAAATAATCTTTTCAAAACTTTTATTGTACAAAACGAATCTACCTTATTTACAATATGACAGTCTATCCATTTTGTAGTTGCATCAACAATAATTAAAAAATTATGACCTCCCAACGGTCCCATGAAGTCAATATGCAATCTACTCCAGATTAAACCATTTATTGGCCAAGGTGCCAACTCAACTTTACACGGAGTAGGTAAACATTCCATGCATCTAGCACACTGTTTCACAGTTACTTCTATATCATTGTTCATTCCGAGCCAAAAAAAATAATTTCGAGCAAGACTTTTCGATTTTACAATGCCTAAATGTGATTGATGTAAAAAATTCAATATAATTTCCCTTAATTCCCTTGGAACTACAAATTTATTATTATAAAATAAACATGAATTATAAGTCGATAATTTATCCCTAAAATACCAGACTTTCAATAAATCATCCTTTAAGAACTTTTTATCCGGCCAACCATTTGCTGTGAACTCGATAATGCTCGCTATATTTACATCATTAATCGAAAACTGTTTCATCGTTTCCGCATTTAATGTTGTTTCTGACTCGATTATGTTCACAAACTCTGACTCAACCGTATTCACGTTTAAAGAATCAATATAATTTAAAAAATAATCGCTAGCATCAATATCGTCGCTACACACAACTAAATTATCCTTATTATTAATCGGCATTCGTGATAAGAAATCCGCTTTGTTATCACCTGACTTAATATGCTCTATACTATAGTCAAAAGTCTGGAGTATTAGGGCGTACCTCTGCAGACGGTTAGCGGCCAAAACAGGTACTTGCTTATCCGTGTTCAAAATGTGTACTAACGATTTATTGTCGCAAGCCAAAACAAATTTATTGCCGTATAAATACTGAAAGAATTTCTTCAACCCAAAAATTATAGCACACGCTTCCTTATCTAAAATAGAGTACTTTAATTCTGTTTCTGACAATAATCGGCTAGCAAATGCGATAGGTCTCTCTAAACCATTATCATATACATGGCAAATCACCGCTGATAACGCTTTTTCAGATGCGTCTGAAATAAGTTTAATTGGTAAATTAGGATCAAAATGCACTAAAATATTATCTGACGTCAGCAGTTTCTTAACTCGCTCAAACGCAATATTACATTCCTCAGACCACACATATTTTACTCCCCTTTTTAACAAGTTATACAATGGAGACAAAATACCTGAAATATTATGAACAAAAGCTCTATAATATGAAATAACCCCAAGTAAACTCCTAAGTTCTGAAACATTTTTCGGTACTGCCATTTGAGTAATCACACAGATTTTATTTTCTAAAGGCATAACTCCTTTCCGCGAAATTTTAAAACCTAAATATTCTATCTCAGTTTCTAGAAAAGAACACTTATTTTCATTAATAGTTAATCCACAATCACTTAACTTGCTAAGTACAGATTCACAAATAGAGAATAATTCCTCTTCAGAATTTCCAAACAACAAAATATCATCTAGAAATATACGAACGTTACGAAGTCTACCTACTACCGCCTGAATAACTTGCATAAATATAGCCGGGCTTGTGGTCAAACCGAAAGGCAACACTTTATACCTGAATAAACCCACATGCGTACTTATCACACATAATTTTCTCGACTTCTCGTTTAACGAAATCTGACCAAAAGCATTACGCAAATCTATTTTCGCAAAAAATTTCGCACCATTTAAAGACGAAATTAAATCTTCTATACGAGGCAATGAATATTTCAACTTCGCTAACATAGGGTTTAATGTGGTTTTAAAATCAGTACAAATTCTAATTGAACCGTCTTTCTTTTTTACAACAACAATCGGACTAGCCATATCACTTATTTCTACTTTTTCAATTATATCTTCACGTAACATCTTATTTAATTCCTCCTCTACCTTTCCACGTAAACTAAAAGGTAACGATCTTGGATTCACAAACTTTGGCCTGAACTCCGAAATAACTTCGATGTTAGCTTCATAACCTATAAGCCTACCCGATTTTTCTGAAAACACATGAGCATATTTTTTCTTTAAACTATCACGAAAATTTAATTGATTATCACAACTAGTCTCACTGGTATTTACCGAATTTATTCCACTTAATCCGATACCGAAAACTTGTAAAAAATTTCTACCAACAATCGTAGAATTACCGTTTTTAATTATTATAAACTGCGAATCTACACTTTTATTTAAAAATAACACACTTAAATTAACTTTACTTACAATATTTAACCGTTTCCCGTCATATCCTGACAATTGAATATCGCATCTTTCCAATTTACAAGAAACAAAATCTTTTAAATACACTTCATATGGAATTGCATTAATCTCAGCGCCGGTGTCAACAATCGCTCGCAGAACAGTGTTACCAATAATGAGATCTACGAATATCGGTTCCGGCCCCGTGCCGTCATGCAACATAAAAACCGAATTTAATCGTTTATTCTTATTACCTACATTAATTTTACTGTTTTTACACACATTACTAGGATGACCCGATTTATTGCACCGATTACAAAAAATATTCATCCAACAATCTTTCTGCAAATGATTCGTTTTTCCGCACAAAAAACATTTTTTTAATGCAATATTTACTGGCGTCTTACTACGCACTGCACTTTTAAATCTGATCGGACTATCCGACCTGGATTTACGGACAACATTACTATCCTTATGCACAACATTTAAATTCGTATCAACTTTCTTAAAATTAACAACATGTTCCCATGAAGCTGCTAACTGAATGCATTCCGAAAAAGAAGTATTTACCCCCTCAACGAACAACTTATGTTTCAATTTTTCATTGAAAATTCCAATAATGAATATGTCTTTTAAACAAGATTCCAGCCTTAATTCAAAATTGCACGTCAAACTCAGTCCTCTCAACCTAGCAGCGTAATCTTTAATAGATTCGTTAGCTAGCTGTTTACACTTATAAAATAACTCACGCGACTCGAAAATATTTTGAATAGGTTTGCAATGTGAATCAAATAATTTACATAAATCATCAAAAGAACAAACAGAAACCTTTTTAGGGAAACATAGATCACATAATAAAGAGAAAGTTTCTTCGGTGAGGCAACTCAGCAAAAATGCTCTTTTGCGTTCTTGTGATAACACTTTGTCATCATGTAAAATGAGGGCCTGATCCAGTCGTTCCTTGAACAATGACCAGTTTCCCGTTCTGTAACAGAACGTCCCCAAATTTTTACAAACACCCTCCATTGGGGGAAGAGCTGAAACAAAATAATCAAGACTACTTATCTCAGCACTTCCAAGAAGGCTACACTCCGAGGTCCACGTTCCACGTTCCACGTGCACGCCACCCAGAGCTGTAGATCACCGTCCCCGTCTGGCTCCGTCTCCCGACAGCTGCGGATCCAATCCCTACTCCGAGGTCTTCCTTCCCAGACTGCAGCGACGGAAACCAAGTCCTGGTTCCCGGCTAATCCACACGATGATCCAGTCCTTGACCCGATCCTTGATCCGGTCCTTTTGTACCCCGTTACACGGTGTACCCGAACGACAATAATTTTGTAATTTGTCGGTCCCACACACGCGAATACTTGCGTGTGGCTGCTCCAATTTCTTCTTAATGCGATCGCTTCCTGCGATCGCTTCCTGCAATCCTGACAACAATCCGTCAGATCCCGAAATCTACCGCGTAGATTCTTCCAATTTACGTAAAAATTTACGAACTACCGGGCTGCGCCAACTGTGATGTCTTGGGATCAGGTAGTAATATAACATCTGTTAATGTTACAATGTTTATTGGTTGCCAGATTAATATGGAGAGAGCGCTCAACAGCGGGTACATCCCTTTTATACATACCATTCTCGCTGTCTCGCACTCATGCCGTCACCCTCATACACATACGTCACACAATGTTTAATACATAAATACATTAGAAATGATAACAAAACATAATTATTATGTTAAACAATGTTTAATACATAAATACATTAGAAATGATAACAAAACATAATTATTATGTTAAACAATGTTTAAAACATAAATACATTAGAAATGATAACAAAACATAATTATTATGTTGTTAAACAATGTTTAATACATAAATACATTAGAAATGATAACAAAACATAATTATTATGTTAAACAATGTTTAATACATAAATACATTAGAAATGATAACAAAACATAATTATCATATTATTACTAGCTGACCCGACAAACGTTGTTCTGCCATATAAATTATAACTAGTAAATATTTTGGTTGTTAAATAAAAAATTACGAATGTATTCTAAGTGTGTGGGGACGGGATCTATGACAGAAAGAGGAATGGAGCGCTGTAGACGATGACCGCAGATAAAAACAAAAAACACCAAATAAAGTAGGAAAATGAAATAAAGTAAATCAATATGAATTTCGAAAAGCAATTAAGTGTACGATATTTTTTGTCAGTCCGTCTTAAGCCAACACAAATAAGCTCGATGGTTTGCCCAAGCGAGAACATGATGCCGAATGAAATATCAAAATAACGCGACGCTTCTCGTGAATGTCTTTCACCTGTATGGTTGAAAGTTCGATGAGGCGGACGTAGCGCCATATGTCATTCAACAACATGAATAATTTCGTTCTGTTTGAAATGCGAAAGACGGTTAAATTTGATCATACAAAAATACAAAAATCGCGAGAGTTAAAATTTGGGGTTATAGGTATTTTTGTTGCCAAATGAAAAAAAGACAAAAAAATTTGTCAACAAAATTGTTTTTTTTTCTGGATAGGGACATCCTTAATCACCTAGCGGTATGAAATATACTTTAAAACCTATTCTCATACCTATCAAATATACATTTAAAAAAATCGGTCAAGCCGTTTCGGAGGAGTGCGACCACAAACACCGTGACACGAGATATATTATATCGATGAAAAGGTAAAAATTATACCGACCGGTTCTACAATTTTTTTTTTAAATATTTTTTTATAGTTTTTCTTATTTGTAAATTATCAAGGGGCAATTGATTGACTAATTTATTCCCTTATACACATAGTGATGCTGTGCTGTTGTAGTACGTACAAGTGGTACTTACAGTTAGTCCACCGATAAAATTGAAACTATATTCGAACTATATTGCCTGCACACCATATAATTCGCTTCCAATTATGTACAAGAACATCCAGTATAATAAAAAATTTCAAAGTAATGCTAAGTTTTTAAAAACGAAAAGAAGTAATTTTCTTGTCATGTTTTGTTTTGTCTTGTCTGTTTTTCTCTCATTTTCTTTCCATTTATTTGTAATCATCCATATTTGTTTATCCTTGTTTTTTTCTTTACTTGTTTTCTCTTGTTGTTCATTCTACTTAACCAGTATTTTATTTTTGTGCTGAACTGTATGTGAATAATATTTTATTTTATTACCAAATTCCTTTGAAAATTTATATCCATTACCTTACATCTATGAATTGTAAGTTCCTCCCATCCTAAAATAAATTTTACAACTCACCAGGGTTGCCCTAGCCTAAAATGTAAACAATAAAAAAAATTAAACACTATTTCTTATGCTGATATTTAAGGCTCTACAACCGGGCTCGAAAAGAAAAAGATGGAGAAATACGAAATTACAAATGTTAGAGGAGAGCGCTAACATTTACAGCGATAAAATCGATGCGAAAATTGCGAAAAAATTTTAATAAAACAAGACTCGTTTAAAATAGAGCAAAAATCTCGAGGGCATTGTCTTAAACAGCATTTAAAGAAACACTGTGAATTTTTTATACATATCACTTGTAAAATAACTGAAACAAACGAGTTTATAATAATTTTTGGAACATATTTTGCGATGTTGATTTTTCTATCGAGGGAATTTTATATAATTTGCGTTTCATGTCTAGATATTATAATTTCTAGATATTATCTTCAAGAACAACATATATATTTTTTAGAGCTTTAAAACTTACCGTGTTTAAGGGAGATATGTAAGAAATCGGTAGAAATTCGGGTTGCGGGCCCTTAAGAGTGGAATGTTATTTTCTTACTGTTTCTGATATTTTACTTATGCATTTCTTTTAATGCTGGGAAGAGGGAATATTGTGTTTTTTAACAATAGCTATTGCAATAAGGTTTATTAACTTCAATAAATTTTCCCTAATAAAATTACATGAATTTTTATTTCGTGTGGTGTATTTTTCTATAAAATAAATGAAATATCAAGTTAACGACTTGACGTCGTAAAACTCAATATTATTTATGATCACCTACCAAAATAATCGTGAAAGGTAATAAATGTAATTTGTGAGTTTAATAAATGAACCTATTTATTTGCAATTTTAGAATATAGCCTAAGTAAAAAACGTCACATAAACATGGGATTGACAAATCACGTTGTGATTTTGAATTTTGTAATATTTTTCTAAAATTCTAAATCAAATGGTGTGTGTTTTCAAGATTACATCAACCCTCATACTATGACATCTTTTATACCATTGAAAAGACATCAAGTATTGAAAAAACTATTGTTTTTTCGTTATTTGTTTTTGAGGTGTTACGCCGTGTTGCGCTACCTCCTTCTTAAGCTTTCTATTGTTTTGTCTAAAAAACATTTTTCTAAAAAAACATGAAATATTTGATTAAATGAAAACAAATCAGTTTGTAAAACACCACTTATTTAAATTATCTACATAACAAACACAATTATCTACATAACAAACTACATATGTTTATAATTAGAAAACAAACAAAGTTTTAAGAAATTAAAAAAGTGTTGTTAGACAATTTAATAACCATCTCTTAGATTTATTTTCATACTTACATTAATAATTATTAATTGTTTATTTTTAAGTGATTTTGATATATAAAAGCAAATTTTTACATATTTATTATTCATAAATAATTTCATCTTATACATATAATGATGATACTTTCAAATAATTAATCACCCCTTTTATCTAATATTTTTTGTATATAAGTAGTTCTTATTTTTCTATACTTATTTGTCTTTTATTATTTTATTAATGTTAATCTTATCCTGAGGGAGAAACCTTCGGTTTTGAAAGATGTAACACAAGGTGTTTTAAAAAGTGATTTATTTTCATTTAATTAAAAATGACGCCACAAATTTAATCTGCAAAGATCGAAGAAATGGTATATTTGAGATTATTCTTGTAAGGTGGTTTAAAAATTTCTAAAACGAAATTGAGATCAACAATGCGTATTAAAAATTACGATTAAAATGTGTGAATTTATCTACCTCAATAATAAACTAGGAATGAACAATATGCAATGATTTTCATTCATATACATTCGAATCGCTTTATAATCACGTTTATCGGTAACTGATAGATTTTTTTCATATGTCTAGTATACTAACATTTGATTGTTTAAAGCTGCAGTCTAAAATAAAGAATAATATCCAATTTCAACATACCTTTTTGTAACATATCCTGTAGCCCGGTTGTAACTCGCCGTGCAATTCAAAACAAACACTGTTCACCTTTCAAAAACAAAGCCGCAAAAATAATAATAAACCACAAAAATCAAATATTAAAAACTACCTTCGAGACACACAGTCAACAGTAGTATGCAGAATACTATAAAAATCGCTTAAAAACACTTGCAATTAGTATCAGATCTTTGGATGTAGCTGATATTTGGTTTTGTACGGAAAACTTCGCGAGTGGAAAAGCGACGTCGGTTTTTAACGTCGGTTTTGGACGCGGCGTCGGATCCTAGCGACGCTCGGAGTAGAACTGAACGGTAGGCGCGTTGTTTGTGACCCGGTGAGATGAGAGGGGCGTGGTGGGTGGTGGGAGGTGGGTGAGGAGGGTAAAGGAGGGGGAGGGTTCCGCCTGCACACGTATTTTCACCTGGATCGGGACGACTCTTACGCTAGAACCTTCTGGAGTACAAAATCACAAAAACGTTCGTAATGCATTATAAATAATAATGAAGATTTTATCATCTATATTTTTTTTTGGAAATACGAGTACATAAATTAGCGGCTTGAAATTAAATTATTAAAACAAATTTATATAAAACAAATAGGTATTATCTTAAAGCCCTTTCAGCAAATTTAAATCTTTATTATTAATTGTTATAGGTTTGCTGATGTATAACGGTGTCGAAACGAAATTACACGTACCAATATTACACTTTTAGAATTACACACGTATGGAATTACACATGGACGAATTTACAGGGGCGTGAAATTCACGTACCACATGGAAGTATACCTGGTGGAATTTCACGTACGTTAATTTTTCACGTATATTAATTTTCATGGAATGAGGTTTGTCTAGGTTTTGGCGGCGGATACAAAGGAGGATCTTTGGAAATACTGAGTGGAGGGTCTTTCAATAAAAAGACCCTCCACTCAGTATTTCCAAAGATGATATAGGTCCTGTATAGGTCCTATATAGCATCCACGGTGAGCGTCTGAGTGAGTCTCACTCTACAAATGACCCCACTACTGAGACTCAAACCCGTAAGGAATCACCTGTTGTCCCAGAAAAACCTCTTCTACCCTCACCCAACCAGGCAAATAGGAAACGTGTTAGAGAGGGGGACTCCTTACTTACGGAAGAAAATGATCTAACAGAGGTCAACGCTGAAACTTTAAACCCAATATGGGATCAGATGATGATTATTTCGCAGACTATCTCTGATGGAAAAAATAAATTAAATAAAGAGGCCAGAGCCACAGTTACGAGATCTTTAGATGAAATTAAAAAAAGTTTGCTAAACTTTGCAATTTCTCACGCAGCGGCGACTTCGAGAGCGCAAACACTGTCTGCGGTCTTAGCTTCACAAAAGAGCATAACGACGAAATTGGATAAAATAATTATGCTAAATAATCTGGAACCAACGAAGCCCTCTGAACAGATTCCTATTGCAAGAAAATCCTATGCTGGCGTTGCCTCGGGGACTCCTGCCTCCAAAACCATTACTATGAATGGTTACGAACGTCCATTACCAGCACTTCAACCGACCTTGCTCTTTTACCCAACCCAACCCGAGGGAAAGACATCTGAAGAGCTGCAAAAAAACCTGACCTCGATTCTAGACCCCAAGAAGGACGGTTTTCAAGTGGTGAAAACCCGCAAAATTAGAGGCGCAGGTATTGCCTTGCAGACCACCTCACCCAACGGCCTGTCCAATATCAAAAAAGTAGCAGATAAATTAACGGCTAAAGGTATAAAAATGGTCGCTCCTCAAGGTAGGTTACCAAAGATAGTAATCTATGATGTACCCAAGGGAGAACCAGAGTCCGACATACCCCTCTTCAGTGAGATATATGATAACAACATATTAGGTAAGTGTAATCTCACAAAAGAAGACCACCTCCGTACGATGAGAAGAGTCTCTTTGTTTGGAAAAAGAGATAGCGGCACCATGAATATGGTTATTTCCTGCCATCCGGAGGCCAGAAAGATTCTCATTGACAGCGGTCTGTGTTTTCTTGGATGGATTGCGTGTAGAGCTCGCGATTACCTCGGGGCTACGCGCTGCTTTAAATGCCATCAATATGGCCATATATCAAAAGCCTGTACCCAGGAAGTCATAACCTGCCGACACTGTGCCGCAGCCGGCCACGATTACCAAGATTGCCCCAAGAAAACACAGGCTGCTGTCTGTGCTACGTGCACCAGGTTCAAGAAACCGGCTGACCACTCCACGGGTGACAGGTCGTGCCCAGCCCAGAAAGCAGCCATAGAAAATCAGGTCCGAATGACTGATTATGGATATTAATAAATTTCTCACCATAGGGCAGATCAACCTGCAGAGGTCACGGGCGGCCACGATCGAGGCGCTGCGGGTCATGTCTGACCTGAAAATTGACATCTTGCTAATTCAGGAGCAATACACTAGGCTAGGTAAGACACCAGTTAACTTTCCGGGTGCGGTACTCGAAATCGGCACCTCGCCGGGGGCGGGTGTTCTGGTCAATACTTCATTGATCAGCCCCCTCCTTCTAGCGGGATTGTCGAACGAATACCAAACCTGTGTATCAATTAAATTTGGGACAACTGAGATCGTTTTGATCTCAGTTTACTTTAAATATTGTAATCCAGTAGGACCACATATCTTGAGTCTGACGCGCGCCCTAAACGCGCTTAAAGGACGTAACATAGTTATCGGAGGAGACTTTAACGCTCGCTCACCACTGTGGTTCGATTCTTGTAATTATAGGACGGAGCGCTCAGACGCCGTCGAAGACCTCATTGCGGCGCAAGGTCTATCAATAATAAATGAACAAAGTATCTATACCACTTTCTCGAACACTTCTGGTGAGAGCAACATTGATTTAACTCTTTGCTCTGGATCTGTTGCGACCAAGATATCAAAGTGGACAGTTCATGAAAGCGCAATTGCCTCTGATCACAGGCTAATAACTTTTACGGTAGGTGTCAAAAAGACGGAAGCTCCAAGATCCTCCTGGAACTTCAAAACCTCCCGGGCGAATTGGGATAACTTTGGGGATGCTCTACGTGATACTTTAAGGGGATTTCACGACGTAGCAGCTAGAGATCCAGATAATTTGGGGAATTTTTTTAATGCAGCCGTGGTGTCAGCTGCCGAGCGGTCTTTGGGAAGATCAAACCCAAAGACGGTTATCAGGACGCCGTGGTGGTCGAGTGAGCTGACTTCGCTGAAAGGGGCCTATAAGAGAGCCTATCGAGCCCTGAGCGTATCCAGACGCGGCGAGTGTACGCAGGAGGAGACACACGCCCTTCAGTCACGACTCAGTGGCTCCCGTAAAGCCTTCAAACAGGCCGTCCTCTCAGCGAAACGAGCTGCATGGCATAATTGGGTACAAGAAGTGGGCAACGCCAACCCGTGGGATATCCACAGCGCCATTGATAAAACGGGAAAAGGCTCTGACCGGTATTTGACTAGCGTAATAACCGAAAAGGACGGAATGAACGTTGAAAGTGTGGACGTGGCATCCACTCTCAATACACTTCTGGGCAAGTTAGTTCCTGTAGATTCAGTAATTGGGGAAAGCGACCACCACAAACAGATTAGAAATCTGTCACGGCTCCCAACGAGAAACCTCGCCCAGGAGGTTAGGATGACACCAGTAACTAAAATGGAAATCGAGCTAATAATCAAGGGTTTGGGTCTTAAGAAGGCACCAGGGCATGATAGGCTCAATGGAATAATAGCGAAGCAAGTATGGATCCATGCCAAGGAGGAGCTCTTCCAGGTGATGGATACATGCATGAGAAGAGGAACTTTCCCTTCTGAATGGAAGAGGGGCGTGCTTAGGATTATACCGAAGGGGAACGATAAACCAAGGTCGGACGTGAAAGCGTACCGTCCAATCACCCTGTTACCTGTCCTGGGGAAGATCTTGGAGAAACTGATTAGGCAGCGTTTACGTCAAACCTTATCCCCACCCTGCGAGCGGCAGTTTGGTTTTGTCCCCGGTATGTCCACTGAGCACGCCATCACGTATGCGCTTGACTGGGTGAAGGCTTGCCAAAAGAGGTACGTAATAGGAATCTTCCTCGATATCACTGGTGCCTTCGATCATGCGTGGTGGCCGATGATACTTGTCAAGCTCAAAAATAGGAAATGTCCACAAAATCTGTTCAAGATTTGCGCTGATTACCTCTGCGACAGAACGGTCATCCTTTCTTTTGGAGACTACCTGATTGAACGAATGGTTAACATGGGTTGTCCTCAGGGTTCAATCCTTGGACCTGAGTTTTGGAACATTTTGTTTGACGATTCCTCCAGGCTGCCCTTGCCTGAAGGATGTATCTCGGTGGATTACGCTGATGACAAATTGTATCTGGTCTCGGGGAACAGCAGAAAGGAAGTTGAGAGTAAAGCTGAAGAGGTTTTAAGTGTGACTTTAGAATGGGGAAAGAGAAATCGGCTGACCTTCGCTCCCCACAAGACCATGGGACTCCTGATGAAGGGTAACCTCAATAGAAGTAGAAATCCCACCATCAAAATGGGAGATATCAACATCCGATTCGTTGAGAACACTAAATACCTAGGCGTCACTTTGGATCGAACGTCCTCATTCTTGACCCATGTTAAAAGCGTATCAAGTAAGGCCCAGGCCCTCTTTTTGAAATTGAGAAGAATCTCTACTGCCGAGTGGGGACTGCGCTCTCCAGCGCTCCGTCTCCTATACAGGGGGGCTTACGTGGCGCAAGTCTCGTATGCGGCCTCTGTGTGGGAGCACCGCCTGGAGAATTCACTCGTACTCTCGGCGCTCAAGAGAGGCCAGCGAGTCCCCTTGCTGGCGCTTTCGGGTGCGTACAGAACAGTCGCTTCGGACGCTTTGCCAGTTTTGGCCGGCGTTTTGCCTATCGATCTTGAAATTAGGGAGGTGTTAACAAAGAAGCTTCTAACAAGAGGAAGAACTGCCACCCATCATGGTATTGAGCTAATACCAGGTGGAGCGGTTTCCCTCCCAGGACTTCTTAGAGAGATGCGAGAAAGAACTTTGAGAGAATGGCAGGAACGTTGGGATAGGTCAAATACGGGTAGGTGGACTTTCTCCTTCTTCCCGTCAGTTAAACTCAGAATGGAAGGGGCGTACATCACTAGGGATCATCATGTGACCCAACTTCTGTCCGGTCATGGGGAGTTCAGAGGGAGACTTCATAGTCTCTCTCTATCACCCCATTCTAACTGCGCTTGCGGTAATACTGATCAAACAGCCGAGCACATTCTGTGGCACTGCGAGATTTTGACGGATGCCCGAGAGGAAATGCTCGATGGCTTGCAAGTTACTACGAGACCAGCTTGGAACGCGGATCTCGTTTCGAATAAGGTGAACTTTGAGTGTTTGAGGAAATTTACGAAAGTCTGGGTTGAGAGATGGCCTGATCTTAGAGTCGCTGACTAGCTGTAAAATCATGTAGATGCTAGGTGTATCTGCTCCTGAATCCACGGACATTCTCTTTACTTTATTACATCTACTGCTAGAATTTTATGTTTTATGCTTTATATCTGCATTTTTTTTTGTTATATCATCTCTATCCTAGGTACCTTTATCTTATTCTATTATATACATTTTGTTCCTATTTCTTTTATGTTTGTGTGACTTATCTATTTTTTTTTGCTTATTTTACTTCTTTTCACATGGTTTTCTTTTAGATTTAACTAAGCTATGCTAGACGGTGTTTAATCGAGATACCTCTGTTTATTATTTTTATAATTTTTCATCATTTTTGTGTAATTTTCTTTTTTTTTCCAGCTTCATATTCAAAGAAACACTATTGATTTAACTCACATACTCGACTTTGTTTATTTTTATTTTGTTTTGGTTTCTTTGTTCTCTTTTTCTTTTTAGTCTCAATGCTAATTTGCTTCGCTCAGAAGGCTGAACTGAACTGCATCTATTTATTTTGTTATGTTTCTTTTCCCCTTCTGGGGGTGCGCTAGACCTCGTCCTTGCATCAACAGGAGTCGTTGGACGATGGCACGGTGCCCTCTAAAATTAATTGCGCCACCCCCAGCAACATGTGCAGGCCTTGGGTTTGGGGGGGCGACCTCGGCTCTCCTTCGCCTTGCCTCCGGCTACTCGACGCTGAATTCCTTAGGGTCGTCGGGTATTTCCCCCCAATCTCCCATTTACTTTTCTTTGAGGCATCACCGAGGAACCGGCTAAGGGGCGCGGAAGCTGAGTGTGGTTCACGACTAGACCTAACGTCATGCGCATTCTTGCTGGGACTGCCAATCGATTGGAGAGGACTCCCAACCATTTGCCATGCCCTTATTACTTATCTACTGTGTCTTCCTCCCAAACAGGTGCTTGTAGGATACGCTGGATACAATTACCCAGCGCTTGCCACCGCGTGGACTTTCACCAACCTGTCCCATTGTCTTGTCTATACTTTGTCATACTAACACATATTGTATCTGTATTTCCCGCTAAGCACTTGCATACTGCTTGCTAACAACGTATGCAGGGACATTGGAGGTCTAGTTTCATTTTCAAATATAGAGTCGTTTTTACCAAAAAAATTAGAGTCCTTGCAAGAGCCTTGAAGGGGTAACCATCTGTTACCTATACCAGGGCGGGTAAGTGGTGGGTCCTCCAATGTAGGTCCTGTAGGATTATTTCCTCAGGGCTTCCTCTGTGGAGCTAATGTAAAAAAAAAAATCATAATTGCAACCGAAACTTTTTCTAATTTATCTGTTTCATATTTTTTGTTTGAGAATTGTTAATGATTAATCTCCCAGGCCTCAGGCCTATTTTGTCGAATGGTCAAAATATTTCCGCTTTGCAATAAAATCAAAAAAAAATATATATATTTCTGAACCAAAAACTGTTTTTGAAAGGAGATGAAATAAACTTAAAAATTTTATAATTCAAAATAAAAATATAATTTTTGAAATATAAATTTTTTAATGCCAATCTAAGAAAGTTTTAATAATCGCTCACCTAACATTTTATCAAACTAAAATTACTGATTTTATTTCAAACACAAATTTTATCAGACAAATGTATTATAAACATTTCGTCAACTCACTTGTTTGTCGTTTCATTTAAAAAATAATTAATAAAAAATTTCCCAAAGTAACATAATTTATTTAAAATTGAGGTCGGTAAATTTTGTTTCATAAATATATACATTTTAGTTATTTTGTGGTTGATTTTATTAGATGAATATAAAGCGTGGTATTTTCTCCTTCTAACACCGTTTAGATCATATTTCTAACCATGATAGTAAGGGAGACACGACACGACAAAACGACCTCCGTAGTCCAGTGGCTAAGACTCTTGACTCACATTCCGGAGGTCGCGGGTTCGAACCCGGCATGCGCAAATAAATTTTATTTGATTAATTTGTGTTATTTCACAATTAATTCATTTAAAATAATATATAGTATATTTGCGGCATGTTCCAGAGTGGAAGATACTATTAGTATCGCCCTGGTGTAAGACCACCATTCAGAATTGAAACGTTGCTTGAAAATGGCTTTAGCCGTGTTTAGTGACCAGATCTGAATAGCCAGGTACTTCCCAACCTTCCTCTTCCCCACCTCCTTCCCCTCCCCACTACCTTCAGCCTCACAACATACCCCAATTGGGTTTGCCATAGTCTCACTGGCTCCAGACGGGAGCAGTTGAGATTCTTGTGCGGTATTCACTGTAAAAAAAAAAAAAAAAATTTATATGAGACATATATAAGAGTTGTTGTTTATTTTTTTACAAGTATGATATTGATCATGTAGCCACATATCATAATATATTAATCAAGTGGTTCGCTATGTTTGGTGACTTAGCAAGGGTGCCCAGGTTCACGGGGTGAGGTTTGTCCGGGTCTTGGCGGCGGATGCGTCTGCCCACCAGCTGCATGGCAGATCGGATTGGAAGAGAGTGGTTGAAGGAGTCCCTTTGACTTCTCCAGCGTACTCTCTCGGAACATCGCCTTGCACGGCAGTGGGAGGGATGGATTCAAACGTCCGTCACTCCTAGACACACTGACCCCCAGATTCCTACCCACCCCTAATACCATTTTCCTTCCCAGAACTTCCTCTCCTTCCTTTCTCTCCACACAACATCCCCAAAGATGACAAAGGCCCTGAAGAGAATTACTTTCCTCAGGACCTCCTGTATGGAGCTAATTGTAAAAAAAATAATTACATTTGTATCATATTAGGTCCTTACAAATGAAATTGGCGTTTTGGCGAAACTGATCCATAATAATAACAACATATATTTTCAGTATTCTAGAAGGTACACAGAATCTAAATCAAAAAACTACTGCTCTCTTTTGAATCCTACAAAAGCATTGCAATCTCCTATTGGTATAACGTCAAAGCCTTTTCCTCAAAAAGCTGAAGGCTTAGTTCATAATATTTCACCGTTTAATATCAGAAAAACCTCCCTGGACTGACGATATTACCTGTCAATATTTCGATGAACAGGAATTCGGTAAAATCTGGTTTCGAAAGGCATACGATCCGTACAATAACTTTTTCCGAAATCAAAATGTATTTTTTTTTGCCAGAGAGGTCGATACTCTAGTATCGTCCAGCTGAAAAACAGCCTTTTAGATTGATTTAGCTGTTTTTGGTGACATGATTTGAATAGCCATAAATTTCTTAAACCTTCCATTTGACTCTGTGCAGAAATGGGCGGTCCGTTTGATAAATTCTCCTATCTTAACAAACGGATTGCATTCTTAAGAGTACAGGCGTGCAACGGGTGGGAATGCTGTCCTTGTTCTACCGGTATCACGATGGAAGATGCTCAGAGACACTGGAATCGTTGATCCTTTCGGCACCGGTGCATAGTCATTTGACATTTGTCACATGAGAACGGGTCACTTCGATTCGTTCTTGAGTTCAATAGCTCGGCTGTGGAACGATTTGCTAGCCTCTGTGTTTCTTTCCACATACTTCTTTTCCTCAGAAAAACCCTCCTCACAGCATTTTCTCAGGGCCTCCTGTGTGAAGTTACCCGTCTCCTTTCCATTCCTTCAGTCTAACAACATACCCGCACATGGGGGTGACATATTTTTTGTTCAAGTAAAAGCCGCACATGAGTCCCAACTGCTCTCAGTCGTCTAGAGCCAGTGAGACTATGAAATACTTCATTCGGGTTTGTTGTGAGGCTGAAGGTTGTGGAAAAGCGAATGAGGCAAGGCAGAGGAAGGTAAGAAGTACCTGGCAATTATACCTAGCTATATACCCAGATATGGTCACCAAACACGGTTAAAGCTATTTTTAAGAATCGTTTAGATTCTGAACGGTGGTCGGGGTGATAATATCTACGATCTATGATACGAAGGCGAAATTATCTAGAATGTGTCGCAAATATGCTATATATTTTTTTTAAATAAATCAAATTAATGAAAATAAAATTTACTAACACAAGTCAGGATTTTTAACCCGCAACCTCCGAATTCGTAGCCGTAGATCGTAACAACTCAAGAACGGAGAACGTTTTTTTTCAGTATGAACCGCAGTATTTAAATGAAATTAAAAACATTTTGAGAAAACAATAAAAATCGGGATTTTTTGTTGTTGTAAATAAACTCGTTTGATCAAAGTCATCTTTGATGAGTTTAATTTCGATTACGAACAAGTAATCTGTATTTTTTTGTAAATTAACCCTCTTGACCAAAGTTACCTTTTAAATGAGTTCACTTTGATAAGTTTAATTTCGATTACAAACAAGTAATCGCATAATATTAAATGTTTGAAAATCTGTCAACGCGGTTCAAAGGAATTAACTGTTACATGGGGTGACATTGTATTGGAACACGTTTGCAATAAATTATGTATAAACGTAACTATTTCATATTAGACTACAGTCCGGGCCTCGGCGTGGTGTCACGTGATGGAGTCAGTGTCATCGACGAATGACAGTTTGCAAATAGTGGCCGCAATTGTTGTTGATACTCGTTGTTACTACAGATCATTGTTTTTCCACTAGCTTAATAAATAAATATAGATATTTATTTATTTAAAGCACAGAGGGTTTTTACATGATTGGTAGTACAATTTTAAAATGACAGAAAATTTTGAAACTTAAGAAAGAAATAATAAAAATAAAATTATATTAGATACTATCTGGTTCCCGGCGTGCGTTGCCATGCCACTTAATAAAGAAATTGTTTCTCCCTGCGTGTCCTTTCCCATTCGTCCCGTTCCCCTTCCGCCTCCCTTTCCTCTCCCGCGTCCACTTCCCCCTCTCGCATTCCCACACCGCCTTCCCTCTCCCCATTCCCCTCGCCTGCTTCCCTCGTCCTGCGAACCCTCCTCCCGAGTTCCACCCTCCCGCATTCCATTCATTCAGTCCCGGTACATTCATTTTTCAAACAGCTCGCGTGCCAACTATTGCAATTTTTTATACAAATTTCGTAATGCCAGAGCTTACCAATAGTTTTATACAAACCTTGTCCTGACCATAACGAACACAAAAAAAAACAGTTATACACCAAATTATTACGGAGAAGATTACAAAATATAAGAGAAAAAAAAGGCCAAGGGGGCAGTTTCACCATGTTGAGACGTATGTCAAAAGATAGTTACTGAACTCTCTATAGGTAACATTGAAGATGTCAACGCTCAATGCAGAATCGTTAAGCAGTTGAATTGCTCTATTTAATGGGGCATTCTGAAAGGAAGAAGTTCTCGCTTTCGGAGCATAAAAAAGTGTGTGGGATCTCCCACGAGTATACGCGTTAGGGACGTATAGGTTAATCTCATTCAACATAGGTGAATTCAGTACAGTACCGGAGATCAGTTTAAAAAAATGTTTCCCCAAAAATATTTTACGGCGGGCTTCTAAGGTAGTAAGATCGAGCATTCCTGTTAGGAACAACGATGGATACAGGAATGGGTAGTATATATATTCCTTCATATACAGGTAATGCATAAACCTTTTTTGTTCTTTTTCTATTTCTAGGATATGGTTTTGTTCAGTTGTTTTGTTGTTTTATTACTGACAAGCGTTGTTTATCCATGGCATCTTTATCCTCAGTAGTGGATGGTTCTTGCTCATCGTCTTCATCGTCGTCCTCGGCAGTAATTTTCCAAATTATTTTCATTTCAAAAGTCAAAGAAGTAAGAGAAAATTGACCTCACTTCAGACCCACGTAAACGTCTAAACACACATATAGGCTTGAAAAATTACAAAAGATAAACCGCACTCAGTATATAATATATAACTCAAAGCGCTCTTCTATGGTTCGGGAAAAACAGAATATAAAGTTTAGTTCTGGTCATTATTTTTTAGATGGACTTAATAAGTTGATTGTTGGGGCAAACTTTTCGAATAAAACGTTTCGTGTAGGTATCTTTGAAACTGCTATAAAATAAACTTAATTAATGTTGGACGAGGATGTTAAAACTGTTTTTCTATATTAAACTGCGAACGAAAACAGATTTAATGGATTTCTTGTGTGTAGATAAGTTATTAGGTTCGAGAAAACTTATGTACCCGTAAGTAGGTACTATCGAAAGTAACGTATAACTTTAACTAAAGTTAGTAGTTTATTTTTTTATTTTTTTATTTCTATTCTTGAACATACACAATACAGATTATTACATCAGTTTACATAGATATTAAGTTTAGTAATAAAAAAAAATGTTAATCATCCGTAACTGTATGTATGTTAATACCTAGTAGTATTTTGTGAACACCTCACTAGGCGAACCTGTGCTGAGGTGTTCTAGTTAAAGTTTGACTTTTGTGAACTTTGAAGTTATTAATTTCACGTTATGGACTTTACATCTTTTTAAAATGAAACGGCGCAGCGTCCGTGGTTCAGGGATAAAGCTCTCGACCCGCAATCCAAAGGTCGAGGTTCAAATCCTGACATGCACAAGTTTACTTTGTTTTATTGTTTTGTGTTATTTCACATTTTCATGATTTTAAAATAATATAAGTTATTTGCAGCAGATTTCAGAGTGAAAGATATTCTAAGTATCGTCCTGGTGTAAGACCACCATTCAGAAATGAAACGTAGCTTAAAGAGGCTTTTACTGTGTTTTATGACCAGATCTGAATAGCCTCTCCACTTTCTTCTTTCCCACCTGCTTCCCCTCCCTACTACCGTCAGCTTCATCCCAATTGGGGATGTCGTAGTCTCACTGGCTCTAGTCGGGAGCAGTTGGAATTCTTGTGCGGTACACATTCAAAACAATCACTTATGAGATTAACCGATGCAAAAGTTAGTTCTAAAAGTAAACTATTTGAAGACTTTGGGATAAAAACCTCAAGTTTTTATATCATTTTTCAGTTTATCTATGAGTTTATGCAAAGGTCGTTGTTAAATATTTCGAAAAAAAATTCTGTTTTGTAAAATGTTATACTTTTGTAAAAACTTTAAATGTTTAAAAAATTATTATTAAAACATTGGCGCAATATTGGAGGCCAATTTGGGAGGCGGGTATGGGTACCGCCGCCCCTGGAACCGTTCATTGGATAACCAACACCTCTGCCATGGGTCACCCCAGGTGGTTTGTTAAGTTTGGTGACTTAGCAGGGATGCCAGGATTAGGTTTGTACTGGTTTTGGTGGCGGATGCGACTGCCCACTGATCAGGAGAGGCCGGATAAGGGAGACCCTTTGACTCTCGATTCGGACTCTCTCGACCCCAACGCTTTGCGTCGCAATGGAGGGATGGATTCATACGTCACTCCACATTCACCTCCAGATTCCTACCCACCCCGTCATTCGTTTTTCCTTCCCAAAACTTCCTTTCCTTCTTTCCATTTAAAAGATCCTCCGCACAGCGTCCCGAAAGATGACATAGGCTCTAAAGAAAAATATTTTCCTCACGGCCACCTTTCTGGAGTTAATGTTAATAAAACGCTGGGTGTCCCTCTTCCGCTAGTGATAATAAGTATACGTAAACAAGACAAAAATTAGAATCTTGCAATAGCCTTGAAGGAGTAACCATCTGTTACTTATACCAGGGCGGGTAAGAGGTGGATAACCTCCAATGCCGTCGACTAAATCCCACTGTTCCTCGCCAGTGAAAGCGTACACCCTTCATGTGTACGCTTTCACTGCACATATATTCAAAGCTTTTTTTATTGCAGCCAACTCTCACTGCGTTTCCTATAACACAATCCGAAACGTTGGATAAAGAAGGAGGTAGCGCAACAAGGCATAATTCCCCAAAAAACAATCACGATAATACTTTCGACCGCGAAAATCTCAAATCATCTCAGTTGATATTTCTTCATAAAACTTAACTATATCAGATAACAGATTGATTTCTCTCCCATTAAAGTAATTTAATATTTCGATGAACCCTTTAAAATTTTTTAATTCAATTATAATCAAAAGATTAAACGGAAGGTTTCTAGCAGAGCTTAAAATAACGTGATTATACAATTTCTGGATTGATTTCTCTCCCCTAGAGAAGGGGTGGGAAGTATAAAGAATAAAGAAAAGTTTCACCTCTCAAAGAAAACTCCTTCAAAAAGATCTCATTAAACGACAAGAAATACCTACCTTTGTGATAACACGAAATGTTCAGAATTATTTTATATAGCCCATTTACCACTCTCTATTATTGTTATGTTCCAAGCATTATGTGTTGAAAATTCATTAAAATCTACCAAACCTTAGCCATATTATCTAAAAGTTGCCTGTGAACGTGAACCCTCGACAGCGCATGTTCTTGTGTCCAGGGTGAGCCAAAGATAACGGTATTTTTGAAGTAAAACTTCATGCACGCTCGATTTGGGGGGTAAGCTGGTGAATGCGTTACGAAAAGTGCTGATGTGTTACAAAAAGTGGTGATGTGTTACGAAAAGTGTGATGTTACGATATGTGTGATGTTACGAAAAATGTGATGCGAACGGTAATCGAGGCGAACGGTGATCGATGGCGAGGAGAACGGTTGGGCCCAAAGATATTGAAATATAAGTAGATGTGCTATCTGCTGTTTTTACTATGTGGGTCTGCGCTTCCGGGTGTCGCCGATATTGTTTACCAATTAACAAATAAACTAAAAGAACAAATAATTAACGAATAAACCAAACGAACGTTAAACTAAATGAACGAATTCTTTCCTTATTCAAAATATATTGTTAACCAATATTAAAGCACATTTTAAAAAAATCTACGATTTTAACAAATTCTTTTTGTATGAAAACTACGCTAATTAGCGCGTAGTCCGGCGACAGTTGTGCGGACACATAGCATATCTCTTCTGTATTTGAATATCTTTGGATGGGCCTTTACGCACGCTTGACTTGGGGAGTGAAAAGGATAAAGATAAGGATGGTCACCCCAAGGTCGTTGGTCACCCCAATGTCGTAGGTCACACCAAGATCGTAATTCACCCCAAGGTCGTAGGTCATCCCACGGTCGTAGGTTACCCCAGGGTCATAGGTCACCGCGTAGTCATATGTCACCCCAATGTCATGTCACCCCAATGTCAATGTCAATGTCAATGTCAATGTCAATGTCAATGTCAATGTCAATGTCAATGTCAATGTCAATGTCAATGTCAATGTTGATGTCAATGTCAATGTAAATGTCAATGTTATATGTTCTTTTATAAGTTAGTGAAGTTTTACTTCAGTCGTGTGGTCTAAAGCACACTCGTTTTTTGTTGATCTTTTTTAAATATTTGATTCATACATGATCAAAAAAAATCCCACAAAGGCTAAACCTGTGGGTGGGTATTATAATACACATGTGTACATAAAACAGTGGTTGTTAAATTTTTTTTTAAATATTACTAGCTGTGAAGATAATTTAGAAAGTATTGAAAATACATTGTTTCAAGGGTCTCACGATGGTGCTACAGCCCATATCGAGCCTTGACTTCCCGCAACATGTCCTCAGCGGCTGACTTCCAGTTTGTTACCTGGAGAAGCTGTGCTGCATCCCCTCTTACCTCGTCTTCCCACCTCAGTCTGGGTCTTCCCACTTTTCTCCTTCCACCTTGGTGTCCAGTCATAATTATTTTTGGGACGCGTGTGTCCGGCTTTCTCTGTACATTCTCAGCCCATCTCAACCAGAGGAGTCTCACAATGGCTGAGATGCTAGGGGCCTGATATAAATCATACAGTTCTTTGCTTCAAGGATAATGTGAATTCCAAAAATTCAAAATCGTAAAATTTCAATGCGCTGATGGTTTTGCTTTTGTTCTTAAACATATAATGCTGCAGCTTACACACTAAATAACAACAGTCGAAAATGAGACAAACGGTGAACGTATGTCTGCACCCCCCAAAGGAAACAAACAATCATTATCATACATCTCCCTCAAAAGTAAAATGCAAATGAAATACAATTCCCGTCGCCGTGGCTAAGCCATAATACGATATATCTATTCGATATGAAAGGAAAAAAGTAGTACTTTGAAGGAAACGGATACACGTATTTTGTGCGCCTCATATTTTTTCTCACCATTATTTAATGTGAGAATGGTTGCAATGTCGAAAAGGTGGAAAGATTTACATATTCTCACGGAGACTCTTGATCCAGATGTAGAGGTTAGGTGAAGAATTGAAGCAGCAAGAACTGCGTTCATTAAAATGAAATCCCTCTTCTGCAATGACAATATCAGTTTTAAAACTAAGGCAAAGAATGTTAAAATGTTATGGGTAGTCAATCTCGCTGTATGGATATGAAACATGGACCTTGAAAGTAAATACCATGAAAAGGGTAGAGGCTTTTGAAATGTGGCTTCACCGGAGAATGCTCAAGGTCCCATGAACCGACATGACCACCAACACAGAAATTCTCAGGCGGGCTACAGTAGATATAGAACTGCTTACATTAATAAAAATCAGAAAAATTTCATATCTGGGTCATCATATACTTCGAGCGGAGAAGTATCTCTTGCTCCATTTAATATTGAAAGGCAAGATGTCTCAATGTCCATTACCTTTTTTGCCGTCACGGTACCGTAAACGTGGATTGTCACGATAATAATAAAAGCGCTCATTACTGTATAAATAATATGATGGGTAGAAATAGGATCAAACCCATTCAAAGTTTCAAAGTCAAAATTTCCTTGCGGGCAATCATTACCTAGTTTGCCACTATATTATACATATATATTATTATTTTGATTGTTTGCTGAACGTATCTCTTTATAAGTTAGTTGGATTTTGTTGATTTGGGACAATGCAGCGAAGAGGAACAATGAATTAAGTTGGCAATGGTCTTGACAAAGTCTTATCATCTTGAAGACAACTTTATTCATAAGCCGTGGACTGTGTAGTGGTAGTGTGTAGGTGTACTGAACTTCACTCATAATAATATTGTTAAAATCATTTCTTCGAAAACTCGCAAATTCGAGTTTAGAATTCCGGGAAAAGGTTTTATGGAGAAATATCTAATCTTGTGGATACATTTTATTTATTTATTTTTATTTACTTTAAAATGGGACAAATTATAATATTACAATTTTTTTTATTTTAACTTTATGAGTAAAACCTCAAATTGTAATATTTAAATAAATGAGCTCATTAAAATATTCATCCTAGACTTGCAGAAAAGTCGATAGATGGCGCATATTAAATAAAATGGATAAAGATTTATCCATACACTATCTAGAGAGCATTTAGTTCGGGTTTGAATCTTGCAATCATACATAAAGATAGTTGAGAATAATATATGCGTTAATGAAAATGAAGATAATGTAGGTGGTTCTTAGTCGAAGTATGGTACAGTTAAACATGACCGAATTTTATATCGACACCGTGGCGCAGTGGTTAGCGCGTTTGCCCGGAAAGCAAGAGGTCCTGGGTTCGAGTCCCAGAGGTGTCAATATGTTTTTCTGATTTTTCTGTTTCCAGATTTTCGATTGAGTTTCGCTTATATTGTTTTCATTTATTTAAATATTACAATTTTTTAACTGGTAATTTATACTGATTTTCCACTAAACGAATTTGCTTGTGGATGGAAGAAGAGTTTACATTTCACATATGCACAATGCAGTCACATCGCAATCGTGACCATGAAACTAACACCCATATGCATAGTCGGTTCCTCGAGATTTCCTCCACTCGACTGTGACTCGACTCAACCTCAAGGATAAATTCGGTATGCAGAATTAAAAAAACTATCCTCGACTTGAGCAAATTCCTCAGTCGAGTCGAGGAATGAACTGTCAAACTCAAGGTACATCGCGACCTACCTTGAGGTCTCCTCAAAGCTTGTTAACAGCGCGCACCACATTATTTCTGAGGTTATTTAAGTTTTATTAGTATAATTAATAATTTCCATGATTTTATTGACTACCTTTATGAACATTTGTACCAATATCGTCCTATAGGACGATATTGGTACAAATAATCCGCTTTATAAAGCGGAATTTACGGGATGCAGAAAATCCGCTGGAATATTTTGATGATGTGGAATTCCGAAGAAGATTTCGATTTAGAAAAGATGCAATAATAAATTAATGTCCTCTTGCCACTTTTGCACTCGACAGTTGAGTTGAGTGACAGAATTGACAGATAGTCCCACAGAAGTGCACAGAATAGTCACACAGAAGTGCACAATCTCAGAGGAAGATGAAAAAAGTGAACCATAAACATATTCTCTACAGTTTGCCAACATAATAATAAGAAATTTAATGACGTCATTCCTTCACCCAACCTCAACTCGACTTACTGGAGATTCATCACTGGAGGGTGAAGCCATAACTGAACATACTGATTTCAAGGAAGTTTTTAAGATTTCCTTGAGGTGACCTCGACTAAGGTCGAGTGGAGGAGGTTTCGAGGAATCGACTCTGCATATGGGTGTAAGGCCCTCCGTTCATGGAGATACTTACAAACCACGTAATTGTGATGCAACCACAAGTACCCTGCAGATATACTACTCTTTAATGCTGGTTTCCGTACACGGCGCTACCCGAAATATACAGAACTTGATCATTTTTCACATGCAGCCATGGAGTTAACGCGATGTCAGCGATGTCAAGCGGTCAAATGACTTTTTTTCAACAGCAATCAATGCTTCTCCACTAAATCCTTTTTTTACGTATTCTGGTAAACACGCATTTCTTTCCACTTCCAGAACAAATCTAACACTATTTTCATGTTCCGACGCCATTTCTGTCAAACGAGAATAAGTATCAGACACAAATGATGCGATGCATCGCGTGCGATCAGCACCGTCAGTATCGTGCAACAGATTTGAAATCGA
This sequence comes from Limnephilus marmoratus, assembly GCA_917880885.1. Classification (NCBI taxonomy): domain Eukaryota; kingdom Metazoa; phylum Arthropoda; class Insecta; order Trichoptera; family Limnephilidae; genus Limnephilus; species Limnephilus marmoratus. The sequence continues at coordinate 42,712,570 of OU862928.1, forward strand.
CAGCTGTCGCTTAGCGCGGTGTACGAGCACCAGCAAAATTGTAAGGGGGTACTTTCGGGGGGTACGATCAGGGGGTACGATCTTTCAGGGGGTACGATCGGCGTTCATGATACGCGCACAAGGTTCGAGTAGCTTGTAAGTAGCGTCATGTACGGAGGCTATAAGAGACTATAGGAGGATTGATCTTTCCAAAATCAATACTTCCGTAAGTGTGTTACGGGAATTTAGTAAACGATAAGATGGATTAATTTAATAGATTCACTTAATTTAAAAATAGTTATTGAAACACAAATGACATGACACTATACTATATCTCAGAAACTGCGAGAGTAAAATAAGCAGCTTGACAGACCAGTGGGCCTAGTCACTAATTTTTGTAAACCTCCGTTTCATGAAGTTACGGGTTTAGCTACGTCACATACCCGTTGTTGTTGTTATTTAAGTTGGCGAATCTGTCAAAATACGGGTATGTGACGTAGCTAAACCCGTAACTTCATGAAACGGAGGTTTACAAAAATTAGTGACTAGGCCCCCAGGAGCTTGAGACGGAACAAATAGCGGTAGCAATTGGAACTAGAGTTCGATTGTGTCCGGTGTGGCCAGCCTTCACTTTTGCCAGTACACAAAATGTATTAAATCATCATCAATCAAACAGTATTAATACGCTTACATCTGCGTGGTAAAATTCAAGAACCCGACTTCCATTGCATGTCCGACGCCACGCCTTATACGCAGCACCACAAATAACATCTGTGTTCGTGAAATTTCAAGCAAAGCTACCGTTGTAATTCGGTTTTTAATTCAAGAATCTGCCAAAAGATGTCGCTACTTCCGTCAGCAGCTCGCATATGGACGTTTATTTCCTAGGTATAAGTACTAGGATTTATAGGCAGCTCATCATCATCACTATTGGCTCTACAACCCCTGGTGGGTCTTGGCCTCCTCAAGAGTCTTCCTCCACTCATCTCGGTTTTGTGCCAGCTCTCTCCAGTTTGGAAGCTCCAAGATAGATATGTCCTAGGCGGCTATATGCAATATACAATAATACAATATATACATTACATATGGCGTCATTGCGAGTCTCGGTTACTTTGTCATGGTTAATTTGTGTCGGTGACTAGCTGTCACTGGATCACATTGGATCCGAGGAACTGGCTATTTTTGGAACCAGTTCCTATCGGATTTATAAAATGGTCATCATTCACCAACACTCAAACTGGTCGAAGCCGAACTAAACTTTTTAACTGCTAGTAATAAATAATGCTTGCCAGTACCTTGCCATAAGACAAATATACATATATTTAGAGAATAAAAACAAATGTAATTATTAGCGTGGCTTTTATTAATTATACTTAAAAGAGATCAACTTCAAGTAGTGTTCTAATATTAGGTCCTTAAATATGAAATTGGCGTTTTGTATGGGAGGAACATAAAGTCGATTTTTTTTAAATATAATATATTTATTTAATCAAAGTATGAACCATTGCTATCTACGCACTTTTGCCATCTCATGGGTAGTTCATCGATCCCTTTACTAAAAAAACCATTCGGACAGGAATCAATAAAATCTTTGAAGGCGGTTTGGACTGCCCCATGGGAGTTGAATTTTTTCCCTTGCAAGAAGTTATAGAAATTTCGAAAAAAATGGTAATCTGTTGGGGCAAGGCCCGGAGAGTACGGTGGATGTCTTAGACATTCAAATTGAAGCCCCTCTAGTTTGGTAGCCGTCTGTTGTGCAGTGTGTGGTCTAGCGTTCTAACGCGCGTTTATTGATTTGCTTCACTCAATTCGTGAGGTACCCACCTTTCAAGCTTTTTCACCTTCCCAAGATTTGCTTCAAGTGGATTAAAACAGTTTTATCACTAACACCGCAGCCTGCAACTCGGACATGGTTTGTGATGGATCCTCTTCCACAATAGCCTTCAATTCTTCATTATCAACATTAGCGATTTTCTGAAGGGTTAAAATCCCTTCATTATTGTGCCGGTTGAGTAATGCAACGCAGCAGTCAACGCGCATTTGTTGATTTGCTTCACTCAATTCGTGAGGTACCCACCTTTCAAGATTTTTCACCTTCCCAATTTACTTCAAGTGGATTAAAACAGTTTTATCACTAGCCTGCAGCTAACTCGGACGTGGTTTGCGATGGATCCGCTTCCACTATAGCCTTCAATTCTCCATTATCAACTTTGGTCTCCGGCCGTCCACGGGGTTGTTCTGCAGGTCGAAATTTCCAGAACGAAAACGTTGGAACCAAAAACGCACTGTGTTTTCTTTTGCGGCACCGTCGCCATACACATCATTAATCCTTCGTGCCGTTTCTGCAGCTCTGGTGCCACGGTGGAACTCGTACTCGTAAATAAGGCGATATTTCAAGTTTTCCATTTTGTAAACTAAGTGACGCAAAAAAAAACAATTAAGGAAAAAACAAATGAATTATAATTTTCGAAACACAAATTCAGGAGTAAATAGCTGTATAAATTTAAATTTGGAATACCTAAGCAAAGAGAAGATATTTGAGATCAAAGTTGCCAGTACGGCCAAACGCCAATTACATACACTTTTCCTTAAATTTTCTTAAACTAGATAACTGGTGGCCTCCGAAGTCGATGGAGAGAGTTCTTGACTAGCGACCGGAGGATGCAGGTTCAAATTCCAAGTACATTGTATTTAATTGATTTGTATTATTTCACAATTTAATAATTTAAAAATAATATAAAGTATATTTGCGGCACGATCCAGAGTGGAAGACGGTCTTAGCGGAAGATAGTGTAAGACCACCATTCAGAATTGAGACGTTGCTCAAAATGACATTAGCCGTGTTTTTTATTCCTAATTCCTCCGTGGAAAAGACACATATTATGAAGATAAGTTTTTTTTTAACTTAGATTTTAGGATAATAATTAATCTTAAGATATTGATAAAAAAAAGAAATATGTTAAAAAAAAAAAAACTAAATAATTTACTGGTAAAAAAAAGTTACGTGATGGGTATGGGTATTTTAACGCTTGTCTGAATTCTTGAAAAATCGGTAACAATTTTGATGATGTCAATAAGAACACTTTTTGTTAAACTACGAGTATTATACAGGATGTCCGGGGGTAAAATGCATTAACTTCGGGAGGTGATTCGACGTGATAGTACAAGTAAAAAAGATAAATAACTTTTTTCGAAATTCCAACTTTTAGGGGTAGTTTTGAGGTAAAAGGATAAAATTAATCCGGCGTATGCGGCCAGATTTTTTATTTTCCGCTGTTACGATACGGGCCAATCACAAATGAGTCGGGCGCCCGGCAGCGTATTTACAATCCCTACCGCGTTTCAGTCGCTTTAAATTTTCAATATCAAAATTTAAATATTTAGAAATAAAATTATTAATTTCTAATATACACATTGGAAAGATTATTTTATCTAGATTTTAGAACAATTTTTGTTTTTGCAAAGTGATAAAAAATTATCAATATAGAGGTATATTTACAATGTATGGGAATAATATTAAAATGTAAATATTTAGAAATAAAATTATTAATTTCTAATATACACATTGGAAAGATTATTTTATCTAGATTTTAGAACAATTTTTGTTTTTGCAAAGTGATAAAAAATTATCAATATAGAGGTGTATTTACAATGTATGGGAATAATATTAAAATGTAAATATTTAGAAATAAAATTATTAATTTCTAATAAACACATCAGAAAGATTATTTTATCTAGATTTTAGAACAATTTTTGTTTGTGCAATGTGATAACCAATATAGAGGTATATTTAAAATGTAAATTGTCGTTACCGCGACTGAATCGGTATAGGTTTTGTAAAAACGCCGCCCGGCAGGCTCTCAGTAAGTAAGATCATACCTCACACTAAGGATTTTTAGTAGGTACGTCTTTTTGTATGGGAAAAAAATGTTGGAATTTTGGAAAAAGTTGTTAATCTTTTTAACTCCTACCATCATGTAGAATCACCTCCCGAAGTTAATGCACTTTACCCCCGGACGCCCTGTATAATTGAAAGGAATTTTATCGTTCTTTTTTAATTCTTGACACAATCAGTTCCAATTTTGAAAATGGTTCTTAAATTCAAAACATATCCGGGATTATTAAACCACAATCACAGACCCACAATCCTAATTTGTATTTTAGACAGAAAGTAGTAAAGTCCTGTTTTGACTCGAGCTCTATGCATTTCGTCTGATTCTTTATTGATTTGCGTATTCCGTGCCCGGTTAATGCTTTCAAGATGGTAGCCGTGTTGGATAAATCCTTTTTACTCCACCAGAGTTCGCACATGCGTTACGAGCTGTCAAATCGGGAACAATATTACACAGTTCACAGAAGATTCAGTTCACAGATTTGTCGTTGTGCTTATAGAAGCATAAATGTTAGAATTATATTATTTTCATATTATTATGTCCTTTTCTAGGTTACCTTAACCCTTTGAACCCGTTAATTACTTAATCCCGTACCCAAGATAGCACTTGACGCTACCCAGCTTGTGTCATTAATACCTCCGTAAGCTTTAAAGCACACCAGCATTAATTTATTGTTTAGTTCATTCTAATAAAGAAATGGATTATAAGTATTGGACGTCACACTACTGCTAACAGCTGTAAAATAGATTACAAATAGACAGAATTACCAACTTACGTGTGTCATAACCCATATTAAAGAAATTAAAATAGTAAAATCCTATATGTATAATATAACTCCCTGTATAGATTGACAGGATTAACTACTTTATTCATCTCTTCCTTCACCTATATAATGCTCTCTTTATGGTATTTACCCACACTTTAAATCATCTTTCTATTTTAATTATATAAATCAGTATGTATTTTACCTTAAATATTCTTATGTTACTCATAATTAAATATTCTTATGTTACTCATAATTAAATATTCTTATGTTACTCATAATTAAATATTCTTATGTATGATATTCATTTATGTACCTCTACGCCTGTCTCAACACAGGTATACCCTAGTGAGACAGGCATCGAATAATGCAATGTAAACATACCTTATAAATATAGATAAAAAAAATAAAAATAAGTAAAAAATTCTAATTAATTTATTTATTATTTATTTTAATCTCATGAAATAATTCTAGGGGTTTATGCTATAAGTACCTACGAGTATGTAACCTGGCAGGGGGAGGCGAACTCAGGAGGGAGGAGGGAACTCGGGAGGGGGGTTCGCGGGAGGGTGGGAGGGGAACCTGGGAGGGTGGAGTGGAACTTGCTTGGGAGGGGGGAGGGGAACTCGGATGGGGGGTTCGCGGGACAAGGGAAGCGCGCGAGGGGAGTGGGGAGAGGAAAGGCAGAGTGGGAACGCGAGAGGAAGGGGACGCGGAATAAAAGGGGAGGCGGAAGGAGAGCAGGACGAATGGGAAAGGACACGCAGGGAAAAACAAATTTCTTTATTAAGTGGCATTGCAACGCATACCGGGAATTCACTATAATAAGATAAATGAAGCGACCGATCGATTTGATTTTTACGCAAATTAACAGATGGCGGTGTGAGTTGAAAGGTTGGTGACCATCCAGTAGATGGCGTTGTGTTTCGTTAGCCACAGCAACGCGTGGCCGGGTCACCTAGTAAAATAAATAAATAAATAAATAAAATTCGCCAAAAATGACGAGATCGCTGGCGTGACATCTTGGGATTCGGAGGAATTTTTCGTGCTTGGTAACGAGAAGAACTACACTGGGACTACACGAGATGAAGGCTACAAGAACGGAGTCGGGACAAGGACGTTACATTTGAAGGTGGTACATCATTTACTTCACTTGTTTTTATTTGCCACAGTCGTAATAAAAAAGGAAACTCATAAATAATGTAAACGCTTTAAAAATAAACTACACCTATGATCTATTTTAAACGTAGTCGCGCATCACATTTCAGTTCGTACCAGAACACATGTGGATCACATTAGTGTAAAGTACAAAACATATTAATATCTTAGTCGTATTATGAGAGGCGACATAATATTTATAATTTATACAAGGTCACTAGATAGATTTACGTATTTAACCCGGCAAAAAGGGGGCTGGGTCAAGATTACCCGCGCCTTTTAAGTTTGCCTATAATTTTAAAACTATTTATGCGACGTTGCCGCTTTTCTCAGTAGCTGGAGTTATTGAGTGCCTCGGTCAGCCTCGGTGCGAAACACCCACGGCGGGTATAACTCCGATCCAAAAAGTGAACCGAATCTTTGGTGATATCATAAGTCCCCTTCGATTTGTTTATGGTCCCCAGCTACTACCTCCACCAATAGGAATCTTGGATTTTTGTTGCATTTTTCTGCTATATTTTCGTTTGACATTTACAATGCATTCACATTTCCGACGCAATAAGATGGCAATAAGTGTGAATATGGATTTTGCGAATGAAAAATGGAAGAACAGGACCCGTAATTGGAACAAAATTACAGGTGGGAAACTTCCTTTGGTTGATATTTCAGTGTGCCTAAAGTAGGTATGTTATTTAAGTTGTATTTTAATCGGTGTTGTACATGTTTCCGTTTTCAGAACATATTTATCCACCCGGAATCTAATAAGTAATTGACGCAGTCGAACATCACGATTACATCTTAAAAAGGTATACATGTTTTCTATATTGCATCGACCTATCTCATTCATTTAATCTTCCCCAATTTCCTCTCTGGATTTTGACAATAGTGCTTATGTTTTTTTTATTATATAAAATAGATTTTAACAATTAGCATTTCATTTGCTTTTTTCACAAGTTACTTATAGGAGTTAGGTTTGCTAAAATACCTATTATTCAAGTATGATTTTAGATTTTCACGGCAAAAAGTATTTTTTAAGATATTTTTTTGGGGTTATTGTGCCGTTTTACACATCAACCCTGATGATAGGAACAACACATTTATCACTACGCTTGCACTTTATGTTCTTATTTTTAACATTTTTTAAATAAATCAGTATTAATAAATATATTCCTATTTTTCAGTGGAATCTGAACCGACAAAACTTTACTTGTTTACAATAAGTATAACTTTCTATATCCACATCCCAATACATTCGCTTCTGTTTCTGGAGATGGTTAGATGAGGTTAAGGGAAATACTATCAGTCATTGGTCATTGAGAATGATGCAGAGGTAATTATTATTTTTATTACTTACTTTCATTTTACAAAAAATTAATAACGTCAGACAAATTTAATGCATTTGAGTAGGTTTCTTTATATAAGTAAGGGAACGTACCCATACTACGTGACACTTTTAGGGGGGGGGGGTCTTCAAAAGGTCACGCTCCATACAAATGAGCGGCGGGTTCCTTAGGATTTTGGTCACCGGGGGGGGGGGGGGGGGGTTAAAAATTGCAAAAAGTTGGTCACGTAGTTTGGGTACGTTCCCTAAGTAGGTATCCTAGAACTTGGTTTAGTATGAGAGTAATCATAAATTAAATGACATGGGAGGAAATGTAACTACATACATACATAGATATGTACCTACATGTACACAAATAAAATAAAAATTCAATTTTTTAACTAATTTCCTTATACACAATACATGTACATGTACCATACCGTGTACATGTACCATACCATACATGTACCATATACATGTACACAAATAAAATAAAAATTCCATTTTTTAACTAATTTCCATAAGTGAACCAATATAGTTTTTATAAAATATAACTTCTTTAGTAATATTTTTTGTTTTTGTTTTAAAGAGTTTTAATTTTCAATGTACATTTGTTACATTAATTTTAATGATTTCAGGAAAAGTATGATGAACTGAACTAAACTAAACTCCAAATTAATAAATATTATACATATTTGAGCCCCGAATGAAACATCAAACATCTTATGTAAACTAATGTCTCCATGGACCTTGGTTATATTTTGGCAATATGGTAAATTTATTTTAGACCTGACGAAAGATATAATAGGTACGTTAAGTAATTTATCTTAAAAACAATGTCTTCATGTGGCAATTTGCTACAGAAAGATAACCTGCTTACATTGTATTCTTGTTTATAATATGTACATGGAATTCTGAGTTTTTCATTTTTCTGTTGTAAAATGAAATTTTTTTAAATTCAGTAGTTTTGTAGGAACCCACAATCATATTTTAATTATATGTATTTCCTGTTGGTATTTCATGTTTTTAATAAAATTCTTATCATGTAATTACGAGTTTTATTTTTAAAATAATATTTAAGGCTAATAATTTGGGCGGTACTGGGTAGGCCCCGAAAGAAAATAATATTGTCTATGGTCGCGCCTTTTTTGTTGTTGCTTACTCTATCTTTGTCTATGGTGTGTGACGTCACAAATCCCCGTCATCATCATCATCATCATTCGAAAAATTATTGCATTTTGATGGTGAAATAGTGACCAAATTTTTCACGAACAAAAGCCTGAAGTTATCAATCTAGTGGGTGGTTTGTATATTTATGGTGCGAAATCAGTCGGGCGTTAGCCGCGTTGTGAGTTACACGTGCCAAAACATAAAAAAGGTAATTATTGCCCATGCCCGTATTCGGTGTAACAATTTTGCATCAAATTTCTTATGCGTGTTTTATGTTAATTATTGTTGTTGATTAGTGTTTTCAACTGTATCCGTAATTGTTTATGTTAGTAGATTCATAAAAGGAACATTTAAACAATTGAAGACTGATAAATTGTTATATTTAAATTTGTTGATTTTTTTAGACATTAAGTTTCGAAGCCTTGTTCCTAAAACGTCGATGACACGTGGCTAGTTTACAAATTACTATCTGGGAAATTCACTATCTGTTAGTAAACTCGCCCAGTGTCATCGTGTTACTTGCTAACTAACAGCGACTAGCAGATTGTTGACAATCTACGAAAAAAAGTTGAAAGGTCGTCAACTTTACTCGCCTACACGCTTGCTCCGCTTGCTCGTGATTGGTTTATTTATGTTTCCAACAAGGCTTCCGATAAACAGCTGATTTCGACTGTCAAACATCTGAAGAATTAGTTCGCGCGGGCGTCGTTATTCTTGTTACTGGCGCTAGCAGCGGCCTCAGTTTCCTACACTTCTGAGCGAGTGGACAGTTTTGTGTGTCATCATGACAATCTCACTCGCCGATTTACCCGCTTTTAAACTTATAGTCCAGTAACTTTGTCGCCTGAATGTATGGGGTAGTATGCGTTAATTCCGGTAGTTCTGATTTTTTGCAGACTTGTTTATGATGTTGGCCTAATGAATAATCCAAGTTTTCGACCTCGAGTGCCGACCGCAACTTTGTCAAAAATCGAAAAAACCCCGAAAAAATCGTTATTTTTTCAAATTTTGGCTATTATAACTCTAAAGGACTAGTTTTTGAATAAACTTGTTTGTCGTTTTTATAGTAGACTAAATTTTATATAATATGATACTTAGACTGTCTCTGTAGACCAAACAGTTTTCGAGATTAAGCCTTTCAAAGTTTGTGACCTCGAGCGCAAACCGCGAAAAAATTGTTTTTTTTTCAAATTTTGGCCATTATAGCCCTGAATGACTAGTTTTTGAAAAAACTTTGTAGAATTTTTTTAAAGTAGACTAAATTTTCTACAATATGATACTAGAATTGTCTCTGAAGACCTAATAGTTTCCATGATTAAGCCTTTCAAAATTTATCATTTTTTTCGAACTTCGCAGTTTTGGTCGGGTATATGGTCAGATATGATCATTGAGCAAGTACTGATGAAATATATGAAAAGCTATGGAGGGCTCACCCGAGGACGTGTGGTATGACTGACAGTGTACTCTCTTGATGGACATTATGCATGGTGTATCTACATAATATCTGCCATGAAGTGGAAACATACTGTGAGGTTACTACTGCAACAACTGAACAACATGTTGACATGCGACCATCTCGTGTCACCAGAGATGAATCAGATACTGAAAAACTCTGTAGATGGTTTGCACAGCACCCTCCATTCCTTACAACAGATTTCATTATGTTTATCAGCAGTGGCCTGGTTGGAGAATCTAGTGTCAACTGCCACATGGCTCTAGAGATTGGGAGAGAATCGATGCTAAAGATGGTTGTCCAGAACTTCCAGGAAGTGAAATTCAAACGTAAAAACAATGTGGTGTCCCCTTCTTCAGCTGTACGAACTGTTACTGTTGGCAATAAACAGGTAACTGTTGATTCTCTAACACTGTTTCACAAGTTGTGTGTCTTAAAACAATCGGATGAAGAATTGCGAGAGTTCTTCACTTACGAACTGTCACCAATCTCAATGTCATTGTTCTCTGAAGAGGGGATGAGAAAGGGCACAAAATCCACCTTGTATTCAGTATTTGAACCTGTAGCCTTAAATGAGAAGCAAGGGTTACATACAGTACATTACTGCTCACTATGGCTCAAATATGCTGTACAGAAAAACACAAAGAGCTCTGAGCGTCTTCGAAGAACCGAGTTACACTCATCGCGAGAGATAATCGTTGATGAGAAAACCGTTTCACAGGTTCCTCAACAGAATTTCTTGTCAAATGACAAAAACAAGATTCGTTTTATAAAACTGCTGACAACAAAAATGGGAAATCACAACATTCAAGTACTCCAAGCAGAGGAAGACGGTGATAGGCTCATCATCACTACAGCTGTAACTGCTGCCTCTACCTATGATATAGTGGTAGTCGTTGGTGAGGACATTGACTTGCTGATCACCCTTACTACGATCTCAAACCAACGTGAAATTTTTTACAATAAATGTGGAAGAGGAAAAGCATCAGATGTATTGTATTCCAGCATCGCTTCTTCAAAATCCTCTTTGAAAACAGAGATTTTCCCCTTCATCCATGCCTTTAGTGGTTGTGACTCGACATCCTGCTTCTTTGGCTTAGGGAAAATACAAATGATGTCCATAGTCGAAAAAATCCGGACGTTGAAAAGCAAGCTGCGATTTTTCTCGACACCAACTCTACACCTGACGATATAGCAGCAGCAGGAGAACGAGTCATAATTGCTCTATACGAATGCAACCCCAACACCCTTAACCTTGACGAGCTGCGGTACCAACTATTCGCCAGGGCTGCGACGAAAACCAGCTTTAATCCAGCCAGCTTACCTCCTACACGAGACTCTGCTCGATTTCTCCTTGCGGACATACCGTCAGGTAAAAATTTGTCCCTGCATCAGTTACATATCATTCATCATTTTCTATTCTCATGTACAATCTTTTTACAGGTTCAGGCGTGGTTGGGAGTCACACTGAACCCTCTCTCCTGGGGGTGGATATCCACGCCACAAGGCCTCACCCCCAAAATGATGACCAGAGATGCAGCCCCACAACACCTCTTGCGGATGATTTCTTGTGGCTGCACGAAGGGTTGTGGGAACGCGTGCAGCTGCAGGAAGGCAGGATTAAAATGCTCATCAGTCTGCAGGCACTGCAACGGGGCCTCTTGTGATAATATGCCTGATGTTAAAGTAATAGATATCCCAGAAGGCGACGATCTGTCCGACGTCGAAATGAAGGATGACTTGTGGGCACAAGACGTCGACGATTCTTCACCATATCCTGATGGGGATATGCCATCCCAATACGTCGATCCAGAAACGGACGAACTTCATCCGGGACCTTCCAAGAGCGCTAAATTATTTTAATTTTTTACTTCATTATTCGTAGCTTAGCTTAAACATCATCATCCCATCATAAAAGTACAGTGCTTTGATAGTATAATCAGGGTCAAAATTCATTCAAAACGACAGAATTGCAAAAAATTGCGAAGTTCGAAAAGAATGATAAACTTTGAAAGGCTTAATCTTGGAAACTATTGAGTCTACAGAGACAATTTTAGTATCATATTGTAGCAAATTTAGTCTATTGTACAAAAGTTTAAAAAAAAGTTTTCAAAAACTAGTCCTTTAGGCTTATAATCATCGCCGAAATTTGAAAACAAAAACGTTTTTTTCGCGGCTTGCGCTCGAGGTCACAAACTTTGAAAGGCTTAATCTCGGAAATTATTGGGTCTACAGAGACAATTTTAGTATCATATTATAGCAAATTTAAGTTACTTTAAAAACATCATAAAAATATTTTTTCAAAAACTAGTCCTTTAGGGTTATAATCGCCAAAATTTGAAAAAATAACGATTTTTTCGCGGTTTTTTCGATTTTTGACAAAGTTGCGGTCGGCACTCGAGGTCGAAAACTTGGATTATTCATTAGGCCAACATCATAAACAAGTCTGCAAAAAATCAGAACTACCGGATTTAACGCATACTGTGATGTATAAAGTTACTGGACTATTAGTAGATATTAGCTTGTAAACTCGCCACAGATACTGAAATGTGTGACACTGTCTATTCCGGTAACAATTACCCGGCCCCCACCTCCGTGTAACAATTTTCTACCCCCAACTCGCCGGGTTAAGGGGAAAATTGATTTTAGAGTTGGTAGACAGACATTAAATATTAGTAAACACAGAGTGAATTCGAAGTAGTTATTCAATCTATACATGGATTTAATTGTATACAAGAGATGGGATTGGGCGCAAAATTGAGTAATCTGAAGGTATAAAATAAAACCAAATAAAATCCAGAAATACCAAGATATTAGTGTACAAAACACTTATCAGACCAGTACTCTCATACGCAACAGAGACTTGGGCACTAACTAAGAGGAATGAGCGAGGACTCCAGATACTAATATCTAAAGCCTGTATGTCGGACGAATATCTACAGCTCATATGTTGGACTAATATCTAAGAACTTCAGAGTGAGGACTAATGTCTACAGAGCTAAGGTCAGACGAATATCTATGACGGTCCCAGTGGTGACTAATATCTATGGAGCGTAGGTTGGACTAATATCTATAGAGGGCAGCTGAGCAAGAGGTTGTACGGAAAAACATAAATTACTTCAATTACGTAATAACTAACCTAATCTAACCTAACCTAACCTAACCTAACCCAACCTCTGCCAGTGATGTAGATATTCGTCCACACTTTGGTTCTCATAGATATTAGTCAGCAGTTTGAGCTGTAGATATTCGTCCTCACTTTGGTTTTCATAGATATTAGTCAGCAGTTTGAGCTGTAAATATTCGTCCTCACTTTGGTTCTCATAGATATTAGTCCGATTTGTTCAGTTTTTGGAATTCCTGTAGATATTAGTAGATGCCTCCTGAGCGAGCACTGGACGTTTTTGAAAGGAAAATTTTGAGGCGTATCTTCGGACCGGTTTCAGAAAATGGACTTTGGCGCAGACGTTACCACAGTGAGCTATATACTCTGTTTAACGATCTAAACGTCACAAAATTTATTAAACTGGGAAGACTTCGGTGGTTGGGTCATGTGGAGAGAATGACCGAGCATCAAGCACCAAAGTCCCTGCTGAACTCAAGACCGATAGGGCGAAATATCCTGGGAAGACCATGATTATGGTGGAGCGACAACGTCCTCAAAGATATATCTACCTTGGAGCTTCTAAACTGGAGAGAGCTGGCACAAAACCGAGATGGGTGGAGGAAGACTCTTGAGGAGGCCAAGACCCACCAGGGGTTGTAGAGCCAAGAGTGATGATGATGATGAATCTGAAAATATTTTGCCTGTTGTATGCTGATGATGCGGTGCTGATTTTCAAGTATGGAAGATCTACAGTCTCTCATGTCTAGGATGAACGAAGTATGTATGAAGAATGTGTTAATGATGAACGTAATAAGTCTAAAGTTATGGTATTTGAAAGAGAGAGTACGAAAACAATGTGCAACATAGTTGTGAATGATGAATACTTGGAGCAGGTGGATGAATTCGTGTATTTGGGAATTTGATTACGAGAGATGGGAAGGCTGATAGAGGTATTGAAAGAAGGGTACATGCAGGTAACCCTATTGATGTAGGACTGAACGCCATTGGCGCCAATAAAAAACTGTCCAAAGAAGCGAAGCTAGCCGTCCGTGATGGAGTACTGGTACCTACCCTGATGTATGGCTGTGAGGTATGGAACTGGCAGAGGAAGGATGAAAGTAGACTGAATGCTGTAGAAATGAAATCCCTGAGGCGTATGTATGGCAAAACCATGTACAATCGTGTGAGAAACGTGAAGATCTGCAAAGAATGCAAAGCTTATGTAAACGTAATGAGTAAGATTAAGAAAGGAACGCTCAGATGGTTTGGGCATGCAGAGCGAATTAACGAGGAAAGGAGTGTAAGGAGAATATATGACGCAAATGTGAATGGTAGAAGAAGTCAGGGACGCCCGAGATAGATATGGCGTGACCAAGTGAATCAGATACTTGAGTCGTGTCATGTCAAGAGTCAGAATAATAGAAGAGCATGTATGAGACGATGTATGAATGTGAACGAGGCAAGGCTTGTGTGCCAAGATCGAGTTGTGTGGCGGTCCGTCCTCTCTGCCGACCCCTGAGGGAAACGGCGAGATGGTTAGTTAGTTAGAGTTCGGAAAAAACGAGTGTGCTTTATTTAGACCACACGACTGAAGTAAAACTACAAGACAAACCTCGCCCAATGAACCCAGATATCCCTGCTAACTTACCAAACGTAGCGAACGGGGAGACCTAAGACCTAGGGTTGATATATGACATTGGGGTGAAATATGACCATCCTTATCCTTATCACCCCCCAAGACAAGCGTGCGTAAAGGCCCGACCGTTCACCTAGAAATCCACCACAGTTCGCATCGATTACCGTTCGCATGACATTTTTCGTAACAATCCCCACCTAAGTCAAGGGTGCGTAAAGAAGTTTTACTCCAATAAAGACTTAATTGTAGATAGAGTAAGAAAATAATGATAAACAGTGACATATAAACAAAAATAACTATAATCGCGGAAAAGGCGCCACCGGACACAACGCACCGAGGGATACAATTTATACGAAAGTTAAAGAATTTCACTAGGAATTCTTCAACCTAACTGAAAGGGACATCTCGCTGTCAGTAGTATTGAACCTAGACTTTCCTAAAGCTGGCATAGACCCTGAGGTAAATCATATTTCTTTGGACTCATAAGTAAAAAGTTACAGAAAACCCTCTACCACAAACATTGGTTCTCGAAACATAATGTCCTCGTGAGGGGGGCAAAAAAAGAGAAAAATGTTTTAATGTTAATGTAGATACTTGTAAATTAATTACTTATCTTATATATAAAAATCTCGTGTGTTTGTGTTCGTGTTCGTGTTCGTTAGTGTTTGTTCGTTAGTGTTTGTGTTCGCAATCCTCCGAAACGGCCTGACCAATTTTTATGAAATTTTGAATGTATATTTGGTAGGTATGGGAATAGGTTTTAAAGTATATTTCATACCGCTAGGTGATTAGGGTGTCCCAATCCAGAAAAAAAAATATTTTTATTTGGCATCAAAAATACCTATAACCCAAAATTTTAATCCTCCTACCCCCACCCTCCCATTTTTTAAATTTATTTTAGTATTTTTGTAGGAACAAATTGAACCTTCTTTCTTATTTCAAACAGTACGTTATTATATATGTTGTTGAATGACAGATGGCGCTACGTCCGCCTCATCGAACACATGAGCAAAACATTCAAGAGAAGCCTTGCGTCATTTTGATATTTCATTCGGCATTGTGTTCTCGCGTGGGCAAATCATTGAGCATATTGTATTGGCTAAAGACAGACTGACAAAAATATCGTACACTCAATTGCTCTTCGAATTTTTATTGATTTTCTTTATCAAATTTTCCTTATCGGCGGTTATCGTCTACAGCGCTCCATTTCTCTTTCTGTCATTGATCCCATCCCACACACTTACAATACATTTGTTATTTTTTATTTAACAACCAAAATATTCATTAGAAATAATTTATATGGCAGAACAACGTTTGTCGGGTCAGCTAGTTATTTAATAAAACCTCAATAAAACAGTGTCACATTCATCTAGTAACTCAATTTTTATAAAAAATATTTTTAACGAATAATGAATTGACTCTCATTAAATTAATTGGCTTTATCGACGTCCGTGCAAATATGCAGTTTTGTCCGTAAATCTCGATTAATTCACCACAAAGCTTCAACTTGAAAGAAAATCTCTATTATCTTTTTAAAATTGAACAACTTAGTGCTGCGTCATAACGTCCATTCATAAAATCTTTAAATACTTCAGGGTCCATGCGGGCCCCTGTGGAACGCCGCGCGGAACTAAAGCTATTAATAAAAGCTAAAACACAGCGAGAACTACTCAATTCTTTAGACCAATATTGTCTAGCGACGACTGAGTAATGGGGTTATGTTTGATATAAGCTACGCTAGGAGAGAATTTCAACTCGTCTGACCCACGGTTAAGCATTTTCAGACTTAGGTACTGATAAACGTCGTGTATATTTTGAACAATTGAAAAAACTATGTATGTAAAAACCTTACTAATAAATTTAAACTGACTGAACTATAAAAAGTTACACACATTGTTTATGTAGCGGAAGACGTGTTGTCCAAACTAGAAATTTCTCATCGAATTTTGCATTATTTCCAAGGTGTTTTAATGTGCTACATTTATATTTCTTCATCTTAAGGGTGATTTTTGTATTTGAAGTAAGCATTAATGTCTTGAAATTAGAGTACATATTTTAATTTTACACATGAAAGTAGATGAAAAGAACCGAATGTATTTTTACTCCAAACGTTGAAAAATTAACCGGAATACGAAATTTTCTTTTATTTAGGGAATCTACAAGAATTGTTTACTTCAAAAACTTCACTTTTTTATCTCGTTTACCTATACAATTAAAAAAAAAATTATGTGTTAATTTAGATTTCTAATATAAAATAACGAATCTCAGAGAATAACAAAAAAATAACATTTTGGATTCATCGTTTTCCAAAAAAACACTTTCATGGAATTAAACAAATAAAAAAATTCAATGCAGTGCAATTCACACGCGGTAAAAGCGAAACCTTCACAAAACTAAATAAGACAGTTTTTTTATCAAGGATGATTTTTTTCACATAGTTTTGTCGTCGAATTTCAGTGCTCCTTTTCCTATACATTTGGTCATCTTATTCGTATTTTGGGTTTCTTCTTCGGAGTAACTAGATGTCGTTTTCTTTTGCCTGTTCATTTTGGAGTGGTCTGAAAATTGGTTATTGATACGGGTACTCGGTTCAAATATAACGCACCAGATTTAAATGTCAGGGTTAAATTTTCCCCACAGGAAAAACTAAACCCTTTCACACACTTCCCAAATGATCATCTAGTGAATCCACGCTATGCAATTGCACTATACAAGTATTATAAATACAAAACAATACAAGAACAACATGTTATTATATTATAATATTATTATTATAATAATATTATATTAGAACCGAGTACCCGTGAATAAAATAAATATTTTATTACTATCGCATCCTCTCTCAGGCTATTCTATTCTCCTATAGATGTATGTGTTAGTCTCTTTTAGTCGTGTGTCGGTTTCTTTAGTGTCGCTTGCTTCCGTTTCATCAAATATATGAGATCATTATCTTCAAGTTCTGATTGTTCTGTTGTGAATATTGGTGGATTTGAAGATTGTTGCACCAATCTCATATTTCCATATCGCTGAGTAAAACAAATAAAATAAAGAAATCCACGCACATGTCCCATTCGTTTTGCGTGAACCGCGTCAAATATAAATATCCTGCGTGGGCTTCGCCGTATGTTGTATAACGCCCGCGCCACTTAACTCTACGTTATTTTGTCGTTTGTCGTTAGTTTGGTTTGTTGGTTTGTTGTGTGGTCGACGTGTATTTCGGTGTTTTGTTGGCCGATTCCACGAGATGCATATTACCGATACTCACATGCCGGTTGATGCCCACATAAATTATGTGTGGCAATGTTTTAAATGTTTTCTTTCACCTCATGTGAAGTCAATGATGTGGAGATCTGGAGCATCGGGCGCTCAATTAACTCTGAGTTGTTAATTAGTAAATTTGGGAAAAGATTTGGAAGAACGATGCATACGATGGGGTTTAAAATGTATGAATGAATGTATTAGTATCTAAGATTCTGTTGATCCCTGTTTTGTTCAGTTATGCACACAAACAAGTTCTCTGTATTTGATAAATACTTCGCGTATTACAATGTTGCGACTGTGAATAGTCAACCTCACCAGAGGCTAGCTGAATTGGATCTGAATTGCAAGAGCTGCACTAGATTGCACCGTGGCCTTTGGCTCCCCTGGTGTCCAAACTCCGAACTACACTACTTGCCATCTAGCGGCCTTTCGGTACAGCTCATGTCACTGCCCTCTAAGCTCGAAAGCTTTTATATATATCACAACCACAAATACGGTGATTGACACGCTGAAAGAATGACAGAATTTTAAATTTATAAGGCGGGTACCGCCGCCCCGGGTACCATTTATTGGATAACCTACACCTCTGTCATTGGTCACCTCAAGTGGTTCGCTACGGTTGCTGTGCGAGCCCGTGGGACGACTTTTGTCTGGGTCTTGGCAGTGGATGTATCTGCCACCAGCTGCATGGCAGGCCGGATCAGAAGAGAATGGCTGAGGGAGTATCTTTGACCTCTCCAGCCATACTCTCTCGGAACATCGCCTTGCACCGCAGTGGAAGGGATGGATTAATACGTCCATCAGTTCTGGACACCCTGACGCCCAGATTACTACCCACCACTAATATCCTTTTCCTTCCCAGAACTTCCTTTCCTGTAGAGACCCTCCACACAGCATCACCAAGGATGACATAGGCCCTGAGGGAAATTAATTTCCTCAGGGCTTCCTCTGTGGAGCTAATGTAAAAAAAATATGTTGTCCTAACAGCATTTCAAATTTCCGCGATCGATTATAAACCATAATAAAAATCAAAACTAAATTTAAACCGAGTGGTAAAATAGACATTTCAGAGAAAATAAAAATAAAGAAATCAAAAATATTAAAAGCACGATTAAAAAAACACGCAAGTATTATAAGACCTCTCTTTTAAAAGAAGGAGATAAATGAACAAAAAAAAATAAAAAAATAATGAAAAGTGTGAATCGCAATTTTCAATTCATGTAATCTTCAAAAGCCGTAAGTAAATTACACAATTTAATTAAGCTTTATTAAAGAGTCCGCCAAAATTTAGTCAAACAAATTTAGATTACCACGTAATATAACATCATAATATTATATACGACATTAATATATCACTCCCACTCTGCGGCTGGGGCCATTTTTTATATCAAATGTAGAGATAAATCGAGGGAACATTTGAATAAATAAATCTCCTGTGAATATTAGCCAAGATAGAAGATTGTAACGACCTTGAAAGTAATCGGGAATAAAATGGCCTGGTGACGCTGATTTATTGCTGGTTTATTTTCCAACTAAATTCTAGATACCAGTGGGAGGGAAAATATTTTAAATATGTTGCTGAAAGTAATGAAATAAATTATATTTTAAATTGAAAACAGATTTATGTGTGTTATTATTTATTTTCTTATTATTCTCGTGGCGCCATGTGAAAGTAGACGACAGATTTTTTTTTTTATCTATATACCTATATTAAAATCTCATGTCACGGTGTTTATGAAATGATTTTTATGAAATCTTTTATGTCACTTTTAACTGTATCATACTTCGACTAAGAACTACCAACATTATCTTAATTTTCTTTACGCACACATATTAAGATAATTAATAAAGATAGCAGCCAATAATATCAGAAGATAATGTTGGTAGTTCTTAGTCGAAGTATGATACAGTTAAAAGTGACCGAATTGGATATAGACACCTTAGCTCAGTTGGTAGAGCATTTGCCATGTAAGCAAAGGGTCTTGGGTTCGAGTCTCAGTGGAGCCAATTTTTTTTTCTGATTTTTCTGTCTCCAGATTTTCGATTTAGTTCCGTTAATATTGTCTTCATTTAATTTAAATATTGGTAATTCATTAGATATCACCCGTCTCTTTCTCTCTATCACTATGTAAGTTGTTAATTTCACTCTCCCTGTATTCCTTTATATTACGTTTTGTCTCTTTCTGTTTATGTATATTATAACCTCACACAATACATAGTTTTCATCAGTTTAATTTTATACCCTGAAGGTGCTTGTGTTAAGCGAAACCAGTCGGTATTAAAAAAAATCGTTGTTACAAACAAAATTATTGTTTTATTTCAAATTTACATTTTACTAGCTGACCCGACAGGCGTTGTCCTGTCTTAGCTATGAATATTCAATTCGGGAATAAATAATAATAAAAATAAATTATTTCCAAAACATTGCTACGTGGGTTTTTCGCCAAGTGGCAAAGCCAAGTATACATTTCGTAAAACAACTTTAGTGTTGTAGTGCTGATCAGGTACCCACAGATTTTATCCCGTAGGAAGCGCCAATTCTGGACGGGTTATGGATCCCGTCAAGAATACCTGTGGTTCCCAAATATGCTCAGGGGGTGGATCTTAAACCACGATATGTGTCGCTCTCCAAGGGATGGTGTGCCAGGTACATAATTTAAAAGGCAGAGTTTTGAGAACAAGCATTTAATTTTAAAACAAGTAGCAATCAGGGTTTTAAATATGTCATTTCACTTACCCCCATGAACCGACCTCTTTTATTATGAATACTATCGCTAGCTAACTAATATACTGTCCATCTAGTGGCTGCAAGGCACAGGCAGCATTTCCCCATGCAGGATCTGGATAGCCCTCACCGAAGCCGAGATCTGGAGACAGTTCCGCCGCCAAAGAGGAATCATCAAGCGGCCTTACGCCGCGATCAAATTAGCAAGTCATCCCGCCGCCAAAGGAAAATCATCAGGGGGCCTTTCGCTTAGAAGGATTAGCATGTAGGGAGGCCGCCCTCGGTCCAGACGAGAGTCAAGGTCGGCGTAAATTTACTTTTCCGCCACAAAGATCGGCAAATAGCATCGCGGGCTAACGGTACCCCAATCATCCGTCAAAACGGGCTCTAACCCAAGTGTGATCGGACGTATTTCTCATGGATTCAATCTTTCCAGGGTCTGGCTCGCCTGGCCGCCATACAAGTTTACGTTGCGGAATCTCAACTAATCCCATCAAAGGAATGCAAACTCTCGATCACACAATACGTTCACGTAATCACTTTTACCGACCGGCATTTCTCAAGTAAAAAGAAATTATTTTCCCGTTCGAATACTAAATTCTCACAAAAACTCCATGGACTGTCGCGTAGTTAGATTGGGGGCCCAACTCTCCCAAATCTACCTACACAAGAAGTGACGTATTGCCGCGGAACTGCCCCAGAGGTCGCCCCAGGCCGTCGATAAAGTCAGAGCTGGCACTCTAATAATTAATAACAAGTTCCTACCTAATTACGATTTCGACGGGTAGAGTTGTTAGGATGCAGTACAAATAATAAAGATGTTAATAATTATATTTAAAGTAATACGGATTTGTACTGCATCATAACAACATATTGTTTATTGTAATGCTTTTTGATACAATTGTTTCTCCTTGCGTGTCCTTTCCCATTCATCATGTTCTCCTTCTGCTTCCCCTTCCTCTCCCGCATCCTCTTCCCCTCTCGCGTTCTCACTCCGTCTTCCCTCTCCCCACTCCCCTCATCCGCTTTCCCCGTCCCGAGAACCCCCCACCCGAGTTCCCCTCCCACTTCCCGCCTCCCACATTTCATAGATTCAGTCCCAGTACATTCAGTTTTCAAACAGCTCGCGTGCCACCTATTACAATTTTTATACAAATTTCATAACGCCAGAGCTCACTAGTATATTTATACAGAAATCTTCGCGGGCATACTCACAACAACTCACCAAAGTTTCATCGCAATCGGATGAACGGATAGCAATTCATAATTTCATGATGCCAGAACTCACCATTGTATATAAAAACCATCGTGGGTATGCACACATCAAATCCCCAAAGTTTAAGTAAAGTCCCAGTAAAGTCGTTCTGAAGTTATGGCGTGACCAAGGGAAACAAGGATTCATTTTTATATATTTAGATATTTTATTATTCATTCATTGTAAAGGTCCTAGAAATGATTTGTCACCAACGTGTTGACGCTATAAAAATGATCCATTTTTTTCATTATTATTTTGACTGTCCGTTTGACCTTTTTATCTTATTCGTAACAAGTTGGGGGAAACCGTATTTGTCATTTGTGAGTTTGTTGACAAGATAACATGCAGCATTTCTTTTCTTGGTGTAAGATAGATATCCATTTCATGCCGCATATGAAGAAGCAACACTTTCGCATCAGTCATGTGGCATTCCCCTAAAGGTCCATATTACAAAGACCTATAATATTTTTTATACAGGAAGAATATGTATACCTACCCAATTAATCAACAGTATTTATTAAGGCTCTGCAACCGGGCTCGAAAAGAAGAAGATGAAGAGACACGAAATTACGAACGAATGTTAGAGGAGAGCGCTAACATTTATAGCGACAAAATCGATGCGAAAATTGCGAAAACGTTTAATAAAACACGACTCGTTTAAAATAGAGCAAAAATCTCCCGGGCATTGTCTTAAACAGCATTTAAAAAAAACACTGTGAATTTTTTCATGCATATAACTTGTAAAATAACTGAAACAAAGGTGTTTATAATAATTTTTGGAGCATACTTTGCGATTTTTTTCTATCTGATATTATTTTCAATGATGTCTAGATATTATTTTCAAGAATAACATTTATTTTAAAACTTACCGTGTTTAAGGGAGATATAATAATAATAATAATAATTTTTATTTTAGTAATTTGTACATTGAAGTTTACAAATTTCTAATTGATTAAAATATTTCATATTCGCTATATTTTTTCAAGTTTTATGTAGCTCCTACAATACATCTTGAACTTTCCAATTGGTGTGGACTTTAAAGTTTCTGGTAGTGTGTTGTACAACTTCATTCCCTTGTACAGTAGACTGTTCTGCGTATTCGCTTTGTCCTTTTTTTGTAGCCTAATTTCCTTGCACGTCCTTGTGTTATATCTGTGAATGTCTTTATTGTATACAATTTTATTTGAGAAGTATTTTGGTAACGTGTTGTTCAATATTTTGTGGATAAATACCATCGTGTTCAAGGTCAGCATCTGTTTCACGGTCAACCAATTTAGTTCCTTTAACTTTTTAATTATTTTTGAAAATCTGTTTCGTCGGAGAATTATTCTCATAGCCCTGTTTTGGAGAATTTGTAACTTATTTTGTTCTCTTTCGTTACATAGGAAAAGACTTGAGCAGTAGTTGAAGTGTGGAGCAATAATTGAATTGTATATGGTGATTGCAGTTTTTCTAGAAATTTTTGGCCGAATTCTTCCAAAAAAAGATATCTTTTTGCCAATTTTCTTTTGGGTGTATTCAGCATGTCTATTGAAGTTTAGTTTGGAATCTAATATAACTCCTAAGTATTTCATTTCAGTAACATTTTCAATAATTTCACCATCAATTTTAATTTTGCTTTCACTGGATGTCTTAGGATATGTAAGAAATCGGTAGAAATTCGGGTTGCGGGCCCTTAAGTAAAGTAATTTATTTGTTCATACGAAGCAGATTCTTTGTTAGTAGAGTATTTATTATACTGCTCTGAAGAAGCTACCGTTGGGGCGAAACCTGGTCGGCATAGAGTATAAAAAATAAAGTGGTGTTTTCAAAATTATTGTTTTATTTTAAAGTAATTTAGTTTTTCAGATTCTATGCATTTATTTGTTTATTTATTGATTAATGCCCTTTTTCGTGCATTTTACATATTATGAATCGTAAGAAATATATAGTATTTATTGTACATAACTGAAGTGCCTCAGTAACAATATTTTATATTTGCTTAAAGATAAATTGAAGATGTCCACTGACTTGGTATAATTGTTTCCCTCCATCAGTGTTCGGGGCAAAGAGGAATAAATATGGTAGTTGGTCCCAGAATTTTTACACTGGAATAAATCCTGACTTTTAGTATTAAGTAGTGGAATCCGGAAGCTTATCAATTCAAGCAATACGGAAGTATCAACTAAACCAGTGATTCCCAAAGTGGTCCAGGTGGACCCCCAGGGGTCCACGGGAGACTCGACGGGGGTCTACGTTGGCGTGATAAGAAAATGGGGGTCCACAAGTTGTATACGGGGGTCCACGAAAATTTATCTGGTTTCGATAATAAAGAACAAAAATGTTGGCTTGGCTTTACCAATCAATGTAGGCCATTGACGTGGGTATATTAGGTCAATGATGTAGGCAGATAATACACTACTAAAAAAAATGAAGGGAGCAAAAAACATCAAAATCGGCTGCATTTCGGTGAAAATGGTCATATTGAGACTTAAAAAAAACATTTTGAAGCTTTAACTACATTTTGAGCTACGGTTCTCATGCAATCCTAATATACTCGTATAGTGCGAAAAATTAATTTTGTAAATTTTTTGGTCCACGGGCTTGAAATTTTTTTTTCAGTTTGGCCGGCTTATGGATCAGATAGCCTTAATATTTAGCAATAATTTCCTTTTTTTAAAACCTCCCTTAATTTTTTTGAGTGTATTTTAAGAAGGTCAGCGACTGTTACTTGAAAAAACTTGCATATTCGATATTTAATTCTATCAAGGTGGGAAATACAGGCCTAGGTTTTTTCAATGATTTTCATCAATTTTTTGGCATGGAAGAAATGTGTATAATTTATTGAAACTTTGAGGTCATTTTATAGATCTATTTAAGAAAATATTTTGAATTTTTCCAAGCATTTCCTCGGAAAATATGAAAATTATCAGCAGCTATGCATCGAACGTCACCATCAGACGTAGCTTTTGTGTGCATTATGGTAGCCATCTCAAACCAATAGGGTTTTAAAATTAATTTAAAAACATGTGTCTCTCCTATGTAAACCTTACTTTTCACAAAAAAATGGAAATTAAATTTTTTACAGGTGTCGTAAACAGGAAACCTAGATTTTTGGCCATTTTTTTACATTTTTTTGCATTTAAATAATACTTTTGACAATGATATTACTACGAATTTGGATTCACATAGATAGATCGTAATTATATAAATAAGGTATTTGCTAATTTTTAAAACGTTTGGTCAAAAATTTTCTGACCTAGAGTGCACACAAATTCAAAAAAGTCATTTCGAGTAAAATGCGTTTCAAGTTTACCACGCGGTTCGGCACAAACATCCTCATAACACCGGAACGAATTTAAATTTTTATTTAAAACTTTGGGAACATATTCAATAGTTATACTAACAATTTATGAAATAAAAAAACAAAAACATTTTTTTTGTCATCTACATGTATTTCCCCTAAGGGGTCGTCCATTAATCACATGATGTTTTTTTAGAAAATTTTTAAACCCCCCCCCCCCCCTCCCTGGTAATATGTGGTGAGGTTTTAGACTAACCCCCCCCCCCCGAAATCACGTGTATTTTTTTAATGCAAAGAATATTGAAATTTTCAGAATATTATCACGAAAAATAAATACACGTGATATCTCATTATACCCCCCCCCCCCCCCCGTCGTGATATTTCGTGATTATTTCCGAAACCCCCCCCCCCCCTTTCGAGCATCACGTGATTAATGGACGACCCCTAAGTCTGTAATCGTAATCATATTATTTTAATAAATAGAACACAAGAAAATAAACCATTTTTTTTTTTATTTATTTATACCACTCCGAATTTAGGGTTGGAACTCAGCCGCGATTGAAATTTCCATCGTTAGATCTAATCTTCACATTTTTTGACGAGTTTTGGCAATGTGGTAGAAATGTAGCAGCAGGGGGTCCACCGAAATCAGTAAAATTTTGAAAGGGGTCTACGAGAAAAATAAGTTTGGGAACCTCTGAACTAAACCATTTAGAATTTAATATTGAAATACCAAGACACTGAAAATTCTTCTGTCGGACAATTTGAGCATATTCATATCATTTAAAATCGTGTTGTAGTTCAACATAATTATTGCTGGAATACTAATTTTTTAAATTTAGTAAACGTAAGAATTTGTTTTATTTTATTTCAACAGCTTGTACATGTATATTATAATGTGGTTTCCAGACGAGAGAATTGTACTCAATTTGACTTCTAACGTAGGCAAAATATAATAGTTTAATACACTTTATATTCGTGCATTATTCATTTTTCACATCTTAAATGTGTTGTTGGTGCAACCATATACATCTCACTCTAATATAATATATTCCCTCATTCCTTCACCCAACCAGTTAATCAAGTACCTGTCCCTATCTGACAGTGTGTAGCCAATATACCTACGTGTGTGAGATTTACAACAATAAATTATGGTACAATCAGTCTAAGTTCAGAAACCGGTATAGTTACACTTTTGATGCCTTAGTGCATTTACTACGAATCTGTTATGTAAAAATCTAAACATCCATATTACAAAGGCTTCCAATATACATATATTATGTATGAAGAGAATATGCATCCAATTAATCAGCATTATTTATTACGTAAAGTAATTTAGTTTTTCAGTTTTTCCACATTTATACATTTTTTCATAGTTGGTTTTTTAAACTTATACGCAGCTATATGCATCTCCCTCTGACATATTACATATGTTCCCTCATTCCTTTACACGACCTCTAATTCAAGTTCATCACTTCATTTGGATAGGTTCTAACTTCACTTTACCTTATTTGATATACGGTGTCAATGTTTGCAAAGACGATTTCTCATTATCTATTTACAAATTTCCGATTTTTGAGGTTGAATCTTGTGTAAAGTAGGAGAGCAGGGGGAATTGGAGGCTTCTAAGGAAAAAGTTCAATAAAAGGCAAATTTATAGATACTTTGGGAACTTTTTATTAGAAAATAAATCCTTACTTATTTTACTACCATTAACTCACAGCATCAACGTTACATTATTAGGCATTTGGCCACTGATAAACATTTTTCAAAAAAACAGAATCGCTCCCATTACCAAACTTTGCGGTAAATGAGAACCCATAAATTCCCATATGTGTAATGGGCGCTACTTAATCAGAACCTAATACGCACTGATTACCCGAATACCACCATTTTGAAATTGAATAAAAGGATATCCTCAATCTAGCTTGTAATGAAATTATGTGCACAGATACTCAAAATTGATAACATTTGCTATAAAATGAAACAGGTTTGATTGTAACAAACATATAACTTCACACTTACCTGGCCGTTGAAATTTCGATTTTTTAAATCAACAAAACGGCGATAAACATGTGGGTAATCCAAAAGTAAACATTAACACAAGACCGGTAACGTACTTAGACGCCTGTAAAACGAATCCAAATGAGCCAACCAACACTACCAGCGCCCCGGCCAATACGCACACGAAAAACTCACGAGCAAACACTGCTACCGCTGATAATGTGAATGTAGATGTAACTAAGCAGATGGGCCGCATGCAAGGGCCGCAACCAGCGAACACCGACCAGAGCGATTTTAAAATCGTAGTGCATAAGAAACGCATTCACAATATGAGAGGCAAAGCGCAATCAATTGCATTAAAATCTGCGGATATTATCACGTCAGTATACGTATCGAGGTTTGCGACTAATACGACAGAAGATGACGTAACCACTTACCTAAAAAGTAACGGCTTGGATGGGTTCAAAGTAGAATTAATAAAGCCTTTCCACGCAACACCATTTAATTCTTTTAAACTTTTAGTAAAAGCAAACGAAGTTAAAAAATACCTAGTGGAGGAATTATGGCCGGAGGGAATTGTTTTCCGAAGATTCAAAGAATCACGTACACAGAACAATAACCAAAATGCATAATAACAATTTAAAGATCATATCGGTGAATTGCAGATCCGTCCGCAGTTCAGAAAAATTCATTTATGATCTGTGCGATACACATGATATTGTTCTAATTCAAGAAACGTGGCTACTCCCATCGGATTTAGAGTTCTTATCCCATATACATCCAGATTACAATAGCTTGGGAACATCTGCAATTGATATGTCGAAGGGCCCGTTAGTTGGCCGGCCATATGGAGGAGTGGGTGTATTATACAAGCAATGTCTCAGGGCTGCCACGATCCCGTTGAATAATTGCCGCATGGCGGGCATTGAATTATCCCTAAATTCTGAAAAACTATGCATTTTCACCGTGTACATGCCAACTTGCACAACAGATCACTTCGAAGAGTACATTAACTGTCTTGCCGCCTTGCAAGCAATTATTGACGAAAAAGATTACACCAACTCCGTAATCATCGGAGATTTCAATGCACACCCAGACTCACTCTTTGGAACTGAACTGGAATCTTTCTGTCAAGAATATAATCTTACATGCGCTGATACCGTAATATTACCAGAAAACTCTTACACATATATCAGTGACGCGCATCACACCACCAGGTGGTTAGACCACTGTCTGGTGACGAAAAATATCTTCAAACAGATTTTAGACATGAAAATACACTACGACGTGGACTGGACCGATCACAGGCCTCTCGAATTGACCCTACAAACGGAAGGAATACCGAAAACCGAAATTTATTCATGTATAAAAACCGACCGTGCAACATGGAATCCTAAAAATGAACACGATGTCCATAGTTATACTCGAACTTCACAAGTTTTTCTACAAAAAATTAAACAAGATCTTACGCGGTACGAGAGAAGTGACAACCCTGCTCGAGCTAACATCAAGACACTGTATACACGTATTATAGAGGCCCTGCGAAGCGCCGCGATTGCAGTATTTAACAATCGCAAACGAAGACTGCAACGACGTAAACAAATCTGTGGATGGAATGATTTTGTCGCACAAAAATACATAGAATCAAGACGTGCAATGATGATATGGATTGAAAATGGTAGGCCTCATGAGGGCTCAATTGCGGATGAACGAAAATTAAAGCGTGCTGCGTTCAAACTAGCACTGAAAAAATGCCAAAACGACTGCGAGCAAATTCAAATGGACAAAATAGCAAGAGATTTACACAGTCGTGATTTCAAACAGTTTTGGCTGAAGACAAATAAACACTGCAACGTGAAATGTAAAATTCCGTGCAACATAAATGGAGAAACAAACACTAAAGCAATTGCTAACATTTTTGCAGATCACTTCTCCATCTCTACTCCGACCTCACCGAACTCTGCAAGTAAACCACCACCTAGTCCTATCCCAAATGAAGACAGTGACCTCTTGATCACAGCAGACATGGTCACCACCGCCCTGAGATACATGAAAGCTGGAAAATCAGCAGGTCACGACGGATTGAGCACCGAACACATCAAACACGCTGGAGGACCAATTCTTCAACTGCTGGCGAGTCTGTTTACCGACATCTTAAAGAATGGATACCTACCAACTGACATGACAAGAACAATAATAACTCCCATTCTCAAATCAAAATCGTTGGACTCTACCTCCCAGGGTAGCTACAGACCGATTTCAATTGCCACCACCATCGCACGATTATTCGAACGTCTACTACTAAACCAGATCGGTCCCAGCTTGGAAACTAAGGACAACCAAATGGGCTTCAAACAGCAAATGTCTACCGATACTGCTATATTTACTGTGAAAAGAACCCTGGAATACTACAGGAATAAAAAGACCACCACGTATGCATGTTTTCTAGATCTGAGCAAGGCCTTCGACAGGGTTTCTCACCCTCTACTATGGGATAAACTCAGGGAAAGAGGCATATCACCGGCGGTGATACATATCCTCGACTTGTGGCATAGACAGCAGGAGAACTTAGTAAGGTGGAAAGATGGACTCTCCGAACCTTTCCTCCTGAAGAGCGGCGTTAGACAGGGAGGATGCATGTCCCCGATATTGTTCAACCTGTACATGGACGAACTCACCGACAGGCTAAACAATGCAGGGGTAGGCTGCCAAATTGGAGGACAGTTTCTGAACAATATCAGTTATGCGGACGACATGGTATTGATGGCACCATCTATAAGGGGCCTACGTATTCTTTTAAAGATCTGCGAAGAGTTTGCTGAAGAAACAAACATGCAATACAACCCCACAAAAACGGCTCTACTGGTCGTAAGATATGGACAAGGACCAAAAAATATTCCTCCAGCTACCCTGAATGGTGTGAACCTGCAGGTGACTGAAGGAACTAAATACCTTGGACACATAATCACCAGTAATCTGATGGATGATGACGACATCGATAGGCAAAGAAGAGCTCTCAGTGTAAAAGCAAACATGCTCAGTAGAAGATTCCGCCTTTGCAGTACTGCTGTAAAAAGGACGCTCTTCCTTTCCTTCTGCGCAACACTGTATACGTCTGAACTCTGGGCAAACTACAAGAAGAGTAGTATAGAAAGACTTCGGGTTCAGTATAACAACGCCTTCCGCATAATGTTTGGTCTCCCCAGATATTGCAGCGCTTCCCGGATGTTCACGGAGGGGCGAGTTCCTGGCTTTGCAGCCCTTATTAGATCCAGGGTGGCAGGAATGAGGGAAAGGATAACCAGCTCTGGAAACATCCTCGTCATGGAAGCCCGCCTCAGTCCATCATCCAGTATTGATGCACACTGGAGAAAAATACTGGCTCCTTACGTGCTCACAGAATCCTGAAAGCTTAATATTATTATTTCTTTTGTTTTCCTTCTACTACTATTAGCTTATTATCTTTTTTTTGTTTCGTGTACATTCATATCCACCTTCTTTTTCTTTTTTTTCCTTTCAAATACTTTATACTTTGTACATGTATGTTTATATTATACCCTTATGGAATGTGTGGGATTGCACTCTCCTCCCCACATACTGGAATAAACACTTATTTTTATTTTATTTTATTTATTTATAAGCGCGGGGGCAAAAATCGACAAGCGTCCGTGGTCACATAATGCGTGGCACTGGCGAGCCTAGCGCGGCAGAGGAACACGGCCGCAGTTTGAAGCCCCAGTGGCAACCGAGTGAATACGAGTTGTAGTTTTGTCTCTAGTCGCACCGCTCTCCTATTTTAATTGAACATGTTTTAAAGGAAAATATTTAAATCGGTTGTATACTTAGCATTTTAGAACATACCTAAACATGCAAATAGAACCATATGCAACCAGCTAGGGCATAATAATTCATTGAATAAGGTTCTAATAACATTATCCTAATGCAATTCCAAGCTAGGGCCACGTCCTATTTAAATATTTTCCATTAAAACGTGGCAAACTAAAATACTTTAAATAAATTTAACTGTCAGATACAAATAAAAAAGAGAATATAAGTGATGTTAGATCCTTGTAAAATTAATGATTTTTTAAAATGCATGGTGTTAGAACTTCGTCATACATATATCTACGAAAATACACAGATGGTTCTGAAAACTATTTTCGGTAATGAGTAAAAGCAATGCTTTGGCATTCAAAGGTCATTTTTAAACGACTTCAAAAAGAAGGAGGTTCTCAATTCAACGTATTTTTATTTTTTTTATTATTTTTATGTTTGTTATCTCAGAACTTTCGACTGGGTGAACTGATATTGATGATTCCTTTCTTTATTTGAAAGCTGGTGCTTCCCGTGTGGTCAAAACAACTTGTTTTAATTTGGTCCAGTTCTGATGATGGCATCAATGAGAAAACCGAGAAAACCATATATGTAAGTCTTAAATTTGCATTAAGTATATGCGCAACAAATGGACGAATAACTCAATATCACGCCAACCGATTTCGATGATTCTTTTTTTTATTGGAAAGGATGTATTTCAAGGGTAGTTTGATGAGAGTTTGGTTAGGCTCTGATTGTGGGATCCTTGACAAAGTAACCAAATCTTTTATAGGCTATCCGGATCTTTGAGTCACCTATTTATAGTCACATCGTTATGGTCAAGTAATGTCTGTCTCATATGAGCTGCACGTTTAGTAGGTTTTTTTTAGGTAAATCAAAAAATAAACAAAAATGTTAACAAAACAAAAAAAAACGATTTCAAAAAATGCACTAAAAAGTAGAAAAATAATTTCGTATTCTTCTACAACTTGATAATCAACTTACTTTTTCTACTCATCAATATGTAGGTACGATTGTTATTTTTGGAGTCGGTGTCAGCCAAGGTACCCAGCGTGTACAAGCACATCACACCTGTAACTATGTATGTAGTTACAAACCTACCTTGGCGACACCGACTCCAAAAACAGGTAAGTAAGGTGAGAGTAGAAAAAGTAAGTTGATTATTAAGTTGTAGAAGAATACGAAATTATTTTTTTACTTTTCAGTGCATTTTTTAAGTAGTTTTTTGTTTTGTTAAAATTTTGTTTATGAAAAAAAATGTCAATTAGAACTCTATCCAAAAGAGGGGTCGACCTCTTCCAATCTGACGTTATTTTTTGTGCATAACATTATGAAATCCCAAATTTCAAAATACTTTAAGGATGAAATTGTTTTTAATGAAAGTATGCATAGTTATAAAACCAGTAATATAAATAGAGTTAGATTGCCGCATATGAGAAAATCACTGAACTGCCTACCTAACGTACAGAGGACTAAAGATGTATGATGAAATGCCTGAAAGTATAAAGAATGAAGGAAGAATAAATGGATTTTAAAAAAGATTCTATGCTTACTCTAAAAATATAATTTTATCAAATGAAAGTTAAAATTGAATAATTTAGAAAAAAATGTTTTATAACCAAATTTTCATCAAAACCTTCCTTGCTTGCAAAGCTTCCATTAAGAAAATTGGCTAACCTTGTATTTTTTACCTGTCACTGAAAATAAAGAGTTTAAAATCATTCAATTGCAAAATCCATCCCATTTCCGAAACCCCTATTAAATCCAGGTAAGACCATTTACCCGGTTAAGTTTTAATAATAGCAGTCTTTGATCTTAATACTATCAAAGTCTTCCGATCTGGGGTAAGATTGAGGGACCACAGGAGGTTGAAGAGTCAGTGAAGATCACAAACGGATGCTGTAGACTGTAGGGTCCACAAAGAGGTTCACCGAAGCGGACAATTAAATTCATGGTCCACAGGAAAAATAATCTATTAAAAACCATTACTGAATATAAAATTGGCATTGTTCGAAGATAAACAAATCTGGTTGGGCATCATAATATGTTTTTGTTTTTTTTTTATTTCGATTATAAATTAAAAATATTTATATCGCAAAGTGGTTGTTTGGCGGTCTCTACAGGGAATAAATATAAAACTCTCTTTCAGGGATACTAAAATATAATGTGCCTCTCTGAACTGCGAATAGTTAAAGTGTCCTTTTGAATACATGTTAATTATTAATATTTTATTGTGGCATGAAAAAACGCAACTGCCAAATGATTATAATTTTAAATAATTCTGGATTTTACTCTCACCGAAACAACTTGATAATCCAATCTGTGTCCGGTGGTGATCCTTCTTTCAGGTCAATTGGTCAAAAATCGCCCAAAATTATAAGATGACAGGAAAACATTGCGAAATATTATGCTAATCAAAACAACTGATATTATTCTAATGTATTTGAAATTCACCGCGAGATAGCCGGCAGCGGCAAGCAGTGACATCTAACGTCTTAAATGGAAGCTTCCTTTCCCACTATGATTGGCTCGGTTAATTTTTCACATGTGTTCTGTCTCTTTACGCGCCATACAATAAACGAGATGTCACTATACCGCCTGGAGGAAATGTTTTCGGAGTCTGAAGACAGTCTGGGTCATGACCGTGAGCGAGAGAAAGCATAATGAGTATTACGCGTCTGAAAGAGATAGTTTGATAAACGTAGGTTGATTTTGCATATTGTAGGCTTGTCGCATGAAATAATTGACTCTCGAACTCGTGAGGTAATTACAAATGAGCATTATCGTATTTAATTTGAATTGTATCATAACATAATTTTTTTAAATGACCTTCCACTTCTAGACTCCTAGAGCCGCCTCTGTCGGTGTCTATTATAAAATATTATTAAATTATGCGTGTGAATCTAACTTGGACTGCAAAACTTCTAAAGAGCCGCCTATACAGCAGACTTTACTCTATAAGGTTGGTGTCTTTGATAAACAGTTAGATCTGCTGACTATAATGGATAGTTTTTATAATGTATGGCTTACAATGGATGTTTGTATATGCACCGGATACCGGTCCGGCGTCAAGTTTGTCTGGTGCATGTACAAACATTCATTATAAGCCGTACATTTTTTCAATTGGAGTCGGGAATGGGTACCGCCGCCCCGGGAACCTTTATTGGATAACCAACACCTCTGCCATAGGTCACCCCAAGTGGTTCGCTACGTTTGGTGATTTAGCAGGGGTGCCCGGGTTCATGGGGTTACGTTTGTCTAGGTATTGGAGGCGAATGACCAAGACATACTGAACCCCAGATTCCTACCCACCCCTTAAACCCTTTTCCTTCTCAGAACTCTCCTCTCCTTCCTTTCCTTAAAATCACCCTCCATACAGCATCCCCAAAGATGACATAGGCACTGAGGGAAATTATTTTCCTCGGGGCCTCCTGTGTGGAGATTAATACCGTTTTTTTCACCGGAAAAAACGGTATTAATCTAATGGTTTTACGAAATTATTGCACTGATTTAAAAATGAAAATTTTCGGTCAGTTCAACTTTTTCAATTTGCAAATTACCAGTTAATTTTATGTTTAATACTAGAACTATGTTTACACAACTGCTTCGTATTTTTTATTGCTGCATTGTACGAACTAAACATTATTTTTATTAAATAATTTTATCATTTAAGCGTAAATTTCCCAACCAAACACAAGAACCTTGTATCTTTTTGGTGGGGAACAGTTATAATGTTTATTTTAAAAATATACATTGTGGTAAACATGTAAATATTTGTAAGAATATGTATTTGTAAAAAAATACTTATCAACCTTTATTAAATAATTAAAGTAATGTGAGAAACGTAAGAACCTTACGTAACTGACGTAACGTGAATAATGTGAATAACGCAAGTAACGTGAGAAATTAATATTAGTATCATGTGTGACGGGAATAACGCGATCAACGTGGGTAACGCGAAAAACGCGACCAACGCGGGTAACGTGTGTAACGTGGGTAATGTGAGTAAAGTGAAAAAAGCGAGTAAGTACGCAAGTGACGCGAGTGAAGTGAGTGACGCGAGTGACGCGAGTGACGCGAGTGACGCGAGTGACGCGAGTGACGAGAGTGACGCGAGTGACGCGAGTGACGCGAGTGAAGTGAGTGACGCGAGTAACTCGAATACCCATAGTAACGAGAAAGTAACAGAAGTTTCGATATTTCTTTTTTTCCTATGACCTCAGAAAGGAGCAAGTTTTTTTCTGAGCGTTGCAAATTTGGTAAATAAAAATGTATTACGGGTATTAACATCTGCAATCACCTGCCTAAGCTAAGTGCTCATAATGTTATAGAAAGGCTACGCTACGTTGCGCGTACTCATTGTTTGTCAGTGTGCGGGAGAAGGGAGTAGGGACGAGAGGGGGAGGGAGGGGGGAGAAGGGAGAGGGTAAGGTGAAGGCCATGATTTGCCTTAAAGTTGTTAATCTTCCTGTGTGGCACGGGACGGGCGCAGGAAAGATTTCGGCCGCCCCACTTTTCCAAGGAAACAATCGCAATAAAAGGCCTGGCGTTAATGTGAAACAAGTCTTCACGCCACAAAGGGCCTAGCAGGGTTGCTCGCATGGAAAATATTCAATACAAACCGAGATTTTTTGCTAAGCAATGGTTTCTCCAGATGTGATGGTTTTTTGCTAAGCCAAGTGGTTTCTTTAAATGTGAAGTGCTAGTCGCGTTTCAGTTGCCATGTTGACAGGTTGCCATGGTTACGCCTCGCGTTTTGGTTGCCAGGTTTACAGGTTGCCATGATTACACCTCAAGAACTGTCAAGTTTTCGAATAATTTGCGCTATGTCAGAGCAGGAAAATATCGATTTTGTTCAGAAGGTTGATAAATTATTTTTATATATTAAGGTTAATAATTGATAAATTATTAATAAATTATATTTTTGTTAAACAAGCTGAATAATTAATGAAATGGTAAAGTTGAGTGGTGCTGAGAATTGAGTTGAATTGAGTTTTTTTTTTTTAATGCTTTATTTTTCCCAATTTTAAATTTTATAGTTACATATTTTAGATATAATAAAAATAATGGGAACCCATTAAGGCGCAGCCTGTGCGTGGGTAATATTATAGTTAAATATATTTTATTTTAGTACCTAGAAAAAACAAACAGTGGTATATGAAGCAAAAAAAATATTAAAATTTGTTTAAACAGTTTGTACAAAAAGTGTGTTCAATAGTGTACAAGGTAATAATTAGTATATAGTGTAATAACAGTTATAAGTGTAATAATAAGTGTAAAGTTTGTGAGAAACATAAACTGATGTAAAATTAAATAAATAGAGTTTTTTAACTCTTTTATGTAATGCGGAAGTTTAGTTGCAACTTGGATATTTTTTGGTAAAAGGTTAAAAGTGCGAGGTCCAATAAAACTACTGTGAGTTTGTATTTGTTTTGTGTTTGTTTGAGGGGTATAGAATTATTATTATTATTTCTAATGTTTGTTCTGTTTTCATTTTTTTTCGAATTTGTTTCTGTTTTTATAGATATATTTCATAGTTTGCAGTATAAATAGTTTACGGAGACTGAATAGTTTAGATTCTTTGTATAAAGCATGTGTTGAAAATGTTTTAATTCTATTAAACATAACTTTGACAATATAATTTTGAGTTGTTTGTAAAGGTTGTATAAAAACATTAAGCGCACCACCCCATCCTATTATTCCATACATGAGTGAAGATTGCACCAAAGAAAAATAAATCATTTTCAATTTGTCAATATTCAGCACTTCTTTAAGTCTGTAAAATATGTACGTAAGATATCTTAATTTAGAAACGGTATTATTAATTTGTGATTGCCAATTTAAATTTGTATCAATATAAATTGGCAATTATTTGATCTTATCAACTTTTCCAAGTTCAAAGCAAGATGAGCATGTTACTTGATTACAGTTAGCAATATGTATTCTAATTTTAAGGTTATTGGGTGGTTTGTTTTTACTGTTTTTATAAAAAAGTAGGTAAAATGTTTTATTGTAGTTAATGAAGAGTTTATTACTATTTAGCCAGGATGTGACATGTGCCAAACATTTTGATGCATTTAAGAAAGTTTCAAGCCATGTTTTTCCATTTACTATTATTGCTGTATCATCAGCGTAAGATACAATATTACCAGGGATTACAACATTACATAAATCATTTATATATATTAGAAACAGAACTGGGCCTAGCACAGTACCCTGTGGTACTCCATGTTTTGAACTTGTTTCAGAACTATAAAAATTCCCAATTTTTGTTTTTTGTTTTCTGTCTTTGAGATAGTTAGTAAGAATTTTTAATGTATCTTTTTTGAAACCTATTTGATTAATTTTATTTATAAGTATATTGTGATTTACCGTGTCAAAGGCTTTTCTTAAGTCTAGAAATATAGCTAGATTTTTTTTGTTTTGATCAACAGATGTGTATAATTTTTTTGTCAGATCGAATATTGCATCTTCAGTGCTTAGTTTACTTCTAAAGCCATATTGATTTTGGGACAGAATTTTGTTTTGTTCTAGGTAATTCAATACTCTACTTTTGATATATTTTTCAAATATTTTTGAGAGATATAAAA
This sequence comes from Limnephilus marmoratus, assembly GCA_917880885.1. NCBI lineage: Eukaryota > Metazoa > Arthropoda > Insecta > Trichoptera > Limnephilidae > Limnephilus > Limnephilus marmoratus. Next base: position 42,750,001 of record OU862928.1, read on the forward strand.
CTAAAGAGATAGGTCTATAATTGTCTAATATGTGCTTTTCACCCGATTTGTGAATTGGTATTATGGTGGAGATATTAAATTGTTCAGGAAAATGTCCCTCTTTTAGGGATATATTAAATATGTGTAGCAAAGGAGTTAAAATATATTGTTTAATTTTTTTTAGTGTGTTACCTGATAAACCGTCCATTCCTGTAGAATTTGTTGATTTAAGACCGTCAATATGTTTATCAATTTCATTTGTTGTGATGGGTGAAAAATATTCTAAGGAGTTAATTGTGTCGTGAGTTGAGATCGAATGCAAAGATGAGTCTACGGGCATTGTATTATCAATTTTACTAGAAAATTCAAGTTCTTGATCTACTACATTTGTAAAGAAGTTGTTAAAATTTTCTGCAATTGTCGATTTGCCAGTAATAATATTGTTGTTTATTTTATTTTAATAATATAGTTGTTTATTTTGAGTTGCCAACCAGTTTTTGGTTTGTTCATGAGTGTATCATAATATGCGAGCCTGGGGTGTGTAAATAACCCCAGACCCTCTGAGCTTAATACTGAAAAATATGATTATGAATCTACTTGCGTGAACAACATATCACAAGGAATGGCAATCCGACAACTCCAGGGAAAATAACAGATTCACTGACCTTGAACGTCGTTCTCTACAACATGCGGGTGGCCTCCCTAGATTAGATTTTATCCGTTTACATTAATCATTTTGATCTCCCTAGATTTCATCCATTTACATTAATCTCAGTATAGTTTTTCATAACTTTGAGACATACACAAGTCAGTTAGTTGTCAAGCACACAAAACTACATAAAAATTTACAATGAACAGCAAAATTTTCTAAAAACAGATTACAGTTATTTTCACTTGTTCCTATGCTATTTTTAAAAATAAATACATTTTTTCACTGCAATTTTCTCCAAACTGACAAGTGGCGACATCTCTGATCCATTGTAGCCGTTTTTATCAGTTTTTAGAACAATCCATTTCAATGTCTCTGGTAATCCAAAGAGTGCGTCAATCACCATTCTTGTGATATAAATGTATTTTAATTATTTTTTCGAACAAAAAAAAACAATGTCTAACCAATGAGCGAAGTCCCTTAGGAACTACTCGACTAAACTACAAGCCAACAAGCCTTAAGTGACAAGATCTAAATGGCCAAATTCATCCCAACCTTCCTCTATTCTGTTTCCTTCGACTCCAAATCCCTCCAACCCTGTGACGGATTTATACTTTTCATGAGTACAGGCTACTTCACTTACGTTGCCCCTTCTTCTTTTTAGAAGTTGCCACCTTTTATAATCACTCACTTGTAAGCTGCCGCCCTTAGACCACGGCCTATATGGCCTATTGACGAATCCAGGACTGCTCCAGCGTCAACATATCTCAATTGGTGATTTCATAGTACTACTTGCTCCGGGCAATTGCGACTCTTGTGCAGTATTCACACAACGTTTTATTGGTTCCATACCAACTGAGAATAAAGTCTACTCAACACCTCATCGAAAAGTCATTAAAAGTTATCAAAAAAATGATTTTAAATTAGCTGATAACCTTTACCTAACGTACCTATTTAACCATTTTTTATCACTCCAAATGACTCAATGAGATGGTTCTGAGTTGGTTTCATTCCGAGTTGTTCGGTCACCGTTTTATTATCCCGTAGGGGCAACCCTGCCTTCCGTCATTAATCATCTTCCTGAGAACATTCTGGTGGTTCCAGCAGCAACAATGGCCCGTCCCTTCAGCCACGGTACAAAGCCTTCTTTTGATATTACTTATTAATAACAGCGGACATTAGGCGACGGGTAGGGCCGGTACTGTGTTGGGCCGGTGCTGTGTTGGGCCGGTACTGCGTTGGGACGTTTTGTCGGCGAGGGAGGTGAGAAGGTTAGGCCGGCTTGACGAAGTGGTGAGGGTTACAAACCTTTGATTTATTATTAATTCAAAACTATATATACACACCCAACAATTCTACAACAAAAAGGTTTCGCAAATTATGTTACATTTTCTACTTCCTCCGATCTATCCTTAACCAATAAACGTATAAACAATGAGATGTGTTTACTTTGCACCTGTTCAAATCAATTGCTACATATGGTATTGTGGGATGGGGAGGTTATCAATATCACTTCTTCATCCCAAGGTCTTAATTCAAAAACTATTGCTAAGGATAATATTCAAATGTAACCCATCATACCCACCGGAGTCACTTTTAAAAAATATCACAATATTAGACATTCGACAATTATACATAAAGACAATTCTCATATGCATATGCAAAAAGGATTTGATAAAAAAAAACAACGAAAAATTCACATACTCGTCACACCTAAAATGCACAATTTCTCCAACGAAAACATCTTTCGCACGGCGGCAACTCTCTTTATTGCCCAACCAATGGTTGAAGTCTCTGAGTATTGATACCAGGAAATCGAAAGTTGATAATTTTTATATCAAAGTGTTCAGAAATGGTTATTTTGGAAGAGATGGAACTATTTTAAAGAACGCCTGACACTATTTTTCTCACACTTTTTTTCCTTTCGAGAACATCCCCACTTTACTTTCCCTAAAAAGACCTTCCGCCCAGCAAACCCAAATATGACATTGGCCGTGATAGAACTTTTTTCCTCAGCTTGTATGTGGAGCTAATGTAAAAAGGCGACGATGTGCTTACCTTTATTTAATAGAAAAAATAGTAAGTTTTCATTATCAAAACTTGATCCGATGTTTCAAGAATTTAGACATCCTACTTCCTACTAATATTATAAAGGCGAAAGTTTGTATGGATGTATAGATGTCTGGATGCATGTTTGTCACTCTTTCAAGCAAAAACTACTGAATGGATATTAAAAATTCTTTCACTAATAGAAAGCTACATTATTTGCGAGTATTTTGAGCTATATATATTTGTAAGCTCTGGCGTTATGAATAATCTCTGGCGTTATGAAATTATTTCTGTCCCTAATAAAATCGATTTATTGCAAACGTCAGGAAAAAATCAAAACCAATTGTCGCCTTGGAAACGATGTTTTTTTTTAATTAGGCAATTCACCCTAAAAAGAGTGCTTTGTTGGCGTCGTACTTAATAACTATCTCTAAAAATGAATCACCGAAATGTTTGTATGCGCATAAACCCGAACGACTGCACCAAAGCAGATAATTCTTTTTTTTTCGTTATTTTGTATAAAACTAACGTTGAGTTCTGGGATTATGAAATTTGTATAAAAAATTATAATAGGTGGCACGCGAGCAGTTTTAAAAAACTGAATGTATCGGAAATGAATGTGTGGAATGCGAGAGGTCAGAGTGGGGAGGGGGGGAGGGGGTGTTGGGAGGGTGTTGGTGGGGGGGGAGGGGCGGGGGAGGAGGGTGGTGGGAGGGGGTTAGGGGAGGGAGAGGGGGGAGGGAAGGAAGAGGAAAGGGGAAGGATGGAGGACGGAGTGGGGAGGGGTAGGGGTGGGGGGAAGGGGGTTGATGAGGGGGGAGTGGTGTGGGGAGAAGGAATGTGGAGGGATAGGGGGTGGGGGGAGGGTGGGTGTTGATGGGGGGAGGGTGGGTGTTGATGGGGGGAGTGGAGTGGAGAGAGGGAAGGTGGAGGAGACGCAGCGGGGTTGGAGAGGGGAAGGGAAGGAAGGGGAAGGTGGTGGGGTGGAGGAAGGTGGGGGGAGGTGGAGTGGGGAGGGGTATGGGGTGGGGGAGGAATCCCCTAATACCATGCGAGCGAAGCCGCGGGAAAAAGCTGATAATACATATTTTAACAGTAATTTATTAAATGTCATTTTATATTGTAACCGATGTGACAAGAAATTATGCAAGTGGTAAAGTATCTACCTATAATTTAATATTTTTTTTAACCAGAAATTTGTTTGGATTCTATTCTACGATATATTTGAAAGCATTATTTAAATAGTATTTATTTACATAAATTTCTTAGGGTTACTCTTGACAAGTATGGTCTGTTTTCGTATTAAAATACAATTACCAACTCCACATTTATAATATCCCGTGATTTTACACGGGTCTGCGCTAGTAATATTATAATATTTACCAGCAAAAATTGCATTTGAGTTTCGATGTTGTTTTCTTGATTAAATTAACGAATGAATGCAGTTTTGGAAGTGGAAATTACCCCACTTTCCAACATCCGATTGAACTGAAACTCGGCAGATAGACTCTATGTCGATGACAACGCTTTCAGACAACTGTTAGTGGTAATCAAACATTCACACGAGAACATAATAATACAGGCATTTCTCTGAAATTGGATAACACTATATTTAAACATTTACAGCAGTTAATATACGAAACAAATCTCAGTTCCATCTAATTACGATTTGACTTGGATGTTAGCGCCTTTAGCGGTGTTCAATTACTTTAGTTATTCCCTGGGAGGAAGGTTCGATCCTCAGTCAAACCATTTTTTAAGGTTTTAAAGTCATTTGAAAGTTCACAGCAGTGAAAGCCCCTGGAAAGAAAGTTCAATCAAGGGTTGGTTTTTTCTTGGAAAGTGGAGACTGTAAAATAAAAAATAAATAAATTGTTACAATTTGTTGCATTTACAAATGAAGTAGGAATGAATCTAACTTAATCTAACGGAATCTAACTCTAATTCTCAGGGGCACTTTCATATTCAAAGTCCCCTGGTTCTCGACCCCGGTGCTCCAGGTAATGCCATGTTCTTAAAAGGTATTCAAAGCAAAAAAAGTGATATTTTGACGTTTCACTTTGGCCGCATTTCCCTCAGTGAAACGGTGAATTATTATGAATAATGGAGCGTGTGTTAGAAAGGGTAATGGGAGAAAAGGTGAAAAATTACTCACCTGATGTGCAATCTGACTGACCAACAGTATTATTAGATACATTTATACAGAAAAGATATTTTACCTAAAACGTCTTTAAAATCGATGGCTTAGGCCTCATTCTCACGGGAGCTTTTTTAACGTCCGTTAAAAAAGCGTTCAAATAGAACAAATGCATTTCCAAGTATATGTTCATACGTCAGCGCTTTTAAAACGCGGCGCTTTTTAATCGAGCAGTGTTGCATTTTGAGCGCTGGGCGTTGGGCGTTAAAGAGAATAGATCGTATGAAACTTCGTATTATTATTCATACGAGCGGTAAAACAGCGCCGGTGCGTCTATCTTTATTCATTAATCCTGTACATACATCTAAAGTAATTGGGATTCTAGATAATTGTCGATATCGCCCCGCCAACTCAACTGCACCAAGCAAGGGCGGATTTAGGGGTATTATTAAGTATTTTTTTGTACTGTGGAGATTCCATCACAGTACAGAAAACTGTCTCTATCAAACATTTTTTTGCCCGTCCGCCCCTTGTGCCCCCCCAGAAAAAAATCCTGGATCCGCCCTTGGCACCAAGTTCTAGGCCACACTCCGCACAAAGCTTTTTTACCACTTTCAACCCAAATATTTTCCCATATCCAACCAACACTGACCAATAACTGTTTAGAGCCCATTTGACCAATATAAGTTCACCAGAAGAATTTTACTTATCTCCAGATGATTGTTGAATTTACTACCTAAGTTTTTAATAAATAAAAATTGTTTTGTAATTTTGTAATTATTGTTTTATTTAACTCAGTGTAACAGCTAGGCGTTGTACAGGTGGTATCGCCAAACGCATGTTTGTATCTTGGAGTGTTATTCGAGGCCCCACTTTCGTCAAAAGTTCGTCGAATGTTGTAATAGACATTAGACATTCAAAAATAATTTTAAAAAATATATCGGGGTATTGCCTCAATTCTTCGTACAGTGTCACAAATTGCCCTTTTGAGTATCTCAGTTCATTCAGAGGATGAAACAGAATGCCTTTTGTTTTTTTTTTTCGTATTCTAGCAACACTAATCGCTATTGCTATTAATTTTGCAGAAACCATTTCCACGTCTTACTGAAGCGAGAAACGAAACAAGAGTGATTTTTAAGCGTTCGTATGAACAATCATTTCGAGAACGTTATAAAAGCGCCAACGCCGAGTTTTAACGCGGCGTTTTTTAAAGTCTCGTGCGAATTACGCCTTATAAGGGGAGACAATCTCGCCCAAATTAGTGACAGTTAAAAGACGTAATTCGCACGAGACTTTAAAAAACGTCGCTTTAAAACTCGGCGTTGGCGCTTTTATAACGTTCTCGATATGATTGTTCATACGAACGCTTAAAAATCACTCTTGTTTCGTTTCTCGATTCAGTAAGACGTGGAAATGGTTTCTGCAAAATTAATAGCAACAGCGATTGTGTAGCTAGAAGAAGAAACAGAAAACAAAAGGCATTCTGGGTTCATCCTCAATGAACTGAGATACTTAAAAGGGCAGTTTGTGACACTGTACTAAGAATTGAGACAATACCCCGATACATTTTTTAGTTATTTTCGAATGTCTATTTCAACATTTGACGATAGTGGGGCCTAATAACACTTCAAGATACCAACATGCGTTTGGCGATACCACCTGTACAACGACTAGCTGTTACACTGAGGCAAATAAAACCAACATGCGTTTGGCGATACCACCTGTACAATGACTAGCTGTTACACTGAGGCAAATAAAACAATAATTACAAAATTACAAAACAATTTATATTTATTTAAAACGCAGGTATTAAATTTAACAATCATCTGGAGATAAGTCAAATTCTTCTGGTGAACTTATATTGGTCAATGGGCTCTGAATAGTTATTGAACTTGATTCGTCAGTGTTGGATGGATTTGGGCAAATATTTGGGTTGAAAGTGGTAAAAAAGCTTTGTGCGGAGTGTGGCCTATGACTTGGTGCAGTTGAATTAGCGGGCGATATCGACAATTCTCTAGAATCCTAATTACTTTATATGGATTGTTATGGTACGCCACACAAACGTCAGAGAATTCAAATTCCTAAAATCAGCGCGGCAGTTTCAACAACACCCCGCTCCCCCCTGCTTCCCTGCTTCCCTGCTTCCTACCTCCTCTCCCCTCTGCGCACCAACGCGCACCAACGCGCGCACCCAGTCGAGAATTGCAAGCCGCCTTGGACGCACGTCGCGCTCCTCGGGCCGAACCGCCGAGTTCGCGGCTAAACTTCTGTCGATCGAATTGAATGCAATTACATCTGCGATGTTAATTGAAGTACATACGGGTTTTAGCGCTGGTATTCTGCCATGCCTGTGTGAACTTCGGGTCCTGTCCTAGACTCGGGGAAGTGCCCTGCTGAACCCGGAAGACGAAGGTCCCCGACCACCATGTAAGCTGCACAATTGATCCCTCTTTTGTTTGTGTCCGTAACGATAGACTGTAAACTAACGCGCAAAGCCATCACTCAGAGAGTTTCGTTTTTTAGAGATCATGAGGTATAAACACGATAGCTAGGTTTGTGTAATATGCATTTCTTGTATTGAATTGTACTGTAATGACCTATGTACTGTGTTTTGAATTTGCAATACATGAATCTATTTAACTCAATCCTGTTGTTAATCTGCCTCGGCAGGAGTATTTCCTAGAGTGCACTTCCCAGACGCCCGTGGAAGAGAGAGAGAATTCTGAAGCATTCGTGCGACCTGCCCCTGGAATAGAGGGTACTTTTGTCTCTGCTGTGAGCTGGCCTGGGACATGTTAGGGACCCATCATAACAACTGTCGCCATAGCGTGGGGCCTCGGAATTTTTTTTCTCTATCCCGATCGCTTTGCGGAGTGCAACTTGTCGAAATCCTCCCTGTACAGGAATTGTTTTGTGAACATTAATTATACCTTGATATTCTACACCCAGTGTACAGTGAATTCTGTGAAAAAACCACAGAAACCTATGTGTAAATTGGATCCATAACACAGATCTGATTGAAACCATGAATCACGCCGCAATTGTAAACACGGCCATTTTGAAGCAACTAAAGGACGCTAGCATTAAACCGCGAATCTGACTGCGCACGCATCACAAACAACGGGCGGCAATAGCTTCGCGCCAAACCAACGGTCCGATGTTCCACGCGGTAAATACCTATTCTCTGGATTGCGCGCGCAAATGCTTTTGTCCCGCGCCAAAATTCCAACGAAGAACCCGTCGGAACGAAATAATTAACTGTTGCTATGCAGCGTTCATAATCAAATCACCTTTTTATGACTGAACCGGTTAGCAACGGAAATGATTATTATAAATTTGATTCTGGAACCCTAGTTATTTTGCGAATTCCTTAATCAAAAATTTCGGACTTACGTTTTTTTTGCTGTTTCTGCACAATATACCAATTGACCCACTTACGTCTGTTAAATTAGCACAATTTATATTTCACTAAATGGACAAAATAATGACTTTCTTTCCCCATTCTACATTATAGGTACCGCTTTTTTTTTTCAGCATAAGTGTAAAGTGAATTGTGTTTTTTTCCCTACATAAAGAAAAGTTAAATAATAATAAAACCAATGATTGGTTCCATGAATAAATAAAATAATTTTAATGTGGTTGACGTAACAAATCCCATATTCAGTTATTTTCATCCGGAAGTTTGTTCTTATTCGCCAAAAGAGTGCCTTTTGTGAATTTTAGTGCCCTTCTCAGTGCAAAGTGATTTGTGAAAAATAAAAAAGCCGTTTTCTAAAGGTCAGTCCTGGCAAAATTTTTCAAAAAATAAATAAATACTTGTGAATTTCACAGTTTTCTCAAAAGTGGTCAGTGAAACACAGAAACCTTTACTACTAAGGTCTTTCCACGCAAAATTTTTTTTTCTTGTGCCTTCCTTTGACAAAAATTCTGGTGTCATATATACCAAATTGTAGCATAAAATACAGTTTTCTATAACTATTTTAGAAGTGCCAACCAGTGATTACCAAGTGAAAAGTGCCTCACAAAATTTATTTTGCACTTACTAAAGGAAACCCCTGGCAAAATTTTTTTCACCTCCCGGGAAACTCACAATGGAAAACAAATCAAGCTATGGCACCATCCAATTTGGGCATCATTCCCAACGTGCATAACTTATCCAAAACTCACTTACAAACTGCTTTAAGGGATAGAGGACTCTCGCCACCAAGCAAATCTAAATCTACATTAAAGGCTTATGCACTTCTATTTAACAAAAAGTACATTAAGAGAATAAACCTCGCCCCCTCAAGCGAAAATAATTCACGCTCGGCTACGCAAGTTTTGGATAATCTTGTTCCTAACAAAGAACCTATGCCGCAAGTAATGGTAAAACAGGACATCGCACCCACCTTGACACAAGATAAAACTTACGATTTATCCTCTTGGAAAGTCAAATATAATGGCGTCTCCGATGTGCTGGATTTCATCGACCGTATCGAAGAAACGGCTACAATCAAAAATATCCCATTCGAGATTCTACGAAAAAACTTCATAGAACTCATCTCCCCAGAATTGATACCCTGGCACCGCATTCAAAAAACTAAATGCAAAGATTGGAATAAACTCAGATCTGCCCTAATCTCGAGCTTCGGAAAAACAGAAGCCCAGCACAGGATCAAATTATCTTTACTATCTATTAAACAGCTGGTAAATGAACCTGTAGCTACATTCATAGAAAGGGCTGAATCCATTAACATCAAGCTTTCACATCCCGTTTCGGAAGCTGAACTATTACCAGTCATAACTGATGGCCTTTTAAGCAAATACGAGAACATCATCACCTCGCAGAAAATTGCATCCCTGGCCCAGTTAAACGAAGTCTGTCTCCTTCTGGAATCGTACCAGGATAGGAAGAACATAAAGAATGTGTCAAATAATGTAGTTGTGCCAAGCCGTTCGTCTGGTTTAAAACCAGAATTCGACAACAAAAAAGTGTGCTCTTTTTGCAAAAAAGTAGGCCATCTGGCCACTACTTGTTTCAAGCAAGCGAGGTTTCTGGAATCCAAGGAACCCCGAACTTTCAAGAGGCATCACTCTAGGGACCGCTCTCCTCCACGCGACGAACTGCGCAACACTTTCAAGAAATCAAGGCACAACATGGAAAGGTTACAAAACCCAAGCGATGTCAGACCTCAGGTGGATTTCTCCAAGCCCCCACCAAATTTCTACATGAAGAGGCCAAAAAACTAAATAATAACCTCTCAGGCACCCATTCTGAACCAAGGTCTAAAGAATGGACTGATTGGTTAGCACACATTAAGTATTTTAACCAGACCTTAAATGTTTCTTCGGTTTGTTGCAAACAAGCTAAAGATGGGAGACCCTATGCTTCTTTCTCTGTTAACAATGTGACCTTTTCCGGATTACTTGATAGTGGGGCATCTATCAGCTGTCTTGGCAACAATGCTCACTTGCCTTTTGTTAACAGTGATTTTAGAATTTCGCCCCAATCGACACACCTGACAACTGCGGATAATGTTTCCCAACCGGTCATCGGTGCCCTTGCCCTGCCAATTAATTGTAACAATAAAATAGTTACAATCAATTTTCTAATAGTGCCCTCTATATCCCAGAATTTCATCCTTGGCGTTGACTTCTGGAAGGCATTCAATGTTGCTCCCCAAGTATTTAATACTCTTGGCGAAACCTCCACTGCCGCTCAAATTAGTGAGATCCGCACAATAATACCTCACGAAAATTTAAGCACGGACCAGGCTCTCCAACTAAAGGAAATGGTCAATAAATTCGAATCAATATCCTTCGAAAAATGTGGACTAGGTTTGACAAATTTGGTTGAACACCATATCAAAACCAATGGCCCACCCATCAAGCAACGTTATTACAACTTAGCCCCCCAAAAACTTAAACTTTTAGAAAACGAACTTGACGAAATGTTAAAAATGGGTGTGGTGGTTCCCAGCAGAAGAGCATGGACCAACCCAACTCTTTTGGTTTCTAAAAAAGACGGCTCTGCACGTTTCTGTCTCGACAGTAGACGTTTAAACTCTTGCACGGAAGCTGATGCGTATCCCTTACCTCACGTTCACGCAACCTTAGACAAGCTGCGTAACGCCAAGTTCATCTCTTCTGTCGATCTCAGCAAAGCGTTTTGGCAAATACCCTTGGACGCAGAATCGTGCGAAAAAACTGCTTTCGTTGTACCTGGTAGGGGAATGTTCCATTTTAAAAGATTACCCTTTGGTCTAAAAAACAGCCCCGCCGAGTTACAAAGACTGATGGACAAACTTTTCGGTCCTGAAGTCGATAATAGCCTGTTTTGTTACCTTGACGACCTCATCATCGTCAGCGATACCTTTGAAAAACACCTATTAATGCTGGAAAAAGTTTTCCAACAACTCAAGTTCGCTGGTTTAACCATCAACTTGAAGAAGTCTGAATTCTGTAAGTCCCGTCTACGTTATCTGGGATTCATTGTCGACGAAAAAGGTCTAAGAACAGACCCCGCTAAGGTGGAAGCCATGGCAAATTTTTCCCGACCCAAAAACGCGAAGGAAGTCAAAGGTTTCCTTGGACTTGCAGGTTACTACAGGAGATTCATCAAAGACTTTTCCACTATTGCAGCCCCCTTAAATAAAATTACCGGCATCCGTAAAGGTGTCAGCAATTTCCGATGGTCTGTCGAAGCTGAAGAAGCGTTCACAACTTTAAAAAATGCCCTTCAAAAAGCTCCCGTTCTGAATTGCCCGGATTTTGCACTCTCTTTTACCCTCCACACGGATGCCTCCAATGTAGGAATCGGTGGAGTCCTTACTCAAGAATTCCCAGATGGCGAACACCCTGTAGCGTATTTTTCCCGTACACTAAACAAACACGAGAAAAACTACGGAATTACCGAAAAAGAGTTATTGGCTGTATTGGATTCTGTTCACCATTTCCGCGGTTACATAGACGGTAGCAAATTTACTGTAGTCACAGACCATAGTAGTTTGAAATGGTTGATCTCTTTAAGTAATCCCTCCGGTAGGCTCGCTCGCTGGTCCTCCCGTTTGTCTCAATACAATTTTGATGTTGTTCACCGTAAAGGCGCGGACAATATTGTTCCCGACGCCCTTTCAAGAATTGAACTAGCTTCATTAAATGTTGACACAATTGCCCCCCCTCCATCTACAAAAGATGAATGGTACTTGAAAATCTTCGAAGGTTGTAAAAATAACCAACAAAAGTTTCCTAATTTTATCATAAAAGAAGGACAACTATACCGTAATTGCAAGGTACCACTATCCACCCTCGAAGATTACTCGTGGAAACTTGTCGTTCCCCTCGAAGGTAGAGAACAAATAATCATTGACAATCATAGTGCTCCCGACTCCATACACCCAGGAAATTTCAAGACGTATAAAAAGATCGCCTTGAAGTATTACTGACCTGGTCTCTTTAAGCAAATTCGCAATTACATCTCTAAATGTGAAACTTGTAAAGCTTATAAACATAGCACGGCAGCACCTGCCGGCCTAATGGGTAATCCCAAACGTGCCGACAGACCCCTACAATCATTGTCAATGGACCTCGTCGGACCTTTTCCTCGAAGTTATGCCGGACACATGCACATACTTAGTGTAGTGGATATTTTCACTAAATTCTGTTGGATCTTCCCTTTAAAAAGAGCCAACGCGTCCGCCATCATCAAACTCCTGGAAAAACACATTTTTATACCTTACGGAACACCCAGAACCATAATAGTTGATAACGGAAAACAATTTATTGCCCAAGAATTCAAAGATTTTCTTGCCAAATACGGAATCAAGGACATTTACTATAATACCTTGTATACTCCGCAAAATAACACTGTCGAACGTTACAACCAGACAATCAACACAGCTCTGGCTATTCTAGTTGATAAAGATCAACGTACTTGGTGTAAAAACCTAGATAAAATTCAGGCTGCTATGAACAATACTGTTAACCTGGCCACTGGTTACACACCTTTCTTCTTAAAACATGGTATGGAACAAGTTGTTCACGGTTCTCTACATAGGGACACAAACTTTCCTACGTCAATTGCCGCCACAAGCAACCCTACCGCGGACTATGCCCATCGTCTGGAAGAACTGTCGGCCATCTACAGTGAAGTCACTGATGCTTTACTCCTGGCTCATCAAAAGAGTGCGGACAGATACAACCTACGTAGGAAACATGTCACCTTCAATACAGGAGACATAGTTTGGAGAAAGAACAACACACTTTCCCAAGGAGCCATGTATTTCTCTGCCAAGCTGGCACCACGTTTCGTGAAGGCCAAAGTTCTAAGAAAGATATCAGATCTAGTGTACTCTTTGTCTGACTCCTCTGGAAAACACATTGGTAATTACCATATTAAGGATATTGCAAAGACTGGAAGTGAGGAGTCAAGTAAAACTGACCCCACTATCTCAGCAAACTCAAAATGATCCAGTGTGTATCACCACAACCTTTTTGTAAGCACATCAAGTCTTACAATGACCGGCGTGTAAAGTGTCAATTACATGTCCACCCTTTCGTTGATGAAACGAATATTGTTAAAAAAAAAAAATCATTTTTGTAAATTTATGTACACTCCACGGTGTAGTTTGCCCCGTTCATGTTCGTGAATTGGCAACCACCGCAATTTTTGTTTCACACGTTTTTTTATTTTTTTTCTCACCTGTTCCAAAATTGATCACTTTAGAGCAGAGACACCCCTCGAGTCACAGTGTTTGGGAAGTCATGAACCCAAATCATTGCCTCTCAACCCCTCACACTACGCAACGTTCATGCCATGGCACGCTTTGCTATGTAATGCAATATTGTAGTTTTCACCATTTTGTTTGTTGTTTTTTCATCATATCGGAAGGAATCTCTTCAAAAATTTTTTTTTTCTTTTTATGTTCTGTAAGTACTGGAGCGTCGTTCTAAAATCGGATTTGGTAAACTCCAAAGCGTTAAATCACGACCCAGGACTAGTAAACCATCTCAACATGCTCCATATTTTACTCATAATGGTAAAAATAAGTGGTTACTCACATAATCACATTCCTTGTGTATAGTAGTTTTCAATTTTTCTCAAATGTTAAAAAATTGATGGCGTCCTACCCGAGCTTTTTGCTAACAAATTGGATTTTGGCACGTCCATTTTGAAATCATATGTATATAAATAAAGGAAAAGCCTTTAAATTGGTCTTTCCACCCTTATACAAATCCTCTTGGGCTCGTTTCAACTAAAGTACGTAAAACCTAATACTCGGTCTTTTGTTGTTATGAGAAGTCCTCGACTTGCCCCTCTTCACAACATGTATGTCTTGTATTACATGCCTCAACCCTGACGGAAAAGGTTAATAAAACCTAACGGCAGCCCTGATTTCCGTACATAAATAACCGCAGTTTAACGTAAATCATCAATGTTTTGTTTGATCATCGTTTTGCAAACATAGGCATTCAACTCTTGTTTCGCCGTTTAACCAAGTATTTGCAACCTAAATTGCACATAACCTGGTATGTTGTAACTGCACAAAGGGTATGTAAAACCACAATTGGTCCCTTTTGTTTGTCCCCACTGAAGTTGCTACAATAGACAGTATGTAAAACCATATAGGCCTGTCTTTGTTTAAACAGAAATGTACTCTGTCACCACCCCGCCTTTATAACATACGAAGTGACATTAAATTGTTTACCTCCTTGTTATTCTATCGTACGCTCCTGGGCTACGGAGTTAGTTAATCTAACAAATCTTCATATACTGTGTTAAAACAAGCATTGTTAACGTTTATTGTGTTGTATTTAAACGTAACCCTGTTACATTATAGGAGGGATCCTTAAAATACCTGCCACAATACGAGAAGTTCGTCATAATCACTTTTGCTCATAGCTAAATGTTATTGAGTTGGTCGTGTGACATATTTGTCATGAGTATCGTTTTGTACATTCTATTTTGGTCGTGTGACATATTTGTCATGAGTACCACCCTTTTTGTATAACCTGTTCTGGTCGTGCGTCATTTATTTGCCGTGAGTACCGCTTTTATGTATAATTGTGTATAAACTCTGTACACTATACGTGGAGACTTTAAAACACTTACCGTGATTCGTGCAAACGACATAATATCGGCTTTGCCATCTTCTTTAAGTTGCATTGTATAAACTCTTTGACTTCTGTCTATAATTGAGTTATATCTTGTATGTACTTACATATTTTGTACACTATACGTGGAGACGTTAAAACACTTACCATGAGTCGTGCGAACGAAATAATATCAAACCTTTTGTGTGCGATCTACGAAATGTAGTCCACAACCCTTTGTTGTCATTCAACGCCGATGCCCGTGGACTTCCTGTTTTTTACTTCTTTGCAAAAGGAAAGAAGCCCAGGAATATCTACTATCCCAAAAGGACTAGTTTTCAGCTTCACTGTCAATTATGGGGCATAGTGCTGTGGGAGTTAATCGATTGAGCACAAAACCACCTAACTCGTTGTCTGGAGAACGAATAAGAAAATCCCCAGGTTTGTGAAATTGGAGCAAGGGTCTGTCTTTTCTCACAATCATGTAGAAGTTTTAAAAACGACCCCTAATCTTTTGCCCAATACACGCAAAAGATTAGCCTCTTTGTTATAATGTGTATTCAAATTCCTCCTCACCCTTTTGTGATAAATGTAAAGAGTCCGGAAATCTGCTGGTTGATTATGTTTCATTTTCACATAGAGTTTGAATTGGAAATTAGTCCAGTCTCTAGCACATTTCGTAACTCGTCTCCCTTCTCCCCTCCTCCCCCCATTCCCCCATGTTCTCAGACTTATGTTATGAAGTGAAAAATCTGTCGTTGACCATATTTCGCCCTCACTTGGAGTTCGAATAGGTAACTGTCCGGTTATCTACAGGTTTTCCCCCTCAATCTCTGCATATGTCTCACCATTTTTTTTTCTCTTTCTCAATTCTACGAAACACATTCATGAATGTTGGATATGTACGATATGCACTTGGCGTACCGTCTGTCTCCTTTTTGACAACCTTTATTCATGAATTGGTTTCCCTTTGCCGTGACTAGTTCACGATTCTTTGTCTTGTTCTTTGAAATTCTACGAAAATGTTACCATCTTATGTTAACATAGGCCATAGAGGGCCGGTTGTTTTTTAACCAAGACATATTGTCACTCGGCAAGCGCCAAGTCATCCTGGAAAAGGAAAATGTTCATGTAATCACAATTTAGTTAGGAACATCTCTCTTCGTCACTCTCTGGGTCGGTGGTTAAAATTTCGTTTATTTCATTATCTGGACACATTTTGTTTCTCTCCAAACCTTTTCTTCATTGGTCCCTAGGCAGGTAAACTTCAAGAATTTTGCTCTAATAATAATTTCTCCCGGATTTAAAAAGAAGCCCAGGCGGATGTCATCACCAACAGCCAAGCTGAGCTTCACTTCCTGACAGCACGCGCTGTGGTTACAAGGTCCCTCCTTTGCCATTTTCTACGCATTTGTTCCTGAAAGCACAGACCATACCGCTCATATGTATGTTGTCTTGTCGTGCCACAGCAAGCTGAGTTGTCCCACTATACATTATGACACTCTAAACTACCTTTTGGGCACGCTAGCTCCTAGGTTTGTTCTTACTCTTGCTATCAATGCCAACCTTGCCGTCTCTTGCTCTGTCATGCAGTGACGCATATATCGTCATGTGTAAACCATCATTACCTTGACCCACCAGTATTCGCTGAATGCGTACCAATACAAGTTATCTTGAGCTACATTATGCTTCAATAACCATTATATACGATCCGTGTTTACCATAATAACACCTAGGATTCGTACTGGCATGTCTGCAGATACCGGATTCTTCTCTTCAATGACCTCTGTAACCATAGTCGCGGCACAGCAACCACAGTCTCCACTTCGTGAACTTCAACGTCTTCGACCAAACCAAGTGTTTTCTAAGGCCTAAGTGTACTCCTGAGTGTTATCTCAAATGGGTCTGATTACAGTGATAATGTAATCCTTAGAATCTGTGAAACCACGTCCTTTTCTTCGAAATCCTCCGAAACCAAACAAATCCACGCTTCACAAACTTAGCTCCCAGACCAATGAAACCTTAGAATCTCTTCTCTTGTACAAATGTATTGTCATTCTTTCAATTGCATAACCATGTGTATTATTATTTTCAATTGCATAACCATGTGTATTGTCATCCTTTCAATTGCATAACTATGTGTATTATTATTTTCAATTGCATAACCATGTGTATTGTCATCCTTTCAATTGCATAACCATGTGTATTGTTATCTCTCAATTGCATAACCTTGTATGTTATTTTACACCATGTACTTTTCCCAAGTTGTCTTTTCCAAACATTGTATGTACCCCCATCCATTCCCTACAAACATTGTGACCTAAACTATAGCATAAGCTGTATGTTCTAGCTAGGCAATCTCTCAAGCAACGAATCTCTCAAAAACCCCGATGGAAGCTTAAGAGGATTTTTTTTTCCCTACAGCTCCATTGCCACGTCGCTTTTTTTCCAAGCGCGGGGGGAAGTGTTATGGTACGCCACACAAACGTCAGAGAATTCAAATTCCTAAAATCAGCGCGGCAGTTTCAACAACACCCCGCTCCCCCCTGCTTCCCTGCTTCCCTGCTTCCTACCTCCTCTCCCCTCTGCGCACCAACGCGCACCAACGCGCGCACCCAGTCGAGAATTGCAAGCCGCCTTGGACGCACGTCGCGCTCCTCGGGCCGAACCGCCGAGTTCGCGGCTAAACTTCTGTCGATCGAATTGAACGCAATTACATCTGCGATGTTAATTGAAGTACATACGGGTTTTAGCGCTGGTATTCTGCCATGCCTGTGTGAACTTCGGGTCCTGTCCTAGACTCGGGGAAGTGCCCTGCTGAACCCGGAAGACGAAGGTCCCCGACCACCATGTAAGCTGCACAATTGATCCCTCTTTTGTTTGTGTCCGTAACGATAGACTGTAAACTAACGCGCAAAGCCATCACTCAGAGAGTTTCGTTTTTTAGAGATCATGAGGTATAAACACGATAGCTAGGTTTGTGTAATATGCATTTCTTGTATTGAATTGTACTGTAATGACCTATGTACTGTGTTTTGAATTTGCAATACATGAATCTATTTAACTCAATCCTGTTGTTAATCTGCCTCGGCAGGAGTATTTCCTAGAGTGCACTTCCCAGACGCCCGTGGAAGAGAGAGAGAATTCTGAAGCATTCGTGCGACCTGCCCCTGGAATAGAGGGTACTTTTGTCTCTGCTGTGAGCTGGCCTGGGACATGTTAGGGACCCATCATAACAGGATGTACAGGATTAACGGATGAAGATTGACGCACCGGCGCTGTTTTACCGATCGTGTGAATAATGATACGAAGTTTCATATGATCTACTCCCTTTAACGCCCAACGCCCAGCACTCAAAATGCAACACTGCTCGATAAAAAAGCGTCGCGTTTTAAAAGCGCTGACGTATGAACATATACTTGGAAATGCATTTGTTCCATTTGAACGCCTTTTTAACGGAAAAAGCTCCCGTGAGAATGAGGCCTATTTTTAATCGGTTTAATTAATTTCTATCGAAGTAATTTCAAACTTCTGTAACTCGGCTTAAAGTAGATATAGCATCGTTATCTTATGCCTACAATACACGACATCTTTTTTCAGCCCGATTCCAATTAGAGACCAAAGTCAACATTTTTCGCTTTACACGATCGCTATTTTCGTCTCTCTTTTCATATCTACGATTTCAATTGTCATCACTGCGAACAACGCATGAACCATGCTGTTTAAATAAACTAAATTACCAAAGTTTTATATCATGAAAGAATAAAACATGTACACGTAACATACAAAACCATTATAAAACACACATCATTCACAAACACACATTTCGTAATAATAATAATATATCTTTATTGAATAAAAAAAAAATTAAGATTAATAACTACAAAAACAAAAAGTACATCATAAGTACAATAAAAGTATCTACAGTTTAAAAGTTGCATAAGTACAAAAGTTAATAACAGAAAACAAAATGCATATATACAGTAGGTACTTGAAGAATAGAGATTTATATATATAAATTTAGGTTTCTCACAACCTGCCTCACTAGGCTAGCCTGTGTTGAGGCAGTTATTTTACGTCAATTTATTATACTGTGAACATACCTACTCTTGTATTAAAATAAAATCACACAATACAATGGTTGCATTAATAATAACAATAACATTGGTACAATAATAACAGCATTGGTTCAGTACTAATTTCGAATTTGGGTGAGTGCACCGATAAATGCTCTATCATTATTTTTTATCCAAATTTTTATGTTTTTTTTTAAATTTTTTGTGAATCACTTTTTTTTATACTATAATATATGCCGATTTTCATTTTTTTTTTCATTACGATCTTTCATTCCAGGGTTCATGGGGTGAGATTTGTCTAGGTCTTCCTGACCAGGACACACTGAACCCCAGATTCCTACCCACCCCTTAAACCCTTTTCCTTCCCAGAACTCTCCTCTCCTTAAAAAACCCTCCACACAGCATCCCCAAAGATGACATAGGCCCTGAGGAAAATTATTTTCCTCAGGGCCTCCTGTGTGGAGCTCATGTAAAAAAAACTTTACTTATATATTTTATCAAAATGTGTTGTTATTCAGGTTTTAATATTAAATTTTTGCATTATTTTATCTCGTCGTTAAATCTCATCATTTAGTTGATATCATCTTCTCATCTTATTAAATTTTTGTATTAAATTTGGGAGGCGTGTATGGGTAACGCCGCCCCGGGAACCATTTATTGTATAACAAACACCACTGGCATACGTCGCCGGTAGGTCGCCGGAAGGCGTTCGATACGTTTATGTGGTGAGGTCTATCCAGGTGTTGCCGATGCGTCTGCCCACCTGCTGCGTGGTGGGCAGGATCGAGAGAAATTGGTTGAGGAAGGTCTTTTATCCTCTCCATCCAGAATCTCTCGACCCATCGCCTTGCACCGCAGTTGGAGGGATGGATTCATACGTCCGTCACTCCTGAACACACCGAACCCCTGATTCCTACCCACTCCCCATACATATTTCCTTCCTAGAACTTCATCTCCTTCCTTTCCTTAAAAAAAACCCTCCACACAGCATCCCTAAGATGACAAAGGCTCTGAGGGAAATTATTTTCATCAGGGCCTTCTGTGCGGAGCTAACGTTTAAAAAAAAGAGTATTATAAAATGGAGACCTGAGCACGGATAAGCCACTAATTAATTTATGTATTAAACGAAAAATTAAAAAAAACACCGCGTAACGCATTTTATGAGTTTGTCTAAGTCACATCTTTCTGACACTAAACTCTTGAACAATAAATTGGTAAAAGCAAATAGCAAACCCAAGCAAGCTTTGTGAAACTGTCAGAATATACGGGAGAATGTGTGTCAGAATGTCACGAAGTGTGACATCCTCACGTGACAAAATTGTCTGTCACGTGATCCGTGACGTGGCTTGTTACTGTCTCCCTAACATCGTTATAACCCCCAAAAATACGATAAGTTCTCGTAAACTTTATCGAAAAGCTGAGTTCTTTATTTCTGTCGTGTTAAATATATAAAAAGTATTATGCAGGCGAAAGCAAAATGTAACAACACATTATTTTTTGTTTGTTTAATAATTCTGGTAATCTTTAGGAATGCTTTGCGGAGAGCCATTTTAGGAAAGGAAGGAGAGGAAGTTCTTAGAAGGAAAAAGGAATGAGTTATGGGTGGGAATCTGGGGGTCAATGTGTGAAGGAGTAACGGAAATACGAATCCATCTC
This sequence comes from Limnephilus marmoratus, assembly GCA_917880885.1. NCBI lineage: Eukaryota > Metazoa > Arthropoda > Insecta > Trichoptera > Limnephilidae > Limnephilus > Limnephilus marmoratus. The sequence goes on from OU862928.1 coordinate 42,770,618, forward strand.
TCCCAATGCGTGCCATGCAATGTTCCGAGAGAGTCCTGCTGGAGAGGTCTAACCCGAAAGTCTCTCCAGAAACGGCACACCACGCAGGAGGAAATACCTAGACAAACCGTGCCCCATGGACTAATGGACTAAAAACCCCTAATTGTCTTCTTATTATTGTCTTCGTTTAATTAAATATTACAATTTGAGGTTTCACCCATAAAGATAAAAAATAATTAAAAAAAATACTAAGCCAATAATATTACGGCATTATCTCGATTGGGATGATAGAGGGTAGGGAGGTGGGGAAGGGGACGGCGGATGAGTACCTGGCTGTTCAGATCTGGTCACCAAACACTGTTAAAACCATCTTTCACAAATATATATCACTCTGAAACATGCCGTGAATATATTAGGTGATACAGTTGATTCGAATAAAACGTACTTACACACGCTGGGATTTAAACCCGCGACCTCGAGCTAAGAATCGAAACCATTCAACCATGGAGGCTATCAAACCTTGTATTCAATGCTCCTCATTATGTTCAAGTAATTTGATTTTTAAATCTAGTCAAAATATTTTATGCAAATCCTTCAAAAGCATCTATTTGTGAATTTCGTTCCTAATTTTCTGGTCTGTCCAACACCCCTCTCTAATATTCAAATCTTTGTTTAATTTTCTCTTCAAATCTGTCATAGCTAATTATCCTTTCAAGGTAAAAGCCATTTACTTAACCCCTCAGGCTAATTTGTACACTTTTCGGAACAACTTAAAAAGGTCTCATAGAAATCGTTTGTGATCATGGACGATGTTAAAAAGAGAATAAACCACTTTATAGACAAGTTCACTCTCGAGTTCCTCTCCCCCCTCCCGCATTCCATACATTCAGTCCCGGTACATTCAGTATTAAAACAGCTCGCATGCCACCTATTGCAATTTTTTTATACAAATTTCATTATGCCAGAGCTCACCGTTTCTTTTATACAAACCTTGTCCTGGCAATAAGAAAAACAAAAAAAAAGAATTACCCAATTTGTTGCAGTCGTTCGTAAGTTATACATACATTTCGATTAATTAATTTTATTAACCGTAACCGGTTTCAGCTCGTTAGAGCCATCTTCAGACTGGTACAAATAATTCTTAGTCTACGGTTTATATGGTTTATATACAGAACATATGGGGGAGAGGGATGATATGGTAGATGGTCGGCAGGAGTATCACTAAACGATAAGATCATAAGTTCACGCATTCGTGGTAGCCTGGGTGTCACAGACGTAAATAGTAAGCTGGAGGAACGACAATTGAGATGGTATGGGCACATAAGACGGAGACCATCAGACCACACAGTGAAGCAGGCAATGTCTACGGAGCTTCATCGACAGTCATCCAGAGGAAGACAGAAGAACTCCTGGATGACTCAATGCTCCAAAATTCTTCAGAGAAACGGCCTGGATGAAGGCGATACTCAGAACAGAAGAACAACCTGAGAACGAGAAGAGCCGACCCCAACAGCCTACCTAGGCAATGAGTTGGGACAGCGCAAGGAAGAAGAAGAAGATAGAGGGGAGAGGGAGAGGGGTGGTCTACAAGAATTTAATCAATCATATTCGTTACTAAGTCATTTTAGACTGTCGAATTTCTAAATAATTCGGTAATTCCAGTAGGCTAATTACCTTGGGTTTGTAGCTCACTTCAATGTTGTTTTTTATTGCTTTTTGAAGGGATTCATGTTTACATTGGACTAGGAATGGTATAAACTAAATACATATTTTAATTTCGAGATTATTATGCAAATTACACTGGATGCTAAAGCGGAGACTTAGCAAATGATTCTAAATGATTATTCATTACAAAGCTTATTCACCACTTGCTTATGACTAACGAGATACTGTTAGGTTAGGTTAGTTGATATTCTCCATCCTATAATAAAATACTCTTGTACGTACTGTATACATACTTATATCAATTCGAAAATCTAGTGTTTCGGTCAATTGATGTTCCAAAAATATGTTTTCGAAAAATTGAATTCGGTCAATTTAACCCGTATTTTATCACCTTTCAAAAACAGTTTTTAGTTTTCGTACGCGTTCGAAATATTCCATTATTTGGATTTTATTGCGAAACGGAAATATTTTGACACACTGACAAAATATGGTGGAGGCCCGAGGGGTTAATTTGTTTAAAGTACAACTGCAAGAGATAATAGGCTCTTATTGAAGCCGAATCAAGAGTATTTGAGAGTTAGTTCTGTGTCCAAATTATTGGACTGAGAATACTCCGTACATATTAATATTGCCATCGCCTTAGAAAATTCTGTGCCGCGGTTTTGGCCCATTCAAACGGCAATTTACGGCCACTGTGCGGTCTGGAATAAGTAAGCAGCTGACCGCCGCACAGTGGGGAAAATATAATGATAAAGGTTACGAATGAAAATAAATGAAATAATATTAAAAAAATATTAATAATAAAATCAGTTTTATCTTTCACTTTTAATCTTTTTGGTGCTCTCAGTGTTTTTTTGTGTTTTTTTCTTCATTAGCACCACACAGGAGGCTATGAAAAAAAATCCCTCAAGATCTATTTTTTGGGGATGCAATGTGGAGGGTAATTTTAGGGAAAGGAAGGAGAGGAAATTCTGGGAAGGAAAAAATGTAAGGGGTGGGTAGGAATCTGGGGTCACGTACCAGGAATGACGGATGTATGAATCCATCCCTCCCACTGCGGTGAAAGCGATGTTGGGAAAGAGTCCTACTGGAGAAGTCAAAAGGCCTCTCTCAGCCAGTCTCTCCCGATCCGGCCTGCACGCAGCTGGTGAGCAGACGCTTCCGCCTCCATGATCCGGATAAACCTCACACGTGAACCCGGGCACCCCTGCTAAGTCACCAAACGTAGCGTACCACAATATATCAATTTGGGAGGCGGGTATGGGGTACCGCTGGCCCAAGAAATATTTATTGGATAACCAACATTCCTTCCATAGGCCACCCCAAGGGGTTCGCTGCGTTTGGTGACTGGCAAGGATGTCCGGATTCCCAGGGTTAGGTTTATCTAGATCTTTACAGCGAATGCGTCCGCTCACCACTGCATGGCGGGCCGGATCGAGAAACTGGTTTAGGGAGATCTTTTGACCTCCTCATCCGAACTCTCTCGACTCATCCCCTTGCACCGCAGTGGGAGGGATGGATTCATACTTCCGTCACTCTTGAACACATTGGCTACACAGGTTCCTACTCACCCGTCATAATTTTTTTCCATCCTTTCCTAAAAATCTCTCTACAAAAATGACATTGGCTCTACGGGTTTTTTTCTGCAGGGCCTCCTATGTGCAGCTAATGTAAAAATAATGACGGTTTAAATAATTCTAAAAAAATATATTTGCTCTACGAATTTGTGCATGAAATTAAAAAAGTATTTATTGACCTGTTTGTGGTCAAGGAGTGGAAAAGTCTTTTATAAATTGACTAGTCCAGATTTCTTTCAAATCGTTATCGATTTTGTTAAAGGAATTATCATTTTGAATGGCATTTGAATGACCAAAACTAATCCGTTTTAAGGATCCTAGACAAAGGCTGTCTTCAAACCAGACGCACTAAAGCCACAATGGGATTACTGTTAGCAAATTGTCTTCACCGAATGCATTTAAATACGATCCTTGAGCTCTAAGGGGATTGACATTTGAATATTTTATGTGATCAGACGAGCTTAATGTATTCTTTCATTATTTCAGAATCGTTAGATTTGGTGTCATGATTTTTTTATGCTCACCGCACAATAGTCTATGGTGATAAGAATATTTGCAATGGTAAATCATAAATAAGCAAGACTTTGTTTTACAGGTTTATTAAACAATATTTGACAACAAAATTTTGAATTGAAATGGTACAAAAATAATTTTGCTGTGTTTGAGGGCGTAGAGATATGGATAGATCCATACATGCTTTCAAATTTAGTTGTCACTTAATTTATTTTTTCGCACATAAGGAGATCTTTCACGTATAAAATGATTCCTTCATCCGATCTTCTTGTTAGTAATAATTTATATTTACATACGAGATTGTTTTTATCAGAAGCATAACTGGAGCAATTCGCGAGCGGTTTAGTCGACGGCAATCGGAAACAGAATGATTTGCTTGTAAGCTAGGCGTCGCATCGCCGATGATAAAACTCTTCCCCAATATTAGTTACGTCGGGTGTACCACAAGGATCTCACCTTGGACCCTTACTTTTCTTAATCTTTATTAATGACCTTACATACAAACTCCGTTATAATCTTTCTCTATACGCTGATGACCTCAAATTAAATAAAGCAATTAAATCTATGAAAGGTTGTGAACTCTTACAACAAGACCTTAACACAATATCTACCTGGTGTGTTGACAATGAAATGGAACTGAATATAGCTAAGTGCAAAGTTATGAACTTCACCAAGAACACCAACAAAATTCTATATTCATATAGCATATGTGTTCACAATCTGGAAACAGTTGAATCAATAAAAGATTTAGGAATTATATTTGACAACAAACTGACATTCAATCAACACATTGAATACATTGTGAGTAAATCAAATAAATTACTAGGTTTTATTGTAAGATCAACCAAACTGTTAAAGAATTCTAATAGCCTAATAATTCTATTCAATTCCTTAATCCGAAGTGTTCTTGAGTACGGGTCAACAGTCTGGAATCCACATTATATTACAAAGGTATCTAGACTCGAATCAGTCCAAAGAAAATTTACACGGATTTTGTCTTACCGATCAGGTGTCCACCATCTTCTAGACGGGTACAAACAAAGACTTACATATTTCAAATTAGAGAGTCTGGTTAAAAGACGAAACATAAATGACCTCTTAATGCTTTATAAAATTGTGAATAATCGTGTAGACAGTAACTTAGTCAACCAAATTAAGTTATACGCAGGCCCAAATCTACAAGAACCCATAACATATTTTGGACTGAAATTTTTACAAAATATTATAATCTTATATCTAGAATGTCTCGGTCATACAACGATCTTGTTAAAATACACACTTTCATAGATATTTTTGTAAATAATGTAACATGTTTCAAAAAATATCTCCACGATTTGTGCACCTGAAAAAAAAAATTGTTGTTTTATTACATTTCAGGAAATACTTCATAAATATTGTATTAATAAATACTTATAATGTATTTCAATTTTGTATTTAAGTTTTTTAAGTTATGTATAAATAATACTTGCATTGTTTTTCATGTGTTTGCTTCTGTAAAAATTCAAATGTGATTACTGCAGACACATTAGTCTAGGGATATTTATATTTGTATTTTAATTTATTATATATTACCCACAAACATGTTTTATAAATATCCTTTTTGTGTCTCAAATAAATAAATAAAAAGGTCCATGTCTGCTATTGGCATATGACCAGCCAATAATAGACGCATTGTTCGCTTGCCACAAGTTTCAACTGTCTGGAGAGCCAATCGGACGATGAATTTGCCAAATATAGCATGTTTTCAAGCTTAAGGAGTTGATAAAGGGGAAGGTGGGGAAAAATCAGGCTATTCAGATCTAGCCGTCATACAAGGCTAAAATTATTTCGAGGAACGTTCCGGTTTCAGGGCGGTACTAAGGGTATCTTCTACACTGTATGGTGAGTCCCAAAAATGTTTCCAACCATCTAGGTCTAGAGCCAGTGAGACTAAGGCGTCTCCAATAGTAGGATCAACCTCGTTAAAAGTTGTCATTCGCGTGAAAATTTTTATATGTGCACACATCAAAATAATACGATAAACGGTTAGTCATTTATGACCGCCTATTAGGCTTATATGTAAGTAGTTTTAATAACTAATAATAGTCATTCGTGTGTTTAAGTAGTTAATGTATTTAATACACGACATGTACAGACAAGCCATTTTCATAAAAGTTCGTGCATTCGTGGTAGCCTGGGGGTCACAGACATAAACAGTAAGCTGGAGGAACGACAGTTGAGATGCTATGGGCACATAAGACGGAGACCACCAGACCACACAGGTAATGTCTATGTAGCTTCATCGACAATCATCCGGAGGAAGACCAAAGAACTCCTGGATGGCTCAATGTTCCAAAATTTTACAGAGAAACGTAAGAAGAAGAAAGGCATAGACAAGCCATTGAAAGCCATAGAAAATTACATAAATTTGACTGACTAACGCACAATGGACGCCTTCCGACACTTAACGTAAAAGATTACACAAAATATACAAAACCGCCCTTCTTAATATACGTGTATTTACACTGTATCACAAGTATTTACCCAGAAAAGTACCCTTGGCATTATAAATATAATGTGGTTAGTTAAGCGCGTAAGAGTAACTCCTTCAAAATGTCAATAATTATATATCTAACGAACCTAATCAAGTCCGCGCGGCACTTCACATAAAATTTGAAAATTTCCAAAACCGTCAAAATATAATAAGATGAATAAAACATGGGCCCACTTTAAATCTCTCTTCACCTTTCCCTTCTCCTGGAGGGCGCATCTATAATTCACTGCTGATGTATCCTGGCACGGCGTACTGGCAACCTAGGAAGGGATGACTTCTAAAAATGGCCAAGTAAAATTGTCCCAAACTTGGACGAAGCATCAAGCGATCGTGGCATCGATTGTAAAAATTATTTCCTGGAAAAGAACAGTTTGTAGGTACCTAAGTAAAGTAAAGGTAAGTATTTTTTATTCTTATTAGTTTGAAAATTTTGGAAATGCATTTTTAGAGCTTTTACAAAAAGAAGAAGATGGAGAGATATGTAATTACGAATGTTATGGGAGCACGTTAATATTTAAAGCGATAAAATCGACGCGAAAAATGTGAAAATGTTTAATAAAACACGACTCGTTTAAAATAGAGCAAAAATCTCATGGAAGGCGTCTTTAGTATCATTTAAAGAAATATTGTGATTTTTTTCACAACTTCAAATGTTTAAAGGAGATATGTAAGAAGTCGGTAGAAATTCGGGTAGCGGCGGCTTAGGAGCGATTATGGTCGAAAAATGGACCATTTTTATTTTTCTGCGATTGATAGTGGTCCAAAATTAGACCACATTTTCCTACCATTCGTAAAACGTTTATTGTAATTAATTAAAACATTTCGACGGCCAGTCATTAATTTTAAAACAAAGCTATTGAAATGCTTGATCTATTATGACCATACATGTCGCAAATTCGAACCTAAAATACTATTTTAGATTGGTGTTAAAAATAAAATTTAAAAATATTTGATCAGCTGTTTACAGTTAAAATGAAGTCCTTTTTTCACCTGTCATTATCGAGAATACCACAGATAAGATGTCTTTAAAAACTTAAAAAGTTGACTTCTTTGTTGGTTTGATTGGGGTTCGAATCTTTGGTGACCGGATAACTCAGAATTAATTCAACTCAACACCTCCTTTAAAAAGTCAAATTTTTTTTTAGTTCAGTTCAACTTTTCGAATTTTATAAAAGCCAAAAGAAACCGATTTCAAAAATAGCAGTTTCCTTAAAAAATATATTAACTGGTGATTCAGGAGCAGCAAAGCCCCCGGGACGACGAAAGAACCATGGCAGGAATTTTATATTTGAGTTTGGAAATTGTTGTTCGGTAAAACGTTTTTATTGTTATTTAAATTTTTGATACTTGAAAATTTGTCTGCTGAAAAAAATCTTCTGGGAAAATTGTTTAGAAAATAGATTGGGAAATTATCTTTCTGATATTGGAAGAAGTTTAGAAATTTTCAATGTTAAAAATTTTATTTTGAGAAAAATTTTGCAAAGAAATTGGAAACATCGTCATTAAAATATTTATCTTCTTGATTGTTTGTATGAAGTTTGGAAATTTGTCATGTTGGAAAATTTTTGATACCGGTTCCGGAATGATTCTTTTCGAAATTATGTAAAAGTTTTAATTACTGGGAAATTCTAATTTTTTAACATTTTCTTTCTGACATTTTCTCATTCTGTTTGAAAACTTTCACGGTTCTTTTTAAAAATAACAGAGGGCGCCACTTCCGTTTATAACAATCCTTAACTGTAGTCATTAATAGTAAAATATGTATTATCCTTATATGATTACCATTATAAGATCATTCATACTCCAATGTAAAACTTGTGTCCCTTCAAAAATCAATCCGTCAAACAAAATTTCTACATCACCATAAATATAATAACAATTTTAATTAAGAATAGACATGACATCAATAAAATTACTAGTAATACTAGTAGTAATAATTCATATTACTAGTACAAAGTAAACTACAAACCCCAGGTAATTAAGCTTACTGGAAATAAACAAAATAATTAGAAATTCGACAGTTAAAGATGAATCAGTAACAAATGTAAGAAAACCCATATAATTAAATACAATCCTTGTAGACCACCCCTCTCCCAGTAGACTCCTTGTAGACCCCTCCCCAATATGTTAATTTTATAAACTGTAGATTAAGAATAATTTGTGTGTGCTTTAACAGCTGAAACCGGTTACGGTGAAATAAATTAAAGTGGAAATAAATTTCATATTTGTTTAATTATTATTACAATAATTCTATCAGTTGAACCGTGAACCTTCCCTGCTTTAGTCGCCAGTACCAAAGTAGGTACATTTTCTTCAATCATGCATCCTTCCATCGCATATTAAAGCGGCAGCGGGGTGTCAGCTTCAACCTTTGCCGTCATAAAGAATCTATAATTTTTCATTAGCAGGTACATAGTTCCAGGTGCAAAGGTAACACCGGATGATTCGCGTTAAATATTCATTTTTCAGTTAGGCGAACAGCTGATGGCTTTAGTAAATTAACGGCCGTTAGGGGATGACGAGATGTAAGCTATGACCTTTGGATCTGCGCCGTAGATCCAAAGTTCTCCCGGCGGAAAAAAGTCTAGTTACCAGGTGCGGTCTCTCCAAACATACTGTGGATGCTGCGTTTTCCTTCCTTTCTAGGTTATAATAAATATAATAATACGTATTATTTATTTATCCGTAAACAGCAATAGATACTGCAATTTTAAGACACCGCTCCAAGAAGCCAAAAACAACAAAACGCAACGCGTGGACCGGGCCGAAATACATACATAATACCATTCGTCAATCGAACGTCGCGTAAACGCACCAGCACTAGCAATGGATTTAGAAACAACATGGATTCTCTGCTGCATTCCGTATCTGCGATGTTAGAAAAAGTGAGATATTCGCGCATGCGCATTTAGTTCTGTGTGCCTAGTTTCGTCTGAAGCCGGATACGCATTCGATAGAAGCATCCATGGGAGCATTCAACGCCCAGAAAACGACGCGTGGATTAATTCACTACGTATTAGAGATTTGCTCGCGCGCCCGTTTCGACAATTTGGCTTGAATTTTAAATAACTGAAGCCGATTGATGCGTTAAATATCTTTCGAATATCTATTTAATTAATTTAATTTTAGGACTGTAATAATTGATGTGAAGCATAAAGAATTTGTAGGGGTAATTTGACATACTATTTTTTCGCGCATTTACTATATGGGATTGGTTGGGTATTGCATTCGCAGACTTGGTGGGTAGCATATGTCAAAATCCTGAAGTTATCCCACTTAATCTTTCCATCCTAAATGTCACCATGAAAAATTGTTGCAAGAAAAAGTACTCAACTTTGGAGAGGTAACAGTGTGCTTTGCTGTTCAGTGCAAATTAACATCTCAGTCAGGGCGCATGTAACGTAACCTCTTGTTATAAGAATATTACGATTTTTTAATTTAAACATTGTGAAGTGTACACCACAAACTGGAGTTCAGTGAGGCCCCATCCACAACGGTGAGTCATATTTTCCTTTTGCCAAACTGGTCTTATAATTTTCCAAAAGCACAGATCTGAATTATCGACTGACTCTCCATCAGGTTTTGCAAGTGTATGCTATTTAATCGTCCCGTATAATTTGGCGATCACATAGTTTCGGGACTGGTCCTTCGAGGGTTGCATAGGCTTTGCTCTGCAGCATTTAACGCCAATTTACGGTGGAGTCGCAGTTTTGCGACACCATTATTTTTGTCAGTAATTTGTATCTTGTTCGTGGGCTAGGCTGTAGATTTTTAAATTAGATTTTAGGTAGGTATATACTTCAGCATCCCTTATACAAAATGTCGCCGACCGCCACTGCTTATTACCCTGATTGAGATTATTCGGTTACGCAGACATGCCCATGGGTCACTTCTATTAATCTCATCCAGGATGTTACCAATTTAAATTAAACCTTTTTGACTTATACATCCGACTTAGGCCAATAAAATAAAATCTGCTTGAAAAAAATAAGATACATTAGTAGGTGAGAGGTCAATTTTGAATCGGGGTGGCGACTTTGATCTACCACTCAGAAAATATTCGCTTCTTTTTATAAGTGTCTAATTATTTGGATTGTAGTTATTATCAAAAATATTGATGGTTGAATAATTATGCGACAGAGAAAAATGTGTATTTATTTATTGAAAACACATTTCATAAATGATTACAGTGGTTTATTTAGTAGTACAAAAAATGCTTTCATTCACTAGCTGTATGTAAAAAGATTAGTTGTAGCATTTTTTGAACACCTCACTGAGAGAACCTGTGCTGAGGTGTTGGCATATTTAGGATTAAGTGCTATTCTGTCAACATAATTAAAAACACAACATGCTCCTTGATATTATCAAGAGCAAGGGCGGATCCAGGGGGGGGGTCATGGGGTCATGACCCCCCCCTGGGCTGGGTCCGGGGCGTAGGTGGACCTACTTTTTACTAGTATCTATTATTATCAAAATTAAAAAATAACTTCTAGTGACTTGACCACGACTATGTGACCCCCCCCCTGGAGCTATGTGACCCCCCCCTGGCGCCAAAGCTGGATCCGCCCTTGATCAAGAGGGGCACTATGAATCGCCTCATGGCGGTTATGTTAATTAAATGATAATTTCAACATTATTTTTAAATTCTTTAATGATTGTTTATTTGTAAGAAACAAACAGCTTTGCATAGAATACAAAAATAAATATATGTATATTAAGTAAACTGAATTCAGGCCAAAAAATTCCCTTATGTTAATGTTGCTTGTGTCTTAAAATGTTGTGTCTTGGGAGCTAGTGTTCTCCTTGTTCCATCCCTCCCAGTGCGGTTAAAGGCGATGTTCCCAGAGAGCCCTGCTGGAGAGGTCAAAAGGTTCCCCTTAAATAGCCTCTCCTGATCCAGCTCGCCACACAATAGATGGACAGGTGCAACTGCCGTCAAGACCCGGATAAATCTCACCCCATGAACCCTCACTAAGTAACCAAACGTAGCGAACTACGGGGTGACACAGCAGGTTGGTTACTTAATGAATGGTCCCCGGAGCGGTATTTACCATATCCACCTGCGTATTTACAATCCCTACCGCGTTTCAGTTGCTTTAAATTTTCAATATCAAAATTTAAATATTTAGAAATAAAATTATTAATTTCTAATGTACACATTGGAAAGATTATTTTATCTAGATTTAAGAACAATTTTTTGTTTTTGCAAAGTGATAAAAAATTATCAATATAGAGGTGTATTTACAATATATGGGAATAATATTAAAATTTAAATATTTAGAGATAAAATTATTAATTTCTAATATACACATCAGAAAGATTATTTTATCTAGATTTTAAAACAATTTTTGTTTTTGCAATTTGATAAAAAATAACCAATATAGAGATATATTTAAAATGTAAATTGTCGTTACCGCGACTGAATCGGTATAGGTTTTGTAAATACGCTACCCGCCTCCCAAATTAGAAAATGGTTTTATAAAAAAAATCATTTTATTTCAAAGTTGAAAATGAATCAAATTCACCCCATTTTACGGTAATTGAAAACGTTTGACAACTTTCACCAATTTTAGATAAAAATTAATCTTACATCGGGCGCACATACACGCCCACAACGTACAGCCATCATCTCTTAGGTGGCTCCGTAGCTCAGCGGTAACGGCTTCGGTTTAATATTTATCTCGTTTATGGCTCCAGATAAACTGGGTATCTGAACTGTATTTAGCCTATCGCCTGCTCCTCGCGAAGGACCTAATCGAGAATCGATAATAGTGGATCGAGGACGATGGCGATGTATAGATGAAGCTGAATACGAGGATATCAAGGATCATATTTTTCCAGAATCCATGAAGATAAGTCAGTGTTACCGACGTAACTCGTTGAACAGATAAAAGAAAAGTATTCTGCTATGAACCATATCGGAAAGTTATTTAGTTTTATTATTTACTAGCGAATACCCGACATGCGTTGCAATGCCACGTAAAGAGAGAAAGTTCTTTTGTGCCTTAATAGAGAACTCCAGTCCAATTTTTTTTAATGAATAATGACGTTCTAACTAAAATAACTGCATTTTTATTTTTTTATTTTTAGAGTTAGTTTTAATAGTTAAAATAATTGTCAAAGTTTTAATTTTTCAAGATCCGCCGAAAACCACCGTATGTATGGTGAATCGTGTGACGTCATCACTGCTGAGAAATTAGTATAAGATCGGGCAATCAGCTGATCAACTGCCACCATTTTGAATTCCGTTGTTCGAAGTACTCTTCCTAGAAGTAGCATTACTATTTTTTTAGTGCGGTAGTTTTTGAATATTTTCAATAATAGAGATAAACTAATAAGAGATACCTTTATTTTTGAAACACTATTTAGGCCTAAATAATGTTTCAATAAACACAACAACTAAATCTCTGTAAACAGTATGTAAATAAACGAATAAATTAATACGATGGCTTGTGTCATGTCATACATTCCCAAACAATGACTTTACGGTGACATCACGACACGTCGAACAGTGACGTCACCACAAAAAATTTGTTTTTACGACCCGATTAAAAATGGACTTTTTAATAATTTTTAATATTAATAAATAAGACCAACATATTCAGAATCAACGTTTATTGGTCAATATGAACATATTTTATTAAAGCCATAATATTTTTCACTGGAGTTCCTTATTCTGTTTATTGAAGTGCTTTCGGATACACAATATTTTTTTTATTTTTTCGTCTGATGCGTGCACGAATAAATCCGAATGTTTTCTGACGTGTGAGAAAGCCACATATAGCTGTCCGGGTGAGAGCACTGATTTTGCTAATTTACCTCCTGCTATCCTCTACCGCTACTATGTCTCATTTGAACCCCTCCCCCCTTGAATTCGCCTTTCTTAACTTCCTAAAAAACCAAGTTTCCTGACCGTGGGTCCCTCTTGGGAGGATTTCATCACCCTTGACAATATCTTGTTTTCTTTTCATCTTTATATATCATAATTTTTTTTTATTGTTTTTATTTCTTGCTAAAGCAATCCCGATGAGTTACAGAACTCATTTTAGGACAGGAGGAACATAAAATTCATGGGTGGGAGGAAATATAAAATAATAAAATTTCACATAGGAATTTAGAAATTAAAGATATAAGTTTCACATACAATATTGACGAAAAATAAAAGACAGGTTGAGTAGAACAAACAACAATAGAAAACGATTAAGGAAAAAAGGAACAAGGATATACAGATATGGATTATTACAACTAAATGGAAAAGAAAAGAAGAGAAAAAAGAGACAAGACAATTGAACATGACAAGAAAATTACATAGTTTCATCCTTAAACGTACTTAAAAAATAATAATAACTAACTTACCTTGTTCATGTCTGCTTCCAAAATAATGCATAATTTAGGGCCTTAGTCTGTCCCTTACGATTTTGCTTGACCGCTCTTCAAGAATTGCTCTCAGAGCTGCTCTCGAGTTTCAAAGACAAGAGGCCATAGACACGACGTGGCCCGTTGATCAAGTTATGGTAAAAACTGTGACCACGAATAAAAAAAATGATAATGAATTAAAATCTGCAAGTATTTTGTACCAGAGAAAGATCACACGAAAGAAAGGTTTTTCTTTTTATAAATGTTTGCGAGAAATTTTTCTAGGAATTTACAATTAATTAAAGTAAATATCTTCATTTTATTTACCTTAAAATCTGTTAGCGCATTCTCAAAACACCCTGAGGGACGATTCTGGTTCTATTTGAGAGTAGGGAATTGTGTTTAACATATAAATTATCAAGAACTGAATCGTCGTTAAGGAAAAAGACGATAATTTTAAGGTTAAGGATAATTCCTTATTCGTAAGTTGAACTGAAATAGACCCCAAAGTAGTTCGAAGTTAACAAATTATCCTTAAGTAGAACTGAAATTGCCTCTAAAATAATTTGAAGTTAAGGAAATATCCTTATCCACCTACGTAATCCCCCTTGGGATTTTTCAATGTAGATGAGTGTTTCAGGCTAATAATTATTACTAATAATAATTGTTACCCTTTGTGCTATGCATAAAAATCTTATCTTAAACATTAGTTTATCAATAAAAAAAAAAAGGAACAAAAATTAATTTAAGGACAATTTCTTTTCCTCGGTAAAAACGGAATTGTCCCTAAAGTCGTTAAAGTTTAAGAACAATATCCTTAAATAGAATTCGAATGGCCCCTAAAGTTGTTTAAGTTTAAGGTTAACATTATACCTTGTACATAGGTATAACTGGAATCTCTTATAAAGTAGTTTAAAGATAATTACTTATCTAAATAGAATTTTAATTGCCCCAAAAGTCGTTGAATTTTAAGATCAAGGAAAATTCCTTGTCCTTAGGTAGAACCAGAATTTAAAAAAAATATATTTATTATTCTTTATTTATAAAAATTTTGGTATTCAGTTTTTACAAGCTTTCGACTACCACACTAGGCACATGCCCGTATTTGTAACTAAAGTCGTTTAAATTTAGGATTACGAACAATTCCTTATTCGTAAGTAAATCCGGATTTGCCCCTAAATTTTTTAAAGTTTAAATCTAAGGAAAATTTATAATTTATTAATTGTTTAAGGCTTAAGGACAATATCTTTATCCCTAAGTAGAACCAAAATTGTCCTTAAACATGTTTAAGTTGAATGTAGGGACAAATTAAGTAAACCGTACCCTAAAGTTCTAAGTTTAAGGTTTAGGACAATTCCTTGTCCTTTAGTAGAACAAGAATTGTCCAAAAAGATTTTTAAGGTTGAGACAATATCCTTAAGCAGAACCGAAATTGCCCACAAAGTTATTTATGGTTAAGAACAATATCCTTAAGCATAACTCCTTCCTACAACAGGGTCTCTTCAAGACCAATGTTCATTCCTTCCTCTCCTCAAAAAGACCCTCCACACAGCATCCCAGATGACATAGGCCCTGAGGGAAATTATTTTCCTCAGGGCCTCCTGTGTGGAGTTAATGTAAAAAAAAAAATAAAAATAAAATAACTGGAATTGCCCACAAAGTCGTTTAAGGTTAAGAACAATATCCTTAAGCAGAACCGGAATTACCCACAAAGTCGTTTAAGGTTAAGAACAATATCCTTAAGTATAACCGGAATTGCCCACAAAGTCGTTTAAAGTTAAGAACAATATCCTTAAGTAGAACCGGAATTGCCCCAAAGGATACTCAGAGGTTTGTCATCGAATGACCGAAAATCGCAAAAATTCTTCCGTTTATCAAAAAGAAAATTCCTACATTTTTAGTGACGTCATCGTGTGGCACAATTATTAATTCAAAAGTTACCTAAATATAAATAATGATCATTTTGCTAATAATTGTTGAGGCGTTCCATCGTTAATTATATTGATTAGTCTTCCGCTCCCGTGATTCGATATTAATTGTAACCATTTTAAGTTTAGTAGTTTGCAACTTTACCGATAGAGGCGCTCTACGTGGGTCGTAAATTAAACATGGCGGCTCTTTCCCCCCAAACTAGTTGTCAGTTTGACCAACTCCTAATAAGAAAACAGTGGCGGATTGGGGACGCTGCTCGGGCCTTTATTTTTTTATAAAACGTGATCATTAATTAATTAAATCATCATTTTTACTGCACAAAGTATTTGTAAGGAAGCATCTGCCCCCCTAGCACAGTCGACCAATAAGCATCTAGCCCCCTAGCACAGTCGACCAATAAGCATCTGGCCCCCTAGCACAGTCGACCAATAAGCATCTGCCCCCCCTAGCACAGTCGACCAATAAGCATCTGGCCCCCTAGCACAGTCGACCAATAAGCATCTGGCCCCCTAGCACAGTCGACCAATAAGCATCTAGCCCCCTAGCACAGTCGACCAATAAGCATCTGGCCCCCTAGCACAGTCGACCAATAAGCATCTGCTCCCCCTAGCACAGTCGACCAATAAGCATCTGGCCCCCTAGCACAGTCGACCAATAAGCATCTGGCCCCCTAGCACAGTCGACCAATAAGCATCTGGCCCCCTAGCACAGTCGACCAATAAGCATCTGCCCCCCTAGCACAGTCGACCAATAAGCATCTGGCCCCCTAGCACAGTCGACCAATAAGCATCTGGCCCCCTAGCACAGTCGACCAATAAGGATTAGAATAACTTTCGGTAAATTCTCATTATTCCCTAGCATGATTGCAGATCGCTAATGAATAAATAACACTTCACAATTACTGAGTGTTCGTTCGACGTCAACTTTTGTTTGTACGTTAGTGATTTGCAGTTGTCCTAGAGAACGATGAGATAATACCGAAAGTTATCCTATCAATCCTTATCGATCGACTGTGCGAAGGGGGGTGCTAAAGTCATCAAGAAGCAAAAGTGGTATTATGGTTTAACGCATATAGAATAAATAGTGGTCTTTCGAGGCCATTCAACAATTGAATTTGGGAACCAGCCTGTCCCCAAAATATTTGACAAACCTACTTTATTCTGTGCAAAGGACTGCGGTCCGTCTGATTGGCAATCCGTTGTTAATAGACCTATTGTCATCTCTAATGCACAGATGCAGCATGGGCAAAGAAATTGCTTTTTCGGGCTGACAATAAATGATTTTTTGTTAATTTGGTAAACTCAGACGAGTCTAGGCCATTATTTAGAATTTTCAAAAGTATGGTTGGATCAACTTTTTAAAATTACGTATTCATTAATTTTAAAAAGTTGATCCAAAATCCTGTCCTATTTATAATATTATAAAAGCGAAAGTTTGTATGGATGTCTGGATGTATGGATGTATGGATGTATGGATGTATGGATGTATGGATGTATGGATGTATGGATGTATGGATGTATGGATGTATGGATGTATGGATGTATGGATGTATGGATGTATGTATGTTTGTTACTCTTTCACACAAAAACCACTGAATGGATTTTAAAAATTCTTTCACTAATTATATAGAAAGCTACATTATTTTCGAGTACTATAGGCTATGTATATATTGGTAAGCTCTGGCGTTATGAAATTATTTATTATACGGTTATTGTCCAGACGAAAAGCAAAGCGTTGCTAAGTAATTGTTTGACCTGCACTGCACCTCTGTTATTTGTTTAGGTTACTATGGTAATTTGATAGTTAAAATTACTGCGCGTGTTTGACTGTTACGTTTTAATAGATGGCACGCGAGGTATTTGAAAAATGATTGTGACGGGTATGGAGGGGGGGGGGGCGAGTGGCGCGTGCGAAGCCGGGGGCAAAAGCTGGTTAAACATAATAATAAAATCCTCATAGCCCATCCAGACTCTCGGCGAGAAGCCCCGAGAACACCCGAGAAGCGAGAATGTGAAGTGTTTCTCGCATTCTCTTTCTCGGGCTCGGCTGTTCTCGGATTGTTGTCGGTAAATTTGGCCGCTTCAAAGGATTTCTCGGGCGAGAAGCGAGAAGGCTACTACACTCACGTTTTGTCTCAGTGTTGTTTAGTGAGCGGTTGAGAGTAGACGTGCGATATATTTTTGTTTTTGTTCGAAAATTTTGTTTCTTTGTATAAAAAATCAACGAGAGTTGTAATTTATAGAATATTTTCAATCTGAACCGGTGTTATGGGATGCAAAACATCGAATTACAAAAGTTTGAACCGCGATGCGAGGAACAGACTTGGAGAAATAATGGAGATGAAAGTACCTGAACTCAAAAAGAAAAAAGATTCCCTTTTTGCTAGTTAACGGAAATATAGAAAAATGGTGAATGATTCCTCCGAATCGGGTGCTGGTGAAAATGAAATTGATAAACCTATATGGTTTGCATATGACGCTCTGGATTCCTTTCTAAATCAAGGGCTAACTACAACGTTCAACGTCACAACGTTCACAAAATTATAATATGCCATGGCGCACAGAGCCAAACCTGCTGCATTTTGAATATCGTCTGTTATGTCGTCCATACCGGATGGGAAAGAGATCACGAGTGAGAAAAATGAGAGTGTGGATAAGTGCTTGTTCTCGCGAGAAATTCTCGCCGAGACTTCTCGCCGTGAGTCTGGAATCGCCTTCAGTTTGCCTGCTCTGCTGCATTTGCATGCAGGTGAAATGTCGTTTTGCTAAATCCATATTTTAATCGTATGAATCCTCATTTTAGCATGGCCAACTGTTTGGCCCAGAAGACAAACGCCTAATACGGATGGCGGTAATTACGCAAATCGTAGGCAGAATGTAAGACATTCGTAAGATAGATCGGCTATAATTAACAATACCATCATTTCCCTACCCCCGCCCCCGCATGCCTTCACTTGTAACTAATGTGTTTTGGATCCGTCGATAATAGTTAAATTAATGAGATTAAATTACAGTTGGCGCAAGTTTACAGCGCGTGTGTTTAGACCGATTTGAGCCAATACTTACAACGTGTTAATGGAATAGTAATGTCGCCATTATTTGTCTGAAAAATTAAATTCAATATATTTTATAAAACTCATAGAGTAGGTGTACCTACGCTTAATTATTGAGGCAATAGGCCACTTGCATCACATTTTTAATTTTTTTTCCGGTTTAGGCAAATATTCTAAGATATTCTGTTTTTTTTTTTAATCGTATTTTTGAACCCTGAGGATTTTTTGAAAATTTCTATCCAAAAAATCATTTTTTATAAACCGAAAAGACGGGACTTAATTTTATGGGTGCTAAAAAACGATAATGACATAGTTAAAAATCATTTTAAAAAAGTTTTCCACACGAATGGCACAGGAGAATAACGAGGTATACCAAAAATGGTTCCATGACAGTTCATCCTGCGACAATTCATCCGGCGACAGTTCATCCGGCCGACAGTTCATCCTGCCGACAGTTCATCCCGCCGACAATTCATCCGGCGACAATTCATCCTGACAATTCAACCTAACCTAACCTAACCTAACCTAACCTAACCTAACTTAACCTAACCTAACCTAACCTAACCTAACCTAACCTAACCTAACCTATAAGTATAACCTATAAGTATAAGTATGTCGTATTTTGTTATTCACGCATGCTTCTTCGGAGAGTCGAAATTATTATTAGTAAAAATATTTTTACAGCGGATTTCCACTCGAGATGCCTTCAGATATAAGTATATCAATTTTGGTTGTACGGCCGTATATCCTCTTTGCATACTTACTTAATAAAAATCTTCTAAATGATCAGGCAGGATGAATTGTCGCCGGATGAATTGTCGGCGGGATGAACTGTCGGCAGGATGAACTGTCGCCGGATGAATTGTCGCAGGACGAATTGTCGGGTCACCACCAAAAATATTACATCTCATAAATATTTTATTTCTTGATTCGTCTTTTGATCATTAATCATTATAATGTTCAACGTCAATATACGACTAAATCCAATGCAATATACTTGTACTTGTAAATTATAATAATAATGAGAAAATTATAAAATTTGATTTTGTTAAAATTCGCACCATTACATTACACCTCTAAAACAGGTACAGAAGACATAAAATTAAGGGGTTCTCTTCGTAACATCTGTCAAAACGTCAAACCAAATGATAAGTTCGCAGAGAATAAACAGTAAATCTAGTGAATGTTAAACATTAAATTCAAAAATTCGCCTGAAATCAAAGTGTTGCCATATAAAAAAAAAAAAATCTGTGTGGAATTTTACAAAATTTATAGAGACGGAGACGGGACATTTTCATGTAGTGACGTCACTAGCCCAAATAATTGATTTATTTATTTTTAAAAAAAACTGTACATTTGAAAAAAAAATTACTAACATTTTCGTAATCTCAGTGAAAAAATCTATCCACACGATTTTTTCCAAGTCGTTATGAAATCCATGCAAGTGGCCTATTGAAACTCACAATAATAACATTAATAAGTTTTTGATATCCGGTAATTGACAGCTACACCAAAACTAAATGCAGAAAACCATTTTAAATTATATTATAATACCAGCTCGTAGATGTGGAATCTACATACATAATCACACATCTGCCCATCTGATAAGTTACTTCAATGCTGTAGTTCAAAACGTTGGCAAAATAATAAAACACCCCAAAAATAAATAACAAAAAAACTGTATTTTTTTATAAATTAAATAATAACATCATTGAACATACAAAAGACAAACTTTAAAATAGAATGGAATTCTTAAATTAAAACTTAAAAACAATAAAAAATAAATAAAAATGTTTAAAGACCCTTTTTGCCTTACTTACTACTTGAATTGATGACAATCCATTTTAAACGTGGATGTCACTTTACTTTGTAGAATAAATGCAAGGCAGCAGACGATGTTTTCAAACTTTCACACTTTTCCGCCCTTTTCATGTCTCTACTGGAAAGTCCTGAAAAGGTCATGCGGTAGCCGATGTTAAGTATCTCACCATGAAAAGGAGTGAATGTAAATATATTTTTTGTTGCTTATCCTTGTTGTGAAGATTTCGATTTTGTTGACGGATTTCCCCAGATTTAAACGAAAAGTGTTTGAAATGTGATCTTAGAAAGGGACAAAAACTAAGGGCATCCAGTCCTCGGGCGAAGCCGAGTGGTAAGTGTAGTAGGTAATCGGAATATAGATAAAAATTAAAATAGATATAAATCTAATAATCTTAATACATTGCGTTTTCTTTTTAACGAATCAGCAATTTGGAGACGGATATGGGCAAGGGCGGATTTAGGTATTTTAGATGGTATTTTTGTGTACTATGGAGAGTCCATCACAGTACATACTTAGAAGAAAAAACTGTCTTTATTAAACATTTAATTTTTCTATTAAACATTTTATTAAACACTAGCTGGTCCCGGCATGCGTTGCTCTGCCATTTAATAAAGAAATTGTTTCTCCCTGAGTGTCCTTTCCCATTCGTCCCGTTCCCCTTCCGCCTCTCCTTCTTCTCCTGCGTCCTCTTCCCCTCTCGCGTTCCCACTCCGTCACCTCCACCTTTCCTATCCCCACTCCACCCCCCACCCTTCCCTCGTCCATCGAACCCCCCCCCCGAGTTCCCCTCCCCCCTCCCAGGTCCCCCTCCCCCCTCCCGCGTTTCCCTTCCACCTTCCCAGCCTTCCCTCTTCCCTTTCCCACTCCCTCGTTCAGCCAACCCTCCTCCCGCGTTCCATAAATATTCAATCCCAGTACATTCAGTTTTTAAACAGCCCGCGTGCCACCTTTTACAATTTTTATTCAAATTTCCATTTTTCATGTATATTAAATTTGGTACCTAACATAGGTACCTATTTAAAATATCTAAAATTCTTGATTCGATTCAAACTATTAGGGGAGTATCTACTTTAAATAAATTTTTCAACTTTTCAAAAATAGAATCCTGATTGAATAATCATTCATTGTTTTGCAAAATGTCATTCTCTAACACGCGAACTGTCAAACGTGCGATGTTTTCTGTTATTATTTAATTTTCTGCGCAATTTTCTTAATTTTTCTCTCCGTAAGAACCATCCTCGTACTTCAAGGAATATTCTTAAAAAAGAATTAGCGAAATCGGTTCAGCCGCTCTCGAGATTTGCGCTTACCAACAAATTTAGCGACTCATTTTTATATTATAGATTTAATTGAATTATGATACTTCAAGTTTATTTCTAACAGTAATTGTTGTTTTTTTTTGCCCGTCCGCCTCTTGTGCCCCCCCCCAGAAAAACATCCTAACAGTTATTGTTGATTTTTTTGACCTTGTGCCCCCCCCCCCAGAATAAAATTCTGGATCCGCCCTTAGATATGGGTACCGTGTATTATATAACCAACAGGCTAAGGTATGTCTATTTCTTTGATGCGTCTACCCACTTACTGCATGGCAGGCCGGATCAAGAGAGACGAATTGATTGAGATCCTTTGGCCTCTGCAGCAGGTACACCGCAGTTGAAGGGATGGATTCATACTTACGTCACTCTTGGATCCATTGACCCCCTAGTTTCGTACCCTCCCCTTATCCTTTTTGAAGTGAAAACTTCTTTTTCACCGTCGTGATTTGAAACTCGGTGAAACAGAAGGGAGCTACAATAAAAACAGACAAATACATACATCTGTAGGATTTGCCTGCGAGAGAATAACAATAAAATATTTATTTTGTTCACGGGTACTCGGTACCAATATACTATGATAAATCCAAGGTCCCACGCAGGTCTCCTTTAGTCTAGTGGTATAAAGTGCCTGACAAACCTTAGCGGCCAGACATTCATCCTACAAAATCAAAAAAAAATATTTTTTTTATTTTTATAAAATCAATATGCAATCTTCAAACCGCTCCAAAACGAACAGGCAAAGAAAACACAAAAGAAAGTATCATCTAGCGACTCCGAAGAAGAAAACACAAAAACTAATAAGATTCCCAAATGTGTAGGAAAAGGTGCACTGGAATTCGACGACAAATATATGAAAAGAATCATCCTTCTCATTGATAAAAAGGTGCTACATAGTCTCCCCACTCTTGTCTACTTTAGTTTTCTGAAGGTATCACTTCTACTGCATGTGTATCGCACACTATGATTTTTTCCTTCCCTGAACTTCCTCTCCTTTTCTTTTTAAAAACCCTCTACACGGCATCCCAAAGATGATATAAGCCCTGAGGGAAATTTCTTTCTTCTGGGCCTCCTGTGTGGACCAATTTAAAAAAAATAAAAAAAGTTATGTGACTCTCCCAACCTCACAATTTATTCTCTTTCACAAGGTTCGGGATTAGTTTTAAATACTTTGCTATATCCATTCTCTACTCTTATAATAACGTATTCACTAGAGACAAGCTCGCATGAAAGGCTCACGTGTATAATGGAGCAAGTCAATAAAAGTGAGATGACGCTGCACCGACCATAAAGGCCCCGTGCGTCGTAAAGGCGGCAATAAACAAGCGGTGCAAGTCGCCATTATTAAAGTTATGCTTGGGTTAAAAGGACGAAATATTAAAGTCATCGGTCTTACCAACGCACGTGCAACTACTTCATTAATATTTATCGGATGCCATAAATATATTAAAGTATTTCAATACGTCCGCCTGAATATAATGGCTTGGACATTTATTTATTATTGAATTTGGGAGAAGGTTATAGGTACCGCCTCCCCATGTACCATTTATTGGATAACCAACATCCCCGTCACATAGGTCGTTCCGAGTGGTTCGCTACGTTTAGTGATTTAGCAGTGGTGCCCGGATTCATGGGGTGAGGTTTGTCTACGCGGCGAATGCGTTTGCCCACCTACTACGTGACGGGCCAGATTAGGAGACTGGTTGAGGGAGACCTTTTAACCTCTCCAGGTGACTCTCCCGACACATCGCTTGGACGGAGACCCTTAAAATTTTTTTTCTTAAGTGTTTTTTTTTTAAGTTTTGTTTCCGTGTGGATCTAATGCAAAAAATAGCTCAAGGGCCCGCAACCCAGTAAGTTTTTAAGCTCTTAAAAAAATATATGTTATTCTTGAAGATAATATCTAGACTTTGCCCGCGCCGAAACGCAAATTATATCAAATTCCCTCGATAGAAAAAAATCGCAAAGTATGCTACAAAAATTATTATTAACACGTTTGTTTCAGTTATTTTACAAGTTATATGCATGAAAAAATTCACAGTGTTTCTTTAAATGCTGTTTAAGATAATGTCCGCGAGATTTTTGCTCAATTTTTAACGAGTGTTTTATTAAACATTTTTGCAATTTTCGCATCGATTTTGTCACCGTAAATGTTAGCGCTCTCCTCTAACATTCGTAATTTCGTATCTCTCCATCTTCTTCTTTTCCGGCCCGGTTGCAGAGCCTTAACACCGAATAAAACATTTTTTAACAAAAAAAAGTATCACAGTTAATTTATAATTAAGTGCAAACATACTAACATGATAAATGTTAGTTAATTCCTGTAGAAAACAAATTAAATAATTACTGTTTTCAAAAAAATTGTGACATGTTTTTTTGTAAGTTCTTTCGGTAGTATAATAGCGAAACTATTTATGATCGTTTTTTTCATTTTTTCGTTTTTCGCTCATTTTTGAAGTGCACGGCAACTTAGACACTCAACAGCATTACATACCTACATATTTCTTGAAAATCATAAATAAAATGACAATCATTTCTACTATCGCAAAAAGGGAATTTTTATTATTGCTGATTATTTTTTTAAGTTTTTTTTTATTAATTGAATTGTTTGTTACATGAATTGAGAATTTTTCGGCCACCATGCTAGGCACATGCCCATGTTGTGGTGATCGAGTTTGTCATTTGTCATAAATTGTGTCAGCGAAAGCATTCATTTTTAGGTTTGACCATTTTTTGTTGTTAAAATATGAGTATCTGATGGTTATAATACTCTAGCGTATGTACGGTTAAAATTTAAGAACCCTACTTCAAGTACATATCTTACGCCGCACCTTCCGCAAAACTATTTTTGTACGTGAAATTTGTTACAAAGCTACTGTCGTGACGCCCAGAACGGGGACGTTTTTAAATCTTTTAACGCTTCATTTATGTTAATTAAATTTATTTATTAAACATTATACAATGTGATGTCATCCACTTCAGGTGGCCTAATATTAATGAAGGTTCATTTTTACTTTTTAATTTATACTTTGATTATTTCTAACACTAATTACACATATATGTCCCTAACGCCTATACTCGTGGGAGATCCCACGCACTTTTTTATGCTCCGAAAGCGAGAACTTTTTCTTTCAGATTGCCCCATTAAACAGAGCAATTCAACTGCTTAACGATTCTGCATTGAGCATTGACATCTTCAATGTTACCTATAGAGAGTTCAGTAACTATCTTTTGACATACGTCTCAACATAGTGAAACTGCCCCCTTGGACTTTTTTTTCTCTTAAATTTTGTAACCTTCTCCGTAATAATTTGGTGTATAACTGTTGTATGGAGAACCTGAAAAAATAAATAAATAAATATGTTTTTTTTCTTATTACATACAAGAACTAACCTATTTATTTGAATATCATTTATTGAAACAAAAATATGTTAATGATTGTAGTTAATGATCATTATCATTGTTTGTTTCAAAAATTTTATTAAAAAAATATTATCCGTGTACTTGCACCACTATGAGCCACGACCCATCACATGCCATATTGTTCGGTGTACAATGCATGAACTGTTCCCAAAAGACGCGGCGGGCATCAACAAAATATCAGGTCGTTCCGGCAACTTGTTAACGTAAGACAGAGGCAATTTCCCGCCTGGTCTCGTGGGGCAGTCACGCTGATTTCGCCTGCATTTTTCATGCATCCCTTGTAGAGGCTTTTCCCGTATCACGTTCGCTGTATTAACACGTAGTTAACAGAAGTTTGGTTGGGTTGGGTTGGATTTATATATGTATTCATTAGCTTTTACCTGACTAGAGTGCACTTAAGGACAAACGTCTTATCTCATGTAAATTCCAGATGTATGAGGGATAATAATAACCAGCTACGATCAGACAAACTGAATCCTTGACAAAATTTAAACAAGATATAAAGACATATATTTTAAGTATTGGACGCCACACTATTACAAATATCTGTAAAATAAATTACACATAGACAGAAATAACTATTCACATACATTACTATGTAAAATAAATGAAAATAATAGAATCCTGTCAGATTCAACTCCATAAATAGATTTTTTTTTTTTTTAAAAAATTATTTACAAAAGGATAGATAAATTATAATATATTTTTTACAATAATTAATTACATAATACATGTATTTAATGTGGTTCCATGTCAACTCATAATGAAACCAACTCAGAAACACCTCAAAAAGGTCATTAAAAGCTATGAAAAAATAATTTTAAAATAGCCGGTAACCCTAACCTAACTTAACCTATTTGACCAATTTTTTTTATTTTTTTTTTATCATCACTCCTAATGACCTTTCTGAGGTGCTTCTGAGTTGGTTTCATTATGAGTTGTTTGGTCACCATTTAATGTACCCCCATAAGTAAGCAGGGCTCCTGTGTATGGGGGGTGTTATAATATTAGTTCAATTTATTATTTTTTATTCAGTTCAAATTTTCAGTGTAATTTTTAAGCAGAGTTTTAAATTTTTTTATGTTTCTGTTCATGTTTCTGATTTTTTCAGGTAGTGAATTAAAAAATTTAACTCCGAGATATTTATGATTTAACTGTCCTATTGTTTTTTTACATTTTGGAATAGGAAGTATTGATGTTTGTCTAAGATTTCTGTTATTTTTGAAGGGTGCAACTTTATTTTGAATATTATCTTTATAAATTTGTAATGTTGCGTGATAAAAGTATAACGCACTTAATTTTCTGGCCTTAAATTGTTTGAATAACAGTTCGGATGAATATGAGTAGGGTTTTTTTTTAATTGTTTTTATTATTAGTTTTTGTTATATGTAAATTGTATCTATGTGTTTGATTTGTATATGTACCGCCCTATCCTATAATGCCGTATTGTATAATTGATTGACAGAAAGCGAAGTATGTGGTTCTAAGTAATTTTTCGTTTAAAATATCTCTTAAGCATCTAAATATATACGTTAGTTTCCTTATTCTGATGTTCAGAATATTTATGTGTGGGGACCATTTTAAACGCTGGTCTATTATTATGCCCAGGTACTTAATATCGGTCTTGCTTTCTATGTTTGTACATAATATATTGCATTTGTGGTTTTCTGTATTTGTCACAGAGTAGATTATTATGTTTAATTCTTTAGGTGTTTCTTGTTTTTTAATGGAAAATGGTAAATAATAGGTTTTTTTAGAATTTAAAGTCAACAAGTTTTCATCAACCATAATTTTAGTGCATTGATATCTGTGTTTGCCATTTTATTTAATTCAGACCATGTGTTTGCTTTAAGTAGTAGGACTGAATCGTCAGCGAAGGAGACAATATCTCCATATTTGGAAATATGGAATATATCATTGACATATATAATAAATAACAGTGGTCCTAAAACTGTACCTTGGGGTATTGAAAAATCGCTATATTTTGAATCGCTGACTTGATTGAGTAATTTTACTTGTTGAGGTCAAACAGAATTTACTACTTTACTTCATCTCTTCCAAGAATTATAAAATAACTCTCTTCAAAAGATTTACCCCCTCTTCCAATCACCTTTCTGTTTTAATTCTATTCAAATTAATATGTATTTTACCATAAATATTCTTTTTCTTCTTCTTGGTATGCCCTATCAGGTCCCCCCGACGTTGGCGATCACTCTGAAAAATTTCTCTCTGTCTTACGCTGCCCGGAATAGCTCCTCCACACTTCTAATGCCGGTGTACTCTCGTACATTTCACAGCCGAGACATTTGTCTCCAACCAGGCCCTCAGCGACCCTCTATCTTGCCTAATACCAATTGGAGTAAGTGATACTTCTCCCCTCGAAGTATGTGACCCAGATATGAAATTTTCCTGACTTTCACCAATGTAAGCAGCTCTCTATCTGCTCCAACCCGCCTGAGAACTTCTGTGATGGTGATCATGTCGGTCCATGGTACCTTGAATATTCTCCGATGAAGCCACATGTCAAAAGCCTCTAACCTATTCATAGTATTTACCTTCAAGGTCCATGTCTCACATCCATACAGCGAGACCGACCACACATAACACTTCAGCATTCTCTGCCTTAGTTTTAAATTGATATTGTCATTGCAGAAGAGGGATTTTATTTTACTGAATGCAAAATAAAGTCTTGCTGCTTCAATTCTGCACCTATAACCTCTGGGTCAAGAGTCTCCGTGAGAATACTGCCGAGATATCTAAATCTTTCCACCTTTTCGACATTGCAACCTTTTAACTGTATCACTGATCCAGAGTGATGTAGTCATCCAAATGTCATCCATTTAGTTTTGTTGACGTTGATTGTTAGGCCCAATATTCTTGTAACTACGATATTCATTTATATATCTCTACGACTGTCTCGACACCGGTGTATCCTAGTGAGACAGGCATCGAAAAAACCTTTCATATAAAAATACTTTTTGTAGATAAATAAATAAATAATAATAAAAAAAAGGAATACATGATTATTTTGTATTTATTAGATTTTTCACGACCAGCTTGGGATCAATTCTCCAATCCAGTCGCTTGCAATTGCCGTCGAAAGTAAACAAACATTAATCGACTTTGTTATTCTCGAATCTCGTTGAAGGTACATACATTGACCCCAACTTCCCAAGTATGTCCTGTGCATGCAAATTGTATCCAAATTTCTCTAATCTTTGCATAGTATAAAGCAAAGTCGCTCCCGCTGTCTGTACGCTTGGATCTTTTAACCTACGCAACTGATTTTCATGCTGTTTTCACCAATAGATAGAGTGATTCATGAGGAAGCTTTAAGAATATAATTTGTCAAGGTTTTGTGTAAATTAGTTGAAATGTATAATATATCAAGGGAGCGGGCTGGCAAGCGGGAGGTGTGGATTTGATATGTAAGCAAATTAGCAGATGGCGTTGGTTATAAAGGTTGGGTAATGGCGTTGTCAGTAGATGGCATTGTGTTTCGTTAGCCACAGCAACGTATGGCCGAGTCTGCTAGTAAACAATAAACAGCAGGTAACCTCTCAGATAAGTATGAAGTGAATAAGATGAAAATTCAATGAAATACGATTCCATCCAACTTGAAAAACGTGATTTTGAGAAAAACGCATTTAAAGTTTTCACTTGTAACCGGGCCACACCGTTCTCGTTCTACCTGCTTGGCACGTAACGCTCCTAACTATATTTCAAGGTCGAATTTGATGCTATAACTTTGGAAATGTATTCTCCATGTGTACGGGAAGATTTTTAGGCAATAAAAAATGACGACTTTTTTATCGGCTTTACAAGACACCCCCCTTAACACGAAATATTCAAAATACCGTCTGTTGTTCGTTCGCCAATAAACGTTACAATACGGCCTAGTTGAGAATATCGTTCGCAGGTAACTCGGGGTATGTTAAGAAGTTATTAATATCTTGAGGAACGAAATATTCCCGAAAGATTGTTTTGTGGAGATAGGAATATGACAAACGGCTGGCGAAGGCGGCATCAGAAAGTAGGGAACTTAAAATTCAATAAAACATTACAAAATATTTAAAATTAAATTTAACATAACCGGTTCTGTAAGAGTTTGAAATGATAATGCTAAGTAAGCACCCGTTCATAAAGTCGGTTGATTCGAATTGATTTTCAATTCCAATTTGAAAAGCCAAATATGAACAAAAGGGATCCTGCGTTTTTCTGTTGAGACTGGACATATGTTTTAACTAGGAAGACACTTCGTTTGTTTTTGAGTTTCATTTATTAATATTTGATTTACCATTTAATATTACCTTCAATTTCTTGAACTGGCGCCCTACATTAATTTTCACAACATGACAGAATATTATAATAGTTGGCATGCGAGCACTTTAAAAACTGAATGAATCGGGAATGAATGTGTGAAATGCGAGAGGTGAGGGGGGAATGGGGAGGGGGGAGAGGGTGTTGGGAGGATGTTGGTGGAGGGGGGATAGGGGAAGGGGAGGAGGGTGAGGGGAGGGGGTTAGAGGAGGGAGAGGGGGGAGGAAAGGAAGGGGAAATGGGAAGGATGTAAGGGGTGGGGGGAAGGGAGAGAGGGGTTGATGGATGAATGGAGTGGGGAGAGGGAAGGTGGGGGGAGGAGGAGTGGGGGGAGGGTGGGTTGAAGGGGAGGGGGTTTATGGGGGGAGTGGAGTGGGGGGAGGGGTGGGTGGAGGGGGAGGGGTGGGTGGAGGGAGAAGGGGTTGATGGGGGAGTGGAGTGGGGAGAGGGAAGGTGAAGGAGGCTGAGTGGGAATCCCCTAATACCATGCGAAGCAGCGGGAAAAAGCTAGTAATAAATAAAACTATTGTCTTACGATATAATATAATAAGTAAATGTCTTTATTAAATGGTTTACTATTACTAAGGGCTATAACACGATCGTAAATATGTCATTTTAATATCAATTTTTAGACGTATCGACTATTTTCTACAAAATAAATTTAATTTCGAAAGATTTTCTTTTTATCTAGTAAAGTTATGTTTTAAATTTTGAAAAAAAGTGTTTCTATTTTATTAAAATAAGGTTGTACATTGGTCGTTGGTAGATTTGTTAAATTTTCAAACACAAAGTTGTATTTTATTAAATAGATTTAAAATCATATAATTATATAGCAAAATAAATCAATAAATTATCTAGGAAAACTACTTTTCACATTTTTTATTATAGTTCAAAAAATAATAATTTAAAAAATCTGGGAACGTGTTTTGTGACGAAAATACCCCAGTAGGTCTATTTATTTAGGGTCTTACAAACTAATATATTTCAAATTTTTTACACACTTATTTTTCTTAGACATTATTGAAAAATTATGAATACTTGTGAACAATTAACAATTACAAAAAGTGCATAATTTTAATAATTTTATCATCAAGTGTTTGAGCATTTTAGTGTTTACTTGAATGTAAGCATAAAGGAAATTTTGAATGAAATAAAATCGATATTGAGTTATTACTTAAAAATGCTAGTACGGAGAACAATCAATCTTTCTCATCGGAGCCACCCTGTACAGTTGTAATGGTACGATCTGAAGATCATCTTTCGACGAAATTTGAATTCTCGGCCTAATGGAACTTAATTACAAAATACATAAATAAATCCAAGATATAGAATAGATCCTTGTGTAGTGATAGCAGATTCTTCAATAGTAACCAGCGTTGAACTTGGGAGCCACCTCTGGGCTGGAGCCCAAAAATACTTGATTAACCTACTTGATTATGTGCAAAGGACGGCAGTCCGTCTGATTAACAATCCGTTGTCAACAGACCGATTGCCATCTCTGATGCACGGACGCAATTTTTTTTTTAATTTGTGTTATTTCACAATATTTTCGTTTAAAACAATATGTAGTATATTTGCGGCTCGTTCCAAAGTGGTAGATACTCTCAGTATCACCCAGGTTAAACTCCACCACTCAGAATCAAAACATGGCTTGAAACGACTGCTATCTTCAGCCTCACAACATACCCCAATTGAGAATGCCATCATATCACTGGCTCCAAATGGTTGGCAGCATTTGGGACTCTTGTGCGGTATTCACATTAAAAAATAAAAATTAAAATGAATTAAATTAAGATAAATTACTCCCCCCTTCAAACACTACCACAGCATTTAGAAGAGCATATTAAAATTAAAATATAGATTGTGTTCCTTGATGCTCTGAATTCCTGGAGGGTTTGTTCTGCTTTCCGCCAATGGCAGAGTCAAGGTCTAACCAGTAAGATTGAATCTGCATGATCGTGCAATCTCAAAATCTGTCTGTTTGTCTCGAATTAAATTTTATTGAGAGTGCATATGCCCGTAGAAAATAAACATGGTAAAAACAAAATATTTAACCAACAAAAACTGAATTCAGAAATACTATGTACTTAAAAGCATTGGTGCGTTAACTTTATTAATTTTCCTAACAATTTAATGCGTTTTATTTGTGCGGAACATTACGGAACAGGGAGCAACTTATCGCTTCGATTAATTCAAAATTTACCAAAAGTGTTGTTTGCATTGTTGAAAATTATTATTAATATTATTTTGCTCTTTGTGTTGAATGAAAATTTGTGTTTTATAATAACTACTGTATTCTTACCAACTTTAAAACCACAGTAAACATTGATAATGATATAGTAAAAACATTTATATTATTGACAAATTTTAACGGAAATTGATAGAAAATAAAAAAATATGAAAAAATATAGTAAATATAAAATATAAAACCTAAGCACCAAGTAATTTTGCATTATGTCTGTCTGTAAATTTGTTTATATGTACCTACGTTCTATCTGCATTTCAAGATGGTGGCCGTTATAATGGTTCAGTAAAGATTATTTTTCAAATGTGAATTCGTAATTTTTATTTGAACTTTCTTCTTCGCATTTTTCCAACAAAACATTTTTCCAAATATTATGACAGGCCGAAGAAAGTTTGAAAAAAGAATTGTCGTTGAGATGGTGACGTTTCTTTGGAAAAATTTTGTAACTCCTTATTTGATATAAAAAAAATATTATATTTATTTACATGATTATTAAATAAGTGGGTATTTAAGTGCCTACCTATTTATGGGTTTTATGATTTCAGCGATATTTTTGGTTTTATTTATTTATTTATTTATTTATTTACGGACAAATAGTCCAATTGACAATATAACAATAACACGAATAGAAAAAAAAGAGATACAATGAAAGGAGATTACATATAGATGAAGAGCATTGACAAAATACATATAATATAAAAGTACATAGAGAAGATAACGACAAGTAGCTTGAAGATGGATTTAAAAAGACTTTAAAAAACCACAGTAGTCCAGTGGGTAAGACTCATGACACACAATCCGGAGGTCGCGGGTTCGAACCCGGCATGCGCAAATAAATTTTATTTGATTAGTTTGTGTTATTTCACAATTAATTCATTTAAAATAATATATAGTATATTTGCGGCATGTTCCAGAGTGGAAGATACTATCAGTATCGCCCTGGTGTAAGACCACCATTCAGAATTGAAACGTTGCTTGAAAATGGCTTTAGCCGTGTTTGGTGACCAGATCTGAATAGCCAGGTACTTCCCAACCTTCCTCTTCCCCACCTCCTTCCCCTCCCCACTACCTTCAGCCTCACAACATACCCCAATTAGGGATGCCATAGTCTCACTGGCTCCAGACGGGAGCAGTTGAGATTCTTGTGCGGTATTCACTGTAAAAAAAAAAAAAAAAAAAAAAACATTGCGTAACGACTGCCGAAAGTCATTTAGGCTTACACCAAAAAATTCAATGCTTTGATTTGCGTTGACAAGTCTCGACATTCTGGATAAAGGAGAATGATATCCATAATTAGTAGAATGTTGATTGAGGAACAGCAATTCATTATTTCGGAGTCTACGGGAAGGAATGTTGAACTGGATGAGTTGTAACAAAGCAGGTGTGTCAATAATACTGTTGATAATTTTGAAAATGCATATTAGATCAGAGTCCTTTCTACGTTTTTCTAAAGAGGAAATATTTAAAGTTTGTTCAATTTCATTGTACGAGTATTCTCCTCTTTCAAGTTCTAACCTCCAAGCAATTCCTCGTAGGAAGCGATGTTGTACAGATTCGATGTAACAAATGAGGACAGCATAAAAAGGAGACCAAATGACACTAGCATATTCAAGGTGCGGGCGGACCAGCGAACAGTAAAGAGTTTTAAGTGTATTTATATGTTTAAAGTCAGAGGTAATTCTATGAATGAAGCCGAGTAGTTTAAGTGATTTGTTTACGATGTTATTAATGTGATCCCGAAAATAAAGTTTACAATCCAGATTGACCCCAAAGTCCTTGGTAGATGTGACAGTAGAGAGACAAACATTATTTAGTTTATAATCAAACTGAATAGGTTTTTTTGGTTCTATAAAAGGACAAAATTTTGCATTTATCAACATTGAGTTCCATGCAGTTAATTTTGCACCAATCATTAAATGAATCAATATCAAGTTGAAAAAGTAAACAATCAAGATGGGATTTAATTATCTTAAGAATCTTATTGTCATCGGCAAAAAGCCAAAAACGTGTGTGAGAAAAAACTTTAATGATATTGTTAAAAGAAGCGGGGCCGAATGGGCTCCTTGCGGAACGCCGGAAGTTACATCAATGTTAAAGGATTCAAAGTTATTTATTTTAACACTTTGTTTTCTATTACTCAAGTAAGAGTGAAAGAAGGATAATAATGGGTCTCTAATGCCTATAGCATAAAGTTTGGCCATGAGAATACGGTGATTAACTTTGTCGAAGGCTTTGGAGAAGTCAGTGTAGAGGACATCAACCTGAGTGTTATCTTCTAAGGCTTTAAGAATGGTATTTATAAAGGACAGTAAATTAGTTGTTGTAAATTTCGCCGATCTAAATCCATGCTGTTCCTCGATCAGAGCATTTTTGAAAATAGGAGTGATTTTCTTTGTAATTATCGACTCAAATATTTTTGAAATACTAGATATAATTGATATTGGTCTGTAATTTCCAATATTTGACTTGTTTCCAGACTTAAAAATGGGTCGAATAAATGAAATTTTCCATGAGTCAGCAAATGTTCCGGTTTAGAGTGATAAATTGTACAACATACAAATTGGGTTAGATAATGAACATTTACATTCTTTTAGCAAGATTTCTGGAATGCCATCAGGTCCGGTACTTTTTTTGTTAGAAAGATTATTTAAGGATTGGTAAACCTCTGCAAGTGATATTTGGCAATCATTCAAGTCAATATTATAGTCATAGTTAAGTGGAGGGATGGTGCATGAAGCATCAGAATATGCAGAGGAAAAGTGTTTAGCAAAAAGGTTGGCGATGTTGTGGCCATTTGTAGCGTGAGTTTCATGATAATACATACTTGAAGGGAGATCATTATCTGTACGCGTTTGCGCAACAAATTGCCAGAATTGTTTAGGATTTTTAAGTAATTTTGTCTCTGTGACTACAAAAGATTTATAGCATTTGGCTGATTCGAAATTAGACAGTTCCCTTAATTGAGAAAATTTTTGATAAAATTTTAAGTTACCAGTTTCTTTAAATATCTTATGAGTTTTCTTTTTTTCAATTATTAACTGCTTAAGTTTCGAGCTAAACCAATTTGGAAACTTGGGTTGAGAGTAACATCCCTTGGGAACAAACAAATCTATAGCATGTGTTACACATTTTCGTTATATGTTTTTGGGGTGTTGTGCCGTGTTGCGCTACCTCCTTCATTAGCCAACGTTTCGGACATCGTTGCAGTGTCCATCATCAGGGCAGATCCGGCAGATCCGGTAGATGTGTAATTTTTAGTCGTGAAGTGTATGCTTATTTACTTCGAAGCGATACCGTGTCGCCAGCAGCACTAACTTTCACCAGTACAAAATACTCGTGACAAGCAGTGGCGTCATCGCCGTGGAACGGAATAGAAAGTTCATTAAAACGTGGTATTTATGCTAGCCAGGGGCAAGTCCGTTTGCGAGATGCCGACGGAAGTGGCTCCATCTCTTAGTGAAATCTAAAATTAGAAATCACAGTGGTAAGAATTTAGGAAGAAATAAAATAAAATAAAATAAAAATTACAATTGTTAACTTTCACCAGTACAAAATAATCGTGACAAGCAGTGGCGTCGTCGCCGCGGAACGGAATAGAAAGTTCATTAAAACGTGGTATTTATGCTAGTCAGGGGCAAGTCCGTTTGCGAGATGCCGACCGAAGTGGCTCCATCTCTTAATGAATTCTAAAATTAGAAATCACGATGGTAAGAATTTAAGAAATAGAATTACAATGGTTAAAGCGAATTTAGTCAATATAAATCAAAATGGTTTACCACGAGCTCGCATTACTATATACTTAGACATGGTTTTTTAGCTCTATTAATAATAAATGAATTTTACTAGAATTAGAATTACACTGGTTAAAGCGAATTTAGACAATATAAAGTTATAACACAAAAAAATGGTTTACCACGAGCTGGCCTTACTGTATACTTAGACATGTTTTTTGCGTTTAGCTTTGGTGTAGCCGTCAATCACCGGATACCAAGAGCTATTGAGCTTAGCTCCGTCGTCTCTATTAATATTAAAAGGATTTTTGTAGATTTCAATTGCCTCCGTAATTAGGCGTGCTCTATAAGTTTTAGGTCTTCCCAAGACCTCAGGAACAAATCCAAAGTAATGGCCGGTTTCGATTAAATGCTCAGCGATTGCCGATTTATCAGGGTGGCCGAGTTTGCAAGCACGAAAGTGTTCTGCTATCCTTTTGGAGATCGTCCTCTCTGTTTGGCCTACATAAACCTTGTCACATCCGGAACAGCTGAGTTTATACACTCCATCTGCTTCCAGAGGAAACTTAGTCTTTGCAGACCTCAGTAGGTCTTGAATTTTAGTTGTGGCACCGAAGACAGTCTTGATGCTATCTTTTCTCAACAGCCTGGCGATTCTGTCTGTCACATTGTGAACGTAAGGCAGGAAAGCGCAGCCTTTTAACTCTTGTTTAGCTCTGTCTTCATTTGGTGTAGATTTGGCTCTTATGATTTGCCTTGTCTGACTAGCTGGGTAACCGTTGCGTTCCAGTGCATCGGTCAGCTTTGTAAGTTCTGCTCCA
This sequence comes from Limnephilus marmoratus, assembly GCA_917880885.1. NCBI lineage: Eukaryota > Metazoa > Arthropoda > Insecta > Trichoptera > Limnephilidae > Limnephilus > Limnephilus marmoratus. Next base: position 42,806,900 of record OU862928.1, read on the forward strand.
ATTTTAGTTTCTTCACATATTCTGGTCGCTCGCGTCACCAACGTATGGATAAGTCCTCTCTTCTGCGCTGGGTGGTGATGCGAATCGGCATGTAGATACCGATTTGTGTGCGTTGGTTTTCTATATACAGTGTGTCCTAGATTACCATCTTCTTTTCGCATCACCTCCACATCTAGAAAAGGCAGGATTTTCGTATTGTTTTCTACTTCCATTGTGAACTTGATTTTACTGTGGAGTGAATTAAGATGATTCAGAAATTCATTCAGTTTCTCTGTTCCATGAGGCCAGATGGCGAAGACATCGTCAACATAACGCCACTATACCTTGGGAACAGCTGAAGCTGTGTCGAGTGCCACTTCTTCAAACTTCTCCATAAAAAAGTTGGCAAGTACTGGCGACAATGGACTGCCCATCGCAACTCCTTCCACTTGCTCAAAAAGTTCACCCTGGAATGCAAAATATCCCGTTTTGAGACAGTGTTCAAAAAGTTTGCAAATGTCGTCCTCATAGATCTCCCTGAGCATTGTCATGGAGTCTTCTAGAGGCACATTTGTAAAAAGGGACACTACATCAAAACTGACCAGGATATCGCCTTCCTCAGTCTTGACCTTTTTTAGCTTACTGATCAGATCTGTGGAGTCCTTGATCCAAGATTCAGTTTTACCAGTTTGCATCTGTAGTAGTCTGGAGAGGTATTGGGACAGCTGACCGATGCACTGGAACGCAACGGTTACCCAGCTAGTCAGACAAGGCAAATCATAAGAGCCAAATCTACACCAAATGAAGACAGAGCTAAACAAGAGTTAAAAGGCTGCGCTTTCCTGCCTTACGTTCACAATGTGACAGACAGAATCGCCAGGCTGTTGAGAAAAGATAGCATCAAGACTGTCTTCGGTGCCACAACTAAAATTCAAGACCTACTGAGGTCTGCAAAGACTAAGTTTCCTCTGGAAGCAGATGGAGTGTATAAACTCAGCTGTTCCGGATGTGACAAGGTTTATGTAGGCCAAACAGAGAGGACGATCTCCAAAAGGATAGCAGAACACTTTCGTGCTTGCAAACTCGGCCACCCTGATAAATCGGCAATCGCTGAGCATTTAATCGAAACCGGCCATTACTTTGGATTTGTTCCTGAGGTCTTGGGAAGACCTAAAACTTATAGAGCACGCCTAATTACGGAGGCAATTGAAATCTACAAAAATCCTTTTAATATTAATAGAGACGACGGAGCTAAGCTCAATAGCTCTTGGTATCCGGTGATTGACGGCTACACCAAAGCTAAACGCAAAAAACATGTCTAAGTATACAGTAAGGCCAGCTCGTGGTAAACCATTTTTTTGTGTTATAACTTTATATTGTCTAAATTCGCTTTAACCAGTGTAATTCTAATTCTAGTAAAATTCATTTATTATTAATAGAGCTAAAAAACCATGTCTAAGTATATAGTAATGCGAGCTCGTGGTAAACCATTTTGATTTATATTGACTAAATTCGCTTTAACCATTGTAATTCTATTTCTTAAATTCTTACCATCGTGATTTCTAATTTTAGAATTCATTAAGAGATGGAGCCACTTCGGTCGGCATCTCGCAAACGGACTTGCCCCTGACTAGCATAAATACCACGTTTTAATGAACTTTCTATTCCGTTCCGTGGCGACGACGCCACTGCTTGTCACGATTATTTTGTACTGGTGAAAGTTAACAATTGTAATTTTTATTTTATTTTATTTTATTTCTTCCTAAATTCTTACCACTGTGATTTCTAATTTTAGATTTCACTAAGAGATGGAGCCACTTCCGTCGGCATCTCGAAAACGGACTTGCCCCTGGCTAGCATAAATACCACGTTTTAATGAACTTTCTATTCCGTTCCACGGCGATGACGCCACTGCTTGTCACGAGTATTTTGTACTGGTGAAAGTTAGTGCTGCTGGCGACACGGTATCGCTTCGAAGTAAATAAGCACACACTTCACGACTAAAAATTACACATCTACCGGATCTGCCCTGATGATGGACACTGCAACGATGTCCGAAACGTTGGCTAATGAAGGAGGTAGCGCAACACGGCACAACACCCCAAAAACATATAACGAAAATGCTTCTGGCCGTGAAAATCTTAAAACTTATCTGTGTTACACATTCATTAAATTTAAATACGGCGTCATTTATATCAGAATTTAAAAATAGTTTTGTCCAATTTATCAGGGAAAGATATTTGTTCATGTTAGAATAGTCACCATTAAGATATTTGTAGTGATACGAGACACTTGGTTTCAAAGATTCAAATTTAAAAAAATTTGTGATGTTAATAGAGAGAGGTAGATGATATTTATCAATAGGTAACAACGAGACATCAGCTTCACATACTATGACATTAGGTATGCTAGTGAAAATTAAGTCCAGGCAAGAACCTAAATAGTTAGTGACTGGATTTACTTGAAACATATTCATAAAGGCAAAAAAATTTACAATTTCAATAGCTTGTTAGGAAAGATTACTAGTAGGAGTTTTGACCCCTTGGTTGTCATTCAGCCACAATATTTTAAGTAAATTATAATCGCCACAAATAAGTAAAGAATCAGCATTTCTAGAGACACGCTCAATTGAAGCAGTATGCGACTTGTAGACTTCTACCGAAGAGGAAGGAGGAATGTAAACACAACCATGTACAAGCTTTTTGGTACCAAATATAACACATAGGAACAATTGATCAGAAACATTGTCAGATGTTTCTAGAATATGGCAAGGGAATGTTTTATTTACACATATCATCACTCCTCCACCTTTACACTTTACAGAAGAAGTAGAACGGTCACAACGAAAAATGTTGTAGTCAAACAGTCCAAGTTCAGCAGATGAGACATTATCAGAGAGCCATGTTTCGGTAAGAAATAAAAAGTCGTAAAGACGTACACTGACGTTACAGCGAATAGTGTTCAGTTTTGTATTTAGGCCACGAACGTTTTGATAGTACGTTGAGAAGGAGTTATTCATAGAACGATTCTTCAGGTTCAACCTCCGTAGTCCAGTGGCTAAGACTCTTGACTCACATTCCGGAGGTCGCGGGTTCGAACCCGGCATGCGCAAATAAATTTTATTTGATTAATTTGTGTTATTTCACAATTAATTCATTTAAAATAATATATAGTATATTTGCGGCATGTTCCAGAGTGGAAGATACTATCAGTATCGCCCTGGTGTAAGACCACCATTCAGAATTGAAACGTTGCTTGAAAATGGCTTTAGCCGTGTTTAGTGACCAGATCTGAATAGCCAGGTACTTCCCAACCATCCTCTTCCCCACCTCCTTCCCCTCCCCGCTACCTTCAGCCTCACAACATACCCCAATTGGGGATGCCATAGTCTCACTGGCTCCAGACGGGAGCAGTTGAGATTCTTGTGCGGTATTCACTGTAAAAAAAAAAAAAATCTAAAAAAATTATCCTAGATAGTTCACGTCTCTCAGCAGCTTGGAGGGCAGGGCATTCTTGAGCTCCAGTTTTGTGAGAGACTTATTTTGTGAGACACTTATTTTGATTTATTAAGTAAGAGAAAATTAGAAAAAATATTAGAATTACTGGTTACTGGCATTTCGTACGCAGAAGAATATTCTGTCGCAGTAATCATTTAAATGCGTGCTAAGTTACAAAACGTTTCAATACACACTGAATTATAAACTAAAACCACTCAACCGCTGAAAACATAAGAATTGTGATCTGAAAAGATTTACAAGTTTTGAAAAATAGGCCAGCGAATGATAATGAGTATCTATTCATGAGAGATTTTTTAAAATTTTTTAATCAATTGGAACAGAAGTTTAAAAAAATCAGCTCACCTCTGGCACACGGACACGCCTACAAGACACTTATTTCGTTTAATGCTGTCAAATGTTGAAATTATTGTGTTTCATTTTCGATGTAGTTCTTTTCCAACAATATTTTTATTTATTTTTACATTACATTACACAGTTGGCCCTGAGGAAAATAATTTCTCCAAGAGTCCATGGCATCTTAGGGGATGCTGTATGGAAGATTATTTTAAGGAAAGGAAGGAGAGGAAGTTCTGAGAAGGAAAAGGTATGAAGGGTGGGTAAGAATCTGGGGTCGGTGTATCCAGGAGTGAGTACGGACGTAAGTAACAATTCCTTCAATAACGGTGCAAGGCCATCGGTCGAGAGAGTCCTGCTAGAGAAGTCAAGAGGTCTTCCTCAACCAGTCTCCTGTCAACCTATCAGACCTGGACAAACCTCACACCATGAACCCGGGCACCTCTGTTAAGTGACGAAACGTAGCGAACCACTTGGGGCAACTTATATACGGCAGAGGTGTTGGTTATTCAAAAATGGTACCTGAGGCGGTGTGAGTCTAGGTAAATTGACCGATTTGCAATTTTTCGAAATCAATTCTTCGAATTCAATTGTTTGAAATGCAATTTCTCGAAAACATATTTTTCGAACATGTTTTTTGAATTTATTGACCGAAATACTAGTTTTCGAATTGATGTAAGTATGTATTCAGTTCGTACTAGAGTATTTTATTATAGGATGGACAATATCAACTAACCTAACCTAACAGTATCTCGTTAGTCATAAGCAAGTGAAATACGTATTTTAAAAGTTGATCAAGAAATTCGAAAAATATGACTTTCGGTCAATTGCTGTCCGAAAAATTTTGAAAGTCTTTCGAAAAACTGAAATTCGAACAATTGATTTCGAAAAAATGAATTCGAAAAACATGTCTGCTCCCAGGTAGTGTTACCAATTTCCGCCTCCCAAAATGTGAAATGTAAAAAGCATCCTTCTGGAGTCACCCTCGCGGAGTAAAACTGTTTTGTATTTTCTATTTGAATTCTTCCTTTTAATATTTTTTTCTATTAACATTTCGTTTTAACTTGCGCTTTCTGTGCCTCGAAAATTCTCTCACCGCATTCTCTCGGTACAATATCAAGGCTGAATTTCTTCAAATATTCTTTTAAACTAGAGTCGATATTAGATAATATGAATTTTAAAGGTTTCTCTTCAAACGAGTTTTTCTGAAAATAATTTTGTGTGGAATATATTTAAGCCGGTACTTATTGCTTTAAATTTAAGCCTTCAAAAGTATTTAAGAGTAGCTGTAGATGTCTTTGATGTGTGTGCCCAAAGGCAAACAAAATAAATTTCATAGGTTTCTGGTACGACTTGGAAATCCGGTAAATTACGGTGGACCGATCTCAGTAAAGAATTTTTTTTAAAGTTTTTTTACGCACAGGACGCCCTGAGGAAAAAATATCCCCCCCAGGGTCTATGTCATCTTAGGGGATGCTGTGTAGAGTTGTTTTTTGGGGAAAGGAAGGAGAGTAAGTTCTGAAGAGGAAAAAGGGGTGAGAAGGAATATGGGGGTCGTTGTGTCCTGAAGTGTGAATCCATTCTCCCACTGTGGTGCAAATCGATGGGTCAAGAGAGTCCGGTATGAGGTCGGGTGTGTTGTGAGGCTGAAGGTAATAAAGAAGGGCAGGAGTTGGGAAAGAGGAAGGTGAGAAGTACCCGGCTATTCAGATCTGGTCACCAAACACGGCTAGAGTACGACGCAAGCTGCGTTTCAATTCTGAATGGTTGCCTTCAACTCTGGAAAGTGCCGCAAATATACTATATGTTTTCGTTATTTGTTTTTGGGGTGTTATGCCGTATTGCGCTACCTCCTTCTTTAGCCAAGGTTTCCTTGCAGTGTCCATCATCAGGGTCGATCCGGCAGATCCGGTAGATGTGTGATCTGGCGGATCTGCCCTGATGATGGACACGGCAACGATGTCCGAAACGTTGGCTAAAAGAAGGAGGTAGCGCAACACGACATAACACCCCAAAAACAAATAACGAGAATGCTTTTGGCCGTGAAAATCTTAAAACGTATCATACACTGTGTTATTTTTAATATTTAATTAAATGAAGACAATATATAAGCGAAACTCATTCGAAAATCTGGAAACAGAAAAATCAGAAAAAGATATTAACACCTCAGGGACTCGAACCCAGGACCTTTTGCTTTTCGGGCAAGATGCTCTCTAGATAGTGTCTGGATAAATCTTTATCCATTTTATTTAATATGCGACAACTATTGACTTTTCTGCAAGTCTAGGATGAATATTTATTTATTTTTTTATTTTAAAGTTAAAATAAAAAAAAAATTAAATGTTATTTTTAAATAATTAATTGTGAAATAAGACCAATTTTTTTTTTTGCGTACGACGGGATTTGAATCCGCGTCCTTCGGATTGCTGTTTGAGAGCTCTCTTCAACCACGGAGGCCATCAAACCTTCCTACTTATGCAATATTCAATATTCTGGAATAAATATTATTATTATTATTATTATGGTTTTTTTATATCCTTTTTTTTACAATTTTCAAGGTTATATTTTTGTTAACTTCTTACGGGTACAGGACCCTTACTTTTTAATTATAATTTTAATTATGTGAAAATCTATTATTGGATATTATGTGTATTATTATTCTTATTATTATAAATGTAAAATATCTGTTGATTTTCCCTACTTAACAAAATAAAATAAAGATAATTTTTTTCCATATTTTTGTCGTCGAATTCCGCAGTGCGCCTTTTCCTATACATTTGGTCATCTTTTTTTTTTTTTTTTTTTTGTTGTGTATTACAGACTGTGTCCATTTACAATACACATGTAACATTAACTACATATATATGATACAAATAACAAGTTATAGATTTTTAGCATTAACATGCCTCTTGAATTCTTCAAGGCTACTATTAAAAATATCGATAGTCTTGGAGGCGTTGTTTAACAGCGCCATACCTCGTGTCATGCTATGCCGAGCCGGTACGTCCGTTCTGCCACGTGGGATACAAAGCAGATCATGGTGACGTCCCTGGCTGTAGTTATTCGGTACGAACAACTTATAGCATTCCAGAAGGTATGGGCTATCTATTAAATTATTAATAATTTTGTACGCCGTTACTGCAAGGGCCCCACTCCTCCTCGAGTGGAGACTTTGGTAGCGCGTTTCGGCAAGCAAATCTTCGTGATGCATGAATCGCGGGTACCCTCCGTGCATTCTCAAATACATGTATCTCAAAAACTTTTTTTGAATCTGTTCTAGTTTTTCAATATATTTTTGTTGGTATGGGGCCCATACAGCAGAGGCGTATTCAATTTTAGACCTTATAATGCAGTTGTACAAAGTCATCATTGCCTCGGGATTGGAAAATTGTTTGCAGAGTCTTATGACAAATCCGAGAAGCTAGCATGATGTCGTCAACTGCAATATATGGTCCGAAAACGTAAGTTTGGGATCATAAACTACCCCAAGGTCCTTGATGGATTTTACTTTTGACAATATATCATTTTTGATGCAATAATCGAATTTGATAGGGTTTCTCGAACGTGTATACGACATAGCGACACATTTTTTTGTATTAAAAAATAATTTATTTTCATCAGCCCATGATGAAATTGAATCTAAATCAGTTTGCAATTTGACACAATCTTGACCATCACAAATTTTCTTAAGTAATTTTAGATCGTCAGCAAAAAGCAGGCAAGTGGAATGTTTGATGCATTCTTGAATGTCATCAATTAAGATTATAAATAGTAGAGGACCTAGGTTTGACCCCTGTGGCACTCCAGAGAATGCAGAGAATTCTCTAGACCTGTATCCGTCGATGCAAACATATCTTATTAGTATTTGTGTTTTCTTCTTCGGAGTCGCTAGATGTCGCTTTCTTATGCATTTTCATTTTGGAGCGGTTTGAAGATTGGATATTGATTTTTAGAATTTTAAAAATAAAAATTCTTTTTCTAGTTTTAATTCACAACGGTGCTAAAGAATTTTACACTTCAAAAATAAATTTAAAAAAAACGCCGGTTCCACAAAATCTTAACCCCAAAGGTAAAAAGATATCATTGTACGAGTATTTATTAGAGAACAAAGCAGTTGAAAGTCAGTTTCACCAGTCCAATACATTCAGTGCTTACATACTGTCATTATGGGGTTAACAATAAATTGATAAAAGTATCTCCGGGACACCAAGTGTGTCCTTATCGATAAATTTGATACTTTCGACTTTAAGGGAGTTGGGCTTGTACTGAATATAGTGGAAAGCAGGGCTGTCTAAATGCTATTTTAATTTTTTTGAATGATAAAGTTCGAAAGAATTTTTTATGTAAACATATGTCTTATTTTTTTATTGAAGTAAAACTTCTTTACGCACACTCGACTTGGGGGGTAACCTGGTAAATGCGTTACGAAAAGTGGTGATGTGTTACAAAAAGTGGTGATGTGTTACGAAAAGTGTGGTGCGAACGGTAATCGATGAGAACGGTGATCAATGGCGAGGCGAAACGAAAAAAACTAGTGTGCTTTAGACCACCGACTGAAGTAAAACTACAAGACAAACCTCTCCCAATGAACCCAGGTATCCCTGCTAAGTTACCAAACGTAGCGAACGTGGTGACCTATGACCTAGGGGTGACATATGACCATGGGGTGACCTACTACCTTGGGGTGACCTACGATTTTGGGGTGACCTACGATCTTGGGGTGACCTACGACCTTGGGATGACCATCCTAACCCTTATCCTTAACCTTAACCTTACCCTGATCCTTACCCTTATCCTTATCCTTATCCTTATCCTTATCCTTATCCTTATCCTTATCCTTATCCTTATCCTTATCCTTATCCTTGTCCTTGTCCTTGTCCTTGTCCTTGTCCTTGTCCTTGTCCTTGTCCTTGTCCTTGTCCTTGTCCTTGTCCTTGTCCTTGTCCTTGTCCTTGTCCTTGTCCTTGTCCTTGTCCTTGTCCTTGTCCTTGTCCTTGTCCTTGTCCTTGTCCTTGTCCTTGTCCTTGTCCTTGTCCTTGTCCTTGTCCTTGTCCTTGTCCTTGTCCTTGTCCTTGTCCTTGTCCTTGTCCTTGTCCTTGTCCTTGTCCTTGTCCTTGTCCTTTTCCTTGTCCTTGTCCTTGTCCTTGTCCTTGTCCTTGTCCTTGTCCTTGTCCTTGTCCTTGTCCTTGTCCTTGTCCTTGTCCTTGTCCTTGTCCTTGTCCTTGTCCTTGTCCTTGTCCTTGTCCTTGTCCTTGTCCTTGTCCTTGTCCTTGTCCTTGTCCTTGTCCTTGTCCTTGTCCTTGTCCTTGTCCTTGTCCTTGTCCTTGTCCTTGTCCTTGTCCTTGTCCTTGTCCTTGTCCTTGTCCTTGTCCTTGTCCTTGTCCTTGTCCTTGTCCTTGTCCTTGTCCTTGTCCTTGTCCTTGTCCTTGTCCTTGTCCTTGTCCTTGTCCTTGTCCTTGTCCTTGTCCTTGTCCTTGTCCTTGTCCTTGTCCTTGTCCTTGTCCTTGTCCTTGTCCTTGTCCTTGTCCTTGTCCTTGTCCTTGTCCTTGTCCTTGTCCTTGTCCTTATCCTTATCCTTATCCTTATCCTTATCCTTATCCTTATCCTTATCCTTATCCTTATCCTTATCCTTATCCTTATCCTTATCCTTATCCTTATCCTTATCCTTATCCTTATCCTTATCCTTATCCTTATCCTTTATCCTTATCCTTATCCTTATCCTTATCCTTATCCTTATCCTTATCCTTATCCTTATCCTTATCCTTATCCTTATCCTTATCCTTATCCTTATCCTTATCCTTATCCTTATCCTTATCCTTATCCTTATCCTTATCCTTATCCTTATCCTTATCCTTATCCTTATCCTTATCCTTATCCTTATCACTCCCCAAGTCAAGCGTGCGTAAAGGCCCGACCGTTCGCCTAGCAATCGATCACCGTTCACATCGATTACCGTTCGTTTGACATTTTTCGTAACCCCTCACCACTTTTCGTAACGCATTCACCAGCTTACCCCCAAGTCGAGCGTGCGTAAAGAAGTTTTACTTCAAAAAGGGATCCAAGAATTCGGATGACCCAAGGTTGAACAGCCCTCGTCTAAGGCTAGACAAACCGTAGAACCTAGGACTATTACACTGTAGGGAAAAGCCTATAAAATAAACACCGCAGCTTAACGATTTGTACGTGGCTATAAGCTACAGACTACAGACCCTCGCTCCACAATCTACAATATAGTAAACTGTTGTAAAAATTGTAGCTAAGCTCGTGAACTGCCCACCTATAATATAACGCTAACGTTACTTTACTGAGAGCTTCGCAACATTCGTTGAATTCTAAAAAAAACGTTGTCTACGAACCATTGAGTATTGATTCACATTGGTAGTTATTTTGTGTAAGAATTTGTGGTTTGATTGGACGCTTTTATATTAGGTCCTTACGTATGAAATTGGCGTTTTGTATGGGAGGAACATAAAGTCGATTTTTTTTTAAATATAATATATTTATTTAATCAAAGTATGTACCATTGCTAACTGTGCACTTTTGCCATCTCATAGGTAGTTCATCGATCCCTTTACCAAAAAAACCATTCGGACGGGAATCAATAAAATCTTTGAGGGTGGTTTGGACTGCCCCATCGGAGTTGAATTTTTTCCCTTGCAAGAAATTATCCAAATTTCGAAAAAAATGGTAATCTGTTGGGGCAAGGTCCGGAGAGTACGGTGGATGTCTTAGACATTCCAATTGAAGCTCCTCTAATTTGGTAGCCATCTGTTGTGCAGTGTGTGGTCTAGCGTTCTAACGCGCGTTTGTTGATTTGCTTCACTCAATTCGTGAAGTACCCACCTTTCAAGCTTTTCACCTTCCCAAATTGCTTCAAGTAGATTAAAACAGTTTTATCACTAACACCGCAGCCTGCAGCTAACTCGGACGTGGTTTGCGATGGATCCGCTCCCACAATAGCCTTCAATTCTCCATTATCAACTTTGGTCTCCGGCCGTCCACGGGGCTTGTTCTGCAGGTCGAAATTTCCAGAAAGAAAACGTTGGAACCAAAAACGCACTGTGTTTCCTTTTGCGGCACCGTCGCCATACACATCATTAATCCTTCGAGCCGTTTCTGCAGCACTGGTGCCACGGTGGAACTCGCACTCGTAAATAACGCGATATTTCAAGTTTTCCATTTTGTAAACTAAGTGACGCAAAGAAAAAAACAATTAAGGAGAAAACAAATGAATTATAATTTTCGAAACACAAATACATGAGTAAATAGCTGTATAAATTTGAATTCCTAACCAAAGAGAAGATATTTGAGATCAAAGTTGCCAGTACGGCAAAACGCCAATTTCATATGCAAGGACCATATTTATCGTGATGATTCACGGTAACGGTACTGTGACGGAAAAATTGGGCAATAACCATACATACGCTCTTTCGTACACATTAAATAATGGCGAGACACAAAAAATACGTGTGACTGTTTCCTCCAAAGTACTCCTTTTTTGCGACAGGAATTGCGTTTCATTTTCTTTACGTGTGAGGGGGATGTATGAAATTGATTTTTTTTCCTTTGGGGGGGTGCAGACATGCATTTACTGTTTGTCCCATTTTCACTGACGGCCGGCGTAGTCCAGCGGTAAGGCTCTTGACTCGCATTCCGAAGGTCGCGGGATCGAATCCCGGCGTGGCAAATAAATTTAATTTGATTAATATGTGTTATTTCACAATTTACTAATTTAAAATAATATATAGTATATTTGCGGCACGTTCCACAGTGGAAGATACTCTCAGTATCGCCCTGGTGTTAGACCACCATTCAGAATTGAAAAGTTACCTGAAATGGCTTTAGCCGTGTTTGGTGACCAGATCTGAATAGCCAGGTACTTCCCCACCTTCCTCTTCCCTATCTCCTTCCATCCCCATTCCTTTAGCCTCACAACATACCCCAATCGGGGATGCCATAGTCTCACTGGATCCAGACGGGAGCAGTTGGGACTCTTGTGCGATATTCATATAAAAAAAATAAAAATAAATTTGACTGTTGCCATTTAGTGTGTAAGAAAGAGCAGCGGAAATATATGTTAAAGAACAAAAGCAAAACCACCGGGGCATTGATATTTTTTGACGTTTTCGAATTTTTGGAAATCACTCACACTTCAATATTATCGTATTTTTTACATAAGCTCCACATGGGAGGCCCTGAGGATAATCATTCCCCTCAGGGCCGATGTCATCTTTAGGGATGCTGTATGGAGATTTTTTTTTAGGAAAGGAAGGAGAGGAGATTTCTGGGAAGGAAAAGGGGTTAAGGGGTGGGTAGGATTCTCAGAATCCTACCTTCGTTCAGTGTGTCCCGGTCATCCACTATCATGACCTAGACAAACCATATATTCCATACTTTCAAAATAATAATAATGTAACGGATTGTGGTATTGGTAGGAGTCTACGGAAACGTCACGGTGCGGTGTGTAAGAGAGATGTAAGGAAATGACTTTTTTCCTTCGGGGGGAACAGACCTACGCACATTGTGTATCTCATCTTTTGAAAGAGCTGCAGCAATAGCTGTATAAATTTGGATTTGGAAATCCTAACCCAAGAAGATATTTGACAGCAAAGTTGCCAGTATGGCAAAAAGCCAATTTCATAAGTAAGGACCTAAGATTTGTAATGTTTTGTAATATTGAAACGGAATAATAAAATAAAATCCGCACTTTTTATCAGCTAAGCACAATTAGCTTGTATTTGCAGTAGGTATAATCAATTTACAAGTGTGACACAGTTCAATGTCACACTTGTAAAATCAGTACAAAACTATAATAACTTTATGGGTACCTTATCAATAAATAATCCAAAGAAACTTAATTGTTCCCTCAACCGCTCGTTAAACCACTTATTCACTTCGGGTTAGCTGAAAGTATTTCAGTCCTGCCAGAGATTTTTCCTTGAAGATGCGCGGGTTGGACCGGAAGCAATTTAACTTTCTAGAGTTAAAACATTAGCTGTAAGCCTGTGCGACGGGGTGCAAAATCTAACCAATAGCACGGGGACGCACGGTAAAGAACATCCGAGTAGAAACAATTTATTTCTTTGAATATGGCATTGCAACGCATGCCGGGAGCCAATTAGTATTAAATAAATTATGAAAAACACCCGTAATTCGTTGTTAGATTAATAAATTTGTAATTTACATCACGACTTTATAACTTTCGCGAAACATTTTGAATTCAGTAATCAGCAATAATTCTGAATTAAGAAATGAGCAATAATTTAAAAACACTTTCTTGTACAGTTATGTCACGTTTAAGAATAAATCTCTCAATTAATACTTCAGGAAACTTTTAATTATTAATTTATTCCAACACTCAAGTCTCTTCCTAAACAAAAAATAATTAGTTCATTCATTCAAAAACGAGCACGAAATTTTCGACTGAAATTTATTAAAATTTTACGTATCTAAGCTTTTCTAAAAGAAAACTACAGGAGAATTTCACGGACAAAAGTATTATCGTGATTTATTTTTGGGGTATTACGTAGTATTGGACTACCTCCTTCTTTAGCCAACATTTCGGACAGAGTTACAGTGTTCATCTTCAGGGTAGATGTGTAATCGGTAGTGATAAAGTGTGTGCTTATATACCAGCTGATATCTACATACATATCTCTTATATAGAAAAATCAAAATATGTTGGTTTCTGGGTTTGTAAAAGTAAAAGGTACCGCGCCATTTCACAAACGATAACAAAAAGCGTCGATTAGAGCCTCTGCAAAACCTGAAGTTTGAACCGATTCCACACCCTTCACACTCCCCCGATCTATCGTCTTGCGATTTTTATTTTTTTCTTCTGCTCAAGAGACACCACAAGGTTAATCATTAAACCTCGGACGATGAGGCGAATTCAGCTGTCAAGTTCTGGATTCGAGAAATGTCAGAAGAATTTTTCAGTTACGTAAAGAAAAAACTTGTTACACGTTGCAAGAAATGCGTTAGCCTTAACGGTGACTATATTGAAAAATAAATATGTGATTTTGAAGCTTAAGAATCGTACTTCAATCAAATTTTTGTCCGATCTTGCTATTTGTTTTGGTTCGTATTTTACAAGCACGTGTGCATTACTTTTCAGCTTACCCTAGTATTCGTACTGAGCGTTGTCAAGGAGTTTTCGAGAGCCACATTCGTGAAAAGAGATTCTACGTCGGAACTGACAAGAAAGTCTCTAGATGTCGCTTTCTTTCGCCTGTTTATTTAAAAGTGATTAGAAGGTTGGATATTGATATACAAAAAAAAAAAATATTTTTTGGATTTCGTAGGATTCGAACCTCCGTCCGCTGAATTTTTCTGAGCGCTGAAATTTGCGATGCACTATACCGCTGCGCTATGAAACGCACTGCGAGGCGCGAATTTACGTATTACATTGACAACCCGTAAAAAAAACAAAGCGGCCAATGAGCGCAGACCTAAAGTCGTATCCGTTTTATATCTCAACCGATAGGAAACTTGAGCGCAATTTGATGCTTCTCAGGCGCGCGCCGTAGTGCGTCATTTCCGTTTCATCCGAATTTCAAATCACTATTCTAAGAAAGTTTAACTTCAAAAATTAAAAGCCGGAAGGGTGTCGTACTAGATTTGAAAACAGAACTGCCAATTAAGGTTTGTTCTGAATTTAAATCCATTTTCGTTTCTCTTCCGTAATTAATTTCGAAATTCGAATCTGAAATTAAATACTTGCTGCAAAGTTTGGATCTGAAGTCCTGACTAAATTGTGAAACTTTTCTCCAGTTTTAAAATGGTTTTAATACAATAATTTTCTATTTTTTACTTATAAATCCCGATTGGCTTACTGAAGCAGGAGTCTTAATTTTGAAACAGGAATTAAATTTATTATTTTGTAAAACTTGTATAATCAGACACACTAATTGCGAGAATTATTCCTGCGTGAGATTTTTCACGTTCAGTGAATTTAAGCGTCATTTTCAAAATTGTAAATGTTTGCATAAAGCATAATACTTCAATTTGGGAGGAGGCTTAAGGTACCGATGCCTCTGGAACCATTTATTGGATAATCCACACCCCTTCCACAGGTCGTCTTAAATGGTTCACTCATTTTTGGAGGCGGGTATGGGTGCTGCCGCCCCAGGAACCAATATTGGACAACCAACACCTACGCCATACATAGGTCACCGCAAGTGGTTCACTACGTGTGACTTAGCCCTGCTAAGTGACTTAGCAGGGCTAAGTCACACGTAGTGAACAACTTGCTCCGTGGATGGCCGAATCGAAAGAGACTGGTTGAGGAGGTCTTTTGACTTCTCCAGCCAGAATTCCTCGACCCATAGCCTTGCACCGCAGTTGAAGGTATGGATTCATACCTGCGTCACTCCTGGACACATTGATCCTTAGATTCCTGCCCACCCTTCATACCTATTCTCAGAACTTCCTCTCCTTCCTTTCCATGGAAACATCTCCACACAGCATCCCCAAAAATGACACAAGCCCAGAGAGATGTTTTCTCGCAGGGCCTCCAGTGTGGAGCTAATTCAAAAAATATGAGCAATACGATAGGTCCATACCTACTAGTAATCGGAAAATTATTTTATTTTATTTAATTAATTATATTTTTTTTTTGGAACATATATTCCTTTCGTTTATTTTTTACAGCTTTCGTGAATTTTCAAGTTTTCTAAAGATGTCCATTAGAAGGGTAAAACTCTGATCGTTTCAATAAATTATAAAGAAAATTAACAATATCTGTTTTTGAAAGTCGATAATTCTGATGCAAGAATTTCATAAATACTTACAGCTGCGCAAGTCCTGTAATTATATTCTGACAGTATTAATACCCTAGTGACTATACGATTTAAATTTAAGAATTCGGCTCAGAGTACAACACTGACGCTACGTCATACGGAAACCATCTGTGAACATAAAATTTTGCATAAGCTATTATCGTAATAGAACCGAATTAAAGCAGTAGCTAAGAATGCCATGGATGGCGCCACTTACGTTAACAGTTAGCATGAGGAAGGTCGGCTGGCAGGGGTAAGTACTCTTGGATTTGCATTTGCACGAATCTCACCAGTTTGGATATTATGGATGATATTTAGTTTGTGACTAAGCTGCTGACTTAGGCTGCGTTTCCATAAAATCAAAATCAAAATCAAAATCATTTATTGTACAAAATTTACATTTAGTACAAAAGGTATAACTTATAGGAACCTATATCCTATTTCTTCCAGTTAACCTAACATGTTGTACAGATTTGAAGAGAAAAAATATAAAAGTGGTGTAATACAAAGTGAATTTGTTTTAATTTTTTAAATAAACGTAAACATAAAAACAGTTGTACCTATGTGAGGTATTCACTTAATGTGTAATGAGACCTGTTCAGAAGGAATGTTTTTAGTGATGACTTAAATCTGAGTGTATCTTGTATTTGTTTAATGTCATGTGGAAGGTTGTTGTATACATAGAAGCGGAGCTGCGCGGAGCTAAGCTGAGACTTACAAAAATTGACCAATGATATTGCTCAAATCACACATCATGTGTGATTTGAGCAATATCATTGGTCAATTTTTGTAAGTCTCAGCTTAGCTCCGCTTCTATGGAGACGCACCCTTATCGCCAGCGCGGGTTAACAGCTATTATCCCGTTATTTTTCACGATTCTGCGCTAGTTCTATAAAGATTGTAAGAAACTAAAAAAAAATCTTATTTTATGCTAACATCGCCGAAGAGTCCCAAGTGTTCGGAGCCAGTGGGACTATGGCATCCCTAAACATGGCAGGTTTTGAGGTAAGAAATGAAGAAGGAAAAATAAAGTTTGGGAAATACCTAGTTATTCTGATCTGATCACCAAAGTGGGTACCTACGGTTCCATGAAAGTTGATCCTCCGACAATTGCTATCATTTTAAGTCGATTTTACGTTTGAAATTGGTAAATAATGAACAAAAAAAATAATTTTATTGCAAATATTACTATAATTTTTCGAAGAAAGCTTGTAGGGGCGTGTAAATAGCCCCTGACACGAGGGAATGAATACCCTATGTAAAATTAACGAAAATTGAATTCTTCCCTATGTGACACAAAAAACAGTTGACCCAGCAATTCCAAAAACCAAAGTGAAAACAAACAAATACTCACTCAGAGAATGCAGCTCAGCCACGATGTCCACACAAAAAGACACTTCTTTTCAATAAAAATGTCAAGGCGATATTGCATAATCTTAACAGATGTTTCGCACAGCAAGGAAGTTTCAACAATGAAAAATTTGCATATTAATAATGCGTGCCAAAATCCAATCTTAGGTACAACAATAATTCACTCACTGGGTGAACCACTGGATAATGACTGACCAGTGACATCTGTTGGCCTTTCACTGACACTCCCGTCAGAAGTAATTGCCTGATTCACAAAGGTAAGGAAATGCATGAATATACTGCATTTCAAGTCACATAGGTTAAATTCAATACAATACAAAAACCATAGATGGCGCCCTCATGGTCTTATAGCATAAATTATTAATTTATTAAGAAAAATGGATCCATATATATTTATGGCGCGTATCCATATTCCCCGCCTTGGAAGTTCGTAGAGCTTACAAAAGAAAGAGTATAAAAATACAAATGAAACAAGAAATGAAATAGAAATAAAGTGACTGTATTCACCGGTAATATTAAGGAATGACACGCATTGGAAATTCGCAGAATCTTACAAAATAAAGAAAAATAACTAAAAAATACAATGTAATAAAGTTCAATTGACCAAGATAACGGATATTAAATAATGCCATGTCTGGGTCAGAGATCATTGAAACAATGACTAAAAAACAAAAAATAAATAAATAAAAATAGATGAAATATAAAATTATTGCGTTGAAATGGGATATAATTTGACAACCGGACGTTTAAAAGAACCAAATCGTGTCTTTACCGTCGCAACGCGAACAATTTTATCCATACCAGAATTAACCATTATCTGAATACAAGAATGACACACATGGCCACGCCGAGAAATAAAACGGCTGAAAGCATTTGAAGTTAGGTCAAAGACCAACTCAATATGAATGGCCTTGGTTACAAGGCACACAAAAAAATATATATATGCCTTTTGTGAAAGTTGTCCTCTCAGACGAGCAAGCGTGATACAGAGGGGACCTGCGTAATCTACACTGGTGTGAACGAAAGCCCTTGCTTCTACAACACGACATGAAGGTAAAGCTGCCATGTTCAGTGTAGGATGCGATAGATTTAAGCGGAAGCAGCAATTGCATTTCCGCACTTTTGCCCTAATAACAGTCCTGGCATCTAATATCCAATAGCGCTGCCGTAAGATGGACATAAGAAGTCCAGGGCCTATATGAAAGTACATGACATGGAAATGATCAACGATAAGATCCACAACACAGTCATGTTTAGGAAGTAAACCCGGAAGTTTAACCTCAAATGGTAAATCCGATGTAGAAGGCCGCCCCCCAATACGTAACAAATTATCCTC
Organism: Limnephilus marmoratus; assembly: GCA_917880885.1. Lineage (NCBI taxonomy): Eukaryota > Metazoa > Arthropoda > Insecta > Trichoptera > Limnephilidae > Limnephilus > Limnephilus marmoratus. Next base: position 42,825,217 of record OU862928.1, read on the forward strand.
ATCGAGAAAAACTAATAAATTCCGAAGCTTTTTTGAATTGTATATGGACAATTTGCCTTTCTGGAGTTCAGCAATATCTTCTATAAAATGAAAACTCTGCACAGAACGAATCATAACTTTTTTACAGGAAGGTGATACCTTTTTTACGAATCGAAGGACATAAACTACTATCCTTAAAGGTTTATCCCAAGTGGATATACGCTGAGCCAGTTCACTCAGGACCGATTTTTCACCCTGAAATGTTGCAATGAGCACATTAGCTTTGTGTTCAGGCATTTCACCAGTATTGGTAGGGTGAAACGGTTTTAATGGCCATTCCAAAGGTGGGCTGCGAATCCATGATGGGCCGTTCCACCATAAATCATGTGAAACGAGTTGGGAAGGAAGCATGCCACGAGAAAGGCAGTCGCTCGGGTTTTCACTACCAGCAACATGGTAAAAGTTCTCTGGAGACAAATTTTCTTGGCACTGAGCTACGCGATTACTAACAAACACCGACCAGCGATGCGGTGAAGAATGTATCCAAGAGAGCGCAACGGTAGAATCGGAAAACGCATATGTTCCTGCAATAGGAAGACGCTCAGAATAATTATCTTGAACCGTCCGTATTAATTTGGACATCAATACTGCGGCACAGAGCTCCAAACGAGCGAGGGTCGTCACTTTGGTGGGAGAAACCTTTGATTTTGCGCACAACAATCTCACTGTAATTTTCCCAAACAGATCAGTGGTGTGCAAATAAATCACACAGCCGTAACCATTCATGCTTGCATCGCAGAAAGCAACAACGAGCACCGTACTGTCTTTCAGGACACCAACATGGCGAGGGATTTTCATCATTGAAATTAGAGGAAATTCCTGTGTAAGCGCCGAAAACCGACGAATAACGCTATCAGGGGGTGTATCATCCCAACCAATGTTGCACAGCCATAGCTCTTTGATAAGTAATTTAGCGTACAGAATGACAGGGGCGACCAAGCCGAGGACATCAAATAAGCGGGCGACTATGGAGAGTATGCTCCGCTTTGTGCACTTCTCCTGAACATAAGATGTCGTAAAGAAGAAGCTGTCATCAGCTGGTTCCCACGAAAGGCCCAACACCTTAGAGGTATTGTTAGAACCAACAGTGAAGTCCACCGCACTGCGGTGAAAATCTGGAAGGTTTTCAAGTACAACTTGAGAACTAGTAGTCCATTTGACCAAATCAAAGGCACCGGACTTGAATAACGAGATTAATTCTCGAGAAAGACGTACGGCGCTGGACTCATCTGCAATAGAATAGACCAGGTCGTCCACATCCAACTTGAACTCTGCCACATTGGCAGCATCCAGGAAATGTGGTCTCATATCTTTGGCTAACTGACGAAAGTCAAATAAAAGCATAAACCAATCAGTTTGCAAATTGAGACCAGTATGCAAGATGTCATTTAGTGACAGCCCTGTATGTGTCTTAGCGCTAGCGTACAGCACAATCCTAGGCATAGGATTATCAGGACGAATGGCGGCATGATGGATGTAATATCCTAAGAACCTCATATCACCTTTGATTATACAGTGATTAGGCAGTTTATTTGTGATACTATCAACGACAAGTGCATGTATATTACATTTATTATTTGAATACACGCGCGACTCAATGTCTAAATAGACGTCACTGAAGATTGGTCGTGAAGCTGAACCAATTTCTTTGACAAAAGAATTACTCAAAGGAATTATTGGTAAATTCAGTGACTTACAACAATCTATCGTAATCAAATTATTCTGCGAGCCATTATCAATTAAACATTGAACAATCATTTTCTTACTATTTTTAAGTTTCGCATATATTTGAGCAGTTGAAAGTAAACTAGTCAAATTAGGCGTTACTCTGGCGGCCAATAAGCATGAAGGGCTAACGTGCGAGGGTTCCTCTAGTTGCATATTGCAATTACCCGTTCCATTGTTACTGGATGGCACTAGAGGGGGGGAAGACTTCTCCTCATTGGTTCGTACTTCTGACGTATGTACTTGAGTGTTTGATTTTAAATTATTCCCACCACCAAAGTGCAGTAAGGTATTATGCGATTTTTTGCACACATCGCACACAAGCGTTGATTTGCAAGAATTTACAGTATGTGATGTGCTAAAACAATTTACACATAAATGTTTTGATTTTATAAAGTCAAAACGGGCTCGTGGAGATCTCACCGCCCTGAATCGAGAGCAAGCAGTAATTGCATGTTCAGTTTTTTTACAAAACATACAAGCTTCCAAGGGCATATTCTGAGTCGAGAATGTACGTGCCGAGGCTAGTATCAGGTTACGAGTTCGTTTGACCGGTAAAAAAAGATCATCAAAAGCATTTAAAGCTTGAAAATCTGGTTTAAATTCTGGATTTAAAGTTAACTGACAATAATTAATATCGTCAATAATGTTTTCAAACTGAATGTACATTTCATCTATTAATTCGGTCTGATCTATGAAAGTTTCATTATTCCTAAAATCGAAATCAGAGACATTTTTTGTCAAGTTAAATAGATCATTAATACGTGAAAAAAGTTTTTCCTTTTTCGCTGTTAACGAAATAAGCATTCGATCATATTGATCATTTGAAATTTCTTCCGTAAACCTCAGCATTTTTAAAGAAGTACAACAATTTTATCACACGAAAAGTTAAAGTTTAACAATAAAATAGGTATTTCGGTATTTACCAAAAAATTACGTAATCCGACAATCCTTTGTTTATGTAATTATTAAAAATATGCTACTAACAGTAATGTTGATTTTTCTGCTTCAAATTTACCAAAAAAAATACGTAAATTGACGCTTTCTAAATAATTCTATAAGAGGTAGGTATTTCAAGAATATTACCAAAAAATTACGTAAATCTGAAACCTTTCTTGTAAAATTTATGCTGTAAGAATTATCAGGCTTGGGTAGGATAATAATTAAATGTTATAGAGTATAATGAAATTTGTCAATTAATACACAAATTCCAACTAACATCCAACAAATATTATTAGAACCAGCAATATAATATAGGTATTCCGAAATTTACCAAAATTACGTAAACCGAATTTCCAAATTATAATATTACCTTGCTAGAACGTATCCGTAATTACGATAATTCTGCGAACATCCAAATATGTCATCCAAAAGCAAAAAACAAGACCAGCTATAGTTCTCAAAAAATGAGAGGTACTTCAAATTTACCAAAAAAAATACGTAAATTCGAACATCCATGTAATATCAGCTATAATCTCGAATTGAATGAATAATCCAGGCTACGAAGGACCATTAAATATGTAGGGGCGTGTAAATAGCCCCTGACACGAGGGAATGAATACCCTATGTAAAATTAACGAAAATTGAATTCTTCCCTATGTGACACAAAAAACAGTTGACCCAGCAATTCCAAAAACCAAAGTGAAAACAAACAAATACTCACTCAGAGAATGCAGCTCAGCCACGATGTCCACACAAAAAGACACTTCTTTTCAATAAAAATGTCAAGGCGATATTGCATAATCTTAACAGATGTTTCGCACAGCAAGGAAGTTTCAACAATGAAAAATTTGCATATTAATAATGCGTGCCAAAATCCAATCTTAGGTACAACAATAATTCACTCACTGGGTGAACCACTGGATAATGACTGACCAGTGACATCTGTTGGCCTTTCACTGACACTCCCGTCAGAAGTAATTGCCTGATTCACAAAGGTAAGGAAATGCATGAATATACTGCATTTCAAGTCACATAGGTTAAATTCAATACAATACAAAAACCATAGATGGCGCCCTCATGGTCTTATAGCATAAATTATTAATTTATTAAGAAAAATGGATCCATATATATTTATGGCGCGTATCCAAAGCTTCTTCGGAAAGGTTTTCACTATGTGATGGCATTATTTATTTTAAAGAAAAGACAAATAACTTTGTTTACATCACTTTTATTTACACACATGTTTCGTGAACGATGTTCACATCATCGGGATCTTTAATAAATATTATAACTTCGGGAGGACAAATGTCGATTCATCGGTACCTACCTATCTATTGTATCCACTACTGTGTATCATGAATAATGATATTTGAACATGGTTTTTACCATGGGTTTCCAGGCACAGTTTACAAATCCCTTAAATTAGGCTGGTATCTGTAAATGACATGGATCCAGGTTTATTGAAGCATGCAGATCCCTGTTTGCAGGAAGATGGGAGATGGGAGATGGGAGATGCGAGATGCGAGAAAGGAGATGCACAATGCACAAATGAGTCCGCAATCCGATCTTTGACAAGATTCCTGTAATGGGAATTGTGAGATCCCGCATGATACTCGTACATACCCATTTCCATCCATGTCAATTAATTTCATCGTAACTTACCTGATGTCAGGACCGCATTTACTCCAAGCAATCCTAGATATCTGCCTAGGGCGGTAAACTCCAAATCAAAAAACCTAAACTAAATTTTGCCCATCAGATCTCGGGCGTATTCTATCAGATAATTTCCGCTTTGCCATAAAATCCAAATAAATGGTATGTATCGGAAAACAAAAAACTGGTTTTGAAATATGCTTTCAAATTTCATTATTATAAATAAGCATATAATTTCTGAAATATTACATTTTTAATATGAACATAAATGTTTAAAAATGTATTTTTTTAAGTAAAACTTCTTTACGCACGCTTGACTTCGGGAGTAAGCTGGTGAATGCGTGACGAGAGTGAAAGTGTAACGAAAAGTGTAACGATCGGGCGAGACGAAGGGTCGGGCGAGGCGAACGGAAGTTGAGAGGGGGATATACTCGTAAGTTAGTGAAGTTTTACTTCAGTCGTGTGGTCTAAAGCACACTCGTTTTTTTAAAATCTAAAATAGTGCTTAATGAAAAAAAATAAAAAACATGCACATTTTTTTTTTTTTACACGGGATGCACAAGAGTCCCAACTGCTCCCGTCTGGAGCCAGTGAGACTATGGCATCCCCAATTGGGGTATGTTGTGAGGCTAAAGGAATGGGGATGGAAGGAGATAGGGAAGAGGAAGGTGGGGAAGTACCTGGCTATTCAGATCTGGTCACCAAACACGGCTAAAGCCATTTCAGGCAACTTTTCAATTCTGAATGGTGGTCTAACACCAGGGCGATACTGAGAGTATCTTCCACTCTGGAACGTGCCGCAAATATACTATATATTATTTTAAATGAATTATTTGTGAAATACACAAATTAATAAATTAAAATTTATTTGCCACGCCGGGATTCGGTCCCGCGACCTTCGGAATGCGAGACAAGCGCCTTTCTGCTGCACTACGCCGGCCGTCAGATTAGACATCACCTCGCGGTTTTGTCGTTTTATAAAAATATGTGAATAAAAATTCTTGAAATTTTACATTATTCATCTTTTTGTAAAAAGATCTTCATACGAAAAGTAGAAATTTTGATTAAAAAATAAAATTCATTTTCAGCTAAAACAACATTAGTAATGTCGTATTTTTCAATCTTAGCACTCACTGAAAACTCACGGACCACCACTGCCGGATACCCCTGCTAAGTCACCAAACGTAGCGAACCACTTGGAGTGACCTATGGTCAGTACCGGATTATCCCTAAGGCAGAGTAGGCAACTGCCTAGGGGCCCCGCATCGGCTAGGGGCCCCGCGTCCAGAGAAAAAATGACTTGCTTCAATTAGTGAGCAACGAAGTTTCGGAAAAAGTCAGCTTTCAAGATGTTTTAATTTTTTTTATTAGGAACATTTACAGGTTAATAACATTAGGTACACGCGTTAAAGAAAAGAACAAATTAAAATAATTAGGTTATAACCCAATAAATAACTAATGTTCACATCATGCACAAATAATAAATAAATTGTAATTTAGAAAAGGGTAAAGTGCAGTGGCGGACTAAGCCCGTCAGAAGCCCGGGGCGGCAAAGTTGAATGAATCCCCCCTCCCCCCCCCCCGCCCTTAATGAAGTTAATGTAATTTTAATAAAGTTTTTATTCAGTTCACACGGGCCTCTGACTCTGGGGGGCCTCCAAACGCCTACATGTTTCCTTGATCAAATCCTAAACAAGGCGTTAAGGACACTGCAAAAAAATTGAATTATCCTCAGCAAAACGTTGAAAGCGTTTTTTTCGGAACTACGTTTTTCAACCTGGTTGACAACATATTAGAAAAACTATATATCCTATTAAACTATGCATTCACTAAATCCAGTCACCATGGCACCACTTTGAGATTTTTTTATAAAGGTCTATTTTTTTATGAACAATGAAAATCTTCCATAAAAAATCGAAAATAAAATTCGCTGGTCCGCCATTTTTATTTATTTTTTAGATATGAAAATTCCCCTATGCCATAGACAGTAGATTATCGAACAGATTAAGACTTGGTGCATGCACGGCGAATGTATAGTTTTTTTAATATGTTGTCAACCAGGTTGAAAAACGTGTTAAAAAAGTTTCAAGAAAAACGCATTGAATGTTGTACATTCAGAAATAAAAAAAGGTTTAACTTACCCCCCCCCCCCCCCCCTTAAAGCCTTGTTAAGGATTTGATCAAGGTAACAAGGAGGCGTTTGGAGGCCCCATCAACCTCCCCCCCCGATAGTCCTCCATTGGTAAAGGGGCCCCGAGACGTGCATTGCCTAGGAGCCCCGACATGGTTAATCCGGCCCTGCCTATGGCAGAGGTGTTGGTTATCCAATAATTGTTTTCCAGCACGGCGGCGGTACCCATACATAAGTCCCAAATTGGTTCTGTTTAAGGCTCGGTACAATTTTTGGAAGAGGGGTTCGGCAATATTTTACTGCTTAGGGTATTTGAAAACCTAAATACGGCCCTGCCTGACCTCACAGAGCGATGAACCATATCAGCTGTTAATGGAAGGATCTTAGAGGCACGACTGTTCCGATGACATAATATTGTGTGCTCCTCGAATCTGCATTTCAAACACCATCTCTCGGGAGAATCAAATATTATCTTTGCACAATTAACCCACAAATAAATCAACCGTCACTTAAATGACCTCTTCTAGCTCTTTTCTATTTTTTCATCATCGTTCAAGCAACATCTTTATTTTACTTTATTTTGGAAACAAACAGTTCAATACAATACTATTTTTTACATCAGCTTCACACAGGAGCCCCTGCGGAAAATAAATTCCCTAAGGACCTATGTCATCTTAGGAGATGCTGAGTGGAGGGTCTTTTTAAGGAATGGAAGGATACGAAGTTATGGAAAGGAAAAAGGTATAAGGGATGGGTAGGAATCTGGGGGTCAATGTGCCTAGGAGTGAGAACCGTGCGAATCCATCCCTCCAAGTGCGGTGCAAGTCGAGAGAGTCCGGCTGGAAAGGTCAAAAAGCTTCCCTCAACCAGTCTCTCTCGATCCGGCCCGCCACGCAGCTGGTGGGGCATCGGCCGCCAAGACCTGGAAAAACCTCACCCCATGAATCCAGGCACCCCTGCTAAGTTACCAAACGTAGCGAATCACTTAGGGTGACCTATGGCAGAGGTGTTGGTTATCCAATAAATGGTTCCCGGGGCGGCGGTATCGATATCCGCCTCCCAAATCAACAAAATATAAAAAAAAAATTGTTAGTCCATCGAATAGAATAAACCGTTGAAGTTTCCGCGTAAGATTCATATCATCATTACATAGTATAAAATGAAGTCGCTCAAAATGTATGTGCGCATAGATCTTTTTAACTACGCAACGGATTTTCATGCGATTTTCACCAATAGATAGAGTGATTCAAGAGGAAAGTTTATATGTATAATGCATGCTTATTATAGTAGAAAAAGGCCGAGAAATTCAAATATTCAATTCAGGCAGTGGGCAGCTGGCAAGCGAGTGGATTTTATAAAGGTTGGTGGATACGCGCCATAAATATATTTGGATCCATTTGGGCATTAATTTCTTTAAATTAATAATTTATGCTATGAGACCATGAGGGCGCCATCTATGGTTTTTGTATTGTATTGAATTTACCTATGTGACTTGAAATTCAGTGTATTCATGCATTTCCTTACCTCTGTGAAGCAGGCAATTACTTCCGACGGGAGTGTTAGTGAAAAGCCAACAGATGTCACTCCTAGTCAGTCATTATCAAATAATTCACCCAATAATTGAATTATTGTTGTTACCTAAGATTTGGCACGTATTATTAATAGCAGGGGCGTGCACAGAAATTTTAGTGAGCTAGAGGGCTAAGACTGAAAAATACAACGTTATTGATGTTGTTGTAGCTGAAAATGATTTTTATTTTTTTTCGAAATTTCAATTTTTTGTATGAAGATTTTTTATTCAGGGTAGGCATACCTATAGGTATGCCTACGCTAGATAAAAATCTTCATACAAAAAATTGAAATTTCGAAAAAAAATAAAAATCATTTTCAGCTACAACAACATCAATTACGTTGTATTTTCCAATCTTAGCCCTCTAGCTCACTAAAATTTCTGTGCACGCCCCTGATTAATAGGCAGATTTATATTTCATTGTTGAAACTTCCTTGCTGTGCGAAACATCTGTTGAGATTATGCAATACCGCCTAGGCAGAAATTGATATTTTTAATGAAAAGAAGTGTCTTTTGTGTTGGACATCGTGCATGAGCTGCATTCTCTGAGTGAGTATTGTTTTGTTTTCACTTTGGATTTTGGAATTGCTGGGTCAACTGTTTTGTGTCACATAGGGAAGAATTCAATTTTCCTTGATTTACATAGGGTAGTCATTCCCTCGTGTCAGGGGCTATTTACACGCCCCTACAGTTGGGTAATGGCGTTGTGTTTCGTTAGCCACAGCAACGTGTGGCCGGGTCTGCTAGTTTATTATATGCAACCAAAAAATAAATCATTAAAGAAAAACATAATTAGAAACGGTGGAATTGAGAGAAAAAGAAAATCTTAAAATTAAAACAGATTTTAAAAAGTATACTTACTTCTTCTTACTCAACAAACTTATTTTGTGGCACCATTTTAATTCTAAATTAAAAGAAGTCTTAGTTTTAAGAAGTGCTTACTTCATCAGGGTTTGCTCAAAACTAATTACAACAAAAGACAGACCGCTACCCGCATTTCTACCGATTTCTTACATCATCATCATCATCATCACTATTGGTTCTACAACCCCTGGTGGGTCTTGGCCTCCTCAAGAGTCTTCCTCCACTCATCTCGGTTTTGTGCCAGATCTCTCCAGTATGGAAGCTCCAAGATAGATATGTCTTTGAGGACGTTGTCGCTCCATCTTAGTCTTGGTCTTCCCAGGCTTCTTCGCCCTATTGGTCTTGAGTTCAGCAGGGACTTTGATGCTTGATGCTCGGTAATTCTCTCTACATGACTCAGCCACCGAAGTCATCCCAATTTTATAAATTTTGCGACGTTTAGCTCCTTAAACAAAGTATAGAGCTCATTTTTATAACGTCTGCGCCAAAATCCATTTTCTAGAACCGGTCCGAAGATGCGCCTCAAAATTTTTCTTTCAAAAACGTCCAGTGCTCGCTCATTCCTCTTAGTTAGTACCCACGTCTCAGCTGCGTACGTAAGTACTGGTCTGATAAGTGTTTTGTACACTAATATCTTCGTGTTTCTGGACAGCAGTCTGGACTTTAACTGGTTTTGTAGGCGGAAATAAACCGATTTCTTACATATCTCCTTTAAACATTTGAAGTTTTTAAGCTCTTAAAAAAAATGTTATTTATATAATTTCCAGATGCTGCCCACGCCGAAATGCAAATTATATGAAATTCCCTCCATAGAAAAAATCGGGAAGTATGCTCCAAAAATTATTAAAAACAAGTCGGTTTCTATTATCTTATAAATTATATTTGTGAAAACATTCACAACGTTTCTTTGAATGATGCTTAAGAACCTCCCACGAAATTTTTGCTCTATTTTAAACGAGTCGTGTTTTGTTGAACATTTTCGCATCGATTTTGACGCTTTAAATGTTAGCGCTCTCCTATAACATTCGTAATTTCATATCTCTCCATCTCCTTCTTTTCGGGCCTTAAAGATGTCAATGGATAGGCGGGAGTGGGAAGTGGGAGGGGGTAATAGGATTTTTTTTTTTAAGTAAAACTTCTTTACGCACACTTGACTTGGGGAGCTGTTGAACACGTGACGAGAGCATTGCGAAACGTGTGATAGGGCGAGGCGAACGGTTGAGGGGGAGATATAAGTTAGTGAAGATAGAAAGAGAGAGAGTTACGTTTCGTATATTACTGTAGGGGCAAGAGAGAGAGGTGCGAGCACACATTTTCTTTCTCTCTTTCTCTCATAGCCAGTTACGTTTCGGTTATCTAAGACAGTGCAGGCCTATTGTCTGTAGATATTGAAGGAGCTAAAAAAAATTTACTTCAGCCGTGTGGTCTAAAGCATACTGGTTTTATTTTTTATTTTACATTAGTTCTACACAGAAGACACTAAGGAAAAGAATTTCTTAAGGAATGCTGTGTGGAGGGTTATTAAAAGGAAAGGAAGGAGAGAAAGATGGGAATGTAAAAGGTAGAGGGATGGGTAGGAATCGGGGGGTCAGTGTGCCCGGGGGTGACGGACGTATGAATCTATTCCTCACACTGCGGTCGACCAGTGGGTCGAACAACCACTCAGTCTCTTCCGATCCGGCCCGCCACACAGTAGTAGGTCAAATTTATTATCATCCGTTACCAAGACCGAGGCAAACAACAGAAAGGTATAACAAATAATTTAAAATATTTTTATTCAAATTATTGATTTCGTGACAGTTAAAAATTAAGTAACAAATATACATGGAAAGTTAAACCCTTCAAAATAAATTGTTTAAAATTCATGTTCACACTAGTTTATGAAATAGGCAAAAATAGTTGGCACATACGACGCGGGCGTTGCAAAGGTCAAATACATCCATATTGTAAGTATTTGTCACCCAGACTACGTATTGGGGAATGCAAACTGTAGTTGGAATGAGATGTTATTTTATCTTGTTGTTTGTTACTGATTAAGCATACATTAAGGTGGGTCATTTAAAAAAAAAATTGGTTTTTTAATTCTCAGAGCGGTAAATAGGTTCAAAATGGGTTCAAAACGACGTGTTTAAAATTGTTCAAAATTCTGATACGATCTTCTTCCTCCGGATTCACTTCAAAGTTTTGAAAAATTTCATGTTAAGGGATTATTTCTAGTGTATGTATATAAAAGTTACTATGAATCTTTTAAACCATATTTTTTTTGTAATCTTTTGCTCTTCTATAGCAAATGTAGTAATCATTTGCAAAAAGTCCCAAAATTGAGTTTCGCAAAATAATGCCGAAATTTGAGAGGAAGAAGGATTTTGCTGGTATTTGAATAATATTCATTTATTTTTAAAATAAATAAATTATAATATTCCATCTATTCCGTGTTTTATTGAAAAATAATTCATTTTTAATGGTTTATCCAACATTTTTTTAAGATTTTTTAACAAGGATGAGTTTTTCTCTATTATGTGAAATTTCAAAGTCAATCCGGAGGAAGAAGATGATATCCAAATATTATTAAAAATAAATACGTGATTTTATATCTTCAATTAACACCCTTTTAGAGGTAGACAAATCAAAATAATATTTTTTTCCTATACAGTCGTGACCAACCTTAACAAACATATTTTAATTTTGCCTTACCTTTGTATGTATTTTCATTATTTTTATTTTAATATTTTCTTTTTCCCTCATTTCCACTACAATATGTATTTATGTTTTTCTTTAAGGGCCCGCAACCCGGATTTGTACCGATTTTTAACATATTTCCCTTAAACACGGTAAGTTTTAAAGCTCTTAAAAAAATATATGTTATTCTTGAAGATAATATGTAGACTTTGCCCGCGCCGAAACGCAAATTTTATCAAATTCCCTCGATAGGAAAAAATCGCAAAGTATGCTACAAAAATTATTATTAACACGTTTGTTTCAGTTATTTTACAAATTATATTTATGAAAAAACTCACAGTGTTTCTTTAAATACTGTTTAAGATAATGCCCGCGAGATTTTTGCTCTATTTTAAACGAGTCGTGTTTTATTAAACATTTTCGCAATTTTCGCATCGATTTTGTCGCCGTAAATGTTAGCGTTCTCCTCTAACATTCGTAATTTCGTATCTCTCCATGTTCTTCTTTTCGGGCCCGGTTGCAGAGCCTTAATGATTTATTTTTTATCAAAAAATATTACTGGAGTTCCTTATTCGAAAAATCTATGAGTGGCAACATTCTCGGAAGGTAGGCAAATAAAAATGAGGAACGTATTCGTATATTCACTATGACGCTTATTCAGACTCGGCTGTCTCTTTCACATACAACATACGTTCCTTAACTCTAATAGATCTTGTACCTGTAAACAAAACAGACAGATGGACAAATTAGACAAAATACGCGACGTCCGTTATATATGTACTTCCTGTTTCTGGTTGAGAAACAGGAAGTAAGTAAGACTGGCGCTTCAGAAGCATCCAATTTTCTGGGTGTCCGCCTGATCTTGTCTAAAACCATGCTCCAGTGCTTTAACCTCTCGGGCGGAAAATCCAGCCTTTAGTAATACGTTTCAAGTTAAATTTTTAACTATCTGAAAAAAAAACGCATTAAAAAGTCTTTCTTCGAGTTCTTTACGCTTCCGTGATGAATTGTATTTTCAAGCGCTCTTGGAATTTTTTCAATGGGATTTTTGGCTTTGTCTTCAGATGGTACAAAGTTAAAGGTAATCAGTACTTTATTGCCGTGAACGTTAGTTTATTAATGGAACACAAAAATTTATGAAGACAGTAATGGAAAACTTTACCCAATGAATCAAGAACAATCTACAGGGGAGACCTGTCCAAAACCGTATACCCAAGGAAAAAGCTCTATAGTATAGTAAATTAAAAGAAAATTCGGTTTACTAATTAGTTTTATTAACCCTGGAAAGATAGTCTGCGTAAAATTTACGCATGCGTGTTAGAATTATTGCTCTCTCGTTGTAATTAGTGCGAATCCGTCGCTGTGCTTTTTAGACATCTCACTCGCTGCATTGACCTTCCGTGGGGCGAACGCGTCGTGTGGTAGGTGTCACCAGTTTTGAAATAGAATGACCGCATGAGTCAAAAAGCGTAATATTGATATGTTCCAAAGCTATCTTGATTGATTTTTATGTAACTTAATGTTATTATTAAATATAATATTTCTTAATTATTAAGTCAAAATGGCTGATTATTAGTAAGAAATAAGTGATATGAGAAAAATGAAAATATTCATAAATTTTGTTGATTATTGGAGAAGTTTCGCGTTCCGTTTTTTTTTCATATAACAAATAAATATATTATATTCACAAACTGTTGTATTTCTTACATCATTTGTTTGTAAAAATATAATACCGACTGGTTTATTCAAATCAATTAAAAAAATAAAATATTACGGCTAGTTAAAACTCATGCGTCAATTTTACGTATGATTTATCTTTTCCGTTTATCATAATTTGATTATCTTTCTAGGGTTAATGAATTTACTAAGCAACAAAACACAAAAGAAACATCTCAGAAAACGTTAGTCGTAAATATACGAAAAAAATACAAGACCTCTAATATTTCCGATTTTGGGTAAAACCGTATACCGGGCTTATATTGTGTAAAAGCAGACTTTAAACGGCTTAGGCCTTCTGTCGTAGATAAAGCCAAATCTTGATTGTTTCTGTATTTATTGACACAGTCTTGTAATGTAAATTTCGGCTCTCCGTAGGTTTCTGCCGCTTTTAAGTATCCCATTGCACCTTCAACTACTCTCAAAATTGCTGTCCACATTTTTTCTGCATCCCAGTATTGTCTGGTAGTTTTTCTTTGGTAATTGAGCGGCTTGTTTGTAACACGTGTAAAAAAAAAAAAAAAAAAATCTGTTATGAAAATATTCCGGGTCAAAATCGTAAACTGGTCGGTTTTACCCCATACGGTTGTGCCCCGAGAAAAAAATACAAACATATTTCACAAATTGTTACGAAAATCACATTTCACTCACCTGCAAATTATAAAAATTTCACTATTAATCAATTCAATATCCGTAAAAATTACATCAGGATACCGGAAAACTTAAAACATATGTGGTATCTCGCCAGCGAGCAGACATGTACCATACGACAAGTTTCTGCTGACTTGCGTTGGTTTCGGAGTCGTATACGGGGGCGGATTGCGTGGCTGGAATACTTTAAGTAATAAAGCTTTTTTTGAGTAATACGGTTTTGCTCCGGTATACGGTTTTGTACAGGTCTCTCCTACATAGAGCAGTTTCACAATTACAAGATCCTCGGGCATGGGATGGTTCATATAACCTTCCTACAGTTTTGCTCAAAATCTGGGCATTTGAACACGTGCACTGCTGCCTTATGTATTAAATTACAGGTAGGTACTTCTTTTACCACTCTTCTGAATTCTTGACACAATTAGTTCCAATTTCGAAAATGACACTTATATTCAAAACAAATCCGAGTTCATTGAACGTACTTCCAGACAGACCCACAATCGAAATAAGTGGCAAATAGTTGGCAATAAAATTAAAATTATAGCACGGGACTCTTACGCGGTATTATTTTAAAAAATTAAAATAGTTCAAATGTAAGGTCATAATTGTCTACCAAATTTGACAGTTTCACATTTGACGAGAAAGATTTTTTTTTTAATTTGCTTTTTATTTTTATAATGTAGCATTTTATTTACATTGAGTTTTTAATTAGTTTAGCTTTGTTTGGTGACCAGATCTGAATAGCCAGGTGGTTGTCCACCTCCCTCTTTCCCATCTCCTTCCCCTCCTCACTGCCTCCACAACATACCCCAAATGGGGATACCCTGGTCTCACTGACTGCAGACGGGAGCAGTTGGGACTCTTGTGCGGTATTCGTTTTTAAAATATTACGTTTTGTTTTGAAGAGTTTTATTTCACATGTACATTTGTTACTTAATTCTGCTATCAATCTTAAAACTAACTTAAAATTTATGCAAGTAAAAAAACCTCGCTCAAAATCTACCGTCCCACTACTCGGTAGAAGTAAAACCTTCAGAAAACTAAAGTAAACAAGAGTGGGGAGGCAATGAAGCACCGCACAAAGAGGAGACCGATGGGCTACGAAGCACCGCACAAAGATGAGACCGATTATACTACCTCAATCTCTCGCAGTTTTAATTCCTATAGATGTACATGTTTCTCTCATTATAGTGTCGCTTTTTTCGTTTCATCGAGTTTCAAATCACAACGGTGCTAAAGAAGTTTTCACTTCAATATATTCGGACTGCTCTTCCAACCAATGATTTTTAATCAAAAGCTAGCTGACCCGGCGAACTAGGCACCGCCTCAGAATCAATAATTGCTCTGTTAACTAATTAGCTGAATTAAATTCAGTTTTTTTGTTAAGTTAAAAATTACACAATGAATCAATTATCGATGCGTAACTACCCGTCAGTATCAGATATGACGTTGTGTCCGGATTTATATTTTTTTTGATTTTCTTACTTTTCCACTTACTTACGGGAATTGCGTTTATTTTCTTTATACGTGTGAGGGAGATTTATTTTAATTATTGTGTCTTTCCTTTGGAGGGGTGCAGACATACGTTCACCGTTTGTCTAATTTTCGATTATTTTCATTTAGTGTTTAAAAAAGAGGCGCGCATTATATGTTTAAGAACAAAAGCAAAACAATCAGCGCATTGATATTTGACGTTTATGAATTTTTGGAATTCACTCACTATTCAATATTATATTTATCACAATATTGCTGCAGCTCTTTCAAAAGATGAAAATAAGTTCCAAAATGTATGAGGAAAAGAATTTTCTTAACAATTTTTCTTTCGTGAATTTTTCCGATGTTTAATAACCATTCTGCTTGTAGCAATCGGACGTGCTACGTAAACGCGTAAAGAAAACACTGAGATTAACTGTTGATTGTTTATTAATAAGAATTAATTATTCGCAATATTATACGGAGCGTGATAGTGGTAAATAACGCACAAGTTGTTTGACTTGCTATTCTATCGACTGACTGGGTCAAACCATTACTCCAGCTTTTATAATGCCGTGGCGGAGGTAACGGTTTAATGATTCGGCTGGTAATATCAAGAGAATACGATACGTTTCTTGATGGTTCTAACGCCTAATGTACAGGGAATGTGAATGCTTCGGTACTTTCCATAAAGTGCGACGAGATGCCAAATATTCCAGCGCAGGTAGGTATTTCTTCGTGTTCCGTTCTCAGTTGTACCAGGCGGCGATGTCACCATATTGCACAGGTACATACCTTAAGTAGGTACGTACCTGAGTGTTGGCTTCGCACCATGCTATTCGGGGCGGAGACAAATCCAACAAATCAAAGATCATAAAAATCGATCCAGCCGTTCTTGAGTTATAAATGGTGTAACCAACCCGACTTTATTTTATGTATTAAGCTTTATATATTAAAAGGTCACAAATATCTATTTTTAAAACAAAACAAGAATATCGTAGGAAATATGAGCGCTCCATGTTTCTAAATGAATTTACCTGTTCTCGCCTGTCGCTTCGCTTTGTCGCATTATTTCTTACCAAGTTTTCATAAATTCATTTACGGAGAAACCACCGTCGAAAGCATGGTGTATTCCTAGCTTCACAGAGTACAGCATATGTGCATTAGGGTGGGACTTAAAAGTTACGAATTCAAATACTGATTTCAAAAAAGTTCGGCGACGGAAAATACAAAGTGATGAACTCGGCCACCCTGACAAATCGGCAATTCCCGAGCATTTAATTGAAACCCTCTTGAAAAGTCTTTGGAAGACTCAAAACACTCAGAGCACGCCTAATAACGGTGGCAATTGAAATTCACAAAAATGTCATTAATATTAAAAGAAAGACGGGGTCTACACCAAAACTAAATGCAAAAAAATCATTTTATATTATTCTTTAATACCGGCTTGAGCTGGCAACGCGGTATCGCATCTACATAAATAAGCAGACACTTATTGCCATTGATTAACAGCCTAAACTTATTAAAAAACGTCGTGAATATTTTATACAATTGATAAACAACCATGCATATGAAACCCTAATTAATATATATTAAACTGACAAAAAATCGTTCTTGGAAAGATAGATACTATATTATCCTGTCAAAGAGGGTTATTTATCTGTTGTATGTGTTACTGTAGAAAAAAACCCGTAAATTGGTAAATCTTAGGTTTTACTCATCGACCAAGTACTTGGTCGTAGGTTTTACTAGAAAATCTTAGGATTTACCAACGGACTTTTGCCATTAAAAGTTGGTAAATTTTAAAATGTACTGGAAAATCTTAAGATTTACCGTAATGCGGAACTTTTACAGAATCATACAGAGTGATATTAATAATAATTTCTCATAGAATTTCGGAATTTTTTCAAGGTATTTTAAAAGTGAATTGGTGAAGAGAAATTATGAACAAAAACATGATTTAAATCAAGTGTCATAATCACAAGCCAACCTTTTATTTTGCGGAAAAAATCATGCGCACGCGCATGCGCAGATATACCAAAATGCAATATTGCCAATTCTCATTTTTATTAATAATATTTCAAAAAAGAAAATGCACGGTCATTCAATGTTAAATTAAAACACCGTTTAACGTTTGGGAAGCGTTTTTTATAAGTAAGGCCGTAAAGATGATGAAACTGAGTTACGGACATATCTGTGTGTCTATTTGTGAGTACTTCTGGTGAAATTATTCAAACATGGAAATCCTTTCGAACAGATAATAAAATTCATCGAAATATCTGAGATCTGGGAGTCGAAATCTAAATTGGCGATTTCAGTTATCTAACAAATTGGTATAGATTACCAGCCTTACTAAAAAACCCAGTGAAAATTTTATTCAATTGACAAACGGCCGCGGATGTGAAAACCTTACTAATTAAAAAATTGTTCATGGAAAAAAATACACTTGGTTTACACGGCCTGAGGGGGTAGTTTATCTCTGTTTTATCAATGATCTTTGAACGAAATTTGAAATTTTTGCAAAGTATTTTGAATGTTCTATATATTTCTTATTTTTGAAGGTGTCGTAAAAACAAATAACATTTATGAAAACTAGATAAAATTACCTTTTAGATTTTGTAATTGAAATACACTTTAGTTTTTAAAAACTGACATATATTAAGATTCAAACGCGAAAAAAAATGGATTTTTTTTTACCAAAACATATTTGATGAAAGTGTACAGAAATTTATAAAAAAAACAAAATTAAAAAAATACACACCTTTTATATTATGAATTTGGAACGAAACTGCCACCTCACTTTTTCCTCGTGCATACAATAAAAAATAATAAAAAATTTCAAAGTTTTTTTAATGCCAAAAAACTAACCTAAAAAAATTATACCGACTTTTATAACAGATTTCTTGCAACTTTAAACCGTTAATTTCATTGATACGGTTAGGTACACATGTATTAGATATTAATATTTAAAAAAAAACACCACTTTTATGAAATTCAAATAAAATAAAATACTTTAGATGTAAATTTGAATTTTCATGTTTCACATAAAATACTTATTGACATTTCAATTTTCAAAGTATGATTATGGTTATTATAACTTGACTAAAACTTATTAAAACCACAAAAAAACACGGTAAATATATCAATTATGCGAATGTAATAGTGAATTAGTCATATTAATAGATATTACGATCAGATTTGTGTAATATTTCACAAACACCCACGAAGTGAGTTTTTTTTGGCGCTTTTAACGCGAATGACGAATGCGAAGGCGCTGCCATCTAGCGGTTCTGTAGGAAAACAAACAATTAAATTATATACAGTATGAAAAATTACATTGTTGCCAAACTTATAAAATACATTTTAAGAACAAATCTTATTAGTAATGTTATCTTGTTTTAGTGTATTTTTGTTTTATTCGTGTTGCTGCAGCAACGCGGATAATCGGGCGTGCTGTGGTTTTTTTTAGTAAGGCTGTACATGTCTAAGGATTTCTGCTTAGGTCACACAACTTTTGAGATAAATTAAAATAAGCTGGATGGATAGGGTTACGAATGAAGATGTTATGGTTCGGAAGAATGAAGAAAAAAAAGTTATTAAAACTATAAAAATCCGAAAACTTCAATATCTTGGACATGTGATGAGACATCCAGAGAAGTACGAGATCTTGCATCTCATAATGCAGGGAAAGATTGCCGGAAGACGGGGCCTTGAAGAAGAAGAACCTCATGGCTGAAAAACATGAGAAAGTGGTTTGGCCAGTCTACTATTACTATAGAGCTGTTTCGGGCCGCAGTAAACATAGCCAACATGATAGCCAACGTCCGTTGAACGGACAGGGCACGAGAAGAAGAAGAAGAACCTTTGAGACCCTGAGAGAACGATATTTTAACAATATGATTCCCCGTACATAAACGAACCACCCTAAGGATCCTAAGTACTCTCAACTCTCGGTGTGGTGGGGCGCGTCGCACCTGCGGATAGACCGCCAAGATGAGGTTCTTTGAGTTATGGGAACTTGGTATAAGGCGTCACCTGGTGTTAACATGTGTAAGTATAGAGATAGGCCAAAGAGCAAAGTGCATACATCATCTTCCATATGGAAATTAATATATCAGTATATTACAAAAGCAGAAAATATTATCGTTTTATTATTGGTTCTATAAAAATATTAGGTTCTTACATATGAAATTGGCATTAGTCGATTTTTTTTAATACAATATATTTATTTAATCAAAGTGTGTACCATTGCTATTTATGCACTTTTGCCATCTCATAGGTAGTTCATCGATCCCTTTACTAAAAAAACCATTCGAACGGGAATCAATAAAATCTTTGAAAGCGGTTTGAACTGCCCCATCGGAGTGGAATTTTTTCCCTTGCAAGAAGTTATCCAAAAGTTGAAAAAAATGGTAATCTGTTGGGGCAAGGTCCGGAGAGTACGGTGGATGTCTTAGACATTCCAATTGAAGCTCCTCTAATTTGGTATCCGTCTGTTGTGCAGTGTGTGGTCTAGCGTTCTAACGCGCGTTTGTTGATTTGCTTCACTCAATTCGTGAGGTACCCACCTTTCAAACTTTTCACCTTCCCAATTTGCTTCAAGTGGTTTAAAACAGTTTTATTACTAACACCGCAGCCTGCAGCTAACTCGGACGTGGTTTCCGATGGATCCGCTTCCACAATAGCCTTCAATTCTTCATTATCAACTTTGGTCTCCGGCCGTCCACGGGGCTTGTTCTGCAGGTCGAAATTTCCAGAACGAAAACGTTGGAACCAAAAACGCACTGTGTTTTCTTTTGCGGCACCGTCGCCATACACATCATTAATCCTTCGAGCCGTTTCTGCAGCACTGGTGCCACGGTGGAACTAGTACTCGTAAATAACGCGATATTACAAGTTTTCCATTTTGTAAATAAAAAAAACAATTATGGAAAAAACAAATGAATTATAATTTTCGAAACACAAATACATGAGTAAATAGCAATATAAATTTGAATTTGGAATTCCTAACCAAAGAGAAGATATTTGAGATCAAAGTTGTCAGTACGGTAAAACGCCAATTTCATATGTAAGGACCTAATATACATTTTTTGATATAGATGAGTTATGAATTAGGCATCATTAAGAGAGCCAAAAATGGATGTAATCTTATAGTAACGTATATCGCCATGAATGTAGGTAATAGTCATAAAAATCGCTTAGCAAACGTCTGTAATAACGTAGTAATGAGGTCAAATTGTTTTAATTTTATTGTGAATAATTTTAGATTAAGGGAAAAAAAGTTAATCAATGGAAACTGTCATAGATAATTTTAGCCATTAAATTGCATAATTCTTAAATAGTTTGTTATATGCATTCATACATTTCTTATGAAAATTACAAGTGTGCAGTTGACACGCGGTAGAAGTGAAACCAACAGAAAACTAAAGTAGACAAAAGTGGGGGGAACCTAGTAAGCACCGCACAAAAGAGAGGACCGAGTATTCTATCTCATTTTCTCGCAGGCTAAATCCTATGGATGTATATGTTTGTCTCTCTTTACTGGCGCTTTTCCGCTTTATCGAGTTTCAAATCACAACGGTGCTAAAGACGGTTTCACTTCAAAATGTATTTTTTAATGGTTTACGCTTATATATTTTTTTTTGTTTTTCATTAGCTTCATTGTAATAATAATTATTGTGGTAGGTTGTGGGGCTGAATATGGGTAATGGAAGGAGATGGGGAAGAGAAAGGTGGGGAAGTACTTGGCTATTCAGATCTGGTCACCAAACGCGGCTAAAGCCATTTCACGCAACACATCATTTCTAAATGGTGGTATTTCAACAGGGCGATACTGACAGCATCTACCACTCTGGGAAAGTGCCGCTACTATGTATTATTTTAAGTGAATAGGTAGATTGTGAAAGAATACAAATTAATCAAATAAAACATTACTTGCACACGCCTGGTTTCGAACCCGCGACCTCTGGATCCGTAGCCAAGCACCGTTACCATTCCGCCACGGAGTAAAGCGTGTACAAAATGTAAGTCAAAATAAAGAAAGTGGTTCGCTACGTTTGGTGATTTAGCAGGGGTGCCAGGGTTCATGGGGTGAGGTTTGTCTAGGTCTTAGAGGCGGATGACCAGGACACACTGAACCCCAGATTCCTACCTACCCCTTAAACCCGTTTCATTCCCAGAACTCTCCTCTCCTTCATTTGCTTAAAAAACCCTCCACCCAGTATCCCCAAAGATGACATAGACCCTGAGGGAAATTATTTTCCTCGGGGCCTCCTGTGTGTAGCTCATGTAAAAAAAAATAATTAAATATTATAATATGAGATTTTTTTACTCAAAAAGTTAAAAAAAAAAAAATCATTTTAATAGGGAATGGAGAAGGGCATCCCGTTCCCGCCATACTATTGTTGTAATTAGTGTAAGTAAACCCTGACGACGTAAGCATTGCTTATTCATCGTGTTGGTTTTTTAAACAATAAAAATGGTTTAACCACTAAAATTTAAGTCAAAATAAAAGGAAGAACTATTTGCATACCAAATCAGATCTATTACAACTTCTGACAAACACTACCCAAGGCGGTCTGATGTAGGAAGCCGGTATATTATAACGAAACGCTGGTTGTTGACAATATTATCATTCCTCACAAATAATGTCATTCCTATGTTTACTGCGGCGGTCCTAAACCAAATACAAAACAAAACTTCAATACGAAAAGTAACTGGGGAGATATTTATATTGGCTTGTGGGATAGAGAAATACTCGGGGATACACGGGATCCTCGAAACAGGAATAATGGACTTAATAAAAAGTTCCCCTACACTTAATAAAATTCCCTACCGGCGGCGCGCTGGGCCAGGCGAAGGAACCTAACCAATGTATGCTAGGTATGTATCTACTTGTATGAACTAAATTTTTCACATCCCGGAACTAATTCTCAAACATTTTTGATACAAAATAGTTTTTTTATCCATTTTTTAATGCCATGTTTTGTCGTCGATTCAGAGTATATCTTAAAGACACAATGGGGTAGACACGTCAGGGGTCCTAGCATGGTTGATCGTTAAGGATTGATAGGATAACTTTCGGTAACTTCTCATCGTTCGCTAGGACAACTACATACCACTAAAGTACATACAACAGTTGACGTCGAATATGTGTCATTGTGAACTGTTACTTTTTCATTAGTGTTATTTAGACTTTTTGATCTTGCAGATCTTAAATAATACGAGTAAATAGTCGAGATGAACATTTATTTGTTCATATGAAGCGGATACTTTGTGATGTGACATTATTAATTTAAAATAAAACAATAACTTTGTAAACACCACTTTTATTTTTATACTTTATGCCGACCGGGTTTCGCTACAACCGTAGCTTCATCAGGGCAGTATAATTCTCTACTACAGTATAATCAACTAAATTTAAATAAAAGTCCCATACTAAGATTGTTCCCTATTGATAAAGAACACGTCCGTTCCCTTCCCAATTCTCCATCTATGTCGTCTTCCTCCCCCTACACTTGACGAGTCCGGCCCATTATATATTATAACACACATGTAACCTAATGTTAGTAGAGAATTATACTGCCCTGATGAAGCTACGGTTGTAGCGAAACCCGGTCGGCATAAAGTATAAAAATAAAAGTGGTGTTTACAAAGTTATTGTTTTATTTTAAATGAACATTTATTTGTAGAATATAAGTCTATAAGCTACGTGCTAGCTATCGAAGCTGTCTGAGAGTAAGGAGAGCGAGCAGGAACATCCATCACATTTTATACACTGTTTCTGCCGTCTCGCTTTTGCATATTTGAAAAGGCAGGCGTGCCACCAAAACCTTTCTCACAATTAGCGATCTGCAATTATGCTAGGGAATAATGAGAAAGTTATCCTATCAATGCTTTTCGTTCGCCCATGCTAGTACCCCAGGAGTAGCAAGGTTGATCGACAAAGGTTTTATCGATAATGTCGGTAAATTGTCATCGCTCCCGAGCACGACTGCAGACTAACAACAAAACTAACTAACAAAAGACAAGTGTTCCTAATTTTTGTTGGTGATGTCGTGCTCTGGAATGATGACAAGTTACCGACACTATTGTCAAATCCTTTAACGATCAACCGTGCTAGGGCTAGGTACCCAGGGAGTCTATCACAGTGAAATCGTTAACTTTACAATATCGGATCGATAGGCGTAACTTCCGACGATTTTATATCGATATACCGTGCACGGTTTCATTGACGACAGTCGTACCGATATTGACAGGGAATAAATAAGAAATCGATATACCCTGGCTACACTGGCGGATCTGTCTACGAATCCACATTCCGAAAAGTAAAACGGCAATCAATTACGTAAAAATGTTAATAAATTGGCAATATTGAATTAAAATATCTACTAACCTAATTATACATTGGCACTAAAAGGGAGTTAATTACGTAATTTACGGTTAAAGTCTTTTATCATATTTCAACACTATTTTCGTTTCTCAAAGATCAAATGGAATAAGTCGCTTGAGCTTTATAATAATAATAATAATTGGATGACTTCTATAGCGCCATTTTCGTTTTTTTTCATTTCGAACAAAATTATAAAAAAAAATTGGCAAATTGACAGTTAACCAAAACCTATCTAAACCTGTCTACGGAGGCCGCGCTAAAGTTTATCAATCGTTGGTAGGAGTACTTGAGTTACGTTAAGACTCCAGATACTAATATCTACAGCCTGTATGACGGACGAATATCTACAGCTCATATGTTGGACTAATATCTATGAACTTCAGAGTGAGTTAATATCTACAGAGCTAAGGTCGGACGAATATCTATGACGGTCCCAGTGGTGACTAATATCTATAGAGCGTAGGTTGGACTTATTTCTACAGAGGGCAGCTGAGCAAGAGGTTGTACGGAAAAGCATAAATTACTTCAATTACGTAATTACTAACTACGCAAAGGCTTAAACGTTTAAAGTACGTACATGAAGTTTTTGCATAATATTACGGATTTAGCTGTTTACGAGGACAATAATTTATTGAACAAAATACAAAGATACTTATTTATTTCGAAATAAACGGCACCACAACCTAAGCTAACCTAACTGACATAGAAATGGTCATGGTAACAGACTAAATAATTTAGAAGCACTTGAAATAAAGAAAGCTGTTAAAAGAAAAACCCAAATCCTTAATAATCAGCTAAATGTGTCCAATAGTCCGATATTAGGGATTTTTACATACATAAATTAAGTTTTTTTAACTGCATACGCAATATTATGATTATTTCCTTTTGGGGTATTATGCCGTGTTGCGCTGTCGTGGGCAGATGTGCCCTGATGATGGACACTGTAACGCTGTCCGAAACGTTGGCTAAAGGAGGAGGTAGCGCAACACGGCATAATACCCCAAAAGGAATTAACCATAAAATTTTTGGC
Source organism: Limnephilus marmoratus (assembly GCA_917880885.1). Taxonomy (NCBI): domain Eukaryota; kingdom Metazoa; phylum Arthropoda; class Insecta; order Trichoptera; family Limnephilidae; genus Limnephilus; species Limnephilus marmoratus. Next base: position 42,850,082 of record OU862928.1, read on the forward strand.
CGTGAAAATCTAAAATCATATCTGCATACGCAATATTACGTTATTCCAATATGCTTTACATAATTGTAAATCCAACCTCTGCCAGTGCTGTAGATATTCGTCCACACTTTGGTTCTCATAGATATTAGTCCGATTTGTTCAGTTTTTGGAACTCCTGTAGATATTAGTAGACGCCTCCCTTGTTAACAATCGTTGACCGTGCTCGCAAATATTGATAGCTGATTATAGATGACGGATTTGGTCAATATCGTATTGATACAGGGTTTTATCGCTTGTCCTTGCTAGACCTACTGCTGGTGCAATAACAGATAGCTGATTATAGATGACGGATTTGGTCAATATCGTATTGATACAGGGTTTTATCGCTTGTCCTTGCTAGACCTACTGCTGGTGCAATAACAGATAGCTGATTATAGATGACGGATTTGGTCAATATCGTATTGATACAGGGTTTTATCGCTTGTCCTTGCTAGACCTACTGCTGGTGCAATAACAGATAGCTGATTATAGATGACGGATTTGGTCAATATCGTATTGATACAGGGTTTTATCGCTTGTCCTTGCTAGACCTACTGCTGGTGCAATAACAGATAGCTGATTATAGATGACGGATTTGGTCAATATCGTATTGATATAGGGTTTTATCGCTTGTCCTTGCTAGACCTACTGCTGGTGCAATAACAGATAGCTGATTATAGATGACGGATTTGGTCAATATCGTATTGATACAGGGTTTTATCGCTTGTCCTTGCTAGACCTACTGCTGGTGCAATAACAGATAGCTGATTATAGATGACGGATTTGGTCAATATCGTATTGATATAGGGTTTTATCGCTTGTCCTTGCTAGACCTACTGCTGGTGCAATAACAGATAGCTGATTATAGATGACGGATTTGGTCAATATCGTATTGATACAGGGTTTTATCGCTTGTCCTTGCTAGACCTACTGCTGGTGCAATAACAGATAGCTGATTATAGATGACGGATTTGGTCAATATCGTATTGATATAGGGTTTTATCGCTTGTCCTTGCTAGACCTACTGCTGGTGCAATAACAGATAGCTGATTATAGATGACGGATTTGGTCAATATCGTATTGATATAGGGTTTTATCGCTTGTCCTTGCTAGACCTACTGCTGGTGCAATAACAGATAGCTGATTATAGATGACGGATTTGGTCAATATCGTATTGATACAGGGTTTTATCGCTTGTCCTTGCTAGACCTACTGCTGGTGCAATAACAGATAGCTGATTATAGATGACGGATTTGGTCAATATCGTATTGATATAGGGTTTTATCGCTTGTCCTTGCTAGACCTACTGCTGGTGCAATAACAGATAGCTGATTATAGATGACGGATTTGGTCAATATCGTATTGATATAGGGTTTTATCGCTTGTCCTTGCTAGACCTACTGCTGGTGCAATAACAGATAGCTGATTATAGATGACGGATTTGGTCAATATCGTATTGATACAGGGTTTTATCGCTTGTCCTTGCTAGACCTACTGCTGGTGCAATAACAGATAGCTGATTATAGATGACGGATTTGGTCAATATCGTATTGATATAGGGTTTTATCGCTTGTCCTTGCTAGACCTACTGCTGGTGCAATAACAGATAGCTGATTATAGATGACGGATTTGGTCAATATCGTATTGATACAGGGTTTTATCGCTTGTCCTTGCTAGACCTACTGCTGGTGCAATAACAGATAGCTGATTATAGATGACGGATTTGGTCAATATCGTATTGATATAGGGTTTTATCGCTTGTCCTTGCTAGACCTACTGCTGGTGCAATAACAGATAGCTGATTATAGATGACGGATTTGGTCAATATCGTATTGATATAGGGTTTTATCGCTTGTCCTTGCTAGACCTACTGCTGGTGCAATTTTTTTTTTATAACAGATAATTTAGTTTTTGGGCGTTTACTAAAAACAGTTTCAGATCAACTTTTGGAAGCTCTTTTTTTGTGTTTTTCAGAGGCACAGCGGCACAGCGCACAGCGCGAGCGGCAGCGTGTATGTTTACTATTCTCCTCGGCGACATGATTCGGGCGGAATTTAATACTGAGAATGTGTACGGTTTGCTGTGGCTGGATGAACCTTTATTATCGCCAAGGTGGGTGTCTTCTGTACAGTAACTCCCCGATAACTGAGCCTAATCGAAGAAAAAAAGGCATAGTTAAGGCTATTGACTTGCAAACCGATGGTCGCGGGATCGAATCCCGGTGTGGGCAAATAAATTTTATTTAATTAATTTGTGTTATTTCACAAATAATTCAATCAAATAATATATAGTATATTTGCGGCACGTCCCAGAGTGGAAGATACTCTCAGTATCGCCCTGACCACCAAGACTACCATTCAAAATTGAAACGTTGCTTGAAATGACTTTAGCCGTGTTTGGTGACCAGATCTGAATAGCCAGGTACTTCCCCACCTTTCCCTCCTCATCTATTTCCTCTCCCCACTACCTTCAGCCTCACAACAAACCCCAATTGGGGATGCCATAGTCTTATTGGCTCCAGACGGGAGCAGCTGAGACTCTTGTGAGGTATTCATATAAAATAATATATGTATATATAAGTTCTCGGTGTATTTTTTTTTTACTTGAATACCTCACAATAATCCCATCTGCTCTGTCTGGAGCCATGGTATCCCCAATCGGGATATGTTATGGGGCTGAAGGTAAGTGGGGAGGAGAAGGAGATGGGAAAGAGGGAGGTAGGGATTTACCTGGCTATTCAGATTTACCTGGCTATTCAGATTTGACGACCTCCGTAGTCCAGTGGGTAAGACACTTGACTCACAATCCGGAGTTCGCGGGTTCGAACCCGGCATGCGCAAATAAATTTTATTTGATTAATTTGTGTTATTTCACAATTAATTAATTTAAAATAATATATAAATAGTATATTTGCGGCATGTTCCAGAGTGGAAGATACTATCAGTATCGCCCTGGTGTAAGACCACCATTCAGAATTGAAACGTTGCTTGAAAATGGCTTTAGCCGTGTTTAGTGACCAGATCTGAATAGCCAGGTACTTCCCAACCTTCCTCTTCCCCACCTCCTTCCCCTCCCCACTACCTTCAGCCTCACAACATACCTTAATTGGGAATGCCATAGTCTCACTGGCTCCAGACGGGAGCAGTTGAGATTCTTGTGCGGTATTCACTGTAAAAAAAAGGTCACCAAATACGGCTAAAGCCACTTCAAGCGACGTTTCAATTTTGAATGGTGGTCTTACACCAGGGCGATACTGAGAGTATCTTCCACCCTGTAACATCTCGCAAATGTACTTTATATTATTTTTAATTAAAATATTGTGAAATACCACGATTAATTTAGACTTTGTCTAATGAGGTGGGTTAAAGAAATCTATGTACATAAATGAAAATAAAATAAACGCCCGGGTTGCCGGCACTGAAACTGAAGTGAAATAAAAATAAAATTTAAAATTGATTAACAAAGTGGTGTTTTTACAAAGTTAATTGTTTTCATTTCATTCAAATAAAATTTATTTGCCCACGCCGGGATTCGATCCCGCGACTTTCGGATTACTAGTCAAGACCATGGAGGTCGTTAGTGTTTTGGAATGTTGCATTGGAATGTTGATTTTATGTTGTTTATTTTATTTTATTTTAAGTTGTCTTATTGTCATGGTGTCTATTATCTCGTAAATTTCATTCAAGTTAGTGTAGAAGTGGTGTGGAGAATGAGTTTAATTGTTGGACTTTGTATTTTTTTTATATGATCTAATGCTATATTGATTGCACTTCCCCAAGTCTATATACCATACGTTATAATGGATTGACATATTACAAAAAATATGGTTTGTCGTGTACTCTGACATACATTTAAAGTTTTTCGCTTTACCAATCTAGTATGTTTTTCGAGGTAGTGCTGTATGTGGTTATGGCACAGGTATATCTACGCCAGGTGGGACCATCATATCACACATTCCATATTGCTAAATTCTCCGAAACCTGAACGAGGACGTATTTCATTCGAGTTTTTCGTTATATTTTTGGCCGATAATATTACCTACCTACTATTTTTCGGTGGCACTATCCGGGGAGATATCACTATTACATTTCAGGACTCGAGGAAAACTAAACGGTATTTTAAATTTCAATATTTCGATCACAGCAAATATTTTTTCCCAAGTAACAATTTCCTAAACAGCAGTTTCAATTTGAGAGGCGGGCAAGAGTTCAGCCGCCTCGGAAATTATTTATAAGTATTTGTTTATCGCCCGCAGGGCTTTGGCAGATAATTATACATTTATTATACAAGATAAACAAGGTGTTAAACAAGGCTGCGTAATGTCGCCGTGCTTATTCAATCTATATATGGATAATTGTATGCAAGAATTGAAAGAGATGGGATTGGGTGCAAAATTGAGTAATCTAGAAGTATGTTGCCTGTTGTATGCTGATGATGCGGTGCTGATATATAACACAGTATGCAATATAGTTGTGAATGATGAATACTTGGAGCAGGTGGATGAGTTTGTTTATTTGGGAAGTATGTTTACGAGAGATGGGAAGGCTGATAGAGATATTGAAAGAAGGGTGAATGCAGGTAACTCTATTAATGGAGGACTGAACGCCGTCGGCACCAACAAAAAACTGTCCAAAGACGCGAAACTAGCCGTCCATAATGGAGTACTGGTACCTACCCTGATGTATGGCAGTGAGGCATGGAACTGGCAGAGGAAGGATGAAAGTAGACTGAACGCTGTAGAAATGAGATCCCTGAGGCGTATGTGTGTTAAAACCATGTATGATCGTGTGAGAAATGTGGAAATCCGCAAAGAATGCAAGGCTGATGTAAGCGTGATGAGTAAGATCAAAAAAGGAACGCTCCGATGGTTTGGGCATGTAGAGCGAATGAACGAGGAAAGGAGTGTAAGGAGAATATATGACGCAAATGTGAATGGTAGAAGAAGTCGAGGACGCCCAAGAAAGACATGGCACGACCAAGTGAATCAGATACTTGAGTCGGGCCATGTCAAGAGTCAGAATAATAGAAGAGAATGTATGAGACGTTGTATGAATGTAAACGAGGCAAGGAATGTGTGCCAAGACCGGGATGTTTGGCGGTCCGTCCTCTCTGCCTACCCCTGCGGAGAAACGGCGTGATGGTTAGTTAGTTAGTTAGTTAGTTATTATACAAGTGTTTAACGTTTACAAACATTTTCAATACGGAAATCCAGTCCATTTTTTAAAAAAATTATTGAATGAATAATGACCTTCGAACTAAAATAACTCGTATTAATTTTTAGTTTTATAATAATTAAAATAATTGTCAAAGTTTTAATTTTTCAAGATCCCCCGAAAACCACCGTTTGTATGGTGAATCGTGTGACGTCATCACTCACTGAAACTTTGTTTTATTTTCACCAGGTGTTGTCATTTTGTATGAAAGTTAAATGGAAGAAGCTATGAAACTATTCAATAAGTAAAAACATTATTTAGGTGGAATTATTAATTTATCATATTATATTATTATATTTTTCAATATTATTACGGGAGGTGGTATAAAAATAGTTTGAAATTAATATTTTCTTAGCTTTACGAATCGAAAAATGGAAAAACAAAGCATCGGTAGGGAACTGGTAAGATACGGCGCCGGATCAGCTGTTCGATGGCCGCCATTTTGGAATTCGGAGTTCGTGGCCGTGGAAGTAGCATTAAGTTTTTTTTTTGTACAGTTTACAAGTTTTTTAATATTTTAAATAATAGAGATACCTCTAATTTTGATACTGAATTATTTAGGCCTAAATAATGTTTCAATAAACACAACAACTAAATCTCTATAAACAGTTTGAATAACGTGAAATGTTTTTAATACCCATGGCTTGTGTCATACATTTCATTACAAAGACTGTAAAATTATGGCGAGTAGTGACGTCAGCACTAAACATTCAATAATACCAACTTAACAGTGTGTTTTAATGACACGATTAAATATTGACTTTTTAATATTTTTTTTAAAACTCTACGTCTAATATTATTTAATAAGACATATATTCAGAATCAATGTTTATTGGTCTCTACCAAAGATATTCAAATACGTCTCTACGAACATATTTTTTAAAGCCGTAATATTTTTCACTGGAGTTCCTTATTTATACATTTATATGTACCTAACAATAATTACTTAACATTTTACATTTTAAATAAACATATCAGTTATTTTCACATCTAATTATTTTTGCTTTGATGCAGGATAGATAGGTTTTTAAAATGTTGAAAAGGTCTGTGAAAGAAATCGCACTAGCGGTTATCGATATTATATGGTTAGTTAGTGCTATGGTTGTCACAGGGGAAAAGATGATGGAACCGATTGGACTTAACAGGGACACGGATATTTATAAAACTTTACATTTGAGGGTAGTTTATGAGGTTTTTCAATAATTCAAAAAGCATAAAATATCATTAATAATTCTCCACTTAAACTTAACAAAAAAAAAATCTACATTTCATCAATGGTCAGTCAGCCGAATAACTGCTCATACCTTCACTACGACCCTAACTATCCGATACCTATTGATTTTTTTATGTTTTAAGTTGCAAAATAAAAGCAAAAACCCCACAAATATCACCAGAGACCAAAATTTTATTTACAACTTTTTACTCCAAATAATGTCAAGAATCGCTGGTTAGAGTAAGTCAAGTGCATCATTTAGCACCCTGTATACAACCTCTGCCGTAGATCATACCTAGTGGTTCGATACGTTTAGTGACTTAGCTCGTGTGTCCGAGATCACGGGGTGAGGTTTCAAGGCTTGGCGGGGCGGATCGGGAAAGGCTGTTTGATGGAGACCCTTTGACCTCTCCAGCCGGACTCTTTCGACCCATCGCTTTGCGTTCACCTCCCTCACTCCTGGACACACTGACCACAGATTCCTACCCACCCCTCATACATTTTTCCCTGACATTCTTTCTTATCCTTCCTTTCCTTTAAAAGACATTCCAAACAGCATCCCCAAGTCGTCAAACCTGAGTAAAATTATTTTCCCCGGGCTTAGTGTTTGGTATTAAAAAAACCATCAAATTTCGTGAAACATTGTGAAATATAAAAGTCGCCAAAGGATTGAAAACGCATCTCTCCAACATTAACACATTCCAAACATTAAAAAAAATCTACCAGTAGAAAACAAAGTTTTATTTAACTATAATCTATTTTCAAATGTATCTTAAAACTTTTTTTATTTGACTGAAATTTGAACCTTCCTACCCATTGATCGGAATTTTAAGGTAGTTAGCGATTATAAAATAAAAATTAAAGTACGGAAAGATGGAAATTAGATACATAACTAACATTTCTTCGATTGAATCTCAGATAACGCAATACTTTAAACCACCGCATCCGCGCTCAAAAAGAAGATGGAGAGATATGTAATTACGAATATTAGAGGAGCGCGCTAATATTTAAAGCGATAAAATCGATGCGAAAATTGTGAAAATGTTAAATAAAACACGACTCGTTTAAAAAAAAGCAAAATTTCGTGGAAGCCGTCTTAAGTATCATTTAAAGAATCATTGTGAATTTTTTCACAACTATAACTTGTAAAATAACTGAAACAAACATGTTTATAATAATTTTCGTAGCATTTTTTGCGATTTTTTTCTATCGAGGGAATTTCATATAATTTGCATTTCGGCGTGGAAAGCGTCTAGATAACATAAATTCAAGTTCAAAAATAACATTAATTTTTTTAGAGCTTAAAAACTTCAAATGTCCAAGGGGGATATGTAAGATATTGGTATATAAATCGCTAGTAGAGGGTCGTTATAAAAGTAAGTAAATGAATAATGCTATCCGTCAAAGCCTTCGTATATGCATAAGTTGCAGCATTTTCTTTCCCGAATCCCTTTGCATTATTCCGGAAGCTCGGATAATCGGATATTCACTACCCCCATTTCAATTTCCTTTGAGAGAAGCTCGGTGGTCTGGACCTAAATCATAGATCAGATCTATCGCAGCCTCCTTACTGCAGCCTCCACATGCAATCCTGCGCAAGACAATACCCGTATCTAGCTGCTATAGTGTTCTAGGAGGAGGCAGTGGCGAGTCATGGTCAATCCACGATTATTCAATCAGAAATTTGAAAAATAACCCGAAAAAACTTCTTTTTTTTTGATCTGACGTTAACAAAACTTTGGGCGCCAGGTCAACGCCCACCGTACTCTCAAAAGGAAGCCGGCAATAAATTAATAGTCAGTTAATAGCAGTTGTTACTGGCATGAGCTTTCAGTATACACGGTGTCCGGAAATTCGTACTCTAAGCGAAAAGTGATGAATGTACAACAAGAACACGAAAAAACTTTTTTTCGATCTGAGCATTTCAATTTTTAACAATAATTTTGGTGCCAGTTCACCAATTTGACCCATATTTCAATATTAATTATTCAGACAATATTATTATACTAGCTGACCCGACAACGGTTGTCCTGCCATATAAATTATTTCTAGAGAATATTTTGGTTGTTAAATAAAAAATAACGAATGTATTGTAAGTGTGTGGGGATGGGATCTACGACAGAAAGAGGAATGGAGCACTGTAGACGATGACCGCCGATACAAGCGAAAAAACACCTACTGAAGTAGGAAATGAAATAAATAAAATCAATATGATTTTCGAAGAGCAATTGAGTGTACGATATTTTTTGTCAGTCCGTCTTTAGCCAACACAAATAAGCTCGATGGTTTGCCCACGCGAGAACATAATGCCGAATGAAATATCAAAATGACGCGACGCTTCTCGTGAATGTCTTGCGCATGTTTGGATGAAAGTTCGATGAGGCAGACGTAGCGCCATCTGTCATTCAACAACATAAATAATTTCGTTCTGTTTTTTACGGTTAAATTTGTTCATACAAAAATTAGAAAGGTGGGGGTAGGAGGATTAAAATTTGGGATTATAGGTATTTTTTGATGCCAAATAAAATAAAAAATAAAAAGAATGAAAATTGTCAAAAAAATATAACATTTTTTCTGGATAGCGTCTCCCTAATTACCTGACGGTATGAAATTTACTTTGAAACCTATTCTCACACCTACCAAATATACATTAAAAATTTCATAAAAATCGGTCACGCCGTTTCGGAGGAGTGCCACCACAAACACCGTGACATGATATTTTTTATGTATAAGATTGATTCCGGTATACTATGAGAGCTCGAAATTTAAAACGTGTCTCCACTACGAAAGTTCTTGGTATTATGTTTGATAGTAGGTTAACTTTTCATGTTCATATCGTAGCGACGTGTAACGCTGAGAATGCTGGGTTTTGTCCTACTCACTGCGAGAAATTTCAGAAAAACCCGGGTTCTCACAGTACTATACAATGCTTTGGTTAGCAGTATGCTTGAGAGTGGATGGGTGGTTTGGAGCCCACACCAAGTACTATACAATGCTTTGGTTAGCAGTATGCTTGAGAGTGGATGGGTGGTTTGGAGCCCACACCAAGTACTATACAATGCTTTGGTTAGCAGTATGCTTGAGAGTGGATGGGTGGTTTGGAGCCCGTACCAAGTGAAGTATTCCCTCATGTTGGAGAAGGTTCTTTCCTGAGAAGATTTCTCTACCTGAGGGAGTATGGCTACTACCCGTGGCTCTACCCTACCGACTTTCTCTTAGGCATGCTCGGTTTGAAACGTCTACGGGTCAGAAGGGATGTGTTCATTGTAACACATTTCTTCAGACTAATTCGTGGATGGTTCGAAAACTCGGCTATCACGGAGAGCATTAGTTTTATATTGTCGGTAGTTATCTCCTTCACTGACAGCATAGACTGTTTAATCTCCCGGCTTGCAGAACTAACTTGCCAATGGTTGTGCCAGTCGGGAGAGCTATCTAATTGTTAAATAGAATTATTTCGAATATCTAACATCAATGAAGCAAAATTCAAATAGCAAGCTTTGTTGCTGTTAGTGTTAATATGTTTATCTCATCTAAAATATTTTTCAGTTTTAAAAACTCATTGAAATTATAGTTTTGTAATGTTTTTAAAATGGATAAATTAAATGGAATTGAATTCTTTTATTTATTTATTGATCTATATAAGGTATGAACACATTATATAATTTGATGCCCGTCTCACTAGGATATACCTGTGTTGAGACAGGCGTAGAGGTACGAAAATTAATATCATATATAAAGGTATTTCAGAATATTTAGGTTAAATACATATTAATTTGAATACAATTAAAACATATCATACATAAGAGTATTTAAGAATATCATAAGAATATTTAAGGTTAAATAAACATCATTTGAATACAATTTATTAAATCATAAAGATGTTGGAAAGTGTGGGTAAATCCCATAAAGAGAGTTATCTTATAAATGAAGGAAGATATGTAGTAAAGTAATAAGTCCCGTCAAATCTGTTTATGGCATTAGATTATATAGGGTTTTATTATTTTAATTTGTTTTTTATGTAAAATGATATTTCTGTCTATTTGTAATTTATTTTCCAAATGCTTGCAGTAGAGTATATCTTGTTTGAATTACGTAATTGATTCAGTTTATCTAATCATAGCTGGTAGTGTATTGTGTAGTTTGCAAGCTATGTATTTAAAGTGTCTTTGTCCAAAGGTGGTTTTAGAAAAAGGAGTTTGGGGAAGTTCTTTGTTTTTGGCTCGGGTAATGTGTATCGTTTGTGTTGCTTTGTATAGGTTTTTATGTAAATTAACTAAGATGGATCTTGCGTAGAGCTGTTTAATGTCCATAACGTTGAAAGTATTGAAGATCGTATCAGTGCTGGTAGTAAGAGGAAGTTTAAGAATTATTTTTATTATTAGTTTTTGGGCTTTAATGATGGGGTCGAGGGCACTAGAATAAATGTTACCCCAAGCTAGAATTCCGTATTCGATGTGTGATTGGCATAGTGAGTAATACCCTGTTCTTAAAAGTTGTAGTTTGAGGAAATTGCGTGTTTGTTTGAAAAAGTATATAGATTTGCGGATTTTTTGTTGCTTCCAATTAAGGTTCCTTCCTTCCAATTAAATTAAATAAATTGAACTAACCCCCTAGCGACCGATTTTTTCAAATTCGAAAACCATTAATCGATTTTCTCGAAGTTAGCAATTTTATTTTACTTACATGGGCTCCACACAGGAGGCCACGAGGAAAATAATTTCCCCAAGGGCCTATGTCATCTTTGGGGATGCTGTGTGGAAGGTTTTTTAGGAAAGGAAGGAGAGGAGATTTCTGGGAAGGAAAAGGGTTTAAGGGATGGGTAGGAATCTAGGTTTCAGTGTGTCCTAGTCATCCGCCTCCAAGACCTCTTTTTTAGAGTAATTCTCGGGTTAAAAAGAGTGAAAGACGTGTATATATAACATTTTAACATATTTTTTGATAAAGAATGATATAAACATATAGCAAATAATAGATATGAAAGAGAAGGGAAAAAAGAAGTACAGGTAAAAGAAAGAGAATATTGTTTATCCCTAAGAGAAATATAACGAATTCGGAGATTGCTTTAGATTCCGCTCCTATGAACGGATATTTAAACAGGCTGATTTACGATAGGTATATGCTCGCTGATACGTGAATCTGTGCTCAAATCTAAGCGAACTAATTCAACCGCAGCATTTTGTTCACACGAACGTATTCCCCGCTTTCCTCTCTGGATTTTGTCACTACTGCACACATTTTTTAACGTAATATAGATATCGATCATAAGCGTGTCGGTACGTTTTGCTTTTTTTAGTTACTTCTTATAGATGTTAGGACCCTCCAAAAATTGTACAAACTTATTCCCCGATTTCTCGCTCGATTTTGACACTACTGCAAATATATTTTCATATAATATAGACATTGATCTTATAGAAGTTAGAACCCTCCAAAAATCGGTAAAATTGCCCGGTTTGGACGCCTAATATAAACTAGACAATGTATTGTTTAAAAAGGCAAAACGAACAGACAGAGTAATATAGTACCTATATTAGCTCCACACAGGAGGCCATATAGAAAATAATATTTCCCTCGGGGCCTATGTCGTCTTTGGGGATGCTGTGTGGGAGATCTTTGTAGAGGTTGAACAAAGGACACCAATCTGCATTCATCTGGCTATCCGATTTGTCCCCTAGCATCCAATCGAATTCATTCTCATGTCACAGAACTCTCAAAAACCAACGATTATTCTGTTTTAAGCTACCGGTCAAGACTCATTTGTATATCGTGTTTGTTCGCCCTTCATATTAATTATTATTGTTAATATTTAAATATAGAGGAATTATGTGCAAGTTGTAAATTGTTAATTAACCTTTAGGTAATGTTCCGAGATCTTACTTATTTGCTTTACCACACCTTTTACTCACTTTAAAACACGTAACACATCATCCTATAACTGGTGACCTCCATAATTGGTCACTCTATATCTTCTTAGGGAAATGAAAGAGAGGAAGTTCTGAGAAAGAAAAAGGTATGAGGGATAGGTAGGAATCTGGAGTTCAATGTGTCGAGGAGTGACGGACGTATGAATCCATCCCTCCCACTGCGGCACAAGACAATGGGTCGAGAGAAGTAAGAGTTGGAGAGGTAAAATATCATCATCAACCAGTCTCTCCCGACCCGGCTAATAACGCAGATCAAGCAGAGCAGACGCATTCGCCGCCAATACTCGGCCAAACCTCAACCCATGAACTTGGGTCACCAAAATTAGCGAACCACTTAGAGTGACCTGTGGCAAAAGGGTTGGTTATCCAAATAAATGGTTTCCGGTGTAGCGGTAATCACATCCGCCTTTCAAAATTAAATTTTCAATTGACATATATGGCATTACGGTGTGGGGAACCTTATAAAAAATCAAGTGGTAATTTGGCGCATTGCTCGTGGCGCACTATTCAAAGTATAGAAATATTTGAATCCATGTTTGTATTATTCTATTTTTGAAACTGAGAATGACAAAGGCGAGTCGTCGAATGTAGCATCACATTTATTAGAAAACAAACACTCGTTTGACAAAGACAGGGACGTTAAAGTTCTTCATACATGTAATAAAGGTCATAAACTAGATAGACTGCAATCTTTAGAAATTACCCACTTAACTTTAAAAAAACCCTAATTTTGTAATGAATAAGCAATTAGAATCATTTGCTAAGTCTCCGCTTTTGTATCCATTGTAATTTTCATAACAATTTCGAAATTAAAATATGTATTCAGTTTATATAATGACTATTCCTACTCCAATGTAAATATATATCCCTTCAAAAAGCAATAAAAAAAATCATATACATCATAAATATAATAACGATTTGACAATAAAATTAGGTCATTCATATTATTTGTAAAGTTTTTCCCCGAACAATATTGAAGTGAGCTACAAACCTAGCCTAATTAGCTAACCTAATTAGCCTACTGGAATTACTAAAATAATTGGAAATTCGACAGTCTAAAACGACTTAGTAACAAATGTAATCAATATGATTGATTAAAATCCTCGTAGACCACCCCTCTTCCCCTCCCCCTTATGTTATGTATATAAACCGTAGACTAAGAATAATTTGTACCAGTCTGAAGATGTCAACGAGCTGAAACCAGTTACGGTCAATAAAATTAAAGTGGAAATAAGTTTTATATTGGTTTTGTTATAATATATTGTATTTTTGTAGTTGCCACTGTTTCGAAGACCACCGCATAATGCACAAACGTTCCTTAGAGAAAACCGCCACTGTGTGCAAAGGATACATGTTGGTAGGGGAAGTGAGACGGTCTATGTCCTCAGGATCTTTCCTTGAATATTATGTGTTATTTGTCTTTCAACTTTTACACATGCCGTACCCGGCTTTGGGCGGGCTATAAGTTGAGTGCCTCAAAAAGGATTTTACATTATTGGTTTATTGAATTGGGTTGATGGCAGAGGCGGTCCGCTCCCTAGGTCAAATGATCTTTGACACCACCCCAACAAATTAGGAACAACAATATTGTGCATAACGGTATACACATCAAAACACCTGGTCATCCAACAGCCAAACTATTCATTAACTTATGAGAAAAATGAAAATGATTTTTTAAATTGTTTTTCCTGTCACACACATAAACAATACAATAAACGTTTTGGGTTTTTAAGTCAAAAAGGTAAGGCATTTTATGTTAACCTCATTTGGGTGGGCGGTATGGGTACTGCCGCACCAGGAACCATTTTTTGGGTAACCAGCACCTCTGCCATAGGTCACCCCAAGTGGTTCGCTAGGTGACTTTACAGTTTTTTTTACATCAGCTCCAAACTTTCTGAAGAAGATAATTCCCCTCAAGGTCTATGTCATCTTTGGAGATGCTGTGAGAAGGGTCTTTTTAGGAAATTTTCCTGCTAAGTTATCCAATAAATGGTTCCCGGGGCGGCGGTATCCATACTCAGCTCCCAACGCCCATATCCATACTCGGCCCACCAACTGCTTGACAGGACGAATCTGGAGAGACTGGTTGAGACATTTTAACCTCTTCAGCAGGACTCTCTCAGAATATAGCCGTGCACCGCAGTGGGAGAGATGGATTCATACGTCCGCCAATCCTGGATACACTGACCCCCAGATTTCTGTCCACCCCTCATAGCTTTTCCTTCCTTTCCTAAAAAGCCCCTCTTCATAGCATCCCCAAAGATGATATAGGGCCTGTGTGTAATTATTTTTCTCGGGGCCTCTTGTGTGGAGCTAGTGCAAAAAAATACCTCTACAACTCTATCCCACCATACGAAGAAGAAAATAATAAATCAATACAAATTAACCATTGAACAGACGCACACACATTTTGTTTTATTCGTAATAAGACAGTAGTTGTTCCTCGAAGCCAAAATGTTTCCGTAGTTTAAGTTCCTACCAAGCTGCATCCGGAATTGCCCGAGTCGGGAAGCCATTTTATTTATAGCTGCAATTTTGCCGCGCAGTGCTCCGAATTCAAAATGAGCAACAAATTGGCGGGAAGCTGTTGCTTCGGGCGAGGCCGTAGACACGTGCTCTATGATATATGGATGCAAAATGGACGTTAACGTGAAAAATGCATGTTACTAGCCTTTTAGCATTGTAGGGTTTGTCAACCTAACGAATCAATGTGCATTTTGGAAAACAAATGTGGAAATTTAATAAATTGTAAGTAAAAAATATTCATTACTGTAGCACCACCGATTGTGGAATAAATTATATTTGATTCAAATGTGAGGTTATAACAGATTTACGATTTTGAGAATTTTACATGAAAGCATGTAGACAGGAAAAACGGCATAGGAAACTTTTAATTGATCTATCAGATCTACTACTAATTTACATTACAAAAATTAACTCCTGTCTTTAAAAACAAAACAAGTTACAACAAAATACGCGAAGTACAGTTTGTCAAATAAGAGTAGAAAATATATGAGGGCGCCACTGTTGATCAAATGGCAATACTAAACACATAACTCATGGTGTTAAAGTAAAGCTGTGTAACCTACATTTTTATAAAAAATTAAAAAGGCATAATAGTGGAAAAAATATTTTTTCATTACAGTATAGATACCCGCCGATCTCAAAATTTGAATTGCATATAGGTATATTATTATTATACTTTTGCAATTTTGTGTTAACATAATGAAGAACAACTATAATGTAATAAAATATAAAGCACATGCTCGCATTTATTTAATACTAGATAAAGTACCTAGCGTTGCCTGGGTTTTAGATCATGTCTTTAATTTTAGATCTGAATATATTTTACTCATTCAGATCTAAAAGTAGTATAACTAAACTCACCATTAGTGATTCTTCCTTTCTATCTATTGTTAAATTCAAATTTATGTTAAATTAAATTAAAGCAAAACGCTTTATAAATCACCTTTTAATCAAATTTATGTCATGAAGAAAAAATGTTTTTTAAAATGTGGTTTACTGTGTTCTATACATTCAGTGTCATTGCACTTCAAAAAAATATTTGACAGTTAAATTGGTGTTGCCAGTCTACAAATAAAGTAGTTCCATTTTTTATATTTTCTACTCTTTTTTGACCGACTATATGTCGCTTTAACCCATCGAACTCTTACAAATGCCTGAAACAAATAGAAGAAATTTCAAATACCAGTACATTGCTGATAAAATATACCATGACCTACCTAAAAATTTGACATTTTTTTCAGATGGTCAAAATAATTTCGTTTTACAAAAAATTGCAAATATTTGGAATATTTGTGAGCACATTCAAAAACCAAAAACTGTTTTAGAAAGGTGATGAAATACGCTTTCAAATTATAGGATTCGAAAAAACATATTATTTTTTATTATAAAAATTTTACATACAAACATAAAAGTTTTCAAAATGGGTAATACATTTTTTCTAAATTAAGTTACTGATAATAAAAAATAAAAAACACATACATATTTTATTAGACAAATGTAGGTACAACAAACACATATTGTAACCTCACTTTTTCGTCGTTCTATGTAAAAATAATTTATAAAAAATTCCCGAAGTTTCAAATTTTTTTTTCAATTTGCGATTCAAAACTTTGTGTACATAAAAGCATACATTTTACATTTTTGGTGGCTATTTTTTAGATTGGAATATAAAGCGTGGTGTTTTTCCTTTCTAACACCGATTAGAACATATTTCTAACTATGATAGTAAGGGAGTTACAGCGTTTTATATGAGACCTATGTGCGTTGGGACAAATATGGACTCCTGTGATTAAACGCGTTACAAAACAAGACAAATAAAATTCAAAACAAATCTTGACTAAACAATGGATCATCAACAAAGGTCATACAATTAGTCAACTCATCTAAATCTAAATAGAAAGTTCTCTTATGAATTTATTGTTTTTTTTACCTGGTAGGTACCTATTGTTATTTCCAATTCAATTTTAAACCTCACCAGTACAAGTCTGTTTTGACTACTGAATAGTTTAATCCATTGGAGCGCTCTTCGCCACAAAATGGCACTATTTAAACTACCCCGGATTGCTTTGCTGCCAAGTTTTGCAAATTTTTCCTTACTTGTAAGTAATTAAGTAGAAGTTTACGTTTTTATTATATGTTTTTTATAAATCCCACGAATATGTGATAATCAACAAAAGTTTGGTGAATTCATTGGCTGTATAGAACTATAATCAGTTTGTACGTCTCCATATAAAATTCGTAGGTATGATTTTTTTTAATGTGGGCGGAAAATATTTAAAACGGTCACCACAAAATTCTCGAGCAATCGGAGCAAAAAAATTTAAATTGCGCTGTCGCTCCAGTAGATGTAAAGTAACTAGCGAATTTCGGCATGCGTTGCAATACCAATCACATAAAAAAATTGTTTCTCCCTGCATGTCCTTATGGTTTTTTTAACAATGCGTGCACATTTATGCTAGAATATTGTGAAAAATGTGCACTTGGACCATAGTGCTTTTAGTAACACTATTTCCCTTTCAAAAATCATGGTGTTGCCATACATAAAGCCATTTAAATGCTTGCAGCAGCCTCCATTTTCTTTCTACTCTTGTTTGTCAGACTATAAATAGCTCGTAGATATTAATCGTGTATTTAAATAATTGCTAAAATTCTTCATCGTTCAAACCTAAAACCAACTAGATAGATATTATTATAGTACTTAGTTAGGAGCGAAAGCGGAAGAATTAAACGATTTTCCAGTACTTTACGACAGCACACCGCTAAAAGTTTTCTTTGAAATAATAAAGCCTTTATTCTACATTCAAATGGCCCCTCCAAACTCGCTAAATTCCATTTTGAACTCGTCCAGCAGAGTTCGTAGTTTCTGGTCAGAAAAGTTGTCTTTGGCTATTTACTGACCTAAGTGCAATTTGTCTATGCTACGGACTCCAGAGGAACTTTTTTGGTTTGCCTTTGAGTGAAGCGTGGTTTTATTTATGTTTAATTCTCGACTCGTTCTCTAATCCCATTTTATTTTGACTTAACTTTCCTCCACACCAAGATTCAATCAAGGATTTTAAGTCGCAAAAAATCAAGAATGTAGTTCTGCCATCGTAAGTTACTTATACATTTTTATGGGTTCAAAAAAATTATTTTTTTCACTAAATAGGTACCTACCTTTTTTACGTGAATACCGCACAAGAGTTCTAACTGCTCCCAACTGTTAGGACTGGGTCTATGGCTATGGCATCCCTAATTTGGATGTGTTGGAAGCGAAAGGACTATTCAGATCTAGCAACCAAATACGCCTAAGGACATTTCAAGGTGGTCTTTCGCCAGGGCGAAACTGAGAGTTTCTAGAGAGACGCACAGAACTCTTTAAGTTTTTAAAATAAACAAAAAATAAATCAACGCAACAATTAATAGCAACGCTGTCCGAAACGTTGGCTAAAGAAGGAGGTAGCGCAACACGACATAATACCCCAAAAACTAATAACAAAAATACTTTTGGCCGTGAAAATTTAAAATCGTAACCAAAAAATAGATGTTATTTCCCATAATAAATCCCTTTTCCCTAAAAAATATTTTTCTCCCCTAGATCTAGTCAAATTTCCCTAAACGGCACGAAAATATAGGTACAAAGGTAAAACTCTCCGCATCTCCTTATTTTTAATATTATTGATGTTCATATCTTAACTTTTCGGGGGGGTTTGAACCCCCAAACCCCCCCCCCCCCCCTGGCTACGCCCATGCCCGTTAGGCAAACCCTGCTTGCCGTAAATACTATTCAAAACCTGGTATATACGAGTATATCTAAAGAGCTCCTTAAAAGTTAACCGTGCATACAAACCATATGATGACACGCAGCTTCAAATCTCAATCCAATACCAGTAGTACCGGGAATAATTTGAATGAGGTAGGTACTTTCATTATAATAATTTTTATTTTTTATTAGATTTGTCAACAGTGATTTACATCGAAGCTTTCACAGATACAATTACACTAAACATGGTTGATGCTATCACTAATTAAAGACAAACACAACATTGATAATATAATACTTACATATACATTACATTCATTCACACAAACACATACTATACATTACAAAATAATAATTAACAAGTTTTACAAGGAACAAGTTTTTAGAATAATGAGTTTATAGGTTCATAAGTTTATAGAACAACGTAATAGGGAGCTTTAAAGCTTGTTAAGAGCTGATTTGAAGTTGGCCAATGTTGACATTGTCAAATTAATCGAATGTTTTTTATAAGCCTCATTGAAATTACGGCACATTCTCGATAAAGCTGAGTCATACCCCAGCTTAGTTCGATATTTTTTAATATTTAACGGAACATAATACATAATTCTAGGAACATTGAACCTGATTTGATGAAGTAGAAAAGGACAGTTTATTAAACCATTTACAATTTTGAATAGAAAGTTTAGATCTGTATTTAGTCTTCTCTGTTCAAGGGTGCGTACATTGTAGAATTTTAGTCTATCAGTGTAGTGAGGAAGTGATCGAGCTCGCCTATCGGAATACGCCAGGTGGTACATAAAATGTTTTTGAACCTGCTCTATTCGCTGAATATGAACTTTGTAGGTTGGACTCCATACAGCACTTGCGTACTCCAACACGTTGCGGGTGAAGGAATTGTACAGCGTTATTTTTGATGTGGGATTTTTAAAATGTTTACTGTTTCGTTTGATAAATCCTAGCATTTTCATAGATCTAGAAATGATATTGTCGATATGAGGTGTGAAAGTAAGTTTTTTTATCAAATAATATGTTATATTTTGCTGTCTATATATCGTTTCTAGCCACTTATTACGTGAGTGCTTTTGTATTTTTAGGTTGGAAATGCCTATTTCATTGCTGTTTCACAGATATGGCACGCATAATGAGTAATGATTTTTCGCTTTTATGAAATCGAACAGAATAATGATAAATAAGTACGCATTATTTATCGTATCCAAAAATTGGATTGCGACCTTCTTATTATTATCGAACTGACGCAAAGTGATTTTTCTTTTTGAAAGTGCGTATTTACCGTCGTAAATATATTTCGCGTTTTTAAAGTTAACAAAATAACATTTAAAAGGCATTAATTTTCAATTCCGGTAACTGAATTACTTACTACTTACTATTATCTAACTACAAAAATTGGATTGCGACCTTCTTATTATTATCTAACTGACGCAAAGTGATTTTTCTTTTTGAAAGTGCGTATTTACCGTCGTAAATATATTTCGCGTTTTTAAAGTTAACAAAATAACATTTAAAAGGCATTAATTTTCAATTCCGGTAACTGAATTACTTACTACTTACTATTATCTAACTACAAAAATTGGATTGCGACCTTCTTATTATTATCGAACTGACGCAAAGTGATTTTTCTTTTTGAAAGTGCGTATTTACCGTCGTAAATATATTTCGCGTTTTTAAAGTTAACAAAATAACATTTAAAAGGCATTAATTTTCAATTCCGGTAACTGAATTACTTACTACTTACTATTATCTAACTACAAAAATTGGATTGCGACCTTCTTATTATTATCTAACTGACGCAAAGTGATTTTTCTTTTTGAAAGTGCGTATTTACCGTCGTAAATATATTTCGCGTTTTTAAAGTTAACAAAATAACATTTAAAAGGCATTAATTTTCAATTCCGGTAACTGAATTACTTACTACTTACTATTATCTAACTACAAAAATTGGATTGCGACCTTCTTATTATTATCGAACTGACGCAAAGTGATTTTTCTTTTTGAAAGTGCGTATTTACCGTCGTAAATATATTTCGCGTTTTTAAAGTTAACAAAATAACATTTAAAAGGCATTAATTTTCAATTCCGGTAACTGAATTACTTACTACTTACTATTATCTAACTACAAAAATTGGATTGCGACCTTCTTATTATTATCTAACTGACGCAAAGTGATTTTTCTTTTTGAAAGTGCGTATTTACCGTCGTAAATATATTTCGCGTTTTTAAAGTTAACAAAATAACATTTAAAAGGCATTATTTTTCAATTCCGGTAACTGAATTACTTACTACTTACTATTATCTAACTACCACAATTTTTTAAAACTTTAAAGTGTATATTAAGCGTGTCTCTATTTTGTAAACATTTACCAGGATTTTTCCCGGAACGCAGTTGATTTTCAGTAGTGTTTGAATCCAATATAGTTTACTTTCTTGAAAAATTTGAGTTAATGAATGGTATATGTACGGGCGCAAAAAATTAATTTACTTTTATATTTTAAATCATCTCGCAAAAAGTGTTCTTTCCTAAAATAAACAGACTAGCTCTATCTGTGAAAGAGCAGATTACGAATTGTTTTAAGTATCACCAGTGGCGTAGCGTGGACTAATCAGAGCGTGGGCAGAGGCGCATCCGCGAGGCCCTTTTCTTTCAGTACCTGTTTTATACATCAACACAGTGGTCCTACCATTTTTTTATGAATACAAAAATAAAATATAATTTAGCAGAAAATATTTAAAAACAGTTTATTTTATTTATTTATTTATTTATAAAACACATGATACATAACCAACAATTTACATAAAGTAGATATATTCGATCACCATACTAGGCGGCTGCCTGTTTCATGGTGACCAATGGAGTATTGTTACTTTGTATGATATATGTAGTCTAGTGTGAACATAATAAATGGATCTAGATAAGTGATGCTAAAAATTGAAAACATTATAATAAAATAAAAATAAAAAGTAGAAAATAGAAAGGGCATAAATTATCGAAATGCACAATGAATTGCACACTCAAAAATGCACCAATGATGCACCTGAAATAAAGCACGTGTTTCCCCTCATTTCCATGTTTCCGGTCGGTTTATGTGTCTACCTTTTGCGAATGTGGTCAATGCGCTTGTTGATGCATTCTACTCGTATGTACAGCGTCGATATATTTTGTCTGTGCCTTGCAGCGGTTCTTACAGCGTCGTAAAACGGTCAGAAAAGTTCCAGTTCTGCGCTGAGGGTAAGCTAAGCATGTCCGCTGCGCCCAACCGCTCTATCCTCATTAAGTATTCACGGTGTAGACAGGGGTAAGGAGTCCGTCCGCATGTTCAGAACCTACCATCTATCTAGTGAGTTTTAAAAAATAATACACTCGTGTCATAAATTGATACGATGTATTCATGACTAGGTTTATAGGTAGCAAAACGCGAAATATTTTTTTTCTTCTTACGACACAATAGTCCTAACTTTGACAAAGCCAGTGAGACTATGGCATCCTTAATTGGGGTATTTTGTGAGATTGGAGATAGTATTATTTCATGTCCTAAGTTGTGGGACACGTTGGATTAGTTGACAGTTATAACCCCCCAGAATTATATTTATAACTTTTTGTGCATTATTTACCCGTGGTCGTTCTAAACATAGGGATTGCTATTAAGCCATTCGTTTTTAATCTGTTGCTTATGCTATCTGAGGGGTGAATTTTTTGGATAAAATATTCTTTATAAATTTGATATAGGGCATTTCTCGTATACAACTCTGTGATAGATGGTACATTAAATTCTCAAAATATCTCTAGAGTAGGGAAGTCGTATGGTTTCCTAAGGATGAGTTTTATAATTATTCTTTTAATTGTAATTATGGGCTGTAAGGAAGCCTTAAAGGCCCCTCCCCACCCAATAATTCCATATTGTAATAACGACTGAATTAATTACAATACATTCTGCACATAGTATGTAATTTTTCGTCTATTTTCTCAAATACTCCGTTGGGAGATGAAACATTGTCGTCCTAATCGAATGAGCTCGAGGTACATCGCAAATAGAACCATGTTGCTCAAAAAATATTTTGTATGTGGCAAATAGAACTAAGTTGCACTAATTTGCAACTAACCTTATTACCAGACAGCCGAGCACATTCTGTGGCACTGCGAGTTGATGAAGGATGCCAGAGAGGAAATGTTGGATGGTTTGAGAGGAATTACAAGACCGGCATGGAATGCCGATCTGGTGTCGAACAGAGATAATTTTGAATGCTTTAAAAGGTTTGTAAAGTCTTGGGTGGAGAGATGGCCTGTGCTTAGAGTTGCTGACTTAGATTAAAATCATCTTTGTTTCAGGTGCCAAACGTATAGCTCTTGTCTCTCCATGGTTACTCCTCCGTCTCAATTTTATTATTGCCTATGCTCGATTGCTTTATATTTCTGTTATACTCTTGTTTTTACATTTCTTGTTTGGTGGTATGACTACACTGTATTTATTATTCTGTTTTTATTTATAACTACTGTTATACATTATTATTTTTTTGCTCTTTACTGCTACGTAATCTTCATATTATTTTTTTTCTTTTTTCTCTATTTTGTTGCTTCAATTTTTTGTTGATCACGCCTTTTTACCTGTCTTATTTGGTTTTATTATGTTACTAACTTCTTGAATTGTGACTAGGTTGATGTACTGAACTCCATTGTACTGTATTGTCCAACTCCCCACCATGGGGGCGGATAGACCCGGTCCCTGCATCCAGTCAGGTGGCAGAATTCTGGTAGGGCCGTCCCACTAACGCCCGTGCCTCCCCCGGCGTCATGAGCGAGCTTGAGGAATGTTTGCGCGAGCCCGGTTCCCTTCCGTCCTGCCTCCGGTGACCCGAGGCTCACATCATTCCCCAGGGTCTTTGGGAGTATCTCCCCCCCCCCCCCCCTCCACAAACACTTCTTCAAGGGTACTTTTGGGAAACTGGCTAAGGGACGCGGGCGTTTGGGCACGTTGCGACCAGGCCGCTCGCCCGCTCATTCTCGCCGGGACTGCCCCGTGATAGTGGGACAAACTGCCCCCAATATCTTTCTTTTTATATATTTTCTTTGGTTTTAATCATACTTACACCTGTAAATATTTTTCTTTTTATTTATTATTTTACTCAACTAGATGCTGAACCAACAGGCGAACTATTTTTTTCTTTTTAATTACTGCAAATGTAAGTATGCATACATTTTACTTTTTTTACTAACAATCATGCATGCAGGGACATTGGAGGGTCTAGATTCGTTTCAAAATAAATGTAGCTTCCTTTTTACAAAAAATTAGAGTCCTGACGTGTGCGGCTAAGGAGGTTAAACAATCAGTTTCCTCACACAGCCGTGGGAAAGTGGTGGGTCCATTATAACCTTATTATTCTAAAAAAAAAAAAGAGTTTTTAAATTTTTTTGTATGATTATCTATGAACGTTGAAGTTGGACGTATTTTAAATATTATAAAATTTTGAGAAAGTTGGTGCAAAAAAGACAAATTTGTCTAAAATGTATGATAAAACCTTATTGCCAAAGTGGCATATTTCCTAGGAAAATTAAAAAGGAATTAAAAGCGGGTTATCTTTATACACGGTGTCCGGAAACTCGTAGTACAAGCGGGAAACTGGTAAATCTACATCACATTCGGAGTTGATTTGTGACATAACTTTTTTGATTTGAGTTTTTGTTTTCGAGTAAATCGGGTCCGAAGTTGGAATTTTTTTGGTTAAATTTGAAAACAATTTTTCACTAGGGGGTTGATTTCAGCTGTGTAATGTCTTATAAAATGCATCGAAGGGTAAACCGGGCTCAAAAATTTTTTTAACCCTTTAGTTGCCGAAAAAATGGAAAAATAGAAAAAAAATAATATTAAAATCGAAATGCTCAGATCGAAAAAAATAAGTTTTTTGGGTTCTCTACGTGATGTAGATTCACCAGTTTCCCGCTTGTACTACGAGTTTCCGGACACGTTGTATTGGAACTAATTATTATGTTCCTCCCTGTTGAGCTACTTCAAACATTCCTTATTTAATTACCTTTACGTTTAGTCGGAGGATGAAATTTAAATTAGGAGTCATATTTGTTGACAGCTATTTCACCTTTCAAAGCATAAAGGTCTATGCCCACTACACCGTTCCATACCATGACCGTAACCGTAGCGGCGCATGCAAAAAAGTATTCTTTGTATCGATCAGTATGAAACGCTGCCCACTAGACCGTTCCGTAACCGACCAACACCGTCGCATACCATGAACGGACAGACGGCGAATTCTCGATGACAATATTTTGCAGGTGCCGGTCCGCTCTCTGCCTGGCACGCGACGGAACGGAACGGGATAGTGGGCAGCGTTTCATACTGATCGATACAAAGAATACTTTTTTTAATGCGCCGCTACGGTTACGGTCATGGTATGGAACGGTGTAGTGGGCAGAGTACCTTTACATATATTACGGGTATAATACGGTGTTAGCACGTTCTAGTGGGCATAGTAGAGCGTAGCGTGTTTATTTCGTGTCTGAAACGTTCATAGTACGGTCATGGTATGGAACGGTGTAATGGGCATAGACCTAAAACAGAAATTAATAACGTATTTAATATGGGCGGGTTGAGTTTAATATTGTACCTAGAGGCATTGCTGAAAACCAGCTGCATTGTCCGGAAGAAATCCTGGATGAACTGAGCAGTGACCTTTTTGTCAATAGAACCAGTGATAACTAAACAAAATTTATAAAATTGTTAAAATATATTGATAAATAAATGTTTTAAACAAAATTAAAAAATAAACGTGCACTAAGATGGTCCGTCAATGTGTTTTAGATATTTTATTACATAATCTTCCTCTCCCTAATGATATTGCATTACAGCGGATTCAGACGATTAGTTGATCAACTTTGATTGAACGTCAAAAATTGTTTCAAGAAACTTGTTCAACTTGGTTGAAAGAAGGTTCACACCAGGCGCGGTCCCTCCATACATACTATGGATGCGGCACTTCCCTTCCTTTTGAGGCGTATAATAAATATTATAATAATTGTTATTCGTTTATTCAGCATTAAAAAAGCTCTGAGCATATTTTTTTCCAGCCGTAAACAGCAATTAATACTACAATTTAACGACACCGTCCCAACCTCAGCGGCCAAAAATACATAATAAAACTGTTACCGGACCGAAATACATAATAACACTATCATTAAATGTCACGTAAACGCACCAATACCAGCAATAGTGGATTCTCTACTCCATTCCGCATTCACGATATTAGAAAAAGTTTGATATTTGCGCATGCGCATTTAGTTCTGCCTGCCGAGTTTCGTCTGAAGCAGTATACGCATTGGATGGGAGCATCCAACGCACAGAAAACTACTTTTGCGCTCAGGTATAGTGTACAGAATGGCATAACAAAGCGCATGGATTAATTCGGTACGTTTTAGAGAATTTGGCTTGAATAACGGATGCCGATTGATACGTTAAATATCTTTCGAATATCTATTTAATTAATTTAATTGTATAACTGTAATAATTGATATGAAGCATAAAAATGTTAAGCACGAAAATGTTACAAAATTTTTTTAGAAATTTATAATTTTATTTTTATTTTAAATAAATAAATCCGTTATTTGGACTCGTGACGTCACTACTTGAAAATGTTCCATCTCCGATAATATTAAAATTAATTTTGTAAAATTCCACACTAATTTTTTTTTATATGGCAACACTTTGATTTCCGGCGAGTTTTTGAATTTGACACTTAAAGCTCGCTAGCTTTTTGTTTGTTCTCTGCGAACTTATCGTTTGGTTTGACGTTTTGACAGATGTTACAAAGTGAACCCCGTACATTTTATGCCTTCTGTACCTGTCTTAAAAGCATAATGGCAATGATTAAAAAAATTAACAAAATCAAATTTTATTATTATTATTATTTACAAGTACAAGCAGTACCGGATTATCCCTAAGGCAGAGTAGGCAACTGCCTAGGGGCCCCGCATCGGCTAGGGGCCCCGCGTCCCAAGAAAAAATGACTTGCTTCAATTAGTGAGCAACAAAGTTTCGGAAAAAGTCAGCTTTCAAGATGTTTTCTTTTTTTTAGGAACATTTGCAGGTTAATAACATTAGATACACGCTATAAAGAAAACAACAAATTATAATAATTAGGTTATAACCCAATAAATAACTAATGTTCACATCATGCACAAATAATAAATAAAAAGTCTATAATTAAAACAAATATATAAACATAGTTGTGTTTAACTTTTCTTTCCTTCTATTTGTTGCAACATTACTTAGTATCTGAAGTGATTGAAGGTGCCGTGTGTGATTTATATTGGCATTTGTTTTGTTTTATTTCTAATTATTATAAGTATTAAAATATAAATCTCGTACAAGCTTCTAACAGATTAATTATGAATAAAATTACGTTTTGGTAGAAAAAATTTTTTTTTGGAAGTTAAAAAGGGTAAAGTGCAGTGGCGGACTAAGCCCGTCAGAAGCCCGGGGCGGTAAAGTTGAATGAAACCTCCCCCCCCCCCTTAGTAAATTTGATGTATTTTTAAAGTTTTTTATTCAGTTCACACGGGCCTCTGACTCTGGGAGGTCTCCAAAAGCCTCCATGTTCCCTTGATCAAATCCTAAACAAAGCTTTAATGACACTGCAAAAAATTGCTATTTTTAATTCATTTTCTGAAAGATGCATTTGTTAATAATGCTATGAGGAAATTGGTAAAATTGGTGGTTATACAGCGTTTTAAACAGTTTGTACGTTGAATTATCCTCTATGCTCACGAAACTACGTTTTTCAACCTGGTTGACAACATATTAGAAAAACTATATATCCGATTTGCATGCACTCAGTCTTAAACAGTTAGAAAATCCAGTCACTATGGCACCACGTCGGGATTTTTTATTTTTTTAGTATATCAAAATTCCCCTATGCCATATACACTAGATTTTCGAACAGATTAAGATTTGGTGAATGCAAATCGAATATATAGTTTTTTTAATATGTTGTTAACCAGGTTGAAAAATGTATTTAAAAAGTTTCGAGAAAAACGCATCCAAAGTTTTGCTGAAGGATAATTCAACATACAAACAAACTGTTTCACATGGTTTCACATAAAATGCTGTATCTCCGTCAATTTTTCGAATTTCTTTAAAACATTTGGTGAGAGCATTTTTTGACAAATGCATCTTTCAGAAAATGAAATAAATAAATAAAAATGCAAAGGTGTTTTTTACAGTGTCCTGTGTCTTAAGGGGGGTTAAGGTTTTAAAGGCGAAATACTGGCATATATGTCATGATTTTTTTGGGAAATGAATAATGTTGATTTTATTTATTTCATACAAGCTTTATAGTATAACATCTGAAGTATCTTTGAAAAAAAACAATTAAAAATATCAATAAATAAGTCCGTGAGAACGAATCTCCGGAGGCGCCTCGAAAAAAAGTTGTGCGGTGAACTCCATAACTCGTCACTGGATCATTTGAAACAAAAAATTGAAATGCGTTTAAAAAGTAATATAGGTAAAAACAAATTAATTTTTTTTTATACTCGAAATATACTGAATAGAGCATGAGGGCCGGTCACTTGAAACGCTATACCTTCGTTAGTTTTGCTCCGATTTACTTGAAATTATGACACAATAATCAATATACTGACATTTTTTACATTCAGAAAAAGAAATAAAAAATAAAGTTTAACCTTACACCCCCCCCCCCGTTAGTCTACCATTGGTCAAGGGGCCCCGAGACGTGCACTGCCTATGGGCCCCGACATGGTTAATCCGGCCCTGGTACAAGTATATTACATTGGATTTCAATTTGGGAGGCGAGAATGGATACCGCCGCCCTGGGAACCTTTATTGGATAACCAACACCTCTGCCATAGGTCACCCCAAGTGGTTCGCTACGTTTGGTGATTTAGCAGGGGTGCCCGGGTTCATGGGGTGAGGTTTGTCTAGGTCTTGGAGGCGGATGACCAGGACTCACTGAACCCCAGATTCCTACCCACCCCTTAAGCCCTCTTCTTTCCCAGTACTCTCCTCTCCTTCCTTTCCTTTAAAAAAAACCCTCCGCACAGCATCCCCAAAGATGACATAGGCCCCGAGGAAAAATATTTTTCTTAGGGCCTCCTATGTGGAGCTCATGTAAAAAAAAGTCATATATAGACGTTGAACATTATAATGATTAATGATCAATAAGATGGATCAAGGAAAAAAATATTTATGAGATGTAATATTTTTGGTATACCTCGTTATTGTCTTGTGCCATTCGTGTGGAATACGTCGTTTTTTAATGATTTTCGGCTATTTGTAATTATCATTTTTGCACGTATAAAATTATGTCCCGGTTTATAAAAAAAATGGTCCGATTTTTCGGAAAAATATTTTAAAAAATGTGATGCAAGTGGCGTATTTATTCTGTTATAAGGTTGGGAAAGGCGTGTAGGGTAGTTTTCGAAATCTCGAGTTCCTCTTGTTTTGAAGGAAAAGTGTGCAGAATTTCATCATTATAGGAATAGATACTCTTCTTTAAGTATTACACGGATAGATAGATTGAAATGTTATAGAAAAAAGATTGTAATGGCGTATGTTGGGAAAACCATGCTTTAAACCTGTGTCCAAAATTAATGAAACACGGTAATTAGACTTGAACAGAAGAATTTATTCTCGCAAAGTAATACATGTAGGTACACTGAGCTACACATAACAGATCCTAGATGGCGTTAGGTTTAACATTATTTTGTTATAATCTAACACCCTCTCGTAACAAAATAATCCAAATTTCATATTAACAAAAAACAATAAGATTTAAACTTCCGATATGCCCATTGAACTTAAAAATTTATAATGTTTATTTATAATTTATAGACAGACTTTTCGTCAATAAATCAGCTGGCATATTGGAGGTTGAAACATAATCAAGTTTCACTTTATTATCAAATACACATTCTCTAACAAAATGATGTCGTACATCAATATGTTTGGTACGTTTATGAAACAGTGGATTAACAGCCAATTTAATAGAACTTTGACTATCACTATACAAACATACAGGTGTATTTTTATTGATAGAAATCATATCTGACAATAAACTCTTTAAGTAAATAGCCTCTTTGCAGGCCTCGGATAAAGCCATGTACTCCGCTTCTGTACTTGACAAAGCAATTGTTCTTTGTTTTCTGGATTCAAAAGAAATGACACATCCTGACATTATGAAGCAGAAACCAGTATATGACTTTCTATGTAAAGTACATGACGCCCAATCCGCGTCCACGAAACCATGTAAAGGGTTCTCATTTTTCTTATAAATAATAATAATAATAATAATAAGTTATTTATTTCAGCCGAACAGAGCGGTGGGTGCAATACTCTGCCAGCCATATAAAAGAATACATTACATATAAAAGAATAATACATAAAATGGATTTACTATATAAAAAAGAAAAAATTAAAGAATATAAAAAAGATTTAAAAAAGACATATATATATATACACATATTTAGTTCTCGTATATTTACTACGCGGGCTTCAGATAAATTCTCCATGTTTGGTGAAGAGGTGCGCCCTGCCACTGGGCCACGGCCTGGACGAGAGTGTTCTCCGATCTTTGGTAGCGCTGTCTCACCCCGGCTATTCTGTGGCGCATCAAAGCGGCGAACCCATGTACCCTTCCTTCTGCGAACATCTGCGAGGCACTGCATCTCCAAGGTAGGCTGAATAGCGCCCTATATGCGTTATTATATTGTACTCGAAGTGTGTTCATAACACCTTGTGAGTATCTTGTCCATAATTCGCCGGTGTAAAAGCTCATGCAGTAGCTCTGGAATATTTGCTTCTTCACCGGAGAACTGCACCTGTTGAATCTCCTGGCGAGCATGTTGGCTCGCACGCTTAGTACTCTTCTTTGGCGTTCTATGTCATTTTTATCGTTTAGGTCATCAGTGACGACATGCCCCAAATATTTTATTTCACTGCAGATTTTGACATTGTCCCCGCCGAGGAGAATGGGTGGAATGACAGTAGGACCAGTATTTGCTTTAAACAACAGCACTGGGGACATTGAGCCTCCTTGCCTAACGCCACACTTTAATGTTGCTGCTTCTGACAGGCTGTCATTCCATCTGACGAAGTTTTCCTGTTGCTTGTACCATATACTCAATATATTTACAATTTGTGGTGGTACTTGTCGGTCCGTCAGTTTTTTCCATAATTTATCATGACAAACCATGTCAAAAGCTTTGCTTAGATCCAGGAAGCATGCATATACCGATGTTTTTCTGGCTTTGTAATATTCTATTGCAAGTTTCATGCTATATATGGCTGTATCAGTAGAGCACCCGGCTTTGAAGCCCATTTGGGAATCCTCTGTAATGAGCTTGTCTTCCGTTAAATTTAAAATCACTTTTTCAAATATTCTTGCTATTATGGTGGCAAGAGATATGGGCCTGTAATTAACGGAGGATGTCAGGTTTAATTGGCGACTTTTTGGAATCGGTACTATAATGGTTTTGGTCAATTCTTTCGGAATGTGTCCAAGCCCAACCATGGCAGTGAAGAGAGAAGCGAGCAGTGTTGTCAAGTATCCCCCAGCATGCTTCACATGTTCTATGACAAGTCCATTGTGACCAGCAGATTTGCCTCCTGCCATTTTGCGTATTGCTCGCTGAATCATCTCAGGAGAGATGACAATAGACGGCTGTTGTTTTGATTGATGCAATGGTGTATAAAACTGTTTATCCACTGTTTGGGGTTGAACTGGTGCGGAGCAAAAAGTATTCCGGAAAACTTCAGCTATAGCTTTATTTTCAGATTTTCCATCAATATTGGTCGGCGCGGTATGTTTTGCTTTCAATACAGCATTAGTTTTGTTCCAGAAAGACGAAAAGTTTTTGCATTGTAGGCTGTTTGCTATTTTATCCATTTTGTTCTGTTCGAAGTTTCTTTGGCATTTCTTATATTCTT
Source organism: Limnephilus marmoratus (assembly GCA_917880885.1). Taxonomy (NCBI): domain Eukaryota; kingdom Metazoa; phylum Arthropoda; class Insecta; order Trichoptera; family Limnephilidae; genus Limnephilus; species Limnephilus marmoratus. The sequence continues at coordinate 42,881,683 of OU862928.1, forward strand.
TCTTAAAAGACGATCTACTTTGCTTTCGAGCTTCCATAAAGGGACCACTAGTGGGTCGTCCATTCTGCAGCCATTTTATGTGCGCATTTCTTGATCTTTCCTAATGTAAGGCAACTTTCTCATTCCAACCAGCCACAGTCTTCCATCTTCGTCCAGTCGTAGGCCTTCTCTCTACATTAAACGCAGATATTGCTGAGGTACGTAATACTTGTACAATGTTTTTATATAGATCGTCGATTTGTTCTGCATTTATCATCGTGCTGTCAGTTGCAATGTCGGTTCCACGAATTATTTCAAGTTGATCTATTGATAATTGGGCATATCTGGAGTAGGACTGCACTTGTTTTTGACTTTTGGGTCGCCATCTGCATGGATCTCCTACTATTGAAGAACTTGTAGTATATGTAGGTAGCCCTATAGTTCGTAAAGTGGTGTGCATTGGTTTGTGATCAGACCAGTCAGACTGGTAGTCAATATACATATCTTCAATTATATTATGTACCGCCTGAGTTACGAGACAATGATAGACCAGGTCGAGCCACTTAGTTGCATTATGAGCATCGCTTACATATGAGTACGAGTCAGGCGGGAGTATGCTGACATCCGCAATTTGGAGGTTATATTCTGAACAGAACGATTTAAGCTCACGCCCGAAGGGCGAATTCATATTAGCATTGAAGTCTCCCAAAAGTATACAATTTGGGTTGTCTCTTTCCTCGATTATCGTGTGCAATTTTGAGAGACAGGATAAATATTCTGGTAAATTATCAGTGTTTTCCACCGGCATGTATACACACATGACAAGTAATGTTCCAGTATCGAGTGTGATGTCAATCGCTATGATTCTGGGAGTTCCACAGTCGATTGTCACTGCCTTGAATGATTTCCTCCATAGTATGGCTAGCCCGCCGTATGGTCTTCCTCGTAGTGGGCCATTGGAAATATCTACCGCCGAACTACCATAGCTCATGAATTCAGGGTGAATTTCGCTGAGAAAATCTAAATCGGTCGGTATGAGCCATGTCTCTTGTAGTAGAATAATATCGTTTGTAGTACAGAGATCGAAAATAAATTTTTCCACTCTTTTTACAGATCGGCAATTGATCGAAGTGATGTTGAGCTTATTCATTTTGTTTTGTTTCTTTCGTAACTCGCTCAGCGGCTTCTCTGTATCTTCTGAAAACGATGCCTCGCGGCCAGAAATCTTGGTTCATTACAGTTTTAATGTCACTTTGCTGAATCATAATTTTAAATGTCTTAAATGGGGTTTCTTTATACGGTTTAAGGATTTCAATTTTATTAGTATTTATACCTTTATTTTCGCAAAAAGACTTAACATCTTCTGTGCTTGTTTCAAGTGCGAAACGAGATACATATAGCCCTATCGAAAGGTTTGCTATTTTTAAGTTTCCTGCCTTGGATCCTGTGCCCCGATTATTTAAAAGTCTCTTTTTGCGATGTTTATTCACAACCATTGTAAAATCCTACGCATTTCGTTCAAAGGTATCGTCGCTATTATTATTGTTTACATTTAGCGGTGACATTCGAGCGCGTTCGGTGTTTTCCGTTCTACTTCGGGCCTGTTTAGATGAATCTCGAGCCGTCGTACGGTCCGGATCGGTAGATGTCGTTGATGGTCGTCCGTGAGGCGTAATGTGCCATGGCTGGTGCTGTGTGTTTATTTGCTTATTTTCCTGACTAGCATTCGTCTTCGGTGTTGGATTTTTATTATTTAAACGGAACCTTTCTTGTGTGATTTGACTGACAGTTCCTTTTAATTCACATAGCTCCTGTTTTAAGGCGTTTGTCTCGCATATTGTCGCCTTTCCGGCTATTTCGGCTTTTAGCAATGTCAAGTCTTTAAGAAATCTTGTGACGTCGATGTGGTCGAATGTAACTGGTGGCAACTTGTAAACTAAACCACAGCTTTTAGTTTTTTGTAGGTATTTTAACAATCTTTTTAAATGTTTCCAAATTCAGCGCCGGATCTGCCATACGTTCAAAAACGTGCAAAAACCTGGCGCCAACTCCGAAGGGGCGCCGTGAGAAAATAAATATTGTATTAAAATTTAGTTATAATATTCCCTGAATCGTTTAAAAATTACCCACAGTACGAAATAATTATTACGCTCTCGCAACACTTTCCAAAGAAACAGAACGCGCACGCATCAGGTTGGTATCAACGGCTTACGAATTTATAGTCAGTTACAGAATTTTTTTACAAATTTCATATATTTAGTTTAAACGTAAGATCTATTTTTCCATATATCTTTTACCGTCTTTTACGACGAATAGGTGCGATCCAAATTCAATATCCAATCACAGCGCGGTATTTTTGTTCGTAAGCCGTTGATACCATACGTCAGTGTTTTGTGTTTGTTCGCTCAACACAGGGGAAATGCAAGGTACAAATTTGAGGTTATATTCTTATTATCACTGCTCACTGTCTCTCGTCGGGACTGCCTGTTGCTAGTCAGAAGCTGTATATGCTATTCTTGTGTTGCACGTTGCCATGATAACGTATTTGTATTTGCTTTTTCTAATATTCGCGTTGGGTACATAGGTACATAAACGCAGGAAATCTCAAGAATGTCTAATGGACGTAGTTCAGCGAAACCACCCGCATTGTCTCGTAACCTATATTTTAAATCATGGTACGGGCACAAACAAACAATTCGTTGTATTATTTTAAAGCATAATTTTCAAAGAGTTTTTCCTAAAATAATTAAAATAGCACCATAATTTATGTTTACCCAATAGATTCAGAGAGTATAGGGCTCCTGGCGATCCTCTCTTTAAAAAAAACGAGTGTGAGAGCTACCGCCAGGTCACTTGGAAAAGTCACACCCTTTATATGTCTTGATTTTATTTGATAAATTAGTGTAAAAAAAATAAAATAATTAAATTTAAAAAAAAAAAAAATTGGGTGAACGAATTTTTAATCAAAATAAAAATGTAGGGGGGGGGCGCCATCGGTACCTACTGCACAGGGCGCCAGATTTCGTAGATCCGGCCCTGTTTCCAATAACAGTTATTATACTGACTTAAATAACTTACACTATAAGCAATATCTGGTCTTGTCAATACAGATAGGTACATAAGGCTTCCTATCAGTTGTTGGTATGGATATTTTAAAATATCATCATTATTATTTAAATCTTTTTCCAACTTTAAATTAACTTCCATAGGGGTTTCTGAAGTATGACAATCTGACATATTGAACTTATTTAAAATATTGTGTACAAAATGTTCTTGGTCAACAGTAATACAATCTTTTTGAGCATTTACCCTCATTCCTAGACATTGTTTAATTTGACCTAAATCTTTTATCTTGAATTTATTGACAAGTTCAGTCTTTAACTGTTCATAATTTTCTGAATTATAAAATACAAAGAAATCATCCATAAATAATGCAACAAATATTTTAACATCATTATTACTTTTTATAAACAGACAAGATTCATATTTGGAATTTTTGTAACCTAAATTCAATAAACATTCATTTTACACTTAAGGCAAATTATAGTATAAGGATAGAATACCTTAAATATAAACGCACTTCACCGTTACTTTTATATATCTTTAAGCACACACTTTTTTTTATCACTGTGTCGTCATTAGTCTTATCCACTAGCTCCCAAATGAATTGTTTTCCATTTCACCTGTTTAGGTCCAGTTATAGCCTCGGGGAGAGAAATCTGTTCACTTGACACGTCTTCTATACACATTCTCGTGTAACCATAGTACTCTGGTTTACGTTTGACTCGTTTTTCCGGAGCAATGTTAGTATTTTCCGGAAAAACATCTGTGTCGGCCGGGGTTAACGTCTCATATAAACTGTCTTCTGACTCACTAGTCGATTCCTCAGGAACATATGTAACATCATTCATATTATCCTCTTCAAATGTGCTGTTCACCTGACTTTCCTCCGTGCAGTCAGGTAGCTGTGTGTCTTCGACGAAAATAGTTGCTGCCGAACTGTCATTTGTATTTTCCATGTCAACAACATCTCTAGCAATAATTGATTTTTGTGACTCTGGATCAAACAATCGATAGCCTTTGGTGTTTTCTGAATAGCCAACTAGGAACATTTTAGTTGCCTTTTTATCCCATTTTTTGCGCTTTTCTTTCGGAATATGGACCATCACTCGACTGCCAAAGATTCGTAAATGGGAAACATTTGGCTTTTTTCCTGTCCACATTTCATAAGGCGTAGTACCACGGCTTAGTCCCGCCGTTGGTGACCTATTTATAAGATACACCGCCGTATTTACAGCCTCTGCCCAAAACTTCTTTTCGAACTGTGCATCAAATAAGAGACACCGTGCTTTTTCCTCAATTGACCTATTGTATCTTTCGGATAGCCCATTTGTTCTGGAGTATATGCGTTTGTTTTCTGATGCACTATACCACACTGCTTCAAGTATTTTTTCATTTCTGCTGAGCAGAACTCGCCACCATTATCAGATCATAATATTTTTATTTTCTTTGATTGCTGATTCTCAACTAAATTTTTAAACTCCTTGAAGTATTTGAATGTTTGATGTTTTGACTGTAGAAAGTATACAAAACACATTCTGCTATAGTCATCCACAAATATTAAAAAGTATCTGGCCATTCCAAGTGAATTATTCTCCATTGGCCCACATAGATCACTATGAACCAATTCCAGCGTTTCCTGACTCTTGCTAGTACTCAGAGAAAAAAGCAGCCTCGCCTGCTTGCCCTCACAGCATATAGTACAGCTGGATTTATCAATTTCACAATTTTTTTGTTGAAATGTCACACCTTCAACTGCTCCGTTCTTCATCGCATTCAGAGTTTTACAATTAATGTGTCCCAACCTTCGGTGCCATATTTCACTAGTCACATTAGTTGATGTACACGCAAACAAATGTTCTGACTTAATATTTAATCTATACACACCATTTATTAAATTTGCAACACCTACCAGTACATTCTGTCGATTGCGTATTTTGCAAACTGTTGCTTCAAAGTTAACTTTGTTCCCACTTTGAATCAGCTGACTTACTGATAACAAATTTGTTGAAAGATTCGACACGCATAAAACATGTTTGACAGGGATATGAAACTCCGAATTATTCACTACTGTCGTAATCATCGTGTTTCCTGAGCATATAACCGGTATTTTCTCGTGATTTTCAATAACTATGTCTTTCACTTTGTGATTAAACGATACATCCTGTAAACAACGTTTATCAACAATCATATGTGAACTTGCAGCAGAATCCACATACCAATGTGAATTATTGAATGTTCCATTCAAAAATATTGCACTAAATGCATTGGTTTCACTTTTTTTCTGCGTATTATTCGGGCACTTATTCATATAATGACCGAGTTGTTGACACTTGTAACAGCGGATTGTTTTGACAGAATTCGAAGATGGCGGTGGCGTCGACATTTTCCATTTTGCAGGGCTACCAATGCTGCCATTTCTCTTGCTGTGTCGGTGCTGCCAACCTTTTGACAAAAATGCACTATTTGTTCCAGAGCTGCCAACTTCGGAACTCATGTCCAGCAATTTCGATTTTATGACATCCGTGCTGATAATCATACCACTATGCTCGATCGCCATTACTAAAGGAGCAAATTTCTCCGTTAGCCCAGCGAGCAGAAGAGATCCAATCCACTCGTCCGTTATCTGGAAACCGGTACCTTTAAGTTTCTGCGCAGTATCAACCATTTGAGTTACATAGGCACCCATTGATTCTGAGTCTTCTAGTCAAATAGATATTAGCTGACGGAGTAAACTGATGCGACGTGTGAAGCCAGAGTCGTCATATAAGGTCTTCAAACGTTTCCATACACCTTGTACTGTTTGCTCGTTTTTGATGTGAACATAAATAGAGGAGTCAATCGTCATAATAAGTTTAGCTTTTGCCTTTTTATCATCCAAACTCATACAATCAGATGATTCTGGCTTGTGAATATCGACACCATCCAACATCAAAAAATGTTCAGCAGCATATTGCCATTCATCAAAGTTCTCGCGGCCCTTCAATATTGGTATATTCACTATGTAACTTCCCGCCATATTGAAAAATAACACTCCGGGACCGATAACGCGGTAACAGATTGTCAATCCCAAAAACAGTTATTTTTGCAGCGATTTACTCTGTTTTTCTGGAGTATATGGTACACTGTTCACAGACTGTCCACTTAAAAGTAATTTTACGTGAGAAAACTTTACTTCAACGCGAATTATAGCTACTGGGCCCATAACCTAATGAAACACGGTAATTAGACTCATAAATATACAAACCACCCACATTAGACTTGAACAGAAGAATTTATTCTCGCAAAGTAATACATGTAGGTACACTGAGCTACACATAACAGATCCTAGATGGCGTTAGGTTTAACATTATTTTGTTATAATCTAACAAAAATGTCAGGAATAGAAAATTGGAACGAGATAGGTAGACTATGAATACCGTATCTTGCGTCGCGTTTCTTGTGAATATTGAATAAGGCAATAAATCCGCCTGCGCCGCATTTACTAGGGCCGGGATAATACCTTTAATAAGGTGACATCTCACGGGGGTGCTTGATCTTTAACACCCCCAGCGGAGGCGTTCACCATGCATATATATACATATTATAATACCCGGGCTCAAGGGGTTATGTCATAAATAAATCGCTAGTCGCAACACTTACGAATGTACGGTTTCAGGTGCGGTAGGTGAGGGGTTAACAGTTAACCTTCCTGTTACCAAGATCAAATACTTCCCCTTCGAACCCCAAGAATAACTGCTTTTACCTGCGGATTTTGAAGGGTCACGCGATCAAGTCAGTGCCGTCAAGCAATGACAGTTTGCAAATGGCAACGATTGTTGTCGATACTAGTTGTTGCTGCTGATTTGTGTGTTATTTTCACGCAAGCATATTAAATAAACAAAGTGTTCAGACCATTTAAAACAGTGAAGTTTACTTAGAGACAGCACTTACTTCGTAATTATAAATCATTTAGTCAGCCTTGTTCAAACCCAATATGGTACTACCGTTACGTTCGAGTTATTTATTCGTTTTCCTGTGGAAATCTTTGTGGAATATATTATTCATGACATAATATTATTATTGACAACCCCCGTGGTCGAGGCAAAAGGCTCTCGACCAGCAAATAAATCCAAAGGTCGCGGGTTCAAATCCCGGCGTACGGAATAAAATTTTATTTGATTAATTTGCGTTATTTCACAATTTATTTATCTTATCTTATCTTATGTATAAAACGAAAAAAAGTCGGGTTAGTTACACCATTTATAACTCAAGAACGGTTGGACCGATTTTTATGATCTTTGATTTGTTAGATTTGTCTCCGCCCCAAACAGCATTGAAACATCGGAAAAAATCACGAAAAAAAAATTATGAAGAAAATTATTTTCCTCGTTCATTTTATATGGAACGAATCCTCATCTTTTGAAGGAGCTGCAGCAATATTGTGATCACACTGATCACAGATAAGAATTGGGATGAATATAATATTGAGTAGTGAGTGAATTCCAAAAATTCAAAAACGTCAAATGTCAATGCGCTGATTGTTTTGCTTTTGTTCTCAAACTTATAATGCTGCCCCTCTTTCTTGCAAACTTGCATTTTTTACATTAGTTCCACACAGGAGGCCCTGAGGAAAATAATTTCCCTCAGGGTCTATGTCGTCTTTAGGGATGCTGTGTGGAAGGTTTTTTTAAGGAAAGGAAGGAAAAGGGTTTAAGGGGTGGGTAGGAATCTGGGGTTCAGTGTGTCCTGATCATCCGCCTCCAAGACCTAGATAAACCTCACCCCATGGAACCTCACCCATTGCATTGACAATATTCTCCTTGAGATCTCTGAACTATTACCCTGTGACTGAAGAATGGGGCGCGGCCCTGCGGGCCCCTAACCTAAGCGGGGCTCCTGGGCAGTTGCCTACACTGCCTTATGGATAATACGACCCTGCTTGCACCGCAGGGGGAGGGATGGATTCACACGTCCGTCACTCCTGGACACACTACCTCCAGATACCTACCACCCTGGGGTAAGGTTTGTCCGGGTCTTGGCGGCGGATGCGTCTGTCCACCAACTGTATGGCAGGCCGGATGGGGAGAGATGATCGGGTTGAGGGAGTCCCTTTGACTTCTCCAGCCGTACTCTCTCGGAACACCGCCTTGCACCGTAGTGGGAGGGATGGATTCATATATTATGTCCATCACTCCTGGACAAACTGACCCAGATTCCTACCCACCCCTAATACCCTTTTCCTTCCCATAAGTTCCTCTCCTTCCTTTCCTAAAAAGACCCTCCATATAGCATCCCCAAAGATTTCATAGGCCCTGTGGAGAATTATTTTCTCAGGGCCTTCTGTGCTAATGTAAAAAAAAACCCTCGCATCTTCTTCCTTCTTAGAACTTCTCCTCCTTCCTTTAATAAAAAGACGCTCTCGACTCTAGACAGACCAATGAAATTGTTAATCTGTTCGAGAAAGCTTTTCAATTTTTTAAATTGTTTGATTTTTATGTGCGAGACCTGTTTTGTGCGAGTATTGTGTTAATATTGGCTCCCTACCAAATACCATTCAGCGTCTTCCTCAGATATCATCGTTAAATAATATTTAATGACAAACGAACATGATCATCGGAGCTTTGTCTCCTTTGATGCAATTGTTTACGAGGCAGATGTTTTAAATCTTAAATTAACGTGTATCTACGCGAAAACAACACTAACGATCTAAACACTTAACATGAAAAAAAGGTCTAACAATATTTGAAAATAGAATCCAACAAACGAAAATGCGAAATTTACTACGATTTTATATCGAATAGAATATCAGATACGATTTTAGATTTTCACGGCCAAAAATTATTTTGTAATTAGTTTTTGGGGTATTATGCCGTGTTACGCTACCTCCTTCTTTAGCCAACGTTTCGGACAGCGTTGCAGTGTCCATTATCAGGGCAAATGTGTAATAGTTAGGGGTGATGTTTGTACTTATAAACTTGAGCGATACCGTGTCGCCAGCTCCACTCCTCTACGAGATGGCGTTACAATATACTTCAACATGTTTTTTTGCGTTTAGCCTTGATGTAACCGTCAATTACCGGATACCAAGAACTATTGAGCTTAGCTCCGTCGTCTCTATTAATATTTATAGGATTTTTATGAATTTCAATTGCCTCCGTAATCAGGCGCGCTCTATGAGTTTTGGGTCTTCCCAGGACCTCAGAGACAAATCCAAAGTAATGGCCGGTTTCGATTAAGTGCTCGGCGATTGCCGATTTGTCAGGGTGGCCAAGTTTACAGGCATGAAAGTGTTCTGATATCCTTTTGGAGATCGTCCGCTCTGTTTGGCCTACATAAACCTTGTCACATCCAGAACAGCTGAGTTTGTGCACTCCATCTGTTTCCAGAGGAAACTTGGTCTTTGCAGGCCTCAAAAAGTCTCGTATTTTTGTCGTGGTCCCGAAGACAGTCTTGATGCTTTCTTTTTTCAATAGCCTGGCAATTCTGTCTGTCACATTGTGAACGTAAGGCGTAAAGCGTAAGAACGTAAAAAAAACGAATAGAATATGCTTAATTCGAAGGCCGAAATGCCAGGAATATGAGGAAGAAGGGGTCAATTGGAATAACACATAGGTCATGTGGGATATCACATAGGTTCAAGCAACCAATTGCAACAAACTAATAAAAACACTGATAAATCCGGTTCGATCGGACCAAAATGTGAAACACTACCTAGTAGGTAGTACCTACAAAGCAATGCAAAAGCATTTGTTTTCGGTTTGAAAATTACTTGCAGTATTTTTACTGCAAGAAAAACACATTTTGGTCCTTGAAATAATCGAGTAGCTTTTTGTAAGTCTTTTTACAATCCCAGAAAAGAATACAGTATAAGTATCAGGCCTATAAAAATCTTCTACTTACGAACCCTCTTTCAACTGCGGTTTTATTGCATAATGAGGAAAAAAAATATCGTTTTTAAATATTTGCGCCTGAACTTCGCAAAATAAAAAAAATAAATAAAAAACACATCACGATGTTTTTTTCTTGCGTGCATCAAAACAGGCGGCTGCCGACTGGTGTAAAGGCCTAAGCTACACGAGCGGTTTTCCCGCCGCGGAAAACCGCAGCAGACACAATTTACTATGAACAATGTATGGCGCATTCTACGCGAGCGATTCTCCCGCCGCGGGTGCTCGCGGTACACAGGCGGGAGAAATTCGTCCGCCACATGCAGCGGTTCTCCCGCGGCGGATAACCGCCACGTTCATACTACACGAGCGGTGCGAGAGAGCTTTTTTGTTCGGTCGTGCGCGTAAAGGATCGGGCGGCTTCCCGCGGCGGGAGAACCGCTCGTGTAGCCTGGCGGGAAACCACCACCCGTGTAGTATTATGGTGTGCGGCAGCTCTCTCGGGAACTGCTCGTGAAGCCTGGGCCAAGCGGGAATATTTCGTTTAATAATGGCCATCTACTTATGTAAGGAGTGTTATTGTGCGATCAATTCACAAAACATCTTTCGAGTTTTTATGCTGCGTATAACCGCGATCCCAGCCCCGAATTATGGAAAAGGATCGAAGAAACCGCAAACGGCGCGAGACGCTTCTATCTATCTGTTTGTAAATAATTATGCCGCCACGTAAGGGGCCGAAGACCGAAAGGTCTCCCGGCCAAGGGGAAACATTCATGTGGTCTACGAATGCCCGCTCCATTCATTCACCGGCGGGATTGATGAGGTCCACAGGGCAACGCCTGAAGCCCTAGACTGGCTCGCAGACCTAGATGTCCCCCTCTGACCCCCCACCATACGAAAGAAGAAGAAGAAGAACCTGTTTGTAAACAGCATTAGGCTTAAGCCTTTTTTTTACATTAGCTCCACTCAGGAGGTTCTGAGGAAAAAAATCCCTCAGGGCCCAAGTTTTCTTTGGGGATGCTATGTGGAGGGTCTTTTATGGAAAGGAAGGAGAGGAAGTTCTGCAAAGAAAGAGGGATTAGGGTGGGTAAGAATGTAGGAATCTGGGGGTCATTGGAGGTTATCCACCACATACCCGCCCCGGTATGAGTAACAAATGGTCACTTCTCCAGGGCTCTCACAAGGACTCTATTTTTTCCGGCCTGCCTCTGACAACCTGACGCTGACATCTTCAGGGTCTTCGGGCGTCTAATCCCCCCACTTCCCAATTACTTCTCTTCGAAGCACCACCGGGAAGTCGGCTAAGGGGCGTGGAATCCGAACCTTGTATCCGGCCTGCCCGATCACCGACACACTCTCAACAGGACTCCCAGGCGATCTGTCTTGGCCGCCTCCATTTCTTGATCTATCTTCTACCTTTTTGTTGTTATTTTTATTTTAATTTATGTTTTGTGTTAATATGTGCATAAAGATCAGGCAGGGTAGGCATACCGCCTACTTTTTGTTTTTTTTTCCTTACTCAAAAGAGGTTCAGGTAAAATTTTACTTTTCTTGTATACTAACATTTTTTTAAAAATTTTCTTTATTCATTGCATGTTAATAATTTTAATAATTAATTTTTAATAATTTTATTTATCTTAAAAAATGGAACATGTTACAGTGTTACTTTTCCTCCATTAAAAGCATTTGCTTGTGGATGGAGTAGCTTGTGGATACATTTAAAATTATTTTAAATATGTACAATTTATACAGTCAGGTGTTTCACATAATATATACACAGATTCACAGTTAATATACATACACCGTTAAAACCCAGTTTAATCATATCGCAATCAAGATCCTTTAACTAAAAGATAAAATCATCCACATGTATTCAGTAATAAGTAAAATAGGTATAATTTTTAGTGTGACATTCATGTGGTGATGAGGGAAGCAGCAATTTTCCCATTGGTGATTTCTCTAAAATGCTTTTTGATGGAATTTAACAATTTGTACTTTGTCATTAATGCTTCTGATTTCTACTGGAAGGTTATTAAAGAAGTATTTTCCTTGGTGTGTATAATGGTGTTGGGCAAAAGACGTGTTTAGTTTGGGGCATACAAATGCATGTGTAAGTCTTGTACGATTTTCAGTTATGAATGAGAATTTATCTTTTTCTTTTATAATTTGTATGATTGAATTTTTCGCAAATAACTTTTTGAATGTTGGAACTTTGAATTCTTCGAATATGCGTTCAGTGGGGAAGTCTGGAGGTTTTTTTAGTATAATTTTTATAATGAGTCTTTGAACAATTTCTATGGGGGTCAAACTAGTTTTGTAAGCTGCTCCCCAACTGATAATGGCATACTGAAGAATAGACTGTACTAGTGCGTAGTATATTGAGTATAGATTTTTCGTTGATAAGAAGTTAATATTAATATTATGGTTACATATTTGAGGATTTTTCGATCACCATGCTAGGGTGGTCACCACCCGTGTTATGGTGGTCGATTGGCATTGTACATAGCAAGCACTTGCATACTGCTGCCTAACAACGTATGAGGAGACAATGGAGGTCTAGTTTCATTTATTAAATGTAGAGTCGTTTAATAAAAATAAAAATAAAATCTTGGGTCAACCAGTCTCCCCCATTCCGGCCCGCCGTACAACAGGTGGGCAGGCGCATTCGCCGCCAAGATCTAGACAAACCTCACCCCATGAACCCGGGCACCCCTGCTAAGTCACCAAACGTAGCGAAGCTCTTGAGATGACCGATGGCAGGATTGCAGGTTATCCAATAAATGGTTCCCAGGATGGCGATCCCCATACCCGCCTCCGAAATTATGAATGAAATTGATTTTAAATTACTTAATTAGTTCAAGAATGAATTTCGATATTTGAAAATGTTTCGTAAATCAATTTCACTCGAAGCAACAAAAATATTACCTTACTCCGGGACACAGACAAGTCCCCCACTTCTGTCAACTTATTTCTAGTGTTAATAAATTAATCTTTTAAAATAAATAAAAATTCGAGTACAATTAACACGCGGTAGAAGCGAAACTTTAGGAGCCTTGATAGGAGTTTGATGATTCGCAGCTGCTGTACGCGTCATTTCCGTTACATCCCAATTCGGAATCGTAACAGGGCTATAGAAGTTTCACTTCAAAAAGAGAAATTTGCAAAGCGTTTCTGGAATCCGCTAAAACGAGTAGATGCCCAATGTACAGTACCTACTTGTGATCAATGTTCCAAATTATTTGAAACTATGAACAATGTTCCAAAGCTGAAAGTAGGTACTCAATACTACTCAATATAAAATGAGATGCTAATGGTACGTTTCCACGCTTGCCAAGGCTTGCCAAGCCTCCACAAGCTCCAAGCGTCCACAAATCTCGCTTGGCATTTGGAAGTCGTTTACATGCTTGTGAATGCGTCAGTGCGCTACCTACACCCGAGCATGGCGGACGCCGAACTTGTGTCGGCTATTGCGATTGGTTTATAAAACTTTTACTCGAAATACAAGCAAAGTGTAACAAAAACAAGGAAAGCTCGACGACCACGGGGATGATGGATGATACAGATTCATAAAAATCGTCCCAGGTCACTTCGCACAAAGAGGAGACATTATCTCACAGGCTAAATCCTATAGATTTTTGTTTCTTTTTAGTACCGCTTTTTCGTTTCATCGTGTTTCAAATCACAACGGTGCTAAAGAAGTTTTCGCTTCAAAAATAATGATTGAAATTGGAAACCCGAACTCGAGGATCACTTGTCTTATATAAAATTATTTTGCATTATAAAAAAGTTATTCTAACAAAAATCATATATTTTTTTACTATAATAAATAGTGAATCATCAATAAAATATTATTTATTTATTTTGACTTTTTAGGTAAATCCAGTCGCCATAAATTACATAACATAAGTGCATTAAAATTATGTACTTATACATTTTAATAAGTCTGGCACGCCTCATACGTCATACGTATGTCTCGTAATGATTTTTATCATAGACCGCATGGAGCAAAAACGGCGTGCATTCGTCGCCAATTCGAAAGTTCCACTGAGCGTTTGCCGAAGCTTGCCGCTGGATCCGACACCCCGACTGGATCGGCGGCAAGCTTTCGCAAGCTCTTGAAAGCCTACGCAAGCCAAGCCAAACGACCTGTTTACACGATTGAGCTTGTGGACGCTTGCCGAGACTTGGCAAGCGTGGAAACGTAGCATAACAATATTTGAAAATAGAATTCAACAAACGAAAATGCAAAATTTACTACTATTTTTCCACGAAATTATCCCCTTTCAAGGTGACAATATGCTTAACTCGAAGTCTGAAATGCCAGGAATATGAGGAAGAAGGGATCAAGATTGTTGGAATAACACGTACAATAGTGTGGGCCGCAATTGTATGGCGAAAAAAAAATTGTATTATTTCCTTGAGCGCTAGTGATAAAAAGTTGTCTTAGGTCTTTGGTGTTAATAAAAAATAAAAATAAAAAATTTATATTATTGTTTCTAGGTTCCCCGAAGCGTTCGAAAAATGATTAAAATATGTATTTTTGTCAATTATTCCCAAGTAGTAAGGAAATGAAAGAGTTGCAATTACAAAATTCTCGATATTAATTTATTTACTACTAAAGCAGTCACAACATTAAAAATTACAATCATAATTATTACATTAATCATGAAAAATTAAATGTGATCAATTATTCCCTTATTTTTTACGATTTTTGGCATATTTTTCCTGGAGTTTATTGTTGTAGTTATAAAGCCTTCCTTGTTCTTCTTGCCACACACTTTCAAAGATATTTCAGTTACAACCTTTACACAACGTTCTACAGATTGTTCTACAGATTCTACAGATTGTGTAAGACAGGGGAACCTGTCAAAGTTGATGAAAATGGAGCTGACTTCTGAAGTTAGGTTAAGTTCTTCTAATTCTTTTTCCGTTACATCTTCCAAAATGGGACGATACGTGATTGGCGTATCTTGCCAAAATATTATATCAAAGTAGGATTGTGCATCAAAATTCAAAATGGGTACTTTAAATGTTCGGTTTTCAGTCCGGATAACTCTCTGGCTTTCAATAAATGCCTTTTTCCTTAGATGGTAGGTGATTCATCGGTTATCATTGACAAGAGTAAATTTTCAGGATGAGCGAAGTAAGCGTTTTGCTGCATCGCCGAATTTATTTGCTTTTAATTCGTCCGGAAGATAGTACGAGTATTTGTAGCCGACTTGATTTTGCATCAGGAGAAGATGATTTTGATGTTAACGTGGAAGATAATGACGCAATGATAGACAATGATACAAAATGTCTACAAATTTTAAAGCTTTTTTTCTCACACCTGTTCAGTTGATTTGGTAAGATATTTTCATTTTCTTTTCATAAGCTTTTCCAATTGTTTCGTAGTCGGTATACCACCACTGCCGATAAACATTTTTCTCTCACCTCTTTGGTTTTTTTTCTTTAAGGGAAACTTTCATTTATTGTCTATAATTTGCATTAATAAATTGCATTTATTGACTTTACATTTACAATAACTAATATCAAACAGTAGGGAGCTTGTGCTTTTAAATGGAGAGACTCTTCTTTGGAAGGAAACTGTATTTCTTGCACATTTTTCTGACTTCAACAAGTTTATATACTTATGTTAATATGCCTTAATAATGTTTGTAATTCTTTCTTTCAAAATGGTTGGCAAATAATTTTCTTCCCTTATTTTCAAAATACTTTTAGTTACCTACACAACAATATCACGAAATGGGGGGTCCTTGGTCGACCAAGGAACGGCCAAAACGGCGGGTTTGGGGACGGCGGGCGGAGGTGTTTTAGTGCCGTATTACTATAAAAATAATAGATGATAGTTATATACATCGAAGCTATGGACTTTATTTAACAAGATCTCATAAATGAATATCTTTAAAATATTTCAGAATATTTTGTGCAGGGGCTGAAAAAATGGAAATATTTCGATATTTTCTCAAACTTTAAAGGACCCCCGGAGCCTTAGGATATTTTTTGTTTTTTTTTAAACAATTTTTTTTTTATGTTTTAGGTACCTAGACAACTTTTTATTACTAGCGCCATAAGGAATTCGGAAGAAAAAAAATTCGGCCCACACTAACGTACAAGCAACCAATTCCAACAAACTAATGAAAACACCGACAAATCCGGTACGATAGGACCAAAATGTTGCTTACGAATAACAGCTTCAGATCCACTTGGAAATGGACTGTAAATACTAACAATGAAACGAAACGAAATGGTGTTCGCTGGAATTGGGTGTTAATAATTTTTTTTTAATGCCGGCAACACGGGCGTTTATTGTAATAATAATATCTTATACAAACAAGTTAGTAGCCCGCCTCAGACTAAGTCTGTTCCGAGGCGGGTACATATATATATATATATATATATATATATATATACATACACTTACACACTACATTTATATAGGGAAAACTAAAGAAGCAAGGAAGAAAGATAAACCAATCACTTACCACTGAACCTCTGCGAACGAGCACAAAACACAATCACAAATATAGTTTATAGTATAATAAGGTGGGTCACGACAGTATGGAAAAAAAAATCTTGTTATGATTTTGTCTAATAGTGGTAAAAGGGTGTTAAATAAAGATATAAAATCAGGTATTTTTTTAATAATATTTGGATATCATCTTCTTCCTCAGGATTGACTTTCAAATTTCACATAATAGAGAAAAACGCACCCTTGTTAAATCTTAAAAAAATGTTAGATAAACCATTAAAAATTAATTATTTTTCAATATAACATGAAATAGAGGGAATATTTTAATTTGTTTATTTAAAAAATAAATTAATATAATTCAAATTATCTCACGGCAGTGTATTCAAATACCAGCAAAATCCTTCTTACTCTCAAATTTCGGCAAACCCAATCTTGGGACTTTTTGCAAATGATTTCCTAAAAATATACTACAAGTATATTGCTATGGAAGATTACGAAAAATATGGTTTAAAGGATGAAAATAAATTTTATATACCCTAAAAATAACCCCTTATAATGAAAATTTTCAAAATTTGGAAATGAATCCGGAGGAAGAAGATCGTATCAGAAATTTGAAAATTTTAAACACGTCATTTTGAACCCATTTGGCACCCTTTTATCGCTCTTAGAATTTAAAAATGACATTTTTTATAGTTCACGAACGAGATTATGAACACGAACAACCTCATTATGGAGTTCCACTGCGGTACCTCGAGGTAACTATCGCCACAACAACGCAAATAAGTTAGTATAAAACGGTTTTGTTTACTTTCGAAATGGTTAAAAAAACTTCTATTTAGTTCACAAACGAGATTATGAACATGAACAACACCAAAAACTTACTTCAAAGGTAGTCCCAATTCTTCTTCTGTTTTTTTTTTTTCAGAAACAAATGCACTCAAATTCACTTTTGCCATTGTTCCAAAGTTCCAAATTCAAAATGCTTTTCCAGCAAGGTGATGTGGTTGGGGAGGGTAGGTACTGGATAAATGACATTCCGGTAGGAACTATGCATAATATTATCATTTCAAAACCAAACAAGGACTGTCCTATTAAAATTATCTGAGATTCTAAATAATATCTCAGACCGCAAGCAAACCGATAGAAGTGTTTTTGGGCGTACGCGTGTGGCCGAAGTAAGTTCAATTTTCCTTTACTTCTATGAGGCTTCTAAGGACTCTGAGACAGTCAGAAGTCCAGGTTTTATTTATTAGAATATCTAAAGGAACCGATCTTCTCAAAATTAATTCCATTAATATGCTTGGTATAACTCTAGGTGACCAGCTCAGGCATGGGGGCTCTATCGAAGCCAGAGTTAAGTTAGCCTCTCAGTACAGCGTCCGCAGATAGTACATAACTGGTGACCCTGTACAAATCGCAAATGCACCTCACTGCAAGGGCTTTGGCGCCAGGGGGGGGGGGGTCACATAGTTATGGTCAAGTCACAAGAAGTTATAATTTAATATGATAATAATAGATACAAGTAAAAAGTAGGTAGGTAATTTTGATAATAATAGATGATAATAATAAATACAAATATATAAAAACATCATGTTTAAAAATTTTAATTAGTGGTCCACCTAGGTCCTGGACCCAGCCCACGGGGTGGTCATGACCCCCCCCCCCCCCCTGGATCCGCCCTTGCCTCCATGTTGAATTTGGCAGCTGCCTCTGATCTGGAGCCTCAAAATACTTAAAAAAAACACTTGACTCTGTCCAAAAATGTGCGGTTCGTTTGATTGTAATCTTTAGAACATAGGCGTCCATCCATTCTGATATAAAAGAAAACTGATGTCGCCATTTTACATAGGCCCTTTTGACTCCTAGGTCCCAAACTGGCCAATGAAATTGATTTGTTCAAGAAAAAACTTCAATATGTGAAAATGTTTCAACAATTTCAGCAGAATGAGCTTTCCTAGGTCACATACCAAGTATTTACCATTTATAATACATATTTATACAGTTTGAATGCACAGGTAACCATAATTAACAAAATGCTATGATGCGCGCTAGACGACGTACAGATATTTTAATTCTAGAAATGTGGGAACTAGCAATGTGTACGTTCACCTGGAATGGGCTCTTGAATTCGGGTTCTTCACAGGAAGCAGATCCTACTTCTACTCTTTTTTCAAATCGACTACTCCCAGAGAACTCAAACCTGTAACTCGGAGTCGGAACCTGAATGCCTCCACCGTCATCCCTGTGATCGCGGTACGAGCCACTCGTGAGTCGGGAGCAGGTCCCGGTTTGAGTTCTTTTGCAGGTTCTGGCTCTGAGGTTCGGCTCCAGCTGAACCCATGCGTTCCGGTAGCCGCAACGGCACCCAGTACCCAGTCCGCACTCAAGAACTCGGACCCGAGACCTGCTCCTAGAATTCGAGTACTTTTAAAAGGAAGCACATCTCACAGGCCTCCGGCAAAATGCAGATCTTACCCATCTCTAGTTGGAACCATGCTGGTGTCAAAATATATTTTAATTCCAGACCGTCAAAATGGTATGAAAATTTGACTTTAGGGCAGGTAAAAATGATAACAATCAATTTTAAAAACAAACATAATATATTTAACAGTTCTTTCTTATAAGTACAAATAATACACTAGAGACTACTATAAACAAAATAATGTTACAAATGTCAATTCAACATCCCTTGAAGAATCCTGGCCACTGTTAGAGATCACCTCACCCATCGATTTCCTACTGTCCTACTAATTTTATTTTTTTTCAAAATTTCAACTTTTTGTATGAAGCTATACTGAAATGTGGATGCGGCACATCTGATATGCTGAAAATATATACTGAAAAATTTTGAAAAAAAATAAAATACATTTTCAGCTATAACAACATCAATAACGTCGTATTTTTCAATTTTTTGCATTCTAGCTCACTGAAAATTCACAGACCGCCACTGCTGTCTACCTCCAGTTTCTGATGCCAAAATGCCAAATACATAAGAAAAAATTTGTGTGCAGTTAACACGCAGTGGAAATGAAACATTCAGAAAACTAAAGTAGACAAGAGTGGAGAGGCTACGAAGCACTGCACAAAGAGGAGACCGATTATATTATCTAATTCTCTCACAGACTTTAGATGTACGTGTCCTGTAGATGTCTTGACTCACATTCCGGAGGTCGCGGGTTCGAACCCGGCATGCGCAAATAAATATTATTTGATTAATTTGTGTTATTTCACAATTAATTCATTAAAAATAATATATAGTATATTTTTGCGGCATGTTCCAGAGTGGAAGATACTATCAGTATCGCCCTGGTGTAAGACCACCATTCAGAATTGAAACGTTGCTTGAAAATGGCTTTAGCCGTGTTTAGTGACCAGATCTGAATAGCCAGGTACTTCCCAACCTTCCTCTTCCCCACCTCCTTTCCCTCCCCGCTACCTTCAGCCTCACAACATACCCCAATTGGGGATGCCATAGTCTCACTGGCTCCAGACGGGAGCAGTTAAGATTCTTGTGCGGTATTCAATTAAAAAAAAAAAAAAAAAAAAAGGTGTATGTGTTTGTAACTTCTCTTCAACACTGCAACCTTCAGCAACTTCTTTAGCACCTTTGTGATTTGAAACTCGATGAAACGAAAAATAGCGACACTAAAAACTGACAAAAACATACATCTATAAGATTTAGCCTGCGAGAGAATGAGATAGTATAATCGGTGCGGTGCTTTGTGCAATGCTTCGTAGTCTCCCCACTCTTGTCTACTTTAGTTTTCTGACGATTTCACTTCTATGAATTGCACACCCTGATTTTTTTACTTCAGATAAACAGAGACGAATTGAGATAAGTTGTGAGGCTGAAGGGAGTAGGGACGTAAAGGAGGTAAAGAAGAGGAAGGTGGGGAAGTACCTGGTTATTCAGATCTGTCAGAATCACCAAGCAGGGCTAAAAAATATTATACCACTCTGGAAAGTACCGCAAACATTATAATATACCAGAAGATCTAGCATGGTCGATCGATAAAATTCTACATCAATACGATATTGACTAAGATATATAATCAATACGATATTAAGTCCGTCAGTTAGCGATATTTGCGAGCATGGTCAACGTATGATTCCGACAGTCGGTTGACAAAGGCGCCGTTTTTGGCGTGGCCTCCTGAGTCTAGAAGATTAGCTGTCAAAATACACAACTTTTCGACTAATGTCATTTGTAATGCAAAATAACTGGCTTATTAATGAATGGAGGTAAACTAAAGTAGCTCTTAGAATTGAAAGAAATCAATTCCAAGAGCTAAAATAAATAAATATATATATACAGTAACAAATATTTCGTCCTAACAAATTAATGATAATTATTTTTAGTTACTTTCCGCCATGACATTAGCGCATCTCGCACACGGCTCATCTTCAATTTTAGCCGTGAACCTCCTACAACGCCCACACTGCAATTTATCAACTTTCTCCACACTCAACACCCACTCTTCTTCATGGACTTCAGCCTCGGTCAAAACAACTTCCGACACTTGCAAAACTTCACACAACTCCCCCAAATCACTCCTTCCACACCCTTGCATCGTGTACAACCTATCGTACAACTCGGCCGTGGCCCTTATAGTAGCTGAATACTCTAAGCTATTTAAACCAGCACACTTTTTATTCAAATCTTTCCTTATGTCAATAACAGACTCCATTAACATGTCAACAAACGGACGATTCCAAATCTCTTTCGGCAGATCGAATACAGTCTTAAAGAACGCTTGACTATCGTTCAACGGGTGGTGACTCCAAACCTCTTCGACGAAATGCGGAATTATCGGCCCTAAAGCTTGGCACAATGATACTAAAACATTATGAATAACAACTTGACAACTCGTTCGTTCTGCGGAATTTTTCCCTTGACAATACAACCGATCTTTCACAATATGGCAGTAAAATCCCGATACTTGATTCGTTGTAAAATGAAGAATGGACGTGCAGACTTTGTTGTATTGCATCGTTTCGTAATGAGCATTAAGCTGCGTCTGAAATTCACGCAGTTCGTGAAGCATGTACGAATCTACGTAGCCGAACTGTTGTGTTTCCGTTAAGGTGTGCTGATCCAAGTCACTTATTGCGCCGAGTAAAAACTTCATCAGTAGTCGCAGTCTGGATAACTCCGAGTTGCTTTCCGTCAGTATGTTGTCACTGATGATGACTTGGGCGTTCTGCGTACCGTGGCTGGCAACGCACCATCTTGAATAAATAAACAATTATAACATTAAACTTTGAAATGCCGCAAAAAGAAATGGCAATGCGGCTTTTTTTATAAAAAACTTAAATTTTGATTTGCAGCCAAAATACTGGACATAATCGAAAAGTAATTTTTATAATCAAAAGACATAAATATGAAATATGCAAATATTTAGTATGGATATGTGCTAATCTATTTATTTGTGTTTTAAATTGTAATATTTACGCCAATAAATAATTCAATTTTTCTTGATTTTAGAGGCAACTTTGACATTTTTTTCTGCAGTTAGCTCCCTGGACCGTTTTAAGGGTGTTTGCGACTAAAGTGGCTCAGTGGTAGGAGTCTTTCTTATAACGGGAAAGTAGGCGATGTAGGTATCAAACTACGCATATCAACCCACAAACCCCGAAATAGAAAAGGAAAAAATTGAGTAGTAACCTGTGTGGAGTTATTGTAAAAAAAAACACTTTACAGAAGTATCTACTACACATCTACCCTGGAGATGGACATTGCAAGGATTTCTAAAAAGTTTCCTAAAGGAATAAGAAGTCAACACGACTGATTATGTCAAAAAATAATTTGATTTGATTGAAAAGAATATGTATTTTTACAAACCTGACAGTATCGATGCCGTAGGCGGGATTCTTGTTCAGGTTTTTACCTCCTTCTATGATAAGTTTGGGGTCCACCACATTTCCCACAGATTTAGACATCTTGCGACCCTTCGAATCCACTGTGAACCCATGGACAAACAGACTCCTGAGGAACAAAAAAACATGTACTTAAAAGGCCTGTTGAAAAATTGTTAATAAAAACATCTAATTGAATTTCGATTTTGTTTTCTTGATAGAATGAATGTACGAATGAAGTGAACTCTTGGAAGTGGAAATTAACCCATTTTCCGAGATCCTTTTGAGCTGAAACTCGGCAGATGGACTCTTCGTCGATGACAATGCATTCTATTAACTTTTGGGAGTAATCACGCACACACGTGGACATACGCATATATCTGAAATTTGATTACAGCAGTTGACGTATGAATTAAATATCGGTCTTGTCAACTCGGGATTTGGTCCGGTTGGTAGCGTGGTTGGTTCTGAACACTGGGTTCAATCCTCAGTCAAACGAAAAAAAGTTTTAAAAGACATTTGAGATGTATTACAGTAAAAAACTTTGTTTTTTACAAAGCCCAGAGGAAAATAATTGCCCGCATGGTCTATGTCATCTTTGGGGATATTTTGTGGACTTTTTTAAGGAAAGGAAGGAGATGATGTGCTGAGAAGGAAAAAGGTATGAAGGGTGAGTAGGAATCTGAGGGTCATTGTGCTCAGGAGTGATGAAAAATGAATCCATCCTTCCCACGATGGTACAAGGTGATGGGTTAAGAGAGTGCAACTGGAGGAGTCAAAGGGTCTCCCTAAACCAGTCTCTCCCGATCCAGTCGGTGTGCAGAAGCATCTAGGCAAACCTCACCCCATGAACCCGAGCACCCCTATTAAGTTACCAAATGTAGAGACCCACTTAGGGTGACTCATGGAAAGTGACACAGGTCACAAAACCCCAAAAATAAATCACAAAAATTATTATTTATTATTATTACTTGTAAGGAGCCTTCCCCGTGAGGGCCACGCTGGTGAGGAGTGAGGACTGGAACCATCCGGTGCACTGGTCCAGTCCCTCCAGGTAAAGGTCTGCCTGGTTCCCACCCAGCACCGAGGACCAGGTCAAGCCGCTGTCCAGCCAGATGTCCATGATGTCCTTGCCCTTCACCAGCCGTTCCATGGAGGTGTCATTCTCTCGCAGGAAATCTGCGGAGATCAGGCGCTCATCCAGCGCATTGTTCCACCAGCTGTTGACGCCTTGCATGTCCATACCGTCGCAGACTCTTTCCACCAGATCTCTGGAAACAAAACATCACTGTAACTAAGTAAGTGATAGATGCATAGATACCTCAGCTGCTCCCGTCTGGAGCCAGTGAGACTGTGGCATCCCCAATTGGAATATGTTGTGAGACTGAAGGTAGTTGGGAAAGGAAGGAGATAGGGAGAGGAAGTTGGGGATATACCTGGCTATTCAGATCTGGGGTCCTAGCATGGTCGATCGATATAATCCTATATCAATACGATATCGTTATAATCCGTCATTTATGGTCATGTATCAATATGTGCTAGCACGCTCAACAATCGATAAGGGATATTCCGACCGACGATTGACAAAACCCCGCCAAATCGTATGCATTCTTGGCTGCGACCGTAGCACAGTCGATTGATTAAACCCCAATATTAATACGAAATGTAATAAATCCATTGTCTATGGTCAGTTAGCGATATTTGCGAGCACAGTGAACATACGATTCCGACAGTCGGTTGACAAAAGACGCCGTTTTTACCGTGGCTTCCGGAGTGACAGATAAGCTGTCAATGTACAGATTTTTTAAAATAATGTCGTTTGTTACGCAAAATAACAGACTAATTAATGAGTAGAGGTGAACTAAAAAACTCTAAGAATTTAAAGAAATCGTATACGAGACCCATAGACTCAGATAATTCATTTAAAAGGCGATCAATTAATTGATTTCAGTTTCGAGAAACGAAATTTGTTAAAATGTCGTTTAGTCTCAAAAAGTATCTACATGCGAAAAGCCAATATTTATTTGAGTTCGTATTTCAATTCGAAATTGGTATTTTTCATTTTTACGTAGCACATTTCAAATTAAGAAACGAAAATTCATTCACAGATCCCCAGTGTTGCCATCGTGTGAGATCGTATGTCGATTCCTTATTTATGTCCCTTCGACGTCGGTCTGCCTATCGACGGTACAAGCGTGCTAGGGCAATCGGTTCGTTATCGATATGAGATTGTAAATCACCCTGTCCTTTGTTTAACTGGCGATATATCTGCACAACTTTATTAATAATGACATTCTTTCTGCATAATTACTGGTTTATTAATGAACGGAGGCAGATTATCGAAGATTGCAGGATTGAATTAAATCGGAATTCAGACGTTTTCTTTGACAGTTTCGTACTTACGAATATATCTCGTATTATGGCTAATGATCTCATTGTCCAATTAACTCATTTTTTATTGCCAAAAAATACATGCGGACTTCCAACGTATATTAAAGTGTGTGTATTTAATATTATTATGATATCTCAGCAAAATCTCGGTGTAAATGGATCTTTAAATGTTCAAAAGAGAAGATTATTAGTTAGTTGTCATATTATTACATTAATGGATTACGATGATTTTGACAGTTATTATAGACCGGGAGCCTGGCTACACAAACCCACGTCATCGAGTA
The DNA here is from genome assembly GCA_917880885.1 of Limnephilus marmoratus. Classification (NCBI taxonomy): domain Eukaryota; kingdom Metazoa; phylum Arthropoda; class Insecta; order Trichoptera; family Limnephilidae; genus Limnephilus; species Limnephilus marmoratus. Next base: position 42,906,594 of record OU862928.1, read on the forward strand.
CACAGATGAAACAACTTTGTAGTGATAATAGACATTTAGTAAGCCTGCCGGTGCACCTCTTGGCAGGTTCCACGCAGTCATGGAAATAGTGAGCGATTTTTGAAGTAAAACTTCTTTACGCACGCTCGACATGGGGGGTAAGCTGGTGAATGCGTTACGAAAAAGGATATTATATACATTTTATGCGAACGGTGATCGGGTGACGGTCGGGCCTTTTTTTGGGGAGGGATGGGGAATGGGGATGGGTACCCGGCATGCGTTGCAAGGCCCCTGTAACCTCGCGGTCAACTAAACTGTAATGTTTCCATCGCAAGTCCCGGGAAACTACATTATAATGCAAGCGCCTGTACTATATAACATACAACGGGTACCCGGCACGCGTTGCAAAGAACACTGTAACCTCGGGGTCAACTAAACTGTAATGGTTCCATCCTATATAACATTATATACAACGGGTACCCGGCATAAGTTAGTGAAATTTTACTTCAGTCGTGTGGTCTAAACCACACTCGTTTTTTTTTCGAAAAAATTACGTCATCGGGTACACGAACGGGAATCCTTTCATATGATAGGTCGATTATTCATCATCATCATCATCTGTGGCTCTACAACCCAGGTCGGGTCTTGGCCTCCAGCAGAGCCTGCCTCCATGACTGTCGGTGTTGTGCTGCGTTGCGCCAGTTTCGGATGCCGATGGTGCTTGCATCCTTCACCACTCCATCCAGCCATCGAAGCTTTGGTCTTCCAACTCTTCTCCGACCCCCAGGTGCACCATCCATAATTCGCTTTGGAATATCTCCTTCGCTCATTCTCTGGATATGTCCAGCCCACCTGAGTCTTCCAGTTTTGATTTCCTTGGAGATATTAGGGTCCTCGTAAAGATCGTATAGCTCCTGGTTGTATCTGATACGCCATTCTCCATTATCACAGACTGGGCCGTAAATCCTTCGCAGCACCTTCCTTTCAAAACTTTCTAGGGCTCCTTCATCACCCTTACTGATTGTCCAGCATTCCGAACCATACATAAGAACAGGTCGTATAAGGGTCTTGTAAAGCAGGACTTTAGTTCTTCTGGTAAGGTGGCGAGATTTCATATGCTTCTGTAGCCCAAAGTAGTATCGATTTGCAGCTACTATTCTTCTTTTGATTTCGCTGGATAATGTCGGATAGGTCGGATAGATAATGCTGGATAGGTCGATTATTAGATGAGAAAATTAGCAGATCTGCCAACCGGCAGCCTGGCACAGCCGGTGTTAAATTGGGATAGAAATTAGTAAATTTTACGTCATCGAGTACACGAATGAAACCAACGAATAACTGTAGTCTAGATTCTAAACCATCCCATTAAAAAATTTCACTAGTGGCACACCAGCTTTTTTAAGGCTTTCTAAGTGTCCATTATCACTACAAAGTAGTTTCATCCGTGTACTCGTAAGGTTTGTGTACCGGCTCCCGGTCTATAACTCCGATACCATAGACATTGTGACAGCTACATAGAAAGTACCTCAAGTGTTGCCAGCGTATAACAATTTCTTTTTGATTACCTTACATTGCTATCAATATCGGTTCGGTACAAAATCGTCGGTTGTTATGCCATGCCGATTCGATATTGTAAAGATAACGATTTCAGTGTGCTAGGACCCCTGGTCACCAAACACGGCTAAAGCCCCTATATTTTTTTACATTAGCTTCAAACAGGAGGCCTTGAGGAAAATAATTTCCCTCAGGGCCTATGTCATCTTAGGGGATGCTATGTGGCGGGTCTTTTTAAGGAAGGGAAGGGTAGAAAGTTCTGGGAAGGAAAAAGGTATGAGGGGTGGGTAGGAATCTGGGGGGTCATTGTATCCAGGAGTGACGGACGTATCAAATAGCACAAAAGTGGCTTGGGAGGTATCTGTGGCTGGAATCCCCAAACCGCCAAACGAACGCTCCTGTTTCTCACCTGGTGATCAGAGCCCTTTCGCCATCATAAACCACGGGGATGGGGACTCCCCAGACCCTCTGTCGGGAGATGCACCAGTAGGGCCTGTTCTGCACTTGGTTGGTGAGGTTCAGTCGGTACTGGGCACTGCTGGAGGCGGGCAGGATGGTCACATCCTTCAATGCAGCCTGCGGAAACAAACAAACAATGCTGATCAATTACACTACATATTATTCTTACTTTACAGTGGTCGAGGGGTAAGGCTCTTGACTTGCAATCCGAAGGTCGCGGGATAAATTCTCGGCATGCTCAAATAAATTTTATTTAATTAAACTGTTGAATGTTGGGTGGTATTTCGAAAACCGCGCAGATTTCACCTTGTTGCTTTCTGGTCAAATATCCATATAAAAACAAAGAAATTGTTTTTTTGCGGTTGTTTTCTGTTTACCATATAATATATCTTATTATTCATGTACATTACACGATGATATTGTGATGCGTCGATGACACAGGGCTAGTTTACAAGCTACTATCTGCGAAATTCACTATCTGTTAGTAAACTCGCCCAGTGTCATCGTGTCACTTGCTAACTAGCAGCAACTAGCAGAAAAAAAGTTGAAAGGTCGTCAACTTTACTCGCCTACACGCTTGCTCGTGATTGGTTTATTTACGTTTCCAACATGGCTTCCGATAAACAGCTGATTTCGACTGCCAAATATATGAAGAATTAGTTCATGCAGGCGTCGTTATTCTTGTTACTGGCGTTAAAAGCGACCTCAGTTTCCTACGCTTCTGAGCTAGTGGACAGTTTTGTGTGTCACCATGACAATCTCACTCGCCGATTTTCCCGCTTTTAAACTTAGTAGATAGTAGCTTGTAAACTCGCCCTATGTCATCGAAGCTTAAGAGGTTTTTCCAGAATAACTAACTAAAAAAGTTATTAAAAATTATCCCATTTTAGAAATAATACAAAGTAAAAAAATATAATCACACAAATATAAACTGATTTTATTATTTCTACACAAATCTGAATACATACTCAACATGTAAAAACACAAATCAAAGGAGTTTGCAAATAAATAAAGACCTATACTCACCTATACTCAATCTTTTCACCTCTGACAGTTACAAAAAGTGACCCACAAATTCATAGAAAATTCATTTAAAAATATTCTAGAGTAGCTAGATTAATGAAATTAACAGTTACGTCAAGAATGATACTAGTGCAAGCGATTCTGACCTTGTATTTCACACAGTTTCTTTATACATAAGGGTTAAAATCGCATTTAAAAAAAAAAAAACTTAAAAAATTGCGACAAATGACAGGTGATTTGTGTTATTTAACAATTAATTCACTTAAAATAATATATAGTATATTTGCGGCACGTTCCAGAGTGGAAGATACACTCCACCATGTAAGACCACCATTCAGAATTGAAATATTGTTCGAAATGGCTTTAGCCGTGTTTAGCAGGACCAGGTCTGAATATCCAGGTACTTCCCCACCTTCCTCTTCCCCATCTTCTTCCCCACCCCTCCACCTTTAGCCTCAAAACATACCCCAATTTGGAATACCATAGTCTCACTTTCTCCAGACGGGAGCAGCTGGGACTCTAGTGAGGTAATCACAAAAAAAAAACACTATTGTGATAATTTCAATCCTAGTGACTGAGATTACTTGAAATATGTTGGGAAAACTACAATAAAGATCGAGGTTCGTCGAGATTACAAGTTGCTTTATTTACATTATCGTAAAGTTAACAATGAATATATTTAACTGGACCGGATGTCCGTACTATTAGAAACTCTAAGTAATTCGGAAGCTGGGAACCAAACACTGTGGGAGCCCAGCCGTCATATCATTGGCTATTTCCGTAACCATTCATGCATTAGACACGAACGACGATAGTCGACACTCTTCTAAGGTACTACTTAACTCACATTTGTTGAGACACCAAAAAACTACATATCTATACCATAGATTCTCAACCTTTTTTTGCCCACCACCCACTTTGAGAATATTTTTTTTCTAACGCCCCCTGACTCGGAATCTGAAAATCTGAAACAGCAATTATTGTCATCACGATTATATTTACTACAACGGAGGGGGCGTAATGGGATGGGAGGGGCAAGATGGGATGGGATGGGTTTCTCTGGGTCTCCTACCGCACCTCTGAAAATCTGAAACAGCAATTATTGTCATCACGATTATATTTACTACAACGGAGGGGGCGTAATGGGATGGGAGGGGCAAGATGGGATGGGATGGGTTTCTCTGGGTCTCCTACCGCACCTCTGAAAATCTGAAACAGCAATTATTGTCATCACGATTATATTTACTACAACGGAGGGGGCGTAATGGGATGGGAGGGGCAAGATGGGATGGGATGGGTTTCTCTGGGTCTCCTACCGCACCTCTGAAAATCTGAAACAGCAATTATTGTCATCACGATTATATTTACTACAACGGAGGGGGCGTAATGGGATGGGAGGGGCAAGATGGGATGGGATGGGTTTCTCTGGGTCTCCTACCGCACCTCTGAAAATCTGAAACAGCAATTATTGTCATCACGATTATATTTACTACAACGGAGGGGGCGTAATGGGATGGGAGGGGCAAGATGGGATGGGATGGGTTTCTCTGGGTCTCCTACCGCACCTCTGAAAATCTGAAACAGCAATTATTGTCATCACGATTATATTTACTACAACGGAGGGGGCGTAATGGGATGGGAGGGGCAAGATGGGATGGGATGGGTTTCTCTGGGTCTCCTACCGCACCTCTGAAAATCTGAAACGCCCCCCAATTTTCTGTTGGTCTTCAACCACTTCCCTGAAGGTCTGAAACGCACCCAAGGGAGCGTTATCGCCCATAAGAACCTATGATCTATACTAACGACATCTGTTGAAGGATGTTGAAATTACGTTTATAATCCTGTACCGAAAGGATTTTAACCAGCGATTCCTTAGCATTTTTTTTTACATTAGCTCCACGCAGGAGGCCTTGAGGAAAATAATATCCCTCAGGGCCTATATCATCTTAGCAGATGCTGGGTAGAGGGTTTTTTTTAAGAAAAGGAAGAAGAAAATTCTGGGAAGGAAATAGGCACGAGGGATGGGTAGGAATCTGGGGGTCTGTATGTCCAGGAGTAACGGACGTATGAATCCATCCCTCCAACTGCTGTGCAAGGCGATGGGTTTTTTTTTTTATTTATTGAGTTAATTACTAGATAAATATAAACTAATAAGCACAATGAACATTTCATTTGATAAATTTAAATATTTTTACAGTAAGCATAACATTTCTTTTTAAATACATTCATTCTTTCTTCATTCTTCATACTTTTAGGCATTTCATCATACATCTTTAGTCCTCTGTACATTAGGCAGTTCTGTGATTTTGATTTAACGTTTCCCAGGGGCTGAAACAAGGTGATGGCTTAGCACCCACCCTTTTCAATATTGTACTGGAGCACGTCGTGAGGAAGACAATGATCAGTACCGACTCAAACATCTGCTACAGAAGCAATCAAATAGTTGGCTACGCAGATGACCTTAACATTGTCGGAAGATCCCTACAGGCTGTAAGAGAAGTGTTTGACCCTTTGGAGACTGCAGCAAGAGAGGTGGGTTTGCAAATCAATGAAAATAAAACAAAAATCATGATGCAAACCAGAACCCCTCACCGCAGAATAAAAGACAAAGTGAAATTCAAAGACAATTATAATTTCGAAGTGGTCGAAGAGTTTACCTACGTGGGCTCCATCATAACGCAGGACAATGAAGACCCAGTAGAAGTAAGAAAGCGCATTACAGCCGCTAACAAAACTTACTTCGCGTTGCTGCCAGTGTTCAAATCCCGAAACGTCCATAGGAAAACCAAAATAACCTTATATAAAACAATTATCAGAACGGTCTTGGCCTATGGATGTGAGGCGGGAACACTGACAGCAAAGTCAGCGGAACGGCTGGACATCTTCGAAAGAAAGGTACTTCGAAGAATCTTAAGAGCGGTGCGAGAGGGAGAGGCATGGAGAATCCGCCACAATAATGAGCTCTATGATATTTACCAAGCTCCCAGACTCTCCACCCATTTAAGACTCCAAAGATTAAGATGGGCCGGACATGTGCACCGAATGCCAAGCACACGAGTACCGAAGAAGGTTCTGACAGGACACCCGGGAGGTAAACGAAAGGCGGGCAGACCTAGACTGAGATGGGAGGATGATGTCAGGAAGGATGCAAGAGGATTACTCCATGTTGCAGATTGGAAGAAGACGGCCGAGGACAGAGGGCGGTGGAGGCTTATTTTGAAGGAGGCCAAGGCTCGAAATGGGCTGTAGTGCCATTGAAGAAGAAGAAGTGATTTTGATTTCTTCATTTGTGGCAATCGAACTCTGTTTATATTTCTTGTTTCGTAATTATGAATGTCTCTATTAAAAACAATTTCATCCTTAAAGTATTTTGGCATTTGGTTTTTCATAATTTTATGCACAAAAATTAACACATTAAATAGTAGTCTCTTTTTTATTGGAATCCAATTTAGCTCCTCTCTCATTTGATTAATCCTTGCGTATTTGCCTTTCCCCAGTATACATCTCATAGCTTTGTTTTGACGGGCCATCTGGCCCGTCACACAGTAAGTAGGCAGACACATAGATCGCCAAGACCTGGACAAACCTCACCTCATGAACCTAGGTGCCCTGCTAAGTCACCAAACATAGCAAAACACTTCGGGTGACTTATGGCAGAAGTGTTGGTAATCCAATAAATGGTTCCCGGGGCGGTGGTCCGCCTCCCAAATTGGAGCATATTTGGATTAAAACATAAAGGGAGAAGCATCCTCACCAGAGCCTGTTCCTTCAGCTTGCCCGTGTCCACAAACCACTGACTGGATGCCCTGACGATCAGCGGCTGCTTGGTGCGCCAGTCCAGCGGATAGGGGTGAAGGAAGGGGCCGCTGCGCAGGACCCGTGCGCCCAGTCGCTCGATGACTGCGCTCTGTCCGTCTTTCAGTGCCAATAGGCCGTCTAGGCCCGAGTCAAAGTCAGAGAAACGGCCTTCTTCATCCACATAGCAATGCTGGAACAATTATAATATAATACCATTATTATTAAAACAAAATCTATAAATATAAAAATGAATCCCTGTTTTCCTTGGTCACGCCATAACTTCAGAACGACTTTACCTATTTCATTCATCTTTTTTTTTAAGTTTTCTAAAACCTTGTAGAAGGTTCTTACGGAAAGAAAAATTGTGCAGAAAATTGAATATATTTCAGAAAACTTAACGACTATTTTAACTTTGCACATTTTACAGTTCGCGTGTTTGATGAAATTGAATTTAGCAGGCAGCTGTTTTTTTTTTGTATTAAAAGAATTGTCTACGGATTTTTTAAATTATAGATATTTTAAATAGGTACCTGGTACCTATGTTAGGTACCAAATTTGAATGATTGTTCTTATAATATACAAAAATGAATATTTGTTATATATGAAAAATGAAAATTTTAATAAAAAAATTGTAATAGGAGGCAAGCGAGCTGTTTGAAAACTGAATGTACTGGGACTGAATATATGGAACACGGGAGGGGGGTTTGCGGGATGGGGAAGCGGGAGGGAAGAGAGGGGAGAGGGTGGGGGCAAAGGTGAAAGGGGAATGCGGGAGGGAATGGGATGCGGGAGGGGAAGGGGAGAAACAATTTATTTCTTTGAACATGGCATTGCAACGCATGCCGGGAACCAGCTAGTTAATAATATATTCAAACTAAATGCAAACTGTTTCAATATAGAAATAGGAAGAGAAAACGGGCAGCCACACAACTGATCGCTTCAATTTCCATCTGCAATTTGTCTGAATTTCCACTTCTGATCTGGAACCACAAAATATCTGAAAAAAATCCTTGATTCTTGTCAGAAATAGGCAGTCGGTTTGATAGATTCTCTTACGTTTGTTTGGATTGCAATCTTTAGAACACAGGCATCAGTTGGAAATGCTGTCCTTTTTCTACCTGTATTTTAACCGGTCCACAACGTAAGCAGATATAAGCGTTAGAAATAGGACAGCAGTCAAGTACAATAAGCGTCTTTATAAACCAAAAAGTAAAAGGTCGATAGTAGATCAAGCTGTACATCACTATCAAGTTGTCTATAGAAATACATAACAGGAATCAGCTGTCAGTCGCGTAATTGACAAAAATATTTACCCGCCCAAATTTAGCACTGGCGGCTCGTCCGCGCTCGACATTTTTAATTTTTATTAAATATTTTTATATGAAATGATAAAAAAGTGAGGTGACAAAAGTGTTTATTACACACATATACAATAGAATGTGTGAGTGAGAGAAAAAAACAAAAAACAAAAAACAAAAAACATGTGAGTCATTTTTAACCTATTTTTAATGTTTGCGTTCTAAATTTTAATATTTACAAATGCTAATATTTATTTGTAATAAAATAATTTGAAAGTCAATTTTATAACCTTTTTAAAACAGTTTTTACTTTTCGGCTACGTTCAGAAATGTTTCATTTATAGAGCTTTAATTGTGAAGGTAATAACAAAAAGTTTTCGTAAAATGTCATTTCGTTAGAGACAGTTAAAGTGCTTAAATGGCGATTTCCTGAGGGGTTAATGGAAGATGCTCTGAGGAAACAGCATCATTGATCCCTTTGGCACCGATGCACAATGGGGAAACATACCAAATGCGCGCACAATATTTGCCAGTTGACATTCGACACTTGAAATTGTGTCATTTCTACAACTTGTTCTTGAGTTCAACAACTCGGCAAGGGAACGATTTGTCAGTCTCTGTGTTTCCTCCCTACTCTCCTCAAATAGACCCTCCACACAGCATCCAAAAGATTTTTTTTTTTTTACATGAATACCGCACAAGAGTCCCAACTGCTCCCGTCTGGAGCCAGTGAGACTATGGCATACCCAATTGGTATTAGAAGGTAGTGGGGAGGGAATAAGATAGGGAAGAGGAAGGTGGAGAAGTACCTGGCTATTCAGATCTAGTTACCAAACACGGCGAAAACCATTTCAGACAACGTTTCAATTCTGAATGGTGGTCTTACACCAGGGCGATACTGAGAGTATCTTCCACTCTGGAACGTGCCGCAAATATACAATGTATTATTTTAAATGAATAAGTTGTGAAATACCAAATTAATCAAATAAAATTTATTTGCCACGCTGGGATTCGATCCCGCGACCTTCGGAATGCTAGTCAAGTGCCTTACCGCTGCACTACGCCGGCCGTCAAAAAAAAAAAAAGATGACGTAAGGGAACGTACCCATACTACGTGACACTTTTAGGGGGGGGGGGGGGGGGGGGGGTCTTCAAAAGGTCACGCTCCATACAAATGAGCGGCGGGTTCCTTAGGATTTTGGTCACCGGGGGGGGGGGGGGGGGGGGGTTAAAAATTGCAAAAAGTTGGTCACGTAGTTTGGGTACGTTCCCTAAGCTCTGTGGAGTTACTTTACCACTGGAGCACAACATTTAAAATGTCTCCAATTGTTGTTGTTTGTTTTTGGGGTGTTATGCCGTGTTGCGCTACCTCCTCCTTTAGCCAACGTTTCGGACAGCGTTACAATGTCCATCATCAGGGCAGATGTGTGATGATGGATGGATGTGATGATGGACACTGTCCATCATCAGGGCAGATGTGTGATGATGGATGGATGTGATGATGGACACTGTAACGCTGTCCGAAACGTTGGCTAAAGGAGGAGGTAGCGTAACACGCAAAGATATTCAAATACAGAAGAGATATGCTATGGTGTCCGCGCAACTGTCGCCAGACTACGCGCTAATTAGCGTAGTTTTCATACAAAAAGAATTTGTTCATTTCGTTGATTTTTTGAAAATGTGCATTAATATTGGTTAACAATATATTTTGAATAAGGAAAGAATTCGTTCATTTAGTTTAACGTTCGTTTGATTTATTCGTTAATTATTTGTTCTTTTAGTTTATTTGTTAATTGGTAAACAATATCGGCGACACCCGGAAGCGCAGACCCACATAGTAAAAACAGCAGATAGCACATCTACTTATATTTCAATATCTTTGGTAACACGGCATAACACCCCAAAAACAAACAACAAAAATACTTTTGGCCGTGAAAATCTAAAATCATGTCTGTCTCCTATTGCTTTTCGGATAAAAAAGGCAATTATCTCCTTGATTCGGCAAAAAATTTTTTTTTAAATATTTGTAGCTCCCACCCCACGTTTGTTATTTTGGTCTTAAAACGAAGCTATTGAAATGTTTTATCTATTATGACCATAGATGTCGCAAATCCGAAATTCGTAGACTATTTTATAGCGATGTTAAAAATAAATGTTTTAAAATATTATCACGCAGAATTTCTGATCAGCTGTTTACAGTTAAAATTAAGTCCTTTTTCCATAGATATGCACCTTCCATTATCAAGTATACCACAGGCAATATATAGATATCGAAAATATTCTTATGTTGATTCGAATAAGTACCTCTCACGGTAGTTTCAAAGTAAAAAACAAGCAGGATTCGCGCGGTTATAAACCTTACGATTTTTTTATAAATCCTACAAATATGAGATAAATGGTAAAATACAGGTTAATTCATTGGCTAAATAGCACTATAATAAGTTTTTATGTCTCCATGTTAAAATTCGAAGGTATGATTTTTTAATGTTGGCGACAAATTTAAAAAATGATCTTATGAAAACTTCGAGCAAACGAAGAAAAAAGTTTTAAAATGCGCTTTCGCTCCAGTGGTCATGAATTATTTTTACATGACAGACAGAGTATTGTATCTACCCAATGCTCATTTTGCTGTGAAATTTACAATATTTATTTTTTAATTCAAACGTTCTTCGCCACGTCTTCTTCGGACATCCCTGACTTCTTCTACAATTCAAATTTCGTTCACGTATCATTACTAAAACAGAGATAAACTACCCTCTCAGGCCGTGTAAACCAAGTGTATTTTTTTCCATGAACAATTTTTTAATTAGTAATGTTTTCACATCCGCGGCCGTTTGTCAATTGAATAAAATTTTCACTGGCTATTTAGTAAGGCTGTTAATGTATACTTCAGCTGATTTTTGGCAAAACAGCGCTGTACAAATTATGTAATTATTATATACATTACTCTTATGTATTGTTTTTTACATGACAGACATCGTACCTACCAAAGATATTGAAATATAAAAGATATGCTATGATGGCCGCCCGACTGTCGGCGGACTACGGTCTAATGGTCCTAGTTTGAATACAGAATTTAGTTGATTTTTCGAAGATGTGCAGTAGTATTGGTTAACAATATAGTTTGAAAACAGAAAGAATTCGTTCATTTAATTGATTTTTTTAAGGTGTGCAGTAGTATTGGTTAAAAATATCGACGACACCAAGAAGCACAGTCACACCCAGTAAAAACTGCCGATAGCCCATCTCCTTATATTTCCAATACCTTTGGTACCTACCCAATGCTCATTTTGCTGAAATTTACAATATTATTTATTTTTTAATTCACTCATGTCTTCTTCTACAATTCAAATTTGCTTCATATATTCTCTTGAATAAATGAAATCTATAAAAAAAAATCTAAATAAAAAAACCCTCACGATTGTCATGTTGTTTTTTAGGGCGACCAGGAAATCCTCAGGTCCGTGAGCCGGAGCCGTGTGCACGAGTCCCGTGCCCTTCTCAGCCGACACGTGGTCGCCCTGCAGGAAGGGTAGGGTGATCCCGCTCCTCAGGGGGTGGTGATACAGCGCAGAAGACAGGACATATCCTGCAAAAGGAGTTCAAATTGAATTCACTGTATAAATAAATACATTTTTCAGTCAGGTACGCCTCATACGTCATTCATATGTCTGGTAATGTTATATTATTGTGAAAACAAGCTTAAGGGTCCAAGTGGTTAAGCAGTTTTAGAAATAGGCAATAATATTCCAAAAAGGCATCAACTATAAAAGTTTGCATGTTTGTGAAAGATTTTTCAGTTTGTGAATTTTTATTATTATTATTTTTACATGAAATGAAAATAAAATAAGAGTGACAAAAAAATTGTGTTGTTTGTGTAATTAAATATTATTTTTAGTTTCGGAAGCTAGCAGTCCACAATGGAGTTCTGGTACCTACCCTGAAGTATGGCAGTGAGGCATGGAACTGGCAGAAGAAGGATGGAAGTAGACTGAATGCTGTAGAAATGAGATCCCTGAGGCGTATTTGTGGTAAAACCATGCATGATCACATGGAGAAACATGGAGATCCGCAAAAAATGCAAGGCTGATGTAGGAGTAATGAGCAAGATTAAGAAAGGAACCCTCAGATAGTTTGGGCATGAAGACGAATGGACGAAGTAAGGAGTGTAACCTTTCTAAATGTGAATGGTAGAAGAAGTCAAGGGGGGAGGGCGCCCGAGGAAGACATGACACGATCAAGTGAATCAGATATTTGAGTCGGGCCATGTTAAGAGTCAGAAAGAAGAGTATGTATGAGACGATGTATAAATGTGAATGAGGCAATGAGTGTGTGCAAAGATCAAGTTTTTTGGCGGTCCGTCCTCTCTGCCTACTCTTACGGGCAACGGTGTGATGGTTATAAAGTGGCATTTCTTTCAAGAAAAAAAATTAATAAGTATCAAAACAATTGTAAAAATAATCCATTATTTTTTAAAATAGAATTTCAATATTTTAAATTGCTTACATATGTTCATTTATAATACACTAGCAGACCCGGCCACACGTTGCTGTGGCTAACGAAACACAACGCCATTACCCAACCTTTATAAAATCCACACCACCCGCTTGCCAGCTGCCTGCTGCCCGCTGCCTAAATTGAATATTTGAATTTCTCGGCTTCTCTCTACTATACTAAGCATGTATTATACATATAAACCTTCCTTTTGAATCACTCTATCTATTGGTGAAAACCGCATGAAAATCCCTTACATACATTTTGAGAGACTTCATTTTATACTATGCAATGATAATGATAATATCTGAAACATCTGCTTTCAAAAACAGTAGTAATTCTTTTGGTATGTATTCAAAAACAGCGAATCTGTTTGAAATTGAATGACAGGCCAAAATATTTGATAACATATTATGTTGTCGAGGCTCTATGGGTTAACCTTTTCAGTGCCGATCACTTCCATACGGTAATACATTGAGTGGCATCAAAGACGACAACGAACGAGTTACATACAGCCAATAGTGATTTGGGAGGTGTCTGCACCACTTTCCACTTACCTTCAAAGGAAAACACCTCCTTGTAATCAGATTCCAGTGCCTTATTGAAGTCCTCGAGCAGAGAAGTAGCCACGATCAGAAGCTGTCCATCATCAGGACGGCTCTGAGACTTGACTGCGGAGTAGCGCAAGCTCGAAGAGTAGCAGACGGCCTGATTGCCGACCAGAGACCAGGGAGTTGTGGTCCAGATCACAGCCGAGAAGTTGGCACTGTTAAAAAAGCATCAAACTTTAGGATGTTAACTTTCCCTATATCAAGTTTAAAAATTTGTTTCTGCTTCCAAGATGGCAAGCAAGGCAGGTTTAGTTTAGTTATAGGAAAAGGAAAGGAGATGCTCCCGATACATTCCATGCTCTCATATTAATAATAATTAATCGATCGTACGCGTTACATCATATCGATATTTCTTTAAGTTATTACTAAAAATGTCAATGCTGTGAAATTTTGTAATTATATTATGCACATACACGAGGAATTGGGGAATTTTTTCTAATATTTGTTCTAAATGAGGGTAAATAAAATAAATCGGATTGTCGGGTTGATCTTGATGGAACTTGAAAATTTATTAAATTGATAAGTTCTGATGAGTCCAGGCCATTATTTAGAATTTTAAACAATAGGATTTGATCAAAAATTAGGATTAGAGGGATTTAAAATTGTGAAATTTAATGGATTCGGTATAATTTATGAGTTTAAAAAAAAAATTGAATTCTTTCAATATGGGCTTGGTAAAAAGGAGTCCAGATCGGTGGGCAGTGTTCCAAGTGTGGGCGAATAAATGAGGTTTAAAGGAAATATAGAGTGTTTATGTTGTGGAAGGGTTTTGCTTTACGAATTATAAATCCCAGCATTTTATTGGCTTTGTTGATGACTTCATCAGTGTATTGGATAAAGTTTAATTTAACATCCAGTGTTACTTCAAGGTCCCCGATATATTCTACTTCAATCGACTTGAATACCACACAAGAGTCCCAAGTACCAATGGATGTGGCATCCCCAATTGGGGTATGTTGTGAGGTGAAAGATAGTGGAGAAGGAGATGCGAAAGAGGAAGGTGGGGAACTGGCTATTTAGATTTGGACACCAAACACGGCTAAAGCTATTTAAAGCAAAGTTTTGGTTCTGAATAGTGGTCTTTCACAAGGGCAATATTGAAAGTATCACCACTCTGGAACATGCTGCAAATTTACTAAATATTATTTTTAATTAATAAATTGTGGGATTTGATCCGGTCACCTTCAGATTCTTAATCAAGGAGGGGCCATTCAATTGGAAAAGCCATCAAATGCCGTCTTGAACAAGTAATCACGTTTAATGACCTATCTAGGGCCTAGGAGTTAAAAAGTCTTATGTAAACAAACTGGCGACATCAAGTTTATTTCAAACTGACAAAAATAACAAACATTTCCTGGGATTATCTGTTCATGGAGATATTAAAGAATAAAGAAAAGGTAAAAGGACTAGGTAATGTTGAGTGCCATCTTGGATATGGGAAGGTGTATATATTAGACCATTAATTTTTACCGATAATTCGGTGTCCAAAAGTACTATTATCGTGAAACAGCAACCTTCAATGCTAGAAAGCATAAACCAACCATACATGCAGCTATGTTATTTAATTAAACGTAATAATATAATTATTCACCCTGAAATTAATAATAATATAACCGTAACACTTTAATTACCAAACACCCTGTACTTATAAACTCAATAAGTAGTCATTATTTATTAATAACGACGCTGAAATGTGTAACATCTATTTCCTTGGAATGCAGAAAACATTTAATGTAATTATTATTTTTTTTTATAACATACGCTCCACATAATAATAACAATCACCAGTTGCCAGTTGTTTGTAAAACAAAGTTAACATATTTAATTAATTTCCGCGCCTCGTAATGACAGCTGACAATTGAGATGCCATTCGAAAAAGGTAAACAAACGATTATAGACATGACACATAGTATGCAGACCGTTTGATGTCAAGTATAATCAATGTACATATTTATACACACACCGATCCAATCCTAATGTTATCTTTATCACCCACATGACAGAAAAAATACGTTTCGGGCACCGAAAATAATAGAATTTTAAACGTTGGGCGCAAATGTATCGGTAAAATGGACTCAGGTTTGTGGGAGGTAATTTTTCTGTCATGTAAGGTAAATAAAAATGAAAAAGAGTTGACTTCTTATTTAGTATATTTCAATACATAAGACAATGTGCTTATGGAACAGAACAAAGAAAAGAAAAACATTACCAAAAATGAATAGTTTACCATGGTGCCAAGATCTTAAAATAAATTATAACATCGTAAATACCTGGTGGACCTAAGATATAGCTAGACTAGGTTTTCACTTCAGGCTGAACCGCACGCCAAAACAAATCCCCAGCAAACAGGTACGGGAATACCGCCATCACAAGATTCGCAATCTCCTTCAAAAAAGGGAACGTGACATCTTTCAGAGTAGGAACATCGAACTTCCTCCAAGGTATGACTCCATCATAAGAATCGCAACCTCCTTCAAAAAAGGGAACGTGACATCTTTCAGAGTAGGAACATCGAACTTCCTCCAAGGTATGACTCAGCGTCGTCTCTGCGATATTGCCTGAAGGCCATGCATGAAAGGACCTCCATATAAGATGCCTATATCGTGGTCTTAATTCTTCCAAAGGGCCACAAATATATAGATCAAAATCCGGCCAATGCCAAGCAAAGCAATTGCGCGTTCAACTTTCAAAAGAAACTCCATCCCAGACAGCGGATGGATTCGATTCACGCGAAAAAAAAAAAAGGCCATTCCTCGGCCGCGCGAGAATTATTCACGCAAGTGCCAAAACACACACTTTTTTATTAAAGAAATACGGATCTTCACATTTTACGATCCCGTAACATTAGATCTGACACACGGCACTATCTTCTATACCTCTCAAGGCTTTTATATCTCCATTATTTAAAACTTTAAAACCCAGCGGACCAATTTCACATCAGATGCCCCGGTCTGATGTGGAGGAAGTCGCCATAGACAAAAAAAACTTTTTACTCCCAAAAAAAAATTGCCAGTGTCCAAAAAAAAAAAAAAAACCCATAGACAAAATAACAAAATAAGGCAAGAACTGCACTATTTACATAATATTTATGTGACAATGTGTCTACTTTACACTCGCCCTCCAGTTATAAAAATTAGGTCAGTTACATTTGTTCTTCCGAGAAATGTGCGGAAAAAATATACTGGTTGGTAATGATTGCGAAAATAAATTCCTATTGCAGCCATGCGCCTGGCACTTTTCAAGCAATAAATCAAAAATCGAGAGTCCGAGGTCTAATAACAAAAGTTTTAATTTCATAAAATGTAATATCAATGTGTCAAATTTATGTGAACATTTTTTTTCTTTTCTTGTAAGAATACCAAAATCCAAAAACATAAAAAGCTAAAAACTTCATTTTGGGCCGCAAAAAATTTTCAATTAAACCGCAGGTTGGGCATGCCTGTATTAGACAGATGAAATAAATAACTTACTTTGGAGCCATTGCTATAAGTTGCTCCGGAATGTTGATCAGTGGAAGCTCCAAGTAGACCTGAGTACTCTTGTGGTGTGGATCATATTCTAACTCTGCCTCAGCCAGTGCACTCCTGGAAAAGTGAGGTTAGGTTAGCATTTCAACAAATGCTCTTGACAGCCATTGCCTCTTTGAGAACATAATTCCACTGTTCATTGCGTGCGATGGGCATGCTTAAACTGACAACAATTATTCATGATTCAAAATTCACACAATGCAACCATCATGCTTGACAGCTGATTAGCATTTGATCAAAAGCTGAAATGGGTCGAGTATTGGTATTTAACAGGTACCTTTGAAGTGTGAAAAACTCTCATCAAATATATTTTTATTTTTTTTACATTAACTCCAAACAGGAGTTATCGGGGATGATGTGTGGAGGGTCTTTTTGGGAAGAGGAAGGAGTGAACACTGAAGTGGGTCTTGAAGAGACTCGTGTTTTAGAAAGGAGGAAACATAGAGGAGGGAGGGCAAATCGTTCCATAGTCGAGCTATTAACTCAAGAACGAGTCAAAGAAACGATACATTCGACCGGTCAGTGGTTGAGTGGGCATCGTGTTTAGGTCCCAGCCGGGAGTCCCGTGTTCGATAGGGGGCTGGCTAAGTCCCCTATCATGACACAAGCAACATTTTCGGCTTAGGGGTCATCAATTAATCACGTGAGGATCGAAAGGTGGGGGGGGGGTTCGGAAAAAATCACGAAATATCACGAGGGGGGGGGGGGTGTAATGAGATATCACGTGTATTTATTTTTCGTGATAATATTCTGAAAATTTCAAAATACTTTGTACTAAAAAAAATACAAGTGATTTTGGGGGGGAGGGTTAGTATAAAACCTCACCACATATCACTAGGGGGGGGGGGTTAAAAGTTGCTAAAAAACATCACGTGATTAATGGACGACCCCTTACTGTGGTGGTAATAGGAGATTTTCAAATATTGTCAGCTTTTTTTTTTTTTTACTGTGAATACCTCACAAGAATCTCAACTGCTCCCGTCTGGAGCCAGTGAGACTATGGCATCCCCAACTGGGGTATGTTGTGAGGCTGAAGGTAGTGGGGAGGGGAAGGAGGTGGGGAAAAGGAAGGTTGGGAAGTACCTGACTATTCAGATCTGGTCACTAAACACGGCTAAAGCCATTTTCAAGCAACGTTTCAATTCTGAATGGTGGTCTTACACCAGGGCGATACTGATAGTATCTTCCACTCTGGAACATGCCGCAAATATACTATATATTATTTTTAAATGAATTAATTGTGAAATAACACAAATTAATCAGATAAAATTTATTTGCGCATGCCGGGTTCGAACCTGTGACCTCCGGATTGTGAGTCAAGAGTCTTACCCACTGGACTACGGAGGTCGTCAATTCGGCTTATTCGTAACCCGGGAATGATTGTCTTTCTTTTTAAAAAAAAGATTCTCACGTTACAAAATGTCAACTGTGAACAAATGTTGGGAGCGTCCGGAGTGTTTCCAAACTAGAAGAGTTTAATTTTCATCTTGGGAAGAGGAAGTATCATCAGTTTACTTTTTTACCATCCAACTGGTTAGGTTAGGTTAGGTTACTTCCGACCTGACCAGTCTAAAGATGCCTATTACGAGGTGAAACTGGTGTCGTCAGAGTAAAAATACAATCCATATTAGCAATAAAATCCACATAAATGGAAAATTTCTTAAATGCGTAATGAATGTATTAGAAAACTAAATACTGTTTTCGAAAGGCGATGAAATACAGTTTTCATCGCCTTTCAAAAACAGACGATGAAAACCGTATTTTGCATATAAATTATATCATAATTTATTAAATATAAAAATTTTACATAAAACAATTTCAAAAATGGCTCACTTTACATTTTATCTGACTAAAATTGATAAACGAAAAGAAATAAAAACCTATACAAATTTTATTAGAAAAATGTATAAATGTTAATATGACTTCACTTTTTTGTAATTTCTCTTTCTAACACAGTTTAGATCACATTTCTCACCAGACAGTAAAGGAGAAGCAATTAGCAAACAATTAGCCAAAGGCGAACAATTAGCCTGAGGGGTTGACCATAAATTCATATTAGAACGAAACCCCACCACGAACTTTCAGTTATAAAATTAGAAATAAGAAAAGCATTTATTTCAATATAAGTCTAATTAAAAACTCACCCCGAAGATGGAGACCAATAAACGGGCTTCAGATCTCTATAGATGAATCCCCTCTCATACATGTTGTAGAACTGTCGCAGCTGATTCTTGACGTACACCTTATCATTGGTGTAGTAGCACTGGTTGTCCCAGTCGGCCACCAGCCCCCAGCGCCGGAACACTTCGCGCTGCGTGTACGCCGTCTCCACCGCAAACTTGCGCGCCATCTCGCGTAGCTGGATAGCACCCATCGAGGACTTGGTGATGAGAACCTTGGCAATGTACAAGAATATCAGTAAAACTTTAGCCAATATTAATATCACAATATGTACATCATTATTGTTATCTCATTGTTGGGTTTGGTAGACAATTCTGGTCTGGAGCCCCAAAACAACTGAAAAAACGTTTCCATGAAAAAATAGAATAGAACAATTTGTATTTGGTAAAAACTTTTATAAACGTTGTTTAACTTTTTCCACGCGATCGTAACAACAGTTGATACGGCAAAAGCCATGCCTCACACGCGCCCGTATCAGCCCTTGTTACGCTAACTTCGACTGCCGATATCACAGCGCTACTATGTCACAGTATTTTTTCCCGCTCGCTAGGGCATTTGTGTAACTATCACGATGCTGACATCTTCAGGCATATTTCGAAAGTAAAATTGTATTTCGTAAAAAACATCTATAATCAAGTGAATGTATCTTCGTACCTTTGAATGCAAAGTTCTCAATTTACTCCACAGATGGCGCTAGTAGGTTGCGCTAGTAGTTTGCGCAGGCGCTCCATGCGATTTCAACTGACCAAATTGGACAAGCGTCGATAACATTTATTATTGAGATCGCGCGTATTCGCACACGTTTGTTTATGTTGTGAAAGTGTGATTTTGAATTTACATAAAAATTTTATTAATTTTAGTGTCATCAGAAGTTTTAGAACTTGTTTATACGAATTAATTATGAGGTACCACTTGTGTCTATCAACGCAGTGTCCTGAGTACACGCACGCGGATAAATGGCGCCGTCTTTGAGATAATATGGGTACTTTTTTTACGTTTTTTGTTTTTTATAAACATCTAGGAGTGTTTACAGATAACGATTTGGTTTCAAATTGTAGATAATAATCTCATCTGTTTATATAGTATGATAAATCATGCCATAATATGCTGTAATTTGACATAAAATTGGTTGGATAGGTATTTGAAATATGACATATATACTACAAATATGACATATATTTGAAATATGACATACATGTACCGCGTATGGGTATTGAAAAAACGGAGTAGTTCAACGCGGGGAAAAGGTTAAAAATCAAAATATGCTTGAAAACTAATTACCATTGCCCTCTGTAGAGTAAAAGCTCAATGAGATTAGGTTCGGAACTTGACTAAAACCTACTTTCATTTCTGTTAATTACATACCATATGATCAAGCAGTTTTGTCTCAGTTGGTAATTAAGAGTGTTATTGTCAGCTGTTTGTAAACATGTTGATAGTTTTTTCGTTATTTGTTATTGGGGTATTATGCAGTGTTGCGCTACCTCCTTCTTTAGCCAGCGTTTCGGACAGCGTTGCAGTGTCCATCATCAGGGCAGATCCGGCAGATCCGGTAGATGTGTGGAGGTAGCGCAACACGGCATAACACCCCAATAACAAAATAACAAAAATACTCTTGGCAGTGAAAATCTTAAAACGTATCATGCTGATAGTTGGTTTGTTGTGGTGTTAGTTTTTTAAAGCCTTTTTAAATTTTATTTATAAATACAATTCTTTCTAATTCGCAAGCGGAACAAGCAGTTCCTTCAAAATTTAAGAATTGGGATACGGCCGGTCTCCAGCTAAAAAAGCGGTAAAAGAACGAGTGTGCTTTAGACCACACGACTGTAGTAAAACTACAAGACAAACCTCGCCCAATAAACCCAGGTATCCCTGCTAAGTTACCAAACGTACCGAACGGGGTGATGATGTGGTATGACCTAGGGGTGACATATGAAATTGGGGTGAAATATAACCATGGGGTGACCTACGACCTTGGGGTGACCTACGACCTTGGGGTGACCTACGACCTTCGGGTGACCATCCTTATCCTTATCACTCCCAAGTCAAGCGTGCGTAAAGACCCGACGGTTAGCCTAGCAATCGATCACCGTTCGCATCGATTACCGTTCACATGATATTTTTCCTAACAATCACAACTTTTCCTAACGCATTCACCAGCTTACCCCCCAAGTCGAGCGTGCGTAAAGAAGTGTTACTTCAAAAATAAAAAGTACAAAATCATCATGTAAACATGTTATGTGACACCAATCTACGGGGCAAGCCGCTGATGGTTCAAATTTGCGAGAGCCGTGTGATAAGTGACTATAATTTGAAGTGGTTGGAAGTGCACTACCTTGGGGTCCTTCTTGTCTGCATTGAGAGCCTTGAGCTCAATGGGCAGCCCGTGGCAGTCCCAGCCCGGGATGTAGTGGACTCGGCGCCCCCGGACGACCTGGTTGCGTAAAGTGATGTCTTTAAGAATCTGAAAATACCGAAAAAAATCATCATCTCTGGGATCTCATATCAATTCAATTTTTCAGTTCAACTTTATTTATTTATTGTTTTAAAAATGTTACAAAATTATACATTTTGCATTTTAAAAATAAATTGTACATATATTGTCATAATACAAAGAGTATTTACATCAAACTGGGAGGCGGGTATGGGTACCGCCGCCTCGGGAACCATTTATTGGATAATCAACACCTCTGCCACAGGTCACCCCAAGTGGTTGGTGACTTAGAGGGGTGCCCGGGTTCATGGGGTGAGGTTTATCCAGGTCTTGGCGGCGGATCAAGAGAGTCTGGTTGAGTGAGGCTTTTTAACCTTTCAATCCGAACTCTACCGACCCATTGCCTTGCTCCGCAGTTAAGAGGGATGGATTCATACATCTGTCACTCCTGGACACACTGACCCGCAGATTCCTACCCACCCCTCATACCTTTTTCCTTCCCGGAACATCCTGTACTCCCCTTCCTTAAGAAAACTCTTCACACAGCATCCCCTAAGATGACATAGGCCCTGAGGGAAATTATTTTCCTCAGGGCCTCCTGTGTGGAGCTAAAAAAAAAACATACGCAGTAGGTTAGCATTTAAAGTCTGCCTTTGATGCTATATGTCGATATCCGAATTGATTCTGTTCAACAGCAAGATTGCTCTGATTGACCATTGGCAAGTTAGTCCTGCAGGCCGAAAGATAGAACAGTGTATGGTGTCGGTGGCGGAGGTAACCATCGGGAACATAGAAATGAATGCTCTCCGTGATAGCCGAGTTTTCAAACCATCCACGAATCAGTCTAAAGAAATGTGTAGCAATGTGTACATCCCTACTGATGCGTAGATGGTTCATTCCAAGCATGCCCAAGAAAAAGTCGGTAGGATAGAGCCACGGGTAGGAGCCAGACTCCCTTATGTAGAAAAATCTCAAAAAGCCCCAGCATTCAGTCTACTTTCGTCCTTCCTCTGCCAGTTCCATGTTTCACTGGCATCACCCCGACAGCAGGTTTGATATGAGCACTCCATTGTGAACTGCTAGCCTTGCTTCTTTTATTAGTGACTGCCGCAATCAATTCTCCGTTAACAGTTCTCCGTTCCCTGCAATCACCCTTTTTTTAAATTAAAAAAGTTGGTAAATATGCAGTTAGTCCACCTCACGGATAATACGGAACGTTCGCGTTGTCGAAGTTTGATGCACAGATAATACGGAATATTCCTTTTTTAACAAATAGATAAAAGACAATCAAATGTGACATTTGCCGAAAGTACCAACATCATAAAATAAATTTTTGTATATTCTTGATTAAGTAGTTATATTTTCCTAGCCAGGAATTAATGACGTACAGTACCTACCTACTCACTGGTTGAGCTAAAATACGTTAAATTTTTGAGATAGCTGGCAATGGTTAATACGCACTTTTTTTTGAAAAATTCTTTTGATTCACCTTACATTAAAAGACAACTATTTGCATTGGGGAAGTGGAAAATATTTCATTCTAAATTTCGATCACGTAAAATTAAAATTAGCTTTCATTCTGTGAAACGAGACCGTCCATTTTCAAACATTATTTTGTTATGTTGGTATAAGTTTGTGTGATATGGTTTACGATACAAAAGAAAGTGCCCCTTTATACCGCCTGCTCGCGTAAAGGCAAGAAAAACATCCCAGTTTTCAAGTAGTTTAGCGGCTACGCTAGGTTTGTGTAACATGGTTTGTGATACAAAATAAAGTGCCCCTTTATAACGCCTACTCGCGTCAAGGCAAGAAAAACATCCCAGTTTTCAAGTAGTTTAGCGGCTACGCTAGGTTTGTGTAACATGGTTTGTGATACAAAAGAAAGTGCCCCTTTATAACGCCTACTCGCGTCAAGGCATAAAAACTCCACAATACTAGTTGGTGTACCTTCCTAAAATATTTGAGAATCAATTTTTCCGCTATGGCAATCTTTTTTAATATTCTAGCTATTGGTACCTTGGAAAATGTGAAGGATTGATTGTCTATGAACATATAAGTTGTTGATATAAATAGAATATGGCGAAGAATTTGTAATCGCGTAAGTGAATTAATTTAAACAAAATTAAAATGTTAAATGCATATTTTTTGGTCTCCCCCGACTTAAATACTCATTTTTCGTGATAATAAAGCTAAATACAAAAGTTTGAATAAAAAATATTCCGTATTAATGAGTAAGCGGTTTAATGCATAAATAATAAAAAGTTTATTTTACTCACTTTATTAACTGCATGCCCCATATGTGGGTCTCCGTTGGCGTAAGGCGGGCCATCGTGGAGAATATAATCTGGTCCTTTTAAGTTGTCCCTTTGCCAACAGTATAAACCTTCAAAATCTGCAGCCTAGAAAACATAATTATATTAAGAGATTAACACAGCAGCTCGTCTAATAGGCGGTGTAACCAGATTCTGTCAAATCACTCATCTATGTCTTTTATTCTATTGGAAACAAAACATTGCGCAAAATATTGAAAATTAAGGACATAACCTTATGAATCTTGAAACTTCCAAAATCATAAGCGTTTCCAGCGATTCTTAAATTTTACCAATTTATAAACGGGTGCTGATTCAATTCAAATTAATATTATGAGTCGGAATGTTTATAAAAACCTAACCTTATGTATGTCGCTGTCAACTTGAACTCTCTTCGCTGCTTTGTGGCGGGCGGGATATTCAGTTTTGGGCAATAATATGGTGCTTGTGTAGCTGGTGGCCTTTTTGAGAACATTTTGTTGTGAATATAATCGATGCTCCCACTTATAAAATCGTAAATTATTTGCTTTTTTCAAAAACCCGCCGCAGCAAAACGTCAAACCGGCTGCAACCATTTTAACAATCATAGACAAAAAACGAAAATCCTGAGATTGTCAATAAATTTTCCGGTCCGGGTTTTTGACCTTGTTCCTGTCGTGACTAATTTTAATTTCCCACAAAAGAAAAAATTACATACATGCTTTTTTTACAAACAATTTTTTGAATTTTTTTATAAACGTAAATTAATTTGTATTGTAACGGTATTTTAGAGATTTTTCTCGTACTATTCTTTCTTGAAAAAATGTACATTATGTGGATCAAGCATTACAATTTAACTAAAAATGCGAATTTAAAAATATTATGGCGTTGTCGGAAATGGAACATCTATGAACATTGTTTAGAAAATTCGAAAATAGTATTTTGTGCAAAACAAAACAATTTGTTTGATCAATAATAATATAGTTTTTTTTATTGTTGAGATAATTTTTACGCCTGCATTTAACGTAATATTGTAATATAGCTTGTGTATTATAAACTGATTTTTTTTCTCTAAAATGGATAACCCTCTTGGATTAAAGGCAATAGAACCAGGAGAATTAGAAATATTTGTATCAAGTGCAGAACCATCATGCATTGATCTTATTGGAAGTAAAAAGTAAATTTTCATATCATATTAGAACTTTAAATTTATTACTTATTAGATATAAATATGTAAGTAATGCATTTATTTTAATGTGTTTTAGTTGGGTTGAGTGGCACCATCGCTTCCAAAAACTACACCAACAAGCAGTTTTGGAAGCTGCTAGCTCTTCGGAAGAACTTACAAAAGATGCCTTGATTTCACATGGAAAGGTGCGTCGTTATATGTATACATTTTTTAACATTTGTTTTATGCTGTAACTTTAATTATTGACCTTCTTCTCTGCTATTTCAGGCTCCTTTACTCGTCCATGAAGCTATATGCATTTCTATTTGGAGACAAAAGATTTTTCCAAAAATCCTTGAGCTTGATCCAGTCTTGTCTCATACATTCTTGCTTTATGCTGTGGTACGTTATCAAGTTACATTTGTATTTATTTATTACGGGCATTTAGCAAAATAAATAGTGCATTTTAATAATGTATTATTGTTTTTAAGCTTTATCACGAAACCGTAGCTGTTGGACTTTTGGAAATCATCCTATTTGACGAAGAAGCATGTTGCGCAATGGCGGACATTTTGGTTGATATTGTCGACTATAGTATAGAAATGATTTCTTCACTCATTGGTCTAGTCAAGTAAGTAAATAAACATCCTAATTACGATAAAACATTTAATTTATTATTGATATAATAGGTCCCTAATTGACTTAATTTCAGCTGTGGATATTTGGAATACAAAGAAACAAATACAGAGCCTAGTGAAGATGTAATCAAGGAACTTTTGTCACAACAGAAAGATCTCCAATTTGATATCGCAATTCGGTGTTTGACTATTATAAGGTGAGCCATTGTATAATAGGTAGATATGAATAGAGTCCACGGATAATACGGAACTTTGTGTTGTCTAAGTTTGATGCACGGATATTATGGAATATAACTTTGTAAAATTAATAGACAATCTAATATGACATTTGTTAGAAGTACCAATCTTATAAAAGAAATTCTCGTCAAAATAAAAACAAAAAGTACCTACTTCGAATTATTGGGTTGAGGTTCAAACTACGAAAGCTGCAAATCATCATAGTTTAGATATACATCCAGTGGAGTGGCGTGCCTTGGAGGGGCCCTGTATCAAAATTAGTTGGGGGCCCAAATGAAGGATAAAGATTTCTCACAAAAGAAACAAAAGGCCTCTGTAGCCCGGGGGCCCCGTATCATTGATTTGGCTGATACGGCGGTAGCTACGCCCCTGTATACATCCCAGGTTTTGAATGGTTTGTTTGGCAAAGCAGGGTTTGTCTAGACTAGAGTGTATGTGTTCTAATACTTTTCTTTCCATGTTCTGCTGTTATAAATACAGGTGCAAACTTGTCAATAATGCACACACTTTGCAGTGTGAATAAATTATTGTTTTATATGGCAATAATATTTTTTTCTACGATTGGTAGCTTTGAGTCTGTAACTTTGAATAAATATAAAAATGGCATATCCGCGTAATTGAATTAATTTTAACAAAATTAAAATGTAACATGTGTATTTTTTCATCTCCCCCGACATAAATACTCACTTTTCATGATAATAAACTAAAAATTTAACTGTTTGAATAAAAAATAGGTATTCCATATTAACCAGTTAGCAGTTCAATACATAAATAAAGTATAATATTTAGTAAGTACTTCATTCTGAACACTTGCCGTCATATTAAAAGGATTCTTATAAGCTGGTTCAATATTGGTATAAGCTAGTTGAAACTGCCGTGGTAATAAGCAAAGTTTTCACTCTTCTGGACTTACGCTAATAAGTAAGAGCGTTGATAATCATACTTGTTTTCTGTTAGGACAGGTTGTTTCACAGAATTTGAACAATTCATCAAATTTCAAAGTTAAAGTTCTGTGAAATTTCTATTCAAGTTCTGTATCATTGGTCAGTTTTTTCATAGTGCTTGCTTATAAACAGAATTTGAATAGAAATTTCACAGAACTTGAATATTAAGGGCCTGGTATGTCTGAATTTGAACAATTCATAAAATTTTAGAGTTAATTTTCGAGTTCTGTTGAAGTCCTATTAAAGTTCTGTTACTATCCAAGTAATGTGAAGCAACCGACCCATGATGAAATAATAACAGAACTTAAATAGCACTTTCACAGAACTTGAATTGTTGAATTCTGTGAAATAATCCCTAAAAAGGGACTAAAAATTAAATAAATAATTTAATGGAAACTAGCTGACCCGGCCATGCGTTGCTGAAGTAAACGAAACACAACGCCACCAACTGGATGGTTACCCAATCTTTTAACTCACACCACCATCTATTTGCATACAAACCTGCCTTACGCCTGCTTACCAGCCCGCTCGTCCACCACATACAGACATTCTCCTTTTATTATATATTTCACCCAATTTACACAAAACCTTGACAAATTATATATCTAAACCATCCTCATGAATCACTCTATCTATTGGTGAAAACCGCATTAAAATTTGTGGAGTAGTTTTTGAGTTTATCGCAAACAGACAGACAGGCGCAGCGGAGGACTTTAATTTATAATATGTAGAGATAAATAATAAAATGTTAAAATTTTAAATGTTGTTCAGCGGTCTGTCGCAAGTGATGGACAAGATCCACGTGTCGGCGTCCAGCCGACTGTACGAGAGCCACGACACTCCGCTGCTGTTGGCGCAGATGCTGGCCATGGAGCCGTGGCAGAAGCTGGACAAAGATGGGAACACACTCCAATATATCCGTAATAAACTATACATTATGTACTGTCCATCCATATTATGCTGACTTCCTTCACCTTCTTGAGTTAAAGTTTCCCTCATCAGAGCAGATTTGTAGACTTTACAAAATGTGTATACTGTGTCACAGTCATAGATTTTTTTTATGTGAGAGAGGCCCAGTTGCTCTCAACCGTCTGGAGCCTGTGAGAAAGAGAAAGGTGGGGAAGTACCTGGCTATTCGTTTCTTTTCTGAATAGTGGTCTTGTGCCGGGCGATGCTGAGAGTATCTTCCACTCTGGAATACGCCACAAATATTCTTTACTAGCTGGTTCCCGGCATGCGTTGCAATGCCATATTTAAAGAAATACATTGTTTCTCTCTGAATCACCTTTCCCGTGAGTCCCCGTTCCCCCCCCCCCCCCCCCCCCCCCCCCCCCTCCTCTCCCCCCCCGCGTCCCCTTCCTAGTTAGCTTTATAAATTATAGCCTATAAGTTATTCTGATGTATGAGCTATATTATTGTAAAGTTTCTTTAAAAACCATTCAGTAGTTTTTGCGTGAAAGAGTAACAAACACACATACACCCATACAAAATTTTGCATTTGTAATATAATTAAGATATAATTATAATTTAATAAATTATGAAATAACACAAAATAATGAAATAAATTTTTATCCTTGTTCTATCATTATTTCAATGGAAGATGCTCTGAGAAACTAGCGTTGCTGATGCCTTCGGCACCGGTGCATAGTCAGGAAACACGCTCTTAACATTTGTACATGGTTCACATTCATCATATTAGAACTGGTCATTTCTACGACTCGTTCTTGAGTTTACGATTTACCGGCCCTCTGTGTTATCTTCCTACTACAACATATTCTCTCCTTCCTCTCCTTAAAAATACCCACTACACACCATCCCCAAAGATGACATAGGCACTGATTAGGGAAATTATGTTTCTGTGGAGATAATATAAAAAAATGTGTTGAGATAATGTAAAAAGTAGGTACATACATATTTGACGGCCGGCATAATCCAGTGGTAAGGCTCTTGACTATCACTCCGAAGGTCGCGGGATCGAATCCCGGCGTGGCAAATAAATTTTATTTGATTAATTTGTGTTATTTCACAATTTATTCATTTAAAATAATATATAATATATTTGCGGCACGTTCCAGAGGGGAAGATACTATCAGTATCGCCCTGGTGTAAGACCACCATTCAGAATTGAAACGTTGCTTGAAATGGCTTAAGCCATGTTTGGTGACCAGATTTGAATAGCCAGGTACTTCCCCACCTTCCTCTTCCCTATCTCCTTCCCCTCCCCACTACCTTCAGCCTCACAACATACCTAAATTGGGGATGTCATAGTCCCACTGGCTCCAGACGGGAGCAGTTGGGACTCTTGTGCGGCATTCATGTAAAAAAAAAAAAAATTATATTACCCTTTTCAAAGGCAATTTCTGACCTCAGACAAAATACAGGTCATTCTAAGAATGTGGACCCATGTTGTGGACTCTATTCCCAAACAACGCAACATTCCTATTGGAGGATTCGGCCAGCCTGTTCGGCGCATCAGACTTGATCGTAATAAAAAATCAACAACAAAAAATTTTACCATATCGGAAAAAGGAGGACTTTCATGATGTATAAGTGTCATGTAGTTTCAACAATCTTCAATAGACATCGTTAGTATTGTTAGCTATATGAATTTTTGTGGTATCTCAATAAATATGAAGTAAGTTAAGTATTTTTTTAGAAGTGTATCATCTATCGTCATTTGTGTCTAATGTACGAATGGTCACAATGATAGCTGAAGGCGTCTGGTAGTCAGGCGACGCCATCAATCTCGTGGCCCGAAGCGATAGAAAAACTTAGGGTAAGGATGTTTGGTCCAGTTAAATGTTCAAAGTAAACTTTACGAAAACGTAAATAAAGCAACGGGTCTCAATGAATCTCGATCTTATTTGAAATTTTCTCAATACATCTCAAGTCATCTTAATAATTGAAATTAACAGATACTACAACTTATATTATAAAATAAATTTCCAGAAGGCAAATGGACATGTTTGAATCCCGATGACACTGAGATCAACCGTGCTGAGACCATGTGCTGGCTCGCACTCTGGAGACTTCTGCTGAACCCCGATTTGTACAACCATTATGAGATCACCAACTCGAGGAAAACTGACTTCTGCAAGGTCAGTCTACTATTCGTCGCCTTAGTTCTTATTTGTCCAAACGACCATTTTAGTTTTTGTTCAATCTCCACATTAAAATTAAAAATAAAAGTTTGAAAAATGATAGTTAATCACTTAACTAAGAATTATTTAAACTAATTAGACCTTTACCTTTACGGAAATAGCTCCCTCTTATTACCTATCATAATGTTTCATTGAAATAATGAAAGAAAGCCTTCTCCTCCTGTAAAATTTTCTAAGGGTTGTTAGGACAAAATTAAGAACTAAGGCGGGGCTGATAGTCAGTTCTCCGTTATAAGCATTCAAAAAGAAGAAGAAGATTACTGAAAATGGTTTGAAAGGGAGATTTGTAAATATGAATGATATATTTGTAGTGCATGTAGTTTCAATGTTTCTCAACAGATGTCGTTAGTATGTGTAGTTTTAACGTGTCTCAATAAGTGTCATTGGTAGTAGTGCAGGATAGAGACAAATGTCGGGACGTTTGGGTCTAATACCCGAACGGTTACGAAGATTGCCGATCACATCCGACCTACAGGTGGGCACCTTCAGTGAGCGAATCCCCTACTTCAGATTATTATAGAGCATAACAACAGATATCAGCCGATAAAAATATGCATTATCCACTGAAGCGATTATGGTCGAAAAATGGACCATTTTTATTTTTCTGCGATTGATAGCGGTCCAAAATTGGACCACATTTTTCCTACCATTCGTAAAACATTTATTGTAATTATTTAAAACATTTCCATAGCCAGCCATTTATTTTAAAACGAAACTATTTAAATGCTTTATCTATTATGACCATAGATGTCGCAAATTTGAATTTCGTAGACTATTTAGAATGATGTTAAAAAAAAATTTCACATCGAATTTTTGATTAGCTGTTTACGGTTAAAATTAAGTCCATTTTCCATAGATATGCACCTTTCATTATCAAGTATATCTCAGACGACATACATAAATCGAAAATATTCTGTGTTGACTCGAATAAGTACCCCTCACGGCAGTTTCAAAGAAACGACACGCAGGATTCGTGCAGTTATAAATTTTACAATTTTCTCATATTTTTTTTTATCAATCCTACAAATATGAGATAAACGGTAAAATACAGGTTAATTCATTGGCTATAAATAGCACTATAAGTTTTTGTGTCTCCATGTTAAAATTCAAAGGTATGATTTTTTTAATGTTGACGAAAAATTTAAAAAATGATCTTCTGATCAATCGAGGTCCTGGGTTCGTTTCCTAGATGAGACTATCTATTTATGGTTTTTTCTGTTTTAGATTTTCGATTGAGTGTCGTTAATATTGTCTTCATTAATTAAATAGAAAAGTTGTTGTGATTAAGATAATGGTTTTAAATTCCCAGCTGCTGTATAAGATCACAGACTCCCACATGGACCAGCTGCCTTTGCTGGCGGAGCTGAAAAGGTTCCTCGGGCAACTGGCTTTAACGGACACCTCGTCTCCGCAGGCCTCAACCAGCCGGCCCCTGCTGGTCGAAGTCGTGCCGCAGGTGAGTGTTACCAAACATCCTATCTCACCTTCTTCCCCTAGTCGTTAATAGTGCACAACTATTGACCCTGTACAAATCATAAGTGCGCCCCACTGTTTTGAATTTGACAGCCACCTCTGGTCTGGAGCCCCCAAAATACCTGAAAAACCCTTGAATCTGTGCAGAAATGGGCAGTCCGTTTGATAGATTCCTCTATCTTAACAAATGGATTGCATTCTTTAAAGCATATGCGTCGTAGGTGTGCTGACCTTTTTCTACCAGTATTACAATGGGAGATGCTCCGAGGAACTAACGTCATTGATCCCTTCGGTACTGGCACATAGTCTAACTAATGTACACTGTTGACATTTGCGGTGGAACGATTTGCCGGCCTCTTCGTGTTTCAGCCTTCCTACAACATGCATCTTTTTTTTTTACATGTGTGGGCCTCCTGTGTGGAGCACATGTAAAAAAAAAAGACGCATGTTGAAGGAAGGCTGAAACACGAAGAGGCCGGCAAATCGTTCCACCGCAAATGTCAACAGAAAATAATTTCCCTCAGGGCCTATGTCATCTTAAGGGATGCTGTGTGGAGGGTTTTTTAAGGAACGGAAGGAGAGGAGAGTTATGGGAAGGAAAAGGGTTTAAAGGGTGGGTAGGAATCTGGAGTTTAGTGGGTCTTGGTTATCCACCTCCAAGACCTAGAAAAACCTCACCCCATGATCTCGGGCACCCTTACTAAATCAAACGTAGCGAACCACTTGGCGTGAACTATTGCAGAGGTGTTGGTTATCCAATAAAGGTTCCCGGGGCGGCGGTACCCATTCCGTTACAGTCTCTTGAAGACCCAGGTTCACTCCTTTCCTTTCACAAAAATACCCTCCACAGAGCATCCCCAAAGATGAGATAGGTCCTTAGGGAAATTATTTTCCACAGGACCTCCTGCGTGAAGTTAATGT
The DNA here is from genome assembly GCA_917880885.1 of Limnephilus marmoratus. Classification (NCBI taxonomy): domain Eukaryota; kingdom Metazoa; phylum Arthropoda; class Insecta; order Trichoptera; family Limnephilidae; genus Limnephilus; species Limnephilus marmoratus. The sequence goes on from OU862928.1 coordinate 42,938,782, forward strand.
AAAAAAAATGGTTTGTTCACATACATTATTTTACACAAAAATTAATGGTCCTTCGTCATACACAAATCATTTTAAAATTACAGATCAGCATTCACATTACACAAAAATCATTAGTTTTGTGGGAAGAGTTTCAGGAAATCCAGTGCACTGTTAATCCTGAAAATCTTCATACATAAAACCGATTTTTCGAAAAAAAAAAAGAAGTTTTTAGCTACAACATCAGTAATGCTTTTTTTATATTACCACACTAGCACACCCAAAATTCACGAGCCGCCACTGATTGAGCCACTTCCAACCAGAGATGATAAAGTTCTGCATTTTGCGAGACTTGCTTCCTTTTAAAATTACTCGAGTTCTAGGAGCGGGTCCTGGGTCCGAGTTCTTGGGTGCGAACCGGGTATTGGGTGCTGTTGCAGCTACCGAGGCGCATGGGTCCGGCCGGAGGCGGACTTCGGAGCCGGAACCCGCAAAAGAACGCAAACCCGAGACCTGCTCCCGACTCACGAGTGGCTCGGATTGCGAACACGGGGACGCCGGTGGAAGCATACTTCTGGGTTTGGGTATGGTCCTGGACCGGATTCTCTGGCGTAGTCGATTTGAAAAAGGAGTAGGAGTAGGATTCGCTTCTCACGAAGAACCCGACTTCAAGAGCCCACTCCAGCTGAACCTACACATCGCTACTTCCAACTAGTAGCAATTAAATAATAAAACAGTCAAATAGGCAAAAAAAAGTGTTTGACATCAATTTTCGTTTTCGAGTAAATCTAGTTTGAAGTTGGAATTTTTAAGTCAAATTTGAAATTAATTGGCCGGAGCACAGAACTGGCTCCCTGAAAAGATGAATTTTTATTTAATTTTTTAAATTAACAAATTCAGATTGAAAAATTTTAGGCTATGTGATGTCGATTGACATTGTAGTTTTCCGCTTGTAACAAATAATATTATGAATTTTGTGTTCTGTTCTTCAAACAGGTCATTAAAATTTTCCTCTTTCTTCACAGATCAAACCTTCCATAATGAAGAGAATCCACAAGAAGTCGAAAGTGGTAGCCAAATCGCAGCTGCAATACTTCTTCAAGCCCGACAAGACAGAACTCAAGGAGTTGGCCACAGTGTAAATATAAATATACCAGCTGCATGTCTCTAAAAGGATTAGATTAGTCATTGATAGTTTGTGATGGTGTGTTTTTACTTGTTCCAGTCTGAGTTCTTCCTATGCAAGCGAAGTCCTCGAGCATATGGACGATGGAGGAGCAAAGTGCGCTCTCTGCGGACAGAAGGCGGCCAAGAGGTGTTCCCACTGCATGAATGAATGGTACTGCGGCAGGTAATCATTTCCTCTATTATTCAACCAAAAACAATATAAGGTTCCTGAGCATCGTCATGATTGAAGTGCTGCGCGGCAAGCCACCGACGAAAGCTAGAGAACTACTAATGAATCATGCCCAAAAAACCCCATTATATTGCCTGTGTTTTAGGTGCCCCAGAGATAACCAATATCTCATCTGATGAACCCTGGCACCCCTGCCAAGTCGCCCAACGTAGCGTAACACTTGGGGAGACCTGCATCATCAGGTGTTGGTTCCCGGTGCGGTGGCCTTTCAAATTACAGGTCTACATCTGATTTCGAAAAATTCTTGTGTGAAGCCCGGGCCATGCCAGAGACTTCAGTAGTACGTAGTACGCAATAAATGTAACGTTAAATGATGTGTGGGGCAACTCATTTACAGCAATTCAAATTCTATTAAATTGAGAATTATTTTATTTTAATACCTTACAAGAATCCCAGCTGCTCCCATCTGGAGCCAGTGAGACTATGGCATCCCTAATTGGGGTATTTTGTGAGGCTGAAGGTAGTGGGGAGGGGAAGGAGATGGAGAAGAGGAAGGTGGAGAAGTACATGGGTATCCAGATCTGGTCACCAAACAAGGCTAAAGCCATTTAAAGCAACGTTTCAATTCTGAATGGTGATTTATAAACTAGGCGAAAACAGAGTATCAGAACGGTTACGTTTTAAGATTTTCACGGCCAAAAGTATTTTCGTTACTGGTTTTTGAGGTGTTATGCCGTGTTGCGCTACCTCCTTCTTTAACAAACGTTTCGGACAGCGTTTCAGTGTCCATCATCAGGGCAGATCCAGAAAAAAAAAAAAAAACACACATCTACCGGATCTGCCCTGATGATGGACACTGCAACGCTGTCCAAAACGTTGACTAAAGAAGGAGGTAGCGCAACACGGCATAACACCCTAAAAACCAATAACGAAAAAAAGAGTATGAGAACGTTCCGCAAATATACTATAAATTATTTATAATTAATTAATAATTGTGAAATAACACAAATTATCCTTACCCCTTGACCAAAGAGACCTGTTAATAGCATGTCAAAGTTTCATTGATAAAAAAAATCCTTCTGTTGAGGTTGACCGCCTCCAGGAAACAATTCCATTCTTCACTCTTGCTGTTTCCCTCCAGCTCCTTGTTTATTAGAATGTTGTTTCCTCCTGCAGGTTTTCTCCCATTGTAGAATTATTGGAATAAAAAATATTTAATAAAATTAACGCCTCAAAGCAATTTTGCTATTACTGAAGAATACTTGGGATAATGTTATTGTTACAGAGTATGTCAGGTGAAAAGATGGCCCAATCATAAGGACATCTGTCGTCAGTTAGCTGCCAAGTAATGATTTAATCTATGTTAATTATTTGTTTTAACAACGTGTCCTTAATTTCTTGTAATTGTTCCGAGTTCAATAAACTTTCTTTATGTTCCATTATAAATAAATATGATTCTTTTCTGTGTGGCAACGTCTCAATTAAATAAATACTTGTCTACTTACAATTTGTTTTATTTAATCTCTTTTCACCTTCAAAAAGATAGTTTTCTTGAGTTCATCTGATAAATTAAAGCAACTCTGTGTGACTTAAAAACCGAATATTAGAAAGGTAATAGGCCACTTGCATGGATTTCATAACGACTTGGAAAAAATCATGTGGATAGATCTTTTTACTAAGATTAAGAAAATGTTAGTAAAATTGTTTAGAAATGTACAGTTTTTTATTTTTAAATAAATAAATCCATTATTTAGGCTCGTGACGACACTACATGAAAATGTCCCGTCACGAAATAAAAAAAATACAGAATGTCTTAGAATATTTTCTTAAACCGGAAATTTTTTAAAAAAAATGTGATGCAAGTGGCCTATTGGTTATTTTTTTTATTTTCCAAAGATAAAGGTGTCTAATAATTTTTATTGGCTGCTATTTTTATGTATGATTGCAAAATTCTACCTGAACTAAATGCAATCTGGATAGTGCCTTGGATAAGTATATTCATTTTTATTTCGGCGAAATCTATTGACTTTTCTACAAGTCAAAAAATATGCATAAGAAAATGAAGATAATGTTGGTATTACTAAGTCGAAGTATGATAGGTTTGAATTAGCCCGGTGGTTAAAGCAGAGCCCTGGCAAGGCTGTAAGGTGCTGGATTCAATACCTAGATGCGACTGTATCTTTCTGTTTTAAATTTTTCATTTGAGATGCTAATATTGTCTACAAAGATTAAATATTACAATTTGTGGTTTTACTCATTAACCACTCACGTATTTGGCGAATATGCAAGTTTTTTTGTCAACGAACTATCAGATTTATAAAAACTTTGTGTTATTTCCGCTTGCAATTCCCAGTGCAAAATAAAAAAATTGTAAAAATGACTCAGTGATGTTTTTATGTGAAAACGGTTCAAAAAAATCATGGATTACGTGAAAAAAAACACTTATTCTATTGTATATAAATATGTATAATAAACAATTTTGTCATCTCACTTTTTTAACATTTCATACAAGAATATTTAATGAAAAATTAACAATATCTAACGGCGCATAGGCGGATGAAAACTGTTTCTACAAAATAAGTCCTTTTTATGTACTTCTTTCTATGGACAACTTTGAATAGAGATGTGAAGCTTGATGTATTACGGATCTTCTACTTTTTGTTTAAGGTTTGTCACTAGAACAATAACAATTTCTACAGGAACACATGCGTTAGCTTGAAAATAAGCTTATTGTACTTGACTACTATTGTGTCATGTAAACACGCTTACACACACTAATGCCCTGTCCAGGGCTTTTTAGGTTCATGCTCGAACGTGTGCAGTCTACAAATGTTTACTTCTAGTTTTAACACATGGAGTACAAATCCGTATTTGTAGTAACTCCGTAGTAACCAAGAGATTACAATATTACTAAAGACTGGATTATATGCAAATGCATATTTGCATATGCATTTGCATATTTAGACCCTTTTCAGTGGTAGTTGCATATTTTAGCAAAAAAATTGAGATCTTGCATATTTACGCTCGATCTCCTTCATCGTTCACATAGTGACACTATAAATGTCAGATGGCTATATGCGCGGCTAGTGAACTTATCACCCCACGACTAGTGAAAACGTTTGGAATGGCGTTGAATGAATCTACTCAGGTTATGAAGAAAATTCGTCTTATGAATTCCTCGTTGCCAAAGCTATTCCCGCGTAAACTCAAAGAAAAATTTGAAAACTTACTGAACAATAACCCAGGGTTTGAACCCTTGTGCCAAATTGATAGCTTCATCAACGGGGCAGGTGAAATTTTGCCCGGCAAAATAAGTTCAAAATTCACACCCAAATTTAAATTCTGTCCAGTCACATCAATAGACGTAGAACGCTCCCTTTTCCGCTTACAAAAATATGTAAAGCGATCGTAGACACAATTTGTTTACAGAACATTTAGAACAGTACTTAGTCATATACGTTTTTAAAGGTAAATTGTAAATTCCATTGTTAAATACATTTTGTAATTGATATTTTCGAAAATACGATTGTTATCCTTGGGAACTAATAGCTTACTAAAATAAAAAATACTTAAAAATATGACTTCCTGTATTATTTCATGTTGCATATTTTGGCCCTTTTCATGAATTTTCGTGCATATTTTAGCTATTTTTATTGCATATTTGCATGCATATTTTGGGCTTTTTGTTGTTGCATATAATCCGGTCTTTACATATTACCATTAAATTGGAGAAGGGATATGAAATAAAACAAATAATTTTCCCATCAAAGTGTTTTTTTTTCCATCACATTTCCATAATATGTATATACCTAAATCAATCAAACAAAGCATAACATTTAATCAGATGACTGCGTGCTTAAAATAAAATGTGCTAATTGCTTGAAAATTGGCATCGCATATCAAAACAAATAATTATTGAAATCACTAACCAACTCTCGACAATACCGCCACCCATACTTCATTACAATAACATACAAATGGAGGATAGACTGTAAGCTGTTTCATTCCACATACAAATTCAGTGGCTCAGATGGTCTGGGAGTTATCAGTATAAGTTTAGTCTGACAAATAAATGTAGAAAAAATAAAGGGGGTTTCAGAACAAAACGTTTCTTCATCCAGGATTGGTTCTGAATAATTTTCATCTTAGAATGATGCCGAATTTGTAATTATTGAAGTGCTAATCGTAGAAATTACATTATGGCAACACCAAGATGCTATAAAGGTTAAATAAATTACATTATGGCAACACCAAGATGCCATAAAGGTTAAAGCAATTACATTACGGCAACACCAAGATGCCATAAAGGTTAAAGTAATTACATTAAGGCAACACCAAGTTACTATAAATTTAAAGAAATTACATTATGACAACAAGATGCCATAAAGGTTAAATAAAGTAAAATATTACGGCAACACCAAGATGTAAATTAAAAAAAAGTACTTTGGTGCGTAATATTTTTAACAATATGCATAAAATGGTGTTAAAAAATTAGCAGTATGTACTTCCGAAAGCAGTTGATTTTACATCATATTATTCTAAGGAAATTTAATATTAGAGCTTGTTATTTTTGGGGGTTTGTAGGTAAGGTAATATAGTGGAAAGGTATTTTTTAAAGGAATGAATCAAATAAGCCATTTATTGTGTAGAATAGAAATAGTTAAATAAATGGCATGTGAAAGAAATGCGCATTTTCAGCAAAAATAAGCTAAGTATCCCATTTTTCCTATAAAACTCGAGATTCAAACCTTTGCAACCAATGAATTATAATTTTTTTTTTTTTAAATTACAAAAATCGGTGTTGCCACAGTAATAATAAAAAAAATCTACCTTTTATTGTCAAATTGTATATTGAGAGGTTTTGGATTTCCAGTCTTTCTTCTATACAAAGTTAGGGGTTTGTTGTTTTGAGAAAATGTGTAGGCATTTCACAATTGCACAAGCCAAATAATTATTAATAATTCCGAAAAAGCCTAGCATTATTATCAAAAATATTACAAAATTCAGTCATTCAAAAATAATGCAGTCTTAACTCACAGCAGCAATATTTTCAGCATTTTAATAATGAGAATTAAAACAAAGCAGGTTTCATGTGCTGATCTTGAAGCAGAATTTTAAGAAGTGTAAAATTGGGGTATTTTGCAGAAATTCAAATATAACATTGTCATAAAATTTTCTAATCAGCGCCATTTTGCTTTTTTCACATTTGAAAGTTCCCCAGTTCTCTTGTCCCCATTGAACATCAGGTGGTATTTCGGAAAACTGCCTCCTTCATGTCTCCTGGTTAAATATCCTTGTGAAAACAAAGGAATTGTTTTTTTTTGTAATTGTTTTCTGTTTACCAGATAATATATCTTATTATTCATGAATATTACGTGATAATATCGTAAGAGGTTTTTGCAGTATAGCTAACTAACTAAAAAAAAATAAATGAAAAATCTCCCATTTTGGAAATAATTGTCAAAAAATATACCTAATCAAGCAAATATAAACGGATTTTATTATTTCTACACAAATCTGAATACATACCCACTAAACATGAAAAACACAATTCAAAGGAGTTTTCGAATAAATAAAGACCTTTATACTCATTTGAAAATGTAAAATATCGAATTTTTTGCCATTGAAAGGTGCCAGACCCGCAAAGTCATAGAAAATTCATAAAAAAAATAATACGAGTAGCTAGATTAATGAAATCAACGGTTACGTCAATAATGATATTGGCGCAAGCGATTCTGACCTTGTCCTTCATATAGTTTCTTTATACATAAGGATTAATATCGCATAAAAAAAAAATGACAGATTAAACGCCGATTCTAAATCAGGTTCAGTTTTTTATACAGGGTGTTAAGGGACGTACTTGACTTACTCTAACCAGTGATTCCTGACATTATTTGGAGTAAAAAATGTAAATGAAATTTTGTTCTCCAATGACATTTTTGATGTTTTTTTTTCTTTTTTCTTCAAAAACACAAAAAAATGGTAGTTGTTGAACAGTTGGAGGCGGGGTAAGGGGTTCGTCGGACACCCGGCTGAGTGACCAGTGACGACATGCGGAAGAATTTTTTTTTTTTTTGATTTTGAAGAAAAAAATTTTGAAAAAAAAAAAGTCATCAAAAAAAAAGTCACCGGAGACCAAAATTTCTTTTACATTTTTTACTTCAAATAATGTCAGGAATCACTGGTTAAAGTAAGTCAAATACGTCCTTTAACACCCTGTATAACTGCAATCAGCTAACAAGCATAACTAAATAAAATTTGTGCTTTTTTTTTCTGATAACAATTTGTTCAAAAACTGAAACAGGCCTAGAACAGATAAACCAATAAAATGTAAAACATTACATTTGAAGTTCTGTGAAATGTCCCAACCTACGAAAAAGTTATAAAATACAAATTTCTACATTCATCCCAGCATACTCCGTCACGTGTCTTGAAATTATGTTTATTTTTTTTATCTACAAAGTCTATGAAAATAATCCATAAACAGTATTTATGTTATTTAACTTTTAAGGTGTTGAGCTAACTGCCTTACAAATCTATACAAGTTGAATAAAATATTGCCATTAGGGGGGAATCTTAAATAATATCAAAAAACAATAACGCTTGTGACATGCGAGGAATATAATATAATAAACATACATGCGTGTGACCTAAAGCTCGCCATATTACGCGTCTGCGACGACTGTTTGTCGAGTGATATTGAAAGATGTCCACTTATACCTATATATAATATTTCTTGTGTGTAACAAGCTTTATATGCTTGAAAAATATTACCCCTTACTAATAAACGAGTTTAAATTTTACGCAATTGATAAACAATCTTCTTTTAACCCCCAGGCCTCGGACACACTCTATTGGAAGGTCGGAAAATGTCCGATTTTCAATAAAATAAATTAATTATTTCTGAAAATATCCAAAAACTAAAAACAGTTTTTGAAAGATGATGAAATACATTTTCAAATGTTAACATTAGAAGTAAACATATTATTTTTGAAATATTAAAAATATTAATGAAAACAAAAAAACAGTTTTAAAAATGGTTCACCTTACGTTTTATTATATACGTACATAATTTACTTAGACAAGTGTATTATAAACGTTATTGTCAGCTCACTTTTTTGTGATTCCAGAAAAATTTTGTTAATTAAAAATCACAAAATTTTATAGATTTTCTTGTATTGCAGTCGGAAACTTTGGTTTCATAGAGCTTGCACATTTTAATTTTTCTGTTGTTAACTGTCTAGATTCGAATAATATAAAGCATGGAGTTTTCTCTTTCTAACACCGTTTAAATCACATTTCTCACAATAGCAGTAAAGGAGATACAATGATTTCTATAAGACCTATTTGAGCTGTTTCGAAAAGCGAATAAATTAGCCTGAGGGTTAACTTATATTAATGGTTGTTTATCAGTTGGATAAAATTTAAAACACATTTATTAGTGTTTACATACTACCTTATGTGTGTACAACACATTTAAATAAAGTTATCTATTTTTTATGTTAAAAAAGGGGAAAAAAATATGCAATAATTACCAATATTATTAAAATGCATTTGAGGTATTGCTAATTGATGCATTGCGTTTATCATCACATCTTTAAATATTGAAAATTAAATATTATAGTGCCACGGCATGTAAAAAAAAAACAACAATTTAACAAAAAGTGAAGAACTAAAAAATACAAACTGCTTCATATTATAATGATGCATAATTGTAAAAATTAGTACATTATATATTTTTTAATTAATTTATTCATAAATATAAACTCTTTTTGTTAAAATTCTGGGGAAAACTTTAAACACAATATTTCATAGTAATATTATTTTTGTATAAATTATTGAAATCTAATAAAAATACATTTAATAATAAAATGTGTTTCTTTTAGACGGATTTTTGATTTTGTAAAATAATTTAAACCAAAACATTTTGAAAGGACGGATAAAACCAAAAAATTGTGAATGCAGTTGAATGCATTAAACAAAATATTATTGTATGTACCTACACCAGTTTGAATCAAAAATTACAAACCAAACAGTTAAATAATTACATAAAATATTTATTTTAAAATAAAATTACAAGCTTACTTAATACACACTTTATGCCATATGTATGTAAAAAATAAAAATAAAACTGGTAGTGATTATTATGATTTTAATTTTTTTAAATCATTTTCAATGATTGAAAAAATTAAATAAAATTAAGCATGCGGTGGATAAAGATTCTAAATAATGTCAACAATGATGTTATAATAATATTATTATTATAACTGAGTAAAAAACGTACAGTTAGGAGAGTACTGAAATAATATAATATTATTTTTTAAATCTAGCAGTCCTAACTTAATAACCGTGCGTCTAGTAATTCTAAATCTAAATAATTCAACAAAGGAAAAATGCTTAGATAAATGTAAAATCTGCTTTTGTCTTGTTTCAATCATGTTTTTCATGAGCTGGCAACATTTATCTATAATCAAAAGAAAGGATCAATTATTACCAAACTAGGTAAACACAATTTCTTCTAGTTGGTAACGAGGAGATACAAAGGAAAATGTACAAAATGTAGTGATTAAACATCGATACAGAGTATTCATTGTCTTAATAATTTAATCCATCAGAAATAAGTAAGTAAATCATCATAATACGCCTTTCAAAAGCTTTGTTTCTTTAACCTAGTCATTTTGAATCCTTGAAACTACCCAAGCAGTACTGCAGTTTGGCGTGCAGAATGCGAGTGAACAATACCAGCAGTTGCCCCTGACATAGCAGTGGGTGGTATGCCAATGAGTAAACAAAAGAAACAACCTAAAAATTATTACTTCTCGTAAAAATTCTATTTATCCAATTAGTCAAAAAGTTCAACAATCTGAATTTAGACGCACGGAATACATTCCCCGGAGAGATCTTGTGACAAATTAGTATTTAACAATTTATTATTATTACATGCTGAAACTTTTCAACAGTTGCAATTGTGCGACTCGAGCAGCGCCAGGTTGAAGGACGTCAGACCGTTGTGGAGGTAAGGTGTTGAGGAGGTCAGAAGCGCAGAGACTTGGCTATCAAGGCTGCGGTAGCTTTTGATTTGTCTCCGTTATTGCGAGATAATTCTGTTTCCACCTGCTCTCTCGTGAATCCAAGCTTCATCAGTTCTTGTATCGTGCTCTCGTTGCTAGCTTGAGGTGTGGCAGACGTGGTCGGTTGATTCTCCGTACGTTTTAACGCTTCCCCTTGAAGGAGTAAGCTCTCGGCTATTTCATCTTCCATAGTTGAAGTGCGAGGGAGTTCACCCTCGGCTAAGAAATGAGTTTCCGTTCCCGTCGTGCCAATTCGTAGAACATTCTTTTCCAAGTCGATATTGCACTGGTGGCGTTTTAGCATGTCTAGGCCCAGGATCATGTCCATTGGCTGTTCTTCCAAGACGGAGAATGAGGTAGTTAGGAAGACTTTGTCGATACGCATTTGCACCATGTGGATTCTGCCGATGATGCGTTGCACTCCCACACCTTTGGCGATTCCTGCCCATCTTGTATCCACTAGACGCATGATGTTGCATCGCTCCGCGCATGCTGAAGACATGATAGTTGTCTGTGCTCCCGAATCGATGAAAGCTTTGACAGGGAAACCGTTGACATGGCAATTGATGTACAACATTACAACGGTTCCAAATGTCTCCGGATTATATTCCATGGCGGCCTCCATATTGGCTTCTATGTTCTTTTGTTTAATTTCCTCCGCAATGAGTCTTTGCGCTTCCGTATCGAAAGGATCGGCGTTCATCATTCTCAGCCTTTGTTGTTGGCGCTCAGCTCTAGCAGCAACCTGTTCTCTCAGGACCCCGGAAAACGTATCCAGGTTACCTGTTAACAGAGCGTCTGCCAGTCTTGAATTGTTCTGTTTTAACAAAGCCAATTGGTCAGGATTAGCCATGAACATGTCCCTTATCTTCTTGGGGTCGTCTTCAGCGCCAAAACTCGGGTTTTGTGTCTGTTGGTTTGAAGCGGCAGCTCCTGGGACTCTGATACTGCTGAAATCGAGTCCTGCCAGACCAGTAGGTGCTGGGGGAGACCTCGCCGTGGCTCTTCGAGCAGTAGGTGCTGGGGTATCATTGGAGGCAGAGTGCAGCATGTGCTGCAGCACGATAACGTCGCCATCAGTCACTCCGTGCTCTTTCAGAGTTTTCTTTTCATCATTCAGAAGTCGTCCGTTGTGATTGAGCACGATCTCGCGGGCGGGGAAACCGGATTCCACTTCGCAGAATGCCTTGAAATTCTCCAATTCCAGATCTTCGGACACGTCCAACATGAAAATGTCGTCGGAGAGAGTCGTCACGGTTACCTTCATTGTTGATTATTTAGCAACAGCGCGAGAACAACGAATGACATTTGTAGCGGACAACGAAACAGCGACCCGCGATGACAACAAAATAACAAATTCTACTCTATGGTACGATAGCTCAGCAAAATAATCAAAACATCTGTAAATGACGACTTAAATAAAATAACAACGCAATTAAATGAAAAAAATAATTACCACATTTTGTTTACAATTTAAATACGCTGAAAACTGCGTAATATTAAAGTTTCCTAAATTAGTTTTACAGTTCCTACACTGAAAAATATTTAATCACCAGAAAAATAATTGTCTATGCTCCTTTACACATGGCGTGTGTCAAATACGGTCTGTTATTCTTCCGAGTGGCGAAAATAAATTAAGCACTCGTCTAAAACTTCTTTACTTATCTTTAAACATGGTAAATATATTTAAATCATATAATTTTTCACATATCTACTTTGATTAAATCTCATGACATCAAGTAATTATGTCAGAAGTTGACATTTGTATTTTGAAAATATCTGTCAATTTATTCGATAAATAATATTGAGTTTCGTTTGTTTTCAGCCGAAAGCCAAGAAGTTTATTGATCGCAAGAATGCGGTGACTTTCCACCTGGTGCACAGGTCGCAGAAGGACCCTTTGGCTGCTGATGAAAATGCTCCACAACACGTTTTGGTAGAGGCTGCTGAAAAACAACAGAAGGTTAGTTTGGGAAATATTGAAATGACCTACATACTTCTCTTACATTTATTAATAATCCTTGCTAATGAGTTTATTGAAATGTTTTCAGGGAGATGTTGGCAACAGAAAGGAAGAGGAAAGAAAATGGGGTGTGTTCTTTGAAGATGAATACGATTACCTGCAGCATTTGAAGAATGTCCAGGAATCGTCCGTTTCGTGGGCTCCAGCAGTGGTTAGTCTTCTTTAACATTTGTTTTATTGCCTGTTAAAGATTAGAATTCTCAAAAAATTAATTCGCATTGATGGTTTAAATATGCCTGTAGAATTTTCAACGGAATCACTATTCGATTAACAAATTAATTCATCGGTTACTATTTAAAATACGTATCTTTAGTATTATTTAGTCAGATGACTCATACCCAAACATCCTGTATTAATGTTGTAATCGTGGTTGCGTTATTCTTTAAGTGATTTCTATATTATATTAAAAAGATAGGTAAACATGTATAAGCCCACCTCACGGATAATACGGAACATTTGTGTTGTCGAAGTTCGATACGGAGCGTTCCTTTTTTCATTATTAGACAATCATATCTGACATATGTCGGAAGTAGGTACCAACCTTATAAAATTAATTCTCGTCAAAATAAAAACATAGTACCTACTTCGAATTATTACTAGTACTATATAGGTTGAGGTTTGAGGTTGACGGCTGACATTTGACAAAGACAAGTGACAGCGGCACAGTCATTTCTATGGGCGTATTCTATTCTATTCCTATTCCAATATAAACAACGTTCTAAAATATTACGGATTACAGATTACGGCACCGACCTATTCTTATCGCTTATTCCTGTTATAAACGAGGCTTTAAGCTACGAAAGCCGCATGTCATCATAATTTAGATATACATCCCAGGTTTTGAATGGTTTATTTGGCAAGCAGGGTTTGTCTTAACGGGTTTGTGTAATTATTCTAATACCTTTTTTCCATGTTCTTCTGTTATAAATACAAACTTGTCAATAATGCATTCACTTCATAACATGAATAAATTAGTGTTTTATATGGCAATAATATTTTTTCTGTGATTGGCAGCATTAATTGATGATTGATTGTCTATGAAATTTAATACAAAAATGGCGTAGCGAAGTTCGTACACCGCGCAAGTAAAATAATTTTAACAAAATTAAAATGTAACATGCGTATTTTTTCATCTCCCCTGACATAAATACTCACTTTTCATGATAATAAAGCTAAATCTTACGATATTGAACTGTTTGAATAAGAAATAGCAGAGTAAGACATAAATAATAAAAGATATTTGCAGTAGTGTCAAAATCCAGAGAGCAAATTGGGGAATAGATTTTGTACGGGCAAAACGCAGCCCGGTTTCCTCTTAAGGCAATAAGTAGGTATATTACCAGTAGGTACGAGGGTTGTCGAGAAGTACCCAACCTGACGTACTTCTGGTGGTTGTTGCTTTAAAAAAAATTATGGTAGAAAGCACCAACCTTGTAAGGCTTAAGTTTCAAGTTTTAAGGCGCTACGTTGTTTAGTGTTTTTTTGGGAGGCATCAATAGCGAACCCTCTCAGTTCATTTGTAAACATGGAAAAATTGGTTATTGTTATGTGATACAAAACTTTCGTTTGAAAGGTCTAAGTCCAACCAATACCGAAGTCGAGCTTAGATCCTACTCTGGGAGAGTCTGCTCCTTTGTTTACAACAAAAAATATTGGGTGGCAGAGTTTAAAGAAGGACGTACGAGCTGCCGAGACGAACATCGCAGTGGTTGACCAAATGAGGTGACCACGCCAGAAAATGTAAAGAAAATCCACAAAATGGTATTGAATGACCATCGATTGAAAGTGTGAGAGCTAGCAGACACAGTAGGCATTTCAAAAAGGGCTGTACATCGCAAATTGACTGAATATTTGGCAATAAGAAAGCTGTGCACAAGATGGCTGCCGCGTTTGCTTGCAATGGAACAAAAACAGCTTCGTAAGGATGTTTCAATCGAGTGTTTGGCGATGTTTAACAGCAATAAAGCCGAGTATTTGCGTCGATTCATAACCACGGATAAAATATGGGTCCATCACTTCATACCTGAGACAAAGAAACAGTCAAAGCAATGGACTAAAAGGGGAGAATCATCTGCAAAAAAAGAAAAAACAGTTTCATCTGCAGGCAAGGTCATGGCATCAGTTTTTTGGGATGCTCATGGGAAAATTTTTATTGATTATCTTTAATAAGAAAAAACAATCAACGGCGAGAATTATGCGAGCTTATTGCTGCATTTGAGTGATGAAATTAAGAAAAAGCAGCCGCATTTGGCGAAAAAGAAAGTGTTGTTTCATCAGCAGAATGCACCAGTTCACACATCCGTTATCCCGATGGCCAAAATCAATGAATTAAAGTTCGAATTGCTTCCTCAAGCACCCTATTCGCCAGATTTAACCCCCTCGGATTATTTTATTTATCCAAACTTGAAAAAATGGCTCGGTGGTAAAAGATTGGCCAACAATGAAGAGGTGGAATCTGCGGTTAATGACTATTTTGAGGCGCTCGATGGTTCTCACTATAAACAGGGCATCGAAGCTATTGAACAACGCTGGAAAAAGTATGTCGAGCTGAAAGGAGACTGTTCATAAAACACAAAAAAAAATTCCAAATTTTTTGTGTTTTCTTAGTTAGGTCGGGTACTTCTGGGACAACCCTCGTAGCTATGTCATCTGGTTTAATTGAATATTTATTATATTTAGGACCCATCCAAGCCACAGCCCGTGAAGCCAGTAAAAGCCAAGAAGAATGTCCGCCTCAACCTGCCAAGTTCCGTGTTTGCCTCAGAAGTTGAAGAAGATGTTGGACTCCTCAATAAAGCAGCTCCGCAGTCAGGTAACAATTCATCGCATATTGATCTATGAAAATAAAATGGTTAACAACCCAAAATTATGTTTCTTAAAAATATTGTTTGCCCAAATTCACCAAAGTTCTCACAGACATATTCACGTAGAGACTTAGGCTTGAGCTTTCCAGATTACCGGCTATTGATTGATTGATTGATTGATTGATTGATTGATATTGATTTGAACTTTTGGCAGTATTCAATTGTATGTGAAGATGTTGTAAATACAGTGAAACCCTCTTAAGAGGGCATTACCAGAGAAAACCAGAAATATGTCATTTTCAAATCAGATTTTAGACATATTGACTCTTTTCCACAAAAAATTATAAATGGATTTCGAAAGATTGTTCTTTTATCTAGCATTCGCGTGTAATAAATTTTGAGATTTTTTTTTAATTTTTACTATAATAAGGTTATTCCATAGGTCCGTTGGCAGATTTGTTAAATTTTCAAAAAAGATTTTGTATTATACACACCCATTTCAAATAATATAATCATGCAGTGAAATAAATCAATACATTATCTAGCAAAAGCATGTTTTGGAATTTTAATTTTAGTTTCAATAAAATCATTAAAAAATATGTACGTACATGTGTTTCTTGACGAAAATTGGTCCATTTGTGTATTTATTTGCGCACTTACAAACTAATATATTTCAGATTTTTTTAACATTCTTATTAAATTTAGAAATTATTGAAAAATGATAAATACTTATAATCAAAAAATAATTACAAAAAGTACATTATTTTAATAGTTTTATCATCACGCCTTTCAGCATTTTTGGATGAAGGTATAAATTAAAGCTAATTTGGATTGAAATAAATTCGATATTGAGTTATAATTTAAAAAGGCTGGTACGGAGAATAATTAATCTTTCTCATTGCAACCGCCCTGCACGATCGTAAAAGCAACTTTCGACGAAATATGGATTTTCGTCCGTTGGCTGGTTAAACGCTCTTAAGAAGTTCTCTGTAAACCACTGGAACGATCATGCGAAATAAATAAATTTGCCTCGATTGCACGCAATTCCACAGGATCATTTTTTAAATTTTTCACCAACATTAAAAAAAATCGTACCTTCAAATTTTAACATGCAGACATAAAAACTTATTATAGCGCTGTATAGCCAAGGAAACTAAAGAAAATTGCTGAAAATTGCTGCAAACCAATCCCAGGATTGAAACCAGAGAGAGAGAGCCAATGAATTAACCTGTATTTTACTGTTTATCTCATATTTGTAGGATTTATAAAAAAAATCGTAAAGTTTATAACCGCGAGAATTGTGCGTTTTGTTACTTTGAAACTGCCGTGAGGAGTTCTTATTCGAGTCAACATAAAATATTTTCGATTTCTGTGTGTTGTCTGTGGTATACTTGATAATGAAAGATGCAAATCTATGGAAAAAGGACTTAATTTTAACTGTAAACAGCTGATCATGAAAGTAAAATTCAACGTGAAAAAATTATTTTTAACATCGTTCTAAAATAGTCTACGAAGTTCGGATTTGCGACATCTATGGTCATAATAGATAAAGCATTTCAATAGCTTCGTTTTAAAATAAATGGCTGGCCTGGTAAATGCTTTAAATAATTACAATAAATGTTTTACGAATGGTAGGAAAATGTGGTCCACTTTTGGACCGCTATCAATCGCAGAAAAATAAAAGTGGTCCATTTTTCGACCATTATCACTCCAGTGGTTATGAAGCTTCGTGGCTTAGGAAGTTTGATTTTTTCGGTCCCTCAACCCAAAATTGGCCCAATTTTTCCTGCTTAAGAAATTTGTTTTTTCCGGTCCCTTAGAAAACTTCTTAAGAGGGTTTCACTGTATATATTCCGTGTATAAATAATTATGCAGAATGTATTAAAAAGTATTTTTTTAATCTTTTAGCTAAAAAAAATTGTTGAATAAATGAATTAAAATAGTTTTTTTTATTCAGGGCTCCGGCTGGACTTGGACCCAGATGTGGTGGCGGCAATGGATGAAGATTTTGACTATAGCGACCCGGAGAATGAGCTGGAAGATAACTTCATGGAGATGGCCATGAAAGAAGGTAATTCGGAGGTTATGTTTAATATCACTGTGTTCTATGACTCTTTTTCATCGCATCAGCTGCTCTACATGTGTAATATGTACTGATAATCGATAGCGCATTAGTCCATTGACTACAAAAGCTTTCACCAATCTGGGAGAGTCGCTTGTTTGGGCCAAAACCCAAAGAACCCGAAACAAAAAACTAATACTAATTTGCTTTAGTTATCTGAGACACCATTCTGTTTAATTTGGACAAATTTAGATCTGAAGTCGATGCAAAACATGTCCCAGTAAACGAATTTTAGTTAAGATGGGCAAACATGCAATATGTGCCTCTAATTCGGTGGTAATTCGGTAGACTTTGCCCAAGCCAGCTGCTCGCTGTCTGCCGACATTCATCAGCGTAAAGATGTTCAGTTCGTAGTACACTGTCGCTCACTCATATAAGATATAATTTTTTTGTGTTACTATTATGTATTATAATATTATATAATTATAAATTGACGGCCGGCGTAGTGCAGCGGTAAGGCGCTTGACTCGCATTCTGAAGGTCGCGGGATCGAATCCCGGCGTAGCAAATAATTTTATTTGATTAATTTGTGTATTTCACAATTTATTCATTTAAAATAATATATAGTATATTTGCGGCACGTTCCAGAGTGGAAGATACTCTTAGTATCGCCCTGGTGTAAGACCACCATTCAGATTTGAAACGTTGCTTGAAATGGCTTCTGCCGTTTTTGGTGACCAGATCTGAATAGCTAGGTACTTCCCCACCTTCCTCTTCCCTATCTCCTTCCCCTCCCTACTGCCTTCAGCCTCACAACATACCCCAATTGGGGATGCCATAGTCCCACTGGCTCCAGACGGGAGCAGTTGGGACTCTTGTGCGGTATTCTGAAGAATAATGTTGTGTGTGCGATTTTGTAGTTTTGCAGCAGAGCTGTTTAAATTTTCATTTCTGCATTTTTACTGTTTTTGAGATCAAGGAATATTGTGGCTCTTGTGATATTTTGGATTTCATTTCACTTCATTAAAAATTTAGATGAAAATACAGACCTGTAATCATCAAAAGGAAGTTAAAATAAGCTAACAAAACTAATTTTAATTCTTTCGTACCTATAGTTAGTACATAATTATTTTTCTGTAATTAAAATAATTTCCAAAAATTTAATAATGTTTAAAAACACGTTCCAGAGAAATCAAATAAAAATTATTTTTTGACCTATCTAAAACTTTGCTCACTTGGGACAAAATTGATGTGTCCCAAGCGGGATCGACTCATGTAGCGGAATCGACTGTAGTTGCCTTACTGTATATATAAAATCCTTCTTATTCTAGGCGCAGCACAAGACGACGGTGATGAAGATTACTCCGGGGATGAAGATGATGACTCCCAGCGGGGCTATGCATCAGACAACCAGTTCTCCAGCGACGAGGAGTGCAGCAGCGAGAACGGAGACGCCATGGCGAGGTTACGCGGTGTGGCCGGCAGGCACCATGATGACGCTGATGATAACAAGTCCAGATTCTCTCAGTACTCCATGTCCTCGAGTGTCATGCGAAGGAATAACGGATTGACCCTGCTGGATGATAAGTTTGAAAAAGTATGTTAACTTGTTTTATTTCTTCGGCATTAGCCATACAACATTTTGGCATTATTTTCGATTTCAAATTTAGTTTAATAATACAGTTACAAATAAAGGATATAAATGATTGGCTTCATACTCAGTAATGGCAGAGATTTTCAAAAATATTTCAACATTACAAAATATTTCAAATTATCAAAAATATTTCATCTTACATTCTTCACCAGTTAGAAGTCAAGTCGAATATAACTCTCATATTTGGTCCCCTCACTCACGTTAAAATCCACTCCAATTCCATTGCAAAAATTCAGCATACACTCCTAAGATATATTAATAACTCAGGTACGCGGTACGCCTCATACGTCAATATAAATGTGTGGCTGTGTTGTAGACAGCTTGAAAACAAGCTAATGGGTCCAAGTGGTTAAGTGTAAAATTGGTCGACCTATAGAAACATTAAATTACAAACCACCTGATGAAATAATTAAAATTCTCAGATAGGAGACTTATTTCCGACTAGATTTTTATATTTTAAAATGTTAATGGTTTTATAGTCAGCCCTGATTTATTACGAGTAGGTCTAATTACCTTCCATATACCAACAAGAACTACTCAATCTAAAATTCTTTTTGTCTGCAACAACAATATCAGGACTGATCATTTAGATAATCGCTTGTACCCAGATTGCGAGTAGTCGCCAATATTTTCTCAGAAGTAGATGTATTTAACTGCTCTGAATATAGTTACAAAAAGGCTATAATAACGTATCCCAATAATAATTATCAATGTCAGCATAATACCTACTATTCTTCTGCATGAGAAAAACACCTACGTTAACGGAGATTAATCTATATGTCCCTAACGCGTATACTCATGGGAGATCCCACGCACTTTTTTATGCTCCGAAAGCGAGAACTTTTTCCTTTCAGAATGCGCCATTAAACAGAGCAATTCAACTGCTTAACGATTCTGCATTGAGCATCGATATCTTCAATGTTACCTATAGAGAGTTCATTAACTATCTTTTGACAAACGTCACAACACAGTGAAACTGCCCCCACAGACTTTTTTTTCTTCTTTTAAATTTTGTAATCTTCTCCATAATAATTTGGTGTATAACTGTTTTATGGAGAACCTGAAATAAATAAATATATATTATATAATTTAATTAGCATATTTTTTACTTCATGATTACTTTTCCACCAAAATATTATGCAGGACATCCAGTGTGGAGCTTAATTAAAAAAAAAAAAAAATTACTATTATGCCTATGCATTAAAACGTTTGTCTGTTTGCCTGGAGATGTTTGCGGAGTACGATGATACGGAGATAGGTGCCCTGGACTGTGATGATATAGACGGACATCTGTCTGCCACCCCGGAGGTGTTGCTGAAGTGTGCCGAGCAGTTTGCAGACCAGAGGAGATTATACAAGCTCGACGAGGACAAGGATGTTAAAAAGTATGTCAATATTCTTGTCCGATAAAAACTTTGATTTAAAAAAATTAATTGAAATAGTTTTACACTTGAAATGCCGACGAATCCTGTACCACTGCATTTTCCTCGATTTTATGGTTTTTTGAACCTTAAAAAATTCTTCAAGCATACTAAAATACCAACTGCATACAAATCAAATCCACACAAAATTATAAGATGACAGTAAAACATTGTGAAATATTATGCTAATCAAAACAACTGATATTATTCTAATTTGTTAATGAAATGCACCGCGATATAACCGGCAGCGGCAAACAGTGACGTCTAACGTCTTAAATGGAAGCTTTCTTTCCCACGCACTATGATTGGCTCATTCAATTTTTCAAATGTCCCAATATCATGTCTTCTGTCTCTTTACGCGCCATATAAAACGCGAGATGACACTATACCGTCTAGAAAAAATGTTTTCGGATTCTGAAGACAGTTTCGGTCATGGCCGTGAGCGAGAGAAAGCATGGTGAATTTTATGCGTCTGAAAGAGATGGTTTGATAAACATAGGTTGATTTTGCGTATTGTAGGCTTGTCGCATGAAATAATTTACTATATTAAATATAATTTAACTTTCAAACTCGTGAGGTAATAATTACAAATTAATATTATCGTATTTAATTTGATATTGTATCATAATATATCAATTTTTTTTAAATGACCTTTCACTTCTGGACTCCTACAGCCGCCTCTGCAAATTATATACCTAAACCTTCCTCATGAATCTCTATCTATTGGTGAAAACCGCATGAAAATCCGTTCAGTAGTTTTTGATCCGTTCAGTTAGATGCGGCGGAGGACTTTAATTTATAATATGTAGAGAGATGTTTCCTGGGGCGGGGGGCGGTACCTCCCAAATTTACATTTGTTTTGTTTGTTGCAGATTTATCCGCATGCGAGGCATCACAGAAGAAGAGGACGAAGAGGGCCAGGAATATGATCTGTTTGACACAAAGGACGCCGGCGAGGAGCACAAATGGGATTGTGAATCTATCCTCTCCACCTACTCCAATATCTACAATCACCCTAAACTTATAGATGAACCCAAGGTACGGAACAATACAATGACTCACTAGACTAATACAGTGAAACCTCTAACACACTTTTGTAAAGTGAAAAGTCATTAAAAGTAATTAAAAAAACTAGCCTTTAAACCTAACCTAACATATCCTATTTAACCTGTTAACCTCTAATCGGCCGAAGCCGCTCATATGCGCGCAGCTTGTGCGCACGCGTGAAAAAATATTTCAAAATAAATATGTTTGTCTGCGATTTTGACCCTTCTATGTACAGAATTTGTAAGAAGAACACGGTCAGAATCGCTTGCGCTAACATCATAGATGATATAGCCACTAGTTTCATTCACCTTGCAACCCAGAATATTTTTAAAACGATTTTATCTGTGGCATAAGAATGTCAGATTTGCCGCAAATTTTAGCTGTCAAAGTTGATGCATGTTCCTCGACTAAAACATCGTAAAACCTATTAATTTACGTAATTAATGCAAGTAATGTTGTTTTGGTACATAGTTTATTGTTCTAGGAATGTGTTTCGGCCAATAACACAGCTCAACAAAAAATGTAATTTTTTTGTTGCCCTGGATATCTCTGCGGATTTTTATACTTTCAAGTATCCAGTTTACGGATATATTCATGAAAGTACTGAATTGGCTCTGGTTTTTATGATTTTGGCATATCTTATATCATCATTAAACAGTATAAAGTAAAGCCGCTCCCGATGTCCGGACGCATAGATCTTTAAAAATACGCAACGGATTTTCATGCGGTTTTTACCTTTAGATAGAGTGATTCATGAGGAAAGTTTTTAAGCATATAGTTTGTCAAGGTTTTGTGTAAATTGGTTGAAATATATAATATATGTGGCAGCGGCAGCGGGCTGCGGGCGACAGGCAGCGGGCTGGCAAGCGGACGATCTGGATTTGATATGTATGCAAATTAATAGATGGCGTTGGTTATAAAGGTTGGGTAATAGCTTTGTCAGTAGATGGCGTTGTGTTTTGTTAGTCACAGCAACGTGTGGTTGGATCTGCTAGTTAAAAAAAATTTTGCAGTATAAGTTGGTTCTTCAGAACTAGAGTTATTAATAGGTGTTTAGTTTTTTGGTGAAATTCGCTTTCTGCGACATCACGTGACACCCCCCCCCCCCCCAGCATGCCTCATGTGGAGAATCCTTAACTGTTGGTAAAGCCAATGCTCTAAATGAGTCGTTGTCTAGTTCTGGAGAACCTACTTGCACTGTTAATTATTTTAAACTAGCAGACCCAACCACACGTTGCTGTGACTAACGAAACACAACGCCATCTACTGACAACGCAAT
Source organism: Limnephilus marmoratus (assembly GCA_917880885.1). Lineage (NCBI taxonomy): Eukaryota > Metazoa > Arthropoda > Insecta > Trichoptera > Limnephilidae > Limnephilus > Limnephilus marmoratus. The sequence goes on from OU862928.1 coordinate 42,961,476, forward strand.
TACCCAACCTTTATAACCAACGCCATCTGTTAATTTGCATACATATCAAATCCAGATCGCCTGCTTGCCAGCCCGCTGCCTAACGCCCTCAGCCCGCTGCCGCTGCCACATATATTATATATTTCAACCAATTTACACAAAACCTTGACAAACTATATGCTTAAAAACTTTCCTCATGAATCACTCTATCTAAAGGTGAAAACCGCATGAAAATCCGTTGCGTATTTTGGAGTTAATGTAAAAAAAAAAACGATTTTACATCACTCTGCAAAAGTGTGTTGTTTTGTCATGTTCAGTTCGATTATACCAGATTCTTCCCCACCAGCCTCATTCCCCATCTCCTTCCTCTCTCCACTACCTTCAACATACCCCAATTGGGGATGCCATAGTCTCACTGGTTCCAGGCGGTTTGGGGCAGTTGACAGTTGAAAAAATGTTCCCGTAAGTGCCAATCCTGAATCCATTTCAGCTTTTGAACAAATAGTGATCAGCAGAAGAGGACAACTATCATATGAAGCTTTTCAGATTTTTCCAATTTCACAGAAAGCTGAAACTCTTAACAGAAACCTGTTATGAATGGTCATTTGATGACAATGTTACATTTGAATTTCTGTGAATCAACTGTTTTGCCCTAAGTTTGCGAACTGGTTTTTTCTACATAGTTTCAGAACCTGACTAACTGTCAGATTTATAAAAACTTTATGTTATTTCCGCTTCGCAATTAAAGCTCTATAAATGAAACATTTCTGAACGTAGCCGAATACTAAAAACCGTTTTTGAAAGGTTATGAAATAAGCTTTCAAATTGTTATATTACAAATAAATATTAACATTTGTAAATAATAAAATTTAGAATGCAAACATAAAAAAATTGTAAAAATGACTCATGTGTGTACCAAAATCACGGATTATGTAAAAAAAACACTTATTCTATTGTATTAAACAATTTTGTCACCTCACTTTTTTACCATTTCATTCAATAATATTTAATAAAAAATTAACAATATCTAACGCACATAGGCGATTTGGCGGGTGAAAACTGTTTCTACAAAATAAGTCTTTTTTTATGTACTTCTATGGAAAACTTTGAATAGAGATATGAAGCTTGATTCAATATGGATCTTCTACTTTTTGTTTTAGGATTGTCACTAGAACAATAACAGAGTTATAACGATTTCTGTGAAAACACACTTATTGTACTTGACTGATATTGTCGTGTAAACACGCTTACGGGTCGGAGTGGTTAATTTTATAAAGATTTGTGTTTCATTTTAGCTAAACTGTCGCTACAAGTCTCACATTCACATGTCACATTTATTAGTAGTTTGCTAGCATTCATTGGTGGCTTGCCACAAAGCATTCCTCTCATGTTTTTGGTCAAACTATAATATTGTTAAATTTATTTTGCAGAGAGACAAGAAAATCAAAATTAGCGCTAAAACTGGCATTCCTCTGGGCGTGATTGACGGATCAGATTCCGGTAAAGTGACCATGAAGTCACTGGCCCGCTTCAACATGGAACAGGCGGAGTTTGACCGCGCCCAGCGAGACGAAGATGATGACTCCATCGGTGAATCGGTCATGACCACGCTCAGCATCCTGTCGCTCCGACCCAAGGACGAGACACCGGAGGACCGCAAGGAGAGAAAGAGGCTGCTTAAGGAGTTCCGCCAGGAGCGGAGGATAGAGAAGAAGACCAACTCGGAGGCGTTTAAGGAGGAGAAAAAGAGACAGGAGAAGATGAGCGTTAATAATAAGCTGAATATACAGGGGAAGAAGATTTTCTGAATAAATATTATTTTAGTCAAAATCACTTGTTTTAATTCACTTTTATTCTATTTTAACCTGTTGAATGTCGGGTGGTATTTCGAAAAACCGCGCAGATTTTGTTTCTTTCTGGTCAAATATTCATATAAAAACAAATTAATTGTTTTTTTTTTGTGATTGTTTTCTGTTTACCAGATAATATATCTTATTATTCATTATATTACTTACATGATAATATCGTAAGAGGTTTTTCCAGAATAGCTAACTAACTAAAAAAAAAAAGATTAAAAAATCTCCCATTTTGGAAATAATTGTCAAGAAATATAATCACACAAATATAAACTGATTTTATTATTTCTAAACAAATCTGTAAAACATACCCAACATGAAAAAATATTATTATTTTTTTTTATTTAATTAAATAATAATAAGTTATCAAGTTCTGCAAGTATTTTCATATGTACTAAATATAACGATTTTTTTGCCTTTGACAATAAGGAACTCCAGTGAAAAATATTATGGCTTTAAAATAATATGTTCGTATAGACCCGTGGTCGTCAAACTGCGGGCCGCATGCGGCCCGCGGCCGATATTTGTGCGGCCCGCGGCCGATATTTGTACGGCCCGCACAATTATCTGGCGTTTTCTTTTTAAATATATATTTTTTCAAGTACAATTATAGATACTATCCGTTTTTTGCGGCCCGCACAAATATCTGCTGTTTTCTTTTTAAATATATATTTTTTCAAGTACAATTATAGATACTATCCGTTTTTTGCGGCCCGCACAAATATCTGCTGTTTTCTTTTTAAATATATATTTTTTCAAGTACAATTATAGATACTATCCGTTTTTTGCGGCCCGCACAAATATCTGCTGTTTTCTTTTTAAATATATATTTTTTCAAGTACAATTATAGATACTATCCGTTTTTTGCGGCCCGCACAAATATCTGCTGTTTTCTTTTTAAATATATATTTTTTCAAGTACAATTATAGATACTATCCGTTTTTTGCGGCCCGCACAAATATCTGCTGTTTTCTTTTTAAATATATATTTTTTCAAGTACAATTATAGATACTATCCGTTTTTTGCGGCCCGCACAAATATCTGCCGTTTTCTTTTTAAATATTTTTTTTTCGTGTAGGTACAATTAATTTTATTATCCGTTTTTTTACAATTAATTATATTGTCGTTCGAGACTTTCAGGGGGGGTAGTAGAAGACCCAGAGAAAATTAGAGGGCGTAGAGATGGCACAGTGAGGGTGTAGGTAGGTAAAAAAAAATGGTCTAAAAAAGACCAAAAAACATGCTTATCGCGTACTAATAAAGCAAAATAAACATTAATATTGGTTAATTTTTGTTATTGTGATCATTTTTATCACGTGTGCGAAAATTTACATATTTCGATAGTTCGGAAAGTGGATGAAAATTGAACTGAAAGATTCCGTTACAGATCTACACATTTTTTTTTTAAATATAATATAATGATTTTACGTGAATAAATAATTGATTTTTTAACTTGCTAAACAAAAAGAAAGGTACAGCACCCCCCTCCCCCCCCCCCCTCCTCCCGAAATCATAAGTGTGCGGCCCGCGGTGATATCTCACATTGTCCTATGTGGCCCTTGACCAGAAAAGTGTGACGACCGCTGGTATAGACCAATAAACGCTGATTCTGAATATATAAATTTTATTTAATAATATTAAACGCAGAGTTATTAAAAAGTCCATTTTTAATCGGATCGTAAAAACACGCCGTCAAGTTGGCATTATTGAAATTTTAGTGGTGACTTCACTGTTCGACGTGTCGTGACGTCACCTTAGAGTCATTGTATGGGAATGTATGATATGACACAAGCCATCGTATTAATTTATTCACATACCGTTATAGAGATTTAGTTGTTGTGTTTATTGAAACATTTAGGCCTCAATAATGTTTCAAAAATAAAGGTATCTCTTATTAGTTTATCTCTATTATTGAAAATATTCAAAAACTACTCACAAAAAAAATAGTAATGCCACTTCTAGGGAGAATACTTCAAACAACGGAATTCAAAAATGGTGGCAGTTGATCAGCCGATTGGCCAATCCTATAGTAGTTTTTCAGGAGTGATGACGTCACACGATTCACCATACATACAGCGGTTTTTGGGTTATCTTGAAAAATTAAAACTTTGACAATTATTTTAACACTTAAAACTAACTCTAAAAATAAAAATGCAGTTATTTAAGTTAGAAGGTCATTATTCATTAAAAAATGTATAAAAAATTGGACTGGAGTTCTTTTTTTTTTTTTTCAATTATTTCTGGCTTTCACCCTTCAAGGGTGTTCTAGGCCATCATTTACAATTACAGAGAAAGGAAAGGTGAATCTATATACTAATTTTATTTAAATGTGCAAATTTCAGAATTTTATGGAATATTGGAGTAGAGTTCAGACTTAGAAGAGATGAGATGTTGAATGGAGGAGAGGCAATTTCTGATAACGCTTGATAGAAGAGAGGATATTTATTTAGAGAGGGACAATCAAAAAATATGTGATCTAAAGTTCCCACATCTAGACCACAGAACGTACAATCTGGGGAGTCAAGCACATGAATTTTATAAAGGTGAGAAGGAACGGAACAATGTCCGATTCTCATACGAATAAGTAAGGAAATTTCTTTTTTGGAAAAATGGGGGAATTTTTGAATCCACGGCTTTGATGGGATAGTCCTTTGTATTGAGGCGTAGCGGGCACCCTTGGATTGACTAGCAATGTTCCAATACTCTGTCCAAACATTGCGGGATCTATCTTTGATGATGGAAAAAATATCAGACAGGGGAATATGGTTTACGAGGGTAACGGTAGGGTTAGACGCTCCTTGTTTTGCCAAGGAATCAGCAATATCGTTACCCACTATGCCAACATGTCCAGGAATCCAAATCAGAGTGACAGTTTTTCCAGAGCTTTGAATGGAGGTTATCAATACTCGAATAAGACATACAAAGTGATCATCAGGATGAAGAAGAGGACTTGCTTTAAGTTTTTGGAGGGAACTGAGAGAGTCAGAGAGAACAAGAGAATGTTCAAAATTATTTTTTATTATATATTTGAGAGATTCAATAATCGCAATGCACTCGGCAGAAAATATTGAAAATTGGTTTGAAATTGAATAAAATATTCTTTCATTAGAATTATTGTGGTAAACGTTAATACCAATACCACAGTTAGGAGAGTCCGGAGATTTGGAGCCATCAGTAAATAAAAGAGAAGAGTTGGGCCATTTAGAAGAAATAATGTCATTGAACATATTATTGACAGTACGGGCTGGGAGATTGGAATGACTTTTAAGGATGCCGATCCCTTCTAAAATCGTTGGGGATAGGGTGACGTGACTATATTTTAATTTGTACAAAGGAAGAAGATCATTTTTGATAATTTGAAGCTCTGAGAGAGAGCGAAAATTTTTACAGATGGCAGGGAGAGGTTTAGTTCGAGCTCTGATTGTAGATGAATGTGTTGAGTCGTTGAACAACGAGACTCTGGGAATAATCTGATGACTTTTAGAATTTAAACATTTAAGAACAAATTTGTCAGCAAATAATTGACGCCTTAAATAAAGAGGAGGATCAGAACATTCTACTTGAAGGGAATTGATGGGCGACGATTGCATCGCGCCAGTTATTATTCGCAATGACTTAGATTGAATTTTGTCTAATTTGCTGAGTGCATTTTTGGATGCAGTACTAAAAAGTGGGCAGGCATAGTCGAGATGACTTCGAATAAGTGCATTGTAGAGCAACAATGCAGATAGGATGAGCACCCCACCAAACGCCAGTCAATGATTTGATAATATTTAAATTTTTTTCACATTTAGTAACTATATTATTAATGTGGGAAGACCATTTAAGTTTCCTATCAAATGTTACTCCCAAAAATTTTACTTCGGAAGCATTGGGGATTGGAGAGTTTTTAAATAAAATTTGAACAGGGGGGTTATTATGACGATTTGAGAAGGTAACACACTGACTCTTTTGTACTGAAAGTTCAAGACCATTTAAAGTAAGCCATGTGCAAAGGGCATCCATGGCTTCATTAAGATATTTGACGGCGGATGGAATGATTTTGGATGATAAGAAGAAAGCTATGTCATCTGCGAACTCAACAACTTTTACTTGAGGGGGAATGGTGACATGCATATCATGTGTGTATATATTATACAGTAAGGGGGATAATACATCGCCTTGGGGTAAACCCTTCCAAATTGACCTACTCTGAGGAGTAACATCTGGTAGCTCAATGAAAATTTTCCTATCGAGAAAAAGATTAATAATAGATTGGACAAACATGAGGGGTAAGCCAAGGCCTAAAAGTTTTTTTTTAAGAATTGGGATGGAAACATTGTCAAAGGCGCCTTCTATGTCTATAAAGACTGCAAGACATACTTCTTTGTTAGAAATTGATAAATTAATATCAGTGCTGATGATGGCGAGGTTATCTTGTGTAGATTTCTTTTTCCTAAATCCAAATTGGGATGGAGAGAGAAGATGATTACTCTCGACAAAAAATTCTAACCGGTTTTTAATTAATTTTTCATAAATTTTACTAAGGGTGGATGAAAGAGCAATTGGCCTATAGTTGGATCCAGAATTGGGTGATTTGTTTAATTTTAGAATTGGGATGATTATTTGAGAACTCCAGTCATCAGGTATTATGCCAGTCTGGAAGATTTTATTTAAGATGCTTAAAAAGTGATTTAGAACATTATCATTACTATTTTTGATAATGCTATAAGGTATACCATCTCTGCCTGGAGATGAGTCCTTGACTGTTGATAAACAATTTTTTAATTCAATTAAAGTGAATGGAGAGTCAAGCCAATGATCAGACATAGGAGTGTTGTGGATTGGAGTTATTTCATCTAAGTTAGGTACAGAAGGGGGGGCAATTTTGTCCAAGAACTCGTCTATCCATTTAGAATGAGAAGCTCGAGGAGATGTTGGACTGAAGGAGGATCGAAATCTTCGAATCATAGACCAAACTTCCGAAATTGGAGTGTTCGGAGATACTGAACTGCAGAAGTTGTACCACCCGGATTTTTTTTTTGACCTCAATACCCTTTTGGCATTGGCTTCGGCATTTTTGTATATGAGATAGTTCTCCATAGTCATATTGTGACGATAGGAAAGAGATTTAGCTTTCCGAATTCTCACTACTTTGGAACATTCCTCATCCCACCAGGGAGATGGAGGGAGTTTTTTGAGAGATTTGGTTTTAGGGGGAGGATTTGATTTATTGATTGCAGTTACGAGCATTGATTTGAAGTTATCGTAGTCATCTTTGACAGATAATGTATCGGTATAGGATAAATTTTGTATAAACTTATCCATATGTGAGTTAAATTCGTCCCATTTGGTGTGTTTTGTTTTAATCTTTGTCGAAATATGGGACTTGTCTGAATGGAAAGAAGTTTGATAAGTGATGGTGATCGGGAAATGATCACTGGAGCAGGGGTCGGGGGACACCACCCACGAGGAGAGAGGTGTCAGATTAATAGAGCATATGGAGAGATCCACTGTACTGGGGTTTGTGTTGGGGCGAGAGATTCTAGTAGGAGATCCGTCATTCAAAAGAAAAAGGTTGGATTCATCTAGGAAATCCATCACACTTCGACCGTCTCGATCACAGAAAGCAGAACCCCAGACGGGGAAATGGGCATTAAAATCACCCAATAAAAAGAAAGGAGGGCTTAGTTGACGGACAATTTGCAACCACGCTTGTTTATTGAAGTGCGATGTTGGGGGAAGATAGATAGAAACAAAGGAAGTGTCCTTTATTTTAGCTGCAACCATTTGAAAGTCAGCATTGGGGGGTTTGATATTATTTATTGGGAAAAACGGAAGGGATTTTTTAATAAAAAGGGCAGCACCACCGCCCGTACCTTCCGGGCGATCATCGCGGAGACAGGAGTACCCTCCCACATTAAAGTGGGTGGATGGAGTAAACCATGTCTCCGAGACAGCAGCCACAGAAACAAGGTTTGAATTTAATAGGTTAAGAAGGTTTGATTTGTTAGAAAAAGCACTGCGGCTATTCCACTGAAGAATTCTGACATCTTGAAGAGCCATTTTGAATAAATGATTTTAATGTGGAAATAATAGAAGCAGCGTTGGACGGTAGATTAGTTTGAGAAGAAATTAGGTCAATTAGAAGCATAATAAGAGTTTGAATAAATGAAGAATTATCTTGGGAGAGTTGTTCAGAAAGCTTTTGATAGTTTGTTGAGGATGAATTATAATTGTTTGCGCACCCATTTGTGGCGTGTGAAAGAGGAGAACCATTGGGATTTAAGAGAAGTGAGTTGTGTTGATGCTGATCGTATCCACGAGCCTATTTAGAGATAGAGTTTTTGTATGTGAATTTTGTTGAACGGGAAGATGTTGAGGAGGAGGCGAGAGGGTTGGATGAAGAGTTACTGGATAAAACCTCGGAAAATGATTTTTTGACAGGCGGGAATAATTTAGAAGCCTGCAGAAAAGACAAGTTCTCAGAGGCCATAGAAATTTTTATATTTTTTTGGCGAGATTGTTCGGGGCAAGAAGAGTTAATGGCGGAATGAGCGCCTAAGCAGTTAAAACATTTAGGTGAAGAGAGAGAAGAACATTGGTCAGCCGAGTGGTTTTCTCCACATTTGAAACATCTGGGAGGGGATCTGCATGCAGCTTTGGTATGACCAAAACGGCAGCAGTTGTAACATTGAGTGGTGGGATAAGTGTACATTTCAACTGGTAAGGAGTTGAAAAATAAATAAATATGGGAGGGAAGAGATTGTCCTTCGAATGTGATGACGACAGATTGGGAGGGCTTCCAGGAAACGATGCCCTCAGAGGTGTCCTTATAATTTAGCCTCCTGGCTTTTATGGGATTGCCGATATGTTGGGGGGTTGAAAGTGAGGATAGGATTTCTGGAATGGACAGATCGGTCGAGATACCCCTGACCAGGCCCATTCGAGTGACATTGAAAGTTGGGATGTACGCCTTGAATTTAGAATTTGATGAAATAAATATATTTTTGATAAAGTTGTTGGCGGCTGAACCTGACAGGAATTCAACAGAGATTCGGAAGCGACCCTCGGCTTTAACACCTCCAGGTTTAATCGAAAGGTTCTTGTTATTTGAAAGAAATTTACCAAATTCAAGAGGATGGATGGTTTTACCTTGTTCAGTTTTTTGCGCATATACAATGTAGGGGCCACGGGAATGAGTAGAGTAAAAGATTGTTGGAGGAGGTTGAGGAAGAGCTGGAGGGGACTGAGAAGACAAAGGCGAATCATGTTTTTTTGGGGAAAGGGGGCTAAATTTTCTTTTTTTAATTGAGGTTAGGATGACAGATTCATTGTCTGAAATGTTTGAATGTTCTGAAAAGTCTATTTTATCTGAAATGTCTCCATCTGGAGGGTCAGGAGGGGGATCTGGGGGCTTTGTAAGGGGTACAGGAGGGAAATCCTCCTCCATTGTTCAAAAAATTACAGCTTATATAAAAAGTGACAGAAGTAAAAAAATTATATAAATATCTGAAAATGAGCAGCAAGAAGTGACTCCTGGAAGATCAGGGGGGAGAAGATTCCAACACACTAAACTTTTTACAGCCAAAACACAATAAAAAGATTGGTTTAAGAATATTTTTTTAAAGAGCAAAACAAAAGAACTGATGACAGCCAAATGTTATTGTTGCGAGTATCGGACTGGAGTTCTCTATTACCAAAAGTGACCTGCAAAGTCATAGAAAATTCATTTAAGGTTAATTGTCACATACGTTATAATCTAAGCATTCACAGATGGCGCCAATAAAATTATTTTAGGTTTTTAATACTTTTTGCATGTTACGCATTAAAATATTAAGGTAAATTAATTGTTTGCGCCCATACATATTTAACATGAGTATAAATAAATAGTTTTGTCCGTAAATAAACCCAAATCTTCCAAGAAAGGCTGAAAAATTCAATTTTGTATCGGTGACTCAATCCAATATTGTATTTTTCAGCCTTTCTTGAAAGATTTGGGTTTGTTTACGGACAAAACTATTTATTTATGTTCATATTAAATATGTATGGGCGCAAACAATTAATTTACCTTAATATTTTAATGCGTAACATGCAAAAAGTATTAAAAACCTAAAATAATTTTATTGGCGCCATCTGTGAATGCGTAGATTATAACGTACGTGACATTTAACCTTAAAAATATTCTGAGTACGTAGCTAGATTAATGAAATCAATGGTCAAGAAAGATTTTGGCGCAAGCGATTCGGACTTTGTCCTTCATACAGTTTCTCTATACCTAAGGGTTGCCCACCCTGCAAACTACCCAACAGGGTGGCATGCGTAGCGGCTCTCCAGCGCAGGCAGAACTCCGGACAGTCAAGAGCAGATGAGACTCTTGTGCGGTATTCACAAAAAAGGTTGGTAAATAAAAACGTGCATAAGTTTTTATTTTTTTATTTGAATAAAACACATCAGACAGAAATAATTAACAAGACGATATAAAATATTAACTGGGGAATTTGCCTTCATCCTAATTATTAACATTACCAGCAAATAAATAAATCTTTATAAATTTTTTTTGACATAAGTGTTGCCATATTAATATTATATTTAAATACTATATACTGCCCAGAAGAAACTGCACTAAAACCAAACCATTTGGTTAAAATATTTATTTTATGTAATGAAATCGTCTCAAATTATCTTGGGTCAAAACACAAAAGTGATTGCGTTCTATGAAAATGTACAAGAATTTATTTTTTTTAAAATGCAATTAAATATTATGTAGGTCAACATAAGCAGACCTATGTATTGGTGTTTCCATCATTTACTGAAGACTTTGTGTAAAATGAATAACTTGACATTGTCAAAAAATAATTAAAGATACATAATATGATACACAATTACAAACAGAGGCATCTATCTACTAATATCTACAGGAATTCCAAAAACTGAACAAATCGGACTAATAATATTCAAATTATAAACCAGACATATTTACCTTTACGAGAGTTAAAAACTCGTGTGTAAAGGGGAAAAAATAAAAATAACTAAAAATTATAACTTAACATTCTGAGTGAAGAAAAAAATTTTGTACATGTAAAAGTGAAAAGAACTTTTTGTATGTAATAATATAAATTTAAATATTCAAAACAAATTATTCAAATAAAAAATAAAATAAAACAGTACTAGATACGATACGATAAGATGTCAAATGATTCTAATTAGCTAAATTATTTACTATAGAATAGTTTATTTTATTTTTTAATTAAGTTCTAACCTCATAACATAGTTAATAGGAAACATTATTTCCTATTTGTTATTAAATTTCATGGAAAACACTGGTTCTGTGAAGATTTTCTGACTACAAACAAATATACTGACTGCAAATAAATTTAAAACATTTCCTGTGACCTTCAACTACGAACTATGGAAGAATGTCTGCACTCACAGCGCGTGCCTAAAACAACCCACTTTCAATGTGATGCCTGTGACACACCAGTCCAGTTTCGGATGAAATTTATTCCAGGGTTTTTAAAAGCCCATCAAGAATGCTGGCAGTGGTGGTGTGGCCCTTAACCAAAGCTAGCTGGTGGGGAGTTCTGTGTTCTGTATTTCTCGATTTCAAAACCGCCGCCAAATTCCTCTCGTCTCCCTGAGGAAGCACAGTACCACCCCACTCCGCCATCTCAAACATCTCCTCGGCTAAACGCAGCAGTGCAGTGACAGACGGACTGCTAGAACATTGCAGAGGCGTGTGATTGTCGCTTCTGTCTAGACTGTTGTAGCACGCACCATGCTCCAACAGGCAACTCACAATATCAGTGGCTTCCGCCTTAGCAGCAACATGCAGCGCTGTGGAACCTCCCACTACAGTTTTAGCGTTGATAAAGACACGGTAGGCATTGGGTTTGATCTTCTTTACATTCTGCAACAAAAGACGGACCGTTTGTATGCAAGCTCGGGACGTGGCTATATGCAGAGGAGTTTCCCCCTTCTGTGACACGGCAGTAGCGTCGGCACCGCTGTCCAGCAACAGCTCCACAACCTCCGCCGTGGTGGCAAAATGCAGCGCCGTTCTACCCTCACCATCCGTAGTGTTCACATCCGATCCATTCTCTATCAAACTACAAACCTTGCCCCAATCTCCTTCACTAGATGCATTTAGCAAATTTATATCACAAGGAGCAACATAACCGAGATCTATATCGAATTTTGATTTGAATTGTTTTTCAATATATTCTATATCTTTATCCAGTTTTGTGAAATGTGGGTGGTTGGGGCCAAAGACGGTATTCCTCGCATTCAACCCCGCCTTGTGAACCTTGACTGCATCGTGCAATTTATTCTGACGGATATAAACACCCGATATTAGACTTTGTGTATGAATTGTATCTCTGTGATTGAGTCCAAACACATTCTTCTGAATAGCTAATGTTTCCTGGAAGATTTGCAAAGCTTCATCAAGTTTGCGTTGGTCCACAAGAACAGTTGCCATATTGCGTCTGGCTATAAGAGTCTCGGAGTGATTCAATCCTTGAATTATTTTTCTGGCTTCATAAACGGTTTGATACAAAGCTAAGGCTTCGTGGTGCTTGCCTTGAGCATGCAACACGGCGGCAATATTATTTTGAACACTAATACTGCGAGGGTGACGAGCGCCTAGTGTGTTTTTATATCTTTTGTAAACTTCCATGTACAAGCACAAGGCCTCTTCGTGCTTCCCCAGAGCAGACAGTGTATTTCCGGCGTTGGCTTTAGTTGTTAAAAGTAAATCATGCTCCTCACCCACCATTTCCAGTAGTCTCGGCATCACTTCCTGAAATATATCCCACGCTTCTTTGATCCTTCCTAACTGACTTAATAATAAAGCCATGGTACTCCTGGTCCGCAGAGAGTCTGGGTGGTGAAGACCAAGTGTTTCCACTCTCTTCTTGTAGATATTTTCTAACATCGATATGGCTTCAAAATATTTACACTGTTGGCGTAATATTTCCGCTATGTTGTGTTGGGTGTCCAGTGTTCCTGGATTATCTTCTCCGAAAATTTCAATTCTCTCTCTTAGTTGCTGTTTTAAAATACCCAGAGCTTCTGTGAACTTTTCAAGCATCAACATTGAAGTTAAAGTATCAGGGATATTAGTTTGTGAAACCTTCTTTAACTTGTCTACGTCGATGAAATCATTTTTTATAGCAACAACCACAAGCGTGTTGCCATCAGCGTCGCGAGCCCTCATCACTGCCTTTATGAGTTCTATGTCCTTTATTTTGGTTATATCTTTAATTACCTTAACATCTCGGGTTCGTACTTTCCAAAAAAAGTGTGCTACACTTTGCAGTAAATATTTTATATCTTTTTGTGATGCAAAATCCAACGGAGTCTTCATATTGTCAGCTTTGAGGTTGTATGCTGCGCCATTTTGCAACAAAGATTGAACTATTCCTGGATAAGAATATTTTGATGCATAATGCAGAAGAGAATTGCCACCCTTCCCAACAGCATTGGGATTGGCTTTGCTCCCTAACAAAATATCACATATCTCTTGAAAGTCCCTCCAAGAAGCGATTTGTAACAGCGTTGCATTGCCGGAACTTTTCACATTTACATATTGTGCCAAGTCTTTAATCAAAATGCCAACTGTCGGAACATCATTTTTTTTGACGGCCTTAAATAGTTTTCCAATTGACTCTAGTACTTCTTTAATATTCTGACTTTTAGTCAAATCGGAAGGGATTCTACCAAAGTTGTCTGTGGCATCGTACACTGCGCCGCTATGTAATAACAACTTGACCATCTCTGTGTGTCCCAGTTCGGCAGAACAGTGAATAGGCATGGAACCATATAAATCAGTGGAATTAATATTGACTTGTTTGTCTATCAAGTATTGAGCCACAGCTAAGTGTCCTCCCACCGCGGCGCAATGCATCAGGCTACAGTCAGCATATCCCGGATCATCAACACTCATCCCAAGCTCCAGGAAGAAGGCCAAAGTATCGTGGTGGCCATTCACAGCAGCTATGTGAATTGGTTTAAAATCTTGTGTGTTTTTAGCATTTACGTCTGCTCCTCGGTCTACCAAGAGTTTTATTATTTCAAGATTCCCCGCTTTAGCCGCGATATGCAGTAGAGTCCTATTGTCAGAGCCTCTTTCATTAATCCTAACACCCTCTTGTTGTAACAGCATTAAGGTATTTGGAATTTGGGCATTACCAACTGCCAGCTCCAACGGCATTCTATTCTTTGAATCTCTGATATTGGAGTTTGCTCCCCAGTGGAGTAACCTTTCCATGACTTCTGGATTGTTCACCCGGATTGCATGATACAGTGGCAATAAATTAGGATCCGCAGGATTTACATTGATCCCATTTTCTAGTAAAACTTCGATAAACTCTGTATGTCTTAACGACATTGCAATGAACAAAGGTGAAGGGTGTTGTACGCAATCTGCAACTTTAATACCTCTCTTTATCAGCACCCTGGCTATTAACGCATCACCAGTTAAAGCAGCCGCATATAAAAGGTTTGATCCGTCTCGATCTTTAATATTGATGTCAATATCTTTAATTTTTAACAAAGCTTCAACTACACGTCTATGCCCTGTTTTAATTGCAGTTAACAGAAGTTGACCTCCGCCAAAATTAACATCCGCTCCTTTGGCAATCAATAAGATTAAAAGGTCTTTATTATTGTTTCTTGCTGCACTGCATAATGTAGAAGTACCTGCAGAATCCAAGAGGTTAATACTCGCTCCATACTTTAACAAAATGTCAACTGTTGCCTTATGATTCCCACTGACAGCCAGATGCAATGCGGTGCTACCATCGAAATCACGGGCATCAACATCTGCCTTTCCTTCAAGCAATGCTTCTACCACTGAACTGTTTCCAATAAATGACGAAATATGCAACGCTGTGACACCATGCTCTGTTTTCTCATTGACATCAGCTCCGAACTTTAGCAACAATTTAATAGTTTTTTCATTACAAGTATTTTTTACAGCTACATGCAATGGTGTAACATTATTGCTGTTCTTACAGTTAACGTTAGCTCCTTTCATTATCAAAGCTTCTGAAATTGCTTCATGACTATTTCCAGCACTAAGATGCAGAGCTGTGGAACCTTTTCTTTCCACAGAATGCACATTAGCCCCTGCAGCTAGCAAAATTTCTACCATTTGTTGGTGACCTTGTTGTGCAGCCAAGTGCAATGCCGTCGCTTGATATATAGATTGGGCTTGGATATCAATCTCCCTTTGGATTAAAGTCTCCGCAACAGAAGTATGGCCATACTGAGCAGCAATGTGTAATGCCGTCATTTCGTAGACATCTCTGCTATCCACTGGAGCGCCATTCTGCAACAAGAGGTCGACTATATCCGCATGTCCACCCACGGCAGCAACCAGAAGCGGGGTGAGGCCATCTTTTCTTCTAGCATTGATATTGGCATTGTGTTGCAACAGTAGACCTACGATGAAACTATTGCCATTAGAAACAGCTATGTGGAAGGGTGTGTTATTGTATTCCACATCTCCGATATTAACAAAAGCACCCTTTTCCAAGAGGATCTTGATGATCTCCTTATGATTATTTTCCACTGCGTAACATAACGGCGAAAGACCCTTGAAGTCTCTGAAGTTCACATGCGCCCCCTTCTCTAGTAGAGCATTCACAACCTCCTGGTGACCCTTTAAAGCTGCTCCAAACAATGGAGAGTGGCCTAGGTCAGTCTTAGTGTTAACATCAGCACCATTTAGTATAAAGTACTTTATTGTTTCCATATTTCCATGTTCTATGGCTATCTGAAGAGGAGTCAAGCCCACTCCAGAAGTTTTTTCATCAACAGTAGTATCTTTCACGGAAAGGATTTTGACCACATCTAAATAATTGAACAGCACAGCAGTATGCAAGGGAGAATATCCAAAGCAATCTTTAATATTTGTTTCGGCTCCCAGTGAAATTAACATCGTAACAGTTTTCTTGTGGCCATTTTCGGAAGCCAGGTGTAATGGTGTCCTTCCAGCATCATCAATTTGATTAATTTCATTTCCAATTTCTGCCACTAAGAATTTCAAAGAAACATCTCTTCCAAAGGTTGCGGCTATGTGCGTGGCAGTTTGACCACCGATATCTCTAACTTCAGTGCTAATCATTTTCTGTTTAGTCAAAAATTTTACGGTTTCAATATTGGATCCTCGCGCAGCATAGTGTAGCGTGGATGACAAATCTCTATTTCTTGAACGTATGTCAGCTCCTTCCACGATTCCTAATGTGAATGTGTCAAAGTTCCCGTCAAGCAGAGACTTCCACATTTCCTTCTGTTTGTCAAGAATAGCTAAACCCCGTTCGTATCTCTGTCTCAATTGTGTGATATTGTGTTTTAAAACATTCCCTATTTTACAATTCAGTAAAACTTCTTTGCTTTCTGTAAGTTTCACGGCATTAAGAAGCACGGCGGACCAAACATCAGTTGGCAGAATGTCTAACAAGGCGTTCTCGTGAGCCAAGTGGTTGCGCAAGCACTTACCGTTCAACAGAGGCGTGTCTCCATCTAAATACAGCACATTGTTAGGAACACACTTGGAGCTATCTAATAGGGACATGATATCCAGCACAAGCGCTTCTACCATAAATCTATTTATATTTTCATCTTTATAGAGTAATGAAAGATGCTCATATGACTGACCACACATTCTGTCAGTCCCTATGGTTTTCCTTAGTTCAGTTATTTTCAGAGTGAGTTGTTCACCAATTACCTTGGTGCTGTTTTTAGCACTTTCGCATTTTTTCCCTTCGTTTTCTTTTGTATTGCTTTTATCCAAAAATGTTTGTCGTCTATAATCATCAATACAATTAATATCGCTCTTGTCAAATGATTCAGTGTTTTGTATTCTAAATATGGCAACACGTAGTTCGAGACCAATCGCTGGATTAATTCGCAACGAGACGCTGTTATATAATTTTAGTAATAGATCAGCTAGCAAAATATTATTTCTTTTTATTTCCAGACTATTTTTTTGAGATGGAAATTTTTTTAAGGTACTACTAGCTATATTTTTCATGAAACTTATTATGCCATCCGTTTTTATTTTACGACCATAACTGTTAGAACACAGAATACCAAATTTATTAAAAATAATATAGTCCTCCTCTGTCAATCCATGATGCATCTTAAGTTGGCCGAGGGCATTATTTATTTCAGTAACCAGTTTCTTCTCATAAGGTGTTTGATCTTCTATATTTCTAATAAGGTCTACAAGCTCTTGTTGGTATTTTGTAACAGTATCTATTTCTTGGACGTTCTCAATGCAAACATTAGAAAAGAAATTTGCGATTTCGTGAAGTTCATCTACATTATCACTATTGACGAGCGTGGTCAGCACACTCTTTACTTTATCCACTTTTTTGGAGTTTGTTATGTCAATAATGACAGATGCGATCTTTTTAATATCATTTTGAATGTTAGAATATAGTACAGAGTCTTCTGACTCTAGATGTGGATGAGATAGAGAGTTGCGCAAGTCTCGCAGGACTTGTCTGGTTTCTTTGGGTGCAGAGAGGAGGAGAAGATCACTCACGGCCGGGGAGAGCTTGGGGCTGTCCGGGGTGTTCTTCAGATGCTCTCCCGTCACCTGGAGGGCTCTCTTGATAATCAACTGACCGAGTCTGGAAGCAGGATCTGCCAGCAAGGCCGCGTCTAAGTATGTCTTCATGATGTGGAGCGAGGAAGCGTCTCTCACCTCCTTATAGTCAGCGTACAAGTGCGGGTATCCGTTGATGATGGCAGCGACAATATCCTCGCGATTTTGTCTCACCGGGTTCCTAAGCTTCTTAACGTCTGTAGACTTGATGTGTTCCTCCAACCCTTGCAGGGCAGAGGCAAACTTTACCAATTCCTCCAGTAACCTCTCTTTCTTCAGTACGGACAGATAGAATAAATTTAATTCTTGGCGCCGAATGTGGGCAGATATAAAGCTCACCAAGCAGAACTCCATTTCTTCCCAGGGCAAAATATTGTACGTCGACTTCAATAGATTTTTCAATATGTAAATATTCTGAGCTATAAACTTGGCCGTGTGTAAAAAATGACTGTCCACTTCGGTATAAGTATTAACTTGTGCTATATTTTCCAGAAGCAGTTGGACGCGTTCTTGGATATCAGTTATGGAAGTGTCAGGAAGCATTCCGTCGCCTTTGGAGAAGAAACGTAGATTGAGCAACTTGTATTGTACGTATATATGCATTTCCTCTGACAAGAGGACGTTGATCAAAAGTAATTCCTCGTAATTTTCCGAGATGAGTCGCTCCGAGATGAGTTTGGGGGTTATTAACCCTAGGAGTGTGTGGAGGAGCTCCACATTGCTGGAGCGGATGGCAAAATAGACAGCATTGTGTCCTTCATATTCCTGCTCCACTGAACACTGATGAGAAATAATATCAGAGGTGTCTTCCTCCAAAAGCATGTTCAACAAGTCAGCTCTGTTGTGCTTGCAAGCCAAGGTTATGAAGGGGGAGGAGGGAAAGTCCATCCCCCGGAGCCGTCTCAGGTCTGCGCGGGACCGGCAGGCCAGGAGGGCTGACACTTGATGACTCTTATCTGCTTCCATTGTCAGTCACACTACAAGAACACTTCAACACAATCACACGAAGCTATAAGGCAGAGTGCCACTAACGAACACTGCACAAAATGTCACACTTCCAACATTGCTGTAATTTATTTTTGCATTTAGGAAAGGCGTGGCACCGATCTTTATGCTAAATTCGAATATATGACAATAATAATCTTCGAAGTTATCGGAATCTTAACTAGATTAAATAGTTGTCACTGATAAGATAGTACCAATGTGAGTTCATCAAACATTTCACAGATAAGATTGTATAATTGACTAAAATACAACACGTAATCGTATCGTTTTAACACATTTCAACACCGAAACAGCTGCGACACAAAAGTAATCTATATATCTTTACATAGTATAAAATGAAGTCGTTCCCGCTATCTGTGCGCTTAGATCTTTTAAACTACGCAACGAATTTTCATGCGGTTTTCACCAATAGATAGAGTGATTCATTAGGTATATAATTTGTCAAGATTTTGTGTAAATTGGTTGAAATATATAATATATCTGGCCAAGCGGTAGCAGTGGCGGCGTAGGGTAGATTGGCACCCGGGGCGGCTTTATATTGAGCACCCCTACTTAAAATAAAATACCTAATACTTGCTGCTAAATACCTAATGCTGGCGTCCCACAGGGATCGGTTCTGTCTCCGACTTTGTTTTTGTTGCACATCAACGACCTTTTGTCATGTGCACCAATTCATTGTTACGCGGATGACAGTACAGTTCATGATAGCTTTTTGTTTGACAAGCCCCAAAAGGGCTCACAAACTCCAACAGTTACGAGCTGTTTATATATTTTCATTAATATATTTCATAAATATTAATGAAAAATGTAGGCGTGTCCGTTAAACGTCTATCAGAGACAATATGGAGTGCTTGGAAACTTGGAAGCCAACAACATTTCAGCTCAAGATGCAGTTCAATGGACTACAGAGCTTCTCAAATTCATTGTAAAATGGGGCTATTATGGGGCTGCTCTCGATGTTACGCGCGGTATAAGATCAGGCCAAGCGCAACATGAATTCATTATTTTAGGGAATTAGATATTCGAAATAAATAATAAAAATTATTATATTCGAAAAAAAAGAAAATATAGTTGCGATGCGTTACAAAATATGATCTTTTATTAATATGTAGGTAGCTAGATACAAGAGTAGGTATTTATTTATTGATATGTCTGTATAGAGGGAAATTATTATTGTGCGAATTCTTTGACTGTACGAGTGAGTTGTCGTTGTCACCCCTTGGTGCTTGGTACCCGGGGTGGACCGCCCCCTCCGCCCTCCCCTTACGCCGCCACTCTGCGGTAGCGGGCTGGCAAACGGGCGGTGTGGATTTGATTGAACAGATGACGTTGGTTATGGTTGGGTAACGGCGTGGCGTTGTGCCTCGTTAGCTACAGCAACGTGTGTCCGGGTTTGCTAGTGTATATATTTTCTTAAATTTCATTAAATTTTCTTTTTTGTTGACATTCATATAGGTATACTGGTATTATATTGGTATTACTTACCTTAATATTATTTTTATACAATTTAAGTTCAAAAACTGCTTAAATTTTTTTTCTTTGCATTTTCTTTTCTCTACTTTCTTTTTTCGTTTTTAATCCATAATTTTTTTCTTATCCATTTTTTTGATTCTCGAGTTGATTAATTCATCAAAATCAATACTAAAATTTCTTGAAATGGTTGAAGAGCATAAGTGCTAATAAAAAATTAAAAAAACACTTTTTTATTTTTCTTTTGGAATGTTCTTTTTATTTCTCTTCTCTATATGTATTTTATTTTCTATTGTTAAATATATAATTAACACTTATTAGTAACTTCTTGTATCTACCATCAAAATAATATTATTTATCAAGTGTTATAATTATTTAAGTATAAGACAATATTATAGTCAACACACTAATTAGGTATATATGTAAAAAAAATCTGTTCATTTTGACTGTTCTAAAACGGGCAAATTGCCTAGTTGGACAGCCATAGTTCATTATAACGATGTAATATACGACTCCCCAATTTAAACACGAGAAATTTTTTCTCTTTTAAATTGGGTAGATTCATTAACAAGAAATTATTTTATTTGTAATTATTTTTAAGAACCATGTATTTTCCTTATGTAAATCTGTTATATGTATGTATATTTCAAATAAAATATAAAAATCAAAATATGTTGGCTTGGGGATAGAGTATATGAGATGTCTATGCGTTGCTAAACCATTTATCCGATTGGGATGAAACTTTGGAGATTTGATGTGCGCACGCCTGCAATGTTTTATATAATATATAATAGTGAGTTCTGGCATCATGAAATTATGCATTGCTAACCGTTCATCCGATTGCGATGAAAATTTGGTGATGAGCAGGCCTGCGAAGGTTTCTGTATATACTGGTGAGCTCTGGCATTATGAAATTTGTAGAAAAAAATTGCATAAATTGAGAACTCGGGAGGGAGGTTCGCGGGACGAGGGAAGCGGGTAAGGGGAGTGGGGAGAGGGAAGGCAGAGTGGGAACGCGTGAGGGGAAGGGGATGAGGAGAGGAAGGGGAGGCGGAAGGGGAATGGGACGAATGGGAAAGGACACGCAGGTAGAAACAATTTCTTTATTAAGTGGCATAGAAACGCATGCCGGGAACTCGCTAGTAACTTTCGACTGGTCAGTGGTTGAGTGGGCATAGCGCCTGGGTCTCACCCGGGCGTCGCGTGTTCGATTCCTCGGCTGGCTAAGTCCTCCATCATTGCTGGGTTATTCGTAACCCGGTAATATTTGTCTTTCTTTTAAAAAAATAAAAAAAAATAATAATAATAAATTCGTATTTGGAGAGAAGAAATTTTTAAATTAAAATCAACTCGAACTGTTAAGCTAATAGTGAAATCAGATATGAGCGCACCCTGTTTATTTTATTTATTTATCCCTATTTCGGCTTTTACCTGTAACATTGGTGAGTTGTACAGGATCATCTTATCAAGTAAATAGTACATAAATAATTAACTGAGCATAAAAGACATAAACAGGCACAACACAACAATTAAGAACAACCAAAAACTTTAATTCCATTCAAGTCATTAAATTATTATATGTATCTCTAGTTAGAAGCCTAATGGAATATAACTCGGTAGTTTGGTCTCCATCTTACACAATTCACATTAATAACATTGAGCGAATACAAAAAAAAATTCTGCATTTTATAAATTTTAAATTAAATATCCCACTAGAAGACTTGAAATATAATTTATTATTAAATATTTTAAAAATACACACACTAGAAGACAGACGTAAAATAAATGACTTAACATTTTTATTCAAAATATTTGCATTATAATATGCGAGCCTGAGGTGTGTAAATAACCCCAGACCCTCTGGGCTTAATACCCAAGAAATTATGATTGTGAAAAAGAAACTACTTGCGCGAACTAATATCACAAAGGATGGCACAAAAGAGAAACTCCAGGGAATAACAAATCCACCAACCTTGATTTTTGTAGATCTTGAAGTGTGGAGGCCTCCTTAATATCATCCAACCAACAATTAGATGCAGTCAAAGAAATTCTTATGTAATGCAGTGTAATCAAAGTTCCTTTTCAACAATGAAGAAAATTTTCCAACAAAACAGACAGTGTCAGTTCTTTCCTTGTTTTAGAATTTATTTTGAAAATCAATCCATTTCGATGTCTTTGTCAATTCCAAGGAGTAAAGTAAAGTAAGTACTATGCTTGTGATATATTTATTTAAAATTTCAAACAAACAAAAAAAAAACATATTGCAATGCGTAACCATGCTCCCCGCCTTGGAAGTTCACGGAACTTTCAAAAAAACAAAACAAAGTTTAAATTAAACTTATTAAGGATAAAATCACTAAGTTGAAAAATGTTTAAAAATAAAATAAAAATCATGTTGCTAAGTCAACTAGGTGTTAAATAAAGAATATCATGTTGCTAAGTCAACTAAGTGTTAAATACAGAATGTCATGGTTAAGTCCGAAAAAATTAAATTATGATAAGTTATTAACATAAAATAAAATAAAGATAAAATTATTGCGTTGGGATGGGATATAATTTAACGACAGGACGTTTGAAAAATCCGTATCTGGTCTTTACCGTCGCAACTCGAATTATATTATCAGTACCAGGATGAACGTCCGTGATTACACCCAAAGGCCAATTTAACGGAGGCGAATCCTCCTGTCCCACAAGTACGACAGTTCCAACCTTAATAGGATGGTCAGTCGTAGTCCACTTCTGCCTGACTTGCAACGTGTGCAGATATTCCAAACGCCACTTTTTCCAGAAGGATTGAACCATGCCATCTAATAACTGCTTGCGCTGAGCAAAGTTTGTTTTAGCGTCTGTCAAAACAGAAGCAGGTAAGTACTGTAAAGGTGTCGACATTAGAAAATGCGCAGGAGTAATCACTTCCGGATAGGGTTCGGAAGACACGACTGTGAGTGGGCGCGAGTTCATCAAACACTCTATTTGAACCAGAACGGTCTGTAGTTCTTCATAAGTGAGGAGCTGAGTTCCGATCACACGGTACAAATGAGTCTTCATACTCTTTACGTTTGACTCCCATATACCCCCGAAATGAGGCGCGCGTGGGGGAATCATTTTCCACTCAACCCGGCGATTAGCGAGTTCGGGCTCAAAGCGGGCTCAAATTCTGACTCAACTAAAAACTTATGGAGATCATCTAATTGTGCCTTTGCACCAATAAAATTGGTGCCATTATCTGAATACAAGCATGACACAGGGCCACGCCGAGAAATAAAACGGCTGAAAGCAGCCAGGAAAGCATTTGAAGTTAGGTCAGAGACCAACTCAATATGAATAGCCTTAGTTACAAGACATACGAAAAGACAGATATATGCCTTTTGTGAATGTTGTCCTCTCCGACGAGCAAGCGTGATACGGAGGGGACCTGCGTAATCTACACCGGTATGAACGAAAGCCTTTGTTTCTACAATACGATATGAAGGTAAATCCGCCATCTTCGGTGTAGGATGCGACGGATTTGAGCGGAAGCAGCAATTGCATTTCCGCACTTTTGCCCTAATAACAGTCCTGGCATCTAATATCCAATAGCGCTGCCGTAAGATGGACATAAGGAGTCCAGGGCCTGTATGACAGTTCATGACATGGAAATGATCGATGATAAGATCCACAACACAGTCATGTTTAGGTAGTAATACCGGATGTTTAACCTCAAATGGTAAGTCCGATTTAGAAAGCCGCCCCCCAATACGTAATAAATTATCCTCATCGAGAAAAACTGATAAATTCCGAAGCTTCTTTGAAGGCAATTTGCTTTTCTGGAGTGCAGCAATATCTTCTTCAAAATGAATACTCTGCACAGAACGAATCACAGCCTTTTCAGCAGTCATAAGATTATTGACCGTTCCAGAAGAAGGTGATACCCTTTTTACGAATTGGAGAACATAAACGACAATCCTTAAAAGTTTATCCCATGTGGAAATGCGCTGAGCAAGTTCACTCAGGACCGATTGTTCACGTTGAACTATTGCAGTGAGCACATTAGTTTTGTGCTCAGGCATTTCACCAGTATTTGTGAAATGAAAAGGTTTTATTGGCCATTCCAAAGGTGTGCTGCGAATCCATGATGGGCCGTTCCACCATAGTTCGTGTGAAACGAGTTGGGAAGGAAGCACTCCACGTGAAAGGCAGTCACTAGGATTTTCGCTACCGGCGACATGATAGAAGTTCTCAGGAGACAAATTCTCCTGACATTGAGCCACGCGATTACTAACAAACACCGACCATCGATGCGGTGAAGAATGTATCCACGAGAGCGCAATGGTCGAATCTGAAAACGCATATATCCCGGCAATAAGAAGACGCGAACGATAATTGTCTTGAACCGTCCGTATTAGTTTGGACATCAAGACCGCGGCACATAGCTCCAAACGAGCGAGTGTTGTCACTTTGGTGGGAGAGACCTTTGATTTTGCACACAACAATCTCACGGTAATATTCCCAGACGGATCAGTTGTGTGTAAATATATCACACAGCCATAACCATTTAGGCTCGCATCGCAGAAAGCGACAATGAGCACTGTACTGCCCTGTAGGACACCAACATGACGTGGGATTTTTATCGTAGAAATTAAAGGAAATTCCTGTGTGAGTGCCGAGAACCTTTGAATAACGCTCTCAGGGGGGGTATCATCCCAACCAATGTTGCACAGCCATAGCTCCTTAATAAGCAATTTAGCGTACAGAATGATGGGGGCGACCAAGCCAAGGACATCGAATAAGCGGGCGACTATAGAGAGTATGTTCCGCTTTGTACACTTCTCCTGAACATAAGAAGTCGTAAAGAAGAAGCTGTCATCAACTGGTTCCCACGAGAGGCCTAACACCTTAGAGGCATTGTTAGAACCAACAGTGAAATCCACCGCACTGCGGTGAGAATCTGGAAGGTTTTCAAGTACAACTTGAGAATTACTAGTCCATTTGACCAAATCAAAGGCACCGGACTTGAATAACGAGATTAATTCTCGAGAAAGACGTATGGCGCTGGACTCATCTGCAATAGAATAGACCAGGTCGTCCATATACAACTTGGATTCTGCCACATTGGCAACATCCGGGAAATGTGGTCTCATATCTTGGGCTAACTGACGAACAGTCCTCATTGCTAAGTATGGACTTGCCGTTAGTCCGAAAGGGACCCGATTAAATTGAAAAGTCCGTATGAGATCGTTGTTGGAGAATCGAAATAAGATTCTTAGATATCTACGATGCTTGATAGGAACTTCAATCTGTAAATACATTTGCTTTATGTCCGCAGTCATAGCGATGGGAAAAAGACGAAAGTCAAGCAAAAGCAAAAACAAATCAGCTTGCAAATTGGGACCAGTATGCAAGACGTCATTTAATGACAGCCCTGAATGAGTCATGGCGCTAGCGTCGAGCACAATCCGAGGCATAGGTTTGTCCGGACGATTGACGGCATGATGCGGGATGTAATATCCATCATCTGTAATTTCAGACTCTTTGACTTCTGACAAATAATTGCTGTCAATATATTCACCGATAACTTTGTTATAATTCTCCTGTAAAGAAGGTGATTGTTTAAATTTTCGTTCCAAGGCCATAAATCGGCGCTGGGCGGTAGTAAGAGAATTACCCAATTGTTTTGGGTCTTTGCAGAAAGGTAAAGCAACAGAATACCTTCCATTGACAGCGCGAGCGATAGATGAAGTAAACAGATTCTCACATTCCGTCTCCTCCGGACTTAAAAATTGCATGTTAGGGATTTCTTCTAACTGCCAAAATTTTTGGACTAAATCATTAAGTGCAAGTGCGGAAAATGAAGTACTTGTATTAAGCACATTATCAGGGTAGTCGCCCATTAGCACGAAACCAAACGCGGTCGATAATGCGGGGGGTGCACTAGTCCCTGATTCAATCCTGTCCCCTAAATAGATATGTGGAAATAATTGTGCCCCTAAGACAACATCTATGTTTCCGGGAATGTTCCACATTAAATCAGCGAGGGGTATGCCCTCTAAGTACCTCATATCAACCTTTGCTATGTAGTGATTAGGTAACTTGTCGGTAATGCACTCGACAACGAGCGCAAATATGTTATATTTATTATTTAGGTATACGCGAGACTCAATGTCCAAATAAACGTAACCAAGAATTTGTCGTGATGCTGAACCAATTCCTTTAACAAAAGAATTACTCAAAGGAATTATTGGCAAATTCAGCGCCTTGCAACAATCGACCGTGATCAAATGATTTTGTGAGCCATTATCAATTAGACACCGAACAATAATTTTATTTCCATTTTTAAGTTTTGCATACACTTGAGCAGTTGATAGTAAAATTGTAGTATTAGGAGCTACTTTAGCTGACAATGAACACGAAGAGTTAACGTGCGAGGGCTCCTCTAGTTTCGCATTGCAATTACACGAAATATTGACGTTGGATGGCCCTGGCAAAGGAGGCGTAGACGACTCGTCACTGGTAGGTATTTGAGCCGTATGTACGTGAGTATTGGTTTTAACTCTACTACTACTCTCGAAGTGTAGGAATGTATGGTGACGTTTTTTGCATACCTCGCAAACAACCGACGATTTGCACGAATTGATCGTATGCAACCCGCTGAGACAGTTCACACAGGCATGTTTTGATTTAATGAATTCAAATCGGGCCTGTGGCGAACTCAAACCTTTAAACTGTGAGCAAACATTAATTGAATGACCAGTTTTGTTGCAATAAATACAAACTTTCGCGGGCGAAGCCGGAACATGGATACTCTCGTTGCTCGCGACGAACGTTTTGTAATTATTTGCACGTGATGAAGAGGTAGGCGCCTTATTTATAACACCGTGATTATTGCTTGTCCGTTCTAATATTTTTACTTGATCTTTCACAAATGAGATCAACTCATTGTATGCAGGAATTTCTTGAGTTCTAACTGACATTTCAAAATTTTGTGACGTTTGGGAATCAATTTTCCTTAACACACAGTGTAATAATATGAAGTCAGTTAAATCTTCAATATCTAACTGTTTTAACGCCAAAACAGACGAAGAATACCTTTCAACAAATGAATCAAGACTAACAGATGTATTTGTGCAACCCTTTATGTCAAGAATATTATTCAAATAATATGTGCCTAGTGCACGTTTATCTTGATATTTCGAAACCAACGAATCCCATATAATCTTGTACGTCTCTCCGGTAGGTATAATACCCGCGGTAATCTGCAACGCGCTATGCGTTAATTTACCTACCAAATACTGCACACGTTGAGAATCATTCAGCTGTGTATTATTATGGATGTTCGATTTGAATGACTCATAAAATTTTGCCCAGGTATCCATTTTACCGTTGAAGGAGGGAAGTTCTATAGAGGGAAGTTTGATGACTGGTACGCGAGAATCGCGGACGTTATTCTGTGACGTTGTTGTTGTTGAATTTTGAATTTTGTCACGTACGCGTTTCACACTACCAAACAAATCCTCAAAAGCATCCAATTGTTGATAATCCGGTTCAAATGTCGGGTTTGAAATCAATTGGATATTATTAATATCATCAATAACATTTTCAAACTGCTCCCGCATCTCTTCAATTCTTTCTGACTTAGACAAGAAGTTTTCATTCTGCCTTGATTCAAAGGTGGAAATGTTTTTAGCCAAATTAAACAAATCGTTTAACCGGGAAAAAAGCCTCTCCTTTTTTGCTGTCAAAATGATCAACTTTCTATCGGTTTGGTCACTCGACTCTTCCGTAATGAAGGGCATTTTAAATAAAAATAATTTTTAAATGTTCGTCACTAAATTTTCACAAAACTACCTATAAGGTATTTCGTAAATTACCAAAGAATACGTAATCACAAACCTTTATTTGAGTAATTATGAAATTAAGCAACCAATAAAGATTTTGTAGGTTCTATTTCAAATTTACCAAAAAAATACGTAAATTGACCCTAAATAATTCTATAAGAGGTAGGTATTTCAAGAATATTACCAAAAAATTACGTAAATCTGAAACCTTTCTTATAAAATTAACCTTGCTAGAACAAATCTGGCGATCGAAGGACCATAATTATGCATTATAATATGCGAGCCTGAGGTGTGTAAATAACCCCAGACCCTCTGGGCTTAATACCCAAGAAATTATGATTGTGAAAAAGAAACTACTTGCGCGAACTAATATCACAAAGGATGGCACAAAAGAGAAACTCCAGGGAATAACAAATCCACCAACCTTGATTTTTGTAGATCTTGAAGTGTGGAGGCCTCCTTAATATCATCCAACCAACAATTAGATGCAGTCAAAGAAATTCTTATGTAATGCAGTGTAATCAAAGTTCCTTTTCAACAATGAAGAAAATTTTCCAACAAAACAGACAGTGTCAGTTCTTTCCTTGTTTTAGAATTTATTTTGAAAATCAATCCATTTCGATGTCTTTGTCAATTCCAAGGAGTAAAGTAAAGTAAGTACCATGCTTGTGATATATTTATTTAAAATTTCAAACAAACAAAAAAAAAACATATTGCAATGCGTAACCAATATTTAACTATAAATTTGACTGTTGTGAACTACTGCAACTCATAAACTTACGAATACCGACAGTAACTACACGACAAAATACACTATTCTACTGTAGCATTCATAAGCGGAACTACATTGCCCACTCTCCGATACAACGATTTCACAATATGGGAAATCAGTACTTAGGTGATATTGACATATTTAGCATAAACTTGGCGAAATTTGTTGATCTTGTGAAAAACTTATTCCAAAAGTATTCCTAAACCTATCTGTTTTTTTCTGAAAACCTATGAAATCGCTGTATTTTTGTATTTTTATGACTTGTGTGCTTTATTATCAAATTTTATTTTTATTATTTCTGTATATGTTTAAAAATAATCTGTCATGAATTATCTGTATGTACTACCAAAATGTAAAAGCCCTTTGGGCGTTAAATAAATAAATAAATATAAACACAAGTAGGTATAAGTATGTTGTACAAATTCATTTTAGAGATAGTTATTAAATACGACGCCAACAAAGCACTCTTTTTAGAGTGAATTGCCTAGTTAAAAAAAAAAACATCATTTCCAAGGCGATAATTGGTTTGCTTTTTTTCTGACATCTCTATAAATAAAAATGAATCCCCGAAATGTATGTACGCGCATAACTTCCGAACGACTGCATCAAATTGGATAATTCTTTTATTGTTGTATTCGTTATTGTCAGGACAAGGTTTGTATAAAACTATTGGTGAGCTCTGGCATTATGAAATTTGTATAAAAAAATTGCAATAGGTGGCACGCGAGCTGTTTTAAAACTAAATGTATGGGGAATGAATGTATGGAATGCGGGAGCGGGGACGGGGGAGGGGAGAGGGGGAAATCGGGAGGGGGGTTCGCAGGACGGGTGAAAGAGGGAGTAGAATGGGGAAAAGGAAGGTTGAGGAGGCGGAGTGTGAACGCGATAGGGGGAGGGGACGCGGGAGAGGAAGGGGAGGCGGAAGGGGAACGAGACAAATGGGAAAGGACACGCAGGAATAAAAAATTCTTTATTAAATGGCATAGCAATGCATGCCGGGAAACAGCTAGTTTGCAATAAATCGATTTTGTTAGTGACATAAAACGTATGATAAATAATTTCATAACGCCAGAGATTATTTATAACGCAAGAGCTTACCAATATATATATATAGCCTATAGGTCACGCAAATAATGTAGCTTTCAATTAGTGTAAGAATTTTTAAAGTTCATTCAGTAGTTTTTGTGTGAAAGAGTAACAAACATACATCCGTATAAACTTTCACCTTTATAATATTATTAATTAATAATATTAATAGGATAGATCACGTAAAATTGAATTTGTTTCTGCTCTTCTTCTAAATGGAGATACACGTGACTTTTTTGGTTCACAATCTTTATGAATTCCCCTCTCATTTATGATCTCTTTTTTGGTTAATGTAAGAAGGCATGATATTTCTTTGTCGTGATTCTTTCCACCTCGATAATGCTTCTGGGTCGTATTTGTCTTCCGATATAACTCCTTTATTTAATGGAAATATCCCTCCATCTTTAAAATCATTTATTATTATTTTTGTTAAGAGGACATAGGTAGAGAAACCCAGAAATATGTCATTTTCAAAAAAGTTTTTAGACGTATTGACTCTTTTCCACAAAAAATTATAAATGGATTTCGAAAGATTGTTCTTTTATCTAGCATAGTTATGTAATAAATTTTTAGAATTTTTTTTAATTTTTAGTATAATAAGGTTATTCCATAGGTCGTTGGCAGATTTGTTAAATTTTCAAAAAAGTTTTTGTATTATACCACACCCATTTCAAATAATGTAATCATGCAGTGAAATAAATCAATACATTATCTAGCAAAGTTATGTATTAGAATTTTAATTTTAGTTTCAATAAAATCATTAAAAAATATGTACGTACATGTGTTTCTTGACGAAAATTGGTCCATTTGTGTATTTATTTGCGCACTTATAAACTAATATATTTCATATTTTTTTACATACTTATTGTGCTAAGACATTATTGACAAATCATAAATAAGTTTGACCGAAAAATAATTTTGGGAAGCATTTAATTTTAATTAATTAACAGCTTCGCATTTGACGATTTTATCATAGCGCCGAAACACAAAATTTCGCAGTTCATTACGGTCCGAAACGTGGCCAGACGAGGACGTGTCCGCGTCGCTCTGAATTACAACAGTTTGAAATAATATTTTGGAAACGAAATGTAAATACATACGAATTCCTTGTTTCACGATTGTAAAATCTACAGGGTTGACCGAATTTCATTTTCATTGAATATTTTTATGCAAAAAGTTTTATATTTAAAAATAAATGTTTTTATTTGTCCCTTATTATACGATACAAAAAACAAGAGTCCCAAATGCCCCATTTTTTTAAAGTAAAACTTCTTTACGCATGCTCGACACATGGGGTTAACTGGTGAATCGTTACGAAAAGTGGTGATTGTTACGAAAAGTGGTGCTGGTTACAAAAAATGACATGCGAACGGTAATCGATGCGAACAGTGATCAATTGCTAGGCGGGTCGGGCCTTTAGGCTCGCTTGTTATTCGTGTTATTGTTATATTGTTAATGGACTATTTGTCCGTAAATAAATAAATAAATAAATTATATACAGCGGGTACCCGGCATGCATGGGTTCGGAAGTTATGCGCGTACATACATTTCGGCGATTCATTTTCATTTATATACTAGCTGGTGCCCGGCATGCGTTGCTATGCCGTTCAACAAAAAATTGTTTCTCCCTGCGTGTCCTTTCCCATTCGTCCCGTTCACCTTCCGCTTCCCCTTCCTCTCCCGCGTCCCCTTCCCCTCAAACGTTCCCACTCCGCCTCCTCCACCTTCCGACTCCCCACTCCACTCCTCTTCCCCCGTCCCGCCAACTCCCCTCACGAATTCCCTTCCCCCCTCCCCGGTTCCCCTCCCCCCCCCTGGTTCCCGTCCCTTTCCACCCGCGGCACCAATACCCAAGTTCCTATCCCCCCTCCCGCATTCCATACATTCAGTTCTGGTACATTTAGTTTTCAAACAGCTCACGTGCCACCCATTGAATTTTTAGTATACACATTTTATAATGCCAGAGCTCACCAGTAGTTATATACAAACCTTGTCCTGGCAATAACAAACACAACAAAAAAAGAATTATCCAATTTGGTGTAGTCGTTCGGAAGTTATGCGCGTACATACATTTCGGCGATTCATTTTCATTTATTAGCATTTATATATATGCCGGGTACCAACCTTTGCCATTTAATAACGAAATTGTTTCTCCCTGCGCGTCCTTTCCCATTCGTCCCGTTCACCTTCCACCTCCCCTTCCTCTCCCGCGTCCCCTTCCCCTTTCGCGTTCCCACTCCTCCTCCACCTTCCTTCTCCTCACTCTACTCCCCCCTTTTCCGTCCCGCGATCCCCCCTCCCGAGTTCCCCTCCCCCCTCCCATAATCACCTCCTCCCTCCCGCGGATCCCCCTCTCGAATTCCCCTCTCCCCTCCCAAGTTCCCCTCCACCCTCCCGGGTTCCCCTCCCCCCTCCTGCATTCCATACATTCATTCCCGATACATTCAGTTCTCATACAGCTCGTGTGCCACTTATTGCAATTTTATTATACAAATTTCATGATGCCAGAGCTCGTGTCCTTTCCCATTCGTCCCGTTCCCCTTCTGCCTCCCCTTCCTCTCCAACGTCCCCTTCCCCTCTCCTCACTCCCCTCGCCCGCTTCCCCTATCCCTTAAACCCCCACCCGTTTTCCTCTCCCCCCTCCCGAGTTCCCCTCCCACCTCCCGGGTTCCCCTCCCCAACCCATCCCGCGGGCCCCCTCTCCCGAGTTCCCCTCCCTTGCCCCCCTCCCCTTCCCTCCCTCATCCTTCACCACTCTCCCATCCGCCACCTCCTCCCGCATTCCATACATTCACTCCCGGTACATTCAGTTTTCAAACAGTTTGCGTGGCACCAATTGCAATTTTATATACAAATTTCATAATGCCAGAGCTCACCAGTATATACAGAAACCTTTAGTCCAGTCAAGGAAGGGGGTGTAGAGTGCGTGAGCAGGGACCTAAGCGATTCCTTTAGAAACTTGTTTAGGGTGCTTAGGATGTGAACATACTAAAAATCCTGACGTCTAGGTGGTGAGCTAGGGGGGGGAGGGGGAGGGGGAGGTCCCAATTTTCGGGTTTCCGCTTATATCTCAAAAACGGTGCGCCGCAGAGGAAAATTTTTTGATAATAAGTAAAAGCTGATAAAATTATCTACAACTTTTATTCTATACGTAATTTTCGAAATCCCAGCCATTTTCGAGTTATTCGCTCCACAAATGTAGATATTTTCGAAAAAAATCATTTTACCTCACATTTTTCATCAAACATTCCTTCATATCGTCTAAAATATTCATCAAAGAAAAAAATTTATTCGAAAGAAGTTGTAAAAAATTTAATTTTCTTTTAGAATATATAGACATATGTAAATTTATCTTCAACCGTTCAACATTTACAGCAATTTGAAGTTTTTTCGTAAAATGTTGTCATTTTCAGAAAGAGCTGTTTTTATCTTATTACTGACACACAACACTTGTTCGTTCGCCTAATAATATGTGTGACCACACTTTAAAACCAGTTATTAAATAAAATAGGTAAAAATCATATTACTTGAAAAATACATAATTGTATTTTATAATCATAATGTTTATTCTATTTCGTTACATTAAGCACATAAAATTATAGATCTCATTGTTATCACTGTTCTCAATAACATCATGTTACATTCTCATCCTCCTTGGACGTGGGGGTCCTCGCAAGCGTTGTTCATCCATGGCATCTTCATCCTCAGTATTGGATGGTTCTTGCTGAATGGGCTCTATGTCGTCGTCATCGTCGTCCTCGGCAACAGGCACGCTATTGAGGCATCTCCCTTGGCAGGAGACTCGGAGACACGCTGCAGAACAGGTCAGCATTGCTTTTCGGCATCCACATTTGCCAATTGCACAATCCCTGGTGCAGCGGCAAAATATCATATTTAGAAGGACCTCCGGCGCTGGTGGATCTTTTGTTGTATTTGGCATCAGGGTCTCTCCTTCATGTTTCCACCCCCATTATTCAGGGGGCAGCTCAATCGGTGCACTGGGAATGCTGTTTAACTGCGTTCTCTGTTGGAGGGAGGGAGCTGATGTCAGGCTTCATATTTGCCACCAACCCTGTGAACGACTAAAAGCGGTACTGGTTAAGGAAGGTCTGTCTTTTTGGCGCCGCATACCATTTCAGGAAACATTTATTTCCAGCCTCTTCAACCTCGCCGTGAGTAGAGGAGGGGTTATAAAGATCATTGCCGCTTGCTTGATGAATTCTGACTCCAAGTACAATTTTGAGAAGCCCACCTTGCTTCTCCTGAAAGTTGCAGATGTTGTGTCGCAGCCGGTAAATGAATGTAAGAACAGGATGTGTTCAAATGCACGGTGCTGCATCTTTTGGATGGACAGTGGCATTGTTTTGGTTTTCCCTCGTCCGTTGTCAGCAGCAGAATATCTTGGGTGGGAGGAGTGGAAGCAATCAAAAGGAAGTGAAAGCTTCTCACAAAACTGTGAGAGGAATGTTCCACAGCAATCTTCACAACAAGGAAGTCAGCATCATGTCCTGAAGAGTCTGTATCCATTCTCCCGAAGCTTCGTCTGTAGTAAAGAGATGAAGTTACTTTTGTTGGTAGGATTGGATAACAAATCTTCCTTTTTAACGGGTATTGAAGTGTTCCAAGTCAAATTGATGTCAGCTGACCTTCTCAGTCTGTATCATCGCATCTGTTATTGTGATTTTGTACCGTTGGCTGGGTTTGGGTACCAATCAAATACCACAGTGTGAGTCATCCAGGATAGTGGTGGTTGACGTAATTGATGTAACGATCCCAAATTGTGACAAGGAAGGCATCTTTTTGCCAAATTACTCTGTGTAGTAGAAATTTTCCGTCCACAACTATGTTCACCTGAGACAGTAGACCAGTTTTTTGGTAGGCTCGAATAAGCTGTACAGGACAGATTTAGTTGTCTTCCACATCCCACCTTCATTGAACAGTGCCAAGGGAAATGGGGCCAACTCATACTCAAAGAATTTCTTCAAATCCTCATCTGATCGTTTGCTTATACACATCCGGTGAAACAGAAATGTTGGGTCAACTGCAACCTTTTCATCGTGATTTTTTATCGACGAGCTGACAGAAGACATTGGGAATTGACATTATTTCATTGGCTTGTGGGAAGGGAGGATGTGCATCAAACCACTGACTGAGTTTGAAAATGTCTGCTGCATCTTTACTTCGGTGGGCTTGTCCGAGGTCCTTGTGTTGTTACTGGACGTGAAGACTCCACAATACTCTTCAAGGGAAGTGCAGATCTCATGAGTTGCGCTCATACCAACGAACCACTTCTAGTACATTGTGCAAAATACCTCTGCCTCCTGTTATGCCTTCTCGGCTTTTGAATGATAGCATCAATGTGGTTTCCATGGTCATATCTGATCATACGCCTTACTAAAAGAGCGTCGCATAATCGTCGTTGCACGTCGGTGTGTCAGTAATAAGATAAAAACAGCTTTTTCTGAAAATGACGACATTTTACGCAAAACCTTAAAATTGCTGTAAATATTTCCTGGTTGGAGACTTATTTGCATATGTATATATATTCTAAAAGGGAATTAAATTTATTACAACTTCTTATAAATAAATTTCTTTCTTTGATGAATATTTTAGACGATATGAAGGAATGTTTGATGAAAAATGTGAGGTAAAATAATTTTTTTCAAAAATATCTACATTTGTGGAGCGTGTAAGTCAAAAATGGACGTGATTTCGAAAATTACGTAAAGAATAAAAGTTGTAGATAATTTTATGAGCTTTTTTTACTTATCCTTAGGAAATTTTCATGTGCGACGCACCGTTTTTGAGATATAAGCGGAAACCCGAAAATTGGGACCTCCCCCTCCCCCCCTTCCCCCTAGCTCACAACCAAGACGTCAGGACTTTTAGTATGTTCACACCCTAAGCACCCTAAACAAGTTTCTGGAGGAATCGCTTAGGTCCCTGCTCACGCACTCTACACCTCCTTTTGGAGCATTTATTGACTGGACTACTTTGCGGGCGTGCTCACAACAACTCACCAAAGTTTCATCGCAATCGGATAACGGTTAGCAATTCACAGGAAAGTATGTAGAACAGTTTATATGGGAGAATTAAATTGTTGATTTTACTATCTTCCTCGCAACTTTTCCATATTTTCTCAGCGTTTAAACCTTTCCTGGACTACGACAAACATTTCAAAACCAAAATCAGCTAAATCGGCCCAGCCGTTCTCGAGTTTTAGTGAAACTAACAAACAGCAATTGATTTTTATATAGGGGGGGGGGGTAAAAGAGGCGGGGGGGTGGAGGGTGGTTAGAGGTTGTGAGGGGTTGAGAGGGATGGGGGGTAGGCTTTTTTATATCCATTTTTCGTATTACAAAAATAACAAACATGAGAATCGGGTATGGGTACCACCGCCCCGGGAACCATTTTTTTGATAACCAACACGTCTGCCGTAGGTCATCCTTAGTGGTTCGCAACGTTTGGTGACTAGCAGGGGTGCCTGGGTTCATGGGGTGAGGTTTTTTCAGGTCTTGGCGGCGGATGCGTCTGCGCACCAGCTGCATGGCAGGTTGGATCTAGAGAAAGTGGTTGAGGGAGTCCCTTTGACTTCTCCAGCCTTACTCTCTCGGAACATCGCTTTGCACCGCAGTGGGAGGGATGGATTCATGCATCCGCTCTCCTGGACACGCTGACCCCCACATTTCTACCCACCCCTAATACCCTTTCCTTCTCAGAAGATCCTCTCCTCCCTTTCCCTGAAACGAACCTTCACACAGCATCCCCAAAGAAGAGATAGGCAATGTGTCGAGCGATTGTAAAAAAAGGTCTCTCCCGATCCGGCCTTCTACGTAGTTGGTGGGGCAGATTCCACCGCCGCCGAGATCCTGACAAACCTCGCCCCATGAACCCGGGCTACCCGTACGGTGTTGATAATCCAATACATGGTTCCCGGGACGGCGGTACCCATACCCGCCTTCCAAATTACTGATACTATTTATTGACGGCCGGCGTGGTCAAGAGGTAAGGCTCTTGACTCGCAATCCGAAGGTCGTGGGATCGAATCCCGGCGTGGGCAAATAAATTTTGTTTGACTAATTTGGGTTATTTCATATAAAAATAATATATTTGCGTCACGTTCCAGAGTGGAAGATACTTTAGTATCGCCCTGGTGTAAGACCACCATTCAGAATTGAAACGTTGCTAAAAATTACTTTAGCCGTGTTTGGTGACCAGATCTGAATAGCCAAGTAATTCTTCGCTTCCTCTTCCCCATCTCCTGCCCTTCCCCACCACCTTCTGCCTCATACTATACCCCATAGTCATGTCATAGTCTCACTGGCTCCAGACGGGAGCATTTGGGTCTCTTGTGCGGTATTCACATAAATATAAAATTAAAAATTATGCACACGAATAAATATTTCAAAATGAGATATTTTTTACAATCCAACTGAATATTAGGTACTCTTTTTTTCATGAATTCCGCACAAGAGTCCCAACTGCTCCCGTCTGGAGCCAGTGGGACTATCACCCCCAATTGGGGTATGTTGTGAGGCTGAAGGTAGTGGGGGAGGGGAAGGAGTTAGGGAAGATGGAGGTGGGGAAGTACCTGACTTTTCAGATCTGGTCACTAAACACGGCTAAAGCCATTTCAAGTAACGTTTCAATTCTTCCACTCTAATGGCCGTAAAATAAAATGAAAAAACAAAAACCAAAATATTAAAAAAATATAACAAATTGTTTTTTTGTGTAGGTATCTACTTTATACCTACTGTGTTTATGTATCTATTTATGTCTACGCACTTCAATACACAAATTACAAATAACTACTACTTATTAAAATTCTGGAAGCGAGAATTCAACATCTTTATCTGAACCATACTGTAGGTCCAGCTTCGCGTGAACTATAGGTACGTGAAACCCGGCTTCTAGCGGAACGAAATCTAGTTCCAAAAACGTCCGCTTGCAACGGCTGATGTGTGAGCGGTGCAGTCGGAATCGAAATTATGATTTGCTGGTATGACAGCCTTAATACGCCGGCCAAGACTTTGCCTAGTATTCTGATAAATTCACTTTTTCCAAGCTTAGTGCTGACGTTTAATTTTTGCCATAGGGTTAGACGTCTGTCCCAATTAACTTTCAACGATTTAAATACTGACAAATCGAGAGGCTGCAAAAGATGACTCGAATGAGCGGGTAATTTCAAAATAGTGATTCCATTTTTGCGTGCTGTTTCTACTAATGACAACTGAATATGTGTTTTATGTCCATTGTAAATCAAAAGAATTGGCCTTTCTGCACTAATATGTTTCAAAAAAGTCGAAGCCAAGTATTTTTCATATACATCCACCTCCATCCAGCCGTTCTTCTTTGCAGCATAGGCTGTATCAATATATGCCTTTTCTGAAGTCCACTCGGTGCAGATGTTTTTTCCACGATATATAATAAATGTAGTGTTCTATTATTTGATAGACACACTAGCAGATTCTCCAACACACTTTGGATGAAGATTACTTCTTGGGAATAATTAGAATCTGGTTCGTTCATCTGATTTTATTCAATACTTCGCGTATAACAATATTGACCTCGTTAGTCTACCTAACTAGGAGCTGGCTAAATTAGTTCTGCCGAGTGTTTACAGAAAACACTCACTCTGAGCCCCTCCGATCTCCTGTCGGACAACTTAGGTACTACGCTACCTACCATCTAGCGAAATCTACTGATAGATCATATCACCGCCATCTGTGTCTAAAAGGTGGAAATATTTTAGATACACAACAAGTGGTGGAATTTTGTCACCGTTTGCATTGCACGCAAACAAAGCTGTTGTATTTTCTCTCCCACAAGAAGCTGTAGTTCGAATACTTGCGTACCCTTTTTTACCTACAATTTTGGTCTGGTTAGGGTCACTGGAAAAACCGGTGTCATCGAGATTTCATATTTGTTTTGGATTATCTGTTAGGTGGAGATCATTTA
Source organism: Limnephilus marmoratus (assembly GCA_917880885.1). Taxonomy (NCBI): domain Eukaryota; kingdom Metazoa; phylum Arthropoda; class Insecta; order Trichoptera; family Limnephilidae; genus Limnephilus; species Limnephilus marmoratus. The sequence goes on from OU862928.1 coordinate 43,000,014, forward strand.
CAATTTGATCCTAAGTGTTAAAATAATGTTGTATGATAAATGGATCACAAGCCAATTTTTTGGCGTATTTGACTGCCTGCGGTTTTTAATAGAGAGTTTATGTCTTCTACAGAAGTCTGAAAACCAATCATGTCCCGGAATATTATCTTTAAAGGGGGTTTCAACTTTATTGGCTTCCATATAATTTGATACTAATAAAATCGTTTCTACTTTGAAAGGCAGAAACCATATTTTTCCATCACATGTAGGTTGGACACCAGTTCCTTCTCCACCTCCTGCGCCAGAATAGTACATCGACCTTATTTTTTATTTTTGAATACCCCTCTCTTACCATTTGCTCGATCCGTTATTGTCATCCGTGGTACATTGTACTTTTTGGAGGCTTGATAGCCACATTGTACCATTACGGACATCTCTAATGTTTGTTTGCTTAAAGAGGTATACATATTTCTTTATTGTAAAGGTAGGAATCACTATAAAATACGAAAAGTGTATTATAATTTATAGAACTATGTATTATACTTTACCTACACATGTAAATAAATAAATAATGAAAGAATATGCTTAAATGCACAATTGAAAAAATATACCATTTATGGTTTTCGATATCTGGAAATGGGGTAATTGCGTCTACTAGACATATTTCTGGATTTACTCATCTGCCGGATGAGTAAATCCGGAAGGAAGATATAGTTTATCATCTGGTCCATCGGGTATGTTTTGTTAATTTGTTACTATTTATTTATTTATTTATTTAAGGAACATAAACAGTCTTAATAACATAATATACATAAGATGATAACAAAAAACAGACCAATTATTAATGTTCACAGATAGGTATTTAGAAACATAAAAGTAACTGAATGTAAACTAGAATATTTAAGAAAAGAAATATATAAATATTTATTATCAACTTAAATATATAAATATGATTGAACAAATTAAAAAAAAATTCCTAAGATAGGTTTACATGCGATCATACGGAATATATCCGAAATTCATGCATCACGTGGAACTGCTAAAGGAGACAAATTATCAAAGCCTGGAGACCAGGCGTAATGCCGGACTCATGGTATTCGAATTAAAGTTAATAAAAAACCTTATTAATTGTCCATATCTCCTGTCATGCTGTGGCTTATTTGTTCCTGACAAATACTGTCGAACTCGTAGCCATGACCTATTCTACATACCGCAGGGTCGGACAGATGTCATGGCTCAACACAGCATGACAAGAGGCATGACATTGCTCAATGCCCTACCAGCGGATATAGATGTGTTTGATATCACTATACCATCTTTTTAAAAAATTATGTACATGTATTGCTAGTTGTATAAAATTGTACCATAATTGGACTAACCTGTCTGCTGTACAATAAAAAAAAAAAGAAAAACTAAAGAAAATAGGGTGCAAAACAGGTATTTGGATTGGGACAGGTAAGGGGAGGACAGGGATAAGGGAAAGTTGCCACGCAGGTAATTTAAAAATATTAGGTACAATTAATTTAGTCATCATGAATATGTGTTATGTATTATTCGCACGTAGTATGTTATACAATGAAATTCTGTAGCGAAAGTAACTAGCAGTGAATATGTCAGCAAATGTTTCTAAACGTTGTTAACGTCTAAACAAATTTAATGTTATAGTAGTTACATGTCCTTTGCATAAATTCATTTTGGTTGGAATTGGTGTTGCATCTATCAATGTAGAAAAGGGTATTATGTCTGCTATATCGAGTCGGCGCGTGGAAATTTATTTTATTTAGCAACTCCGGGCAGTCAACTTTCGAGTTAATAATTTTGTACAGGAGCATCTGATCAGCGACAAGCCTCCTGTTGAGCAGTTTCGTGATTTGAAAATGGTTCTCGATTTCATCGTAAGAATTGTATACATTGAATGATTTAAAATTGAGGAATTTGAGAAATCGCTCCTGAACTCTTTCTAACCTGTTAACATAAACAATATAGCGCGGGTTCCAAACCTATGAACAGTATTCTAGGTGAGGACGAACATGTGAATTGTAGAGAATCAGATAAGTCTTGGTGTTTTTGAAAAATTTGCATGTTCTTAGTACAAAGCCTAGACTCTTTGTTGCTTTGGTGACAATGTTATCAACGTGTTTTTCAAAGGTAAGTTTAGAGTCCAAAAGAATCCCGAGGTCACGTATATAATCTTTATTTGTTAACAGCAATCCAGAAATGGAGTAATCATGCAGTATTTTCACTCGGTTACGTGTGAATGTGACTTTGCAACATTTAGAAATATTGATAAAAAGCTTATTTCTGAGACAGTAATCCGTCAGTCGGTCAAGATCTTCTTGTAAACGCACAGAACAGTCTGGAGAGCTTATAGGAAGGTATATCTTCATATCATCGGCAAATAGTAAAATTTGAGCGTTGTGAAAACATGTCGTAATATCATTTATATAGATAGAGAAAAGCAAAGGACCCAAAATGGACCCCTGAGGCACACCGGAAGTGATAATTTTCCAGATGGAGGAAAATCCACCCACTGTCACAGCCTGGGACCTGTTTGTTATGTATGAAGAAAACCAACGAAGGAGATCTCCATGAATACCATGATTAGCAAGTTTTCTAAGCAGGACGCTGTGGTTGATCTTATCAAAGGCTTTGCTATAGTCGGTGTAGATTGTATCAACTTGCACACGTTTATCCATAGAGGCAGACAAGAAATTTATAAATGTTATAAGATTTGTAGCAACAGAGCGACCTGCAAAGAATCCATGCTGAAATTCATTGATCGAATTCTTTACCACAGGGAATAACTGGTCATAGACTATGTTTTCGAACACTTTTGAAAAAATGCAGAGCTTGGAAATGGGTCTATAATTATCTGCTTCACACTTATTTCCCGATTTATGAATTGGCGTGATGTAGGCTCTTTTCCATATATCAGGAAATGTACCAGTCTTAAGTGATATATTAAACAGTATAGATAGCGGAAGTGACAAATGATTTGCGCACTCGGTAATGAACAGTGGTGGGATACCATCTGGCCCAGCTCCCTTGTTGGAATCAAGCCGTTTTAAATATTTAGATACAAGGTCAGCATCGACAAAAACTGACCCTATCGCACAGACCTGCTTAACTACGGAGTCATTGCAGGAAGTCCCCAGAGGGTCAGCCGGTTCGTAGACGGAATGGAAATATTCAGCAAATAAGTCACAGACTGCCTGTCCCCCCTCGGCTGTTAAATCCTTAAGATTTAAAACGCTAGGAATAGATGCTGATAGTTTTTTTGATTTAACATATGACCAGAATGCTCGGGGATCTTTGGCGATATTCTCTTCAGCATTATTAATAAAGTCTTTGTGACACTTCTTTGCCATTTTTTTCTGTCTGGTGCGTAGTCTTGAAAAGGTAATGTAATCGGAAGGGTTCTTATAAGTTATATATAATCTGTGAGATTTCTGCTTTTCGCGAATAAGTTTTATTAATGATACCACGGGGGGTAGGAATGTTTACCAGTACGCCTCAATGGAACCTTCTCCGAGATCAAATTATTAATAATATTGTAAAAATGTGATACTGCAGGATTGACGGAATCGGTTAAGTTAAGTACGTTCCAATCTACTTGTGCCATTCTACTATTCCTTTTGTCATGTTATCTGGATACACTTTGTGTATGTACTTCCATTTACAATACATTTTTATGTCACAAAACTAACTCTTTCATTCAGTAATTTGCTTCCCTCTTAATAGAAACAAATATCCCCACTCTCCTGTGATGGAGTTCATCGCTCTACCAACATATATTCACGTCCAACATTGCATTTGACACCCAACGTTATGTTGTGGTTTTGCATTGCATTTAGCACCATCCGTGTCAATTGTTTACCCCATATCAATATTTTGTGTGTCTTATCATTATTTAATGTGTAAGAAAGAGCTGCAGCATTATAGCGATAAGGAACGTATGTTTATTATCTTTTTTGCCGCCAAGGTACCGTTACCGTCAATCGCCATGGTTAATATAAAAGTGTCCATTTTGATGAATTTTTTTTTGTTCGTCTGGGTTTAGAGACATTTCTTTGCGTATTTGAAAAGTAATAAAATCACAAAAAATATAAATCCGTATACAACGCCATCTCTGATACAGAGAAAGCCAGAAACAAAACACTGGACAAAGTGAACATGGCGTTGTACGCATTGCTTCGTTAAGTAATTTGGAATTGTAATTACTTCATTAAGTAATTTACAATGCAATGAATTTAATTCAGCTAATAAGTTAACACAACATTTATTGATTCTATGGCGGTACGAAGTTCGCCGGGTCAGCTAGTTGCATATAAAAATGGAGAGGTATGATGAGAAATAATGTTTGTTTATGATAATATTTATTTGTAATAAATGTAATCTTTGTTTATGATAATATTTATTTGTAAAAAATATAATCTTTTCTACCACCAAGTCAATAGTTATGGTTTTTAAACCGAAAAATGAAATCGTCCAAACACCCTCAGTATGGCTAGATGAAAGGAAAATGAATGTTAATCACAGCGTTAAATACCTGGGACATGTCATTACAGACTACCTTAAGGATATCGAGGACATGGAAAGGCAGAGAAGAGCAATATCAGTTAGAGCGGGTATGCTGTCAAGACGATTTTACTCCTGCAGCCCCAAAGTAAAAAGAATACTGTTCAACGCTTTCTGTACCTCGCTATACACTTCAGAACTGTGGGTTGACTACACTGCAACCCGATGGCATAAGTTAAAGGTTGCTTACAATAACGCCTATCGTCAACTTTTCTGCCTACCGAGATACTGCAGTGCTACGGAAATGTTCCTGGAGGGACGAGTACATACTTTCCGTGCACTTCTCCGCCACCGCATTGGAAGTTTGTGGCGCAGACTGCGCTCATCACCGCCATGACTGCCTGGATGGAATCTCCCCTGATGACCCTCTGGAGACGGGAGACGATGAAATACCCTCCGTAAACGGCTATTTACGTTCATTTTAGTGTTTGAAATATACATAATTTTTTTTCTCAGTTTCATTTCTCATGCTTATTTTTAATTTATGTGTTATTTACTTTTTACCTTAACTTGTTATTTATCTTTTTTTGTTATTTCAAAATATGGAATGTATTGCATTGCACTTCCCCTGCATACATTCTGGAATAAACTTCTATTATTATTATTTTCTTAGAACAGCAAGATATATATTGTTAATTCCCGTAATTTTAATTGCCGAAACGACCAGCACAAGTCCATCTAGCACACTAGTGTAATGGCGAATGAGACGGGTTAAAAGGGAAATACGTAAATTCTGAAGACGGAGCGAGCACGCTAATGAAAAGACATTGTTATGAACAGACGTAAGCGACTATTTTGAATATATGTATATTTTTTTTTCTGGGAACGCGCATATTACATAAAAACAGTATTGGTATTAAATTAGATAACTTAGAAGCTTTAGAAATTAGAAAATCATTAAATACCAGTATGTCAGAATTCCTACTTAATAATCAAATTAATTATCCAATAAAAAAAATACACCCTATAGCCCTATCTTTAACTTGTTTCCTACAATCCATCCCAGCCCATGTGTGTTATATTATTATTCTGAGCAAGGGCAGATCCAGGATTGGTTTCTGGGGGCGGGGGGGGGGGGGGGGGGGGGGCACAAGGGGCGGACGGGCATAAAAATCAACAATTCAGGATATTTTTCTGGGTGGGGGGGGGGGCACAAGGGGCGGAAGGTTACAAGTTCAAGTATATATAGGAAGATTTATGAAAGTGTCAAAACAATAGAAAAATTAAATGTTTAATAAAGACAGTTTCTGCTTCTAAGTATGTACCTACTGTGATGGAATCTCCACAGTACACAAAAATACCGTCTGAGGGGGGGGCACGTGCCTATGATTCTGAGGTCCTTAATCTCAACACAGGTATACCCTAGTGAGACAGGCATCGAATAATGTAATGTAAACATACCTTTATAGATAAATAAATAAATAAATTATTATTAAATTATCATTGTTCTAAATATTGTCCTTTATATTATAAATGCAGAATACATCAAACTTTTATTATTTAATTGAATCCCGTTAACTGTTGCTTACTTGTGTTTAGATGTGTATTGTTGTATCCCTCCTCTAATTGATTATCTATTGTACCTCTTTCAAATACTTTGTCTCTGTCTAACTATGTTCTTTCTCCCTCTGTCGCTCAACTTATATATAACTGATAACTCTGTCTTAATATTTAGTTATTATTGTATCCTGAGGAAGCTTGTTCGAAGCGAAACCGGTCGATATATAAAATAATAAATTCGTGGTTAAATACAAAGTGTTTGTTTTATTTTTTATAATTGAATACCTATGTTTAATTTAAAACGACACATTAAAAAAAGAGCAAAAATTTCGTGGGGTCTGTGAATTGCTGTAACATTGTGATTTTTTTCATACATATAACTTGTTAAATAATAGAACCAGGCGTGAAAATAAAAAATTTCGGAGCATACTTTGCGATTTATTTCTGTCGAGGGAATTTCATATAATTACGGTTTCGGCGTGGGGAAAGCATAGATACTAAAGAATGACATATATTTTTTAAAGAGCTTAAAAACTTCAAATGTTTAACCCGTCTGCTTGTTTAGGAATAAATACATCCCAAAACATGTAATCGCGTTATACTTTCATAAGACCAAAAACATCCCGAGCGACCTTACATTTTAAAAGCTATATATCTCTCTTCCTCTCATGCAAACATATGTGTTTTTCTTTTAACCAGAAAGAGAACAAAATAATGCTTCTTATTGTCTATGAAATATGAAAGCTATCTTGCATAGATATTTTACAATCTCGATCCAAAGTGACGGTTTCAGAATTGATTGTGAGCTGCACATATATTGAACCAAGCAGACGGGTTTTAAGGGAGGTATGCAAGAAATCGGTAGAAATTCGGGTAGCAGTGTCTTAAGAAAGGTAACGCCGAAGATTTCGTTATATGGCAGGCAACGCATTTCGACAGTTGTGACCTTATACAGAATTTAAGCTGAATAATGAAGGCTTCGCGGGCCAATATGAAGATATAGTTTATGGTAATAATCCATAAGTAATTAAATAAGCAAAATGACAGGTTTTCGGCAATAAGACAGGAAATTAATTTGGTATGACAAATCTGAGTAGTTAGTCAACCGCCGACCATGATAATGCCATAGCTATCAAGCAACGGTTTCAAGTTTAGAATTTGCGTTGAAAATGAAACGTTATTTCACATGTTACATATATCGATAAAAAAATATGTTTCCTGTTCGACGCATACGATTTTCAGAAACGAGAGATAAGTGGAGTTTGTATTACCCGTGTCAGGAAGTTTACGACAATTATTTATGAAACACAATACCTACGCGAGAATGCGTTGAAATTTATTAAACGAAGAATATTAACTGATAATCGAATAAGGTAAAATTTCAGATAATACAAAAGTTTTAAGGTTGCAAGATTTGACTTCTGGTACTTCAAATACGGCCAGTGTGCCCTTGATTGACGAAGCCACTGTGGGCCCGTAAACTACGAAGGTGTGATGTAATGTCCACTGGGAAAAGGCTTCTTGAACCAGGATAATTTCCTCCGAGACAATATGTTTCCATTTGGTGTATTTTCAAGTATTTTCACAACCCGATCAGTGACAAATGTTTTCAACAAATATGGCAGCGTTCTTATCCATGCTAGTACAAAAGTCGAATCTGTGTATAGGAAAAACGTTTTCTATCTTCTTTCTTCTTCTTCCTGGCGCTGTCCCAATTCATTGCCTAGGTAGGCTGTTGGGGTCGGCTCTTCTTGTTCTCAGGTTGAAGTTTCTTCGGTTCTGAGTATCGCCTTCATCCAGGCCGTTTCTCTGAAGTGTTTTGGAGCATTGAGTCATCCAGGAGATCTTTGATCTTCCATGACTGTCGATGAAGCTCTATAGACATTGCCTGCTTCACTGTGTGATCTGATGGTCTCCGTCTTACGTGCCCATACCATCTCAACTCTGTTTCTATCTGTTCGGCAAATTTCACAGATGACATAATATACTTTACTAAATACAGGGCGGCAAAACCTAACTGAGAGGCGTCACTGAATCCTGCGAAGAACAGATGACTTGTGCTCACCTTGTTTATATCTAGGGATATTTATTGTTCGAAGAGAAGTTTTAATGAAAACTGAGTTACCTTCAAATTTTTAGTAAAAATGCAAAAAAAATTGTCGGTTCGGCGGCATAGGGCCTGAGAAAACAGATTTAAATTTCGACCCGAGCCTTACGATTTGCCATAAACATTATGGTTTTTTCCACAAGGCTGCTTTAAGCAGATTTTTTTATTGATTCCTATAAAATTTACCATTGTTTTAGTAAGATTCCAAAATTTCAGTCGGTTTCGGCAGCGTAGGGCCTGAGAAAACGGCAATTAAAAATCTACCCTTACAATTCACCCATAAAAATTGTTTAATGTTACTTTTTGCAGATTTTTTTACTAATTCCTGTTAAGATGAAGCCATAGTAAATAATGCAAAATCATACAAAATCATACGTTTTTGTTTTGAAAATTTAATCACTTAGAAGTATTATAGATGCTTCAATTAAATACTACGTGTAGAACATATCTTTGTGCTTAAAAATATCGGTCATTTTTTTTATAAGTCTTTTAATAAGCCTATAAAAAAATAAAGTATAAGGTCTATAAAAAACACTTTCAAGTCCAAACTCTCCTATTTATGAACCCTTTTTCGGGTATGATTTTATTGTATAATGTGGCAAATTCAGTTTATTATATAATGATCGCAAAAAAAAATTATATTTACGCCCGAATTTCACAAAATAAAATAAAATATGCATTTTTCGCTTTGTTTCGCTAACGTGAGTAAATACAGATAAAGTGGGAGGAATTCGGCAAAATAAAATGAACCTTATGTGTCCCGCATAAGCATTATACGCCAGCATCATAGATTCCGGTCAGTCTCCGCCTTTATCTCGGGGCGGTTGGTTGTCCTTTACTTAGTGTCGCTCTATTCCGTGAAACCCTTTAAAACTTTCAACTTCTTTCGTGCTTTTGATTTTTAAACTTCCTTGTGAATATATTATATAAGTACAATGGGTAACAAAGCAAATAAAAAACTGGGTAAGCTCAGTGGTCTGAAGAAAAGAAAAATCCACGCTGGAATGTTTTGGTAAGTTCTAATTATCATTTTTTTAATCACAATTAGGTACGTAGTAAAATTCTGCAAGAAATATTTGTCTATTTTATTATATTATAAATCAAACATTTATTTGAATGCTAACACAAGTTTCATTAATTATCTAAATATATGTGAATCATTATACTATAATTTAAACAAAAATAATAGAACAATAATTGGTTTGATTTGAATGATATAATTATAGGCAGGTATTGGAGGTGAAATAGTCTACATCTTTGAATGTTTTACAGATACGTCCCATTAATTACGTCATTCTTATTTTACCAATGTATGTAAATGTTTTTTACAGGCCTTTACGAAATCTACAAATACAAAAACAACTCACTAATACCACAGAGAGAGAATTTCAAACCATCAATGAAAATGTGTAAGTTGTTTGAATGTACCTAATAAGTTACTTATTTATTTTGTACTTTGTAATTTCGTTGATTTATGCAATTTTAAAAACAACCACAAAATAATGTCCTTTGCCCAAAATAGTTAAATAAATCTTTGTTGAATTGAAACCAATTTTAAAGCTCGCGCGCTTTTCGTATTATCTACTTGCCGCACAGTGCTTAATTTTATGAACATAAATTATTTAATATTTATTTATTTGTTTTATTTTCCATATAAAATAAATGAATTTCACTTACTGAAGAATACGATTTACGTTTATAATAATAATTATTATTTTCATCCTTAATGCTATTTTTAAAATTCCGCTTTTATATTGATGTAATTATTTTTGCATTGTCACTGTCAGTGAACAAAACTGTGATTCAAATCCATATAGAAGAGAGGTTTTTAAAAACCCTTTTGCCAAGTTCCTGGGAATCAAACCTTCCGAGGGAATTATAACAATAATTATTTTTGCTTAATACCTAAACTTAAATGTACCTTTATTTTTGTCATTTTTAATGTCGTCTTATGATGAATAACTATTGTTGAACTTTGTGTTTTTTTTTATTGTAAATATCGAATGAAATGTATTCGAAGGTAATAAAATATGTTTTTAATTGCATATCGAATGTGATAAGGAGAACATTTCACTACCACACAATCCCAATTAAAAGCAAAGCTTGTTATTCGGGGAGATAGAACACACGGATGTCGAAAATCATTCTCTTGTAGTGAGTTAACTATTTTAATTTTATATCCGATTACCTCTGCGTTTGTTAATATCGTACAAGAGTCCCAAATGCCCGGAGCCGGCGAGACTGTCGCATCTCCAATTGGGGTACGCTGTTCGGCAAATGGGTGGGTAAGTGGGAAGTGAAAGGAGATGGGAAGAGTAGGGTGCGGAAGTACCGGTCCATTTAGATCTATTCACCAAACAGCTCCGTAGCATAGCATTGCTCCAGGCGGTTGTGAGCAGTTGGGATTTGTGTACGGTATTCACATCATTTTATGTACATATAAAAAAATTATATATATATATATATATATATATAATTAATATATATATATATAAACACAATGCTACCCAGCCCTTCGGAATAATGACAACATAACAATTAAGAATTCTAACTTTTGCCTTATTGACTCCATATTTATTATAAGCTTGTATGATTTACGAAATTCCCCGTATTTTCAATGTTTACTTTAGAAATGACTGGAATAACCAGAACCATTTAAAAAATCATACCTGACCTGTTTCTGATCTATTGTCGGCTTACCGCTAGACGGGAAAATACCGAGTGATTTAAAATCTACCCTTTTAAAATAAGCAGTGATTTATAGATGTAAGAAGTCAAAAAATTATAGGTCGTAATTAAAATGGCAATAACGATTTATCACTAGGCCATCAATATGAAATAAATTGTATCTAATAGACACTTTCCAAGATTATACTTTTAAATGGTATAGATGGTATTATTTAGATCAGCGGTCGTCACACTTTTCTGGTCAAGGGCCACATAGGACAATGTGAGGTATCACCGCGGGCCGCATACTTATGATTTCGGGGGAGGGGGGGGGGTTGTACCTTTAGCCAGTTAAAAAGGCAATTATTTTGTATTTAAGTACCGGGTTGCTACTTCCTTCCTTCTTGTGTTCATGATATAGTGTCAATTCTTAATAATAATAATAATACACGTAGAATCATATTAAATTTTTAAAAAAATTGTTTGTATCTGTAATGGAATCTTTCAGTTCAATTTTCATCCACTTCCCGAAATATCGAAATGTGTGAATTTTCGCACATGTGATAAAAATTATAACTATACATACAATAACAAAAATTAACCGATATTAAAGTTTATTTTGCTGTGTTAGTACGTGATAAGCGTGTTTTTTTTTTGGTATTTTTTGACCATATTTTTTTACCTACCTACAACCTCACCGTGCCATCTCTACGCCCTCTAATTTTCACTGGGTCTTCTGCTACGCCCCTGAAAGTCTTAAACGACAATATAATTAATTGTAAAAAACGGATAATATATTTAATTGTACATGAAAAAAATATATTTAAAAAGAAAACGGCGGATATTTGTGCGGGCCGCAAAAAACCGGAGAGTATAATTGTACATGAAAAAAAATATATATTTAAAAAGAAAACGGCAAATATTTGAGCGGTCCGCAAAAAAACGGATAGTAGGTATAATTAAAAATATATATCAAAACAGAAAACGGCATATTTTTGTGCGGGCCTCAAAAACGGATAGTATAATTAATTGTACATGAAAAAAATATATATGTTTAAAAAGAAAACGGCAGATATTTGTGTATAATTAATTGTACAGGAAAAAGATATATATTTAAAAAGAAAACGGCAGATATTTGTGCGGGCCGCAAAAAACGGATAGTATATTTGTACTTGAAAAAAAAATTAGAGAGAAACGCCAGATATTTGTGCGGGCCGCACAAATATCCGTCACGGGCCGCATGCGGCCCGCGGGCCGCAGTTTGACGACCACGGATTTAGATGTTTCATTGATAATTCATTTAATTTTTTGGAAATTTATTTAATGATTAAGATTTTGGTACATGACGATTATTTTGATACAATAGTGGTGTTAGCACGGCGTTTTGTTTTCATTAAACATTCAATTATATCTATATTTTAAAAAATATGTTTACATTTTAAAATTATATGTAGGTGCATAATTTATAGCATATTATTTTTTAGTCTTTAAATACAGAGTGTCCGGGGTAAAGTGCATTAACTTCGGGAGGTGATTCTACATGATGGTAGGAGTAAAAAAGATTAATAACTTTTTTCGAAATTCCAACATTTTTTTTCCCATACAAAAATATCTACCTACTAAAAATCCTTAGTGTGAGGTACGATCTTACTTGCCGGGAGCCTGCCGGGCGCGATCGTGGCAACAATAAATGGTGGTGACTGGCCCGTATCGTAACAGTGGAAAATAATAAAGCTGGCCGCGCACGCCGGTCAAATTTAACGTTTTTACCACAAAACTACCCCTAAAAGTTGGAATTTCGAAAAAAGTTGTTAATCTTTTTTACTTACAATATCATGTAGAATTACCTCCCAAAGTTAATGCACTTTACCCCCGGACACCCTGTATATTTTAATTGCGTGTAACAGTAACAGAAAGTGCTACAATCTTAATTATTTATTCTAGATCGAAACTGCACCTTCTGCTGAAGAGGACTTCAACATAAGTGGACGCCGATAGTCGACGTGATGTTCCTGATTGATCAGTTAAAAAAATAAAATAATTAGGATTTTTTTTTTTTTACAGTGAATACCGCACAAGAATCTCAACTGCTCCCGTCTGGAGCCAGTGAGACTATGGCATCCCCGATTGGGGTATGTTGTGAAGCTGAAGGTAGTGGGGAGGGGAAGGAGGTGGGGAAGAGGAAGGTTGGGAAGTACCTGGCTATTCAGATCTCGTCACCAAACACGGCTAAAGCCATTTTCAAGCAACGTTTCAATTCTGAATGGTGGTCTTACACCAGGGCGATACTGATAGTATCTTCCACTCTGGAACATGCCGCAAATATACTATATATTATTTTAAATGAATTAATTGTGAAATAACACAAATTAATCAAATAAAATTTATTTGCGCATGCCGGGTTCGAACTCGCGACCTCCGGATTGTGAGTCAAGAGTCTTACCCACTGGACTACGGAGGTCGTCAAAGGATAGGTCGTAGGATGCAGCAATGAAAATTTATAAGTTGTAGCTGAAAGGAGGCGTGGTCTGTCATCGAAAATAACATTTAGGTGTAATTTTTGTAACGGTATTTTCCCAATTGCGACCAATTTGGGAGGCGGGAATGGGTACCGCCACCCCGGGAACTTTTATTGGATAACCAACACCTCTGCCATAGGTCACCCCAAGTGGTTCGCTACGTTTGGTGATTTAGCAGGGGTGCCCGGGTTCATGGGGTGAGGCGGATGACCAGGATATACTGAACCCCAGATTCCTACCCACCCCTTAAACCTTTTTCCTTCCCAGAACTCTCCTCTCCTTCCTTTCCTTAAAAAAAACCCTCCACATAGCATCCCCAAAGATGACATAGGCCCTGGGGGAAATTATTTTTCTCAGGGCCTCCTGTGTGGAGCTCATGAAAAAAAAATCGTAATAATGTAAAACTGAATAATTTCAGAAAACTTAAAACTTGACTATTTTAACTTCGCACGTTTGACAGTTCGCGCGTTTGATGAAATTGAATTTAGCAGGCAGCAGTTTTTTTCGTAAAAAAAGAATTGTCTATTGATTTTTTAAATTACAGATAATATTTTAAATAGGTAACTATGTTAGGTACCAGATTTGATTGATTGTTCTTATAATATAAAAAATGAATATTTGTAATATGTAAAAAATGAAAATTTGAATAAAAAAATTGTAATAGCTGGCACGCGAGTTGTTTTAAAACTGAATGTACTGGGACTGAATATACGGAACGCGGGAGGGGGTTTGGCGGGACGGGAGAGCGGAAGAGGGGTGAGGGTAGGCGGGGAAGGTAGAAGGGGGACACGGGAGGGGAAGGGGATGCGGTAGGGGGACGGGGACGCATGGGAAAGGACATGCAGGGAGAAACAATTTATTTCTTTGAATATGCCATTGAGACGCATGCCTGGAACTAGCTAGTGTTATTAAATTAAAAATTATTATTATCTAACACCTAAGTCCTATACCACAAAACATTACAAGTGGAGCGGAGACGAGATGTGTCTTCTGAGCAATATGATTGGTCAATTTTTGCACGTCTCTGTTTCACTCTGCCCAGCTTTGCTTTTATGGAAGCGCACCCTTACATAAGAGCACTTACGGAAATTTATTGCAACCAAAGGTCCTACCAAAACCAAATGTATTTTGTAATTTGTATTTTGTATTTGAAATTAAAAAATGGTTAAAAAACTGTATTTTGTTTTTTATATTTCAAATACACGACTTGAAAGTATTTTGTGTTTCGCATATTAAATACATGCGAAAAAGTATTTTGTAATTTGTATTTTAATTACAGCAAAGCATGTATTTTGCCCAACCCTGATTATACCTACCTTGAATGTTAGTACCTACCAAAAAAAATTACTTTATAAAAAATAAAAAATTATTTCACTATTTTATTATACAAACCGTAACAATTTCAAGTACCTCCAACAATTGAATTTGGAGTCCCAAAATACTTGGTTCCGTGCAAAGGAGGGCGGTCCGTCTCATTGACAATCCGATGTGACCAACAACTGCCAATCTAATGCACATACAGAATGTAGGCATGCTGAGTGCTAAGTGCTAATGAACTAGCAGCATTGATCCCCTATCCCCTGTGATAGGACTGATAGGTGAATGTACGCAAAATTCGACCGACACGAGCAGAATATCCGTTCACAGTTAATCTTGGTTCACGAGAACGGCTCGTTTCTTCGACTCGTTTTTGTGTAAAAACGACCTACCGGAATCTGTTATACCTGCTTCATAATCCGCAACAATAAATCCATTCCTACAGCCCCTTCTTTAACCCGCCGCACAGCGTTTCCCAACCGGTGTCGATACAGCTTCCCCGTCTTTAATGCAGACAGAGGCGTTCTTCTGACGTTGCATACATGTAAATTACGCATTCTAACAATTAAGCCAACGATACAAGAGTTTTACTGTGTATTTTGATACTCATAAATAATTATTAAATTTAAATAATGTTCGTATTTTTCACAAATGTTAACCTATGTGCGTTTAGGGCGTAAACCGAGAAGTTACGTGTAAGGCGGATCCCTTCTTCTATTGGTTGTAAAGTATTCTGAAGTCTCGTAAGGTATTTTACAATCGCTGCCAATAAACAGGCGCGGCATTTACGATTTCGATTTTTTTCCAAACTAGTGGATCGCCTTTATATCATAGTTTTTAAGTAGATTCTAAAATTGTAATCGGTTCGGCCGCATGCGGCCTGAGAAAACGGCCAATAAAAAAAGATGATTTTTCAAAACATGTTACTTTTTACAGATTTGTTTACTGTTTCCTATAAAAAAACATTATTTTTAGTAAGAACCCAAAGTTTCAGTCGGTTGGGCAATAAGGGGCCTGAGAAAACGGCATTTATAGTTCGACCACAAGCCTTACAATAATGATATGCTCATAAAAATAATGATATTTCCACAAATGTTACTTTTTGCAGAATATCAGAACTTATTTGTTTGTAGTAAATTATTTTATCTATGGTTCGAGGATGTAGGAGTTATTCCTAACTCTCATAATATAAAACTTAAATGTGTCTGAAAAGGTAGGGTTCTGTTAAAATAAAATATGTTTTGTACTCACTTGCGATTTATTAAACACAACACGATTAATTGAGTAAATAACAAAAAAATAATGTAGTGTTGTGTCTCTCTCCGCCTCTGGTCCTCTGGATAGTGGTGGGGAGTATCGACACTTCACAAGGCTTAGTTTTGACAGATTATTAATAAAAAGCAAACAGCGATTGAAAATAATATTATTATTGGTAAACGTGTTTTAAAACTGCCTTTTCCGAAAATGAATAGGCACGGTCAGATCATCAAACAGGTTTTTTATCTAGTTTGTGAAGTTTTAAACTTGTGAAGTTTTAAAGATCCCTTTCGAGAACATGAATAGCTGCAGTAGGAACAAGCATAACCTTTTTCAACGGTATAGGTACCTAATCATATGATGTTTTAAATATTCCTTCTGGGTAAATGAACAGCTACAGTTGGAACATGAAAAAGGTTTTTCTCTAGTATGGGTAAATATGTGACGTTTTAAAGTTCCCCTTTGAGAACATGAATAGCTGCAGTAGGAACATGAAAAAGGTTTTTCTCTAGTATGGGTAAATATGTGACTTTTTAAAGTTCCCTTCAGAGAACACGAATAGCTGCAGTAGGAACAGGCATAAGGTTTTGCCCCGTTATGGATACGCATGTGATGTTTTAAATTTCCCTTTCGAGAAAATGAATAGCTGCAGTAGGAACATGAAAAAGGTTTGTCTCTAGTATGGGTAAATATATGACTTTTTAAATGTTCCTTTAGAGAACACGAATAGCTGCAGTCGGAACATGAAAAAGGTTTTTCTCCAGTATGGGTAAACATGTGACGTTTTAAATTATCCTTTCGGGAAAATGTACAGCTACACTCGGAACATGAAAAAGGTTTTTTTCCAGTATGGGTTAATAAGTGGGTTTTTAAATGTCCCTTTTGAGAAAATGAATAGCTGCAGTAGGAACATGAAAAAGGTTTTTCTCCAGTATGGGTAAGCATGTGACTTTTTAAATTTCCCTTCATAGAACATGAATAGCTGCAGTCAGAACATGAAAAAGGTTTTTCTCCAGTATGGGTAAACATGTGACTTTCTAAAGATCCCTTTTTAGAATTTGAAAAGTTACATAAGGAACATGAAAATGTTATTTTTCGAGAGTGGGAAAGCAGGTGAAGTTTTAAAGTTGCCTTTCGAGAAAATGTTTTGTCGCATTTGGAACATGAAAAAAGTTTTTCTCCAGGTTGCGCATTCATGTCCATTATTTTGTCTGAAAAAGATGGCGGATAAGTATGTGGGTATCTATAATGTAATTAAAAAATTAAAACAAATAGAAATCGATTTTACCTGCAGTCTGGGAAACACTTTCAGAGTGTTCTAAGCATTCCTTTTTAACATCCGGCAGGTCGATGTCTATTTCTGTATAAGGAATTACCTCTCCATCTTCTTCTGTGGGTCCTGGTTCAGCCTTGATGGGAACTGTCTCCATATTAATGCTACCTGGAATAACAAAACAACATATTATATGAAGGATTTCGTTACATTGTGTACGGATCCTTTTAGATATGGAATTATCCATAGCTTCGGTGAGTGGGAACATTTATTCATGAAAAAGAGTTGGCGTAGTTTTTGTTATTTTTATACAATTTTTGAAGTGAAAACTTCTTTAGCACCGTTGCGATTTGAAACTCGATGAAACGAAGAATTGAGACACTAAAAAGAGACAAACAGATGTACGCATCTACAGGATCTAGCCTGCGAGAGAATGAGATAGTATAATCCGTCTCCCCTTTGCGCTGTGCTTCGTAGCCTATCAGTCTCCTCTCTCCACTCTTACCTACTTTAGTTTTCTGAAGGTTTCATTTCTACTGCGTGCGAATTGCACACTCTAATTTTTATTTTATTATTAAGTCTTTTAATAAAAGTAAAGCCCTCAAGAATGGTATCAGGGATTAAGTTTGATCAAATGTGTTCTATCGTATGATTAAATAAATAACACAATCTTATCTGTGGAATGTTTGATGAATAAAATGATTGCAGTGCAGTGTTTCTCAGAAAATGGGTCGTCCCGAGCCACAAAAGTCGGGTCGTTCTCAAAAAAATCTCAAAAGCCGGAATTTCCATTGATTGTTATGTTTTCTCACAAATCTAAAGAATATAAAATTTAATCTGGACTTAAAAAATCGAGACGAACAACGCACTTTGTGCACCTTAACATTTTTGAATAGTTTTTTTATTACTATAAATAAAAACTTCCCTGATTTTTTTCCACATATAAAGGGTGTCCCAAAACTCAAAGTTATCTTTTGGAGGGCTGAACTTATGACGAAGTGGAATATCATACTATGATTTTAATAAATAAGTCGTTAGTTTTCGAAATATTGGCATTTTTACGATTTTTGAAAGTGAAAATCGACACCTTGATTTTGGAACAGTTTTTTAAGTGCCACAGACACAAAATTTCATATTTCAAAGTCGGATTTACATGACGTAAACAATGCGCAACTATCTGCGTAATGTTTTTTTTATGTTTTTTTATTTAGTAACAATACATTTATTATTTTTTATATTTTTATATGAAACATGTTAGGTATAAAAAATATATTCGTAGTCCTCCTCACTAGGAGATCCTGTGCTGAGGGGGACTATGCTTTGGATAAGTTTTCAGCGACTTCTATGGTTTAACTTATTGTTTGGATAAGGTTTTCCAGAAACTTCTATGACGATGTTTTAAGTATACATGTTAGTTCATTTTCCGATAGTTCCTTCAGCCTTCAGCCAACATTTAATGTCCTTAATGTAGCTATTTTTTGTTTTAATTTGTTTGGTACTAAGTGGGAGTTTGTTATATAACTTTACTGCTAAAAATTCTGAACTTCTTATGTAAATTCGGCTTTAGATTCTAATTTTTACTACGCAACTCTGAATAGCCGCAACTAATTGACGGCTTCCATGTTATTGGGGAAAGACTCTCGTTTAGCCATCCAGAGGTCGCGGGTTCAAATCCCTGTGTGCGCAGATAAATTTTATTTGATTTTTTTTTCCTTTATTTTTTCATTTGATACATACAATATTATGAAAATCATAAGAGTAACGGGAAGCCACTAAGGCGCAGCCTGTGTGAAGGTATTATAGTTTATTATTGTACCTAGAAAGAACAAACAGTGGGCAAATAAATCATAAGAGTAACGGGAACCCACTAAGGCGCAGCCTGTGTGAAGGTATTATAGTTTATTATTGTACCTAGAAAGAACAAACAGTGGGCAAATAAATCAAAAACTATCAAAATTGATTGATTGATTTGGGTTTTCACAATTTAATCATTTAAACTGCTGACAAACTACATACCTAAGTAGTTTAGCGGGTTTATATGTAAATAAATAAATAAATAATAATGTAAGGTTTATTTGCGGCACGTTCCAGAGAGGAAGATACTCTCTCTACCACCACCATTTATAGTTGAAACGTTGCTTGAAACGGCTTTAGCCGTGTTTTGTGACTAGATCTGAATAGCCGCATACTTCTCCACCTTTTTCTTCCCCATCTCGTCCGCTACCCCATTTACCGTCAGCCTCACAACATACCCCAATTGGGGATGCCATCGTCTCACTGGCTCCAGACAGCAGCAACTGGGACTCTTGTGAGATATTCACATTAAAAAAGCTCCGGCTATTGATCACAATTTAAAATAAAACTAACCATACTATAAAAAATGTACCACACCAATCTGGCAAGTTATGTAAAAAATTGGTCATTTAGTGTAGTTTTTAAGGTATTTGAAATGACATAACATTTGTTATGATTTACATACTTAAAAAATTGAGTGGGTAGGTAACAAAAGGGAAGTTTGAGGACAACCTGCGCAGGTATTAAGTTTGGGAAATGCTGTTCTTATCTAATCAATATTCAATTCAATAAAAAAAAATTATGATAAATCTTTAAATTTCAGACTCGGCACAAAATTTGGTCCCACGTTTATTTTGTTTGCAAAAATTAAAAACGTAACGAATACAACTCAGCGCTCAGGTGTGAACGGTCTGAAGGGATTGTATGGAGAGCGATATGTGGCGTGCTATGATCTTTTATATTTATATGCTCAATGTGAACGAGCTCTTAGAATTTGAAGAATATATGTTAGCGCTAAGTAGCCTATTATCCAAATATTAAAACAGTGTATATCTGAGAATTAAACCGGAGATTGCGGACGAAATAACATTTGCGATAGGTAGAATAAATTATTTTCGATCAATTGACAAAGATATTAACTGTATTGATGACTAAAGTAGACAATTAGAAGAAATTAAAAAAAATATATTAAAGGAAAGAGTGCTCGAACGAGTAAAGAGATGAAAAAAATTGACAAACAACTCGATCTCAATTTTATCGAACTGGAGAGCCTCATAGGAACTGGTGGAAAGAGTTGTCAATTATATAAACCTAATATTTTATCACTCAAAGATGAGATTAACAATAGATTTATGGTAGAAGCCCTTGTACTGGATATCATGACTCTATTAGACCGTGTTCCCAACAATGTGCTGTATCTAGATGGGGACACGCCTCTGTTGAACGGTAAGTGCTTGCGCAACCACTTAGCTCACGGGAACGCCTTGCTAGACATTCTGCCAACTGATGCTTGGACTGCCGTGTTATTAAATGCTGTGAAACTAACTGAAAGCAAAGACGATTTACTAAACTGTAAGATCGGGAACATTTTAAAATACAATATCAAACAATTGAGATGGAGATATGAGCGGGGCTTATCTATTCTTGACAAACATTTTTTACGAGGGCTTGATGTAAATAAAGCTAGTGGGCCTGACGGAATACCTGCCCTGGTACTGCAAAGGTGCGCTGCAGAAATAGCTCCAATTTTGACGAAGCTTTTTAAACTGTCCCTGAAGACTGGCTCTGTGCCCTCTGGTTGGAAAAAAGCGGTTATCCATCCTATTCCAATGAAGGGTGACCGCTCCAACCCGGCCAACTACCGCCCCATAGCGATCACATCAGTTCTGTCTAAGGTGATGGAACGTGTGATCAACGACAAACTGCTCACATACCTCGAGAGGAATAAAATTATTAACGACCGTCAATACGGATTCCGGCGGAACCGCTCGTGCGGTGATCTTCTCGCGTATGTGACGGATGTTTGGGGGCGATGCCTGGAACGTTTCGGTGAGACCCAAACGGTTGCACTGGACATCTCCAAGGCCTTTGACCGGGTTTGGCACCGAGGACTTGTCAACAAACTGCATTCTTACGGACTTCCCGCATCCTTGTGTACGTGGATTGCCGACTTCTTGAGGGAGAGGTCGATTCAGACGGTAGTCGATGGTTTCTGGATTGGTTCTGTCTCCTACTTTGTTTTTGTTGCACATCAACGACCTTTTGTCATGTGCACCAATTCATTGTTACGCGGATGACAGTACAGTTCATGATAGCTTTTTGTTTGACAAGCCCCCAAAGGGCTCACAAACTCCAACAGCTCGTAAGGCTTTGAAGCAAAGAATGGACGGTTACCTCAAGAGTGTTTTCTCTTGGGGTAAAAATAATCTCGTTGAATTTAATGTTTCAAAGACCCAATCTTGTCTGATTACGTCTAAAAGGGATCGAAATGAAAATCTAGTCTCTTTCAACGGAAGCAATCTTCCGAACAGGCCCTCCATTGATATGCTTGGTGTAACCCTAAGTGACCAGCTCAGGTATGGGGGCTCCATCGAAGCCAGAGTAAAGTTAGCCTCCCAAAAACTGGGCGTACTGTACAGGGCCCGCAGATACTTTAATAGTACACAACTGCTAACCCTGTACAAATCGCAAGTGCGCCCCACGGTTGAATTTGGCAGCCACCTCTGGTCTGGAGCTCCAAAATACCTGAAAAATACCCTCGACTCTGTGCAGAAACGGGCGGTCCGTTTGATAGATTCTCCCATCTTAACAGACGGATTGCAATCTTTAGAGCACAGGCGTCGGGTGGGAATGCTATCCTTGTTCTACCGGTATTACAATGGAAGATGCTCCGAGGAACTAGCATCATTGATCCCTTCGGCACCGGTGCATAGTAGGGAAACACGCCAAACGCGTGCCCAACATTTGTACACAGT
This sequence comes from Limnephilus marmoratus, assembly GCA_917880885.1. Classification (NCBI taxonomy): domain Eukaryota; kingdom Metazoa; phylum Arthropoda; class Insecta; order Trichoptera; family Limnephilidae; genus Limnephilus; species Limnephilus marmoratus. Next base: position 43,021,980 of record OU862928.1, read on the forward strand.
TGACATTTGTCACATGAGAACGGGTCGTTTCTTCGACTCGTTCTTGTGTTCAACAGCTCGGCTGTGGAATGATTTGCCGGCCTCTGTGTTTCCTCCTTCCTACAACATGGGTCTCTTCAAGACCAATGTTCATTCCTTCCTCTCCTTAAAAAGACCCTCCACACAGCATCCCAGATGACATAGACCCTGAGGGAAATTATTTTCCGCAGGGCCTCCTGTGTGGAGTTAATGTAAAAAAAAAAAAAAAAAAACAGAAGGAAACGTGGAAGTCTCTACTTGACGGGAACTTTGAGAATTTTGCAATAGCAATTGTGGGAGGAGCTGATATATATTCAAGAAAGGAAGATTTGTCTTCTACACTGCACCACGCTGCGCGGGGACACAATATTGAGATTATCATATTCCTGATTAAACAGAAAATGATTGGCAGGTGGGGGAGGAGTTGTGGATGGGGGAGGGGGGAGGGGGAACGGGAGGGGGGGAAAAGGGAACTCGGAAGGGTGTGGAGGGGAGGAGGGGAATTCGGGAGGGGGGAGGGGAACTAAAAGCCGCCGGCAGGGCCTCCGCAGGTTTTTAACTGCTAGTCTATATATAAAAATCTGGATTTGTATATGTATGTATGTCCGCTATGCGTCGCTAGATCATTCATCCGATTGCGATGAAACTTTGGGGATTTGATGTGCGCATGCCCGCGATGGTTTCTGTATCCAATAGTTAGCTCTGGCATCATGAAATTACGCATTGCTAAACCGTTCATCCGATTGCGATGAAACTTTGGGGATTTGATGTGCGCATGCCCACGATGGTTTCTCTATAAAATGGTGAGCTCTGGCATCATGAAATTATGCATTGCTAAACCGTTCATCCGATTACAATTAAAATTTGGGCATTTCATGTGCACATGCCCACGATGGTTTCTGTATACAATAGTGAGCTCTGGCAAACAAGGATGTTTTCAGACATATTCAATTACCTTTTCCGTAACTAAAATTTCAATTAAAAAGAGTCAAATAAAATTTTGTAAAAATGTACAACGCAACGTACTAAAGCTGCGGCAGAGAGTGTACTACTATCTAAAATAATTAAAATGTACGCCTTTATGAAACCAAAGATTCCGACTGCAATTTGAAAATAAAATAACAAAAGTTTGGGAATTTTTTATTAATTATTTTTACAATAAACAATAAAAAAGTGAGAAATTTGCCTAATAATAAAATATGTTTTGGTTTTTATTTTAAAACATAAGGTGAGCCATTTTTAAAACTATTTGTACTAAAAAAATTATATTTATTTCGAATTATAAAATCTGAAAGCGTATTTCATCACATTTCATTTTAGTTTTCGAATCCGTTCAGAAATATACCATTTATTTGGATTTCATTGCCAAGCAGAAAATTTTTGACTTTCTGACAAAAGGCTCGAGGCTGGATGAGTTAGTTAAATGTATACGATCGTGACGTCACACGAGACGCATTTCAGTACAATTCATAATTCAAATGTCGGGTAATCTCCAATTGGCCACTTCAATCACATTTTTTTTTAATTTTCCGGTTTAGGCAAATATTCTAAGACATTCTGTATTTTTATTTAATTGTATTTTTGAAACCCTGGCGATTTTTTGAAAATTTCAATCTGAAAAATCAGACCATTTTTTATAAACCGGAAAGACAGGACATAATTTTATGGGGGCGAAAAAACGATAATTACATAGCCGAAAATCATTTAAAAAAAAATAATGTTTTGCCCACGGTTGGCACAGGCGAATAACGAGGCATACCAAAAATATTAAATCTCATAAATATTTTTTTCCTTGATCTATCTTATTGATCATAAATTATAATAATGTCAACATCTATATTACTAAATCAAATGTAATATACTTGTACTTGTAAATTATAATAATAATAAGAATATTATAAAATTTGATTTTGTTAAAATCCGCACCATTATCATTATACCTCTAAAACACGTACGGACAACGTAAAATGTACGGGGTTCTATTCACAACATCTGTCAAAAAGTCAAACCAAATGATACAATCACAGAGAACAAACAATAAATCTAGTGAACGTTAAATGTCAAATTAAAAAATTCGCCTGAAATCAAAGTGATGCCATACATAAAAAATAAATCAGTTTAGAATTTTATAAAATTAATAGGAACATTTTCGGAGACGGGACATTTAGTAAAAAACTCTATCTACACGATTTTTTCTTAGTCGATATGAAATCCATGCAAGTGGCCTATTGGGGTATTTTGTGAGGTTGTAAGTAGGGAGAGAAAGGAGATTGGGAGGAGGAAGGTGGGGAAGTACCTGGCTATTCAGATATAATATCCAAACACGGCTAAAGCCATTTAGATTTTTCATTAGAAAAAGTATGAACGCATATTCTTTCTTAGTGCTATCACAGAAACGAATTATTGAAATCCGCAAGCCTCAACCTAAACTTTGAAATATACGAGGGCTGTCCGTAAAATAAGTTCTCCAAGGTGCTGCGGTCGCGAGGAACGATTTTACATGCAACCTTGCAACACTGGTGTAGCCTGGTCTCCCTTGCCAAATCCCCACCACGCTGCACCCTCTGTGACGCCTAGTCTCGGCGTGGCAGCCGTTCGCGATGGAGCTTCCACTCACCGCACCCGCCAGGTGTGAGTTAATTTGGCGTTAATTTTGTATGTCTATAACCTATATTCGTGGCGATATAAGGCACTCTATGACCACATAAATTTTTTGACTCATGGTTCTTCTTAATTCCTCTAATTTATTCTTGCGTTGAATTTGCAAGATACCTAATTCCAGTATTTCTCTGCTGAAAGTCCACCGTTCAGAATCGAAACGTTGTTAGAAATGGCTTTAGTGGTGTTTGGTGACCAGATCTGAATAGCTAGGTGTTTCCCCACCTTCCTCATCCCCATTTCCTTCCCCTCCCACAACCTTAAGCCTCACAACATAGCCCATTTGGGGATGTTATAGTTTTACTGGCTCCAAACGTTGGAACCAGATGGGATTCTAGCGCGGTACTCATATAAAAATAAATACGTGACATTGAATATGTAGATACAACCTGGAGATTTTGAAAAAGGCCGCTGTTTAAAAAAAGGATAAAAGAAGGGTAATGATGAAATATAATTAGTATAGGTGGACATACTCGTATGTACAGAAGGCACATTAAAACAAGTTTAAACATACAAAAAATCATTATTGATATCAGTAAGTATCGATATATTATTAGTATTTGTATGAGTAAGTATCGAAAAATGATTTGAGTACTATGATATGAGTAGGTATCGATACTTTGATGGTATCGGAACATCCCTAATTGGGAGGAGGAAGGTGGGGTAATACCTGGCTATTCAGATATAATAACCAAACATGGCTAAAGCCATTTCAAGCAACGTTTCAATTCTGAATGGTGGTCTTACACCAGGGCGATACTGAGAGTATCTTCTACTCTGGAACGTGCCGCAAATAAACCTTATATTATTTTAACTTATTAAATTGTGGAAACACAAATAAAATCAAATAAAATTTATCTGCGCACGCCGGGATTTGAACCCGTGACCTCAGGATCGCTAGTCGAGAGCCTTACCCTTCAACCACAAAAGCTGTCATTTATAAATAACATCAAATTTTATTGTAGGGGATTTCAATATTGATGAAAATTTTCAAAATATTCCCCAAAAATATGCACCCATGAATTACATATAATATACCTATCGATCATTCTGTTGATTAGTCAGGCATCTCCGAAAAATCCAAATTTGATTTGAGAATGCAGTTATATGTAAAAGTGCACCCTCTATCTCCATGGCCGCCAGCGTCCTGGATATTTGTGCATGGATATTTGTGCGGCCCGCACATATTTTTTTTTCAAGCACAATTATACTATCCGTTTTTTTGCGGCCCGCACAAATATCTGCATTTTCTTTTTAAATATATTTTTTTTCATGTACAATTATACTTTTTTGTTATTTGTTTATAGGGTGTTATGCCGTGTTGCGCTACCTCCTCCTTTAGTCAACGTTTCGGACAGCATTACAGTGTCCATCATCAGGGCAGATGTGATCACACTGTAACGCTGTCCACGTTGGCTAAAGGAGGAGGTAGCGCAACATGGCATAACACCCCAAAAACCAATAACAAAAATACTTTTGGCCGTGAAAATCTAAAATCATATCTACAATTATACTATCCGGTTTTTTGCGGCCCGCACAAATATCTGCCGTTTTCTTTTTAAATACATAAGTGTGCGGCCCGCGGTGATACATCCCTTGTCCTATGTGGCCCTTGATCAGAAAAGTGTGACGACCGCTGCTCTATCTGATACAATACTCAGATTACTCATAAACACCACAAAATCAATTATAACATCGTCACAGAAACTTGTAATGAATTAAACTCTCTAGCATATTTCAAAATGTCGTACTAATGTACCGGACCTTTATGCCTCCCGGTGTTATTCTACAGCTCATTTAATATGGTGAGCATTGGAATATTGATTTCTTCATTATCTCAAAACCTAGTATTTGGAGATGTCTGACTTATCAACTGACGATCTATAAGCGCAACAAAACTTACTAGTTGGCTGAAGACTCTCGGAATACTCCAAACATTCCTTCTTTACATCCAGGAGGCTGATTTCAATATCCATATACGGCATTTTCTCTGGAACTTCTTCCTGGAACCCAACTTCTGTCTTGATGGAAAAATTCTCAGCTTCGGGAATATTCATGACACTGCTGTTTCTAATTTATTGGGCTCGGCTCAAAATAAAGTTAACCTGTAACTAGACATTTAATAATAATTAGTGGAGTGTGAGTGAGTTTTTTTTTACATTAACTCCACACAGGAGGCCCTGAGGAAAATAATTTCCATCAAGGCCTATGTCATCTTTGAAGATGTTGTGTGGAGGGCTTTCTGAGGAGAGGAAGGAGTTATAGGAGGGACAAGTTGTAGAAACGATCAATTCTCATGTGACAAATGTCAACCATATACATAAGTTGGGCGCGTGTTTGGTGTGTTTCCCGCACCGGTGCCGAGGGGATCAATGACGCTAATTCCTAGGAGCATCTTCCATTGTCATACTGATAGAAAAACGACAGCGTTCCCCTTGACGCCTGTGCTCTAAAGATTGCAATCCGTTTGTTGATATGGGGGAGAATCTATCAAACGAACCACCCGTTTCTGTACAGAGTCGAGGTTTTGTTTTAGGTATTTTGGGGCTCCAGACCAGAGACGGCTACCAACTTTAACTGTGGGTTGCACTTGCGATATGTACAAGGTTACCAGTTGTGTACTATTAAAGCATCTGCGGGCCTTGTACAGTACGCCCAGTTTGTGGGAGGCTAACTTAACTCTGGCTTCGATGGAGCCCCCATATCTGAGCTGGTCACTTAGAGTTACACCAAGCATATCAATGGAGGGCCTGTTAAGAAGATTGCATCCGTTGAGACAAGAGTGAGGTAGATGATGCTAAGAGACTAGAGACTAGAGTGAGATAGATGATGCAAGATGAGAGGGCGAATATGTGTGCGCAAGTTGGAATAAATGGCCATCGCTAATTTGGGTTTTAAGGGTGACAGGTCAGGAGTGTGTCGTATATTAAGGAGCACCTAACGATGGGCACATCGTTACTGAAGACCTCTCAGACCAAGGGCGGATTTAAGGAGTAGGGCACGGTGGCACGTGGCCCCCCCTAGATGGTATTTTTGTGTACTGTGGAGATTCCATCACAGTACATACTTAGAAGCAAAAACTATCTTTATTAAACATTTCATTTTCTATTGTTTTGACACTTTTAAACCTTCCAATACATACTTGAACTTGTAGAAATAAAAGTATTTGTTGATTTTTTGCCCGTCCGCTCCTTGTCCCCCTCCCAGAAAAAAATCCTGGATTCGCCCTTATCTCAGACGATGGTAATATTGAACGACAAGTATCAGTTACTGTCTGTGCCTAAAAGTGCGGCGGCTTGTGTAACATTTACCGAAATTTTGAATGCAATATTTTGCATCAAATGCAAAAAATCGGCTTTTACATTGAGATTAGAAAGGATTTGGCCGATAGGTAACAGAATCGAAGGATGCTCATTTTCAGAAAACTTAAATAAGTATAAGTAAGTACTAGTTTTAAAAGAAAGACATACTACGAAAACAACTATCTTTTAATTTTTAACATCTCGTAAGTCTCTCAGCTTATCAAACTGATTTTATAAGCTGTGAGAAGACGGGAAGTTTGCGTGGACTGGATTAGACCTGTCAAAAAACTCGCGAAAGAACAGCTTCTGTAACTTGCTATAAATTACATTTAAGTGACTTTTGGTGTCGTTTACGTTGGTAATTTGGCCACAAACCGCTTACGTGAGCGATTTACGGGAAAAAAACTTACGGAAAAGCTAGCCTTAGTCAACCTATTCACAAGGCGGAAGGCGGAGGTCAATTCCAGTGTTCCAGTCATTAGAAAAGTAGGAGCGTTTGAATATTGATATAAAAATGTGATGATTATCAATAAATAAAAAAGAAAAATAAATATTATTACCTATTTTATTATTATATACCGGTGATAAAATAATAAATCAAGCAAAGGAGACGGGCGAGACGGGAGACGCCAAATTTGACAGTTTGACAGTGACAATTCAGTGTTGCCAATGCTTATTGATGCTTATGTTCTAAAATAGCCGCAATAAATGTTCAAAATCCCCAAATTGGGGAGAGCAAAATATCAAATTCCCCGCAAATTCCCCACAAGTTTCCTCATAATTCTAAAACTAACTAACTAACCATCACGCCGTTTCCCCGCAGGGGTAGGCAGAGAGGACGGACCGCCAAACAACCCGGTCTTGGCACACATTCCTTGCCTCGTTTACATTCATACAACGTCTCATACATTCTCTTCTATTATTCTGACTCTTGACATGGCCCGACTCAAGTATCTGATTCACTTGGTCGTGCCATGTCTTTCTTGAGCGTCCTCGACTTCTTCTACCGTTCACATCTGCGTCATATATTCTCCTTACACTCCTTTCCTCGTTCATTCGCTCTACATGCCCAAACCATCGGAGCGTTCCTTTCTTGATCTTACTCATCACGCTTACATCATAATTCTACCTCCAAAATAAAACTAAATTCTATTGAAAATAGCATTTTTTATTTATGAAAATTGATTAAACATATTATTACATACCATGATGACATGACATTTAAAAAAAATCAATTCGGTGTGCCGATAAATTGTCTGGTAGGAAAAAAAGACACATAAATAAATTTTTGTTATTTGTTTTTGGGGTTTATGCCGTGTTGCTCTACCTCCTCCTTTAGCCAATATAAATTGGTAATATAATCATACATACGGTGTGCCAGGTAGTGCTAGGAGAAAAAAAACTGAAAAAGACGAGTAATTTAAATGAAACAAAAAAGAGTTAGTTGAAGAAAAGAAGATAAAGTAGCATTTTAGTGTTTCAATATAATTTTAACCCAATTTAAAAATTAATTTTGGTTTTTAAACAGTGAAGTAAAGTTAATTATTAAGCAATTTACACAATTACAAGACTTTATCAACAACATGAATGTAATGAATTATTAACAAAGCATAATATAGGTGATGTAAAATGATAACCTCCTTTCATCAATTACTGCATCATGCTTTTTTTATTAACATTTTGTTTGAAAGATTAAACTTCAAACTTCCTCCTTCTTTTTCAATCCCTTCTCGAGGAGCCATGAATGTTACCACAGTATTTGTATGAAGGCGATTTCTATTTTCTGTTTCCAAATTTTTAAGAACACTGAATTTCATCTCAACGGAAGCGTTGGAAAACGGCAACACGAGCAATAAACTTCAAGAGATTCCGACACTATCTAATAATCATTTAAATCTATGAAGCAGTTCTTACTTCTTATTTAACCATAGTTAATATATTACAGTTATGTACATATTTTTTTAGATATTCATATAACTGATTAAATTTTTAATAAAAAAAGTCCGCGATAGCCCATAGGTACCTAAAATATTTCTATCTGCCTGAAATTTGTGTTTTAAAAATGATCTTCGCAAAGCTAGTAATTTCGTTACCGCGAACTTGCTGGAAAACAAATTAGCTCCACGCAGACCAACTAAAGGTACAAACTAATGCTACTTGCGATCTTTTAACTGCGAGATAAAGGACTTTCTTTTTGATAAATGTCCTCGTAAACCAATATTTATGGTTCCGGTGTCATTTTTAAGACCTACACGCCCTGTCTAGATATACTTGGTCGAAGGATCTGACAGTTAAATAAAATAGTTGGACCGGTAGGACTATTAGCGAACCTAGCGGCCAAAATCGTGCGAAAACGGCCCATTATGCCGGCGGCTCATATCAAACTACACGGGTGGCGGTTTCCCGCCATGCTATCGAGCGATTCTACCGCCGCGGGAAACCGCCCGATCCTTATGCAATCGCGGGAAACCGCCCGTGTAGTTTGAAGTGGCGGTTACCCGCGGCGGGAGAACCGCTGCATGTGGCGGGCGAGAACCGCTCGTGTAGTTTGCGCCATACAACGCTCATAGTAAATTGTGTCTGCTGCTGTTTCCCGCGGCGGGAGAACCGCTCGTGTAGTTTGCGCCTAAGTTTGCTTTATATTTTTTGCTGACAGCGATTAAAACTCCACAAACTCTGCTTCTAGGACTTGTCAATGTATTTCTGTGCACATTGTGATTTATAAAACCTAATTCACTAGAATGAATATTTGGCTCTAACCACGTTTCGGAAAGTAGTACAAAGTCATGCCCAAACATTGGTAGTGTAGACTGAAATAAACTTAATTTTGTTTTAAGGCCTCTGACATTCTGGTAGTACATTTTTAATTCGTTTAGTTTTATCCTACGACCTCTGTTTTCCTGATTTGACTCGAAAAACTGGTCATTGAGAAAAACTGGTGGGAGGAATGCAGATCCCGCCAATGTCTGGAAATTAAATAAAAAGGCACTTTCTAGATGAGAAAAGTGTGGAAAAGCTGAATAAAACAAAAATTAAGGCGCGCTCGGCAAAATTGAGGGAGATACAACCGTTCAAAGTATTTAAAATTTCACTTCGCGAACTGATATTGACAGTCCGCCCGCCATTTTGTTATAACCTAATACGCTAAACATGGTTTGTGATTAGGGCTGCCACCTCTCCGGGTTTGACCCGGAGTCTCCGGGTTTGCATGGTGCATGTCCGGGCTCCGGGTTTAACATCGATATCTCCGGGTCAAACCGGGCGGTGGCAGCGAAGCGACAAACGACCATCACGACGCGGAGCGCGTCACTGTCTAACTGCGTGCGGCGTGCGGTACTTCGGCGAGCGGTGAGTCGGCGGGCGCCGAGCGATTTCCCTTTAATGGGAAATTTGTGGACAGACGAGCGGAACTCCACCCACGCGGAACTGCTTGTCAGTGGACAAGGTGAAGGCAGAGTTAATTGTGAAGAATTTACGCACAAATAGTCCATTAACAATTACAATATGAATTGCCAAGAAGTTTTTGAAGAAACCTGAGCAAGAAAAAATGCTTAAACAATCCTTTCAAAATGAAAAATATGGTTTTAAGTGTCAAGCTGGTCCGTCAGATTAGTACTAGCTAGGTCATTTATATTAAAAAAAAAACATAACAAATGTTTATTTACCATGACATTTTGCCTTAATTAAATAATTCATACTAAAAATGAATTGATGAATTTTTTTTGTTCGTCTGGGTTTAGAGACATTTCTTTGCGTATTTGAAAAGTAATAAAATCACAAAAAATATAAATCCGTATACAACGCCATCTCTGATACAGAGAAAGCCAGAAACAAAACACTGGAAAAAGTGAACATGGCGTTGTACGCATTATCATTTGACAGCTGATTCAGTTGCGCATCGATAATTGCTTCGTCAAGTAATTTGGAATTGTAATTACTTCATTAAGTAATTTACAATCCAATGAATTTAATTCAGCTAATAAGTTAACACCACATTTATTGCTTCTATGGCGGTACGAAGTTCGCCGGGTCAGCTAGTTGCATATAAAAATGGAGAGGTATGATGAGAAATAGTGTTTGTTTATGATAATATTTATTTGTAATAAATGTAATCTTTGTTTATGAATATAACTCTACGATTTGGGCTCCACACTACAATATCCATATTCAAGCGATTGAAAAAGTCCAGCATAGATTCCTTAGGTATATTAATTTTAAATTAGGTATTCCAAGAGAATCCGTGGACTATAATTTGTTATTGAACTGGACTAATCTCGTAAATTTATCAGATCGCAGAAAAATCTGTGATCTATTAATATTATATAAAATAATTCACTCGGTCTTGGATACCCCTGATTTAATAGAACTAATACGATTTCATTGCCCTGGTCGCGCTAACAATAGACTGACTCTACCGTTCTACTATAATAACACACATACATTATCGCATTATTACTCACCAATCAGTCGATTACACATTTTGGGAAATGAATATGCTAACATCGGCGACATTTATTTCTTAAAATTAGCGCAATATAAACATGCACTCAAAAATTATTTTTCCATAATGTAACTTTATATACGCAATATGGACATGTTGAAATGAAATGTTGATATTTCTCATTGTTCTTTTTTGTTATTTTTTGTTGTGATACACAAAATAATTGTATGTTATTTTGAAGTTTCAGTTTTTAAGTTTTTTATTTTTTCCATAATGTAACTTTATATACGCAATATGGACATGTTGAAATGAAATGATGATATTTCTCATTGTTCTTTTTTGTTGTGATACATAAAATAATTGTATGTTATTTTTAAGTTTAAAACTATTATTATGTAATGATATTATTTTTCTTACTTTTGTACTGGAGGCGTCTACTAATATCTACAGGAATTCCAAAAACTGAAAAAATCGAATTAATATCTATGAGAATCAAAGTGTTGACGAATATCTACAGCTCAAACTGTTGATTAATATCTATGAGAACCAGAGTGTTGACGAATATCTACAGCACTGGCAGAGGTTGGATTTGCAATTATGTATAGCATATTGGAATAACGTAATATTGCGTATGAAGTTTAAAAAACTTAATTTATGTAAGTTTGTACGTAAAAATCCCTAATATCGGACTATTGTACATATTTAGCTGATTAGTCCAACCTACGCTCTGTAGATATTAGTTCAACCTACGCTCTGTAGATATTAGTCAACACTCTGAAGTTTGTAGATATTAATTCAACATAATATGAGCTGTAGATATTCGTCAGACATACAGGCTGTAGATATTAGTATCTGGAGTCTTTGTACTCTATTATATGTTTATTTACAAAAGGCAGTATAGCCGTTTATGTATTTAAAATAAAAAAAAAAATAAAAAAAAAAATTATTTGTAAAAAATATAATCTTTTCTACCACCAAGTCAATAGTTATGGTTTTTAAACCGAAAAATGAAATCGTCCAAACACCCTCAGTATGGCTAGATGAAAGGAAAATGAATGTTAATCACAGCGTTAAATACCTAGGACATGTCACCACAGACGACCTTAAGGATATCGAGGATATGGAAAGGCAGAGAAGAGCAATATCAGTTAGAGCGGGTATGCTGTCAAGACGTTTTTACTCCTGCAGCCCCAAAGTAAAAAGAATACTGTTCAACGCTTTCTGTACCTCGCTATACACATCAGAACTGTGGGTTGACTACACTGCAACCCAATGGCATAAGTTAAAGGTTGCTTACAATAACGCCTATCGTCAACTTTTCTGCCTACCGAGATACTGCAGTGCTACGGAAATGTTCCTGGAGGGACGAGTACATACTTTCCGTGCACTTCTCCGCCACCGCATGGGAAGTTCATGGCGCAGACTGCGCTCATCACCGCCATGAGTGCCTGGATGGAATCTCCCCTGATGACCCTCTGGAGACGGGAGACGATGAAATACCCTCCGTAAACGGCTATTTACGTTCATTTTAGTGTTTGATATATACATCATTTTTTTCTCAGTTTCATTTATCATGCTTATTTTTAATTTATGTGTTGTTATTTACTTTTTTACCTTAACTTATTATTTATCTTTTTTTGTTATTTCAAAATATGGAATGTATTGCATTGCACTTCCCCTGCATACATTCTGGAATAAACTTCTATTATTATTATTTTCTTAGAATAGCAAGATATATATTGCTAATTCCCGTAATTTTAGTTGCCGAAACGACCAGCACAAGTCCATCTAGCACACTAGTCTAATGGTGAATGAGACGGGTTAAAAGGGAAATACGTAAATTCTGAAGACAGAGCGAGCATGCTAATGTTAAAAGACATTGATATGAACAGACGTAAGCGACTATTTTGAATATATGTATATATTTTTTTTTCTGGGAACGCGCATATTACATAAAAACAGTATTGGTATTAAATTAGATAACTTAGAAGCTTTAGAAATTAGAAAATCATTAAATACCAGTAGGTACAAGGCCGTAGCCAGGGGGGGGATCAAGGGGGATTGATCCCCCCCCGAAATCGACTGTACGGTGTAAGGCCGTAGCCAGGGGGGGAATCAAGGGGGATTGATCCCCCCCCGAAATCGACTGTACGGTGCGCCCGCGCCGCGGGTGCGCACGATTTAATAATTTATGACCTGTACCACACGCCACACGCAGCTATAAAATAATATTTTTTATGTAGCAAAATAATAAAATAATATTTATTATGTAGCTAGGCGTATTTAGACATATCGGTCGCCGTACATTCCCAATGGCAATGGGCAAGGCCGTAGCGAGGGGGGGATCAGGGGGGTTTGATCCCCCCCGAAATCTAATAAAGCACACTGAAAATACAATGTTAAACGCTACCGATGCCCGATTGTACAAAATTAACTTATTGCAATTTGTGGTGAAATTGTCTTTGCACCAAAAAAATTGGTGCAAAGACTGAATTCTGCAAAATGTTTTTCAGTCCTTGTTGATGGAACTACTGATGTTTCACTACAAGACAAGAACAGATGTCCATCTGTGTGAGATATGCAGAGCTAAAAGATAATCAGCCTTACTAAAAAACCCCGTGAAAATTTTATTCAATTGATAAACGAGCGTGTATCTGAAAACATTTCTAATTAAAAAAATATTCGTGGAAAGAAATATACATTGCCTACCCGACAGCGTAGTTTATCTCATGTGTACGACTGTTTTGTTAATGATTTCTGAACGAATTTTGGAGTATAAAGATCTTAATTTTGGAAAGTAAAGATCCCAAAATGTAAATTTGAATTTTTATGCAACCTATAAAACAATTTTCTGACAGTTCAACTTTCAAAGTACGATTATTGCGCTAATAACTTGACTACAACTGACGAAAAAACACGGTAAATATATCAATTATATGAAAGAAGAGTGAATTGGTCACTATAATAAAAATCATTTAGTAAAATCACAATATTTCAGAACAAAATTTTCGACATCCCGCCATGAAAAAAACCAAACTATTTTTTCGGCGCGGGCATTTACAAACATTTAAAAAATCTTGGTGACACTGCCTGTTTCCACATGTACCCCTGACATGACTGTCTCTTTTCTGAAACGGCTCAGAAATTCCAGGAAAGACTAAACGGTTTGGCGTTAATGTCAATCCACCAATGGAAAAACGTTCAAATGATATTGTATGTTCTTACAATATCATTTTAACGTTATTGTTGTAAAGTCAACTGTTGAGGAATTACTTTGACAAAACCAAATTTTGGCGCCTTCAATCCCAGATGGCGGCCCGAGCTCTACCCCCCCCCCCCCCCCCCCTCCCCCCTCCCAAAGATCGAAAACTTGACCTTTTGCAAGTAAAGGCCTATTTTACCCCCCACTGACTGGACTATAAACACTGTTTCACCAAACAAAACCCCCCCCGAAATTTTTCTCTGGCTACGGCCTTGAGTAGGTATGTCAGAATTCCTACTTAATAATCAAATTAATTTATCCAATAAAAAAATACACCCTATAGCCCTATCTTTAACTTGTTTCCTACAATCCATCCCAGCCCATGTGTGTTATATTATTATTCTGAGCAAGGGCGGATCCAGGATTGGTTTCTGGGGGGGGGGGGGGGGGGGGGGGCACAAGGGGCGGAAGGTTACAAGTTCAAGTATATATAGGAAGATTTATGAAAGTGTCAAAACAATAGAAAAATTAAATGTTTAATAAAGACAGTTTCTGCTTCTAAGTATGTACCTACTGTGATGGAATCTCCACAGTACACAAAAATACCGTCTGAGGGGGGGGGGCACGTGCCTATGATTCTGAGGTCCTTAATCTCAACATAGGTATACCCTAGTGAGACAGGCATCGAATAACGTAATGTAAACATACCTTTATAGATAAATAAATAAATATTAAATTATCATTGTTCTAAATATTGTCCTTTATATTATAAATGCAGAATACATCAAACTTTTATTATTTAATTGAATCCCGTTAACTGTTGCTTACTTGTGTTTAGATGTGTATTGTTGTCTCCCTCCCTCTAATTGATTATCTATTGTACCTCTTTCAAATACTTTGTCTCTGTCTAACTATGTTCTTTCTCCCTCTGTCGCTCAACTTATATATAACTGATAACTCTGTCTTAATATTTAGTTATTAATGTATCCCGAGAAAGCTTAAAAAAACCGGTCGATATATAAAATAATAAATTCGTGGTTAAATACAAAGTGTTTGTTTTATTTTTTATAATTGAATATATTTACCTAATTAAAAACGACACATTAAAAAAAAAGCAAAAATTTCGTGGGGTCTGTGAATTGCTGTAACATTGTGAATTTTTTCATACATATAACTTGTTAAATAATAGAACCAGGCGTGGAAATAAAAATTTTCGGAGCATACTTTGCGATTTATTTCTGTCGAGGGAATTTCATATAACTACTGTTTCGGCGTGAGGAAAGCATAGATACTAAAGAATGACATATATTTTTTTAAAGAGCTTAAAAACTTCAAATGTTTAACCCGTCTGCTTGTTTACGAATAAATACATCCCAAAACATGTAATCGCGTTATACTTTCATAAGACCAAAAACATCCCGAGCGACCTTAAGGGGTGTTCAGACATCTAATATAACCGCTAGCAGGTATCTGTTGAATCGCGAGCGCTTATGTTTCGTGCCGTTCACACGGCACAGATAAAATATTTCTTCCTATGGTAGGAGAGGGGGTCAGTTGAATTAGCGAGCGGCCACGGAGTGCGCATTTTTTGTACTGAATCTATGAACTTGACATCTGTCACCCACCGGTCTTGGCAGCTCCGTAATTAAAATGACCCCCTCTCCTGTTTTCGTCGGAGTGGGGGGCGCTTAACTGTTGGCATATCGCCTCAGGAGCGGTTACGGCGTAAGATGTGCATTGTCTATGGTTGATGAGCGCAAAAGGGGTGTTCAGACATCTAATATAACCGCTAGCAGGTATCTGTTGAAGCGCGAGCGCTTATGTTTCGGGCCGTTCACACGGCGCAGATAAAATATTTCTTCCTATGGTAGGAGAGGGGGTCAGTTGAATTAGCGAGCGGCCACGGAGTGCGCATTTTTTGTACTGAATCTATGGAGTTGACATCTGTCACCCACCGGTCTTGGCAGCTCCGTAATTAAAATGACCCCCTCTCCTGTTTTCGTCGGAGTGGGGGGCGCTTATCGGTTGGCATATCGCCTCAGGAGCGGTTACGGCGTAAGATGTGCATTGTCTATGGTTGATGTGCGCATAAAGCGCTCAGGTGTGAACGGTCTGAAGGGATTGTATGGAGAGCGATGTGTGGCGTGCTATGATCTTTTATATTTATATGCTCAATGTGAACGAGCTCTAAAGCGCTCAGGTGTGAACGGTCTGAAGGGATTGTATGGAGAGCGATATGTGGCGTGCTATGATCTTTTATATTTATATGCTCAATGTGAACGAGCTCTTACATTTTAAAAGCTATATATCTCTCTTCCTCTCATGGTAAGCCCACACTGCGTCCAACGTTCCAACTTCAAACGTTTGGACGATCGTGTGGAGGGGTGTTCGTGGGTTGGAAGTTCGAGTTGGAAGGTTGGAGTTCGCGTTGGCCCGGGATCGCCTTCGAGGCGATCCCGACGGCCAACTCACACGAACCAGCCTGCCGCAGCTGTCCACACCGTGCCGCGTACTATTAAAATGACTATATTATTACGGAGAGTGGTATAACAATTTGTTTGAAAACATGTCGTGTATATAAGTATGTGATTATACGTACGTAATAATTGTAGGCAACTGAAAAAGATACAGCATAGCTACAGCTGTTTCATGTCCGCCATTTTGGAGTACGGAATTCGGGGTTGGAGAGTTGGCCGCAGCCACCACACGATCGGCCAACCTTCCAACTCCGAACTAAGTTCGGAGTTGGAAGGTTGGCTTCAGTCTGGACGTAGCATCATGCAAACATATGTGTTTTTCTTTTAACCAGAAAGAGAACAAAATAATGCTTCTTATTGTCTATGAAATATGAAAGCTATCTTGCATAGATATTTTACAATCTCGATCCAAAGTGACGGTTTCAGAATTGAAACGCGAAACTGAGGCTTCCGGATTGTGAGCTGCACATATATTGAACCAAGCAGACGGGTTTTAAGGGAGGTATGCAAGAAATCGGTAGAAATTCGGGTAGCGGTGTCTTAAGAAAGGTAACGCCGAAGATTTCGTTATATGGCAGGCAACGCATTTCGACAGTTGTGACCTTATACAGAATTTAAGCTGAATAATGAAGGCTTCACGGGCCAATATGAAGATATAGTTTATGGTAATAATCCATAAGTAATTTAAATAAGCAAAATGACAGGTTTTCGGCAATAAGACAGGAAATTAATTTGGTATGACAAATCTGAGTAGTTAGTCAACCGCCGACCATGATAATGCCATAGCTATCAAGCAACGGTTTCAAGCTTAGAATTTGCGTTAAAAATGAAACGTTATTTCACATGTTAGGTACATATTATATCGACAAAAAAATATGTTTCCTGTTCGACGCATACGATTTTCAGAAGCGAGTCTAAGATAAGTGGAGTTTGTATTACCCGTTTCAGGAGGTTTACGACAATTATTTATGAAACGCAATACCTACGCGAGAATGCGTTGAAATTTATTAAACGAAGAATATTAACTGATAATCGAATAAGGTAAAATTTCAGGCAATACAAACGTTTTAAGGTTGCAAGATTTGACTTCTGGTACTTCAAATACGGCCAGTGTGCCCTTGATTGACAAAGCCATTGTGCCACTGTGGGCCCGCAAACAACGAAGGTGTGATATAATGTCCACTGGGAAAAGGCTTCTTGAACCAGGATAATTTCCTCCGAGATGACATGTTTCCATTCGGTGTATTTTCAAGTATTTTCACAACCCGATCAGTGACAAATGTTTTCAACAAATATGGCAGCGTTCTTATCCAATTATCCATGCTAGTACAAAAGTCGAATCTGTGTATAGAAAAAACATTTTCTATCTTCTTTCTTCTTCTGCCTGGTGCTGTCCCAACTCATTGCCTAGGTAGGCTGTTGGGGTCGGCTCTTCTCGTTCTCAGGTTGTAGTTTCTTCGGTTTTGAGTATCGCCTTCATCCAGGCTGTTTCTCTGAAGTGTTTTGGAGCATTGAGTCATCCAGGAGTTCTTTTATTTATTTTTTTACATGAGCTCCACACAGGAGGCCCTGAGGAAAATAATTTCCCCTCAGGGCCTATGTCATCTTTGGGGATGCTGTGTGGAGGGTTTTTTAAGGAAAGGAAGGAGAGGAGAGCTCTGGGAAGGAAAAAGGTTTAAGGGGTGGGTAGGAATCTGGGGTTCAGTGTATCCTGGTCATCCGCCTCCAAGACCTAGACAAACCTCACCCCATGAACCCGGGCACCTCTGCTAAATCACCAAAGGTAGCGACTTTGGTCTTCCTCTGGATGACTGTCGATGAAGCTCCATAGACATTGCCTGCTTCGCTGTGTGGTCTGATGGTCTCCGTCTTACGTGCCCATACCATCTCAACTGTCATTCCTCCAGCTTACTGTTTCTATCTGTTCGGCAAATTTCACAGATGACATAATAAACTTTACTAAATACAGGGCGGCAAAACCTAACTGAGAGGCGTCACAGAATCCTATGAAGAAGAGATGACTACTTGTGCTCACCTTGTTATATTATCTAGGGATATTTATTGTTCGAAGAGAAGTTTCAATGAAAACTGAGTTATCTACAAATTTTTAGTAAAAATGCAAAAAAAAATTGTCGGTTCGGCGGTGTAAGGCCTGAGAAAACAGATTTAAAGTTCGACCCAAGCCTTACAATTTGCTCATAAACATTATGGTTTTTCCACAAGGCTGCTTTTAGCAGATTTTTTTATTGATTCCTATAAAATTTACCATTGTTTTAGTAAGAATCCAAAATTTCAGTCGGTTTCGGCAGCGTAGGGCCTGAGAAAACGGCATTTAAAAATCTACCCCAAGCCTTAGTTACTTTTTACAGATTTTTTTACTGTTTCCTATTAAAAACATCGTTTTTAGTAAGAACCCAAAGTTTCAGTCGTTTGGGCAGCATGGGGCCTGAGAAAACGGCATTTATAGTTCGACCACAAGCCTTACAATTCGCCCATAAAAATAATGATATTTCCACAAATGTTACTTTTTCCAAAACATCAGAACTTATTTGTTTGTGGTAAATTATTTTATCTATGGTTCGAGGAGATGTAGGAGTTATTTCCAACTCTCATAATATAAAACTTAAATGTGTCTGAAAAGGTAGGGTTCTGTTAAAATAAAATATGTTTTGTACTCACTTGCGATTTATTAAACACAAAACGATTAACTGAGTAAATAACAAAAAAATAATGTAGTGTTGTGTCTCTCTCCGCCTCTGGTCCTCTGGATGGTGGTGGGAGTATCGACACTTCACAAGGCTTTAGTTTTGACAGATTATATTATTAATAAAAAGCTAACGATTGAAAATAATATTATTATTGGTAAAACCGTTTTATAACACACTTTTCAGAAAATAAATAGGCACAGTCAGATCATCAAACAGGTTTTTATCTAGTTTGGGTTAACTTGTGAAGTTTTAAAGATCCCTTTCGAGAACATGAATAGCTGCAGTAGGAACAAGCATAACCTTTTTCAACGGTATGGGTACCTAATCATATGACGTTTTAAATATTCCTTCTGGGAAAATGAACACCACAGTTGGAACATGAAAAAGGTTTTTCTTAAGTATGGGTATGCATGTGACGTTTTAAATGTCCCTTTTGAGAATATGAATAGCTACAGTCGGAACATGAAAAAGGTTTTTCTCCAGTACCTATGGGTAAACATGTGAATTTTTAAAGTTCTCCTTTGAGAACATGAATAGCTGCAGTAGGAACATGAAAAAGGTTTTTCTCTAGTATGGGTAAATATATGACTTTTTAAATGTCCCATTTGAGAAAATGAATGGCTGCAGTAGGAACATAAAAAAGGTTTTTCTCTAGTATGGGTAAATATATGATTTTTTAAATGTCCCTTTTGAGAAAATGAATGGCTGCAGTCGGAACATGAAAAAGGTTTTTCTCCAGTATGGGTAAACATGTGAATTTTTAAAGATCCCTTTCGAGAACATGAATAGCTGCAGTAGGAACATGAAAAAGGTTTTTCTCTAGTACGGGTAAGTATGTGACTTTTTAAAATTCCCTTTATAGAACATGAATAGCTGCAGTCGGAACATGAAAAAGGTTTTTCTCCAATATGGGTAAACATGTGAATTTTTAAAGATCCCTTTCGAGAACATGAATAGCTGCAGTAGGAACATGAAAAAGGTTTTTCTCTAGTGTGGATTAATATGTGACTTTTTAAAGATCCCTTTTGAGAACATGAATAGCTGCAGTACGAACATGAAAAAGGTTTTTCTCCAGTATGGGTAAGCATGTGAATTTTTAAATTTCCCTTTATAGAACATGAATAGCTGCAGTCGGAACATGAAAAAGGTTATTCTCTAATATGGGTTAACATGTGAATTTTTAAGGATCCCTTTCGAGAACATGAATAGCTGCAGTAGGAACACGAAAAAAGTTTTTCTCCAGGTTGCGCCTTCATGTCCATTATTTTGTCTGAAAAGATGGCGGATAAAGCTCGATAAGTATGTGGGTATCTATAATGAAAATAGAAAATTAAAACAAATAGAAAAGGATTTTACCTGCAGTCTGGGAAACACTTTCAGAGTGTTGTAAGCATTCCTTTTTAACATCCGGCAGGTCAATGTCTATTTCTGTATAAGGAATTACCTCTCCATCTTTTTCTCTGGCTCCTGGTTCTGCCTTCATGGGAACTGTCTCCATATTAATGCTAGCTGGAACAAGGCCGTAGCCAGAGAAAAATTTCGGGGGGGGTTTTGTTTGGTGAAACAGTGTTTATAGTCCAGTCAGTGGGGGGTAAAATAGGCCTTTACTTGCAAAAGGTCAAGTTTTCGATCTTTGGGAGGGGGGAGGGGGGAGGGGGGGGGGGGGGGGGGGGGTAGAGCTCGGGCCGCCATCTGGGATTGAAGGCGCCAAAATTTGGTTTTGTCAAAGTAATTCCTCAACAGTTGACTTTACAACAATAACGTTAAAATGATATTGTAAGAACATACAATATCATTTGAACGTTTTTCCATTGGTGGATTGACATTAACGCCAAACCGTTTAGTCTTTCCTGGAATTTCTGAGCCGTTTCAGAAAAGAGACAGTCATGTCAGGGGTACATGTGGAAACAGGCAGTGTCACCAAGATTTTTTAAATGTTTGTAAATGCCCGCGCCGAAAAAATAGTTTGGTTTTTTTCATGGCGGGATGTCGAAAATTTTGTTCTGAAATATTGTGATTTTACTAAATGATTTCTATTATAGTGACCAATTCACTCTTCTTTCATATAATTGATATATTTACCGTGTTTTTTCGTCAGTTGTAGTCAAGTTATTAGCGCAATAATCGTACTTTGAAAGTTGAACTGTCAGAAAATTGTTTTATAGGTTACATAAAAATTCAAATTTACATTTTGGGATCTTTACTTTCCAAAATTAAGATCTTTATACTCCAAAATTCGTTCAGAAATCATTAACAAAACAGTCGTACACATGAGATAAACTACGCTGTCGGGTAGGCAATGTATATTTCTTTCCACGAATATTTTTTTAATTAGAAATGTTTTCAGATACACGCTCGTTTATCAATTGAATAAAATTTTCACGGGGTTTTTTAGTAAGGCTGATTATCTTTTAGCTCTGCATATCTCACACAGATGGACATCTGTTCTTGTCTTGTAGTGAAACATCAGTAGTTCCATCAACAAGGACTGAAAAACATTTTGCAGAATTCAGTCTTTGCACCAATTTTTTTGGTGCAAAGACAATTTCACCACAAATTGCAATAAGTTAATTTTGTACAATCGGGCATCGGTAGCGTTTAACATTGTATTTTCAGTGTGCTTTATTAGATTTCGGGGGGGATCAAACCCCCCTGATCCCCCCCTCGCTACGGCCTTGCCCATTGCCATTGGGAATGTACGGCGACCGATATGTCTAAATACGCCTAGCTACATAATAAATATTATTTTATTATTTTGCTACATAAAAAATATTATTTTATAGCTGCGTGTGGCGTGTGGTACAGGTCATAAATTATTAAATCGTGCGCACCCGCGGCGCGGGCGCACCGTACAGTCGATTTCGGGGGGGGATCAATCCCCCTTGATTCCCCCCCTGGCTACGGCCTTACACCGTACAGTCGATTTCGGGGGGGGATCAATCCCCCTTGATCCCCCCCCTGGCTACGGCCTTGAGCTGGAATAACAACAACAACATATTACATGAAGGATTTCGTTACATTGTGTGGATCCTTTTAGATATGGAATTATCCATAGCTTCGGTGAGTGGGAACATTTATTCATGAAAAAGAGTTGGCCTGGTTTTTATAAAATTTTTGAAGTGAAAACTTCTTTAGCACCGTTGCTATTTGAAACTCGATGAAACGAAAAATTGAGACACTAAAAAGAGACAAGCAGATGTATGCATCTACAGCGGTGGTTCCCAACCTTTTTCTGACCCAGGACCACTTGTACGTTTATTTTTTCGACAGGGACCACAAACAGTGGCGTTCCACCCGACCGAGTTTCACCCCCTAGACTACAATTCTCTAGCCACCCCCCCTCAATTTTTTATTATAAGGGTGGGGGTGGCTAGAGGGTGACTACCCGGGTGGCACCTGGGACGGATAGCACAAGGGAGGGGCGTAGTGGGATAGGGTAGGACAGGTTCTAGCAGAATATTTACCACAACGGAGGGGGTGGAATGGGATAGGGTGGGATGGGTTCTAGCAAAATATTTACCACAATGGAGGGGGTAGAACGGGGTAGGATAGGGTGGGGCAAAACGGAATACCATAATGGCCACTGACCACAACGTACAATAATGATAAACCGAATATTGTCCCCATTTCTTTTATTCAGACTTCTCGACCAGGGACCGCCCGCGCGCTGGCTCGTTAATCTTTTTTTGTTATTTATGTCAAAGTTTCTGTCGGTTGGGCAGCATGGGGCCTGAGAAAACGGCATTTATAGTTCGACCACAAGCCTTACAATTCGCCCATAAAAATAATGATATTTCCACAAATGTTACTATTTCCAAAACATCAGAACTTATTTTTTATTTTTTTATTAAACCAATACATATAATATACAAAAAACAAATATATATAATATATAATATTGGTGGTAACAATACCTCCCTAATTGAGAAATTCTCGTGTTTAGGGAGGGAGCATTTTCAGATTGACAGTACTATACATACTTGACAGTTGTTATACATAGAAAAAATATTAGTTGGCATTTTTGTTCACAGTGGAAAACATAAGTTGGCACATCGTAATACATATCTAAAACTAGTTAATGGTAAAATGTTTTTTAAGTTTTTGTTTAAAAATTTCATAATTTCTTTCGGATTGTATTTCTTTAGGGAGTTCGTTAAAGAATTTTATGGCTGAGCATGTGTAATGTATGTAATGATGTTGGGCTGTTGTTGTGTTAAGTTTAGGGATTATTATTTGTCCTAAGGTTCTCGGTCTGGTGCTAAATGACTTTGTTGTTAGTTTATCTTTGTGGATTTGAAGTAATGCAGTTTTTTGATAAATTTTATTTAGTGGTAATACTTTGAATTCATCGAATAATTTTTGGGTTGAATAGTCTAATTGTTTCTTTAAAATAATTTTGATGAGTCTTCTATGAACTATTTCAAGTGGGGTTAAGTTGGTTTTATACGCTCTTCCCCAGCCTATTATTCCATATTGTAGAACTGATTGGGCTAATGCATAGTAAACCTGTAGTAGCATAGATTTATGTAGAATATTTCTTAGTTTGAGGAATACGTAATAAAGTTTACGAATTCTGTTTACGGTTTATGCAATATGTTCTGTCCATTTAACATGTTGATCTATAATTATGCCTAAATATTTAATATTACTTTTTTTTTTGCGATTTTTGAGCATTTAGGTGATTTGCAGTTGTCCGTATAATTATTACAAGAGTTATGAATAGTAATATTGGAATTTATTGTTGGATGGATTTTGTCTGATAATGTAAAAGTCATGAAATAGGTTTTGTCAGAGTTTAAGGAAAGGTACTTATCATCTAACCATTGTTTTAGGTTGTTTATTTCTACATTCGCAGTTCGATAGGCTTCTTCCCAAGTTTTTTTTTCTATGATTAAAACTGTGTCGTCGGCGAATGATATGATTTTTCCATTTTTGGGTACTGTAAGCATTTCATTCACGTAAATGATAAACAATATTGGACCTAGAACTGTCCCTTGAGGAATTCCAAATTCGGAATAGGTGGGTTCACTCAATATATTGTTAATTTTTACGTGTTTGTGTCTTTTATGAAGATAACTTTTAAACCATTCTTTGGCTGTTCCTTGGATTCCAATATTTTCTAGTTTTTTGATAAGCTTCACGTGGCTTATACTGTCAATTGTTTGTAGTAAATTATTTTATCTATGGTTCGAGGAGGTGTAGGAGTTATTTCCAACTCACATAATATAAAACTTAAATGTGTCTGAAAAGGTAGGGTTCTGTTAAAATAAAATATGTTTTGTACTCACTTGCGATTTATTAAACACAAAACGATTAATTGAGTAAATAAAAAAAAAATAATGTAGTGTTGCGTCTCTCTCCGCCTCTGGTCCTCTGGATGGTGGTGGGAGTATCGACACTTCACAAGGCTTTAGTTTTGACAGATTGTATTATTAATAAAAAGCTAACGATTGAAAATAATATTATTATTGGTAAAAGCGTTTTAAAACGCACTTTTCAGAAAATAAATAGGCACAGTCAGATCATCAAACAGGTTTTTATCTAGTTTGGGCTAACTTGGGAAGTTTTAAAGATCCCTTTCGAGAACATGAATAGCTGCAGTAGGAACAAGCATAACCTTTTTCAACGGTATGGGTACCTAATCATATGACGTTTTAAATATTCCTTCTGGGAAAATGAACACCACAGTTGGAGCATGAAAAAGGTTTTTCTTAAGTATGGGTATGCATGTGACGTTTTAAATGTCCCTTTTGAGAATATGAATAGCTACAGCCGGAACATGAAAAAGGTTTTTCTCCAGTGTGGGTAAACATGTGAATTTTTAAAGATCTCTTTCGAAAACATGAATAGCTGCAGTAGGAACATGAAAAAGGTTTTTCTCTAGTATGGGTAAATATATGACTATTTAAATGTCCCTTTTGAGAAAATGAATGGCTGCAATAGGAACATAAAAAGGTTTTTCTCTAGTATGGGTAAGTATGTGACTTTTTAAATTTCCCTTTATAGAACATGAATAGCTGCAGTCGGAACATGAAAAAGGTTTTTCTCCAATATGGATAAACATGTGAATTTTTAAAGATCCCTTTCGAGAACATGAATAGCTGCAGTAGGAACAAACATAAGGTTTTTCCACGGCATGGGTAAACATGTGACGTTTTAAACTTGCCTTTCGAGAAAATGAAAAGCTACAGTCAGGACATGAAAAAGGTTTTTCTCCAGTATGGGTAAACATGTGAATTTTTAAAGATCTCTTTTGAGAACATGAATAGCTGCAGTAGGAACATGAAAAAGGTTTTTCTCTAGTATGGGTAAATATATGACTTTTTAAATGTCCCTTTTGAGAAAATGAATGGCTGCAGTAGGAACATAAAAAAGGTTTTTCTCCAATATGGATAAACATGTGAATTTTTAAAGATCCCTTTCGAGAACATGAATAGCTGCAGTAGGAACATGAAAAAGGTTTTTCTCTAGTATGGGTAAGTATGTGACTTTTTAAATGTCCCTTTTGAGAAAATGAATGGCTGCAGTAGGAACATAAAAAAGGTTTTTCTCTAGTATGGGTAAGTATGTGACTTTTTAAATTTCCCTTTATAGAACATGAATAGCTGCAGTCGGAACATGAAAAAGGTTTTTCTCCAATATGGATAAACATGTGAATTTTTAAAGATCCCTTTCGAGAACATGAATAGCTGCAGTAGGAACATGAAAAAGGTTTTTCTCTAGTATGGGTAAGTATGTGACTTTTTAAATTTCCCTTTAAAGAACATGAATAGCTGCAGTCGGAACATGAAAAAGGTTTTTCTCTAGTGTGGATTAATATGTGACTTTTTAAAGATCCCTTTTGAGAACATGAATAGCTACAGTACGAACATGAAAAAGGTTTTTCTCCAGTATGGGTAAGCATGTGATTTTTTAAACTTCCCTTTATAGAACATGAATAGCTGCAGTCGGAACATGAAAAAGGTTTTTCTCTAATATGGGTTAACAAGTGAATTTTTAAAGATCCCTTTCGAGAACATGAATAGCTGCAGTAGGAACATGAAAAAGGTTTTTCTCCAGTATGGGTAAACATGTGAATTTTTAAAGATCCCTTTTGAGAAAATGAATAGCTGCAGTAGGAACATGTAAATGTTATTTTTCGAGAGTGGGAAAGTAGGTGAAGTTTTAAAGTTGCCTTTCGAGAAAATGTTTTGTTGCATTTGGAACACGAAAAAAGTTTTTCTCCAGGTTGCGCCTTCATGTCCATTATTTTGTCTGAAAAGATGGCGGATAAAGCTCGATAAGTATGTGGGTATCTATAATGACAATAGAAAATTAAAACAAATAGAAAAGGAATTACCTGCAGTCTGGGAAACACTTTCAGAGTGTTGTAAGCATTCCTTTTTAACATCCGGCAGGTCAATGTCTATTTCTGTATAAGGAATTACCTCTCCATCTTCTTCTCTGGCTCCTGGTTCTGCCTTCATGGGAACTGTCTCCATATTAATGCTAGCTGGAATAACAACAACAACATATTACATGAAGGATTTCGTTACATTGTGTGGATCCTTTTAGATATGGAATTATCCATAGCTTCGGTGAGTGGGAACATTTATTCATGAAAAAGAGTTGGCCTAGTTTTTATAAAATTTTTGAAGTGAAAACTTCTTTAGCACCGTTGCTATTTGAAACTCTATGAAACGAAAAATTGAGACACTAAAAAGAGACAAACAGATGTATGCATCTACAGCGGTGGTTCCTAACCTTTTTCTGACCCAGGACCACTTGTACGTTTATTTTTTCGACAGGGACCACAAACAGTGGCGTAAAGAGGAGGGGGCGGCGCCCCGGGTTCCACCCGACCGAGTTTCACCCCCTAGACTACAATTCTCTAGCCACCCCCCCTCAATTTTATATTGAGGGGGGGGGGTGGCTAGAGGGTGACTACCCGGGTGGCACCCGGGACGGATAGCGCAAGGGAGGGGCGTAATGGGATAGGGTAGGACAGGTTCTAGCAGAATATTTACCACAACGGAGGGGGTGGAATGGGATAGGGTGGGATGGGTTCTAGCAAAATATTTACCACAATGGAGGGGGTAGAACGGGGTAGGATAGGGTGGGGCAAAACGGAATACCATAATGGCCACTGACCACAAGGTACAATAATGATAAACCGAATATTGTCCCAATTTCTTTTATTCAGACTTCTCGACCAGGGACCGCCCGCGCGCTGGCTCGTTTATCTTTTTTTGTTATTTATGTCAAAGTTTCAGTCGGTTGGGCAGCATGGGGCCTGAGAAAACGGCATTTATAGTTCGACCACAAGCCTTACAATTCGCCCATAAAAATAATGATATTTCCACAAATGTTACTTTTTCCAAAACATCAGAACTTATTTGTTTGTGGTAAATTATTTTATCTATGGTTCGAGGAGACGTAGGAGTTATTTCCAACTCTCATAATATAAAACTTAAATGTGTCTGAAAAGGTAGGGTTCTGTTAAAATAAAATATGTTTTGTACTCACTTGCGATTTGTTAAACACAAAAAGATTAATTGAGTAAATAACAAAAAAATAATGTAGTGTTGTGTCTCTCTCCGCCTCTGGTCCTCTGGATGGTGGTGGGAGTATCGACACTTCACAAGGCTTTAGTTTTGACAGATTGTATTATTAATAAAAAGCTAACGATTGAAAATAATATTATTATTGGTAAAAGCGTTTTAAAACGCACTTTTCAGAAAATAAATAGGCACAGTCAGATCATCAAACAGGTTTTTATCTAGTTTGGGTTAACTTGGGAAGTTTTAAAGATCCCTTTCGAGAACATGAATAGCTGCAGTAGGAACAAGCATAACCTTTTTCAACGGTATGGGTACCTAATCATATGACGTTTTAAATATTCCTTCTGGGAAAATGTACAGCTACACTCGGAACATGAAAAAGGTTTTTCTCTAGTATGGGTAAGTATGTGACTTTTTAAAGATCCATTTAAAGAACATGAATAGCTGCAGCCGGAACATGAAAAAGGTTTTTCTCCAGTATGGGTAAACATATGAATTTTTAAAGATCTCTTTCGAGAACATGAATAGCTGCAGTAGGAACATGAAAAAGGTTTTTCTCTAGTATGGGTAAATATATGACTATTTAAATGTCCCTTTTGAGAAAATGAATGGCTGCAGTAGGAACATAAAAAAGGTTTTTCTCTAGTATGGGTAAGTATGTGACTTTTTAAATTTCCCTTTATAGAACATGAATAGCTGCAGTCGGAACATGAAAAAGGTTTTCCTCCAATATGGGTAAACATGTGAATTTTTAAAGATCCCTTTCGAGAACATGAATAGCTGCAGTAGGAGCAAACATAAGGTTTTTCCACGGCATGGGTAAACATGTGACGTTTTAAACTTGCCTTTCGAGAAAATGAAAAGCTACAGTCAGGACATGAAAAAGGTTTTTCTCCAGTATGGGTAAACATGTGACTTTCTAAAGATCCCTTTTTAGAATTTGAAAAGTTACATAAGGAACATGAAAATGTTATTTTTCGAGAGTGGGAAAGCAGGTGAAGTTTTAAAGTTGCCTTTCGAGAAAATGTTTTGTCGCATTTGGAACACGAAAAAAGTTTTTCTCCAGGTTGCGCCTTCATGTCCATTATTTTGTCTGAAAAAGATGGCGGATAAAGCTCAATAAGTATGTGGGTATCTATAATGAAAATAGAAAATTAAAACAAATAGAAATGAATTTTACCTGCAGTCTGGGAAACACTTTCAGAGTGTCGTAAGCATTCCTTTTTAACATCCGGTAGGGCAATGTCTATTTCTGTATAAGGAATTACCTCTCCATCTTCCTCACTGGGTCCTGGTTCAGCCTTGATGGGAACTGTCTGCATATTAATGCCACCTGGAATAACATAACAACATATTACATGAAAAATTTTGTTACATTGTGTGGATCCTTTTAGATATGGAATTATCCATAGCTTCGGTGAGCGGGAACATTTATTCATGAAAAAGGGTTGGCTTAGTTTTTATACAATTTTTGAAGTGAAAACTTCTTTAGCACCGTTGCGATTTGAAACTCGATGAAACCAAAAATTGAGACACTAAAAAGAGACAAACAGATGTATGCATCTACAGCGGTGGTTTCCAACCTTTTTTTGACCCAGGACCACTTGTATGTTTATTTTTTCGACAGGGATCACAAACAGTGGCGTAAAGAGGAGGGGGCGGCGCCCCGGGTTCCACCCGACGTAGTTTCACCCCCTAGACTACAATTCTCTAGCCACCCTTCCTCAATTTTTTATGAAGTCGAAATTTGTGTTTTGTCAACATTAATGGGGGGGGGTGACACCACGTTATCCGCCCCATCCGTCCCACTGCTTGTGGTCAGTGACGTAGGCTAGCATGGGTGGCACCCGGGACGGATAACACAACGGGAGGGGCGTAATGGGATAGGGTAGGACAGGTTCTAGCAGAATTTATCACAACGGAGGGGGCGGAATGGGATAGGGTGGGACGGGTTATAGCAGAATATTTACCACAATGGAGGGGGTAGGATGGGGTGGGGCAAAACGGAATACCATAATGGCCACCGACCACAAGGTACAATAACTGCGCGTTGGCTCGTTTATTGACCGGCGGACCATCTTCTAGCCTCTTGCGGACCACTAGTTGGGACACCCTGATCTACAGGATCTAGCTTGTGAGAGAATGAGATAGTATAATCGGTCTCCCCTTTGTGCGGTGCTTCGTAGCCTCCCCACTCTTACTTACTTTAGTTTTCTGAAGGTTTCATTTCTACCGTGTGTGAAATGCACACTCTAATTTTTATTTTATTATTATGTCTTTTAATAAAAGTAAAGCCCTCAAGAATGGTATCAGGGATTAAGTTTGATCAAATGTGTTCTATCGTATGATTAAATAAATAACAATATCTTATCTGTGAAATGTTTGACAAACAAAATGATTGTAGAGCATTGTTTCTCAGAAAGTTGGTTACCCCGAGCCACGAAAGTCGGGTCGTTTTCTCACAAATCTAAAGAATATAAAATTTAATCTGGACTTTTGAAAAATTATTTAATTAAGAGACGGACAACGCACTTTGTGCATCTTCTTAACATTTTTGAATAGTTTTTTTTAATTACTATAAATAAAAACTTCCCTGATTTTTCTTCACATGTAAAGGGTGTCCCAAAACTCAAAGTTATCTTTTGGAGAGCTGAACTTGTGACGAACAGGGCCGTATTTACACTTTTCATCCGTATAGGCCACTTCATTTGCGCCGCCCCTTCCTCCTTCTTAGAAGTTGCCACTTACCATGATCACCCACTTGCAGGATTTTATTAGGTGGCACACAATTTTAAAAATAAATATTCAAATTTACGTTAAGTAGGTATTCAAAAATGAAATAAAAGAACGAATTATTCGTAAAATAAAAGTGTAACATAAAACAAGAAATACCATTTTTACGGGATTTTTTATTTGACGAAATCATTTATAATAGCTTCATGGTTGCTTCTATGCGTAGAAGATCCGAAGAATAAAGTTTTTCTTGCGATAATGAAGACCTTTGGTATTTCTTCACTCGCTTTAAACAGGAAAAACTCCTTTCTCCAAAAAAATTGCGACCGGAGTGCAAAGTGCCACGCGGAGAGCTATATCCAAGTTTGGGTAAACGTTGTACAGAGATGGTTTTCTCAAAAACTTTCCTTAGAAAGATTCAGTAATGATGTAGATTCAGGTTTATCTGCCGTCTTATTAGAGAAAACGTGTCCTTGAAAGTGTACCCATTCCTGAACTAAATCGTCTTCTAAATCATTGCACAAGAGATTGAGCTTTTTCTGAGACTCTTTGTGTTGAAAGTTCACCCTTTCATATTTAAAAAAAAAGTTTTTTTTTCTTTGAAGTATTATGCCTTCATATTATGCCTTATGCCTTCGCATGTGCCTTCTCTCTAATTCAGACGTCAGTCAGGAAGTGGTTTCAATACCCTCATTTGATGTTTCGTCTATAAAGTTTTTTCTGTTAGGGTCATCTTACTCTGAATGTCGCCCTGATATTGCTAAAGTGCGCTCATTTCAATTGCACTTTCTTCGAAGTAATCATAGTTTTCTTGCTCTGGTATAATAAACTCGAGAAGAGATCCATAAAAATCAGATACCGTCAGTACATCAACATATTATGATCACTGAATCTGAGCACTCACTTTATTTAGTCTTTCCAAAATAGCATTCCAAAATACGATTAGTAACCAAATAAAGGTAGCCCATTGCCCAAACATTTTTGTGAAATATTCACACCATAATCGCACGACGCAATCCGCGGTGGCGTACGGGTTCACTGGACGTCTAAAGGTTCCTTTAAGAGGGAAATAGGCGTAAAGGCTTAAAAAAAAGTTTTTTTCATAAATCGATGGTAGAACTATTCAAAAATATTTTCTGAAAATTACAAAACCAAAATTCTACGCCATTTAAAAGTTACATGCGTTTGAGTGAGTGTCCCTCGGTCGAACTGCCACTATTTTACTGCCAATCTTAATATATAAAACAAAGTCGGGTTAGTTACACTATTTATAACTCGAGAACGGCTGGACCGATTTTGATGATCTTTGATTTGTTGGATTTGTCTCCGCCCCGGATAACAGATTAACCATTAAAACATTGGAAAAATCTACGAAAAAGAAAGTTATGAAGAAAATTAATTTCCCCATACATTTTGTATGGAACGAATTCTCATATTTTGAAAGAGCTGCACGAATTTTATAATAAGTACCTATAAATATTGAGTAGTGAGTGAGTTCCAATAATTCAAAAACAACGTCAAATGTCAATGTGCTGATTGTTTTGTTTTTATTCTTAAACATATAATGCTGCCTCTCTTTCTTACACACTTAATGTCAATAGCCGAAAATGAGACAAACGGTGAACGTATGTCTCCACCCATCCAAAGGAAAGATACAATCATTAAAATAAAAAAACCCTCACACGTACAAAGAAAATGAAAAGAAAAGTTTTTTTTTACATCAGTTCCACAACACACGAGGCATTAGAAAATTATTGTCCTCAGGGCCTGTGTCATCTTAAGGGATGTTGTGTGGAGGGTCTTTTTAAGGAAGGGAAGGATAGGAAGGGGAGGGTAGGAATCTGGGGTCAGTGTGTCCGGTAGTGACGGACGTATGAATCCATCCCTCCAACTGCGGTGCAAGGCGTTGGGTCGAGAGAGTCCAGCTGGAAAGGTCAAAAGGCCTCCCTCAACCAGTCTCTCTCGACCCGATCCGCCACGCAGCAGGTGGGCAGACGCATCCGCTGCCAAGACCCGGACAAACGTCACCCCGTAGCGAACCACTTAAGGTGCGATTCCTAAGAGTGACCTATGGGTGACGTATGACAGAGGTGTTGGTTATCCAAATAAATTGTTCCCGGTTCACAAATTATCGTAATTAAGTGGAAAAATAAGAAAATCACAAAAAATATAAATCCATACACAATGCCATCTCTGATACTGACAAAATCAAAATACAGACAGTTGTGCATTGATGATTGCTTCATTGTGTAATTTTTGACTTAATAAGAAACTGAATTTA
This sequence comes from Limnephilus marmoratus, assembly GCA_917880885.1. Taxonomy (NCBI): domain Eukaryota; kingdom Metazoa; phylum Arthropoda; class Insecta; order Trichoptera; family Limnephilidae; genus Limnephilus; species Limnephilus marmoratus. Next base: position 43,054,340 of record OU862928.1, read on the forward strand.
ATTCAACAGTTATTGATTCTGAGGCGGTACGAAGTTCGTCGGGTCAGCTAGTATATTAATAATTATTAATAATTTTCGATTTTTTTGTAAGAAGTGGGGTTCAAATAGAGGAAAAACTTATAAAAAACTATAATTTTTGAAAAATTGATTTCGGATGAAAATTGTGATCTCCAGGAGTTACACAAATTGTCCTGCCGGATGGCGACTTACAATGCGCGGCAGTTGATATCTGCGTTATTTTTTGAGGAAAATATTTGAAAATTTTAGAATATACTCTTGAATATAATGTAAAATGACCGCAAGGTATAAATAAAATATGTATATATATATATATATATTCCTAATGTATTTAAAAAATCATGAAAATCACTAAAAATACGAGGTCCTACACCTATTTGTCCTCGTAAACGCTCGAGCAATAAAGGTAGCCGACTGCCAAAGCCTTTTTTTGTGAAATATTCGCACCACAATCACCGGTCCCGTATTGAACCGTTGGGCATTGAACGATACAAATCCGCGGTCCCGTTCGGGACCACTGGGCGTCTAAAGGTTAATAGATAGAAAACTCTATCTCTCCACAGTGACTTTTATGTTGTTGTTTATAATCGTACACCAAATTAACGGCTTACCAAAGCGAGCGAGCGCCGCCCCCTGAACTCTGCCGCCCCTAGGCCGCGGCCTATAAGGCCTATTGACAAATCCAGGACTGGTGACGAAGCGGAATATCGTAATTTTATTAAATAATAGTTGTTAGTTTCCGAAATATTGGCATTTTTACGATTTTCGAAAGTGAAAATCGACACCTTCATTTTAGAACAGTTTTTCAAGTGCCACAGACATAAAATTTCATATTTCAAAGTTGGATTTGCATGATGAAAAAATGCGCAACTATCTGCGTAATGTAAATTCGGCTTTAGATTCTAATTTTTACTACGCAACTCTGAATAGCCGCAACTAATTGACTTCCATGGTATTGGGGAAGGACTCTCGTCTAGTCATCCAGAGAATGCGGGTTCAAATCCCTGTGTGCGCAGATAATTTTTATTTGATTTTTTTTCCCTTCATTTTTTCATTTGAAAAATGCAATATTACGAAAATCATAAGAGTAATGGAACCCACTAACCCACTAAGGCGCAGCCTGTGCTTGGGTAATATAGTTATGTACATTTTATTATTAAACCTAGAAAGAACAAACAGTGGGCAAATAAATCAAAAATAATTAAAATATATTGATTGATTTGGGTTTTCACAATTTAATCATTTAAAATAATGTAAAGTTTATTTGCGGCACGTTCCAGAGAGGGAGAAACTCTCAATACCACTACCATTCAGAATTGAAACGTTGCCTGAAATGGCTTCAGGCGTGTTTGGTGACTAGATCTGAATAGCCGCATACTTCTCCACCTTTCTCTTCCCCATCTCCACTTACCGTCAGCCTCACAACATACCCCAATTGGGGATGCCATCGTCTCACTGGCTCCAGACAGCAGCAACTAGGACTCTTGTGAGATATTCACATTAAAAAAGCTCCGGCTATTGATCACAATTTAAAATAAAACTAACCATACTATAAAAAATGTACCACACCAATCTGGCAAGTAATGTAAAAAATTGGTCATTTAGTGTAGTTTTTAAGGTATTTGAAATGACATAACATTTGTAATATTACATTTTATATGTATCTTAAATTAAAAAAAAAAAAAAAAATCATATCAAACTGTAAAATGAGGTCCTCAGCACGGGTAAAGCACCCAGTGAGGCCCACATTAGTCAAATATGTAACACACATGTATAAATCAGGTGAATCAAATAAAAAAAATAAACAATTATTATAAGCAATAATTATCAGCCTGAAACACTCATCCACATTGAAAAATCTTCCGAGAAAAGATACATGACGCCAACGGTCCCATTGGCGTCATGTATCTTTTCTCGGAAGAAGATTTTTCAATGTGGATGAGTGTTTCAGGCTGATAATTATTGCTTATAATAATTCTTACCCTTTGTGCTATGCATAAAAAATCTTGTCTTAAAACGTTAGTTTTACAATTAAAAATAATAAAAAAAAAAAAAAAAAAAGATTTATATACTTCAAAATTTGAGTGGGTAGGTAACAAAAGGGAAGTTTGAGGACAACCTGCGCAGGTATTAAAGTTTGGGAAATGCTGTTCTTATCTAATCAATATTCAATTCAATAAAAAAAAATTATAATAAATCTTTAAATTTCAGACTCGGCACAAAATTTGGTGCCTCGTTTATTTTGTTTGCAAAAATTAAAAATGTAACGAATATGGCCAATCGACGTTAACAGTAATTTGTGTGCCAGTGTTACATTGTATGGTTGTTAGTTGCAATTCGAGACAGCAGCAACAGTTGGTTATGTAGTTTAGTTTAGTGTGATTGAAGTGTGACTAACAATGGAAGCAGATAAGACCAGTCAGTGTCCAATTAAGAGAGTGGACTTATGGCGGCTCTTATTGAAGGATACCTCCAAAGGGGCAGCTGTTGTTGTTCCCCGCTGATGTTCATTGAAGCAAATAGATAAAAGATACAATGGCGTATATCGCGCCATCCGCTGCAGCAATGGGGAGCTTCTGTGCACACTCCTTGGATCAGTAAATCCCGAACTCTCGGAGCGACTCATCTCCGAATCTTACGAGGAATTACTCTGGAACAATGTCCTCCTGTCTGAAGAAATGCATCTATTTTGTACAATACACATTGCTCGATCTAGGTTTCTTCTCTAAAGACGGCGGAACGTTTCCTGTTACTCCCTTCGCTAATAATAATGTCCAAGAACGCATCCAAATGCTTGTGGAAAATGTAGCACAAATTAATACTTACACAGAAGTTGACAGTCACTTTTTATATCCTGCCAGGTTTATAGCTCAGAATATCCACATAGGTACTGAAACAACTATTGATGTCGACCTACAATAATATATAGTATATTTGCGGCATGTTCCAGAGTGGAAGATACTATCAGTATCGCCCTGGTGTAAGACCACCATTCAGAATTGAAACGTTGCTTGAAAATGGCTTTAGCCGTGTTTAGTGACCAGATCTGAATAGCCAGGTACTTCCCAACCTTCCTCTTCCCCACCTCCTTCCCCTCCCCGCTACCTTCAGCCTCACAACATACCCCAATTGGGGATGCCATAGTCTCACTGGTTCCAGACGAGAGCAGTTGAGATTCTTGTGCGGTATTCACTGTAAAAAAAAAAAAAAAAAAAATAGGTTCCCCTGGGAAGAAATGGAGTTCTGCTTGGTGAGCTTTGTGTCCGCCCACTTTCGACGAGAAGAACTGAATATATTCTATCTGTCCGTATTGAGGAAAGGCAGGTTACTTAAAGAATTGGACAAGTTTGTGTCAGATCTGCAAGAGTTGAAGGAACACATCGGGTCAACAGATATCCAGATTGGGTCAACAGAAACCGATAAAATTAGGTCGAGAAGACGTTTCCGCTACTATCAGTATCAGATATCCGCACTTGTACGCTGACTATAAGGAGGTGAAAGATGTTTCCTCGCTCCACATCATGAAGACAAACCTAGACGCGGCCTTGCTGGCAGACTCTGCTACTAGAGTCGGCCAGTTGACCATCAAGAGAGCCCTCCAGGTGACGGGAGAGCATCTGAAGAATACCCCGGACAGCCCCAACCTCTCCCCAGCCGTGTGTGAACGTCTCCTCCTCTCTGCACCCAAAGAAACCAGAAACGTCTTGCGCAAATTACGGGACTCTCTCTCCAAACCACACATAGAGTCAGAGGACTCTGTACTAGATTCTAATGTTAAAAATGACAAAAAAATAGCAACTGTCATAAGAGATATAACATACTTTAAAAAAGTGAACAAAATACAGTGTATGTTCACGGCGATCATCGACAGTGAAAATGTAGTAGAATATCGTGTTCATTATTATATGGATGTCCAAAAATCAGATACGGATACAAAAAACCACAAAAATATTGAAGACCTTATCAGTAAAAGAAAAAATAGACTCCTTACGAGAAGAAACTGGTTGCTGAAATAAATTATGTTCTCGATCAAACAAAATTCCAATATCATTTAACGAGCTTCGACTACAGCCTGTTATGAACAATATACATTCATTCCACTTACGACCTCAGTACCGAAAGTGTCGGCATCAGGCTTTTGAAAAACATTACTCAGAGAATCTTGAAAAACTTTACATCGCAGAAAAATCAATTTGAATTTGAAGAAGACATCTTACATCTTAGCGCTAAGTATCCGATTATCCAAATTTTATAACAGTGTATATCTGAGAATTAAACCGGAGATTGTGAATGAAATAACATTTGCGTTAGCTAGAATAAATTATTTTCGATCAATTGACGAATCGAAGATATTAACTGTATTGATGATTAAAGTAGACAATTAGAAGAAATTTTATCAAAAAAAATTAAAGGAAAGAGTTCTCGAACGAGTAAAGAGATGATAAAAATTGACAAACAACTCGATCTCAATTTTATTGAACTAGAGAGCCTCATAGGAACTGGTGGAAAGAGTTGTCAATTATATAAACCTAATATTTTATCACTCAAAGATAAGATTAACAATAGATTTGTGGTAGAAGCCCTTGTACTGGATATCATGACTCTATTAGACAGTTCCAACCGTGTTCCCAACAATGTGCTGTATCTAGATGGGGACACGCCTCTGTTGAACGGTAAGTGCTTGCGCAACCACTTGGCTCACGGGAACGCCTTCCTAGACATTCTGCCAACTGATGCTTGGACTGCCGTGCTATTAAATGCCGTGAAACTAACTGAAAGCAATGACGATTTACTGAACTGAAGATCGGGAACATTTTAAAAAACAATATCAAACAATTGAGACGGAGATATGAGCGGGGCTTATCTATTCTTAACAAACAGAAGGAAACGTGGAAGTCTCTACTTGACGGGAACTTTGAGAATTTTGCAATAGCAATCGTGGGAGGAGCTGATATATATTCAAGAAAGGAAGATTTGTCTTCTACACTGCACCACGCTGCACGGGGACACAATATTGAGATTATCATATTCTTGATTAAACAGAAAATGATTAGCAGGTAAGGGAGGAGGTGTGGTTGGGGGAGGGGGGAAGGGGAACGGGAGGGGGGGAAAAGGGGAACTCGGAAGGGTGCGGAGGGGAGGAGGGGAATTCGGGAGGGAGGAGGGGAATTCGGGAGGGAGGAGGGGAACTAAAAGTCGCCGGCAGGGCCACCGCAGGTTTTTAACTCCTAGTCTATATATAAAAATCTGGGTTTGTATATATATATGTATATATGCTATGCGTCGCTAGATCATTCATCCGATTGCGATGAAACTTTGGGGATATGATGTGCACATGCCCGCGATGGTTTCTCTATAAAATAGTGAGCTCTGGCATCATGAAATTATGCATTGCTAAACCGTTCATCCGATTGTGATGAAACTTTCTCTAAAATTATGCATTGCTAAACCGTTCATCCGATTGTGATGAAACGTTTCTCTAAAAAATAGTGAGCTCTGGCATCATGAAATTGTGCATTGCTAAACCGTTCATCCGATTGCAATTAAAATTTGAGCATTTCATGTGCGCATGCCCGCGATGGTTTCTGTATACAATAGTGAGCTCTGGCAAACAAGGACGTTTTCAGACATATTTTGAGTAACCATTTTTACCACAGTCAAAAAAGAACGCCCGGCGTCAAATAAAATTTTGTAAAAATGTACAACGCAGCGTACTATAGCTGCGGTAGAGAGTGTACTACTATCTAAAATAATTAAAATGTACGCCTTTATGAAACCAAAGATTCCAACTGGAATTTGAAAAAAAATTGGAAAAGTTTTGGAATTTTTTATTAATTATTTTTATAATAAACAATATAAAAGTGAATCGCTGAATGTGTTGCTAAGCGCTTAACTCTCGAATGACTGCACCAAATTGGATACTTAATTCTTTTTTTTGTGTGTTCGTTATTGTCAGGTCAAGGTTTTTATAAAACTTCCGGTGAGCTCTGGCATTATGAAATTTGTATAAAAAAATTGCTATTGGTGGCACGCGAGAAAGCGGCTATTCCTATGGAAAGCGGGAGGGAGGGAGAGATGGGGGAGGGGAACCACGGAGGGGGCGGGGAACCTAGGAGGGAGGAGGGGGACCTGGGAGGGGGAAGGGGAACTCGGGAGAGGGGTTCGCAGGGAAGGGGGGGGAGTGGAGTGGGGAGAGGGAAGGTGGAGGTGACGAATGGGAAAGGACACGCAGGGAGAAACAATTTATTTATTAAATGGCAAAGCGACGCACGCCGGAAACCAGCTAGTTTATAATAAATTTGCCTAATAATAAAATATGTTTTTATTTTTTTTCCTTGTCAGTAAGTTTTGTTAGTTTTGTAAGGTGAGAAATTTTTAAAACTATTTGTATTAAAAAATTTTATATTTCAAAAATTATATTTATTTCGAATTATAAAATCTGAAAGCGTATTTCATTTTAGTTTTCAAATCCGTTCAGAAATATTCCATTTATTTGGATTTCATTGCCAAGCAGAAAATTTTTGACTTTCTAACAAAAGGCTCGAGGCCTGATGAGTTAGTTAAATGTATACGATCGTGACGTCACACGAGACGCATTTCAGTACAATTCATAATTCAAATGTCGGGTAATCTCCAATTGGGGTATGTTGTGAGATGAAGGTAAGTAGGGAGGGAAAGGAGATTGGGAGTAGGGACTAGAGATGAAACGGATAGTTGTTTGGTCGGATACCGGATATCCGGCAAGCTGCGAGGCCGGATGGCCGGATATCCGGCGGCCGGATACTCGGCCCATTGTCTCATTTCATGTCAGGTGTCGGTTGCCCTTGTGAGTATTCGTAAGTGATCGCGAAAATATTCTCTTTGATAAGAAGAAGAACAAGAGGTATATTAGTGCTTCAATGTCACAATGTCAGTATTTAATCATTTCAATAATCTCTGTTTTTTTACGATTTTTAGTTCACTATAATGGTGATTGTGATTAGTTAATCATGTTAATTTAAGTTTTCCCTACTCTGCGAGGTTTTTGTAAGTTTTTACTAAAAAATTTTAGTTTAGATATTTACTATTTATGTATTTATCATTAGAGTGAATATCTCAGAAGAAAATTTTAGATTTTTGGAAGGCCTTATGGGTTTTTTGTAACCTTTTCGACTTTAAATAAAAGCCGTCATAATTATAAGCCATTTTGTTGATATTTACCTCACAAAGATTAATGTATTGCATTTTATTATAGGAAATTGTGGTAGTTTTTTAATATCCGGTATCCTGCCGGATATTGAGTTACTAACCGGTATCCGACCGGATAGTAAATTTAGGCCGGATAGGCCGGATACCGGATATCCGTTTCATCTCTAGTAGGGATGTTCCGATACTAGTAAATACGAGTAGGTACTCGATACTTTTGATTCGAAACCAAGTACTAATAGCATCGAATCAATCTTGCGATACTTACTCGGTATCGAAACAAATGTACTTAGTATCGAATAATCGCGTGTGACGTGTCTCGCATCTCTCGGTCTCGGCTCGGGTGAATTCGGAACTTCACCCGAGCCGAGAGAGCCGCCATTTCACGCTAGGGATGTTCCGATACCATCAAAGTATCGATACCTACTCATATCATAGTACTCAAATCAAAATGAAAAAAAAAATGATAAAAAATGAAAAAAATGTATTAAAAAATGATGAAAAATGATGATGTCTGTCACTGTCCAGTGAAGTCAGCGCTGTCAGCAGTGTTCAGCACAGCACACAGCAATATTTTTTTGCATCTCTGCCAAATAATCCTAAAATCACTAAACCAATCAAAACAAAACCATCCCATGGACACATTCCTAAATATTTTAATCCCTTATTGACAAAAGAGAAAGTAAATACAATTTTAAAACTGTTAAAAAAACCTTACGTATTTCCGAGAATGGCATATTACATCGCAATTGCAAGCAAAAGTGTAAACGAAAAGCTACTCGAATTCGGATAGTAAAAGTTTCAGTATACCAAAAGGTTCATACTGTTGATATTATTTTAAATGAGTGTAAAGGAATGGATTATACTTGTTGAGTGATTACTCACGCTTAACTTGATAAATGTAATAAAAAAAGATAATTTTTGTTAAAAAAATGGTTAATTAATTACTTTACTTTTAATTTTTGCCCTTACTGTCCTTTAACATTTGCCTCGTTAGTTTCTTCATTAAAAAAATTCTAAAAGTATCGATATCAGTAAGTATCGATATATTATTAGTATTTGTATGAGTAAGTATCGAAAAATGATTTGAGTACTATGATATGAGTAGGTATCGATACTTTGATGGTATCGGAACATCCCTAATTGGGAGGAGGAAGGTGGGGAAATACCTGGCTATTCAGATATAATAACCAAACACGGCTAAAGCCATTTCAAGCAACGTTACAATTCTGAATGGTGGTCTTACACCAGGGCGATACTGAGAGTATCTTCTACTCTGGAACGTGCCGCAAATAAACCTTATATTATTTTAAATTATTAAATTGTGGAAACACAAATCAATCAAATAAAATTTATCCGCATACGCCGGGATTTGAACCCGCGACCTCAGAATCGCTAGTCGAGAGCCTTAACCTTCAACCACAAAAGCTGTCATTTATAAATAACATCAAATTTTATTGTAGGGGATTTCAATATTGATGAAAATTTTCAAAATATTCCCCAAATATTTCCAAAATATTCCCCAAAAATATGCACCCATGAATTACATATAATATACCTATCGATCATTCTGCTGATTAGTCAGACATCTCCGAAAAATTTGATTTGAGAATGCAGTTATATGTAAAAATGCACCCTCTATCTCCGTGGTCGACAAACTGCGGCCCGCGGGCTGCCTGCGGCCTGGATATTTGTGCATAGATATTTGTGCGGCCCGCACATATTTTTTTTTCAAGTACAATTATACTATCCGTTTTTTTGCGGCCCGCACAAATATCTGCATTTTCTTTTTAAATATATATTTTTTCATGTACAATTATACTTTTTTGTTATTTGTTTTTAGGGTGTTATGCCGTGTTGCGCTACCTCCTCCTTTAGTCAACGTTTCGGACAGCATTACAGTGTCCATCACTATCATAAGGGCAGATGTGATCACACTGTAACGCTGTCCACGTTGGCTAAAGGAGGAGGTAGCGCAACATGGCATAACACCCCAAAAACAAATAAGAAAAATACTTTTGGCCGTGAAAATCTAAAATCATATCTACAATTATACTATCCGGTTTTTTGCGGCCCGCACAAATATCTGCCGTTTTCTTTTTAAATATATATGTGTGCGGCCCGCGGTGATACCTCCCTTGTCCTATGTGGCCCTTGACCAGAAAAGTGTGACGACCGCTGCTCTATCTGATACAATACTCAGATTACTCATAAACACCACAAAATCAATTATAACATTGTCACAAAAACTTGTAATGAATTAAACTCTCTAGCATATTTCAAAATGTCGTACTAATGTACCGGACCTTTATGCCTCCCGGTGTTATTCTACAGCTCATTTAATATGGTGAACATTGGAATATTGATTTCTTCATTATCTCAAAACCTAGTATTTAGAGATGTCTGACAAATCAACTGAACGATCGATATAAGCAACGAAACTTACTATTTGGCTGAAGACTCTGGGAATACTCCAAACATTCCTTCTTTACATCCTGGAGGCTGATTTCAATATCCATATACGGCATTTTCTCTGGAACTTCTTCCTGGAACCCAACTTCTGTCTTGATGGAAAAATTCTCTGCTTCGGGAATATGCATGACACTGCTGTTTCTAATTTACTGGGCTCGGCTCAAAATAAAGTTGACCTGTAACTAAACATTTAATAATAATTAGTGGAGTGTGAGTGAGTTTTTTTTACATTAACTCCACACAGGAGGCCCTGACGAAAATAATTTCCATCAAGGCCTATGTCATCTATGAAGATGTTGTGTGGAGGGCTTTCTGAGGAGAGGAAGGAGTTATAGGAGGGACAAGTTGTAGAAACGATCAATTCTCATGTGACAAATGTCAACCATATACATATGTTGGGCGCGTGTTTGGTGTGTTTCCCGACTATGCACCGGTGCCAAGGGGATCAATGACGCTAGTTCCTAGGAGCATCTTCCATTGTCATACTGGTAGAAAAACGACAGCGTTCCACTTGACACCTGTGCTCTAAAGATTGCAATCCGTTTGTTGATATGGGGGAGAATCTATCAAACGAACCGCCCGTTTCTGTACAGAGTCGAGGTTTTGTTTTAGGTATTTTGGGGCTCCAGACCAGAGACGGCTGCCAAATTTAACTGTGGGTTGCACTTGCGATATGTACAAGGTTACCAGTTGTGTACTATTAAAGCATCTGCGGGCCCTGTACAGTACGCCCAGTTTGTGGGAGGCTAACTTAACTCTGGCTTCGATGGAGCCCTCATATCTGAGCTGGTCACTTGCACTAAGTTTTTCTAGTTACACCAAGCATATCAATGGAGGGCCTGTTAAGAAGATTGCATCCGTTGAGACAAGAGTGAGGTAGATGATGCTAAGAGACTAGAGACTAGAGTGAGATAGATGATGCAAGATGAGAGGGCGAATATGTGTGCGCAAGTTGGAATAAACGGCCATCGCTAATTTGGGTTTTACGGGTGACAGGTCAGGAATGTGTCTTATATTAAGGAGCACCTAACGATGGGCACATCGTTACTGAAGACCTCTCAGACCAAGGGCGGATTTAGGGAGGAGGGCACGGTGGCACGTGTCCCCCCTAGATGGTATTTTTGTGTACTGTGGAGATTCCATCACAGTACATACTTAGAAGCAAAAACTATCTTTATTAAACATTTCATTTTCTATTGTTTTGACACTTTTAAACCTTCCTATACATACTTGAACTTGTAGAAATAAACGTATTTGTTAATTTTTTGCCCGTCCGCTCCTTGTCTCCCTCCCAGAAAAAAATCCTGGATTCGCCCTTGTCTCAGACGTTGGTAATATTGAACGACAAGTATCAGTTACTGTCTGTGCCTAAAAGTGCGGCGGCTTGTGAAACATTTACCGAAATTTTGAATGCAATATTTTGCATCAAATGCAAAAAATTGGACTTTTAATAATAATAATAATAATAATAATAATAATGTTCAGTGGTATTAATTTACCTAGAAATTTAGGAGGTAGAGGTGTAGTCAAAATAACATCTTTGAAACACAATCAGGTAGAAATTTTTTCCATAGGAAAGCTAATAGCTCAGAAATGCACAAAATAATTTGCAAGGCAGATAGAAACATTACTCCATTAAATTTATATGACGAGAATGCCAACATTCTTATAAATACTAATCAGGAATTATTAGATTCCTGGTCAAATAAAATTATTCATGCAAAACACTTCAATTATCTCAACCAAACGTATGTTGACAAACTTTCGTCAAACAAATGGTTGAGTATTGGAGAGTTGAGCGCAGAAATAGAAGGATTTATGCTTGCCATTCAAGATAGAGTCATTAATACTAAAAATTATAGAAAGCATATAATCAAAGATATAAATCAAATTGATGATTTATGTAGAAAATGTTTGGCTTTTCCTGAAACTATAGAACATATTATATCGGGATGTTCTATATTAGCGCCGTCCGAATATACATTTAGGCACAATCAGGTTTTAAAAATAATTCACCAAAGTTTGGTAATTAAACATAACTTGATTGACTGCCGTAATATAGTACCATATTATGAATATGAACCAAATTCATTTTTAGAAAATGAATTTTATAAAATATATTATGATAAAACTATACTAACAGACAGAACAATTAGTCATAATAGACCAGATATAGTTTTACATGACAAAATTAAAAAAATAACTTATATCATTGATGTAGCTATTCCAAATTCCTGTAATATTCAAAAAACTGTTTCTGAAAAAATAAGAAAATACACAGATTTAGGAAATGAGATTAAAAGAATTTGGCATTCTCGGACTATAAAAATATTACCATTTGTTATTTCGGCCACTGGCATAATACCTAGGAATCTGATTCAAAATTTAAGTATATTAGATTTGTCAAAAAATTTGTATATAAAAATGCAAAAAGCAGTAATTTTAAATACATGTAGGATTACAAAAGATTTTTTAAATATTTATATTGAGGGATCAGTAGGATTTATAGGTTCAATTAGAAATGCCACAGAGCCGAACCCTCTGATATGAAAATATCTGGAGTCGGTGAATTATATTCCCATTTGGTCTCTAGTAGGTTGACATGTTGTTCTTGTATTGTTTTGTATTTATAATACTTATATAGTGCAATTGCATAGCGTGGATTCACTAGATGATCATTTGGGGAAGTGTATGAAAGGGTTTAGTTTTTCCTTCTTTTTTTTTTTTTTTTTTTTTTGGGGGGGAAAATTTAACCCGGACATTTAAATCTGGTGCGTAAAAACATGTAGGATTACAAAAGATTTTTTAAATATTTATATTGAGGGATCAGTAGGATTTATAGGTTCAATTAGAAATGCCACAGAGCCGAACCCTCTGATATGAAAATATCTGGAGTCGGTGAATTATATTCCCATTTGGTCTCTAGTAGGTTGACATGTTGTTCTTGTATTGTTTTGTATTTATAATACTTATATAGTGCAATTGCATAGCGTGGATTCACTAGATGATCATTTGGGGAAGTGTATGAAAGGGTTTAGTTTTTCCTTCTTTTTTTTTTTTTTTTTTTTTTTGGGGGGGAAAATTTAACCCGGACATTTAAATCTGGTGCGTAAAAATTCCAGGATGTGGGGAGGATAGTGCAATCCCACACGTCCCATAAAGTTGTACATATTTACACAACAGATAAAGTAAAAAAAAAATAAATAGAACAAACAAATGTAAAAGACATAAGCGATAATAGAAATAAAATAAATAATCAATTATAATGTAGGACGTGGTCTGGAGTGAGCTCGGGCCCAGCGCTCGCTCAGGCGTGGCGCTTGGTGCTGGAAGGCTGCGATCACCACTGTGTTATCGGAAGCCATTAGCCGCATCCTGGCTCCAGTGACCCGGTGTCTCATCAGACCGGCGAATCCGTGTAGTCCTAGCTCCGTAAACATTGAAGATGCGCTGCTGTATCTTCTGTATCCAAATATAATTCTGCAAGCATCATTATATTGGATCCGGAGTCGTTCTATTGAGCTGGTACGGTAGTGACACCATGTTTCACATGTATATAGGTTAGTGCAAAATGCATTGAACAATGTTTTTTTTTACATTGTTACTGCATTTGAAGAATCTTCGGGCAATCATATTAGACAGTATACTGATACTTCTCCGCTGTCGTTCAATATCACCGTCATCCGAGAGGTCTTCAGTAATAATGTGTCCCAAGTATTTTACATTCTTAGATGCGTTTATGTTTTCCTCATTAAGTTTTACAGGGAGCATTGTCTCGGGATTTTTTCCATGGTGGAATGCAATTAGTTCCGTCTTCTTGGGGTTGTACATCATGTTGTGGTCATTTGCATATTCTTCACAGATTTTTAATAATGTTCTCAACCCCTTGATCGACGGAGCTAGGAGAATCATGTCGTCCGCATAACTTATGTGATTTAGGCATAAGTTATTAATACGACAGCCCGCCCTGGTGTCCAGGCGATTTGATAATTCGTCCATGTATACATTGAACAGGATTGGGGACATACACCCTCCTTGCCTTACTCCTGATCGCAAATATATCGGTTGGGAGTACATACTTGCCCACCGTACAACGTTTTCCTGCTGAGAGTGCCATCGGGATAGTGTGTTGATATACATAGTAGGTATATTTCTAGCTTTCAATTTCTCCCATAAGGTTTTATGACAGACCCTGTCGAACGCTTTGCTCAGATCTAAGAAGCATCCGTATACAGTAGTTTTTCGTTTCTTGTAATATTCTATTATTTGCTTAGCGGAGTATATTGCCATATTAGTGGATAATCTGTACTTAAAGCCCATCTGATTGTGTTTAGAATTGAGTTTACCTTCTATTTCAATCAGAATTACCCTTTCAAATAGTCTTGCAATTATAGTTGCCAGGGATATTGGCCGGTAGTTGCTGGAGTTGGTCATATCGGGCTTTCCTGATTTCAGGATCGGGGTTATAATGGTTTTCGTCATTGCACTCGGTAAATGGTTGTGTTTGAGGATTGCATTGAACAGAATGTTTAGTAGTTTAGGTATGTATCTACCTCCGTACCTTATGTGTTCAATACTTAAACTATCATGTCCCGGAGATTTACCGGCCTTAGTAGCTTTGATGGCCTTCATTATATTATTTTCAGAGAGGAAGACGTTTTGTCCATCATATTTTTAAAAACAATCAATGTTCAAAATCCCCAAATTGGGGAGAGCAAAATATCAAATTCCCCGCAAATTCCCCACAAGTTTCCTCATAATTCTACCTCCAAAATAAAACTAAATTCTATTGAAAATAGCATTTTTTATTTAAAAATTTGAATTTTAGAGTAATTAAGGTGAATCAAGAGGTTTTTTCTAAAAAAATATTCGTATTAAGCATGTCCAGTGATTTCGAAAGTTTACCATTTTTTTTGTATAGTTTGACATTGGCTTGAGTTTCATTTCAGTCTAAATAAGCATGCGCATGAAAATAGTTGTTTCTTGAAAAATTTGTTGAAACGAAGTGTTAATTCCATAATCTGTTCCTAAAAGCGAGGCGTTTAGGGGAACAATTACCGATTATTGAAATAATACCAGTTGAACTTTGGTATTACTTAGGCTAGCTTTACACTCATAAGTAAAATTTACGACTTAACGTAAGTTTTTGACAATTACTCACAGGAGCGTTTACATATGCATCCGACTTGTGGTAATTAATGCTCACGGAAGTTCAACCTATGTAAATGCTCATGCGACAGTTTACATCTGTAAATTTATTTGCGGTAAGATGACTTCCCGTCAAAAACGATCCTGCTTCTGTCAAATTTACGCGATTTTGTCAATAAAGGCGAAACGACCCAAATAAAGGCGGTTAAAGACAGAAATTAATGGGAATCTTTGATTTAATCTGAGTGACAGCTTCCTGACAGCAACCGACTTCGAATTCAAATACGTAATGTTAAAAACAGAAACATTGAGATTAGAAAGGATTTGGCCGATAACTGAATCGAAGGATGCTCATTTTCAGAAAACTTAAATAAGTGTAAATAAGTAAGTACTAGTTTTAAAAGAAAGACATACTACGAAAACAACTATCTTTTAATTTTTGACATCTAGTAACGGGCGCATTTTGGTACAATTTCTTGCGGCAAGTCTCTCAACTTATCAAACTGATTTTATAAGCTGTGAGAAGGCGGGAAGTTTGCGCGGACGCGATTAGACCTGTCAATATCTCGCGAAAGAACAGCTTCTGTAACTTGCTATAAATTACGTTAAGTGAATTTTGGTGTCGTTTACGTTGGTAATTTGGCCACAAACCGCTTACGTGGGCGATTTACGGGAAAAAAACTTACGGAAAAGCTAGCCTTAGTCAACCTATTCACAAGGCGGAAGGCGGCGGTCAATTCCAGTGTTCCATTCATTAGAAAAGTAGGAGCGTTTGAATATTGATATAAAAATGTGAGGGAGGAATGCAGATCCGGGCACAGTTTGGAAATTTAATAAAAAGGCACTTTCTAGATGAGAAAAGTGTGGAAAAGCAGAATAAAACAAAAATTAAGGCGCGCTCGGCAAAATTGAGGGAGATACAACCGTTCAAAGTATTTAAAATTTCACTTTACAAACTGATATTGACAGTTCGCCCGCGTCCGCCCGCCATTTTTTTTATAACCTAATACGCTAAACATGGTTTGTGATAGAAAAGAAAGTGCCCCCTTCGTAGCGCCTGCTCGCGTCACGGCAAAAAAACATCCCAGTTTTCGAGTGGTTTAGCGGCTACGCTAGGTTTGTGTAATATGGTTTGTGATTTTGGCGTACTATTAATTCTGTATTAGGTCTGGGATCCAACATAAGCAATGAAAACATGGCGAACGAACTGTCAATATCAGTTCGCGAAGTGAATTTTTAAATACTTTGAACGGTTGTATCTCCCTCAATTTTGCCGAGCGCGCCTTAATTTATTTTTTATTCATCTTCTCCACACTTTTCTCATCTAGAAAGTGCCTTTTTATTAAATTTCCAAACTGTGCCCGGATCTGCATTTCACCCAAATGTGATGATTATTAGTTGCTGCTATCAATAAATAATAAAGAAAAATAAATATTATTACCTATTTTATTATTTTACACTGGTGATAAAATAACAAATCAAGCAAAGGAGACGCCAAATTTGACAGTGACAAACAGTGTTGCCAATGCTTATGTTCTAAAATACCCGCAATAAATGTTCAAAATCCCCAAATTGGGGAGAGCAAAATATCAAATTCCCCGCAAATTCCCCACAAGTTTCCTCATAATTCTATCTCCAAAATAAAACTAAATTCTATTGAAAATAGCATTTTTTATTTATGAAAATTGATTAAACATATTATTACATACCATGATGACATGACATTTAAAAAAAATCATTTCGGCGTGCCGATAAATTGTCTAGTAGGAAAAAAAGACACAAATAAATTTTTTATTTGTTTTTGGAGTGTTACGCCGTGTTGCGCTACCTCCTCCTTTAACCAATATAAATTGGTAATATAATCATACATACGGTGTGCCAGGTAGTGCTAGGAGAAAAAAAACTGAAAAAGACGATGAATTTAAATGAAACAAAAAGAGTTAGTTGAAGAAAAGAAGATAAAGTAGCATTTTAGTGTTACAATATAATTTTAACCTAATTTAAAAATTAATTTCGGTTTTTAAACAGTGGAGTTACTTTATCAACAACATGAATGTAATGAATTATTAACGAAATAAGCATAATACAGGTGATGTAAAATGATAACCTCCTTTCATCAATTACTGCATCATGCTTTTTGTATTAACATTTTGTTTGAAAGATTAAACTTCAAACTTCCTCCTTCTTTTTCAACCCCGGGTAAAGTTCGGTTTAGGGGCGGCATTCCTAGATAATAAAACTAGTTATTTTTATACTAACTATGGGCCGGAAAATCCGAATCTGAAAGAATTAGGCGTCGGCAAGCAATATTAACTGAATTACACGACTTTAAAATTTTTTATAAACACAAAGGAAAACAAGCCATTTTGAATGCATTGACATGCATTGACACTACAAGTCATAGAAAAACAAGAAAGATATTACACCACATAAAATTAAGTGTTGCCATTAAGCAATAATATCAATAACTAATTTAAGTAATTATTTTTTATAAATTTTACTCACTTTTGTATCTTATGGTTAGGTTAGGTTAGGTTTACGTAACATGGTTTGTGATACAAAAGTGAGTAAAATTTATAAAAAATAATTACTTAAATTAGTTATTGATATTATTGCTTAATGGCAACACTTAATTTTATGTGGTGTAACATCTTTCTTGTTTTTCTATGACTTGTAGTGTCAAAATGCATTGAAAATGGCTTGTTTTCCTGTGTTTGTATAGAAAATTTTAAAGTCGTGTAATTCAGTTAATATTGCTTGCCGACGCCTAATTCTTTCAGATTCGGATTTTCAGGCTCATAATTAGTATATATAAAAAAAATTTATCTAGGACTATCGCCCCTAAACCGAATTTTTTCCAAAATAAAAATGTTATTACTGTAGATTAACAACAATATATTGAACAGTTAGTTTCTAAATTTCAGATGTCTGATTGTAAAACACAAAGTACTCCAATTGAGCCTAAATTGAATTTGGATAAGTCAACAGATAAATGTTTACCTAATGTTCCTTACCAAAAATTAATTGGAAGTTTAATGTACTTAGCCGTATTAACGAGACCAGACATTGCTTATTCTGTCAGCTATCTTAGCCAATTTAATAATTGTTATGGTTATATACATTGGAACTATGCAAAACGAGTGTTGAGATATTTACAATGTACAAAGAATTATTGTTTAAGATATAGTAATGATAATAATGATTTAAAAGGTTTTGTAGACAGTGATTGGGCGAGTGACGCTTTAGATAGGAAATCTTATACCTACTGGTTTTTGTTTTATGTTATCAGGATCAGCTGTTTCTTGGCAAAGTAGAAAACAGAAAACAGTATCTTTGTCTAGTACAGAGGCGGAATACATTGCCTTGTCTGAAGCTTCCAGAGAGGCCGTCTACTTAAGAAATTGAATGCATGAAATTACTGATTCACTTTATGTAATTGACTTATATTGTGATAATCAAAGCGCATTAAAGTTAGCCTTAAATAATCAAAGACATAGTAGGTCAAAACATATAGATGTACGCTATCATTATATTCGAGATGTTCTAAAATGCAAATTTATTAAAATTAAATATATTTTGCTGCTATATGAAATGCCTGCTGATGTACTTACCAAAGGTTTATGTTATAAAAAACATTATAATTTTATGAGATTACTTGGTGTTGTATCCAATGAATAAACTGTATGTTTAGTTTATTTTGACAAGATATCAAAATTAAAATGTATGTCTACTAACGCCATCTACTAACAAGAATGTTAAACCTTTTATATGTAATAAAAGCCAGTCTGTTGCGAACCGCATAAACGTGTTATCATTCTAAGAGATACGTACAAAGGTGAAAAACAGGCAGTGTTCCAACTTATTGTTCAAAGCCATCGATGACTACCTTTCTGATCGTACCATTACAATCAGCTTCGGTGACTTTTGTATCCAGAGGGAAGCAGACATGGGATGCCCGCAGGGCTCCATCCTTGGACCTGACTTGTGGAACATCTCCTTTGATGACTCCTCCAGGTTACCCTTGCCTGAAGGATGTATCACTGTCGACTACGCTGATGATAAGTTGTACAGGGTGCGCCAGAGAAACTTACTTATTTGAAAGTTCAATAAAAACAAAAGCACTGTAGTTATTGTTGTAATTCTTTTTTTATTTGAAAATACAATGTACCAAGTTTTTAAAAGTTTGTGTCTTAAAAATTACATCTTTTAAATGGCGACCCTCATCGTGCATACACTGGTTAAGTCGTTTTTTAAAGTTCTCGTCCACTCTTCTCAGCATATCAATCGAAATATTGGCAATAGCGTCGCGAATGTTGTTCTTCAGGTGATCTATGGTCCGTGGTCGATTGACATAAATAAGGGATTTCAAATAACCCCATAAAAAAAATCACATGGAGTTAAATCCGGAGAGCGCGCCGGCCATGGGAGATCGCCTCGGAGAGAGATGAGGCGGTCGGGGAAATGTTGTCGCAGCAAATTCATTGAGTCTCGTGCTGTGTGTGCTGTGGCTCCATCTTGTTGAAACCACACGTCCCTAACGTTCATTTCTTCGAGGTTTGGAATAAAAAAATCCTCGATCATGCTCCTGTAACGAGCTGCATTCACTGTAACTGCGCGTTCGTTTTCTCCAAAAAAATAAGGGCCAATTAACACTTCCACACTCCCGGCCCAACACTTCCACACTCCCGAAATGAGTTGACCCACGACAGAATCGAATTATGGCCAGGAAAGAGTCTGTGAGTAGGAATTTCGAAGCGAGCGCGAAAGGCACGTTGCGTACCAACAACTGAGTGACCGTTACAAAAGAAGCTCTCGACGGCGAAGGCCCGCTGCTCTCTAGACCACAGCATAATGGCAACTAACGAGAATGGGAAACAAACTTGGGGACGTCTCCCTCCAGATGCGCCCCCTCCCGCCCCTCTACCTGCCCAACTCAACGGTCGGGAATTTTTTCAAATAAGTAAGTTTCTCTGGCGCACCCTGTATCTGGTCGCTGGGGACAGTAGAAAGGAAGTGGAGAGCAAAGGCAGTGAAGATTTGCAGATGTTCCTGAACTGGGGTGAAAGAAACAAGATGACCTTCGCTCCCCATAAGACCAAGGGTCTCCTGATGAAGGGCCGTCTCAGTAGAGAAAGAAATCCTATCATCAGAATGGGAGATTCTAGCATCCGGTTTTTTGAAACAGTGAAATACTTAGGCGTCACACTAGATCGATCGTCCTCTTTTCTGGCTCACGTCAAAGAAGTATCCAGCAAGGCTCAGGTTCTCTTCTTGAAGCAGAGGAGACTCTCCACAGCTGAGTGGGGATTGCGTAATCCGGTTCTGCGAACGCTATATAGGTGCGTATACGTGGCGCAAGTCTCGTAAGCCGCCTCTGTGTGGGAACACCGCCTGGACAACTCGCTTATTTTCTTAGCTCTCAAGCGAGGCCAACGAACCCCCTTGCTGGCACTCTCTGGTGCGTATAGAACCGTGGCTTCGGACGCTTTACCCGTTTTGGCTGGCATTTTGCCAATCGATCTGGAAACCAGGGAAGTGCTTACCAAGCAGAAGTTAACCAGAGGAACCCCGGCCACTCACCTAGGCGTTGTTCTGACACCGGGCGGACCGGGGACTCTCCCTGGGCTGCTTCATGAAATGAGGGATCTGTCGCTCCAAGAGTGGTAGGTCCGTTGGGATAGATCGAATTTGGGAAGATGGACCTTCTCCTTCTTCCCATCAGTTAAAATCAGAATGGAAGGGGCTTATCTCGGACTGGATCATCACATTACCCAGCTTCTGTCCGGGCATGGGGAATTCAGGGGGAGACTTCACACCCTCTCCCTGTCCCCCCACCCCAACTGCGCATGCGGATCCACCAACCAGTCGGCCGAGCACATTCTGTGGCACTGCGAGATCTTGACGGATGCCAGAGAGGAAATGCTCGATGGTTTGGACGTACCTATCAGACCAGTGTGGAACACTGATCTGGTATCGAACTTCGAGTGCCTGAGGAAGTTTACAAGGATCTGGGTTGAGAGATGGCCTGAGCTTAGAGTCGCTGATTAGTAGATTTTGACACCAGGTGTACTAGTTCTTGACTTACCACGGACTTTCTTTGCTTCTTCTCTACCACCAATATTGCCCAGGATGTACAGTATTTATATTTTCTTTCATGTTTATTTGTTTTTTATGCTCTGCGTCATTGAACGCTCATGTTTTGATTTCAGGTACTTGGTTTGATGCCTTACACTTTTATGCTATTTTGTAACATATACTTTAGTTATGATTAGTTTTTTTAGTTATGATTATCGCGTAGAACTGAACTCACTTGTTTGTTCTGTGCCGTCCTTCTCCCCTGTTGGTTGGACCCTGGACCGAGTCCCCGCCTACTGACCATGGCCGGTCTTATGGAACTGGTTGAGTTGCACCTGTCTGCCGCGCCACCCCCCGTGACATGAAGAGGCTGGGGAGAAGGCTGAACGGCATCCGAAAGCTGTCCGTCCCGCCTCCGGCGACCCGACGCTTTTCTCCCTAGGGTCTTCTTCTATGATTTTCAGTTACTTTTGTCTAGGCACCACCGGCTAGCTGGTTTAAGGACGACGCCGCCGGTTATCGGAAGGCCGGACAATTAGCCTTCTTCATTCTCTCGGGTACTGCCGGTAGTCTCTAGTTCTACTCTGTATATATACATTATTTTTCTTTTGTTTCTTTTTCTCGTATGTACAGTGCCCGGTGTTGCCCGCCGGATTGTGTGTGGTCTTTCGCTGTCATGAGCTGATTACTCATGACGGCTGCTGTCATTTTAGATTACTTTGTTTTTTTTTATTTTTTGTTGATGTTACTAACAACTTGTTTGACTGTCCATGAGGCTCACTGCTTTTCCATTGACACCTCCATGGGCTTTAGAATTGCAGAGATTGACCATTACAGTACAGTCCTGTAGGCGCGCCCTCATACCGCTACCTAACACAGTATGAGGGGACATTGAAGGTCTAGATTCGTTACATTAAATGTAGAGTGGTTTATTCAAAAAAATTTGATTCTTGCGAGAACTCCGAAGGGGCGACTATAAGTTTCCTATACCGGGGTGGAACAGTGGTGGGTACTTCAATGCAGTAGGAACATGAAAAAGGTTTTTCTCTAGTATGGGTAAGTATGTGACTTTTTAAATATCCCTTTATAGAACATGAATAGCTGCAGTCGGAACATTTATTTATTTTATTTATTAATTTTCAACACCCTGATGGACTTTTACATGACAAGTTTATAATACAAAGACAGTTTTTAAATAAAAAGATAAACTATAAAAATATAACTAGTGAACATCATATGAAAGGTAGGTAAACAGATAAATTTAAGGAAAGATAGTGCATTACAATAACATAGAAAGTCTCTAAGTTGTAAATGGTACAGAAATAAACTAGTACGTTAGGCTAGTATGTTAGTAATTACAAAATATTAGGTCCTTACATATGAAATTGGCGTTTTGCCGTACTGGCAACTGTGATCTCAAATATCTTCTCTTTGGTTAGGAATTCCAAATTCAAATTTATACAGCTATTTACTCATGTATTTGTGTTTCGAAAATTATAATTCATTAGTTTTTTCCTTTGCGTTTTTTCCTTTGTTTTCTTTGCGTCACTTAGTTTACAAAATGGAAAACTTGAAATATCGCGTTATTTACGAGTACGAGTTCTACTGTGGCACCAGTGCTGCAGAAACGGCTCGAAGGGTTAATGATGTGTATGGCGACGGTGCCGCAAAAGAAAACACAGTGCGTTTTTGGTTCCAACATTTTCGTTCTGGAAATTTCGACCTGCAGAACAAGCCCCGTGGACGGCCGGAGACCAAAGTTGATAATGAAGAATTGAAGGCTATTGCGGAATCGTCTCCATCGCAAACCACTTCTAAGCTAGCTGCAGGCTGCGGTGTTAGTGATAAAACTGTTTTAATCCACTTTAGCAAATTGGGAAGGTGAAAAAGCTTAAAAGGTGGGTACCTCACGAATTGAGTGAAGCAAATCAACAAACGTGCGTTGACTGCTGCGTTGCATTACTCAACCGGCACAATAATGAAGGGATTTTAAATCGAATCATTACCTGTGATGAAAAGTGGATCCTGTACGATAATCGGAAGTGCTCATTGCAATGGCTGGACCCTGCCGAATCAGCCAAACCATGCCCAAAGTTAAAATTGACCCGAAAAAAGTTACTTGTGAGCGTTTGGTGGACTAGTGCTGGTGTCGTTCACTACAGCTTTGTTAAATCTGGCCAGACGATTACGGCAGATGTCTATTGTCAGCAACTGCAAACCATGATGGAAAAGCTAGCTGTTAAACAACCGTGGCTGTTTAATCGCTCTAGGCCACCAGAGGTGGGTAAGTTCTGCATTTTGCCGGAAGCCGCCGAGACTTGCTTCCTTTTAAAAGTACACGAGTTCTAGGAGCAGGTCCCGGGTCCGAGTTCTTAGGTGCGGACTGAGCATTGGGTATTGTTGCGGCGCACCGAATCGGGACGCACGGGTTCAAAGAACTCGGAGCCAGGACTTACTCGTACGAGAACTCAGAACCCCGGAGCCGGACAAGAGCCGCACAAGGGCTAGGACATATCACCCGTGCAATTAGGCACATTGAATGTACCTACATTGTCTTTTATTGAGAATTTAAATAAGTAAATTAATAAGCTGTATAAATAAGCTGTAATACTTTATTATAAACTATTATTTTATAATGCACTTCACCCGTTGATTAACAATACCAGATAAGAAGCTCTAATTAAAAACGACTCCGTGTCTAGCCGAAGCGGTCACGCACGTGTGTGTCGATCAACAGACAGCGATCGAATGACCGCCCACCCACCGCCCGCGACGTGTCGTGACTCAAGAGGAAGTGTCATAGTTAGTGGGTCGCGGGGAGTGTTTCACGGTTCACGCAGTTCCGAGAACCCGAGACTCACCGAGACTCGCGACTCGTGAGTGGAGAGTGGAGCGCGTCGGGGACGCCGGACGGTGGTTCCTAGTTCCTAGTACTCTCTAGTAACGGAGTACTCGCGGCGAACACCGGCCGGTGGAGGCATGCGAGTTTCGGGTTTGGGAACGAGCCCGAGTTCCGGGACAGGGTTCTCTTGGAGTAGTCGATTTGAAAAAGGAGTGGGAGTAGAAACCGCTTCCCGCAAAGGAGTGGATCACATGAGCCCATTCCAGCTGAACCGACACATCGCTATAGGCCACTGCTGCTTCATGACAACGCTAGACCACACACTGCACAACAGACGGCTACCAAATTAGAGGAGCTTCAATTGGAATATCTAAGACATCCACCATACTCTCCGGACCTTGCCCCAACAGATTACCATTTTTTTTTAGAAATTTGGATAACTTCTTGCAAGGGAAAAAATTCAACTCCGATGGGGCAGTCCAAACCGCCTTCAAAGATTTTATTGATTCCCGTCTGAATGGTTTTTTTAGTAAAGGGATCGATGAACTACCTATGAGATGGCAAAAGTGCTAAGATAGCAATGGTACATACTTTGATTAAATAAATATATTATATTTAAAAAAAACGACTTTATGTTCTTCCCATTCAAAACGCCAATTTCATATGTAAGGACCCAATATACAGGTGACTGATTAAATGTGATGAATAATATACAATATAAGCAAAACAACAAACTGCAGCATAGGATCAAAGGACATTGAAACAATCTACAGAGTTACGCAAAGGGAAAAACCTACACAGACCAAGGATATTAAACCAAGGACAGTAATTGTTAAACTTACCGCAGAAACGCATAAAGAAAATTTGTACTCCGCTATAAAAAAATTTAACCGCAGTGAAAACGTTGAAGGCAAAATGAATACAAGTGTTATAGG
Source organism: Limnephilus marmoratus (assembly GCA_917880885.1). NCBI lineage: Eukaryota > Metazoa > Arthropoda > Insecta > Trichoptera > Limnephilidae > Limnephilus > Limnephilus marmoratus. Next base: position 43,079,015 of record OU862928.1, read on the forward strand.
TATGTCAGGTCCCAGAAATCCAATATACGTTTCGGAATACTTAACTTTTCAAGCAAAACGTTTATGGTTCCTAGCCAGGCAGTTAGCACGGGAAAAGAGTTATAGATATGTCTGGACAAAGGCTGGGAGAATTTTTGTAAAAAAGGACGACAATTCGAGGCCTATACTGATAGATTCGGAGCAAAAGCTAAAGGAAATTAAATGACTACTCCTATAAGTACTATTATTATTATTCTCAACAGCAACCACCAAATATCGAGATCACTGTCAGTTCATCCCATTTATATTATACACCATAGTATATTAATCATCAAGTATTTCAAATTATTGTTAATACCGTTCAATATGAGCCTATCGCAAGCATTATCTCCATCAACAAACACCAAACTTAAATTAAAATATTTTTATTGTCTAATCTCCCTCCTTGAAATTGTAAATATAGACCTTAAACTCAGCGACCCTAAGATAACATTTCATACTATAATATCTGAAATAAAATGGGTTTAAACGATTATATGGAAATAGATAATTTTGGAGAGCCAAACAATGAATTTATCATAGAAGAAATTGATGAACTAAAAGAATTTAATTGGAGCTTAAACAAAATTAATATTATACATCAAAATATCCGTACAATGGAAAATCTTGATGACTTTCTTTTATTTTTAGACAGTATTAAGTCAACTGCGAGATTTCATATAATAATCCTTACAGAATGCAGACTGAATGACTCATATTTCGCAAAACAAATTACAGGATATCATGAATATCACACAACACAAAAATTAAATCAAAATAGTGGAGTCGTAACCTACATTCACGATAACATCCACTGTCAAGTTGAAGAAATTTGCATCAGTCAATCAAATTGTCTGAAATTAGTAATTAATGGGTATCTTATGTATTTTAGCCATTTACAGATCACCATCATTCCATGACATACATCCGTTTCTGGATAATCTCATATCTGAACTCAAAAAATGTAGTGATTTCAAACAACAAATAGTGATGGGGGATAATATAACCAACAGAGTTTGATACTTCGTGGCAGTTTTTGTGCCTCTTCGAATTATCAAAGATTCTATAATCTCAAGAGTCAAGAGTAAAGAAGTTAACAAAAGTTATCTATTCCCCTAAGTCGGAGATTTCGCTCTGGGCTAACGTTTTTATTTTCCCTAAAAGTGTATCGTTTGACCGCGAAAAGAGATTTGTTTTTTCTGGGACTCGTGTCACAATTTACCAATCAGTGCCATAGTGACTTAATCATTATAGAACACAAATAATACATTCCCATAACAAACTTAAGTGTTACAAAGGTATTGTACTCAATTTAGGAATCAATCACTCAAAAGTGCTATTTTTCCTTGTGTAAATTTCACGCCCAAAGAACTTTAAAATGAATACTTTTTGCACGGCTTGTGGAAAAAACATTGAAGTTCCCGCAGACTTTATATCTTGTTCTGTCTGTAATGAAGATTACCACATTCTGTGTGCTGAAACAGTGGAAATTTCTCGCCGAGGTGGGAAAAGTCATCAACATCAAAACTGGAAATGTAAAAATTGCGTAAAACCTAAAAATAACAAACAGAAAACCATTGTAAATAGTTTGACGGAAAACAATCAAGAACCGCCATCTATTGCCAAAAATTCAAAACAACTTGCACATACTTCGAAAACTTTAACCGATCAGGCAGTCAACAGTGAAAACTTACCGTATCCACACACAGATGGCCCTCAACAACCCCTTACTCTTGAACTTTTTATGAAAGAACTAGGAAACTTCAAATCTTCAATGATGGTATTTGTCGACAAAAAAATTGACTCTATTGGCCAAAAATTGGAGAAATTTTAAAACAAAACAACGAATTCATAAAATCGATTCAATACATATCGGATCAGCAAGAAGAACTTAAAAATCGAGTGAATGCTTTGGAATTATCACAAACAAAAAATAATGCCAGTCTCCAACAAGAAGTTCAATCCCTACGTGACACTCATGATGAGTTGGTGACTCTAAAAAATGATCACATAGAAAAAAAAATGCTACGATTAATAAGCTTGAAGTCAAAATTGATGAAATAAATTCTACTTTACTAATAATGACAGAGAACAACTTGAGGCGTGATCAATATGACAGGAGAAACAACATCGAAATAAGAAATCTTCCTGAGAGAAACGGAGAGAATCTTTATGAAATTGCTCAATCCATTAGCGAACTCTTAAATGTGAAAATATTAAAAAATGATTTAGAATTTATTACACGTGTCTCTCCTCGCGATTCCCAATCTAATAAAATTAAACTCATTATCATGAAAGTCTCATCTGATATAAAAAACAAGATAATCACAGCCTCTAGAAAGAAGAAATCAACTACCACAAAGGAAATCAATATACCAGGGACTGACCAACGTTTTTTTATCAACAAGCACCTTACTATTGCAAATAAGGTTCTTCTAAACAAAACAAAAATATACGCCAAAGAAAGGGGTTTTCGTTATGTATGGGTCCGGAACTGCAAAATTTTTCTTCGAAAAAACGACACATCTCCAGCGAAGCTAATCTCAAGCGATGCAGACCTTGTAAGGATGACATAGTTCTTGCATTTTCTTTATTTTTTGTAGATTTTATTATAACCTAGATTTTAGCAAAACACTTATCTTTAAACTTAATGTATATCGTATTCCTAACTTTATCATAATAATGTCATTAATATATATATATATATACTATACTAAAACCCACACTAAATGTGATTCTAACCACCCTTTTTTTTTTTTTTTACTTTAACTCCACACAGGAGGCCCTGAGGAAAATAATTTCCCTCAGGGTCTATGTCATCTGGGATGCTGTGTGGAGGGTCGTTTTGAGGAGAGGAAGAAATGAACATTGGTCTTGAAGAGACCCATGTTGTAGGAAGGAGGAAACACAGAGGCCGGCAAATCATTCCACAGCCGAGCTGTTGAACACAAGAACGAGTCGAAGAAACGACCCGTTCTCATGTGACAAATGTCAACTGTGTACAAATGTTGGGCACGCGTTTGGCGTGTTTCCCGACTATGCACCGGTGCCAAAGGGATCAATGATGCTAGTTCCTCGGAGCATCTTCCATTGTAATACCGGTAGAACAAGGATAGCATTCCCACCCGATGCCTGTGCTCTAAAGATTGCAATCCGTCTGTTAACCAACCCTTATCTGTATCACCTATAATACTCACAGTCTTTACTATCAACACATAAATACACAATTCGGCATGTTATCAATTACACGGCCATTGCATTTGCGACGGGGTTCTTCCACATTTAGTCTAGTTAATATTAATATCAACACATTTTTAATGCATACTTATTGTAAACGATGGAAAAAACTATTTATTTATTTTTTAACACTAATTAGGATGGTCTCAAGATTATTTCTCTACACTCTATATAACTCGAACCCTCTTACTTATTACTATCATCTATATACTTATTTCATAAAACTAGTTAATACAATCCTCTAATGGCGTTCAGTATATACTATCAAAATGTAAGAGGATTGCGTACTAAAACTGACATCTTCTTTAAAAATATTGTGTGTAGTGACTATGATATAATAGGCATTACTGAAAGTTGGCTGAATGATAACATTAATAGTGGTGAACTCTTTGACTCTAGATATGACGTATTCATCCGCAACAGAAACTATGCTGACACAGGTCAAGCAAGAGGAGGTGGCACACTGCTAGCAGTAAAACGCTACATTAACGCTTCTGTTAATGATTGGAAATTAACTGATGAAGATATTTAGATCACAATTCGGGTGCCCTCGGAACAAGGTGGAATGGATAACATATATATATGCTCAGTATATATTCCAAGAAATCTTCGATTTCATTCTCAATTACTCAATTTCTCCACGCAACTTAATCAAAAAATGTTGTCGTTGCCGGCTGATAAATTCATAATTCTTGGGAATTTTAACTTACCGGAAATTAAATGGAACCTAAATGAGCATAAGTCTTATCTTATTCCTGAAGTATATCAGTCAACAATTAGTTCACAGTTCATAGATTATCTGTCTTTCTCTGGCCTACAACAATTTAACAGTTTCACTAATGCTAATCAAAGAATATTAGACCTTATCTTATCCAATATAAATCTGAAAGTCTTATTGCCTGAATTACCTTTAGTTCCAGAAGAACTAAAGGTAAACTTGACATACGCCACAAAGCGTTACATGTTGACTTACCTTTCAATATTTTATCCACGCTTGAACATAACAAAACTCAAAAATACATATTCGCCAAAGGAAACTATGATGAAATCAATACTCACTTATCTAACATTGACTGGCCTACAAAACTTAATAACACTAATTTAGATATAGCAATCGAGGCATTTTATAATGAATTAAACATTGTTATAAACCAATTTATACCTAGAAAATTTATTCAAGTACTAAAGTATCCACCATGGTACTCACCTGCCCTCATTAAAATAACACGAGAAAAACGTAAATATTTATCCAAATTCAAGAAATAAAATAATCCATCTGAATACGAAGCTTTCTCAATTCTACGAATAAGGCAAAAAAATATGTCCAAAGAGTGTCACCAAAATTATGTTCTCAATGCAGAACGGAATATTCATCGAAATTCTAAATCTCTCTTTTCGTACATAAAATCTAAACGTACAACATCATCTATTCCTAGTACTATGTATTATCAGAATGAAATTGCTCATTCCGGTCAAGAAATTTCGCAGCTGTTCTCATCGTTCTTTTATTCAGTATACGAGAAATGTGATGTCCCCAATTTAAACTCTCATGCAGACCTTAGCGTTGCCGAAATTAGTGATTTAGAGATTAGTTATGATCTAATTTTGAAGTATATAAACCAAATCGATTCTAACAAAGGTGCTGGTCCAGATGGAATTCCACCTATATTTATCTCCAAATGCTCAAAGAATTTAGCGTATCCATTATTCATATTATTTAAACGTTCATTACAAACGGGTAAATTTCCTTCGATGTGGAAACAAGCATTTGTAACCCCAATATACAAGTACGGTCCGCGAAATCTTGTACAAAATTATAGGCCAATATCCAAACTATCAATTTTCTCAAAATTATTCGAAAAACTTGCAGCAGACCAAATTTCCAACGCATTAAAGAACACTCTTAGTGAACACCAACATGGATTCAGAAGTGGTAAATCCGTCACTACTAACTTAGCTTGTTTTACGAACTTTATACTTCATAATATGGATAAGCGTATTCAAACTGACGCCATTTATACAGATTACAGCAAGGCGTTCGATAAAGTTAACCACTACATTCTGTTTAGTAAATTAAAGCTCGCGGGTATCCATGGAGATCTACTAAGATGGCTAGACTCATATATCAGAAACCGTTTGCAAGCTGTTGTGCTAAGTGGTTTCAAATCAAACTGGGTCAGTATTACATCTGGAGTTCCACAAGGATCAATTTTGGGTCCTCTCTTGTTTAATATCGTCGCTTTAGTTCGTTTTACTCCAACAGACCAAAACGTAAATCGTGAGAAACAGCGCTTTAAAGGTTTTTTTACGAAAAAGGCATATAAAATTAAATTAGCTAAATTGTAAGTCTACTAAAATGTGTTAAAGTATTACAAATTGTTTTTTTTTAAGTACAATATGTTCTAAATGTATAAAATTACGCAGAAAACACGTTTTTAATTTGGATGTTGGCCAAAGTGACGAATTCTTGTTTGCGAAAGTTGGATATTGGACAAAGGACAGTGGATGTTAGACAAGAGCGCGTACTCTTGCGTGAAGTTACTTTATCTAACGGGCTTGGTATTACAGGGAGATCGGAAAGCATTTCAATTCATTGAACTTTGATAGTTACTTATGGATTTAGCTTATGTGTCCTATGTTTTCGCGGTGAGACCTAAATATTCGGGTGTGATTTTTAAATAGTTTCTTATAACATTCGACAATTTTTTAGAAATAATTTGTTTCTTGGTTGGGAAACAAGTTTCAAGAGTGAGTTTTTGTAAAATAATAACATCGTAAAATCATCAATGAAAACGTACGTTTTCAGACAATTATACTTAATAATATTTCAGGCGTGTTTTATTGTTAACTGCTAGTCGTCAACCGTTAGTCATCAGATAGGTCCTACGTTTATTAGTTATTATTTGAGAGGCGGGTATGGGTACCGCCAATCCGGGAACCATTTATTGGATAACCAACACCTCTGCCATAGGTTACCTCAAGTGGTTCGCTACGTTTGGTGACTTAGCAGGGGTGGCCGGGTTCTGTCTCGTTGTGAGTTTTGTTTGGATCCTGGCGACGGATGGCCCACAAACTGCGTGGCAGGCCGGATCGGGAAAGACTGGTTGAGGAAGATCTGTAGACCTCTCCAGCAGGACTCTCGGAACATCGCTTTACCCGCAGTGGGGAGGGATTGATTCATACGTGAGTCACTCCTTGACACACTGACTCCCAGATTTCTACCCACCCCTCATACCTTTTTCTTCCCACAACTTACTCTACTTCCTTCCCAAAAATGACATAGTCCCTGAGAGGAATTATTTTCCTCAGGGCCTACTGTGTGGAGCTGTGAAAAGGTCTCCCCAAGTGGTTCGCTACGTTTTGTGACGTAGCAGGAGTGCCTGGGTTCAAGGGGTGAGGTTTTTCCAGGTGTTGACGGCGGATGACTCTGCCCACCAGCTGCGTGGCGGGTCGGATCGAGAGAGACTGCGTGAAGGAGTCCTTTGGACCTTTCCAGCCGGACTCTCTCGACCCCATTGCCTTGCACCGCAGTTGGAAGGACAGTTTCTTACGTCCGTCACTCCTATACACACTAACCCCTAGATTCCTACCCACCCCTCATTCCTATTTCTATCCTAGAACTTCCTATTCTTCCTTTCCTCAAAAAGACCCTCCACACAGCATCCCCCCGTAGGCCCTGAGAACATATATTGTAAAGCGTTTTTGCACTAAAACAATGCTATTCAAATTATCCATATAATATACACTCGTATTATTTTTATCATATTTATTACGGCATATAAATCGGAGATTTAGTATGATCAGACCTGAAAGGTTGGATTGATTTACGTGACTTTATTTTTATGTTAATACTGCACAAGAGTCCCAACCGCTCCCAACCGCCTGGACCAAGTCAGGCTATACATAGCATACCCAATTTTGTGAGGCTGGACGTAGCGGGAAGGGGATGCAGTTATGAATGTTGGTAAGTACCTGGCTATTCAGATCGAATCAACAACCACGGCTAAAGCCATTTCAAGCAATGCTTCAATTCAAAATGGCGGTCTTACATCAGGGTGATACTGAGAGTATCTTCCACTCTGGAACGTGTCGCAAATACAGCATGTATATATATTTATATGTATATATTTTTTTATTGATTTGTGTTATTTCACTATTTAAACATAAAAAACACATATACAAGTACGTTTTTTTAATGGTTAAAGTTGTGAAATATGTATATAAACAGCGCTATATAAGTTGTCCAAATTTATTATTATATATATATATATATATTTTTTTAGATTAGCTCCACACAGGTGGCCCTGAGGAAAATAATTTCACTTTGAAGGAGTCTTTATAAGGAAGGTAAGGATAGGAAATTTGGGAAGAAAAAGGGTATGAGGGGTGGGTAGGAATCTGGGGGTCAGTGTGTCCGGGAGTGACGGACGTATGAATCTATCTCTCCAATTGCGGTGCAAGGCGAGAGTCGGGAGAGTCCCGCTGGAAAGGTCAAAAAGCCTCCCTTACCAGTCTCTCTCTCGCCACGCAATAGGTGGGCAGTCGTATCCGCCACCAAGACCTGGACGAACTTGACTCCATGAACCCGGGCACCCTTGCTAAGTCACCAAACGTAGCGAACCACTCGGGGTGACCTATGGCAGAGATGGTGGTTATCCAATAAATGGTTCCCGGGACGGCGGTACCCATACCCACTTCCCAAAATAAACAAATTTACCAAAATAAAAATTCCTTGTGCACGATGGGATTGAAATTTGCGATATCCGGATTGCTAGTTGAGAGTCTTATCCCTTGATCACAGGAGGCCGTCGTGTGATAACAGAAGTGTAGTATCCAACATTTTAAAATAAAAAGTTAACTCGAAGGATTTTGAAACACAATTGATAGCTACAAGTTCTTTATAAATGTATAAAACAATAGACAACGAGTTCTTTGTAAAAATGATCCTATGTTCGAACACATGGGATGTGATTTACGTCTATTACACAATACAGACTTGTAAAAAAAGAGGTCATAAAACAATCCTAACCACTAACCACATTTTTAGATTCATAACAAATGTATTCCAGTATTTGAGGTACCACTTAGTTGGGCCAAATTATTAGAAGGGTTACAAAAGGGGCTGAAATTAAATAACTGGAAATTGATCTAGGTAAAAAAAGTCAAATGAATGGGATACCTAATTATTAAAAATGTGCGAATAGTAATAACAAAGCTCGAACAAAATAAAACTCGAATAGGTAAGAAATAAGCAAACACATAAGAAATATGAGGCACACAATGTATAAAATAATAGAAATGCTTTCATTGTCATTCGGTTTACAATTCTCCCATGAAGATTTCAATAATAAGATATTTATAGGTACAAAAATACAACTGATCTTTGGCACTAAATATACCAAAAAAAAATTCATTGTTACACTAAGATTTGGTTGATTAAAATAATAAGATACTTTAGGCATTAAATGTACCGAAAACAAAAACTTGTTTATTTCCTTATTCTAATAATAAACATGTTTTAAATATCTCAGGTAGAATTTTTACACGACGATTTGACTGATAAACATACAGATATTTTAGGAACTAAATGTACCGAAAATGAAAACTCCTTGATTTCCTTATTTTAATAATTGGCTTGTTTTAAATATCATAAGTCGAATAATTACATGCAAATTTGGTTGATAAACAAACAGATATTTTAGGAACTAAATATACCGAAAATTAAAATTCCTTCATTTCCTTATTCTAATTGTTGGCTTGTTTTAAGTATCTGAAGTATAATAATGCTTTCACTAAGATTTGGTGGATGGACACATATATTAGGTATATAGGTACTATAATACATCAGTCCTTATTCTAATAATTGTGTTTTTTAAATATCACAAGCAGGTATTTTTGAACAAAGATTTAAATAGTTACGTAAATGTTGATAAACATACCGACACTACGCATTAAATGTGCTTAAAACAAAAGCTCATTCAATGTTCTTATTCTTATAATTGTTTTAAATATCATAAATAGGTATTTTTACAAGAAGATTTAAATAATTACGTATAGGAAAATAAACATACCCATACCTCTTTATACACATATCAAATTCCGAGTGTATTCCGTATAATGTCGTCCTTATACTCTTCATTAATTGATTTTTTTTCAATTTCAGTCAATTCGTTTTAATATTTTAATTGGTTAAATTAAATTAAAACAGCGACGAAGGTTATTTCAATATTTATTACGATATTTCACCAGAATATAAAACTTGGCATTTATTACAATATTTTCTCAAAAAATACACAACTTTATTATAACCACCCTGTAACGGACGACAAGTTGAAACAATTTACTGAGAAAATATTGTAATATTAATTATCTGTTATGTTTTCCTTAAAAATTTTTATCCTTTTCCACAGTTTACATCTTTATGCATTTTGTCTGAAGAAATCTCCTAGAAAACCACTAAAGTAACTTGGTAACTAGCATAATCATAAGTGAAGATATTTACTTTCGTGGCGCTAAACGAACGAATGTTTGGAATGAAAGCAATCACGTGGTCCTCCGCTGCGCTGCTATTGGCTGTGTGGTCTGTTAGAGCAATACGCCCGGAACCGAGAGTTTGAATTTCGCACGTTGGCTAAGATACAGCTTGGATGTTGGAGAAATTCCTATGAAATTTGACTGAACGGCCGGTTTAAAAACGGGAGTCCTTTTGGCCAACGTGTGGATGTTGGATGAATACGCTCGAAATGTTGTTTCATTTTTGAGGACGTAAGACAAAGTGCGTTTTGATTACCCCCTAAATAATTTTATAAATTTTTTTTTTCACCTGCATTGTATACATAAAGACTTTCTGAGAACTACTGCATACTTAACTCAATTTCGCTAAAAATGGTCTGTTGGAGTAAAACGAACTAGAGCGACGATGTCTATATTAATGACATTACAAGTTGTTTTAAACACTGCAAAGCAATATTATATGCAGACGATTTGAAACTATACCTTCCGATCGATGATATCACGTGCTGCTTAAAAATACAGGAGGACCTTAATAATCTCAGCGAATATTGCAAAATCAACTGCTTGTTCCTAAATATAGATAAATGTTACTCAATATCGTTTACAAGAAATAGGACCAAAATAATATTTAATTATTCAATAAACGATGTCGATATTAAAAGAAAAGGATCAGTTCGGGACCTGGGTGTTACCTTAGATTACAAACTTACATTCGAATTGCATATTAATAATATTGTCACTAAAGCCACCCAAATGTTAGGATTTATACTAAGAACATCAAAACTATTTTATTATCTCGATACATTTATTTTGCTATATTATACCTATGTTCATCCGCACCTAGAACACGCCTCACAAATTTGGAATCCAAGATACATAACATATGTTCATAGAATAGACCATGTTCAGGAAAAATTTCTCTCCTACTTAAATTTTCGATCGTTTTATGCATTCCAATCAAATGAAGATATCCGTCGATTCTTTAAAATCCCGAAATTAAATTGTAGGAGAATTATTTCTGATCAATTGTTATTGTATAGAATCCTAAATAATACGATATCTTCCCCGTATCTTTTACAAAAAATAGATATTAGAGTTCCTGGTCGCAATGGCAGACACGTATCCATTTTTTATAACAGCCGCTCCAACACCAACTACTTACAAAATGAATTCATACATCGAGCCTGCCACTATCATAACACACACCTCACATATACAGATATCTTCAATATAACTTTCAACAAATTCAAAGCAACACTTTTAGATTTTTTTTTTTATTTTTTTTATTAGTTTTTATATACATGTAATATAATCATGAGTAATTACATTTTCAGGTTACAAACGGATTAAACTCAAATAATTAAATACTAACATGCAACATTGATTAGAAACAGTATAAACATATATATGTATATAATATATAACCTTTACGAGAGTGTAACTACTCGTGTGTAAAGGGAAGAGAAAAATATATATATTTTTTTTAAATTAAAAAAATTAAAATTAAAAATTATAACACATACATTATATTTAAGTACTTACAAAAATCGAATGTGTAAAAAAATAAAATAATATTAAAAAAAATAATAATATAAAATAAATTTTTGAATAAGTATTGTTAGTTAAAGGTTAATGCGGTTCTAAGTGGCTAAATTATTTAAGATATTATTGTTTAATTTATTTTTGAATTTGTTGTAGTCAGGTTCTAATCTCAGCTCTATTGCTAGTTGATTAAACCACACCACTCCATTGTACGTGTAGTAGTGTTGTGCAAAACTGGTATGCATTAATGGCGTACACAAGCGACCCACTGTGTTTTGCCTATTGCTCTCAACGCGGACCATGGCGTGGTGCGACTTATTAGAATAGTCTTTGTGTATTTGAAGCAGTGTATTTTTTATATATGTATTTTTTAGAGGTGGGACTTGAAAGTCTTGAAAAAGTTGAGAGGTTGAATAATCTGATGGTTTCTTAGTAATAATTTTGATTATTAATCTTTGAGTAATTTCCAACGGTAAAATTGAGGTTTTGTAAGCTCCTCCCCATGCAACAATACCGTATTGTATTATCGAATGGGCTAGAGCATAGTATATATTTTTAAGAATTTTTAAGTTAAGTATATTTCTTAAATTAATAAAGATGTATATAAGTTTTCTTAATCTATTTATAGTATTGGTAATTTGAGTCTTCCACTTAAGGTTACTATCTATTATTACACCCAAATATTTTATTTCTTTTTTATTTGCTATGAATAGACAGTCATTATTTTGGCATGTTAATATTTTAGTGGAGCATTTTTTTGAATGAATTTTAATATTTAAGGCGATAGGAAGAGATTTTTTATTATTTATACTAAAAGGTATATAATAGGTTTTTTCAATGTTTAATGTTAATAAATTTTCGTCAAACCATTCTTTCAAGATATTAATATCATGATTAGCAGTTATTTCAAGTTCATTCCATGAATTTGCTTGGAATATAATTGCAGTATCATCTGCATTTGAAACAAGTTTTCCTGTTATTGGTAATTCAAAGATATTATTAACATACAAGATGAATAGAAGAGGGCCCAAAATCGTGCCTTGTGGTATTCCAAAGTCGCTTGTACTCGGTTCACTAAGAATGTTTTTTATTTTTACATATTGATTTCTAGAGTTCAGGAAACTTTCTATCCATGTGTTAGCATTATCTATAATTCCGATTTCGTTAAGCTTGTATAGTAATTTTTTGTGACTTATGCTGTCAAAGGCTTTCTTTAGGTCTATGAAAATTGCAAGAGATTTTTTGCCTTTGTCTAGTGCTTGATGTATTTTTGTTGTTAAATCTATGATTGCGTCCTGTGTGGTTATTTTTGCGCGAAAACCAAATTGTTGGTCACTCAGTATATTATTAATTCCAATAAAATTTTGTATTTGCTTTTTAGCTACCTTTTCAAAAATTTTTGAGATATTTGATAATACTGATATAGGTCGGTAGTTATTAATTTCTTTAGAGTCACCTGATTTATAAATCGGTGTAATAATAGTTCTTTTATATATTGATGGAAAGATACCCTTTTTAAGACTATTGTTTATAATATATGTAATAGGCTTTTTCAAAAAGTTAAGATGTGTCTTTAGATTTTCAACAGTTATCCCATCAAACCCTGGTGCTGATTGAGTTTTTAGGTTTTTTATTATATCAACAATTTCTTGTTCAGTTACCGTATCGAATTTTCCTATGGTTTTTTTTGATGATGTTACATCATTTTTTGCGGTAGATGTGGTATTATCTACGATATTAGTTATTTTGCTTGCGAGATTTTTTCCGACATTAGAAAAAAATGTATTGAAAGCATTTGCACATTGTTCAGGGTTATCCAAAACTTGTACCATATTGTTATTAATACGTAGCTTTAAAATGTCACTTGTTTTCCTTTTTTTATCAATTATTTCATTTATTGTTTTCCAAATTTGTTTATTGTTGTTTCCTGAATTCAATACCTTTTGTTTATAAAATTCCTCTTTGGTAGTTTTAATTAGTGCCGTTAGTTTGTTTCTGTATTTTTTAAAGTATGAGATGATGGGATTATTTAGTGGATATTTTTTAGTTAGTTTAAATAGTTTTTCTTTTTCTCGTATAGAAACCACGAGGCCATGAGTGATCCATGGTTTAAGTTTATGAAATTTATTTTTATATGTTTTGTTCGGTATTTCATAGCTTGAATCTTTTATATGTTTTTGAAAGGTGTCATGAAATTGTGATGCACTTATATTCACATCTTCTGTGGTAAGTACAGATTCCCACGATTCGTGATAAATAGATAAATGTAATGCATCACAACACACCACTTAACATCCATATTTATATATATTTATTGTATTACTTATCAGATTTCTTTTCCTAATTTGCAATATATTTACATATTCCCTAATTACATACATATCATCCTCATACTCCTATAAGATCATAAGTTTACCCTTTATTGTGTTTTTCTATATTCTTATCATGCATATTTAAGTATTTAGCTTCTCGTAACTATTTTTTTTTTCGTTTTTCTTTATGTTTTTTTCTTGTCTAAACTAAAAAAAATAAAAAAAAATTATCAGCGGAAACATGTTTTTAGGCTTACTGTTTTATTTTAGCACTCTTTTTTATGTATCTTTGTAAAGCTGTTTGTTTTCCAAATAAAGATATTATTATTATTATTATTATAAATATTAACAAATTTGGAAGCATACACAGACAATGTCACGATTACATATGCGCCATGGCAGAAAACAACTTCACAATAAATATTAAAGTTCCTACCAGAGTTCAAAATAATAGCATGTCATGTTTAGATCACATAAATACCAGAAATATTATGGCTTCCAATGCATTTGTTATACACAATACAATAAATGATCACTATACAACAGCAATTAGCATTCCAAACACATCTTTTAAAAAACAAGTAAAAACTAAACAGTTCACATCATCCATCTGCTATGAGGGATTAATTAAGGATCTAAATCAGGAAACATGGCAAGATGTATGTGGAGTGACTGATGTTAACAACCACTCAACTTATTTATTAACAAAATCAACATGCATATAACACAAATTTCAAAAGATAAACTCATTGCACTCAAAAAATACAACTTACTCCTTGGATTAGCAGTGGTATTGTAAAAGCTATACACAAAAGAAATCATTTACACAAAGTGGCGACAAAAGACCCACAAAACACTCTTAAACAACAAAATTACCGTAGGTATCGTAACATTTGTAAAGATGTTATGCGTAATGCAAAAGAAAGGTACTATAAGCATCAGCTCGACCGAGATCCATCTAGTAAAAATATGTGGAACATCATTAAACAAATTACCAATACCAAACATACAACTGACTCTAATATTAATGAAACACAATTTGGAAACACAGCCACCATTGATGGGCATATTTTCCTGCCTTGGAAAGGCAGGAAAATATGCCCATAATTTCCTGCCGGAAATAATTTTCCATAATTTCACGCCGGGCATAATTTCCTGCCACTCTAACCAATACTTTACGACGATTGGGTCTAAGCTGGCGGAAAGCATCCTAAGTGTTACCAAGGAAACTAAGGATTCATTGGCATCTACAATAGAATCAAAATATACTTCTTTTTCATTTAAATTATCACCTATGACAGATGAAGAGGTTTTAAAAATTATTGACAGTCTTAACAATACACATTCGAAAGGTCCTGACAGTCTTAACACTCATATACTAAAAATCATTAAACACAATATTGTATCACCTTTATCAAACATTTTCAATAAAAGTTTTTCTTCAGGGATTTTTCCCGACCATCTTAAAAGGTCATTAGTAGTACCAATCCACAAAAGTGGACCCAAAAACCAAGTGGGCAATTATAGGCCAATATCCCTGTTCGAGTCCTATCTCTAAAATTATAGAAAAAATCTTTAAAAATAGATTAAGTAACTATGTAGATTGTAGAGAGTCGACAACTTTTAAGTAAAAATCAGTTTGGCTTTCGGCCGGGGAGAGGAACGGACGACGCTATATCACAACTTACAGAACATATTTCTGGAAATATAAATCGCGGAAAGAAAAAACATTGCACTGTTCTTAGACTTAGCCAAGGCTTTTGATACAGTTTCTCATAAATTACTCCTCAAAAGATTAAAAAATATTGGTATTGTAGATATGCCCTACGAATGGTTAAAGAGTTACTTAATGGGTAGAAGCCAGCAACTCAAAATGGGAAAAACGGTGAGTAACTCACTAGACACTAATTTTGGGGTACCACAGGGAAGCACACTGGGACCTCTTTTATTTATAATTTATATCAATGAGTTATGCGAGCTAACAGTAGGTGGAAAAATTATTACTTTCACAGATGATACAGTAGCTATATTTGAAGGAGAGGATTGGACTCAAACTCGTAAACGTGCTGAAAGTGGAATAAATGCGATAAAACAGTGGCTTGACAAAAATCTACTAACACTAAATATAGCAAAAACTAAATACATAAGATTTAGCCCAACTACAAAAGGACAACCTAGTTCATCAAACACAATAAAAACACATACGACTACTTGTAATTCCGTTAATATTGATTCAAACTGCAATTGTGAAGCTTTGGAAAGTGAAGAAAATATCAAATATCTAGGTGTTGTTATAGACAATCATCTGAAATGGAAATATCACATAGAAAACCTTTCAATAAGGGTAAGAAAATTGATTCACATATTCTTCGCATTACGGAACATAATTAAACAACAAGACCTAAGAAAAATATATTTCGGATTGTGCAACCCCATCTTAACGTATGGTTGCGTTGGTTGGGGAGCGTCGGGTAGAACAATTTTAGATCCGCTTGTGAAGGCCCAGAAATCCATAATTAGAGTAATTTTGCATAAACCCTATAGGTATTCTAGCGATCAGCTCTACAAAAACTTTTATGTACTTGATATTCATCAAAACTATATAAAAAGGATTATTATCCACGTATTTGCTGTCCGGGTCGCTCGGTAGTATAGGGACCCGACCCTCAGGCTCACGACTGAGGGTGGGCTGCCCCATCAACGAGTGTAAAAACCCCGCCGCTGCTGTTGTGCCGGTTCGTGACCCAGCAGTAGCGTTTGGGGCGCATTGGGCGACCTCTCCAGCCGGACTCTCCCTGCCCATCGCCTTGCACCGCAGTGGGTGGGTTGGATACATACGTCCGTCACTCCTGGAAACTCTGAACCCCAGCATCCTACCCACCCCTTTACCTTTTCCCTCCCTGACCTTCCTTCCTCTCATATCACAGTTAAATAACCCTACAAATAAAATCATGAATATACAACCATCAACAATTAACGTCATTTCAGCGGCGAGGAGTAGGCGTCCCCGGTGCGGGCCAAAACTGTTGGTGAGTTACACCAACATTCGCGGCCTGCACACCAATTTAAACTCTGTACACCACCACCTTTTTTCTCAACGCCCAAACCTACTATTCCTGTCTGAAACGCAGATAGCTGAGCCTGTAAACACCTCCTATCTGGACTGCCCGGGCTTCACCCTCGCAGGCAAGTTCAGACCTAAAGGAGGTGTCTGTCTCTATAGTCGAGCTGACGTCAACTGTGTGCGACTGTTGAATCTGGAAAACTCCAGATTCGACGTAATGTGGGTACGCGTCAATCTTGCCAGTACGGTAAGATTCTACGCGTGTTTATACCGCTCACCGAACCTTAGCGAATCAGACACGTCCGAGCTCTTCAAACACTTAAGCGACACTATTGATGACCTCTTGCCCCGCTACCCTACGGCAGAGTTTGTGGTCCTGGGGGACTTCAATGTTCATAACGAACCTTGGTTGAAGTTCTCAGGATCAACAGACTCGGCTGGACGCCAAGCGGAATCCTTTGCCCTTTGCTACGGATTGGAGCAAATGGTTCAGGAGCCTACAAGGGTTCCTGATGTCCAGACTCACCGTTCCAACCTGTTAGACCTATTTTTAACTACTGTGCCACACGGTTACAGGATGGAAGTCACAGCGCCTTTAGGATCGTCCGACCACTGCCTGGTGACGACATCAATCCCTGTAAACTTCAGACCACCAAACGAGAGGCTGAAGAGAAAAGTGTGGCACTATAGGTCAGCAGATTGGTTCGGTCTGCGGGCACATTTTAATGCTTTTCCGTGGTCAGCTGTCTGTTTTCGGACTTCGGATCCCTCAAGATGTGCCCAGGAAATTGGTGAAGTCATCACATCCGCGATGGATGGCTTCATCCAATCTACTGTTAAGGAAACTGGTGTAGGCTCAAAGCCGTGGTTCAGTCGACAATCAGCGACGAAAAAACGCGGCTTACCGAGCCTACAACACATCTAGAACATCCGAAGACAGAACAGCTTACAACAAAATGGCAAAGGAAACCAAGAGAAAATAATAAATAGGTCGAAATTGGAGCACGACCTGCAGATCAGCAGAAAGCTGGCTGCATGCCCGCATGGCAGCAGGCAATTCTGGTCACTTGCGAGCTCGATAGGTCGCAATTTCTGCAAATCCAGTCTGCCACCTCTCACCAGACCTGACGGCTCACTAGCAAACACCGCCACCGTAAAGGCAAACTTATTAGGTAAAATGTTTGCGGATAACTCAACCCTCGATGACCAAGGTGCTGTCCCGACGTCGGTTCCTCACTGCGGTTTTCGTATGAAAAAGCTGAGGATCCGGCATCGGGAAGTACTCCATGTTTTACGAGGGCTTGATGTTAATAAAGCTAGTGGACCTGACGGAATACCTGCCCTGGTACTGCAGAGGTGCGCTGCAGAAATTTTTTAAATTGCAGAAGTTAAAGAAGCTTTTTAAATTGTCCCTGAAGACTGGCTCTGTGCCCTCTGGTTGGAAAAAAGCGGTTATCCATCCTATTCCAAAGAAGGGTGACCGCTCCAACCCGGCCAACTACGGCCCCATAGCGATCACATCAGTTCTGTCTAAGGTGATGGAACGTGTGATCAACGACAAACTGCTCACATACCTCGAGAAGAACAAAATTATTAACGACCGTCAATACGGATTCCGGCGGAACCGCTCGTGCGGTGATCTTCTCGCGTATGTGACGCATGTTTGGGGGCGATGCCTGGAACGTTTCGGTGAGACCCAAACGGTTGCACTGGACATCTCCAAGGCCTTTGACCGGGTTTGGCACCCAGGACTTGTCAACAAACTGCATTCTTACGGACTTCCCGCATCCTTGTGTATGTGGATTGCCGACTTCTTGAGGGAGAGGTCGATTCAGACGGTAGTCGATGGTTTCACCTCTTCCTCACACTCGATAAATGCTGGCGTCCTGCAGGGATCGGTTCTGTCTCCGACTTTGTTTTTGTTGCACATCAACGACCTTTTGACATGTGCACCAATTCACTGTTACGCGGATGACAGTACAGTTCATGATAGCTTTTTGTTTGACAAGCCCCCAAAGGGCTCACAAACTCCAACAGCTCGTAGGGCTTTGAAGCAAAGAATGGACGGTTATCTCGAGAGTGTTTTCTCTTGGGGTAAAAATAATCTCGTTGAATTTAATGTTTCAAAGACCCAATCTTGTCTGATTACGTCTAAAAAGAATCGAAATGAAAATCTAGTCTCTTTCAACGGAAGCAATCTTCCGAACAGGCCCTCCATTGATATGCTTGGTGTAACCCTAAGTGACCAGCTCAGGTATGGGGGCTCCATCGAAGCCAGAGTAAAGTTAGCCTCCCAAAAACTGGGCGTACTGTACAGGGCCCGCAGGTACTTTAATAGTACACAACTGCTAACCTTGTACAAATCACAAGTACGCCCCACGGTTGAATTTGGCAGCCATCTCTGGTCTGGAGCTCCAAAATACCTGAAAAATACCCTCGACTCTGTGCAGAAACGGGCGATCCGTTTGATAGATTCTCCCATCTTAACAGACGGATTGCAATCTTTAGAGCACAGGCGTCGGGTGGGAATGCTATACTTGTTCTACCGGTATTACAATGGAAGATGCTCCGAGGAACTAGCATCATTGATCCCTTCGGCACCGGTGCATAGTCGGGAAACACGCCAAACGCGTGCCCAACATTTGTACACGGTTGACATTTGTCACATGAGAACGGGTCGTTTCTTCGACTCATTCTTGTGTTCAACAGCTCGGCTGTGGAATGATTTGCCGGCCTCTGTGTTTCCTCCTTCCTACAACATGGGTCTCTTCAAGACCAATGTTCATTCCTTCCTCTCCTCAAAAAGACTCTCCATACAGCATCCCAGATGACATAGGCCCTGAGGGAAATTATTTTCCTCAGAGCCTCCTGTGTGGAGTTAATGTAAAAAAAAAAAAAAACATAAAAATTTAGATAATATTAAAAAAATTGATCATAAATATAACACAAGAAGTCACACCAGAAAGGATCTTGTGGTCCCAGGGAGCAATACGGCAAAGTATCAAAAAACATGTACATATCTTGGACCAAAAATATATAATGAAATTCCCCTAGAATTAAATATTAAAGCTTGCAAAATGTCCCACGTCAGTTCAATAATAACAAAATGGTTGATTGGCTTAGGTAGGGTGGAATCTGAAAAACTATTAAATAATGTCACTTAAAATTTTACATGGCCTATTAACGGCACATTTAGTAAAAATTTAGTACGTATATTATTTAAATAAAATAAAAACATTTTTCTTTTCTTTTTTCAGAATGAATTTACTGGCATTTTTATTAATGTATATTTAATTTAAAAATTAAAATGAACATTTTGTAATTTTTTTTTTTTGCATTCTCACCAGCATTTGGTTCCTTAGAACGGGCAATCTGCCTAGCTAGGAACTAATATCGACCCACAAGACATAATTATAATAGCACTTGTACACATTTTATAGTTATTTTTCAATGTTATTATTATGTTATTTTTGCCATACAAATGTATCAAATGTAATGTTATAAATAAAAAAATTAAAAAATAATACATGACAAAATGCAAGCGGTAAAAAGAAAAGCATAAAAAGAAAACGGTAACAAGTTTTTACATTATAGATTAATAAAGAAATACACAAATATATTTAATAGACCCTATGTGATGCTCCATAAATATCAAAATATTGTTCAGATATTTCTTGAATAATGGTAAACTTGTATTAAATACATCGATATTTGAGGTGAATTTGTTCCCTAGTGTGTGTAGTCGAGAAATTGGTGCATGAATGAGGTAGTTGGTTACAGAATTATTATTTAGAAATTTATTATTTAAAATTAATAATTTAAAATTTGTTATTTAAAAAAGTTTTTCTCCAGTATGGGTAAACATGTGAATTTTTAAAGATCTCTTAAGAGAACATGAATAGCTGCAGTAGGAACATGAAAAAGGTTTTTCTCTAGTATGGGTAAGTATGTGACTTTTTAAAGATCCCTTTACAGAACATGAATAGCTGCAGTCGGAACATGAAAAAGGTTTTTCTCCAGTATGGGTAAACAAGTGAATTTTTAAAGATCCCTTTTGAGAACATGAATAGCTGCAGTAGGAACATGAAAAAGGTTTTTCTCTAGTATGGGTAAATATATGACTTTTTAAATGTCCCTTTTGAGAAAATGAATAGCTGCAGTAGGAACATAAAAAAGGTTTTTCTCTAGTATGGGTAAGAATGTGATTATTTAAAGATCCCTTTTTAGAACATGAATAGCTGCAGTCGGAACATGAAAAAGGTTTTTCTCCAGTATGGGTAAACATGTGAATTTTTAAAGATCCCTTTTGAGAACATGAATAGCTGCAGTAGGAACATGAAAAAGGTTTTTCTCCAGTATGGGTAAATATGTGTATTTTTAAAGATTCCTTTCGAGAACATGAATAGCTGCAATAAGAACAACCATAAGGTTTTGGCCAAATATGGGTACGCATGTGGCGTTTTAAATATTGCTTTTGGGAAAATGAACAGCTACACTCGGAACATGAAAAAGGTGTATCTGAAGTATGGATATGCATGTGACGTTTTAAATTCTGCTTTAAAGAAGATGAATAGCCGCAGTAGGAACATGAAAAAGGTTTTTCTCCAGTATGGGTAAACATGTGATGTTTTAAATTTCCCTTATGAGAAAATGAATAGCTGCAGTAGGAACATAAAAAAGGTTTGTCACCAGTATGGGTAAGCATGTGAATTTTTAAAGTTCCCTTTCGAGAAAATGAATAGCTGCAGTAGGAACATGAAAAAGGTTTTTCTCTAGTATGGCTAAATATATGACTTTTTAAATGTCCCTTTTGAGAACACGAATAGCTGCAGTCGGAACATGAAAAAGGTTTTTCTCCAGTATGGGTAAACATGTGAATTTTTAAAGATCTCTTAAGAGAACATGAATAGCTGCAGTAGGAACATGAAAAAGGTTTTTCTCTAGTATGGGTAAGTATGTGACTTTTTAAAGATCCCTTTACAGAACATGAATAGCTGCAGTCGGAACATGAAAAAGGTTTTTCTCCAGTATGGGTAAACAAGTGAATTTTTAAAGATCCCTTTTGAGAACATGAATAGCTGCAGTAGGAACATGAAAAAGGTTTTTCTCTAGTATGGGTAAATATATGACTTTTTAAATGTCCCTTTTGAGAAAATGAATAGCTGCAGTAGGAACATAAAAAAGGTTTTTCTCTAGTATGGGTAAACATGTGAATTTTTAAAGATCCCTTTTGAGAACATGAATAGCTGCAGTAGGAACATGAAAATGTTATTTTTCGAGAGTGGGAAAGCAGGTGAAGTTTTAAAGGTGCCTTTCGAGGAAATGTTTTGTCGCATTTGGAACACGAAAAAAGTTTTTCTCCAGGTTGCGCCTTCATGTCCAATATTTTGTCTGAAAAAGATGGCGGATTAAGCTCAATAAGTATGTGGGTATCTATAATGAAAATAGAAAATTAAAACAAATAGAAAAGGATTTTACCTGGAGTCTGGGAAACACTTTCAGAGTGTTGTAAGCATTCCTTTTCAACATCCGCCAGGTCAATGTCTATTTCTGTATAAGGAATTACCTCTCCATCTTCTTCTCTGGGTCCTGGTTCAGTCTTGATGGGAACTGTCTCCATATTAATGCCACCTGGAATAACAAATGAAAATGAAAAATTTCGTTTAATTGTGTGGATCCTTTTAGATATGGAATTATCCATAGCTTCGGTGAGCGGGAACATTTATTAATGAAAAAGGGTTGGCGTAGTTTTTATACAATTTTTGAAGTGAAAACTTCTTTAGCACCGTTGCGATTTTAAACTCGATGAAACCAAAAATTGAGACACTAAAAAGAGACAAACAGATGAATGTATCTACAGCGGTGGTTTTCAACCTTTTTTTGACCCAGGACCACTTCTATGTTTATTTTTTCGACAGGGACCACAAACAGTGGCGTAAAGAGGAGGGGGCGGCGCCCCGGGTTCCACCCGACGTAATTTCACCCCCTAGACTACAATTCCCTAGCCACCCCCCCTCAATTTTTTATGAAGTCGAAATTTGTGTTTTGTCAACATTAATGGGGAGGGGGGTGACACCACGTTATCCGCCCCATCCGTCCCACTGCTTGTGGTCAGTGACGTAGGCTAGCATGGGTGACACCCGGGACGGATAGCACAACGGGAGGGGCGTAATGGGATAGGGTAGGACAGGTTCGAGCAGAATTTATCACAACGGAGGGGGCGGAATGGGATAGGGTGGGACGGGTTATAGCAGAATATTTACCACAACGGAGGGGGCGGAATGGGATAGGGTGGGACGGGTTATAGCAGAATATTTACCACAATGGAGGGGGCGGAATGGGATAGGGTGGGACGGGTTATAGCAGAATATTTACCACAATGGAGGGGGCGGAATGGGATAGGGTGGGACGGGTTATAGCAGAATATTTACCACAACGGAGGGGGCGGAATGGGATAGGGTGGGACGGGTTATAGCAGAATATTTACCACAATGGAGGGGGCGGAATGGGATAGGGTGGGACGGGTTATAGCAGAATATTTACCACAACGGAGGGGGTAGGATGGGGTGGGGCAAAACGGAATACCATAATGGCTACCGACCACAAGGTACAATAACTGAATATTGTCCCCATTTTTTTTATTCAGAAGTCTCGACCAGGGACCGCCCGCGCGTTGGCTCGTTTATTGACCGGCGGACCATCTTCTAGCCTCTTGCGGACCACTAGTTGGGACACCCTGATCTACAGGATCTAGCTTGTGAGAGAATGAGATAGTATAATCGGTCTCCCCTTTGTGCGGTGCTTCGTAGCCTCCCCACTCTTACTTACTTTAGTTTTCTGAAGGTTTCATTTCTACCGTGTGTGAAATGCACACTCTAATTTTTATTATATTATTATGTCTTTTAATAAAAGTAAAGTCCTCAAGAATAGTATCAGGGATTAAGTTTGATCAAATGTGTTCTATCGTATGATTAAATAAATAACACAATCTTATCTGTGAAATGTTTGACAAACAAAATAATTGTAGAGCATTGTTTCTCAGAAAGTTGGTTACCCCGAGCCACGAAAGTCGGGTCGTTCTCAAAAAAATCTCAAAAGCCTGAATTTCCATAGATTGTTATGTTTTCTCACAAATCTAAAGAATATAAAATTTAATCTGGACTTTTGAAAAAGAATTTAATTAAGAGACGGACAACGCACTTTGTGCACCTTCTTAACATTTTTGAATAGTTTTTTTTATTACAATAAATAAAAACTTCCCTGATTTTTCTTCACATGTCAAGGGTGTCCTAAAACTCAATGTTATCTTTTGGAGAGCTGAACTTGTGACGAAGTGGAATATCGTAATTTTATTAAATAATAGTTGTTGTTAGTTTCCGAAATATTGGCATTTTTACGATTTTCGAAAGTGAAAATCGACACCTTGATTTTAGAACAGTTTTTCAAGAGCCACAGACACAAAATTTCATATTTCAAAGTCAGATTTACATGACGTAAACAATGCGCAACTATCTGCGTAATGTAAATTCGGCTTTAGATTCTAATTTTTACTACGCAACTCTGAACAGCCGCAACTAATTGACGGCTTCCATGTTATTGGGGAAAGACTCTCGTCTAGCCATCCAGAGGTCGTGGGTTCAAATCCCTGTGTGCGCAGATAAATTTTATTTGATTTTTTTTTTCCTTTATTTTTTCATTTGATAAATACAATATTATGAAATCATAAGAGTAATGGGAAGCCACTAAGGCGCAGCCTGTGTGTGGGTAATACAGTTTATTATTGTACCTAGAAAGAACAAACAGTGGGCAAATAAATCAAAAACAATGAAAATTGATTGATTGATTTGGGTTTTCAAAATTTAATCATTTAAAATAATGTAAGGTTTTTTTGCGACACATTCCAGAGAGGGAAATACTCTCAATACCACTAGGATTCAGAATTGAAACGTTGCCTGAAATGGCTTTAGGCGTGTTTGGTGACTAGATCTGAATAGCCGCATACTTCTCCACCTTTCTCTTCCCCATCTCCTCCGCCTCCCCACTTACCGTCAGCCTCACAACATACCCCAATTGGGGATGCCATCGTCTCACTGGCTCCAGACAGCAGCAACTGGGACTCTTGTGAGATATTCACATTAAAAAAGCTCCGGCTATTGATCACAATTTAAAATAAAACTAACCATACTATAAAAAATGTACCACGCCAATCTGGCAAGTTATGTAAAAAATTGGTCATTTAGTGTAGTTTCTAAGGTATTTGAAATGACATAACATTTGTTATGATTTACATACTTACTTAAAAATTTGAGTGAGTAGGTAACAAAAGGGAAGTTTGAGGACAACCTGCGCAGGTATTAAAGTTTGGGAAATACTGTTCTTATCTAATCAATATTAAATTCAATAAAAAAATTATAATAAATCTTTAAATTTCAGACTCGGCACAAAATTTGGTGCCTCGTTTATTTTGTTTGCAAAAATTAAAAATGTAACGAATATGGCCAATCGAGGTTAACAGTAATTTGTGTGCCAGTGTTACATTGTATGGTTGTTAGTTGCAATTCAAGACAGCAGCAACAGTTGGTTATGTAGTTTAGTTTAGTGTGATTGAAGTGTGACTGACAATGGAAGCAGATAAGACCAGTCAGTGTCCAATTAAGAGAGTGGACTTATGGCGGCTCTTATTGAAGGATACCTCCGATAGGGCAGCTGTTGTTGTTCCCCGCTGATGTTCATTGAAGCAAATAGATAAAAGATACAATGGTATATATTGCACCATCCGCTGCAGCAATGTGAAGCTCCTGTGCACACTCCTTGGATCAGTAAATCCTGAACTCTCGGAGCGTCTCCGAGTCTTACGAAGAATTACTCTTGAACATTGTCCACATGTCGGAAGAAATGCATCTATTTTGTACAATACACATTGCTCGATCTACGTTTCTTCTCTAAAGACGGCGGAACGTTTCCTGTTACTCCCTTCGCTAATAATAATATCCAAGAACGCATCCAAATGCTTGTGAAAAATGTAGCACAAATTAATACTTATACAGAAGTTGACAGTCACTTTTTATACACTGCCAGGTTTATAGCTCAGAATATCCACATACTGAAACAACTATTGATGTCGACCTACAATAGGTTCCCCTGGGAAGAAATAAAGTTCTGCTTGGTGAGCTTTGTGTCCGCCCACTTTCGACGAGAAGAACTGAATATATTCTATCTGTCCATATTGAGGAAAGGCAGGTTACTTAAAGAATTGGACAAGTTTGTCTCAGATCTGCAAGAGTTGAAGGAACACATCGGGTCAACAGATATCCAGATCGGGTCAACAGAAACTGATAAAATTAGGCCGCGAAGACGTTGCCGCTACTCTCATTATCAGATATCCGCACTTGTACGCTGACTATAAGGAGGTGAAAGATGTTTCCTCGCTCCACATCATGAAGACAAACCTAGACGCGGCCTTGCTGGCAGACTCTGCTACTAGAGTCGGCCAGTTGACCGTCAAGAGAGCCCTCCAGGTGACGGGAGAGCATCTGAAGAACACCCCGGACAGCCCCAACTTCTCCCCAGCCGTGTGTGAACGTCTCCTCCTCTCTGCACCCAAAGAAACCAGAAAGGTCTTGCGCAAATTACGGGACTCTCTCTCCAAACCACACATAGAGTCAGGGGACT
Source organism: Limnephilus marmoratus (assembly GCA_917880885.1). Taxonomy (NCBI): domain Eukaryota; kingdom Metazoa; phylum Arthropoda; class Insecta; order Trichoptera; family Limnephilidae; genus Limnephilus; species Limnephilus marmoratus. The sequence goes on from OU862928.1 coordinate 43,105,373, forward strand.
CTGTACTAGATTCTAACGTTAAAAGTGACATTAAAAAAATAGCATCTGTCATAAGTGACATAACATTCTTTAAAAAAGTGAACAAAATACAGTGAATGTTGAAGGCGTTCATCGACAGTGATAGTGTAGTTGAATATCGCGAAATTACAAATGTTTTTAAAAGTGTTCATTATGATATGAATGTCCAAAAATCAAATACGCATAATAAAAACCGCAAAAATATTGTAAAATAAAAAATCAGATCCTGTTGATCTTCTAAGCACCTCCCCTTTCCACCTCTCTCCTCCCCCACTACTTCCATTTCTACTGTCTTTCTATACTTGATAATTTAGTTTTTAGTACATATAATGTCCTGATGAAGAGAACATCGTTCTCGAAACATGTTGATTTTTTAAATGAAGATTATTGTGGTAAAAACAAAGTGTTTTTAATTATTTCATTAAAAAATCAGTCTCCATACGAGAAGAAACTGGTTGCTGAAATAAAAGATGTTCTCGACCAAACAAAATTCCAAAATCGTTTAACAAGCTTCGACAATAGCCTGTTACAAACAATATACATTTATTCCGGTTATGATCTCAGTACCGAAAGTGTCGGCATCAGGGACATAAAAAACATTGCTCATAGAATCTTAAAAACTTTCCATCGCAGAAAAATCAATTAGAATTTGAAGAAGACATGTTAGAGCTAAGTAGCCTATTATCCAAATTTTATAATAGTGTATATCTGAGAATTAAACCGGAGATTGTGAATGAAATAACATTTGCGTTAGCTAGAATAAATTATTTTCGATCAATTGACGAATCGAAGATATTAACTGTATTGATGATTAAAGTAGACAATTAGAAGAAATTTTATCAAAAAAAATTAAAGGAAAGAGTGCTCGAACGAGTAAAGAGATGATAAAAATTAACAAGCAACTCGATCTCAATTTTATTGAACTAGAGAGCCTCATATAAACTGGTGGAAAGAGTTGTCAATTATATAAACCTAATATTTTATCACTCAAAAATGAGATTAACAACAGATTTGTGGTGAAAGCCTTTGTACTGGATATCATGACTCTATTAGATAGTTCCAACCGTGTTCCCAACAACGTGCTGTATCTAGATGGGGACACGCCTCTGTTGAACGGTAAGTGCTTGCGCAACCACTTGGCTCACGGGAACGCCTTGCTAGACATTCTGCCAACTGATGCTTGGACTGCCGTGCTATTAAATGCCGTGAAACTAACTGAAATCAATGATGATTTACTGAACTGTAAGATCGGGAACATTTTAATACACAATATCAAACAATTGAGACGGAGATATGAGCGGGGCTTATCTATTCTTGACAAACCAAAGGAAACGTGGAAGTCTCTACTTGACGGGAACTTTGAGAATTTCATAATAGCAATCGCGGGAGGAGCTGATATATATTCAAGAAAGGAAGATTTGTCTTCTACACTGCACCACGCTGCGCGGGGACACAATATTGAGATTATCATATTCTTGATTAAACAGAAAATGATTAGCTGGTGGGGGAGGAGGTGTGGGTGGGGGGATGGGGAACGGGAGGGGGGAAAAGGGGAACTCTGAAGGGTGCGGAGGGAGGGGTAGGAGGGGAATTCGGGAGCAGGAAGGGGAACTAAAAGCCACCTGCAGGGCCTCCGCAGGTTTTTAACTGCTAGTCTATGTATAAAAAAAATCTGGGTTTGTATATATATATATATATATATATGTATGTCCGCTATGCGTCGCTAGATCATTCATCCGATTGCGATGAAAATTTGGGGATTTGATGTGCACATGCCCGCGATGGTTTCTGTAGCCAATAGTTAGCTCTGACATGAAATTATGCATTGCTAAACCGTTCATACGATTGAGATGAAACTTTGGGGATTTGATGTGCGCATGCCCGCGATGGTTTCTGTAGCCAATAGTTAGCTCTGACATGAAATTATGCATTGCTAAACCGTTCATACGATTGTGATGAAACTTTGGGGATTTGATGTGCGCATGCTCGCGATGGTTTATCAATAAAATAGTGAGCTCTGGCATCATGAAATTATGCATTGCTAAACCGATTTTAGATTTTCATGGCCAAAAGTATTTTTGTTATTTGTTTTTGGGGTATTATGCCGTGTTGCGCTATCTCCTTCTTTAGCCAACGTTTCGGACAGCGTTGCAGTGTCCATCATCAGGGCAGATGTTTAATAGTTAGGGGTAATGTTTGTACTTATCTACTTAGGAGCGATACCGTGTCGCCAGCTCCACTCCTCTACGAGCTGGCGCTACAATATACTTTAACATGTTTTTTGCGTTTAGCCTTGATGTAACCGTCAATTACCAGATACCAAGAACTATTGAGCTTAGCTGCGTCGTCTCTATTAATATTTATAGGATTTTTGTGAATTTCAATTGCCTCCGTAATCAGGCGTGCTCTATGAGTTTTAGTCTTCCCAAGACCTCGGGGACAAATCCAAAGTAATGGCCGGTTTCGATTAAGTGCTCGGCGATTGCCGATTTGTCAGGGTGGCCAAGTTTACAGGCACGAAAGTGTTCTGATATCCTTTTGGAGATTGTCCGCTCTGTTTGGCTCCTAAGTAGATAAGTACAAACATCACCCCTAACTATTACACATCTGCCCTGATGATGGACACTGCAACGCTATCCGAAACGTTGGCTAAAGAAGGAGATAGCGCAACACGGCATAATACCCCAAAAACTAATAACAAAAAAAAAACATTGCTAAACCGTTCATCCAATTGCAATTAAAATTTGGGTATTTCATGTGCGCATGCCCGCGATGGTTTCTGTATACAATCGTGAGCTCTGGCAACAAGGATGTTTTCAGACATATTCCATTAACTTTTGCGTAACTAAAATTTCAAATAAATTTCAATTAAAAAGAGTAAAATAAAATTTTGTAAAAATGTACAATGCAACGTACTAAAGCTGCGGCAGAGAGCGTACTGCTATCTAAAATAATTAAAATGTACGCCTTTATGAAACCAAAGATTCCGACTGCAATTTGAAAAAAAATTGGAAAAGTTTGGGAATTTTTTATTAATTATTTTTACAATAAACAATAAAAAAGTGAGAAATTTGCCTAATAATAAAATATAATTTTGTTTTTATTTTAAAACATAAGGTGAGCCATTTTTAAAACTATTTGTATTAAAAAAATTATATTTATTTCGAATTATAAAATCTGAAAGCATATTTCATCACATTTCATTTAAGTTTTCAAATCCGTTCAGAAATATTCCATTTATTTGGATTTCATTGCCAAGCAGAAAATTTTTGACTTTCTGACAAAAGGCTCGAGGCTTGATGAGTTAGTTAAATGTATACGATTGTGACGTCACACAAGACGCATTTCGTGTACAATTCATAATTAAAATGTCAGGTAATCTCCAATAGGCCACTTGCACTACATTTTTTTTAAATTTTCCGGTTTAGGCAAATATTCTAAGACATTCGGTATTTTTTTTTTTAATTGTATTTTTGAAACCCTGGCGATTTTTTGAAAATTTCAATCTGAAAAATCAGACCATTTTTTATAAACCGGAAAGACGGGACATAATTTTATGGGTGCGAAAAAACGATAATTACATAGCCGAAAATCATTTTAAAAAAAATTACGTTTTCCCCACGATTGGCACAGGCGAATAACGAGGCATACCAAAAATATTAAATCTCATAAATATTTTTTTCCTTGATCCATCTTATTGATCATAAATCATTACAATGTCAACATCTATATTACTAAATCAAATGTAATATACTTGTACTTGTAAATTATAATAATAATAAGAATATTATAAAATTTGATTTTGTTAAAATCCGCACCATTATCATTATACCCCTAAAACACGTACGGACAACGTAAAATGTACGGGGTTCTCTTCACAACATCTGTCAAAAAGTCAAACCAAATGATACGTTCGCAGAGAACAAACAATAAATCTAGTGAACGTTAAATGTCAAATTAAAAAATTCGCCTGAAATCAAAGTGATGCCATACATAAAAAATAAATCAGTTTAGAATTTTATAAAATTAATAGGAACATTTTCGGAGACGGGACATTTAGTAAAAAACTCTATCTATACGATTTTTTCCAAGTCGATATGAAATCCATGCAAGTGGCCTATTGGGGTATTTTGTGAGGTTGTAAGTAGGGAGAGAAAGGAGATTGGGAGGAGGAAGGTGGGGAAGTACCTGGCTATTCAGATATAATGACCAAACACGGCTAAAGCCATTTCAAGCAACGCTACAATTATGAATGGTGGTCTTACACCAGGGCGATATTGAGAGTATCTTCTACTCTGGAACGTGCCGCAAATATACTATATATTATTTTAAATTATTAAATTGTGAAAACACAAATCAATCAAATAAAATTTATCTCCGCCTGCCGGGATTTGAACCCCAGACCTCAGAATCGCTAGTCGAGAGCCTTACCCCTCAACCACGAAAGCTGTCATTTATAAATAACATAAAATTTTATTGTAGGGGATTTCAACATACATAGATGAAAAATTCCAAAATATTCCCCAAATATTTCCAAAATATTCCCCAAACATTTCCAAAATTTTCCCCAAAAATATGCACCCATGAATTACATATAATATACCTATCGATCATTCTGTTGATTAGTCAGACATCTCCGAAAAATCCAAATTTGATTTGAGAATGCAGTTATATGTGTTAGTGTGCCCTCTATCTGGTACAATACTCAGATTACTCATAAACCACCAAATCAATTATAACATCATCACATAAACTTGTAAGTGAATTAAACTCACTAGCATGGTATTTCAAAATGTCAGACTAACGTACCGGACCTTTATGCCTCCCGGTGTTATTCTATAGCTTATTGAACCACTCAGGTATTTTGCGATTGTGCAAGTTTTTTGTCTTAAACGAACCGTCAGATTTATAAAAACTTTGTGTTATTTCCGCTTCGCAATTAAAGCTCTATAAATGAAACATTTCTGAACGTAGCCGAATACTAAAAACTGTTTTTGAAAGGTTATGAAATAAGCTTTCAAATTGTTATATTACAAATAAATATTAACATTTGTAAATATTAAAATTTAGAATGCAAACTTAAAAAATTGTAAAAATGAGTCACACGATGATTTTATGTGGAAACGGTACTAAAATCACAGATTATGTAAAAAAAAAAACACACTTAAACTATCATATAAATGTGTAATAAACCATTTTATCACCTCACTTTTATACCATTTCATACAAGAATATTTAATAAAAAATTAACAATATCTATCGGCACGTATGCGATTTAGAGGGTGAAAACTGTTTCTACAAAATAAGTCTTTTTATGTACTTCTATGGATAACTTTGAATAGAGATGTGAAGCTTGATTCAATATGGATCTTCTACTTTTTGTTTTAGGATTGTCACTAGAACGATAACAGAGTTATAACAACTTTATGGGAACACACGCGTTAGCGTGAAAACACGCTTATTTTTTATTTTTATTTTATTTTATTTTATTAGGAAAACCAACAGTTACAATTATTAATAACGTTTGATGAAATATGTACAGTAATTTAACCAATAATAGGTTTTCGCTGAAGTAATTTATTGTACTTGACTGCTATTGTTATATTGTCGTGTAAACACACTTACGGGTCGGAGTGGTTAATATGGTGAGCATTGGAATATTGTTTTCTTCATTATCTCAAAACCTAGTATTTGGAGATGTCTGACTTATCAACTGACGATCTATAAGCGCAACAAAACTTACTAGTTGGCTGAAGACTCTCGGAATACTCCAAACATTCCTTCTTTACATCCTGGAGGCTGATTTCAATATCCATATACGGCATTTTCTCTGGATCTTCTTCCTGGAACCCAACTTCTGTCTTGATGGAAAAATTCTCTGCTTCGGGAATATTCATGACACTGCTGTTTCTAATTTATTGGGCTCGGCTCAAAATAAAGTTGACCTGTAACTAAACATTTAATAATAATTAGTGGAGTGTGAGTGAGTTTTTTTTACATTAACTCCACACAGGAGGCCCTGAGGAAAATAATTTCCATTAAGGCCTATGTCATCTTTGAAGATGCTGTGTGGAGGGCTTTCTGAGGAGAGGAAGGAGTTATAGGAGGGAGGAAACGAAAAGGCTGGCAAGTTGTAGAAACGATCCGTTCTCATGTGTCAAATGTCAACCATGTACATATGTTGGGCGCGTGTTTGGTGTGTTTCCCGACTATGCACCGTTGCCGAGGGGATCAATGACGCTAGTTCCTAGGAGCATCTTCCATTGTCATATTGGTAGAAAAACGACAGCATTCCCCTTGACGCCTGTGCTCTAAAGATTGCAATCCGTTGGTTGATAGGGGGGAGAATCTATCAAACAAACCGCCCATTTTTGAACAGAGTCGAGGTTTTGTTTTAGGTATTTTGGGGCTCCAGACCAGAGGTGGCTGCCAAATTCAACCATCCGGCGCACTTGCGATTTGTATAGGGTTAGCAGTTATGTACTATAGCATCTGCGGGCCCTGTACAGTATGCCCAGTTTGTGGGAGGCTAACTTAACTCTGGCTTCGATGGAGTCCCCATATCTGAGCTGGTCACTTAGAGTTACACCAAGCATGTCAATGGAGGGTCTGTTAAGAAGATTGCATCCGTTGAGGCAAGAGTGAGATAGATGATGCAAGATGAGAGGGCGAATATGTGTGCGCATGTTGGAATAAACGGCCATCGCTAATTTGGGTTTTACGGGTGACAGGTCAGGAATGTGTCTTATATTAAGGAGCACCTAACGATGGGCACATCGTTACTGAAAACCTCTCAGACCAAGGGCGGATTTAGGGAGGAGGGCACGGTGGCACGTGCCCCCCCCCCCTAGACGGTATTTTTGTGTACTGTGGAGATTCCATCACAGAACATACTTAGAAGCAAAAACTGTCTTTATTAAACATTTAATTTTCTATTGTTTTGAAACTTTAATAAACCTTCCTATACATACTTGAACTTGTAGAAATAAACTTGAAGTATGATACTTCAAGTTTATTTCCAACAGTAATTGTTGATTTTTTTGCCCGTCCGCTCCTTGTGCCCCTCCCAGAAAAAAATCCTGGATTCGCCCTTGTCTCAGACGATGGTAATATTGAACGACAAGTATCAGTTACTGTCTGTGCCTAAAAGTGCGGCGGCTTGTGAAACATTTACCGAAATTTTGAATGCAATATTTTGCATCGCCCCAAATGCAAAAAATTGGCTTTTACACTAATTAAGGTGAATCAAAAGGTTTTTTCTAAAAAATATTTGTATTAAACATGTCCAGTGATTTTTGTATAGTTTGACATTGGCTTGAGTTTCCTTTCAGTCTAAATAAGCATGCGCATGAAAATAGTTGTTTCTTGAAATAATTTCTTGAAACGAAGTGTTGTTTCCATAATCCATTTCTAAAAGTGAGGCGTTTAGGGAAACAATTACCGATTATTGAAATAATACCAGTTGAACTTTGGTATTAATTAGGCTAGCTTTACACTCATAAGTAAAATTTACGACTTAACATTAGTTTTTGACAAGTTACTTACAGGAGCGTTTACATATGCATCCGACTTGTGGTAATTAATGTTCACAGAGGTTCAACCTATGTAAATGCTCACGCGACAGTTTACATCTGTAATTTTATTTGCGGTAAAATGACTTCCTGTCAAAAACGATACTACTTCTGTCAAATTTACGCGATTTTGTCAATAAAGGCGAAAAGACCCAAATAAAGGCAGTTAAAGACGGAAATTAATGGAGTTCTTTCATTTAATCTGAGTGACAGCAACCGACTTCGAATTCAAATACGTAATGTTAAAAACAGAAAAATTGAGATTAGAAAGAATTGGACCGATAACTGAATCGAAGGATTCTCATGTTCAGAAAACTTAAATAAGTAAGTACTTACTAGTTTTAAAGAAAAGACATACTACGAAAACAACTATCTTTTAATTTTTGACATCTCGTAACAGCGCATTCTGGTACAATTTCTTGCGGCAAGTCTCTCAGCTTATCAAATTGATTTTATGAGCTGAGAGAAGGCTGGAAGTTTGCGTGGACGCGATTAAAAAACTGTCAAAAAACTCGCGAAAGAACAGCTTCTGTAACTTGAGTAAATTTATACAAAGCCGGGACCAGCTCATTTTGGACAAAAAAAAAAAAATATATACCCTTAGTAGATAGGTAATAATTAGATATAATTAATTCCGTGAGTGGAAATTGAAAATAATGTATATTATCATGAATTTTTTAAATTTAAAAATACGAAAATGTCATTTTTCAATGACCTCCATGTTGTTATCTTTATTTAAAAAAACAGCCTACGTTTTTAAATGGTTTGTCTGGCTACGCAGGGTTTGTCTAGCGGGCTTGTGAATATTATCTTTATTTAAAAAAACAGCCTACGTTTTTAAATGGTTTGTCTGGCTACGCAGGGTTTGTCTAGCGGGCTTGTGTGACAGATTGGCCGCGCCATGACAGTTCCCGAAGACGCGAAGTGAATTTTGATTTTACGCAATTGAAATTTAAAATGCATCATTTTCCGCCTCCCCCAATGCAAAAAGTTTCCGAAATACGTAATTCTAACAATTATTCAACTTCTGCAAAGTGTTTTTTCGTGAAAAAGTGCATATTACCGCTGTAATTTGCACTTTGAAAAATGACATTTTCGTATTTTTAAATTTAAGAAATTAACGATAATATACATTTTTTTCAATTTCTGCTCACGGAATTAATTACATCTAATTATTACCTACTGGGGTAAAAATTATTTTTTTTTTGTGTAAAATGAGCTGGTCCCGGTTTTGTATAAAATTAATGTAACTTGCTATAAATTACGTTAGGTGACTTTAGGTGTCGTTTACTTTGGTAATTTGGCCATAAACCGCTTACGTGAGCGATTTACGGGAAAAAATTTACGAAAAAGCTAGCCTTAGTCAACCTATTCACAAGGCGGACGGCGGTCAATTCCAGTGTTCCAGTCATTAGAAAAGTAGGAGCGTTTGAATATTGATATAAAAATGTGATGATTATCAATAAATAAAAAAGAAAAATAAATATTATTACCTATTTTATTATTATATACCGGTGATAAAATAACAAATCAAGCAAAGGAGACGCCAAATTTGACAGTTTGACAGTGACAATTCAGTGTTGCCAATGCTTATTGATGCTTATGTTCTAAAATACCCGTAATATGTTCAAAATAATCAAAATCCCCAAATTGGGGAGAGCAAAATATCAAATTCCCCGCAAATTCCCCACAAGTTTCCTCATAATTCTACCTCCAAAATAAAACTAAATTCTATTGAAAATAGCATTTTTTATTTATGAAAATTGATTAAACATATTATTACATACCATGATGACATGACATTTTAAAAAAATCAATTCGGCGTGCCGATAAATTGTCTAGTAGGAAAAAAGACACATAAATAAATTTTTGTTATTTGTTTTTGGGGTGTTATGCCGCGTTGCGCTACCTCCTCCTTTAGCCAATATAAATTGGTAATATTATAATCATACATACGGTGTGCCAGGTAGTGCTAGGAGAAAAAAAAACTGAAAAAGACGAGTAATTTAAATGAAACAAAAAAGAGTTAGTTGAAGAAAAGAAGATAAAGTAGCATTTTAGTGTTACAATATAATTTTAACCCAATTTAAAAATTAATTTTGGTTTTTAAACAGTGAAATAAAGTTAATTATTAAGCAATTTACACAATTACAAGACTTTATCAACAACATGAATGTAATGAATTATTAACGAAATAAGCATAATAGGTACAGGTGATGTAAAATGATAACCTCCTTTCATCAATTACTGCATCATGCTTTTTTTTATTAACATTTTGTTTGAAAGAACTTCAAACTTCCTCCTCCTTTTTCAACCCCTTTCGAGGAGCCATGAATGTTACCACAGTATCTGTATGAACAAGGCCGTAGCCAGAGAAAAATTTCGGGGGGGGGGTTTTGTTTGGTGGAACAGTGTTTATAGTCCAGTCAGTGGGGGGTAAAAAAGGCTATTACCGTGCAAAAGGTCATGTAGTAGCGATTATGATATATGCTCTTTAGATTAGGACTCTAACGAAAATAAAAGTTTTTGACCTTGAGGGGGGGGGGGGGGGTCGAGTTCGAGCCTCCATCTTGGATTGAAGGCGTCAAAATTTGGTTTTGTCAAAATAATTCCTCAACGGTTGATTTTGTATCGAAAATGTCTGTCGCAAACTTAAAGAATACTAAATTACGTACATTTTTTGTTTGAAGTTTTTTTTATAAGTCTTATCTCTAATATATAATGACTTAAGCGGTAGAAAGGAGAAAATTTTTACAAAAAATCGTAAACTTAAGTTTTCTTAGTCCTTTCAAGGGTACATGTGGAAACAGGCAGAGTCACCAAGATTTTAAAAAGTTTGTGAATGTTTTGAAATAAGGTCTGGTCTAGATTGCATTCTCCGAGAGCTTCAATAGCACAAAATTTAATCATGTTGGTTGATTTAGTTCAGATTCATCCAGCCATTTTATCTCCCCTTTTCTAATCCAGCTTTTACAGAGTACCATTCCAACTATTTTTATAGAGTTCAAAATGGTCTTCTTGATAATTAAGTTGGTCTTTGCAACACACAGGCGGAATTGAAATATTGAGAGATGATAATATGGGAATCCAGAACGATGCTGATCATCATTATTAAACCATTATAGGCCAGTTGCTGCATGAAACTGAAATAATCACAGAACTTACACAGATTTTTAAAATTAACTTAAAATATTTGGTGAATTCATCAATTTTTTTTAAACAACCTATCCTTATAGCAAAATCACTTGAAATGACTGATCTCAGAAAAGAATTAGCCTTTGATGATGTTTCAGAATCCATGTAACCGATTAAGTCTGAGCAGTGAATCAACAATAGATTTATATAGTGCGGGATCTGATTTAATTCCATCCATATTTTATGTAAAATGCCGGGACCAATTGGCTTATCCTCTCTCCTTGCTATTCAAAATGTCATTTGAAGAAGGCAACTTCCCCAACGTCTGGAAACAAGCACTTATTACACCAATCCACAAAAGCGGGGACAAAAATAACATCACCAACTACAGGCCCATCTCCAAACTCCCAATTGTCAGCAAGATCATGGAAAACATAGTTCTTGATCAACTTTTTCCAGCAGTACAAACAATCATATCCAAAAATCAACACGGCTTTTTCAGAAAACGGTCGGTCGAGACAAACCTTCTGGAATACACAGATTTTATTTTAAATTCTATAGGTGGTAAAAATCAAGTGGACTCTATCTATACGGATTTTTCAAAAGCCTTTGATAAAATTAACATTGAACTGCTTCTGAAGAAACTGTTAAAAATCGGGATTAAGGGTGACCTTCTCAGATGGATCAAATCGTATGTGACAAACAGAAGTCAAGCAGTTAGAGCTAAGGGTTTCTCCTCTCGTTTTTTCAATATACCTTCAGGAATCCCGCAAGGATCACATCTCGGACCTCTCTTGTTTATTTTATATATCAATGATATGAGTGAATGCTTTAAAAATTCCAAATTCCAAATTTTTGCTGATGACACTAAAATTTACAAAAAAATCACTAATATTAATGACAGCCTAGAATTGCAAGATGATATTAATAGGCTTGGAATATATTGTGCGAACAACCAACTGTTCCTTAACCTAGAAAAATGTAACACAATATCATTCACCAAAAGCATAAATCCCCTAATATTTCCGTACAAAATCAATGACGTAGAGATAAAAAGATGTTGTGAAGTGAAGGACTTAGGAATAATTATGGACTCCGGAATGTCTTTCCGAACACATATAAATTCCATCTGTGACAGGGCATACAAACTTTTAGGATTCATCATAAGAGTGACCAAACCATTCAGGTCACCACATGTTATCAAAATACTGTATGTCTCTTTTGTTCGCTCAATATTAGAATTCGGATCAGTCATATGGAATCCCCAATACAAAGTTAATATTGAAAGGTTAGAAAGAATTCAAAAAAAGATACTGAAACACCTAGACTTTAAATCCTTTCGAACATCAGATAGCCTAAAAGACTCATTAACATTCCATAATTTATCAACCTTAGAAGATAGAAGAAATATATCCGACCAGAAATTTCTATTCAAAATTATTAACAACGTTGTTGATAACAACTATCTTCTGGAACACATTAATTTCCACTGTCCAATAAGAAACACAAGGTCAAACCAACTATTCCACATCCCACACTCAAAAACAAATTACACACAACATTCATTTCTCCGAAGGACGTGCACAAAACACAATGATATCTTTTACGACGCTGATATTTTCCATTTGTCCTCAGGCCAATTTATTAAATTCATAATAGAAAAAATCAAAACAAATTGTTAATTATGAACTCTCCATCCCTGCTGCATGTTTTCCTTATTTTTATAATAATAATAATATTTGGATGATTTACATATCCCACATGCTTTAATTTGTGTATTTTTTTTTTTTCATTTCTGTTGTACATATATATATTTTTTCTTTTTTACTACCACTTTATGTTTTCTTTTATGTTTTAATCTTTGTTTATATACATATATATTATAAATTTTAACGGAAACTTCGCTGGTTAATGCAACCATGTAATATGTTACTCTATTATGAAAATATGTATAACTGTTTGTTTCCTTAATAAACTAAAATAAAATAAAATAAAATAAAATAAAATAAAATAAAATAAAATAGATTTCCTTGAATCTCATCAACCCATCTTTCTTTTTTACTACCACTTTATGTTTTCTTTTATGTTTTAATCTTTGTTTATATACATATATATTATAAATTTTAACGGAAACTTCGCTGGTTAATGCAACCATGTAATATGTTACTCTATTATGAAAATATGTATAACTGTTTGTTTCCTTAATAAACTAAAATAAAATAAAATAAAATAAAATAAAATAGATTTCCTTGAATCTCATCAACCCATCATGATTTTTAACCTAACGGATCTTGCACATTGCCGTAGGTAAGGGTTTTCCGTTGTGTTTCTGGGAAATTATTTTCGATATTTTCTTTTAAGCACTTGGTTCATTGGTTCATTTTGCCGAGAACTTGATAAAATTTCCAACCGATTTTATAGTACCAATAGTATTACCCGGCCAGGGGATAGTACTCCGCTCCGTCCTCGGAGTGTCCCGACCGCCGGGAACCGCGCGAACCGAATCCCGACCAGGGATAAAAAAACAGTTGCGTTTTGCAACCCGACCAGGGCTTTGCACGCGACCACGCGGAAATTCCCGACCAGGGAAATTACCAGACACGCTCGCGGATTTCGACCAGGAACCGCCGATACATTCGCGAACTTCCGCCAGGAAGTCCAACCAAGTGACCGCGAAAATTCCGACCAAGGATTTGTGCAAGTTCCACTTTGCACAAATTTTCACTTCAAAGAACTTTCGCAACTTCCTATCTGTGCAATAACCAGTAAAAAAATTAGATAACTAAGTGTAAAGTGCCTAATGACAGTGTTCGTACGCGGAGACTCCATCATCAGCAACCAAAGGGAAGTGACTGAACATTTTATTTATATTAACCACCGAAGTGATTATACTCTGAACAAAGACTTTACCGTAGAATTAAGCAAACAGACTTTCTAATTTTAAGACTAATTAATTAAGTAGTTTTAAGACTAACACTAGGTTAATAATTAACACCTGCCGTTTGTGTCCTACTAGAATAAATGTATCGTTTCTTAAATCAGTAGTTTTTTAAAATTGTTCCTCCTTAATTTTAAGATTATAGTTTTAGTTTGACCCCGCCATAAAGAGTCAAATTCAACTGCAGTGAGCTGCAATTGAATTAGTTGGTTTTTCATCAGTTTTAATTAAGTTATTAGCACAATAAACGTACTTTGAAAATTGAACTGTCAGAAAATTGTTTTATAGGTTACATAAAAAATCGAATTTACATTTTAGGATCTTTATTTAAGAGAATTTCTTGAAAGTGATGTTTTTATAATATTAATGTCTAATACATGTGTTGGTAAACGTATCAAAGAAATTAACGTCATTAGAGATCCAAGAAATCCGTTTTAAATGTAAGTTTATGTTTAGGTTATTTTTTCGGCATTAAAGCCTCGAAGTTTTTTTATTATTTTTTTATTGTATGCACGAGGAAAAAGGTTTCCTTCCAAATTCATTATATAAAAGTTCTGTGTTTTTAAAATTTAGATTTTTTTTAAATTTCTCTACATTTTGATAAGAATTTTTTTCCGTATTTGAATCTTAAAATATGGCATTTTTTAAATACTAAAGTATATTTTAAATACACAAATCTAAAAGGTAATTTTATCAAGTTTTCATAAATGGTATTTGTTGTTACGACATCTTCAAAAATAAGAAATAAATAGAACATTCAAAATACTCTGGAAAAAGTCCAATATTCGTACAAAAATCATTAACAAAACAGTTGTACACATGAGACAAACTATCCTCTCAGGCTGAATATGGCATATCTCACACAGATGGATATTTGTTCTTATCTTGTGGTGAAACATCACTAGTTTCGTCAAACAAGGACTGAAAAATATTTTGCAGAATTCAATCTTTGAACCAGTTTTTTCTGGACAATTTCACCACAAATTGTGATAAGTTCATTTTGTACAGTCGGGCGTGCGTCGGTGTCGTGTAACATCATATTTTCAGTGTGCTTTATTAGATTTCGGGGGGGGGGGGGGGATCAATCCCCCTTGATCCCCCCCCTGGCTACGGCCAGGGGCGGCCCTAGCTAAATTATTAGGTGGTGCGAAATCTCTTGGTGGCGCCCCCCCTCCCCCTCCTAACAAAAAATAGAGCTCTTTCTTTGCAGTTATGCAACTTTAATTGAAGTACCTAGTGGGACAGATGAGAAATAATATCAGATTTTTTTTTAACAAGACAAAAAACGACTTCAAAAAATGCAATAAAAAGTATAATAATAATTTCGTATTCTTCTACAACTTAATAATCACCTTACTTTTTCTACTCATCAATATGTAAGTACGATTGTTATTTTTGAAGTCGGTGTCAGCCAAGGTAGATTTGAAACTACATACATAGTCATAGGTGAGATGTGCTTGAGTCGCACGCGCGACTAGACGAGGCGAGAGGCGAGAGCGAGGCCACGGCGGGAGGGGAGCTGTCAAGTGAACACGCCGGGCCGGGTACCTTGGCTGACACCGACTCCAAAAATAACAATCGTACCTACATATTGATGAGTAGAAAAAGTATGTTGATTTTTAAGTTGTAGAAGAATACGAAATTATTTTTTTACTTTTTAGTGCATTTTTTAAGTTGTTTTTTTGTTTTGTTCAAATTTTTGTTTGTTTTTTATTTTTAGTGAATCTGAAGTATTTTAACTAATTTGTCTGAATATGGGTAGACCTACTAAACGTGCTACTCATATGAGACAGACATTACTTGACCATAACGAAGTTACGGTAGGCAGTGGCGTAGCTAGCATGGTGAAACGTGGTGTTACCCCCCCCCCCCTTAAAGTTTACTTTGAGAAATTTAAAACGCAAATTTCGACTTCCAGCTAAGAGTCAAATGTGTAAACAAAAATTTCGTAATCCTCAAAATTAAAACTTTAAAAACACTAACAGAATAACAACTTTTTCACTTATTCACGTCAATCAATAGATAACAATTCACTTCACGAATTTACGTCAATCACAATTAACGAACTAAATTGGAATGACACAAGGAATATTTCAAGGAAATCCCCGAACGAGTTATGGAACGAAAATAAGGAAAAAGTTTTTTTCGGGAATCCCCGACCAACCGAGCCATAGAGCTAAATAAAAGTCAGTGTTCACGAGTAAAACATTTTTTACGGCAATTTTGCACTTTCGCAAGTTTTTAATCCACGTTCGAGTGTCACCCCCCCCCCCCCCCCTCGGGTGGCACCCGGGGCGATCTACCTCCCCCCCCCCGCCTCTCCTTTCTACACCACTGACGGTAGGTGACTCAGATCCGGATAGCCTATAAAAGATTCGGGTATCGTTAATTTGCTCCTAAGAATTGACTAGTTCCGTTACTTTATCATGGATCCCATATTCAGAACCTAACCAAACTCTCATAAAATTACCCTTGAAGTACATACTTTCCAATAAAAAAAAGAATCATCAAAATCGGTTGGGGTGATATTGAGTTATTCGTTCATTTGTCGCGCACATACTTAATGCAAATTTAAGACTTATATGGTTTTCTCATGGATGCCATTGTCAGAACTGAACCAAATTGAAATGGGACCACATGAGAAGCACTAACTTTCAAATAAAAAAAAATCATCAATATCGGTTCACCCAGTCGAAAGTTCTGAGGTAACAAATATTAAAAAAATATAGTCGAATGAGCCTCCTCCTTTTTCAAGTCGATTAAGTAATATATGTTTGATAACATTTATTTAATTAAATCTGCGAAATCAATAAAAACAGTAGAACACAACTTTTCTTGCTTTTGCCCTTGCGATTTTTTTAAATTAAATCAGAATAATTTAACCCTTGGGCAATGTCATTCTCAATTGATAAAATTGCAAGATCTGATAGTCTTTCTTGACACATAGCCGAACGTAAGTACGTTTTAATTTACTAAAGCTTCGTTCTCCTTTGGCGGCATTTACAGCAATGGTCAGCGAAGCGCTGTCCATACATTTGGGAATTAAACCTGCCAATCATTTTTTTTTATAAGTTGAAGAACTTGTAGTGGCTCTGCTGAGGCAAGATATTTTAGTTATAGGTTTAGGCTCAAAAGTTCTTCAACCAATTGGCAACTAGAGACATCAAATTTTTCCGTCGGTTAAAATGATTTGCAAATCTGCGCAGGCTTTTTCTAATTATTTTGATGTTATGCAAAAAAGACCATGTATCATTGAATTTAGATAATTGTCCAAACCAAGTGACGAATGCATTTTCAATTGTATCTATCATAGGGTAAAAGACGTTAATTTCAAACAGTTCTTCGGGATTTGTTGGTGTTCATCTGCAGCTTCATATTCAAATAATCGCTTCTTTCTTCGGGATCGGACTGGCTTAGCAAGGGCGGATTTAGGGGGTGGGGGGGGGGGGAGGGGGGCACGGGGGCATGTGCCCCCCCTAGACGGTATTTTTGTGTACTGTGGAGATTCCATCACAGTACATACTTAGAAGCTAAAACTGTCTTCATTAAACATAAACCTTCCTATACCTACATACTTGAACTTGTAGAAATAAACTTGAAGTATGATACTTCAAGTTTATTTCTAACAGTAATTGTTGATTTTTTTTGCCCGTCCGCCCCTTGTGCCCGCCCAGAAAAAAATCCTAACAGTAGTTGTTGATTTTTTTGCCCGTCCGCCCCTTGTGCCCCCTTCCCAGAAAAAAATCCTAACAGTAATTGTTGATTTTTTTGCCCCTCCGCCCCTTGTGCCCCCCCTCAGGAAAAAATCCTAACAGTAATTGTTGATTTTATTGCCCGTCCGCCCCTTGTGCCCCCCCCCCAGAAAAAAATCCTGGATCCGCCCTTGGGCTTAAGCGTAGAATCTATTGCAGCCTGGGAAGTTATTTCCTTAACTGTTATTTGAGCAGACGAATAAGTCCGGTACTGCTTCACAAATTTCGAGCAGTTTTTCAGCAATTGCGAGGCGTTTGCTAAGTCCATGATTGTTTTGATTGTCCCCATTACGCTGAAAATTCTTTCAGCGACAGCATTATGGTATTTTTTTCTTAATTATTTGCGATTCGGCTGATTCAAATAACTTGTCTCTGAAGTAGCCTAATAGGCGACCAGTCACCTTTTAGATTTTTTCATCGCCGATTCTCGTCCTGAGTAGCCTAAATGGCGAAAAATCGCCTACGTTGGCAACACTGGTCAAATCCACTCGAGGATCCCAGATAGGAGATTTAGCCAATTTAGGATGTCTTAATGCTGCCGCTTTGAGTACTTGTCTGACCAGAGGATGTGGACTTAGGTTTCCTTCTTCAGGGCTACTGAAAGTTGTTAGTACCGATTTAAGAACTCAAACTGTGCTGGGAGAGAGAGACTATCTTCTAGACTAAGATCTGTTAAAATCGTGCTAGGTTGCTTCCTGTAGGGACATTCGGGTTTGTCGGTGCGGGGAGCAAGTTGCTCCCCGCACCGACCACATGGTGCGCACGATCGGGTGTTTTCGGCGCCCCCCTTACGACGGCGCCATGTGCGGTCGCACCGCTCGCACCGCTCGCACCGCCCTAGAGCCGCCCCTAGCTACGGCCTTGGGTGGGAGGAATGCAGATCCCGCCAATGTCTGGAAATTAAATAAAAAGGCACTTTCTAGATGAGAAAAGTGTGCTGAATAAAACAAAAATTGGCGCGCTCGGGAATGCGGCCCAAAATTTAGGGAGATACAACCGTTCAAAGTATTTAAAATTTCACTTCGCGAACTGATATTGACAGTCCGCCCGCCATTTTGTTATAGGTAACCTAATACGCTAAACATAATTTGTGATACAAAAAAGTGCCCCTTTATAACGCCTACTCGCGTCAAGGCAAGAAAAACGTCCCAGTTTTCAAGTGTTTAGCGGCTACGCTTGGTTTGAGTAACATGGTGTGTGATTCTGGCGTACTATTAAATTCTGTATTAGGTCTGGGATCCAACATAAGCAGTGAAAAAATGGCGAACGAACTGTCAATATCAGTTCGCGAAGTGAAATTTTAAATACTTTGAACGGTTGTATCTCCCTCAATTTTGCCGAGCGCGCCTTAATTTATTTTTTATTCATCTTCTCCACACTTTTCTCATCTAAAAAGTGCCCTTTTATTAAATTCCCAGACATTGGCGGGATCTGCATTTCACCCAAACGTGTCATCGAGATTCCGTATTTGTTTTGGCTTATCTGTTAGGTGTAGATCATTTACAATTTGATCCAAAGTGTTAAAATAATGTTGTATGATAAATGGATCACAAGCCAATTTTTTGGCGTATTCGACTGCCTGCGGTTTTTAATAGAGAGTTTATGTCTTCTACAGAAGTCTGAAAACGTCCAGGAATATTATCTTTAAAGGGGGTTTCAACTTTATTGGCTTCCATATAATTTGATACTAATAAAATCGTTTCTACTTTGAAAGGCAGAAACCATATTTTTCCATCACATGTAGGTTGGACGCCAGTTCTAGTGATGGGAATAATCGATACATTTTCATAATCGATACATTTTTATCGATACATAAAAATGATCGAATGGTTATTGAACATTATTATAAATAATTATTAATAAGATTCGAATATCTACGTAAAATTAAAATAAAATATTATACATATTTTAAGTACAAAGAAAGGTATTTACTAATTTATTTACGTTATTTAGGTGTATAGTTTAGGAACTGTAACAAAAATAATCTGTCAATGGTATTATTTATTCCTGGCAATGATTTCCTTATTATTTACTAGCAACATTAATATTATTTCTGTTACCCGCGATTTTCAAATCTGTATGCATCTCATAAGGCATTAGGATTGAATATTATTATAAATAATTATTAATAAGATTCGAATACCTACGTACAATTAAAAGAAAATATTATACATGTTTTTTAAGAACAAAGAAAAGTATTTTCTAATTTACTTTACGTTATTTAGGATTATAGGTTATGTACCGAAAATAGGTCCAATTAGATATAAAAATTGTCACTGTTTTTTTTTATTTTTTAAACCTACGTATCTACATATTTTAGAGGCGTGTTTAATGTTGGGTACCTACCTGTACCTTATGATGTTACGGGTACCTGTACCATTTTTATTGTATTGCAATTTTCATAATGTTCTTTTATATAATATTGTAAGCTCCTGCTGATATGGTACTTGGTTTAGTTAGAAAGTTCAAATTCCCTTTATTAATATTGATAATATGCGAGTGTTATGATTAATAATAAATTATAACATATCGTTTTTGTTAAAAATAACCTATAAATAATAATTACGTTGTAGGCACCTAATCCTAAACAAACCGAATTGTTGTATTCATTTGTATGCAATTAACCAATTATTATTAAATAAGGTTATTCTACTATGTAAATTGTTTCATTTTAATTACAAACTAAGAGACACCGATGTTAATTTCAAATGAATTAAATATATTTGTTCGTGTGAAGCAGATGTGTTCATATGAACACGTATTACTTGCTGGTTTTAGTAGACTTTTGTATACTGCCCCGAAGAAGCTACAATTATAGCGTAACCCTGTTTGCATTAAATTTAAAAATTATGGGAACTAAGTTATTGTTTTATTTTAAATATACCTACACCTCCCTAGAAATACATAACCTCAAAATAACATAAGTAATAATAAACTTTAAATTGTGAAAAACAGTCACCATGGCAATCTAAACATAAAATAAAACTGGAAACTTAAAAGTATTAATTCAGCATTTACAACAAAGCGGGATAATTTATTTTTTTTTATTTTATTTAAGTTTTTATTCCAGCAGGACTGGGAGGGTAGTACAATCCTAGTCTGCCGTATTACATAAACAACTATAAAAGAAAGAAAAAAAGTTTAAATATTAGGTATGTACCTAATTAAAACATAAAATGAAAAATACAAATAACAAAAAATAAGCATAAAATTAAAATAAATAATAAGCAGACAGAATTAAAAATAAAAAGATAAAAATATATTTGATAACATCAACACGCTTTATCACAATCTGAAATATTTTGACGTATCTTGAAATACAACATCTCGGATCTAGAATCGATTTGAGTTTACGAATGAATTCTGACAGTTGTAAAACGATTGTATCGTATCACTCATTTTCGATGACATTTCAAAGCGATTATATCGAACTATGCATTCGAATGAATATTGACATCGATAAGCGAGAATCGATCAATCGATTCCACTTCGATGACATTTCAAAACGATTGTATCGAACTGTATTCGATATGAACATAGACATCGATAAGCGAGAATCGATTCTACTTACGATGACATTTCAAAACGATTATATCGGATTGTGAATCGATGTAAATCCAGCGCTGTGATTCGTCAGAATTAATCGATGTGAGATAAGTGCTGTGATTGGTCAGAAATGATCGATGTGAGAGAAGCGTTGTGATTGGTCAGAAATAATCGATTTGACATCGATGCGAGAATCGATTGCTCAAGAATCGATTTATCTATGATAATGTATCGAAATGCATCGATGGTAAAAAAGATCGATACAAAATCGATATTTGATCGATATTTCCCATCGCTAATCGATGGTAAAAAAGATCGATACAAAATCGATATTTGATCGATATTTCCCATCGCTAGGCCCAGTTCCTTCTCCACCTCCTGCGCCAGAATAGTACATCGACCTTATTTTTTATTTTTGAATACCCCTCTTTTACCATTTGCTCGATCCATTATTGTCATCCGTGGTACATTGTACTTTTTGGAGGCTTGATAGCCACATAATGTACCATTACAGACATCTCTAATGTTTGTTTGCTTAAAGAGGTATACATATTTCTTTATTGTGAAGGTAGGAATCAATATAAAATACGAAAAGTGTACCTATTATAATTTATAGAACTATGTATTATACTTTACCTACACATGTCAATAAATAAATAATGAAAGAATATGCTTAAATGCACAATTGAAAAAATATACCATTTATGGTTTTCGATATCTGGAAACGGGGTAATTGCGTCTACTAGACATATTTCCGGATTTACTCATCTGCCAGATGAGTAAACAGAGTAAATCCGGAAGGAAGATATAGTTTATCATCTGGTCCATCGGGTATGTTTTGTTAATTTGTTACTATTCCTTTTGTCATGTTATCTGGATACACTTTGTGTATGTACTTCCATTTACAATACATTTTTATGTCACAAAACTAACTCTTTCATTCAGTAATTTGCTTCCCCCTTAATAGAAACAAATATCCCCACTCTCCTGTGATGGAGTTCATCGCTCTACCAACATATATTCACGTCCAACATTGCATTTGACACCCAACGTTAATTTGTGGTTTTGCATTGCATTTAGCACCATCCGTGTCAATTGTTTACCCCATATCAATATTTTGTGTGTCTTATCATTATTTAATGTGTGTGGTGTCTTCTAATCGGGTAGTAAATAATATCCGTTGATGTTACAATGTTTATTGATTGACAGGTTAATATGGAGAGAGCGCTCAATAGCGGGTATATCCCTTTTATACTTCCCATACTCGCTATCTCGCTCTCATGCCGTCACCCTCATACACATACGTCACACCCCCACACTTAAATCCTAATTACATAAATATCTCATACTCAAATTATACAATGCAAATATTTAAATATTTCAATCCAGTAAGTAGGTATATGTAATTATTCTTGATCTTCAATCCGTGTAGCGTGGGCGTTGACCTCGAGGGCGTAACCTCCCCTCCCATGGTGTAGGTGACCTGCAAAAATCAGAGGAATTAGGAAACTTGGTCATGTCCACATCCGAGAGTGGACCCAGGTCCAGCAAATCATCAGACCTGTCACACTCCCCCCACCTAACCTTCATCTCTGAAATCTGATCATGGTGGCGTTTCCAAATTTGTCCCGTAGACATAATTTTAACTAAATAAATCCTATTCCCCAATCTTTTAAAAAATTTCCCTAAAATCCATTTATTATTATTACTTCTTAAATCCCTGGTTAAAACTTTAGAACCAACATCAAAGTACTTTTTAAATTTTCTTCCTCTATAATACTTTTTCTGTTTATGCTGGCTCAATAACATTTTGTTTTTAACCGTGTTGTCAATTCCTTTAAAACCTTGACTCTCAACATTATCCACTATTGGAATAATCGTATTAAAAATTGATCTAATCTTCCTACCCAACAATAATGTACTAGGCTCAATGCCCGTAGACATTGAAGGCGTATTTCTAATATCAACTAAAAACGTCAAAAGTTTATCTTCAAAATCAGTAGGAAATTTATTATTTACCATATTTTTTTTTCAAAAAATTCTTCACTGTTTTAACCCCATTTTCAGCTAAACCGTTAGAAGCAGGATGCTGTACAGCTGAAGTCAATGATTCTATATTATAATTATGACAAAATTCCTTAAAAACTGACGATGTGAAAGCTGTACCATTGTCACTTACAATTTGATCCGGGATTCCGAACATAGAAAATAATCTTTTCAAAACTTTTATTGTACAAAACGAATCTACCTTATGACCTCCCAACGGTCCCATGAAATCAATATGCAATCTACTCCAGATTAAACCATTGATTGGCCAAGGTGCCAACTCAACTTTACACGGAGTAGGTAAACATTCCATGCATCGAGCACACTGTTTCACAGTTGCTTCTATATCATTATTCATTCCGAGCCAAAAAAAATAATTTCGAGCAAGACTTTTCGATTTTACAATGCCTAAATGTGATTGATGTAAAAAATTCAATATAATTTCCCTTAATTCCCTTGGAACTACAAATTTATTATTATAAAATAAACATGAATTATAAGTCGATAATTTATTCCTAAAATACCAGAATTTCAATAAATCATCCTTTAAGAACTTTTTATCCGGCCAACCATTTGCTGTGAACTCGATAATGCTCGCTATATTTACATCATTAATCGAAAACTGTTTCATCGTTTCCGCATTTAATGTTGTTTCTGACTCGATTATGTTCACAAACTCTGACTCAACCGTATTCACGTTTAAAGTATCAATATAATTTAAAAAATAATCGCTAGCATCAATATCGTCGCTACACACATCTAAATTATCCTTATTATTAATCGGCATTCGTGATAAGAAATCCGCTTTGTTATCACCTGACTTAATATGCTCTATACTACAGTGGGTTGCCATATTAATAGGGATACCTTTGAAAAATGTGTTTTCTCACTTTTGTATTCGTACAACAGAGGTATTTATGATTTAAGTTACAGTTTTTATTATTTAATAAGAAGAACATTTAGTTTGGATTATTTAAACACCATTTTTGTCCATAATCTGTATTTATTTTTTTTGTTAAATTATTTTGAAACTTTATGGCAAAGAAAGTTAATATTTTGTTATTTCGCCTTTAGCCGCAATTACAGCTTGTACAATATGTACAATCCGTGCATACTCTCAATGCAAAGTTTTGCATTGTGCTTTAGCTCAGGAGAGTAATGCCACTCTCGGATGAGGATTTCGATGAGCTGCTCCTTGGTTGTGATCACCTCCTTGGCAATCTCCCTCATCTTGAGCTCTCACAAGCTTTCAATGGGGTTCATGTCAGGGGAATTCCCTTGACAAGGTAAAACCTGCACGTTTTTTTCAGCTAGGAATGCAGTGACAGTCATGGCTTTATGGCAGGATGCGGAATTGTGCATAAATACGTACTCCGGGCTACCAGGGAACCATTCTCCGACTTGAGGCAGCAACGGATTTTCCAGTATTTATCTGTACTGATCATGCCTTATGGTCCCTTGCATAATGTGGAGGCGCCCCATCCTATTGGAAGAGATGACAGACCATGCCGTGAATAGCGGTAGGCTATTTGATCATCTCAACAAGGCAGTCCGGATGGAATTTCTCCACTGGGACGGGTCGGACGGGATGGAAGAAAGATGATTTGTCCACCAAAAATTGGAATATGGACTCTACAGAGAAGCATACCTAAAAACCACAATCAGACGACTGGGATTTTTGAAAAGCTTGAAAACTACAAACATATTAATTTCCTACCCTCCAGTCCTCAACAGTTAAGTTTTGGTGTGCCTTGGCACATTTTAGTCGGTTTTTCCTCATAGCTACTATAAGGCGAGGTTTTTTAGCTGGCCGATTTTCAATTAAATTCTCCTCAGCCAATCTCCTTTGGACTGTGCTTTCGGAGACCTCAATACCTTTGATTGTTGATCTCGTTGATCATCAGGGTCAGACGAGCCACACTCTTTTTTCGAATTTGGAGACGTATGTCTTTGATTTTACGGCCAGTACGGGGCGTGGTGATTCGTTTTCTGCCACATTTCCCATCGCGATCCACTTCAGTGGGCAGGTTTTTTTTGTTTTGTTTATACTGTTAACCACAGACTTTAAAATACCTGTTATGGCTGCTAATTCCCTTTCGGAATATTTCATGTCTAATAATAGTGTCTTCGCATCCGCAAATTTCCTTAGAGACGTGTTTGAAAACCAAGTTACTCGAAAAAACCCAATATTGGGTTCAACATGGCAAAAAACTATTATTGAAATAAGGAATGAATAAAAACTTTACAAAAGTAATAGATAATCAATAATGACTTAAGTTTCGTGTAGCTGAACTGTCAAAACTCGTTAAAATAATTAATACGAATATTTATTTATGAGACCCTCAATTAGGTGTTTTTCAGAAAAATGCTGTCAACGTGGAAATAACATTAAATTTTTGAGAGATATGATACTTTACTAGTGTTTCCACTTGTTAAAAGAGTCAGTAGTGATATCAGCAGCAAAAATAACGAAGTAATGGCCACCATACGCAAGTTATTTAGAAGTATAGGCAATGTAAACTCAAAAATAATAAAAAATTGGTACTGTCCCTATTAATATGGCAACCCACTGTATAGTCAAAAGTCTGGAGTATTAGGGCGTACCTCTGCAGACGGTTAGCGGCCAGCACAGGTACTTGCTTATCCGTGTTCAAAATGTGTACTAACGATTTATTGTCGCAAGCCAAAACAAATTTATTGCCGTATAAATACTGAAAGAATTTCTTCAACCCAAAAATTATAGCACACGCTTCCTTATCTAAAATAGAGTACTTTAATTCTGTTTCTGACAATAATCGGCTAGCAAATGCGATAGGTCTCTCTAAACCATTATCATATACATGGCAAATCACCGCTGCTAACGCTTTTTCAGATGTGTCTGAAATAAGTTTAATTGGTAAATTAGGATCAAAATGCACTAAAATATTATCTGACGTCAGCAGTTTCTTAACTCGCTCAAACGCAATATTACATTCCTCAGACCACACATACTTTACTCCCCTTTTTAACAAGTTATACAATGGAGACAAAATACCTGAAATATTGTGAACAAAAGTTCTATAATAAGAAATAACCCCGAGTAAACTCCTAAGTTCCGAAACATTCCTCGGTATTGCCATTTGAGTAATCGCACAGATTTTATTTTCTAAAGGCATAACTCCTTTCCGCGAAATTCTAAAACCTAAATATTCTATCTCTGTTTCTAGAAAAGAACACTTATTTTCATTAATAGTTAAACCACAATCACTTAACTTGCTAAGTACAGATTCACAAATAGAAAATAATTCCTCTTCAGAATTTCCAAACAACAAAATATCATCTAGAAATATACGAACGTTACGAAGTCTACCTACTACCGCCTGAATAACTTGCATAAATATAGCCGGGCTTGTGGTCAAACCGAAAGGCAATACTTTATACCTGAATAAACCTACATGCGTACTTATCACACATAATTTTCTCGACTTCTCGTTCAACGAAATCTGACCAAAAGCATTACGCAAATCTATTTTCACAAAAAATTTCGCACCATTTAAAGATGAAATTAAATCTTCTATACGAGGCAATGGATATTTCAACTTCGCTAACATAGGGTTTAATGTGGTTTTAAAATCGGTACAAATTCTAATTGAACCGTCTTTCTTTTTTACAACAACAATCGGACTAGCCATATCACTTATTTCTACCTTTTCAATTATATCTTCACGTAACATCTTATTTAATTCCTCCTCTACCTTTCCACGTAAACTAAAAGGTAACGGTCTTGGATTTACAAACTTTGGCCTGAACTCCGAAATAACTTCGATGTTAGCTTCATAACCTATAAGCCTACCCGATTTTTCTGAAAACACATGAGCATATTTTTTCTTTAAACTATCACGAAAATTTAATTGATTATCACAACTAGTCTCACTGGTATTTACCGAATTTATTCCACTTAATCCGATACCGAAAACTTGTAAAAAATTTCTACCAACAATCGTAGAATTACCGTTTTTAATTATTATAAACTGCGTATCTACACTTTTATTTAAAAATAACACACTTAAATTAACTTTACCTACAATATTTAACCGTTTCCCGTCATATCCTGACAATTGAATATCGCATCTTTCCAATGGGCCGTTTTCTGAGTAATTCCAAAATATCCACGAGATGGCAGCACGGTGTTTAGCGGTCCTCCTGTCATCTAATTTGTGGACCAAATCTATGGACTGACGCACTGACATCTGAAGGCCCCAGTATACGTTGGGCCAACGTGTACAGGGCCATTTTGTGTGTATTTGGCGTTGGCGGCCAACGCTCGCCGACGAGCCGATGGGTGTCGGTTTTTCGTGCACACATCAAAGGAATTTGTCGCAAGCCACCAACAGCGTTCACATGTTGGCCGAGCGCTCAGTTCATAAATACGCGTCGGCCGTAGTGGACGCTCTTTGTCGCGCTTAATTGTTCCAGCGATTGTTTTACGAACATGGCATCATGGAGGCCAATATTTAGGCTAATTGATTATTATCACAATTAATATATTTTAAATAATACCTATTTAGTTGTGATTTCAGAGTAATGATAATTGCACTAATATAATAATGAGGAATGATTTGTATTTTGGTAGATAAGTTTTAAGATTTTCACGGCCAAAAGCATTTTCGTTATTTGTTTTTGGGGTGTTATGCCGTGTTGCGCTACCTCCTTCTTTAGCCAACGTTTCGGACATCGTTGCAGTGTCCATCATCAGGGCAGATCCGGCAGATCCGGTAGCACATCTACCGGATCTGCCGGATCTGCCCTGATGATGGACACTGCAACGATGTCCGAAACGTTGGCTAAAGAAGGAGGTAGCGCAACACGGCATAACACCCCAAAAACAAATAACGAAAATGTATTTTGGTAGTTTGTAACGAATAAACTCAAAACTATTGGATCGATTTAAAAAATATCAATAGGTATTCAAAATAATAATTCATGTCAATATTGATGGGTTATTTAAACCTCCTGAAATATTATTGGACTGTTCTTTTTTTTACATGAGCTCCACACAGACGACCTCCGTAGTCCAGTGGCTAAGACTCTTGACTCACATTCCGGAGGTCGCGGGTTCGAACCCGGCATGCGCAAATAAATTTTATTTGATTAATTTGTGTTATTTCACAATTAATTCATTTAAAATAATATATAGTATATTTGCGGCATGTTCCAGAGTGGAAGATACTATTAGTATCGCCCTGGTGTAAGACCACCATTCAGAATTGAAACGTTGCTTGAAAATGGCTTTAGCCGTGTTTAGTGACCAGATCTGAATAGCCAGGTACTTCCCAACCTTCCTCTTCCCCACCTCCTTCCCCTCCCCACTACCTTCAGCCTCACAACATACCCCATTTGGGGATGCCATAGTCTCACTGGCTCCAGACGGGAGCAGTTGAGATTCTTGTGCGGTATTCACTGTAAAAAAAAAAAAAAAAAAAAAAAAAAAAAAAAAAAAAAAAAAAAAAAAAAAAAAAAAAAAAAAAAAAAAAAAAAAAAAAAAAAAAAAAAAAACACAGGAGGCCCTGAGGAAAATAATTCCCCCCAGGGCCTATGCCATCTTTGGGGATGCTGTGTGGAGGGTTTTTTAAGGAAAGGAAGGAGGGGAGAGTTCTGGGAAGGAAAATGGTTTAAGGGGTGGGTAGGAATCTTGGGTTCAGTGTGTCCTGGTCACTAAACCTAGAAAAACCGCATCCCATGAAATCGGGCATCCCTGCTTAATCACCAAACGTAGCGAACCACTTGGGGTGATCTTTGCCAGGTGTGTTGGTTATCCAATAAAGGGACCCATTCCCGCCTCCCAAATTGAGTTAACGGGTCATTCCGCGGTTTCGTTCAAATCGCATGTTCTCGCAAAAAAGTCATATGAAAGTGAATGTTTTTCAAGAAAATTTTATTGGAAAATGTAGCTATTTAAAAAAGGAAAAAGGAGTATTTCCCAGATTAGCCATTTTTTACTTAATTACTTTATGATATACAAAAAACATGCTAAAATCTCATTACCTTCCCCATGAAAATGAGGGACCGGTAAATTGATCTACAAATAAGAACAGTTTACACTAGTAAAATTACAACATTCATTAATCGACCTGTATGTACAACTAATTATGCATATTTATTTGTATTTAATTTATTTTTAAAGCTATTGTATCATAGAAAGAATTGAGATTTTGATTTTGTCCAGAGAAAATCGTCGTAGTCTTCCGCGAAAGCGGAAATTAAAATTGTGACCACGTTTGTTCCTGTTGGTCAGCCGTATCCCGCCCTGCACCTCCGTTACTAACCAGTGTATCACTACATCTAGACGGGGGAAGCCGTGCGTCGCTGAATAAAGAAATATCTGCGATCTCCGTGCTCGAAAACAACTTTGTCACCGACCAGGCATCATTACCTTCCAGCATTTTTTACAGTTAAGTACATGTTTTAAAAATTCGAATAATATGTCTATAAACTGTATTTAGTCGGACTATTTTTTATTGAATCATACAGATTTGTAATGTCAACATTAAGCGAGTAATTGAGAAAAAACTGTCAAAACTTCATTACCCTCCGATTCATTACCTTCCGAATCGTCAAAATTTTTGCCGGATGGTAATGTAGAGGTTTGGAGGGTAATGAAACTTTTGTAAGGGTTATTTTTACGAGCATCTGGGACCATGTTTGGGGGTTAATAAAAGCTAATATTATGAATAAATGCAGTTTCTTGCGTTCTGGCGTCGGACAATTTCGGTTTTAGTGAAATAAATATTTTCGTTTTATTTTTTTTTGATGTGGAAAAACAATCAGTTAAAAGTTACCCCGCAAATTTTTATTTGTAAATTGATTTTTTATTCAATGATATAATTATTCAAATGTAAACGAATATATTATACAAATGATTTAACTATTCACCCTACCGTCTCAAGATCTTTCATTAGTTAATTGTCTTTCAAAACTGACGAATTTTTACATAATTTCAAGTTTCTAAACAATGCCAAATTTAAACAAAAATCTACGTAATTGGGCATCAAGAGTCCAACGTAAATTTCTTGATTAAAAAACGGTATCACTACTGTT
This sequence comes from Limnephilus marmoratus, assembly GCA_917880885.1. Taxonomy (NCBI): domain Eukaryota; kingdom Metazoa; phylum Arthropoda; class Insecta; order Trichoptera; family Limnephilidae; genus Limnephilus; species Limnephilus marmoratus. The sequence continues at coordinate 43,135,456 of OU862928.1, forward strand.
ACATTTTAAATCATTTAGGGTAAAAAATTATTAAACAATGATATAAAAGTGGTAACATTTTTTGGACTCTCCTGTTAAAGTTACCAAAATGAAATTATCCATTTTGTTCTTCGACTTCTCACTTAATCCGATACTTATGATAATTTTTCTTTGTTATTTATTACAGGCTTAACCACTATAAACCACAATGGTAAAGTTAAATAAAAATCTGAAAAATTAAGAAAAGCTATCCAAGGACAGACTACGTAAGCAACAAAAATATGCAGAGATTTAAAACAATCCGAAACTGTACAGTCTTCAGAAAGCGAAAGAAAAAAAAGAGACACTCTGCGAAAAGCGCAAAAAAGGATATGCAGCATTGGAGATAATAATTGTTGGATGATTTTTATAGCGCCATTTTCGTGAGAAAGGTATAAGTGAAAGAGCCCAGAGAAAGCAAGGACGAAGATGGCGAAAGAACTCTCTAAATTATTTAAAGAAAAAAGAAGAGCAGTGTAAAATAGAAATGATTGTAGTAGAACATATGCCTCCAATTAGAGACAATGTTAAGGAAGTACCCAATAATGTGCGAAACACTCTAGATCCTGACCTCTTTGCAGTCGAGAATGAACAACGAATCACACAAAAAAACATGCATGGTCTAACGAATGTTAGAAAATAAAGGTACAGATCTATGAAAAACATTACCAAGTTACAGGATGAGATAAACAAACTTAAGAAAGAGAAAAAAAACGAACAAAAGAAAATGGAGGCGTTGCAGCTACAAAACGCAAACATAGCAATCGAAGATACATTAGGGAAAAAATTAAACGACATAGCTTCTATTGACTCACCTACTATTTTCAATAATATTGATGACAATATGCTATTGACCGAATTCGACGGCTCCATGTTTTTGGACGATACTATTGCTTCAACGCCAGAATCTGCTAAAACTATAGAAAAGAAATGTACAGTGAAAATACTCTCAAATGACCCGTTCGACTGTCAGCATTATTCCTTCTATAAAAATAGTACCCAAGAATTCAATCTTTTCGATCAATGTGAGTTCGAGAAGTTCATCCGATCCCTAAGAGCAGAAGATCCTGATTTCAATGAATCAAAACAGCAGTCTCCTAAAACTATGGAAATCCCACACATGGAAATTGACGAAAAGAGCAAAAGGAGGCGCCATTCAAATATGACTTCGATGACTGGATAATGGTTCAATATAAAATAAATAACACAACACACCATTTCATTGTGAAAATTATTGGGAAATATGAGTAAACAATGGAGTACAAAGTAATTTTTTTTTAAAAGCTCAAGGAAATTCCAAAAAAATTGTTTGGCCAATTTCATTTCATTCTGGAATCACAAATTCTTCAGCGCTTGCAAAATCCGTATGAGAATGGAAGAGGAAAATTCACTTTCAAAAATTTGCCGAACTTTAATTTTAAATAGTTTTCGAGCAAAAACTTTCACAAAAATTGCAACTGGTGATCTCATTAAAGTTCCTTAAATATCATGTTCCTATTTAGATGTAAGAGTACCGTACGTATTAGTTATCTTGTGTTTGTTTAGTAGTGTCTCTGATGTTATTTTTAACTGCATTCCAATTGAGTTCTGTTCTTTTCTTATTTTAATTATTATTTTTAATATTTAAGTACTTCTATTTTTCAATAATTACAATGTTTGCTCAGGAATGTGAAATTTTTGTATTTCTTGTGTCCAATACCCACTTATAAAACTGAATTATAAAGAATTTGACTACGCCTTATAATTTTGGGGTAAGTAGTATAAGTAGGGAAATTTTTGTTGTGAAGGTGATGTTCCTGCTGCATTTTCTTCATTTGTACCTATTTTGATATTTTGTCCATTATTTTTCAACAATTTATACAAATATTGCAAAAGCATAAGTAAGCAGAACTGCAAAAGCATAAGTAAGCAGAATGAAAAAATGTATTTCTTGTCTCCAATACTCGAAAGTCTGAATAAAGCTTTTAGTTTTTCACTATAATAGATTTTTCTTCCTTTTTCCTAATCCGCTCATCACATCAGGTCAAATGATACTTGGCATGATTTGAAATCTATTTTATTATTCAATTTCAATTCATATTTATTATTCACAGAAATTTTAAGAACTTTGAACGTGTTCACTACCATCTATTAATATTTCATTACCAAACTTCATCACCATCCAAATTTATAAATTACCATCCAACAATTTTTCATTACCATCCACACCTTCATCACCATCCATCAATTTTCTTCGTATCTAAGTGTCGTAGAAAGGTGCCCTTTTCACCTCTCTACATCTGGTAGGTACAGGAACCCATTTCTATAAAAATATATAGTAAAAACGCAAAAAAAAAAATTTCCGCGGAATCAGGCAAATTTGAACGAAACCGCGGAATGACCCTAACGTGTTTTGTTATTTATTTTTATTTGTTTTGTAGAAGTAATATAAATAAATATCATTCTTCACATACTTCGATTATTGTTTTTTTATTTATTTATTTAACACGTCTTAACTGTTGAAATATGATAACAGTTGAAAGCGCTGTACAAGTATATTGCAGCGGCCGCGACCGCCCTTTAGGCGTGAGCGTTATTTAACGAGACTAGTTACAATAACTAGTTACGCGGCATGTAACGGAAATAACTAGTCTCGCTAAAATCACAAGTAGTTATTTTTGTAAATGCGTTATTTCTGTGTTGGGTGTGATGTGAGTAATTGATTACAGAGTAGTTTCGCCGCGTTTCGCGTTTCGCATAGTTGTGTTTACCGGCCGGCCGAGCGTGCGAGATTTTGAATCGAACATTTTCGAGTAAGCGGGAGTGGGTTCCGTTTCTGGGAAACGAGCCACCATTTTTTGAATTTAAAGTAAAATAATTCAGTTTGTTTTAGTTCGTCGTTGTACTTGTGTATAATTTTGAGTATTTTCGGTAAATTTTCGATCTTACTGTCAACGCTCATTACGAATAATTAAAAAAAAAACACCTTTAGATTCACCTTAATTACTATAAAAGGAAACTTTTTGCATTTGGGGTGGCGAAAAATAATGCATTTAAAATTATAGTAAACACTAATTAATCATAAAAAACATTTAATGCAATCAGTCCTAAGCCTGAATAAAGTATGAAGGGAAGTTAATTTCATCTACGTTGATTTCACTGTATAGCTACAAACACTTAGATAGTGCTTAAATTTATTTTCGTTTCGTAACTTTATAGTTGGTGGAGGTATACAGTTTCGTGTGCAACTGAAACTAAGAAAATAACTAGTTACAAAAATAACCTGTTTCGAAACAGATTATGCCGACCAAGAAACTGGTTTCGTTACGTTTCTTGAAAACGGCGTAACGACCCACGTCTACCGCCCTTACGTCCATTCTCATCTAGCGACCAACGCCGAATGAAACACGCCAACCGCCAACGTGTAAACGGTTTCACAAAAATCTGGCCAACGCATTGGCCGAGCGCGTTGGCCCAACGTATACTGGGGCCTTGACATCTTTCAATGATTGATCTGTCATTTCGATAATTTGCAATTTGTTTTCCGACAAGTTTAGCCAAACAAAGTTTGCTCGATTTGTAAGTAAAATGCACAAAAAGTAAGATGCTGCTCTGAGCCACAGACCACGGGACTCCTTATCGTAGCGCTGGTTCTGCCCTTCAAACCATACGTTGAATGTAAGATATGGATTTTATTATACCTCTAATACTTTAACCAGGGATTTAACCGGTCTTTTAAATGTGATCAATTTTAAATAAGTGATACTATAGCACCCTCAATCAGGGTATGTTGTGAGGCTGAACTGAATGGGGAAGGAAAGAATATGGGAAATGTGAAGGCTGGGAAATGCCTGGCTATTCACACCTGGTCACCTAACACAACTATTGCCATTTCAAGCAATGTATCCCTTCTAAATGGTGGTTTTTCACTGGCTGTTTAAGGAAGGGCCTTAAAGAATGGATTTTTAATAAACATCTTGAAAAGACCACTATTAAATAAGGGAGGAGAGGGAAATATTCCTAGTATGTAGGGAAATATTCCATGAGAACAAGTCGAATGCTGCTGTCATCTACTGTGGATGGATGTTCAGCTCTTGTCCGGCGAATTTCTTGCTGGTGAACCGATACCAAAGGGATCTCATCAATTTATGAACATTATCTGCTACGTGTATTGCCTAGATCTGAATAACCAGCTAGTTACCAATTTCCTCCAGACTCAAAAGCTGCTGTTTTGTTACTCTTAATTTTTCATTATTTTTGACATAGGTAAAAGCAAAGCTTAAATCTCAAAGCATAAAGCTCGAGGCAAAAATCTATTCGCTTAACATTCAAGCTTAAACTCAAAGCTTAAAGCATAATCTTTAATTTCTCCCAACTATGTCTAGGATATTGCACTGGTCGTCTTCTCTCGGATTCCTTGTACTATTCAATTATAATTTTCAGACGAATCTGACCACATGGCGAAGGAGCGTCTGCCCATCCGAGGCCACACATTCGATGAGCACGTGGAATCCTTCATCAGCTACTGCGCCACCACCGTGGGACTCCAGGTCATGCAGTGTTCACGCCTGCCCTACCTCTGCGAGGGGGACTTCAACCAGTCCTACCACTGGCTGAACGACTCCATCTTCATCATCAAAAAGGACCCAAATTTCCCCGAAACCACGGCTGAATAGAAGTTTTAATAGGTTTACTTATATTACCTCTCACCCTTGTATTTTGATATCCCTCATCTGTGAAATAGATTATATTTCTATTGAATGTTTACAAATAAAATTTTAGCATAGGAAAAATCAATAATTTATCAAGTAAATAAATGTTGCATAGTATGGTGGTTGCGAGATTTTTTCGATTAGTTACCCCAAAATAAATATGTGTCAAAATACGTAGTGTGCAATGCTATTTATTACCCCTCTGAGACTTGAAATTGAGAAAAAACTGACTTATTTATTCTACACTAGTTGCATATTTAATTTGCTAATCTTATTTTCTTTATTTTAACAAGTTGACTGTTCACAAAGTTGCTCACGCGTTGACCAACTCACAACTATATAATATTAGAATGTAAAAAAATAAATAAAATAAATGCCAAAACAATAAATAATTTATGTATAATGTTAATTATTAATTTGTTGTACTGATATGTTCTTCTATGTGTATAATGTTTGTAAATGTTTTACAACACATTTATATTATGTCTGTAATCTTGTTCTTTTTTCTTTTCATACCTCGAGAAATAAAAGCAAGTTTTATTTATTTATTTATATATTTGTTAAATTATTTTGTGTTATTTAGTACAATTAAACAACAATATTTTTTAACCATGGCAGTAGCTGTCGTGCAAGGCTGCAGAAAACCATGTCAAAACTGCAGCGACTCACTCTTTATTTTAATAAAACAAATATAATAATGATCTTTTCGTTATTTGTTTTTGGGGTGTTATGCCGTGTTGCGCTACCTCCTTCTTTAGCCAACGTTTCGGACAGCGTTGCAATGTTGCAGTGATCCGGTAGATCTGCCCTGATGATGGACACTGCAACGCTGTCCGAAACGTTGGCTAAAGAAGGAGGTAGCGCAACACGGCATAACACCCCAAAAACAAATAACGAAAATACTTTTGGCCGTGAAAATCTTAAAACGTATCATAATAATGATCGTTTATTTCAGAATGTTGTGCAATGCAATACATTCCATATTTTGAAATAGTTCAAACATTGACAAAATAACAATGCATTCATACATAGAATGGAACAGAAAATAAATGAAAAATATAGTATATAATAACAAATCCAAAAAAATATGTAAATATCCGTTCATGGGGGATATTTGGCAGGCTCTCATTTCCCCCAGTCCCCAGTCCCTCAGTCCCCCCTGATTAGGGTTGCCATCTTCTAAAATAAAAAAGCCTGACTCTGCGCTCTGTAAGGCCGGACATTTTGCCCTAAAAGCCGGACGTAAGTACATAATTTTGGAGATAACTTTTATACATAATAATAAAAAATTTGTTACAAGTTACAGTTGTTTATTAATCACTCATTAACCAATTTAATAACAACAATCATTAATCAGTCTTATCCTTGTCATCAGTTGACATTTGTATAGAATATATGTCAATAACAAAATAAAAAAAATATTGAGTCTTCTGTCTGTAGACATACTCGTAACATACTAAACTACAAAATACAAAGTGAACTTCATGAAATATCTAAATGGTTATGCATAAATAAACTCAAATTAAATGTAAATAAAAGTAAATTCATGGTATTAGGGAAAAAAACAAAATGAACTTATCACCCTAAATATAGACAATCAAAATATTGAAGAGGTAGAAGAAATTAAATATTTGGGAATCATAATCGATAATAAGTTAAAACTTAACTCTAACTTTGAAATGCTAACTAAAAAAATTGCCAAAAAGATTAATTTCTTAAGTAGGATAAAGGGAAAATTAGACATTAAAACTAGGAAATTGGTCTATAACACAACTGTAGCATCCCATCTGAATTATTGCTCAAGTGTAATCTTTCTGAGCAATAAAACACAAATTAAAAGAATGGAAATAATTCAGAACAGAGGCTTGAGATCTATATTGTGCTGTAACAGATATACCAGGATAAAAACTATGCAACGCCAACTCAATATATTAAGTGTGTGGCAAAGATTAGTTTTCAATACCCTAGTTTTTATTTATAAGTTAAAAAATAAAATGTTACCAGATTATATGTTGAATAATGTTAGAATCAACAGTACAGTTCATTGTTATCCTACGAGAAACTGCAACGATTTTAGGCTTCCTAAAACAAATTTATCGGGAACACAAAATAATATTTATTATAAAGGTTTTAAAATGTTCAATGAACTCCCTGTAAATGTTAAGGAGGCTAAAAGTCTTGCATTTTTTCGTGGATTATGTATTAATGTTGTAAAGTCCAAATTTTAGTCAGTAGGTAATAAATAATATTGTAGTAGTCATAGAAAAGATAACATTAGATATAAGATGTCAAATTTTACATCTAAATAAAATATACAATAAAAAAAAAAAAAACTTATAAAACAAAGAAACAAAACATAACTCTTTTTCTGGTTAAACAGTTGACTAAAATTTTTCGTTAAATAGATATAAAATGAAACATATTTATCTTTGTGGACAAAAAACGAAAAACCTAAATTAAAATCAAATCTCGACTTCTCCCAATTATTCAAAAATTACAAAAATCTACCATTTTGTATATTTGGCGTTTTCACCTACTTTATCCAAAACGTCGTTTTCTTTGGAAATCATTTAATAAAATTCTTGACATGTCATTTTTAAATTAGGTATACAATGTGTACACCATCTTAGCAATTGTTTGCAATTTATTGCGTTCCTTGGTCCACTGGGCGTTTATTAAAGAGAAAATTCTTTGAAAGTAATATTCCACCAATTTCAGAAGTTCGGAAGACAAAACCCGCGCGAACCAAGAGGCCCCCGCCTCGTCCTTAACACGTTGCGCCTTGCGTAGCTTGCGTTGCGTTCGTTCTGCAGGCGCTGCGTGCACCGCGTTACACTAACAAAAAGCCTAACAAAAGCCGGACAGGCCGGACATATAAATATTTAGCCGGACACGACCTAAAAAAGCCAAACATGTCCGGCTAAAGCCGGACAGATGGCAACCCTACCCCTGATGCCCTTCGGACTCCATCTCCATCTAGGCAACCATGGAAGTGATGATGGTATTCTTCGACTTGCGTAGTCTGCGCCATAAGCTTCCCCTGCGGTGGAACAAAAGTTTATTTTAATATAAACAGTTAACTTTTCCTTTTTATTATCCATCTATCTGAGTGTCTGTATCTAGAGTCGGTCTGTCACACGGAGTATCAAAAGGCAATATGACTTCCACTGCCACGTCTTCTAGATTCACAGGTAACACCGCTTCATGTTGTGGTTTTGGTTTTGTAGAATTGATATATATTTTTTCACGTATCAGACACCTTCCCTGTCTGTTTCTTAATTCTAAATTACCTACTTCTACTTTTATCCAGGGAAATATTGAAGGAACTACACCTTTCAGTAGCTTTTGCCTGTACAGTACATCTGAAAATAAAACTAGGCTCAAACTCCCATACTTACATGATATAAAATACGAAATGGTCTACGTTGAAATAATAATAATTTGAATTTTTTCCTAAAACACTGAAAATTAAATTACAATCACGAGATATACAGACATGGGACGAGAAATGCAAAGCAAATTAGATTGCCAACAATGAAGAATCACCCGCCCAGAAATCTCATGCCAGTTTGATAACCATGTACCTAATAAAATTATTGCAATTATTGAAAATGTTTAATATGAAAAAAGGAAATAAGATATTATGTCTACCGTAATTATTATGTTAGTTGTGGTTGACTACACTTATATTTAAAGGTACGTTTGTCAAATAATGTCAACTGCGAAAGGAGGCAAAACATTGTGTATAAAATTTTGTGCATTCTATGTCAAATGTTTCTTTACGTGTTCATTAAACTATACAAGTACTCTCTATATTATATTGGGGATTCAATTATAGTAAGATATTAATTGAATGAGTCATGTACTTACTGTTATAGTTAATATTATTGAATACATAATCTGTATCCCTGAAATGAGCTTTACAGACAATAGAATCAGGAGTCGGTACCCATTTGGAATGCCTAATTGAATGAATCCATTTCGCTTTCAAGTCTTTCAATCTTTGGGAAACTCGTGTCCACCCCTATTTCTACACATTGGAATACTACAACAGGTTGACGGCATTATTATAATATTTAAAAACACTAAATTGCGTCAAACGGCCTAAAAAATGTATGGGATCTGACAGTTAAATAAAATAGTTGGACCGCTAGAACATTAGCGAACCTAGCGGCCAAAATCGTGCGAAAACGGCCCATTCATAAGAAACAAAATCTTTTAAGGAGTGTTCAGACATCTAATATAACCGCTAGCAGGTATCTGTTGAACCGCGAGCGCTTATGTTTCGTGTCGTTCACACGGCGCAGATAAAATATTTCTTCCTATGGTAGGAGAGGGGGTCAGTTGAATTAGCGAGCGGCCACGGAGCGCGCATTTTTTGTACTGAATCTATGGAGGTGACATCTGTCACCCACCGGTCTTGGCAGCTCCGTAATTAAAATGACCCCCTCTCCTGTTTTCGTCGGAGTGGGGGGCGCTTAACTGTTGGCATATCGCCTCAGGAGCGGTTACGGCGTAAGATGTGCATTGTCTATGGTTGATGTGCGCATAAAGGGGTGTTCAGACATCTAATATAACTGCTAGCAGGTATCTGTTGAAGCGCGAGCGCTTATGTTTCGTGCCGTTCACACGGCGCAGATAAAATATTTCTTCCTATGGTAGGAGAGGGGGTCAGTTGAATTAGCGAGCGGCCACGGAGTGCGCATTTTTTGTACTGAATCTATGGAGTTGACATCTGTCACCCACCGGTCTTGGCAGCTCCGTAATTAAAATGACCCCCTCTCCTGTTATCGTCGGAGTGGGGGGCGCTTAACTGTTGGCATATCGCCTCAGGAGCGGTTTCGGCGTAAGATGTGCATTGTCTATGGTTGATGTGCGCATAAAGCGCTCAGGTGTGAACGGTCTGAAGGGATTGTATGGAGAGCGATATATGGCGTGCTATGATCTTTTATATTTATATGCTCAATGTGAACGAGCTCTAAAGCGCTCAGGTGTGAACGGTCTGAAGGGATTGTATGGAGAGCGATATGTGGCGTGCTATGATCTTTTATATTTATATGCTCAATGTGAACGAGCTCTTAAATACACTTCATATGGAATTGCATTAATTTCTGCACCGGTGTCAACAATCGCTCGCAGAACAGTGTTACCTATAATGAGATCTACGAATATCGGTTCCGGCCCCGTGCCGTCATGCTACATAAAAACCGAATTTAATCGTTTATTCTTATTACATACATTAATTTTACTGCTTTTACACACATTACTAGGATGACCCGATTTATTGCATCGATTACAAAAAATATTCTTCCAACAATCTTTCTGCAAATGATTCGTTTTTCCGCAAAAAAAACATTTTTTTAATGCAATATTTACTGGCGTCTTACTACGCACTGCACTTTTAAATCTGATCGGACTATCCGACCTGGATTTACGGACAACATTACTATCCTTATGCACAACATTTAAATTCGTATCAACTTTCTTAAAATTAACAACATGTTCCAATGAAGCTGCTAACTGAATGCATTCCGAAAAAGAAGTATTTACCCCCTCAACGAACAACATATGTTTCAATTTTTCATTGAAAATTCCAATAATGAATATGTCTTTTAAACAAGGTTCCAACCTCAATTCAAAATTGCACGTCAAACTCAGTCCTCTCAACCTAGCAGCGTAATCTTTAATAGATTCGTTAGCTAGCTGTTTACACTTATAAAATAACTCACGCGACTCGAAAATATTTTGAATAGGTTTGCAATGTGAATCAAATAATTTACATAAATCATCAAAAGAACAAACAGAAACCTTTTTAGGGAAACACAAATCACATAATAAAGAGAAAGTTTCTTCAGTGAGGCAACTCAGCAAAAATGCTCTTTTGCGTTCTTGTGATAACACTTTGTCATCATGTAAAATGAGGGCCTGATCCAGTCGTTCCTTGAACAATGACCAGTTTCCCGTTCTGTAACAGAACGTCCCCAGATTCTTACAAACACTCTCCATTGGGGGAAGAGCTGAAACAAAATAATCAAGACTACTTTTCTCAGCACTTCCTAGAAGGCTACACTCCGAGGTCCATGTTCCACGTTCCACGTGCACGCCACCCAGAGCCGTAGATCAGCGTCCCCGTCTGGCTCCGTCTCCCGACAGCTGCGGATCCAATCCCTTCTCCGAGGTCTTCCTTCCCAGACTGCAGCGACGGAAACCACGTCCCGGTTTCCGGCTAATCCACTCGATGATCCGATCCTGACCTTGACCCGATCCTTGATCCTTGTACCCCGTTACACGGTGTACCCTTGTGTATCCTTGACACGATCCTGTACCCCGTTACACGGTGTACCCAACGACAATAATTTTGCAAATTGCCATACCCACACACGCGTATACTTGCGTGTGGCTGCTCCAATTTCTTCTTAACGCGATCGCTCCTGCGATCGGCCAATTCCCTGACAATCCTTCAGATGGAATCTACCGCGTAGATTCTTCCAATATTTACGTAAAATAAAACTACCGTTCTGCGCCAACTGTGGTGTCTTCTAATCGGGTAGTAAATAATATCCGTTGATGTTACAATGTTTATTGATTGACAGGAGAGAGCGCTCAATAGCGGGTACATCCCTTTTATACTTCCCATACTCGCTATCTCGCTCTCATGCCGTCACCCTCATACACATACGTCACAATGTGTAAGAAAGAGCTGCAGCATTATAGCGATAAGGAACGAATGTTTATTATCTTTTTTGCCGCCAAGGTACCGTTACCGTCAATCGCCATGGTTAATATAAAAGTGTCCATTTTGATGAATTATTTTTTTTGTTCATCTGGGTTTAGAGACATTTCTTTGCGTATTTGAAAAGTAATAAAATCACAAAAAATATAAATCCGTATACAACGCCATCTCTGATACAGAGAAAGCCAGAAACAAAACACCGGACAAAGTGAACATGGCGTTGTACGCATTATCATTTGACAGCTGATTCAGTTGCGCATCGATAATTGCTTCGTTAAGTAATTTGGAATTGTAATTACTTCATTAAGTCATTTAAAATGCAATGAATTTAATTCAGCTAAAAAGTTAACACAACATTTATTGATTCTATGGCGGTACGAAGTTCGCCGGGTCAGCTAGTTGCATATAAAAATGGAGAGGTATGATGAGAAATAATGTTTGTTTATGATAATATTTATTTGTAAAAAATATAATCTTTTCTACCACCAAGTCAATAGTTATGGTTTTTAAACCGAAAAATGAAATAGTCCACACACCCTCAGTATGGCTAGATGAAAGGAAAATGAATGTTAATCACAGCGTTAAATACCTGGGACATGTCATCACAGACGACCTTAAGGATATCGAGGACATGGAAAGGCAGAGAAGAGCAATATCAGGTAGAGCGGGTATGCTGTCAAGACGTTTTTACTCCTGCAGCCCCAAAGTAAAAAGAATACTGTTCAACGCTTTCTGTACCTCGCTCTATACATCAGAACTGTGGGTTGACTACACTGCAACCCAATGGCATAAGTTAAAGGTTGCTTACAATAACGCCTATCGTCAACTTTTCTGCCTACCGAGATACTGCAGTGCTACGGAAATGTTCCTGGAGGGACGAGTACATACTTTCCGTGCACTTCTCCGCCACCGCATGGGAAGTTCATGGCGCAGACTGCGCTCATCACCGCCATGACTGCCTGGATGGAATCTCCCCTGATGACCCTCTGGAGACGGGAGACGATGAAATACCCTCCGTAAACGGCTATTTACGTTCATTTTAGTGTTTGATATATACATAATTTTTTTTTCTCAGTTTCATTTCTCATGTTTATTTTTAATTTATGTGTTATTATTGACTTTTTACCTTAACTTATTATTTATCTTTTTTTGTTATTTTAAAATATGGAATGTATTGCATTGCACTTCCCCTGCACATTCTGGAATAAACTTCTATTATTATTATTTTCTTAGAACAGCAAGATATATGTATATTGTTAATTTCCGTAATTTTAGTTGCCGAAACGACCGGCACAAGTCCATCTAGCACGCTAGTCTAATGGCGAATGAGACGGGTTAAATGGGAAATACGTAAATTCTGAAGACAGAGCGAGCATGCTAATGTTAAAAGACATAGTTATGAACAGACGTAAGCGACTATTTTGATTATATATATTTTTTTTTTCTGGGAACGCGCATATTACATAAAAACAGTATTGGTATTAAATTAGATAACTTAGAAGCTTTAGAAATTAGAAAATCATTAAATACCAGTATGTCAGAATTCCTACTTAATAATCAAATTAATTTATCCAATAAAAAAAATACACCCTATAGCCCTATCTTTAACTTGTTTCCTACAATCCATCCCAGCCCATGTGTGTTATATTATTATTCTGAGCAAGGGCGCATCCAGGATTGGTTTCTGGGGGGGGGGGGGGGGGGCACAAGGGGCGGATGGGCATAAAAATCAACAATTCAGGATTTTTTTCTGGGTGGGGGGGGGGGGGCAGGGGCGGAAGGTTACAAGTTCAAGTATATATAGGAAGATTTATGAAAGTGTCAAAACAATAGAAAAATTAAATGTTTAATAAAGACAGTTTCTGCTTCTAAGTATGTACCTACTGTGATGGAATCTCCACAGTACACAAAAATACCGTCTGGGGGGGGGGGGGGGCACGTGCCTATGATTCTGAGGTCCTTAATTATTATTAAACTAGCTGGGTTACCCGGCTTCGCTCAGGACAACATTCGAGAGTGTTCTGGAATGTTTCACATTGATGTTCCCGATTCCCTATTCCCAAACATTCCACAATTTTCCAGAATGTTCCGGGTTATTCTGGAACGTTGTGGAATTATCCAAATACTCTGACTGGGGTTTTCCCGGCTTCGCTCAAGGAGTTGATATGATATTGAATTGACGTTCGAATCCACGACGGATCTTGCTTTATATACTCCATATGGGTAGCCCCATACAAAAAAAGAATTCAAATGTTCCAGAATAATGGTCCAAATCAATCCACAACATTCAGGAGTGTTCTGTAATAATCCACAATGATCTGGGATGTTCCGGTATGTTCTTGATCGTTCCATCCTATTCCCGAACATTCCACAACATTCCAGAATGTTCCGGGATGTTCTGGAATGTGGTGGAATGCTCAAGAATACTCTGGAATGCTTTGATCTGTTCTAGAAATTTCAAGAGGGCGAAACTTCAAGCCCTTATATCTTTAAAAGCACGCCCTTTAGGTAAAAACGGGAACTTTCTTCATGGATGGGGGATAGAGGGCTACCACACAATATAATTCCCGTTATCGTACAGGGACTCATCTTTGAGTTTTAGCGGCATGCATATTGTACACTTTTTTAATGATATATATTGAAAATAAAGATTATCCAAACTTCTATAACTTTTCACAACCTTTTAGACTCACCGAGGTACTCTGCTACTCCTGCCAGAACTTTCTACAGCTTTATTAAACCTTATAAAACTTTTCGGAACCTTCTAGACCTAGTGACGTACTCCACCACTCCTTCCAGAACTTTCTACAGCTTTATCGAACCTTATAGAACTTTCCGGTACCTTCTAAACTCACCGACATAATCCGTCACTCCTTCTAGAACTTTTTATAGCTCTATCTAAACTTATTGAACTTTCCAGAACCTTCTAGACTCACCAACGTACTCCGCCCTCCTGCTAAAATTTCTACAGCTTTATTAAACCTTATAGAACTTTCCAAAATTTTCTAGACTCACCGACATACTTCGTCACTCCTTATCGAACCTTCTAAATCATTCCGTAACCTTCTAGACTCACCGACACACTCCGCCACTCCTTATCAAACCTTTTAGATCTTTTCGGAACATTCTAAACACACCGACATACTCCGCCATCTTTCCAGAACTTTCAACAGCTTATTAAACCGTCTAGAACTCCGTAATCTTCTAGACTCACCGACGTACTCTGCCACTCCTTCCAGAATTATCTACAGCTTTAGCGAAACTTCTAGAGCTTTCCGGAACCATCTAGACTCACCGTCATACTCCGCCACTTCTTCCAGAACTTTATACAGCTTTATCGAAATTTCTGGAACTTTTCGAAACCTTCTAGACTCACCTACGCGACGTACTGCACTCTTTCCAGAACTTTCTACAGCTTTATCGACCCTTCTAGAACTTTTTAGAACCTTCTAGACTCGCCGACATATTCCGCCTCACCATCCAGAACTTTCTACAGCTTTACCAAACCTTCAAAAACTCCGGAACCTTCTAAACTCACCGACGTACTCCGCCATTCCTTCCAGAAGCCAATCCTTTTTACAGTTTTATCGAAATTTTAAAAACTCACCGACGTACTCTTCGATTCCTGCCAGAACTTTCTAACGCTTTATCGAAACTATAAAACATTTCAGAACCTTCTAGATCCACTGACGTACTATACCACTCCTTCCAGAACTTTCTATTGCTTTATCGAACCTTATAGAATTTTCCGGACCCTTCTAGACTCACCGACTTACTCCGCCACTCCTTTCAGAACTTTGTACAGCTTTATCGAACCTTCTAGAACTTCTTACAGCTTTGTGGAATCTTCTAGAATTTTCCGGAACCTTCTAGACACACCGACACAGAACATTTCGAAACCTTCTAGATCCACTGACGTACTATACCACTCCTTCCAGAACTTTCTATTGCTTTATCGAACCTTATAGAATTTTCCGGACCCTTCTAGACTCATCGACTTACTCCGCCACTCCTTTCAGAACTTTTCACAGCTTTATCGAACCTTCTAGAACTTCTTACAGCTTTGTGGAATCTTCTAGAATTTTCCGGAACCTTCTAGACACACCGACACACTACTCCACTCCTTTCAGAACTTTCTACAGCCTTATGGAACCTTCTTGAATATTTCGGAACCTTCTAAATCCACTGAAGTACTATACCACTCCTTCCATAACTTTCTGCAGCTTTATCGAACCTTTTAGAACTTTCCGGAACCATGTAGACTCACCGACATACTCCGCCACTACTTCAAGAACTTTGTACAGCCCTATCGAACCTTCTAGAACTTCCACAGCTCTATGGAACCTTCTAGAATTTTCCGGAACCTTCTAGACACACCGATTCACTCCTCCACTCCTTTCAAAACTTTCTACAGCCTTATGGAACCTTCTAGAACTTTCTACAGCTTTATCAAACCTTCTAGAACTTTCCGGAACCTTCTAGACTCACCAACATACCCCGCCACACCTTCCAGTACTTTCTACAGCTTTATCGACCCTTCTAGAACTTTCCGGAACCATCTAGACTCACCGACATACTCCGCCACTACTTCAAGAACTTTGTACAGCCCTATCGAACCTTCTAGAACTTCCACAGCTCTATGGAACCTTCTAAAATTTTCCGGAACCTTCTATACACACCGACACACTCCTCCACTCCTTTCAGAACTTTGTATAGCTCTATCGAACCTTCTAGAACTTTCGGAACCTTATAGACTCACCGCCAATTATTTCTGAAAGCTTCTAGAACTTTCTCCAACCACAATTTTCTAAAGCAGTTGTGAACCATCAGATCGTTCTAGACTTACCGACATACTACGCCACACCTTTCAGAACTTTCTAAAGTCTTATAGAACCTTCTAGAACTTTCCACATCCTTCTAGACTCACCGACTTACTCTGCCACTCCTAGAACTTTGTATAGCTTTATCGAACCTTCTAGAACTCCCTACAGCTTTGTGGAATCTTCTAGAATTTCCGGAACCTTCTAGACACACCGACACACTCCTCCATTCCCTTCAGAACATTCCGGAGTTTTATCGAATTTTCTAGAAGTTTCCGGAATCTTCTAGACTCTTCTTGAAATTTCTAGAGTCTTCTTAGAACTTTCAGCCCTTTAGGAAAAAACGAATACCCTTATTCCCTAGGGGGGATAGAGATCTACCATACCGTATAACTCTTCTGATCGTACCGGCACTTGTTTCTGAGTTTTTGCGTTCCGCACGTTTTTTTGGACTTTCTTTTATAATATATATTGATTATCATTGTTCTAAATATTGTCCTTTATATTATAAATGTAGAATACCTACATCAAACTTTTATTATTTTTTAATTGAATCCCGTTAACTGTTGCTTACTTGTGTTTAGATGTGTATTGTTGATTGTTGTCTCTCTCCCTCTAATTGATTATCTATTGTACCTCTTTCAAATACTTTGTCTCTGTCTAACTATGTTCTTTCTCCCTCTGTCGCTCAACTTATATATAACTGATAACTCTGTCTTAATATTTAGTTATTATTGTATCCTGAGGAAGCTTGGTCGAAGCGAAACCGGTCGATATATAAAATAATAAATTCGTGGTTAAATACAAAGTGTTTATTTTATTTTTTATAATTGAATACCTATATTTAATTAAAAACGACACATTAAAAAAGAGCAAAAATTTCGTGGGGTCTGTGAATTGCTGTAACATTGTGATTTTTTTCATACATATATAACTTGTTAAATAATAGAACCAGGCGTGGAAATAAAAAATTTCGGAGCATACTTTGCGATTTATTTCTGTCGAGGGAATTTCATATAGGTACGGTTTCGGCGTGGGGAATGTATAAATACTAAAGAATGACATATATTTTTTAAAGAGCTTAAAAACTTCAAATGTTTAACCCGTCTGCTTGTTTAGGAATAAATACATCCCAAAACATGTAATCGCGTTATACTTTCATAAGACCAAAAACATCCCGAGCGACCTTACATTTTAAAAGCTATATATCTCTCTTCCGCTTATGCAAACATATATGTTGTTCTTTTAACCAGAAAGAGAACAAAATAATGCTTCTTATTGTCTATGAAATATGAAAGCTATCTTGCATAGATATTTTACAATCTCGATCCAAAGTGACGGTTTCAGAATTGAAACGCGAAACTGAGGCTTCCGGATTGTGAGGTGCGCATATATTGAACCAAGCACACGGGTTTTAAGGGAGGTATGCAAGAAATCGGTAGAAATTCGGGTAGCGGTGTCTTAAGAAAGGTAACGCCGAAGATTTCGTTATATGGCAGGCAACGCATTTCGACAATTGTGACCGTATACAAAATTTAAGCTGAATAATGAAGGCTTCGCGGGCCAATATGAAGATATAGTTTATGGTAATAATCCATAAGTAATTAAATAAGCAAAATGACAGGTTTTCGGCAATAAGACAGGAAATTAATTTGGTATGACAAATCTGAGTAGTTAGTCAACCGCCGACCATGATAATGCCATAGCTATCAAGCAACGGTTTCAAGCTTAGAATTTGCGTTAAAAATGAAACGTTATTTCACATGTTACATATATCGACAAAAAAATATGTTTCCTGTTCGACGCATACGATTTTCAGAAGCGAGTCTAAGATAAGTGGAGTTTGTATTACCCGTTTCAGGAAGTTTACGACAATTATTTATGAAACGCAATACCTACGCGAGAATGCGTTGAAATTTATTAAACGAAGAATATTAACTGATAATCGAATAAGGTAAAATTTCAGATAATACAAACGTTTTAAGGTTGCAAGATTTGACTTCTGGTACTTCAAATACGGCCAGTGTGCCCTTGATTGACGAAGCCACTGTGCCACTGTGGGCCCGCAAACAACGAAGGTGTGATATAATGTCCACTGGGAAAAGGCTTCTTGAACCAGGATAATTTCCTCCGAGATGAGATGTTTCCATTCGGTGTATTTTTTAAGTATTTTCACAACCCGATCAGTGACAAATGTTTTCAACAAATATGGCAGCGTTCTTATCCAATTATCCATGCTAGTACAAAAGTCGAATCTGTGTATAGAAAAAACGTTTTCTATCTTCTTTCTTATTCTGCCTGGCGCTGTCCCAACTCATTGCCTAGGTAGGCTGTTGGGGTCGGCACTTCTCGTTCTCAGGTTGTAGTTTCTTCGGTTTTGAGTATCGCCTTCATCCAGGCCGTTTCTCTGAAGTGTTTTGGAGCATTGAGTCATCCAGGAGTTCTTTTATTTATTTTTTTACATGAGCTCCACACAGGAGGCCCTGAGGAAAATAATTTCCCCTCAGGGCCTATGTCATCTTTGGGGATGCTGTGTGGAGGGTTTTTTAAGGAAAGGAAGGAGAGGAGAGCTCTGGGAAGGAAAAAGGTTTAAGGGGTGGGTAGGAATCTGGGGTTCAGTGTATCCTGGTCATCCGCCTCCAAGACCTAGACAAACCTCACCCCATGAACCCGGGCACCTCTGCTAAATCACCAAAGGTAGCGACTTTGGTCTTCCTCTGGATGACTGTCGATGAAGCTCCATAGACATTGCCTGCTTCGCTGTGTGGTCTGATGGTCTCCTTCTTACGTGCCCATACCATCTCAACTGTCATTCCTCCAGCTTACTGTTTCTATCTGTTCGGCAAATTTCACAGATGACATAATATACTTTACTAAATACAGGGCGGCAAAACCTAACTGAGAGGCGTCACTGAATCCTATGAAGAAGAGATGGCTTGTGCTCACCTTGTTATATTATCTAGGGATATTTATTGTTCGAAGAGAAGTTTCAATGAAAACTGAGTTATCTACAAATTTTTAGTAAAAATGCAAAAAAAAAAATTGTCGGTTCGGCGGTGTAGGGCCTGAGAAAACAGATTTAAAGTTCGACCCAAGCCTTACGATTTGCTCATAAACATTATGGTCTTTTTTTCCACAAGGCTGCTTTTAGCAGATTTTTTTATTGATTCCTATAAAATTTACCATTGTTTTAGTAAGAATCCAAAATTTCAGTCGGTTTCGGCAGCGTAGGGCCTGAGAAAACGGCATTTAAAAATCTACCCCAAGCCTTACAATTCGCCCAAAAAATAGTTTAAAGTTACTTTTTGCAGATTTTTTTACTAATTCCTGTTAAGATCATTGTTTTTAGTAAGAATCTAAAATTTTGCCTGAGAAAATGGCATTTAACGGCCAATAAAAAAAGATGATTTTTCAAGACATGTTACTTTTTACAGATTTTTTTATTATTTCCTATAAAAAACATTGTTTTTAGTAAGAACCCAAAGTTTCAGTCGGTTGGGCAGCATGGGGACTGAGAAAACGGCATTTATAGTTCGACCACAAGCCTTACAATTCGCCCATAAAAATAATGATATTTCCACAAATGTTACTTTTTCCAAAACATCAGAACTTATTTGTTTGTGGTAAATTATTTTATCTATGGTTCGAGGAGACGTAGGAGTTATTTCCAACTCTCATAATATAAAACTTAAATGTGTCTGAGGCTGGTCGCAGACACACGTTTTCCTGATTCGATTTCCGAATTCGTTTTCCGTATTCGGAGACCGGAATGCATGGAATCAGTAGAAAATACATTAACTGACGCACACGTTCGGTTTTTTTCCGAACGGAAAAAATTCCGTACGTACGTTCCGAATGCAAGACGGCGCGTTCGGAGAAACCGAACGGAAAAAACCTAATGACGTCATGCGGAACGCAGCGCTTGCATACATTTTGTTTGTGCCGGCGCACACGTTCGGGAATTTCTATTTTCTATTCAGTATCGCATCGGCACCGCGTGCGTCGGACGTATTCTTTGTATTTGTTACGCATAGAATCGCAACACGATAATGTGTGAGGCAGAAACTTTCATTATTAATTCATTATTTTTCATCATTCCATTATTTTTTTCTTCTTCATTATTAACAGAAATGCAATTGCTAATAAATCTTCGTCCTCCATCGTTGTGCGTTCACCACGCTACCACTATTTGTACTGACGAGTATACATTCCGAATGAAGAAAAACGAACGTTTGCGCTAGTCTCACGGAATTCCGAATCGGAATTCCGCGTCAGGAAATCGAATCAGGAAAACGTGCTTGTGCGACCAGCCTGAAAAGGTAGGGTTCTGTTAAAATAAAATATGTTTTGTACTCACTTGCGATTTATTAAACAAAAAACGATTAACTGAGTAAATAACAAAAAAAATAATGTAGTGTTGTGTCTCTCTCCGCCTCTGGTCCTCTGGATGGTGGTGGGAGTATCGACACTTCACAAGGCACTTGACAGATTATTAATAAAAAGCTAACGATTGAAAATAATATTATTATTGGTAAAAGCGTTTTAAAACGCACTTTTCAGAAAATGAATAGGCACAGTCAGATCATCAAACAGGTTTTTATCTAGTTTGGGTTAACTTGTGAAGTTTTAAAGATCCCTTTCGAGAACATGAATAGCTGCAGTAGGAACAAGCATAACCTTTTTCAACGGTATGGGTACCTAATCATATGACGTTTTAAATATTCCTTCTGGGAAAATGAACACCGCAGTTGGAACATGAAAAAGGTTTTTCTTAAGTATGGGTATGCATGTGACGTTTTAAATGTCCCTTTTGAGAATATGAATAGCTACAGTCGGAACATGAAAAAGGTTTTTCTCCAGTATGGGTAAACATGTGAATTTTTAAAGATCTCTTTTGAGAACATGAATAGCTGCAGTAGGAACATGAAAAAGGTTTTTCTCTAGTATGGGTAAATATATGACTTTTTAAATGTCCCATTTGAGAAAATGAATGGCTGCAGTAGGAACATAAAAAAGGTTTTTCTCTAGTATGGGTAAATATATGACTTTTTAAATGTCCCTTTTGAGAAAATGAATGGCTGCAGTCGGAACATGAAAAAGGTTTTTCTCCAGTATGGGTAAACATGTGAATTTTTAAAGATCCCTTTCGAGAACATGAATAGCTGCAGTAGGAACATGAAAAAGGTTTTTCTCTAGTATGGGTAAGTATGTGACTTTTTAAAATTCCCTTTATAGAACATGAATAGCTGCAGTCGGAACATGAAAAAGGTTTTTCTCCAATATGGGTAAACATGTGAATTTTTAAAGATCCCTTTCGAGAACATGAATAGCTGCAGTAGGAACATGAAAAAGGTTTTTCTCTAGTGTGGATTAATATGTGACTTTTTAAAGATCCCTTTTGAGAACATGAATAGCTGCAGTACGAACATGAAAAAGGTTTTTCTCCAGTATGGGTAAACATGTGAATTTTTAAAGATCCCTTTCGAGAACATGAATAGCTGCAGTAGGAACATGAAAAAGGTTTTTCTCTAGTATGGGTAAGTATGTGACTTTTTAAATTTCCCTTTATAGAACATGAATAGCTGCAGTCGGAACATGAAAAAGGTTTTTCTCTAATATGGGTTAACATGTGAATTTTTAAAGATCCCTTTCGAGAACATGAATAGCTGCAGTAGGAACATGAAAATGTTATTTTTCGAGAGTGGGAAAGTAGGTGAAGTTTTAAAGTTGCCTTTCGAGAAAATGTTTTGTCACATTTGGAACACGAAAAAAGTTTTTCTCCAGGTTGCGCCTTCATGTCCATTATTTTGTCTGAAAAGATGGCGGATAAAGCTCGATAAGTATGTGGGTATCTATAATGAAAATAGAAAATTAAAACAAATAGAAAAGGATTTTACCTGCAGTCTGGGAAACACTTTCAGAGTGTTGTAAGCATTCCTTTTTAACATCCGGCAGGTCAATGTCTATTTCTGTATAAGGAATTACCTCTCCATCTTCTTCTCTGGCTCCTGGTTCTGCCTTCATGGGAACTGTCTCCATATTAATGCTAGCTGGAATAACAACAACAACATATTACATGAAGGATTTCGTTACATTGTGTGGATCCTTTTAGATATGGAATTATCCATAGCTTCGGTGAGTGGGAACATTTATTCATGAAAAAGAGTTGGCCTAGTTTTTATAAAATTTTTGAAGTGAAAACTTCTTTAGCACCGTTGCTATTTGAAACTCGATGAAACGAAAAATTGAGACACTAAAAAGAGACAAGCAGATGTATGCATCTACAGCGGTGGTTCCCAACCTTTTTCTGACCCAGGACCACTTGTACGTTTATTTTTTAAACAGGGACCACAAACAGTGGCGTAAAGAGGAGGGGGCGGCGCCCCGGGTTCCACCCGACCGAGTTTCACCCCCTAGACTACAATTCTCTAGCCACCCCCCCTCAATTTTTTTTATGGGGGGGGGGGGTGGCTAGAGTGTGACTACCCGGGTGGCACCTGGGACAGATAGCACAAGGGAGGGGCGTAGTAATGGGATAGGGTAGGACAGGTTCTAGCAGAATATTTACCACAACGGAGGGGGTGGAATGGGATAGGGTGGGATGGGTTCTAGCAAAATATTTACCACAATGGAGGGGGTAGAACGGGGTAGGATAGGGTGGGGCAAAACGGAATACCATAATGGCCACTGACCACAACGTACAATAATGATAAACCGAATATTGTCCCCATTTCTTTTATTCAGACTTCTCGACCAGGGACCGCCCGCGCGCTGGCTCGTTAATCTTTTTTTGTTATTTATGTCAAAGTTTCTGTCGGTTGGGCAGCATGGGGCCTGAGAAAACGGCATTTATAGTTCGACCACAAGCCTTACAATTCGCCCATAAAAATAATGATATTTCCACAAATGTTACTTTTTCCAAAACATCAGAACTTATTTGTTTGTGGTAAATTATTTTATCTATGGTTCGAGGAGACGTAGGAGTTATTTCCAACTCTCATAATATAAAACTTAAATGTGTCTGAGGCTGGTCGCAGACACACGTTTTCCTGATTCGATTTCCGAATTCGTTTTCCGTATTCGGAGACCGGAATGCATGGAATCAGTAGAAAATACATTAACTGACGCACACGTTCGGTTTTTTTCCGAACGGAAAAAATTCCGTACGTACGTTCCGAATGCAAGACGGCGCGTTCGGAGAAACCGAACGGAAAAAACCTAATGACGTCATGCGGAACGCAGCGCTTGCATACATTTTGTTTGTGCCGGCGCACACGTTCGGGAATTTCTATTTTCTATTCAGTATCGCATCGGCACCGCGTGCGTCGGACGTATTCTTTGTATTTGTTACGCATAGAATCGCAACACGATAATGTGTGAGGCAGAAACTTTCATTATTAATTCATTATTTTTCATCATTCCATTATTTTTTTCTTCTTCATTATTAACAGAAATGCAATTGCTAATAAATCTTCGTCCTCCATCGTTGTGCGTTCACCACGCTACCACTATTTGTACTGACGAGTATACATTCCGAATGAAGAAAAACGAACGTTTGCGCTAGTCTCACGGAATTCCGAATCGGAATTCCGCGTCAGGAAATCGAATCAGGAAAACGTGCTTGTGCGACCAGCCTGAAAAGGTAGGGTTCTGTTAAAATAAAATATGTTTTGTACTCACTTGCGATTTATTAAACAAAAAACGATTAACTGAGTAAATAACAAAAAAAATAATGTAGTGTTGTGTCTCTCTCCGCCTCTGGTCCTCTGGATGGTGGTGGGAGTATCGACACTTCACAAGGCACTTGACAGATTATTAATAAAAAGCTAACGATTGAAAATAATATTATTATTGGTAAAAGCGTTTTAAAACGCACTTTTCAGAAAATGAATAGGCACAGTCAGATCATCAAACAGGTTTTTATCTAGTTTGGGTTAACTTGTGAAGTTTTAAAGATCCCTTTCGAGAACATGAATAGCTGCAGTAGGAACAAGCATAACCTTTTTCAACGGTATGGGTACCTAATCATATGACGTTTTAAATATTCCTTCTGGGAAAATGAACACCGCAGTTGGAACATGAAAAAGGTTTTTCTTAAGTATGGGTATGCATGTGACGTTTTAAATGTCCCTTTTGAGAATATGAATAGCTACAGTCGGAACATGAAAAAGGTTTTTCTCCAGTATGGGTAAACATGTGAATTTTTAAAGATCTCTTTTGAGAACATGAATAGCTGCAGTAGGAACATGAAAAAGGTTTTTCTCTAGTATGGGTAAATATATGACTTTTTAAATGTCCCATTTGAGAAAATGAATGGCTGCAGTAGGAACATAAAAAAGGTTTTTCTCTAGTATGGGTAAATATATGACTTTTTAAATGTCCCTTTTGAGAAAATGAATGGCTGCAG
This sequence comes from Limnephilus marmoratus, assembly GCA_917880885.1. Lineage (NCBI taxonomy): Eukaryota > Metazoa > Arthropoda > Insecta > Trichoptera > Limnephilidae > Limnephilus > Limnephilus marmoratus. The sequence continues at coordinate 43,160,125 of OU862928.1, forward strand.
TCGGAACATGAAAAAGGTTTTTCTCCAGTATGGGTAAACATGTGAATTTTTAAAGATCCCTTTCGAGAACATGAATAGCTGCAGTAGGAACATGAAAAAGGTTTTTCTCTAGTATGGGTAAGTATGTGACTTTTTAAAATTCCCTTTATAGAACATGAATAGCTGCAGTCGGAACATGAAAAAGGTTTTTCTCCAATATGGGTAAACATGTGAATTTTTAAAGATCCCTTTCGAGAACATGAATAGCTGCAGTAGGAACATGAAAAAGGTTTTTCTCTAGTGTGGATTAATATGTGACTTTTTAAAGATCCCTTTTGAGAACATGAATAGCTGCAGTACGAACATGAAAAAGGTTTTTCTCCAGTATGGGTAAACATGTGAATTTTTAAAGATCCCTTTCGAGAACATGAATAGCTGCAGTAGGAACATGAAAAAGGTTTTTCTCTAGTATGGGTAAGTATGTGACTTTTTAAATTTCCCTTTATAGAACATGAATAGCTGCAGTCGGAACATGAAAAAGGTTTTTCTCTAATATGGGTTAACATGTGAATTTTTAAAGATCCCTTTCGAGAACATGAATAGCTGCAGTAGGAACATGAAAATGTTATTTTTCGAGAGTGGGAAAGTAGGTGAAGTTTTAAAGTTGCCTTTCGAGAAAATGTTTTGTCACATTTGGAACACGAAAAAAGTTTTTCTCCAGGTTGCGCCTTCATGTCCATTATTTTGTCTGAAAAGATGGCGGATAAAGCTCGATAAGTATGTGGGTATCTATAATGAAAATAGAAAATTAAAACAAATAGAAAAGGATTTTACCTGCAGTCTGGGAAACACTTTCAGAGTGTTGTAAGCATTCCTTTTTAACATCCGGCAGGTCAATGTCTATTTCTGTATAAGGAATTACCTCTCCATCTTCTTCTCTGGCTCCTGGTTCTGCCTTCATGGGAACTGTCTCCATATTAATGCTAGCTGGAATAACAACAACAACATATTACATGAAGGATTTCGTTACATTGTGTGGATCCTTTTAGATATGGAATTATCCATAGCTTCGGTGAGTGGGAACATTTATTCATGAAAAAGAGTTGGCCTAGTTTTTATAAAATTTTTGAAGTGAAAACTTCTTTAGCACCGTTGCTATTTGAAACTCGATGAAACGAAAAATTGAGACACTAAAAAGAGACAAGCAGATGTATGCATCTACAGCGGTGGTTCCCAACCTTTTTCTGACCCAGGACCACTTGTACGTTTATTTTTTAAACAGGGACCACAAACAGTGGCGTAAAGAGGAGGGGGCGGCGCCCCGGGTTCCACCCGACCGAGTTTCACCCCCTAGACTACAATTCTCTAGCCACCCCCCCTCAATTTTTTTTATGGGGGGGGGGGTGGCTAGAGTGTGACTACCCGGGTGGCACCTGGGACAGATAGCACAAGGGAGGGGCGTAGTAATGGGATAGGGTAGGACAGGTTCTAGCAGAATATTTACCACAACGGAGGGGGTGGAATGGGATAGGGTGGGATGGGTTCTAGCAAAATATTTACCACAATGGAGGGGGTAGAACGGGGTAGGATAGGGTGGGGCAAAACGGAATACCATAATGGCCACTGACCACAACGTACAATAATGATAAACCGAATATTGTCCCCATTTCTTTTATTCAGACTTCTCGACCAGGGACCGCCCGCGCGCTGGCTCGTTAATCTTTTTTTGTTATTTATGTCAAAGTTTCTGTCGGTTGGGCAGCATGGGGCCTGAGAAAACGGCATTTATAGTTCGACCACAAGCCTTACAATTCGCCCATAAAAATAATGATATTTCCACAAATGTTACTTTTTCCAAAACATCAGAACTTATTTGTTTGTGGTAAATTATTTTATCTATGGTTCGAGGAGACGTAGGAGTTATTTCCAACTCTCATAATATAAAACTTAAATGTGTCTGAAAAAGTAGGGTTCTGTTAAAATAAAATATGTTTTGTACTCACTTGCGATTTATTAAACACAAAACGATTAATTGAGTAAATAACAAAAAAAAATGTAGTGTTGCGTCTCTCTCCGCCTCTGGTCCTCTGGATGGTGGTGGGAGTATCGACACTTCACAAGGCTTTAGTTTTGACAGATTATTAATAAAAAGCAAACGATTGAGAATAATATTATTATTGGTAAAAGCGTTTGAAAACTCCCTTTTCAGAAAATAAATAGGCACAGTCAGATCATCAAACAGGTTTTTATCTAGTTTGGGTTAACTTGTGAAGTTTTAAAGATCCCTTTCGAGAACATGAATAGCTGCAGTAGCAACAAGCATAACCTTTTTCAACGGTATGGGTACCTAATCATATGACGTTTTAAATATTCCTTCTGGGAAAATGAACAGCCACAGATGGAAGATGAAAAAGGTTTTTCTTAAGAATGGGTATGCATGTGACGTTTTAAATGTCCCTTTCGAGAACATGAATAGCTACAGTCGGAACATGAAAAAGGTTTTTCTCCAATATGGTTAAACATGTGAATTTTTAAAGATCCCTTTCGAGAACATGAATAGCTGCAGTAGGAACATGAAAAAGGTTTTTCTCCAGTATGGGTAAACACGTGAATTTTTAAAGATCCCTTTTGAGAAAATGAATAGCTGCAGTAGGAACATGAAAAAGGTTTTTCCCAAGTATGGGTACGTATGTGGCGTTTTAATGATTGCTTTTGGGAAAATGTACAGCTACACTCGGAACATGAAAAAGGTTTTTCTCTAGTATGGGTAAGTATGTGACTTTTTAAAGATCCCTTTAAAGAACATGAATAGCTGCAGCTGGAACATGAAAAAGGTTTTTCTCCAGTATGGGTAAACATGTGAATTTTTAAAGATCTCTTTCGAGAACATGAATAGCTGCAGTAGGAACATGAAAAAGGTTTTTCTCTAGTATGGGTAAATATATGACTTTTTAAATGTCCCTTTTGAGAAAATGAATGGCTGCAGTAGGAACATAAAAAAGGTTTTTCTCTAGTATGGGTAAGTATGTGACTTTTTAAATTTCCCTTTATAGAACATGAATAGCTGCAGTCGGAACATGAAAAAGGTTTTCCTCCAATATGGGTAAACATGTGAATTTTTAAAGATCCCTTTCGAGAACATGAATAGCTGCAGTAGGAACAAACATAAGGTTTTTCCACGGCGTGGGTAAACATGTGACGTTTTAAACTTGCCTTTCGAGAAAATGAAAAGCTACAGTCAGGACATGAAAAAGGTTTTTCTCCAGTATGGGTAAACATGTGACTTTCTAAAGATCCCTTTTTAGAATTTGAAAAGTTACATAAGGAACATGAAAATGTTATTTTTCGAGAGTGGGAAAGCAGGTGAAGTTTTAAAGTTGCCTTTCGAGAAAATGTTTTGTCGCATTTGGAACACGAAAAAAGTTTTTCTCCAGGTTGCGCCTTCATGTCCATTATTTTGTCTGAAAAGATGGCGGATAAAGCTCGATAAGTATGTGGGTATCTATAATGAAAATACAAAATTAAAACAAATAGAAAAGGATTTTACCTGCAGTCTGGGAAACACTTTCAGAGTGTTGTAAGCATTCCTTTTTAACATCCGGCAGGTCAATGTCTATTTCTGTATAAGGAATTACCTCTCCATCTTCTTCTCTGGGTCCTGGTTCAGCCTTGATGGGAACTGTCTCTATATTAATGCTACCTGGAATAACAAAACAACATATTGTATGAAGGATTTCGTTAAATTGTGTGGATTCTTTTAGATATGGAATTATCCATAGCTTCGGTGAGTGGGAACATTTATTCATGAAAAAGAATTGGCGTAGTTTTTGTTATTTTTATACAATTTTTGAAGTGAAAACTTCTTTAGCACCGTTGCGATTTGAAACTCGATGAAACGAAGAATTGAGACACTAAAAAGAGACAAACAGATGTATGCATCTACAGCAGTGGTTCCCAAACTTTTTCTGACCCAGGACCACTTGTACGTTTATTTTTTCGACAGGGACCACAAACAGTGTCGTAACGAGGAGGGGGCGGCGTCCCGGGTTCCACCCGACCGAGTTTCACCCCTAGACTACAATTCTCTAGCCACACCCCCCCCCCCCTCAATTTTTAATTTTTTATGAAGTCGAAATTTGTGTTTTGTCAACATTTATGGGGGGGGAGGGGTGACACCACGTTATCCGCCCCATCCGTCCCACTGCTTGTGGTCAGTGACGTAGGCTAGCATGGGTGGCACCCGGGACGGATAGCACAACGGGAGGGGCGTAATGGGATAGGGTAGGACAGGTTCTAGCAGAATTTATCACAACGGAGGGGGTGGAATGGGATAGGGTGGGACGGGTTCTAGCAGAATATTTACCACAATGGAGGGGTCGGAATGGGATAGGGTGGGACGGGTTCTAGCAGAATATTTACTACAACGGAAGGGGTAGAACGGGGTAGGATGGGGTGGGGCAAAACGTAATACCATAATGGCTACCGACCACAAGGTACAATAACTGAATATTGTCCCCATTTTTTTTATTCAGACGTTTCGACCAGGGACCGCCCGTTTATTGACCGGCGGACCATCTTCTAGCCTCTTGCGGACCACTGGTTGGGAAACCCTAATCTACAGGATCTAGCTTGCGAGAGAATGAGATAGTATAATCGGTCTCCTCTTTGTGCGGTGCTTCGTAGCCTCTCCACTCTTACCTACTTTAGTTTTCTGAAGGTTTCATTTCTACCATGTGTGAATTGCACACTCTAATTTTTATTTTATTATTATGTCTTTTAATAAAAGTAAAGCCCTCAAGAATGGTATCAGGGATTAAGTTTGATCAAATGTGTTCTATCGTATGATTAAATAAATAACACAATCAATGTTTGACGAACAAAATGATTGTAGAGCATTGTTTCTCAGAAAGTGGATCACCCCGAGCCACGAAAGTCGGGTCGTTCTCAAAAAAATCTCAAAACCCTGAATTTCCATAGATTGTTATGTTTTCTCACAAATCTAAAGAATATAAAATTTAATCTGGACTTTTGAAAAATAATTTAATTAAGAGACGAACAACGCACTTTGTGCATCTTCTTAACATTTTTCAAAAGTTTTTTAATTACTATAAATAAAAACTTCCATTATTTTTCTTCACATGTAAAGGTGTCCCAAAACTCAAAGTTATCTTTTGGAGGGCTGAACTTGTGACGAAGTGGAATATCGTAATTTTATTAAATAATAGTTGTTAGTTTTCGAAATATTGGCATTTTTACGATTTTCGAAAGTGAAAATCGACAACTTCATTTTAGAACAGTTTTTCAAGAGCCACAGACACAAAATTTCATATTTCAAAGTCGGATTTGCATGATGAAAAAATGCGCAACTATCTACGAAATGTAAATTGGGCTTTAGATTCTAATTTTTATTACGTAACTCTGAATAGCCGCAACTAATTGACGGCTTCCATGTTATTGGGGAAAGACTCTCGTTTAGCCATCCAGAGAATTCCTGTGTGCGCAGACAAATTTTATTTATTTTTTTCCCTTTATTTTTTCATTTGATAAATACAATACAGTGGAGCGTCGATTATCCGAACGTCGATCAACCGAACGACCGCTTATCCGAACTACTACGCCTGCCCGACCGCGACCTGGCGGCAAGGGCCATACAGTGACACGTTAGTACTGTATGGCCCTTGCCGCCGCTGGTCGGTAAGCTAAATTTTGCCGCGTGAAAGTACTACTTGCTTAGACATTGCCTTGCGTTGTGTTGGTTTGAAACACAAGCTGAAAGCGACCAGTATCAAATATCTATCCTTAAAAAAAATTGTGACCTAGCCGCTCGTAAGCGGGTAGGCTTGCTTCGGCAGACGAACATTGAAGATTTTTTTTAAGCTTTAATTTTGCAGTGTTTTTTGTTTAATTCCTATTTGTCATTAAAGATATAAATGTAAATATGGTTTTCATTCACCTGTACGTAAATATATATGGCTCGATTATCCGAAAATACCGGTTATCAGAACACCCATGTACCCCAATTAGTTCGGATAATCGACGCTCTACTGTATTATGAAATCATAAGAGTAATGGGAAGCCACTAAGGCGCAGCCTGTGTGTGGATAATATAGTTTATTATTGTATCTAGAAATAACAAACAGTGGGCAAATAAATCAAAAACAATGAAGATTGATTGATTGATTTGGGTTTTCAAAATTTAATCATTTAAAATAATGTAAGGTTTTTTTGCGACACATTCCAGAGAGGGAGATACTCTCAATACCACTACCATTCAGAATTGAAACGTTGCCTGAAATGGCTTTAGGCGTGTTTGGTGACTAGATCTGAATAGCCGCATACTTCTCCACCTTTCTCTTCCCCATCTCCACTTACCGTCAGCCTCACAACATACCCCAATTGGGGATGCCATCGTCTCACTGGCTCCAGACAGCAGCAGCTGGGACTCTTGTGAGATATTCACATTAAAAAAGCTCCGGCTATTGATCACAATTTAAAATAAAACTAACCATACTATAAAAAATGTACCACGCCAATCTGGCAAGTTATGTAAAAAATTGGTCATTTAGTGTAGTTTTTAAGGTATTTGAAATGACATAACATTTGTTATGATTTACATACTTAAAAAATTGAGTGGGTAGGTAACAAAAGGGAAGTTTGAGGACATTATCAGTAAGCAATGGGTTACTGATCTTACTTGACCCATTGCTTACTGATAATATTAAAAAACAATGGAGAAAAATATTGTTTGTAAATCATCAAACCTCCAATTTAATCATGAAAAAAATTCCTAATACAATACAGCCTGCTTTTTATACGAATAATAAATTAAAAAATTATATTTTAAATAACAAGGACAAAGACCAAAAAATGAAAAAATCTGGAGTTTACCAATTGAATTGTAATGACTGCAATCATTTTTATGTAGGTAAAACTTGCAGAAATTTTGAAACGAGGATTAAGGAACATTTGAGATGTCTAAATAGCAATAATTATTCGGAATTTGCTAACCATCTAATTAAATTTAACCATTCATTTGATATGAATACTGGTTTTAAAATTGTACACACTAACGTTAGTGGTTTTCACTTAGATCTTTTAGAAATATTAGAAATTAGGAAAAATGTCAATAGAAATTTAAATATTATTAACAAAGCACCCCCTTTCCACCTCCCCCCCCCCCCCTCTCCCTTGTTGATCTTCTAAGCACCTCCCCTTTCCACCTCTCTCCTCCCCCACTACTTCCATTTCTACCCACGCCGTTCTATGGTTGATCATTTAGTTTTAGTACATTTTATGTCCTGATGAAGAGAACATCGTTCTTGAAACATGTTGACTTTTAAATAAAGTTTGTTGTGGTAAAAACAAAGTGTTTTTAATTATTTCATTAAAAGATTATAGTTTTTGGCTAATACCTTTTGCAAAACAGAACAGAAGCCTTTGAATATTTTCATTGCATCCGCCACCAAGACCTGGACAAACATCACTCCATTAACCCGGGCACCCCTACTTAGTCACCAAACATAGCAAACCACTTGGGGTGACCTATGGCAGAGGCGTTGGTTATCCAATAAATGGTTCCCGAGGTGTTGTGGGCAGTACCCATTCTCGCCTCCGAAATTGAAGTAAAAAAAAATCCAATTAAATTTATAAATGTCTCGTGTCCCTCACTTTGAAAACCACTGGGTTCACTCAGCGTGTCGATAAAATATGCACGCAGATAAGACGTGAACAACTATTGATGTGATAAGTTTTAAGATTTTCACGGCCAAAAGCATTTTCGTTATTTGTTTTTGGGGTGTTATGCCGTGTTGCGCTACCTCCTTCTTTAGCCAACGTTTCGGACATCGTTGCAGTGTCCATCATCAGGGCAGATCCGGCAGATTATGTTTTGTTTGTTTGTTTTATAAGTTTAGTATGTGTACAGACAGAAGACTCAATATTTTTTTATTTTTTTTTTATTGACATTATATTCTATACAAATGTCAACTGATGACAAGGATAAGACGGATTAATGATTGTTGTTATTAAATTGGTTAATGCGTGATTAATAAACAACTGTAACTTGTAGCAGATTTTTTATTATTATGTATAATAGTTAGGTCCAAAATCTTGTACGTACGTCCGGCTTTTCGGTCAAAATGTCCGGCCTTTCAGAGTGCAGAGTCAGGCTTTTTTGTTTTAGAAGATGGCAACCCTAGTCATGTCTCAAAGGATCGCCCTTCACGCCAGCATAGTCCTAGTAGGCGAATTCATCAGGGTGAAAGGACTGGGTTCAAGGGTCAAAGGAGTTCAAGGTCATCAAGTCAGCTGACATCTCCATCACGTCAAGGGTCCAGAAGATGCGAGAGGTGTTTTATAACTCATCAACCGGAGTTATGTCCTTCAAAAAAGTGGAAATGTTACAAGTGTAATATTTACGGGCATACGTCGAAATTTTGTCCAAACGCAAAATCAATCATCAATCACGTAAAATGTGTCAATAATGTAAATGTATTAAATATGTCAGTGAATGATACAGCGAAAATTAATTTAATTGTAAATGATATCAATATGTCTTTTATGATTGACACAGGAAGTTCTTCGACATTAATAAGTAACAAAATGTATTTAAAATTTTTCAAAACTTGTCAGTTAAGTCAATTCTACGGTAATTTGTTCACAGCAAATAGTCAAAATTTATTTTGTTTTGGATTTTTTATGGCAAAAGTAAATGTTGTTGATTCTAATGTTGTAATGGATTTACCAGTATTGGTTATAAAAAATCTGTCGTCTGATGCTATTCTGGGTAGAAATTGGTTAAAAGTGTTTAATCCATCTTGGGAAAATACTTTCATAAGTTCTTTAATGTCAAATATGCATAATAATACTGTAAATTCAGTGTCTGTCAGCGAGAAAAATAAAACAAATATTGTAAAAAAATTGTCACAAAAATATTTAAATTCTTTTTCGATTACTAATAACGATTTACCAATTAAAGAATTTTCTGTGAATTTAAGTTTAAAAAATAATGCTACTCCTGTTTTTCACAAAGCATATGAAGTTCCTTATGCACTTCGTGCTGAAGTATGCCAAGAGCTAAGTCGTCTTGAAAGCGAAGGCATTATTTCAAAAGTTAAATATAGTAGTTGGTCTTCTCCAATAGTTTGTGTACCTAAACAAAATGGAAAATTACGTTTATGTGCAGATTTGAAATCTACAGTCAATCCACAATTGAGAATTGATCAATATCCTATTCCACGTCCAGAGGATATTTTTAATAAATTTTCAGGTTGTCAAGTATTCTGTAAATTAGATTTAACAAACGCATATTTACAATTGTCTGTGTCAGATTCTAGTAAAGAATTACTTACAATTAATACATGTAATGGTTTATATGTCTATAACCGTTTAACTTATGGATTGTCATCGGCTCCTGCCGTTTTTCAAATGGTAATTGATACAGTTTTGGGTGGCATAAAAAACTGTGCTGCATACATTGATGATATTTGTATAGGTGGTAAAGACGAGAAGGAATGTTCTGATACTTTGGATAAAGTTTTGTCAAAATTAAATGAGTTTAATATAAAAATTAATGTGTCAAAAAGTGAATTTTTTGTGAATTCTTTTGAATTTTTAGGGTTTACTTTGTCAGGTCAAGGCAAAAGTCCGTCTTTGTCGAAAGTTGAGAAAATTAAGTCTACTGGGTGTCCAGAAAATGTTACTCAACTAAAGTCATATTTGTCAATGTTAAATTTTTATAGGAATTTTATTCCTATGTGTCCTACAGTGCTTGAACCACTTCATAATTTATTAAGAAAAAATGTAAAATGGTGTTGGTCTGATGAATACGAAAAGGCATTTGTAAATAGTAAGTCTCTTTTGTCAGATAAAACTGTGTTAGTTTTATTTGATCCGTCAAAACCATTGTGTCTTACAGTCGATTCCAGTGCATACGGTGTCGGTTGTGTCTTAAGTCATGTCGTAAAGAATCAAGAATTTCCTATAGCTTTTGAGTCTGCAACATTAAATTCAGCTCAAATAAATTATAGCCAATTGCACAAGGAAGCCCTTGCTATTATTTTTGGAATTAAGAAATTTCACAAATATTTAATTGGTCGTCATTTTACGATATATACTGATCATGCTCCATTGTTGTCTTTATTTGCTGAAAACAAAAAAGTCCCCGTTTTAGCAGCATCACGTCTTATAAGATGGTCTATAATATTGTCTGCATACAATTATAAATTGGAATATAAAAAAGGATTGAAAATTCCTCAAGCAGATGTAATGTCACGTTTGCCAAGTAAACAACAATTCAATACTGAGGAATGTAATTTTGTATTCATGTCTACACCTTTAATTCCATTCTCAGAAGTTGAAAGTCATTGTGAAAAAGATGAAACATTATGTAAAGTCATTAAGTATGTTTCAATCGGTTGGATTGAAAACTTGTCAAGTTCAGAAATTAAAAAATATTTCAAGTTTAAAAATTTACTGTCGGTCAAAGGAAAATGTCTTTTATTTGGTGACAGAATTGTAATACCAGAATCTCTTAAGTCCAAAGTCCTAAATTTAATACATTATGGTCATCCTGGTATAGTCAGATCAAAAATTCTTGCTCGTTCATATGTATGGTGGTTAGGTATGAATCAAGATATTGAAGATGTTATTTCTAGATGTGAAATGTGTCAGTCTGTACAAAATGCTAATAAAAATGTACGTCATAGTTGGCCTATTGCTGAAAGTCCATGGGAAAGAGTCCATCTGGATTTTTTTGATTTAAAAGGTTCAAAATACTTATTAGTTTGCGACTCATATTCAAAGTGGGTAGAATGTTTTTACATGAAAAATACTAAATATTCGGATTTGTTATCTAAATTAAGTGAAGTTTTTTCCAGATTCGCTTTTCCGAAAACTATTGTTTGTGATAATGGTCCCCCATTTTCATGCAAAGAATTTTCTATTTTTATAATTATTATTTTGTCCGCCGTATAATCCCGAGTCAAATGGATTAGCGGAACGGTCTGTTCAAACTTTCAAAAAAATATTAATTAAATTTATGTTTTCGAAAAATTCTAAATTTTTATCGCCAGCTCAACGTCTAATAGATTGTCTGTATAGTTATCGTTCCACTCCTACTTCTGTTACGAGTGTATCTCCAATGGCTAAAATATTTTCATATGAGCCACGTACACCACTACATATTTTGTCAGAAGAAAGTCATGTCAATAAAAATAAACAATCACAAAATGTCAAACAATCAACAAAAAATGCATTGAAAGAATTTAAAGAAAATGATAATGTTTTGGTCTATTTAAGACATGTGAAAGGTCCTATGAAATGGTTTCAGGGAACTGTTAAGTTGAAATTAAGTTCATGGGTGTATCTAATTCAATTAATCGGAGGAGAGGTGAAAAAGGTTCATGTTAACCAAATAAAAAAAAGTTGTCTTAAGTCAAAATCAAGTTATGAGAATCCCGATAAATGGCAAGACTTTACAAGTCAGGAAAATGAAATTGTTATTGAACCTTTACCCAGCACTAGTGGAAATAATTATATTATAACTAGGTCTGGCAGAGTTGTGAAACCCCCTGTACGATTTAGTCATAGTGATTACTCTTAAGTTTCTATGTCATTGTTATTTGGTTTGATATAAAAATAAAAAATAAAAATGGAAGGAGGAAAGGATGTTATGTTGGTAATAATAACAACCAGCTGTCAGATGCTGATAGTTGGCAGGTCTGTCGCGTCACTTGATGTATAACCTTGAACTTGTCAACAGTGTCAATAAACGTCTTACATATGAATCAGTTCTTGTGTTTAATTTAATAATTCAGAAAAATTACATTTATTTGGATTTCATTGCCAAGCATCAGTTTGGGAAGCGAGAATGGGTACCGCCGCCCCGGGAACCTTTATTGGATAACCAACACCTCTGCCATAGGTCACCCCAAGTGGTTCGCTACGTTTGGGATTTAGCAGGGGTGCCCGGGTTCATGGAGCGAGGTTTGTCTAGGTCTTGGAGGCGGATGACCAGGATATACTGAACCCCAGATTCCTGCCCACCCCTTAAACCATTTTCCTTCACAGAACTCTCCTCTCCTTCCTTTCCTTAAAAAACCCTCCACCCAGCATCCCCAAAGATGACATAGGCCCTGAGGGAAATTATTTTCCTCAGGGCCTTTGTCAATTTTCGACTTTCTGACAAAAGGCTCGAGGCTTGATGAGTTAGTTAAATGTACACGATCGTGACTTCACACGAGACATATTTCAGTACAATTCATAATTCAAATGTCGGGTAATCTCCAATTGGGGTATGTTGTGAGGTGAAGGTAAGTAGGGAGGGAAAGGAGATTGGGAGGAGAAAGGTGGGGAAGTACCTGGCTATTCAGATATAATAACCAAACAAGGCTAAAGTCATTTCAAGCAACGTTACAATTCTGAATGGTGGTCTTACACCAGGGCGATATTGAGAGTATCTTCTACTCTGGAACGTTCCGCTATTAAATCTTATATTATTTTAAATTATTGTCATTTATAAATAACATAAAATTTTATTGTAGGAGTCTGGGGATTTCAACATTGATGAAAATTTCCATAATATTCCCAAAAAATATGCACCCATGAATTACATATAATATACCTATCGAACATTCAGTTGATTAGTTAGACATCTCCGAAAAATCGAAATTTGATTTGATTTGTGACGATGCACGAGGGTCAGAATAACCTTGCGGCAACTCCTTGCTAAATAAAACGCTTATGGACTTCGATACAAATTATGCCCGATCACCAAACAAGATATGGTATACACAATTAAGTAATACTCACTACTGTTGTGTCTCGTGGCTTGATCTCCATTCGGTGACAGTCACAGGTGTATCCAAAAGCGTACGATACAGATTGTTCTGGTCAGTTATTAAAACCACGATAAAGTTGAGTCATGAGACGAATAAGCGGTTCACATAAAGCATTCGATGAACGACGGCGATATAATGCTTCATATTACACACTTCCGATTGATGAATAACATTTAAACGTTGAGCGAAATGTCACGTTACGATTTGTTAAGATGGTTGTTGACAGACTGGCGATATTGCGGTACTTAACTTATGTCCACCGTGTAGGTAGGTACACGTGCGGAAGTCCAAAATCTGGATTCCTCCGATCTGCTAGGCCGATTGGAACACAAATACGAATGAAATCCATCAGCGTTATGAAACATGATTTGAGAATGCAGTTTTATGTAAAAGTGCGCCCTCTATCTGGTAAAATACTCAGTTTACTCATAAACACCACCCAATCAATTATAACATTGTCACAAAAACTTGTAATGAATTAAACTCTCAAGCATGATATTTCAAAATGTCGTACTTATGTACCGGACCTTTATACCTCCCGGTGTTATTCTATAGCTCATTTAACCATTCAGGTATTTTGCGATTGTGCAAGTTTTTTGTCTTAAACGAACTGTCAGATTTATAAAAACTTTGTGTTATTTCCGCTTCGCAATTAAAGTTCTATAAATGAAACATTTCTGATCGTAGCCGAATACTAAAAACTTACAAATAAATATTAACATTTATAAATATTAAAATTTAGATTCCAAACTTGCAAAAATGACTCACGTGATGTTTTTATGTGAAAACGGAACTAAAATCACGAATTATGTAAAAAAAAACACTTATTCTATCATATAAATGTATAATAAACCATTTTATCACCTCACTTTTTTACCATTTCATACAAGAATATTTAATAAAAAATTAACAATGTCTAACGGCACTTTGGCGATTTGGAGGGTGAAAACTGTTTCTACAAAATAAGTTTTTTTATGTACTTCTATGGACAACTTTGAAAAGAGATTTGAAGCTTGATTCAATATGGATCTTCTACTTTTTGTTTTAGGGTTGTCACTAGAACAATAAAGGAGTTATAACGACTTCTGTGGGAAGACACGCGTTAGCGTGAAAACACGCTTATTGTACTAGACTGCTATTGTTATATTGTTGTGTAAACACACTTACGGGTCAGAGTGGTTAATATGGTGAGCATTGGAATATTGTTTTCTTCATTATCTCAAAACCTAGTATTTGGATGTGTCTGACTTATCAACTGACGATCAGGGCCGCTGACAGTCAATCTGGGCCCCAAGTCCAAGGCCCCAACTTTTGCCACCAACTTACCGGGGGGGGGGGGGAAGAGAGAAAACAATTAGCATAATTATTTAATGGAAATGTTTAAAAAGTTGCCGGCACGATGGCGTGCTTGACAGCTGGGCCTACGGAGCGTGCGGGCCCGGCCCGCGTCCGCTCCGGGTGTCATTGGCTTTTATAATTAAAAAATCCGGGGCCCATGTGCCCGTCCCGGGCCCCCCTTAGGCCCGGGCCCCAAGTTTCAGACTTGGCCAACATGCCCTCTCGGCGGCCCTGCTGACGATCTATAAGCGCAACAAAACTTACTAGTTGGCTGAAGACTCTCGGTATACTCCAAACATTCCTTCTTTACATCCTGGAGGTTGATTTCAATATCCATATACGGCATTTTCTCTGGATCTTCTTCCTGGAACCCAAGTTCTGTCTTGATGGAAAAATTCTCTGCTTCGGGAATATGCATGACACCGCTGTTTCTAATTTATTGAACTCGGCTCAAAATAAAGTAGACCTGTAACTAAACATTTAATAATAAATAATTAGTGGAGTGTGAGTGAGTTTTCTTCATTAACTCCACACAGGAGGCCCTAAGGAAAATAATTTCCATCAAGGCCTATGTCATATTTGAAGATGTTGTGTGGAGGGCTTTCTGAGGAGAGGAAGGAGTTATAGGTGGGATCAATGACGCTAATTCCTAGGAGCATCTTCCATTGTCATACTAGTAGAAAAACGACAGCATTCCCCTTGACGCCTGTGCTCTAAAGATTGCAATCCGTTGGTTGATAGGGGGAGAATCTATCAAACGAACCGCCCATTTCTGTACAGAGTCGAGGTCTTGTTTTAGGTATTTTGGGGCTCCAGACCGGAGATGGCTGCCAAATTCAAGCGTGGGATGCACTTGCGATTTGTACAGGGTTAGCAGTTGTGTACTATTAAAGTATCTGCGAGCCCTGTACAGTACGCCCAGTTTTTGAGAGGCTAACTTAATTCTGGCTTCGATGGAGCCCCCATATCTGAGCTGGTCACTTAGAGTTACACCAAGCATATCAATGGAGGGCCTGTTAAGAAGATTGCATCTGTTGAGACAAGAGTGAGGTAGATGATGCTAAGAGACTAGAGACTAGAGCAGCGGTTCTTAACCTTTTTGGCTGGCGACCCAAAGTACGAATATATTTGAAGTACGCGACCCTAATCTAATTTTTTTCTTTTTCCCGTGACAGGTACTAAAACGATATATTATGTAATTTTATACTATAAAATTACAACTACATCCTTACACTTTATTTAAATCTTCTGTATTAAAATCAGACAATTCAGCATTAAAACAGTTAAAAAATTTACAGCAAAATAATTAGTGACTACCCTGGTGTTGTATTTTTGAGCAAAGATCACGTATACTTGGAGATATGTTTATAGAAAGTGCACACCGCATGTCATGCTGAGGATCCAACCTATTCCTGTACTTATTCTTCATAACAGCAAGGCATGAAAATCCTGCTTCACATAAAAGTAGTTGGGAAAGGTAGCAGGGCTTTTTCAGCTTCATTGCGCAGAACAGGCTTCCCAGATATTTGTGCCCAAAATTTTGTGAGACTCGTTCTGGCAAATCTCTCTTTTAAAAGTGCATCACCTTGCATTTCGAGCAATACTTCTTGCAATCCAGCTGAATCGTTTTCAACGCCCATTACATCTACTTCAAATGGATTTCTTATCCAACTGTATTTCACGATACGGACATTTTGTGGAATATATCTTTCCATTTCATTTTCAAGTTTAGTCCTTGTTCTGTGATAGTAATAATTGTGACTATACTAGTTTAGTGACATCGATCGAGCTATCAATACGCGATTTCTGCGACCCAACCCAATACCACTCGCGACCCGAATTTGGGTGGCGACCCGAGGTTAAGAATCGCTGGACTAGAGTGAGATAGATGATGCAAGATGAGAGGGCGAATATGTGTGCGCAAGTTGGAATAAATGGCCATCGCTAATTTGGGTTTTACAGGTGACAGGTCAGGAATGTGTCTTATATTAAGGAGCACCTAACGATGGGCACATCGTTACTGAAGACCTCTCAGACCAAGGGCGGCTTTAGGGAGGAGGGCACGGTGGCACGTGCCCCCCCTAGACGGTATTTTTGTGTAATGTGGAGATTCCATCACAGAACATACTTAGAAGCAAAAACTATCTTTATTAAACATTTAATTTTCTATTGTTTTGACACTTTTAAACCTTCCTATACATACGAGGGCTGTCCCAGAAGTACCCGACCTGACGTACTACTGGTGGTTGTTGCTTAAAAAAAAAATTATGGTAGAAAGTATTAACCTTATAAGGCCTAAGTTTCAAGTTTCAAGGCGCTACGTTGTTTAGTGTATTTTTGGCAGCCATCAAAAGCGAACCCTCTCAGTTTATTTGTAAACATGGAAAAATTGATCAAAATTATGTGATACAAAACTTTAATTTTAAATGTCTAAGTCCAACCAATATCGAAGACGAGTTTAGGTTCTACTCTGGGGGCGTCTGCTTCTTCGTTTACAACAATAAAATATTGGGTGGAAGAGTTTAAACGAGGACTTACGAGCTGCCGAGACGAACATCTCAGTGGTAGACCAAATGAGGTGACCACGCCAGAAAAAGTAAAGAAAATCCACAAAATGGTATTGAATGACCATCAATTGAAAATACGCGAGCTAGCAGACACAGTAGGCATTTCAAAAAGGGCTGTACATCGCATATTGACTGAAAATTTGGACATGAGAAAGCTGTGCGTAAGATAGCTGCCGCGTTTGCTCACAATGGTCAAAAACAGCGTCGTGAGGATGTTTAAATCCTCACGACGCTGTTTTTGACCATTGTGTCCCATGAGGGATAATTTTTATTGATTATCTTCAAAAAGGAAAAACAATCAACAGGCGAGTAATATGCAAACTTATTGGAGCATTTGAGTGATGAAATCAAGAAAAAACGGCCGCATTTGGCGAAAAAGAAAGTGTTGTTTCATCAGCGGAATGCACCAGTTCAGTCATCCGTTATCCCGATGGCCAAAATCAATGAATTAAAGTTCAAATTGCTTCCTCACGCACCCTATTCGCCAGATTTAACCCCCTCGCATTATTTTATTTTTCCAAACTTGAAATAATGGCTCGGTGGTAAAAGATTTGCCAATAATAAAGAGGTGGAATCTGCGGTAGAAGGCTATTTTGAGAGGGTTCGCTTTTGATGGCTGCCAAAAAAACACTAAACAACGTAGCGCCTTGAAATTTGAAACTTAGGCCTTATAAGGTTGGTACTTTCTACCATAATTTTTTTTAAAGCAACAACCACCAGAAGTACGTCAGGTCGGGTACTTCTGGGACAGCCCTCGTACTTGAACTTGTAGAAATAAACGTATTTGTTGATTTTTTTGCCCGTCCGCTCCTTGTGCCCCTCCCAGAAAAAAATCCTGGATCCGCCCTTGTCTCAGACGATGGTAATATTGAACGACAAGTATCAGTAACTGTCTGTGCCTAAAAGTGCGGCGGCTTGTGAAACATTTACCGAAATTTTGAATGCAATATTTTCCATCGCCCCAAATGCAAAAAATTGGCTTTTACAGTAATTAAGGTGAATCAAAAGGTTTTTTCTAAAAAATATTCGTATTAAGCATGTCCAGTGATTTCGAAAGTTTACCAATATTTTTGCACAGTTTGTTATTGGCTTGAGTTTCGTTTCAGTCTAAATAAGCATGCGCACGAAAATAGTTATTTCTTGAAATAATTTGTTGAAACGGAGTGTTGTTTCCATAATCTGTTCCTAAAAGTGAGGCGTTTAGGGGAACAATTACCGATTATTGAAATAATACCAGTTGAACTTTGGTATTACTTAGGCTAGCTTTACACTCATAAGTAAAATTTACAACTTAACATAAGTTTTTGACAATTACTCACAGGAGCATTTACATATGCATCCGACTTGTGGTAATTAATATTCACAGAAGTTCAACCTATGTAAATGCTCATGCGACAGTTTACATCTGTAAATTTATTTGCGGTAAGATGACTTCCTGTCAACAACGATCCTGCTTCTGTCAAATTTACGCGATTTTGTCAATAAAGGCGAAAAGACCCAAATAAAGGCGGTTAAAGACAGAAATTAATGGGGTTCTTTGATTTTATCTGAGTGACAGCTACCTGACAGCAACCGACTTCGAATTCAAATACGTAATGTTAAAAACAGAAACATTGAGATTAGAAAGGATTTGGCCGATAACTGAATCGAAGGATGCTCATTTTCAGAAAACTTAAATAAGTGTAAATAAGTAAGTACTAGTTTTAAAAGAAAGACATACTACGAAAACAACTATCTTTTAGGGAGGAATGCAGATCCGGGCACAGTTTGGAAATTTAATAAAAAGGCACTTTCTAGATGAGAAAAGTGTGGAAAAGCAGAATAAACAAAAATTAAGGCGCGCTCGGCAAAATTGAGGGAGATACAACCGTTCAAAGTATTTAAAATTTCACTTTACAAACTTATATTGACAGTTCGCCCGCGTCCGCCCGCCATTTTTTTTATAACCTAATACGCTAAACATGGTTTGTGATAGAAAAGAAAGTGCCCCCTTCGTAGCGCCTGCTCGCGTCACGGCAAAAAAACATCCCAGTTTTCAAGTGGTTTAGCGGCTACGCTAGGTTTGTGTAATATGGTTTGTGATTTTGGCGTACTATTAATTCTGTATTAGGTCTGGGATCCAACATAAGCAATGAAAACATGGCGAACGAACTGTCAATATCAGTTCGCGAAGTGAATTTTTAAATACTTTGAACGGTTGTATCTCCCTCAATTTTGCCGAGCGCGCCTTAATTTATTTTTTATTCATCTTCTCCACACTTTTCTCATCTAGAAAGTGCCTTTTTATTAAATTTCCAAACTGTGCCCGGATCTGCATTTCACCCATCTTTTAATTTTTGACATCTCGTAACGGCGCATTTTGGTACAATTTCTTGCGGCAAGTCTCTCAGCTTATCAAACTGATTTTATGAGCTGAGAGAAGGCTGGAAGTTTGCGTGGACGCGATTAGACCTGTCAAAAAACTCGCGAAAGAACAGCTTCTGTAACTTGCTATAAATTACGTTAAGTGACTTTAGGTGTCGTTTACTTTGGTAATTTGGCCATAAACCGCTTACGTGAGCGATTTATGGGAAAAAACTTACGAAAAAGCTAGCCTTAGTCAACCTATTCACAAGGCGGACGGCGGTCAATTCCAGTGTTCCAGTCATTAGAAAAGTAGGAGCGTTTGAATATTGATATAAAAATGTGATGTTTATTAGTTGATGATTATCAATAAATAAAAAAGAAAAATAAATATTATTACCTATTTTATTATTATATACCGGTGATAAAATAACAAATCAAGCAAAGGAGACGCCAAATTTGACAGTGACAGTGACGACAGTGTTGCCAATGCTTATGTTCTGTTCTAAAATACCCGCAATAAATGTTCAAAATCCCCAAATTGGGGAGAGCAAAATATCAAATTCCCCGCAAATTCCCCACAAGTTTCCTCATAATTCTACCTCCAAAATAAAACCAAATTCTATTGAAAATAGCATTTTTTATTTATGAAAATTGATTAAACATATTATTACATACCATGATGACATGACATTTAAAAAAAAAATCAATTCGGTGTGCCGATAAATTGTCTAGTAGGAAAAAAAGACACAAATAAATTTTTGTTATTTGTTTTTGGAGTGTTATGCCGTGTTGCGCTACCTCCTCCTTTAGCCAATATAAATTGGTAATATAATCATACATACGGTGTGCCAGGTAGTGCTAGGAGAAAAAAATAACTGAAAAAGACGAGTAATTTAAATGAAACAAAAAAGAGTTAGTTGAAGAAAAGAAGATAAAGTAGCATTTTAGTGTTACAATATAATTTTAACCCAATTTAAAAATTAACTTTGGTTTTTAAACAGTGATTTTAATGTAATTATTAAGCAATTTCCACAATTACAAAACTTTATCAACAACATGAATGTAATGAATGAATGTAATTAAAATACATAGCTGTTCGAATTCCAATGAATGCAGTGAGTGCCCCTGTATAGAGCGAACATCACAGATGAAGTACCTAGTAGAAGTGTGTCGTTCCGGCCGGAACGAATCCAAAGATTCCGAGTCCGAATGCGTTTGATTCGTTCCGAGTCCGCAAAATGTTATGAATCAGTTCCGGAGTCGCTCGCACTCGGGCGAGGTTGACGCGGAAGGAGGTGTGCGACGCGGGCCGGGCGGCAGGAATCATTTACGGGAGGAGGTGCGCGGCGCAGGCCGGGCGGGGATTTGTCACTCTATCACTCGGGAACGAGTGACAGAGTGAGAATACAGGACTCATTCACGGGATGAGGTGTGTGGCGCAAGCGGGGCGGCGTTGTATTGCTCTAGCGGGGCGCGATGACAGCGTGAAAACATTTTTCGAAAAGAAACAGCATTATATCTTAGTCAAAAGATAGCAAGGAGCACTGCTTTTTACCTTTTGTCGGTCATCACGGAGCAAATTTGCCTTCCCGCAAGTTCGCGCCGGTGATACTCTGGTGAATTACTAGTTTTATGAAGAACGTAAAATATCTAACTAACCATCACGCCGTTTCTCCGCAGGGGTTCTTCTCATTCCTGAGAGGAATAACCGCCAAACAACTCGATCTTGGCACACACTCCTTGCCTCACTCACATTCATACATCGTCTCAAACATACTCTTCTTTTATTCTGACTTTTGACATGGCCCGACTCAAGTATCTGATTCACTTGATCTTGCCATGTCTTCCCCGGGCGTCCCCAACATCTTCCACCATTCACATTTTGCCATATATTCTCCTTACACTACTTTCTTCGTTCATTCGCTCTACTTGCCCAAACCATCTGAGGGTCCCCTTCTTAATCTTACTCATTATGCTTACAATCAGCCTTACATTATTTGCGGATCTCCACATTTCTCTCACGATCATACACAGTTTCACCACATATACGCCTCAGGGATCTCATTTCAACAGCATTCAGTTTACTTTCATCCTTCCTCTGCCGGTTTTATGGCTCACTGCTATACAAGGACTCCACTGTTCGTAAGTTTCAAATTTATCGTAAATATCTTACACGGTTCTCATAAAGCCGACAAAGATATCACTCATGTCAAATACATTATTATTAGCTATATAAAGATAAGACTTCTCGCTCGCAATAAACAATAGCATGTTAATGTACACACGCCCGGCTACTTAAACACATGATTCCTTAACTCCGTAACGTTCCACGATTCCACCGAGTACGGCGAGTTCAGCTGAATCAACTCTCGGCATTGAATCAGCAGGAGTCAAATTGAGTTTCGTTCCGGCCGATTCAACGACTCCGGCGGAGCGCCACAATGAGTTTGGTTCGGCGAGTCCGGCGGAATCAACTCTGGCATTGAATCAGCAAGAGCCAAACTGAGTTTGATTCCGGCCGATTCAACGACTCCGGCGGAGCGCCACAATGAGTTTGATTCGGTGAGTCCGGTGGAAGGTGGAATCGCCGGAATCAAAGGAGCGAGTCCAGTGAATCGAGTCCACTCAGTCGAATATGGGTCCGGAATTGATTCCGTAAAATGAGTGAATCAACCCACTTCTAGTACCTAGGGCTCACCATTGACCCATACCTCAAATGGAATCTACACACACAGATTATTGCAAATAAAATTAGAAAAACAATACACTTCTTCAGATCCATTAGGAACTTTCTTAACTTACAACTTCTGAAAACGATTTATTTTGCAATCACCCAATCTATCCTTGAGTATGGTATCATTGCATGGGGAGGAGGTACTTCATCAGCTCTAGATCCCGTTGAAAAGGCGCAAAAAACAATTATGAAAATTATTCTCAAACTTCCTCTTACTGCAAACAGCGACTTAATATTTAATACAATGAGAGTATTTGATGTTCGACAGATATATGTAAAAACTATACTCATGCATCTCTTTAAAAACAAACACGTACTTTACGAAAAAAAATATACTTAAAATTTACACGTAATTCGAACAAAGACACATTGCAAGTTCCAGCACTCTCTACCACCTTTGGACAACGTAGTTATAGATACTTTGCCACAAAAATATTCAACATGCTTCCCGATAATATTAAACTGAGTCAAACACAGAAAGAATTTAAAAAAAATGTTAAAATTTGGATATTTTCTAATGATCGGTCCTTTACTGGTGCACTCACCCAAACGCCTTGTCATTGATAGTTATTGCTGTAATAAAATTTCTGTTTTTTGTATTGTGTATCTGCAAGCAATAATATAAACAGAAATAAAGTATTGCTGTATAAGAAAATATATTATACATTTATAAGTGAACCATAGACAACATTACGAGAAACAACTTATTAAAAATTCTGCCTCAATACAGGTTCGCCTAGTGAGGCAGGCTATGCACTACTTAAAATATATATTATGTTACTCCTTTATAACAGTTCTTACCTCCATATCTTTTTTTTCCTATTTCGATACTGTTTTAATGGCATCAATTATTATTATAACATTATTCTTATAATTTATAGATATTAACTAACACATCATTTATTACCTTATGTTTTTAACTTTGTTAGTAACATGTTATTGTCATTAAAATAATATTATTATTACTACTGTGTAAAAGAAAGGAAGAAAATAAAAAGGGAAAATGTACTTTAAATGTAACAAATACACTACTGTAATGTAATATTATATTATGTATTCATATATTTTTGGATGAAATAAATAAATTAAAAAAAAAAAAAAAAAAAGAATTATTAACGAAATAAGCATAATAGGTACAAGTGATGTAAAATGATAACCTCCTTTCTTCAATTACTGCATCATGCTTTTTTTATTAACATTTTATTTGAAAGATTAAACTTCAAACTTCCTCCTTATTTTTCAATCCCTTCTCGAGGAGCCATGAATGTTTATTTATTTATTTATTAGTAAGGGACAAACAGCTTATACATAAAACATAAAGATAAAAATATACATTGTTAAATCGAGTCAAGCCAAAAAAGTCTCCTATGTTAAAGTTGATTTGAGATAGAGTTTTATTACATATTAAAATTAATTTGAGGTGAGGAGGAGAGGAAGGGGAATAAAGGAGGAGGATAGGAGATGCTCCGGATACTTTTCACACTCGTATTAATTTTCGATCGTACGTGTTACTTCTAATCGATATTTCTGTAGTGTATGGCTAAAAATGTCTATATTTTGAAATTTTGTGTTATATTGCGCACATATACGGAGAATTGTTGATTTTTTTCTAATGTTAGTTCTACATGTAGGCAAATGAAACAAATGGGATTGCCGAGTTGATCTTGACGGAATATGAATATTTATTAAGTTGGTTAGCTCTGGAGAGTCCAGGCCATTATTAACAATTTTAAATAATAAAGTTTGGTCAAAAATTAAACGTCGTGTATAAAGGGAGTTGAAATTGTGGTAATTAATAGATTCGTTGTAATTTAAGAAGTGTAATTTTTGTTTATAATTTATGTGGTTAAAAATTTTTTTTTGAATTTTTTCGATTCTATCAATGTGAGCTTGGTAGAAAGGAGTCCAGATCGGTGTGCAGTGTTCTAAGTGGGGACGGATGAACGCTGTGTAAAGGGAATATAGAGTCTTAAGGTTGCGAAAAGGTTTCGTTATTCGAATAATAAATCCTAGCATTTTGTTGGCCTTGTTGATGATTTCATCAGTGTGTTGTATAAAATTTAATTTAACATCCAGTAATACCCCAAGGTCCCTGATAGATTCTACTTCTTTGATAAGTGTCCCATTTAATCTATACTCAAAAGGAATTTTATTTTTATTACGTGTAAATGATAATTTTTTGCATTTTGAGGTATTTACTACCAGTTTGTTTGATTCACAGTAGATAAAAAGTCGATTGAGGTCCTCTTGAAGTTTAATGCAATCTTCGATTGATTTGATAACTAGGTATATTTTTTTATCGTCTGCATAAGCTAGGTAATTGGCGTGTAAAAAACATTTGTGAATATCATAAATATACACATTAAATAATAATGGCCCTAAATGAGAACCTTGAGGTACACCGGAGGGCACGGAAAAGAAGCTGGACTTAGTTCCCTCAACTGATACACATTGAAGTCTACTCCGAAGGTATGAAGTAAGCCACCGAAGTAGGTCACCGTGGATGCCTAATTGTTTTAGTTTTTTAATTAAAATAAAATGGTTTACCTTATCGAAGGCCTTAGAGTAATCCGTGTAGATTACATCTACTTGGTTTCTATTGTCCATATTGCTCGTTAAATATTCCGTGAAATTTACCAAATTTGTAAGTACCGACCTTTTTTGTAGAAATCCATGTTGTTGGTTTTGTATGTTGCAAACAATTGTTGTATAAATTTGATCGTAGATAATTTTCTCAAAGAGTTTACTAAATACCGTTAGCATTTAGATAGGGCGATAGTTTTCAATGTTGCTTTTTGAACCAGATTTATGAATAGGGATTATAGTTGCTTCTTTGAACTTTGTAGGAAATTTTCCTGCTCCAAGTGACATTCTAAATATGTTAGTTAAGGGGTACGAAAGATTTTTGGCACATTTTGAGACAAAGTATGGCGAGATACCATCACTGCCAGCACCCTTACTAATGTCTAAATTCTTCAGGTATTTATTGATTATTAAATAGTTTATTTGTACGTTCCCAATCGGGTTATGATTATTAACGTAGGTAAAATCATCGAATATACTGGGATCATTCGTGTCATTATCGTTTACGTAGGTGGACTGAAAATGTTTAGAGAATAGTTGGCATACTTGATGAGCGCCGGTGCCTGACTCATCCTTAAGGTGCATGATTTGTGGGATGCCATTTGTTTTACATTTGCTTTTAGCATAGTTCCAGAGTTGTTTATTATTTATAAGAATATTAGATTCAACTGAATTTATGTATTGATTATAGCAATGCTTCTGTAAGTGTTTTTGTTGCATACGTTTTATAGAAAACTCTATGTAGTCTACTGGATTATTATGGGATTTCCATTTTTTATGTATTTTTTGTTTTTCTTTAATGATTTTGATCAGTGGAGCTGAATACCAGTTTGGAAATTTACTCTTTTTGATGATACGTTTAGGGACAAACTGGTTGATGGTATTGTTTAAAATGTTGTAAAAATAATCAACCACTACATCGACATCCGAATTCTCCAGAGTAAAAGACCAGTCTGTCATTGACAGATGTTCGTTGATTAAACAGATAAATTTCTTTAGGTGGGGCGTGAATAATAGAAAGTGTATCGATTTGAAGCATGATTTTAAGTGATGGGTGGTGCGAGTCTTCGTTGACAAGAGGATCGCATGCACGAGATACATGGCATTCCTCATTACAGATAACTAAATCGAGAATTCGGTTATTTGCATTTTTTATAATAATAATAATAATAATATAATAATAATAATGTTTATTCCAGGATGTGGGGAGGATAGTGCAATCCCACACGTCCCATAAAGTTGTACATATTTACACAACAGATAAAGTAAAAAAAAAAAAAATAGAACAAACAAATGTAAAAGACATAAGCGATAATAGAAATAAAATAAATAATCAATTATAATGTAGGACGTGGTCTGGAGTGAGCTCGGGCCCAGCGCTCGCTCAGGCGTGGCGCTTGGTGCTGGAAGGCTGCGATCACCACTGTGTTATCGGAAGCCATTAGCCGCATCCTGGCTCCAGTGACCCGGTGTCTCATCAGACCGGCGAATCCGTGTAGTCCTAGCTCCGTAAACATTGAAGATGCGCTGCTGTATCTTCTGTATCCAAATATAATTCTGCAAGCATCATTATATTGGATCCGGAGTCGTTCTATTGAGCTGGTACGGTAGTGACACCATGTTTCACATGTATATAGGTTAGTGCAAAATGCATTGAACAATGTTTTTTTTACATTGTTACTGCATTTGAAGAATCTTCGGGCAATCATATTAGACAGTATACTGATACTTCTCCGCTGTCGTTCAATATCACCGTCATCCGAGAGGTCTTCAGTAATAATGTGTCCCAAGTATTTTACATTCTTAGATGCGTTTATGTTTTCCTCATTAAGTTTTACAGGGAGCATTGTCTCGGGATTTTTTCCATGGTGGAATGCAATTAGTTCCGTCTTCTTGGGGTTGTACATCATGTTGTGGTCATTTGCATATTCTTCACAGATTTTTAATAATGTTCTCAACCCCTTGATCGACGGAGCTAGGAGAATCATGTCGTCCGCATAACTTATGTGATTTAGGCATAAGTTATTAATACGACAGCCCGCCCTGGTGTCCAGGCGATTTGATAATTCGTCCATGTATACATTGAACAGGATTGGGGACATACACCCTCCTTGCCTTACTCCTGATCGCAAATATATCGGTTGGGAGTACGTACTTGCCCACCGTACAACGTTTTCCTGCTGAGAGTGCCATCGGGATAGTGTGTTGATATACATAGTAGGTATATTTCTAGCTTTCAATTTCTCCCATAAGGTTTTATGACAGACCCTGTCGAACGCTTTGCTCAGATCTAAGAAGCATCCGTATACAGTAGTTTTTCGTTTCTTGTAATATTCTATTATTTGCTTAGCGGAGTATATTGCCATATTAGTGGATAATCTGTACTTAAAGCCCATCTGATTGTGTTTAGAATTGAGTTTACCTTCTATTTCAATCAGAATTGCCCTTTCAAATAGTCTTGCAATTATAGTTGCCAGGGATATTGGCCGGTAGTTGCTGGAGTTGGTCATATCGGGCTTTCCTGATTTCAGGATCGGGGTTATAATGGTTTTCGTCATTGCACTCGGTAAATGGTTGTGTTTGAGGATTGCATTGAACAGAATGTTTAGTAGTTTAGGTATGTATCTACCTCCGTACCTTAGCTTTTGCGGATCCGCTTCCACAACAGCCTTCAATTCTTCATTATCAACTTTGATCTCCGGCCGTCCACGGGGCTTGTTCTGCAGGTCGGAATTTCCAGAACGAAAACGTTGGAACCAAAAACGCACTGTGTTTTCTTTTTTGGCACCGTTGCCATACACATCATTAATTCTTCTAGCCTTTTCTGCAGCACTGGTGCCACGGTGGAACTCGTACTCGTAAATAACGCGATATTTTAAGTTTTCCATTTTGTAAACTAAGTGACGCAAATAAAAAAAAACAATTAAGGAAAAAAACAAATGAATTATAATTTTCGAAACACAAATACATGAGTAAATAGCTGTATAAATTTGAATTTGGAACTCCTAACCAAAGAGAAGGCATTTGAGATCAAAGTTGCCAGTACGGCAAAACGCCAATTTCATATGTAAGGACCTAATATAAACATATAGACACGTCTAGTGGGTAAAAAATAACTAAACGGAAGTGAAAAACGAAAGAAGAAGAGGGAGTCTGAAGAAAAAAAAAATTACGTAAAATTAGTCAGTACTTTAAGAATGATGAAATTATTGATGAAAAGCGAATGAACAGTGCTCTAAAAGTGAAGAATTGGACGTAACTTAAAGTAAAAGTAAGTATAGTAGATGCAACACCCGACACCGGTGTACCTATATCCAGATCCAGAACAACCACAACAAGTTACTAGCGAAAATCAAAGTGATTCATATTTTAGTGTGAACATTGTTCAGAAAGGGGCCATTCATTTATTACGTAAGACGAATTTTGCTAGTTTTCGACCCCCCCCCCCCCCCCCCCCCCCTATTATAAGAAATAATAATAATAGGCCGACCCCTCCCCCCTGATTTATTTTATTTATTACGTAAGAATCTAAAGGAAAAAATTAATACACGTTTGGTTTGTTTTAATATTTGTTTGCTCGGGTCCGTTGCCATGGAAATGGAAATCGTTTACCTATACGCATCCGAGCGAAACTCGGCACTCGCGCGGTTGCCCGCGTTTTTTCAAAGTATAATTTGAACTTTGCGCATTTTTGTGATCTTACGTAAGAACTATCGAGACTCCCTCCCACCCACTTGTAAGAAAAAATAAGACATTTTCGACCCCACCCCCCCCCCCCTAAATCGTCTTACGTAATAAAGGAATGGCCCCAAAAAAACTCAACGGGATAAGACAGGCTAAGAAACATGACTATTTTGTTTATTGAAAATTCTATGGCCCGGTCTTCAAACTTTGATGACGTTATTGATACTTTTGCGGAACAGAAAGCTCGGAGAAAAGAATTTTAATTAAAAATATCTTGGAAAGATTAAATTGTTATTTCAATATAAATATGTAATACCTATGCTTTTGAAAATAAAATGTATTAAATATTTACAAAAATACACACTACATTATTAATACTGTTGGGTAACTTCTTAAGTGATTTATTAAAATTCAGTTATGACGTAACGATTTTTACTGGGAGGGCCCCATCCAATTTATTTGCTACGGGTCTCGGATGGTATAGTTACGCCACTGCTGGTTCCAACCTTCCAACTCGAACTTCCAACTCACGAACACACCTATCGTCCAAATGTTTGAAGTTGGAACGTTGGCCGCAGTGTGGGCTTACCAATAGCCGAATACAGGGTCCCACAAAACGTCAACAAAAACGGATGTACCAAAAAATCTAATAAATAAAGTAATAAATTTCGTTGAAAAAGTTTGAAGTCATATTGTCACGTTAATAGAATGGGTAAGTAATTCATTCGATATTTTTGATATTTTAAACCCTTCTTTAAATCTTTTATTAGTTTCTGAACATATAACTTTAAATTTGGTGTAAATGATATAACGCTTCTAATGTGAAATTCATTAAAGGGGCAAGTTCATAAATAAACCTATCATGGCAAGTTGTTCCAATGGTTAGGGGGTAAGTTGTTACATATGCTTAGTAAAAATAAGCCATGTTCTTCTTTGGTCTCAAAAAACGCAAAGTGCCTATGCCTGGTGTGTCTTGAGAGTTACACCTGTTTCAAACCTGGAGAGGAATGGATCCGATGCACCAAGTGCTAGCAATGGGCTCAAAGTGCCTATGCCTGGTGTGTCTTGAGAGTTACACCTGTTTCAAACCTGGAGAGGAATGGATCCGATGCACCAAGTGCTAGCAATGGGCTCAAATTGCCAATGCCTGGTGTGTCTTGAGAGTTACACCTGTTTCAAACCTGGAGAGGAATGGATCCGATGCACCAAGTGCTAGCAATGGGCTCAAAGTGCCTATGCCTGGTGTGTCTTGAGAGTTACGCCTGCTTCAAACCTGGAGAGGAATGGATCCGATGCACCAAGTGCTAGCAATGGGCTCAAATTTCTTGCGTTTCCGGTGATAAAGTTTATTTGTCTGTCAAAATAGTGACTGTAAGTAGCGACAGACAAGAAAAATGTTTATCAAAATTAATAAATAAATTTAACACGGTATCAATTATATTTTAGTTATTTTGGTTTGTAACAATGTAACACCGCCGTGTAACAACTAGCCCCACCTCCCCCTACTAAATATGCTAAATGTATACGTAATATTTATGTTAAAATGTGAAGTTAATTAGTTAAACATAATAGGTTATCATCAAGACAAAAAATATCAGATAACCACATTGCATAATTAGTAAAGCGCTGTTTTATGTAAATATGCTTGAAACATGCTTTAACCACTGAAACGATTTCGGTCGAAAAATCGACCACATTTATTTTTGTGCGATTGATAGCGGTCTAAAAATGGACCGATTTTCTACCATTCGTAAAATATTTATTGTAATTATTTAAAACCTTTCCATGGCCAGCCATTTGTTTAATCGAATAGTTGATAAAATATTCTTTGTCTATGACTTTATCGGTTGTCTTTGAAGTGTTATTTAACGAGTTTTCACGGTTTTTTATGGCGTCCTGTCAGAAAACAAAATAAAACTTTTCAATATTTCGACGAATTTTGGTCTCTACCTAAAATGCCGTAAGTACAGTTTGGCAATTAAGAGCTCGTTCACATTGAGCATATAAATATAAAAGATCATAGCTCGCCACATATCGCTCTCCATACAATCCCTTCAGACCGTTCACACCTGAGCGCTTTATGCGCACATCAACCATAGACAATGCACATCTTACGCCGTAACCGCTCCTGAGGCGATATGCCAACAGTTAAGCGCCCCCCACTCCGACGAAAACAGGAGAGGGGGTCATTTTAATTACGGAGCTGCCAGGAACGGTGGGTGACAGATGTCAACTCCATAGATTCAGTACAAAAAATGCGCGCTCCGTGGCCGCTCGCTAATTAAACTGACCCCCTCTCCTACCATAGGAAGAAATATTTTATCTGCGCCGTGTGAACGCCACGAAACATAAGCGCTCGCGGTTCAACAGATACCTGCTAGCGGTTATATTAGATGTCTGAACACGCCTTAAATGTAGAAAATAAATTATGGCGCTGCGATCGTTTTTTATGTTTTAAATGACAACACCAAGATGGCTCATAAGACAATGAATGTATGTTTAAAAAAACACTTCGGTCAAAACGCATATTTCATAACGTATTTGTATTTTCAAAAATTTTGCAAAAAAAATCTATAATTTAATAGATGTAAATAATAGAAGTAAAATTGTAATTTAATGTAAGTAAAATAAAACAAAACAAAACAAATTTTAGGTGGGCGTTTATTTCGGTAGGAAATAATAATAATAACATTAATACGGCATTATAGGATGGGGCGGTACACATACAAATAAAACACAAATAATTTCAATATCACAAAAACTAATGATAAAAACAATTTTAAAAAAACCCTACTCATATTCGTCAGAACTTTTATTCAAACAATTGAAGGTCAGAAAATTAAGTGAATTATACTTTTATCATGCAACATTACAAATTTATAAAGATAATATTCAAAATATAATTGCAAAGTTTATAAACAAAGCCGGTGGAATGCAAAATTTGTCGTAAATATTCCCGGCTATCATCAAATCCAATGTCTTTTTTGAGTATGGTTAGTAAAGTTCTTAAAGTTGGGACTTCTTTACGTACTATATAAAAAAAGGATTTTCTGACGAATGGCACAAATATCAAAATCAAATTCATTTTTAGGGCGCCCCATTTTCCGTTTTCCCGGTATTTCAAATTTTCCATCTGCTTTTTCCACTTCCTTGACGATTCGCCTTACCGTTGATTGCGTGTGAAAAACCTGGGTGTGAAAAACATCATAAAAATTATTATTATAGAAGGTATTTATAAAAAACCCAGTAGATAATATTCATTAAGAAAGAAATAGAAAATTAAGAAAAAGTTACTTTTCTATGAATTTAAAGAAGTTGCATATTATTATTATTTTTTTAATTGAGTTATTCCCTATTTCTTGTGGCTTCACATGACAGTGTCAAATGAAAGTGCCAAATTCTGATTTCTAAACATAACCTCAAATCAGATTGTTATGACTAGAAGCGCTCGAAAATTGGCATAGATCTTGTAGTACTAATGAAATTTATTAAACAAACTATACTACATACCAGTCATTTATGCAGGTCGTTTGTAAACATCTTCTACATTAGACAAAAGCTTCTTCGCGTGATCCTCGGCTAGGCAGCGTTGAAAAACGCAGAATATATCCCCTCTTGCATCACTATGTAATGGTTTATTCATTTTAATTAAATTCAGGCAAACAATGAATAAAAATATTATGAAATCAGCGATCTTCTACTCAGATTTAAGACAATAAATCAACCGTAACATGCGATAACATGACAGCTATTGGAAACGTCATAGCAAAGCGAATAATTCGGTGCTTTTTCGAACGTTTAGTTCCAAATTATTTAATTTCTACACTTATTTGCCAAACTATAATTCATTTATTGGGTTTTTAACGCATAATAGTCCACTTGCATGGATTTCACAACGACTTTGAAAAAATCATGTGAATAGATCTTTTTGTAAAGATTAAGAAAATGTTAGTAAAATTGTTTAGAAATGTACAGTTATTTTTATTTTTAAATAAATAAATCCATTATTTGGGCTCGTGACGTCACTAGATGAAAATGTCCCGTCTCCGAAAATGTTCCTTTTAATTTTGTAAAATTCCACAATGATTTATTTTTTTTATATGGCATCACTTTGATTTCAGGCGAATTTTTGAATTCGTTCACTAGATTTATTGTTTGTTCTCTGCGAACTTATCATTTGGTTTGACTTTTTGACAGATGTTCTGAAGAGAACCCCGTACATTTTAGATGTCGGTACGTGTTTTAGAAGTATAATGATTATGGTGCTGATTTTAACAAAATAATATTTTATAATATTCTTATTATTATTATAATTTACAAGTACAAGTATATTACATTGGATTTAGTAATATAGACGTTGTACATTATAATGATTTATGATGATCAATAAGATGGATGAAGGAAATAAATATTTATGAGATGTAATATTTTTGGTATGCCTCGTTATTTTCCTGTGTCATTCGTGTGGAAAACGTTCTTTTTTAAATAATTTTCAATTATATAATTATCGTTTTTTCATACCTATAAAATTATGTCCCGTCTTTCCGGTTTATAAAAAATTGTCTGATTTTTCGGATTGAAATTTTCAAAAAATCCCCAGGGTTTCAAAAATACGATTAAAAATATAAATATATAAATTGTCTTAGAATATTTGCCTAAACCGGAATTTTTTTTTTAAAGTGATGCAAGTGGTCTATTATAAATCTGTGTAATCATGATTGAATTATCTATCTTTGAAATGCGTTTTTAATTCGTTTGTTTCTAATAGGTATATTGTTTTGGTGGAAGATTTTGTGTAAAAATGCGTCGACTGAATCCTTCGAAGTTCGAATTGATGGCATTATTGGTTCCATCAATTATTTTCCCCTCTACCATTTTTTTTCGATACCTTTGCTTTGAGATATAAAATTATCACTGTGATTTTATTTGCCATTCGACGCTCATACAAAGGTTTGATATATATACAATTTAATCATCATCATCATTTTACATATTCTGATTTACCCTATGTAGCTTGACCTTAAGGTAGCTGTCAGAAGTGATTTTTCGTCAAATATTGGTGGATTTCATCAACTTGCAAAGTATCCCCCTGAAATATTGGCAATACGTATATCTATGACATATATTTCATTTTAAGCCTTATTTCCTTGTTTTGCACGTTATATAAAAACATGGGTACAAATCTCCAGTTCTAATTTACAATTATTTAAAAAGTAGCACCATGATTTTGACATCGTGAAATAGGCTCTCTGTATAATTCATCAAATGAATAAAATAAAGCCAACACGGCGACTTTTCTTATTAATAATTGTAGACAGTTAATGTATGTAATACCAGTTTTTGTGGTAAATTTATTAAGTAGTAAAATACAGTGATTTCAATTTTGACACGTCACGCACTCAAATTTTACAAAATCATTTTCTGACCAAACTTTTGAAGAGATCATAAGTGGGTGGTTTGTATATTTATGGATCATAACCATAGATGTATATAATATAACTGGATGGATGAGTCGCGTAAATTGGCCGGTCTTCCGGTTTCGACGGCCGCCATATGCAAAATGGGCAAGAGATACGAGAACTCAGGGAACTTCTTAGAGGGAACTCGCAAATTCCAAGTTTTTTGTTACTAAAAAATGTTATTTAACATTTTTTCTTTCTGTTTTTTGTGTTACATAACGAATTGTAATAAAGTAAAACTGCGACTTTGTATATTAATAATAATTATCGTACATTATGCTCATAAGCATTATAATAATTAGTTAAGTATTTTAATGTTAAATTAAGTTACACTTTTAAGTAATTAATATGTATTACGCACCAAAATATCTAATATTTAATATTATTGTAAGCAAATAATTAATAAAAATGAGAGATTTCTTACAATAAAACTGACCAGTTTTGTAAGATTTATTGAAAATTGAAAATTCAATAATAAATAAAAAATCCATTCGAAGTAAACTTCAATAATGAAACTTCTTTCAGGGCATTACAAGTCTACAGTTGTACTTTGTTTTATAACTACATATTGTGATAATCTTACCATTGTCTTAGATCAGTAAGGGGGCATCCATTAATTACGAGAGCAGTTTTTCTTCCAATCTAGACCCCCCCCCCCCCCCTCCCCCTCGGTGAAATAAATTTGGACCACTTATTATATTCTTTTCAAGTAACGTGAGATTTTGCTGCCCCCCCCCCCCCCTCGTTTGTGCTCAGGTAATTAATGAATGCCCCCTAACACTGGAGAAGGTAGGGTAGGTAACAAAATATGTTGAGAAACAGAAACAAAACTACAAGATTTAATAGGTGTATAATTTTTATTTCTTAAAAAATTACAATATTTAGTATGGGAACATCATGTGCCATTAACTTATAAGCAGTAGATGTATCGACAAACAAAAGTAAAAAATAACAGTCGTACAACATTTATACAACAAAATTTGCACAACTTAATTTATACAACAACAAATACAACAAACATACAGCAAAAATTTATACAACTTATATACATACAAAAAATGTATACAACTTATATACAGTCAAAAATTTTAAACAACTTATATACAGAGAAAGAATTTATACAATTTACATACAGACAAAAATTTTATACAACTTATACACAGACAATTTTTTTTTACATTATTAAATAAAAAAAGTTTATGTAATTTTTGTCTAACGCTTGCCTTATTATTATTTACATTTTCTAGAGAAAATCTTCTTGCATATGTCTTTAACCTTAATAGCGCAAATTTCTCTGAATTTTTTCTAATTATCTGCGTTTCATGGAGGTCTTCACCCCCGTGAAATTCAGCTTCGAGATCGTGCGACAATTGTGGGAACATGTACCTCTTATCCGAAAAGTGACCCACCACACAATGTGAGATTTTTATTACTTAAAACTAATTAAATATTACTTAAAACTGCTTCAAACTAGACGGCTGCTGGTATAGAAATGGCTTACTGGGCACTTGTTATGCACCATTCCAAGATGGCGGACGTCGATTTCCGGTGGACCGCTCAAAATTCGCTGAGGCAAAGAGAGTCATCCATCCAGTTATATTATATAAATCTATGATCATAACATACAAAAAACTATTTTTCTATTATATTCTTGCATCTGTGGTTATCAAACAGGCCATAGAAAACGTAGAAAATTTTCAAAAAAGATATTTAAAACTGCCTCTGGCGGCAATTTCAAATCACAAAAACACAAATTTCACGCATTTATACAGTTTAAGATTTTTTAATAATTTATCTATCAATTCTAAAAATATAGGATATTTAGTAAAATACAGGTGAATTCATTGGCTGTATAGCACTACAATCAGTGGCGCACACAGAAAAAAAAATCGGGGGGGGTTTTTACAAAACATAAAATGCATGCTGTACCTATCCATATCTATTCAAACGTTTATATACAGTGTATATCAGAGGTCCTAACCTTATCTGGCTCACTGCGCACTATCCAAGTATATTATTCTCTTCAACGCCCCTCCCCCCTTCATTAAGAAATGCGTGACAATACGCATAGAAAATGCGCCGCAGGCGAAATTTTTTTGAATGTGAAAATTACATAACATTTGCAAGGGGAAGCTCATCAATGCCCCAGTCAGTGGTGCGGTATCGCCCACTTGGGATCATTGGTGTAAATAAATAAAACACTCCATTAAATTAAATTTTAAATGACTAGAAATTTTATTTTTTTTAAGTAGGAACGAGTACATTTCTTCGCTACAATTTCAAGAAGAGTCTAGAAGATTCTGGAAACTTCTAGAAAATTCGATAAAACTCTGGAATGTTCTGGAAGAAGTGTAGGAGTATGTCAGCGAGTCTAGAAGGTTCCGGAAATTTTAAGAAGGTTCGATAAAGCTGTAGAAAATTCTGAAAGGAGTGGACGAGTGTGTCGGTGTGTCTAGAAGGTTCCATAAAGCTGTAGGAAGTCCTAGAAGGTTCGATAGGGCTGTAGAAAGTTCTGAAAAGAGTGGAAGAGTGTGTCGGTGTGTCTAGAAGGTTCCGGAAAATTATAAAAGGTTCCATAGAGCTGTAGGAAGTCCTAGAAGGTTCGATAGGGCTATACAAAGTTCTGGAAGGAGTGGCGGAGTATGTCGGTAAGTCTAGATGGTTCCGGAAAGGTTTAGAAGGTTCGATAAAGCTGTTAGAAAGTTTTGGAAGGTATGGCGGAAGGTTAGAAGGTTAGAGTTAGAAGTCTAGAAGGTTCTGATGGTTCACGAATTCTTTAAAAAATTGTGGATGGAGAAAGTTCTAGAAGCTTTCAGAAATAATAGGCAGTGGGTCTAGAAGATTCCGGAAGTTCTAGAAGGTTCGATAAAGCTATACAAAGTTCTAAAAGGATTGGCGGAGTATGTCGGTGAGTCTAGATGGTTCCGGAATGTTCAAGAAGGTTTAATAAAGCTGTAGAAAGTTCTAGAAGGTACCATAAGGCTGTAAAAAGTTCTAAAAGGAGTGGAGGAGTGTGTCGGTGTGTCTATAAGGTTCCGTAAATTTCTAGAAGATTCAGCAAAGCTGTACAAAGTTCTCGAAGGAGTGGCGGAGTTAGTCGGTGAGTCTAGAAGGTTCCGAAAAGTTCTATAAGGTTCGATAAAGCAGAAGAAAATTCTAAAAGGAGTGGCGGAGTACGTCAGCGAGTCTAAAAGGTTCCGGAAAGTTCTATAAGGTTCGATAAGCTATAGAAAGTTCTGGAAGGAGTGGAGGAGTATGCAGAAAGTCTAGAAGGTTCCAAAAGGTTCTATACGGTTCGATCGAGTATTCTGAAAGGAGTGTTGGAGTTCTTCGGCGAGTCTAGAAGTTTCCGGAAAGTTCTAGAAGGTTCGATAAAGCTGTGGAAAGTTCTAGCGCAGGAGTGGTGGAGTATGTCGGTGAGTCTAGAAAGTTCCGAAAAGTTCTAAAAATTTCGTAAAGCTGTAGAAAAGTCTAAAAGGAGTTGCGGATTACGTCGGTGAGTCTAGAAGGTTCCGGAAAGTTCTATAAGGTTCGATAAAGCAGAAGAAAATTCTGGAAGGAGTGGCGGAGTACGTCGGCGAGTCTATAAGGTTCCGGAAAGTTCTAAAAGGTTCGATAACATCTAACATAAAATAAGAAGCTCCGATAACAATCCAAACATAATCTGGCAAACAAATAACTGTGAAATAGAAAACAATAAACAAATTAAACCAGCCAAAGAAATTGAAGACGAAAATAAAGTTTAAAAAAATGCTAATGAAAATCCAAAAATGGACTAATGTATTCAACTCCTTCGCAAAAGTTGGGCTAAACCTCGCCAAAAAAATTAGTGTGATAAAAGGATCGACTACATTGATAAAATATAAAATCTAAACTAATTTTATGATTTATTATGGTAAATAAATATTATTATTATTATTTTCATACTGATTAAGTTAAACAAATAAATAAAAAAGTTAATTCAGTTGAATGTCTAATTTCCTTAGTTTTTCTGCCAGTTTATCTAAAATAGAATTGACTGCTGGAGTACACATGCAGAAGAGTCAACCCATTTAACTTATTTTCCGATGTAGAACTCCTTAAATAATTTTTTACGCAATGTGGAAAATGTTCTTTCATTTTCTGCTGTAGATACGGTAATACATGCAGCATTGTTTTTTATATTCGGAAACATCTATCTCCACAATGCTTCAGGGCACTTAAAACATCTCTTGGCTATTTGTCTTTTTCCAGCCTAGCGATTGCTCTGTACCAAAACTTAAGCTCTACCATTAGTTCGTCAAGGTCACCACCCAGATCATTTTTGTAGAATGAAACCAATTTTTTAAATTCGGTCAGTGTTTCTTCTGTAAGTGTAGTGGGATCTGTTGGCATTAAACTTTTGAATCCAATCAAAATGGATTTATGCTTTGAAAATCTTTGATCTACATTATTTTTAGAAACATCTAAAAATGGGATATAAATTGGATTCGGTAATAGTCCTCTGGACTCGCAACATTAACATTGCATCTTTGTTTTTGAGTATTTGTGGTTCTTGGTTTGTTCATGGTAAAGTCAAATTTTTCTGCTTTTTCGTTAGCTTTTAGAAATAACAGTTTAAATTCTGTGTTAGCATTATCCCTAATTTTTTTTTTTTTAATTTTAAGTAAAGTATCTTCCGCCAAATTGGTTGCCTTTTTTAAATCAATATTTCTTTGCTGTAATAACTTACACAAAACACTACTGTATCTAAATACTTGATTTATATACAGTAGTGTTTTGTGCAAATTTATCTAAACTTTTCTTATGTTGCCTTTGATTGGTAAAATAATATATGCTTGTCGTCGAAATTCGGGGGGGGTTTAAACCCCAAAACCCCCCTCGTGTGTGCGCCAATGACTACAATCAATTTTATGTCTTCATATTAAAATTCGGAGGTATGATTTTTTTAATGTTGGCGGAAAATATTCAAAATCGTCGCCAAAAAACCGCGAGCAATCGGAGAATGCAGTATTTTGAGGCGCGATCGTTCGAGTAGGTAAGGGAGCAATGACCTTGTGTTAACATCTGCGCTGTTC
The DNA here is from genome assembly GCA_917880885.1 of Limnephilus marmoratus. Taxonomy (NCBI): domain Eukaryota; kingdom Metazoa; phylum Arthropoda; class Insecta; order Trichoptera; family Limnephilidae; genus Limnephilus; species Limnephilus marmoratus. The sequence goes on from OU862928.1 coordinate 43,198,711, forward strand.
TGATGCAGGCGTAGGTAGGTATAGACTGGGAGGCGAGATAGGTAAACTCTACGTCATCGAGTACAAGGATGAAACTACTTTGTAGTTTTTTTATTTTATTTATTTTTATTTATTTATTTGTTTATTTAGCACAGTAATATACATTTACATACATAATTTATCAAATTTTGACTGCCCAACTAGGAGTATTATCCCGTTTTAGGACAGTCAAATAATTATGGGTATGAACATGTGGATTAAAACAGGAAATAAAAAAGAGAGAAAGAATATAAAATAAAATAATAAAAAATAAAGTTTAAAACATAGTACCTAACTGTTATTTGTTTAGCATAGCAAAAGAAAAAAGAAGAGAAAAGGAAGAATAAAATAAAAATGAAATAACCAATTAAAACATAAAATAGTCGTGGATTGTTTAGCATAGTTGTTGATATGGTAATAATAATAAATAAAAATTTATTTACAAGCCAATGATTAAAATATAAGGTGGTAACTGGGGTTTGCATTTCATATTATAGTCCTACGAACACATTTTGCATAGTGAGAACTAGAGAGAGAACAGAAACAATAAAGTAAAATAAAATAAACAATTAATGCTTGATTATTACTGCAGTTTGCTAAGCATAGTTATTAAAATAATAATAAAATAATAGGTATATATATACTTATAACTGGTGTTTACATTGCATATTATAAGCCTACATACATATTTTGTATAAATATGAATAAAAAAGAGAAGAGATAGAATAAAATAAAATATGCAATTAACATAAGATTGACAGCTGTTTTCTAATTTAAAACTAATAGGTAGGTTCACACAGATAGGTAGATACACATAATAATATAGATTAGAAGATAAGGGTATCTTTTACTTAGTTCATTTTTTGTTGGAATTTTTGTTGTTGTTTTTGGTTTGTGTTCGATTTTATTTTTTATGTAGTAAAATTTCACACTCCTTTCTCCCTAATTGTTGAAACCAAGTAGTGGTCAATTTACGAAGAACACCTGTGCTTTCCTTTTTCCAAGCATCAGGCATGAAGTTGTATAGTTTTGGACCCAAGAAAGTGAAGTGTCTTTGAGCGAGAGATGTTTTGGTTGTGAGTGTTACAATTGGATTTCTCCGTGAATGTCGGGTGTTGTGAGAGTGGTTAATAGATGGGTAGAGGTGGCGTTGTTTATGGGTGTTTAAAATTAATTTTCTCATGTACAGTTGTCTAACATCCAGAACTTCTAAGTCTTCAAATAGTGCATCACTGTGATATCTAAATGGTTTTTTGAGGATTACCCTTAGTAGTGATTTTTGAGCTTTTGCTAGTTTGTCCAAAACAGTTTTTACACATCCACCCCAACCTAAGGATGCATAGTCTAGAAGTGACCCGCACATAGCATCATAAATGAGTTTCAATTCTTTTTTACGTAAAATATTTCTGATTGTCATAAACATGTACGTGAGCTTTCTAACCTTTGTGGTGACTAGATCCACGTGACCGTCCCATCTAAGGTATTTGTCTAATACAACACCAAGGTATTTTATATTGTCCACGCTTTCTAATTTATAGCAAGTACAGGTAGTTGAGTCAGTGCATTTATGTACAAAAATATTATATACTTCCTTGGGTTGGCCGGCTTCTGTCGCACTAAATCGTATGAATTTTGTTTTTTCCGAATTGAGTGTTAACAGATTACTGTCTAACCAAAGTTTTAGCTGTTTTATTCCATCTTCTGCTTTGCAGTGTACATCGTGCCATGTTCTTCCTTCAAATATTAAGACAGTATCATCTGCAAATGTTATAATGTGATTGGAAAAATTGCTGTTACACAGATCATTTATATAAATACTGAACAAAATAGGTCCTAAGGTACTTCCTTGGGGTACACCAAATTCTACAAGGGCCGGATCACTAATAGTATCATTAATTTTAACTTTTTGGTATCTGTTAGCTAAGTAACTACCCATCCATTTGTGTAGCTGTCCCTGAATACCTATAGCCTTTAGTTTTTTTAGAAGTATTTTATGCGAGATGGTATCAAAAGCTTTGGCAAGATCTAAAAAGAGAGCAATAGATTTATTTCCCCGGTCAATATTATTGGAAATAATATCCGCCAGTTTAGCAATTGCATTTTCTGTTCCTAGACCTGGTCGAAAGCCGAACTGGTTGTTAGATAAAATTTTATGAGTTTCTAGGTAGAGGGTGAGACGATTTTTTACGATTTTCTCAATAATTTTTGAGAATGAGTTGAGCAGAGATATTGGCCGATAATTATGTATATCCGATTTGATTCCATTTTTGTGAATCAATATAACAACTGATTGTTTTAGGTGGTTTGGGAATGTGCCTGTCTTGAAACTAAGATTACAAATGTATGCAATAGGATTCGCTATGAGTGGTTTCAATACTTTCAGCAAATTTGAGGAAATTTCGTCAGGCCCACAGGCATTAGATGACTTAAGCTCATCTATCATTTTCATGACTTCTTTAGTCGTTGTTTGAATCTCGTCTGTTTTAAGATCAAGAATAGTTGTAGGTGTGTTGGCTAGTTCAGATTCAGTTTTATTACATTTTTCAAGGATTTTATTTGCGAGAGAGGCTCCTACTGAAGTGAAATAATGATTAGCAAAATTAGCCATCAATTTGGGATTAGTAGTACTTGTATTTTTAATATCCAATGATTGTATGAAAGACGATTTGCTGTTTTTTGTTTTTGTAATTTTACGAAATATTTCCCAGAAATCTACCGGATCTGCCGGATCTGCCCTGATGATGGACACTGCAACGATGTCCGAAACGTTGGCTAAAGAAGGAGGTAGCGCAACACGGCATAACACCCCAAAAACAAATAACGAAAATTTCCCAGAAATGTTTTGGAGTTATGGTGTTTTCGTATATATATTTTTTGTAGAAATTTTCTTTAGTGGAATTAAGTAGTTTTTTACATCAGTTTCTGTATTTCTTATATTGTTCTTGAACTAGAAAATTATCTGGTTGTCTTTTAGCATTTTTGTGAAGTTGATTACGTCTGTGGATGGATTTGACTAGACCAGGGGTGATCCATGGCATGAGTTTAAATTTTTTGTTCGGTATAACTTTGTTAACAGTGTGATTAGATATATAGTATTGTAATTTTGTGATAAATTGCTGCATTGCTTGGTCAGTGTCAGTCTGATCTATTACGTTTTGCCATTTTTCTGTAGACAACTCATCAATCAGTGCGTTGTAGTTTATTTTAGAAATATATTTATTTTTAGAAGGAGAAGAAGGCTTATTTCTTAGGCCGAGCGCTGTGGTATAATGATCTGAAATTGTTGTGTGTATAACAAACGAGTCCGTAAAATCAATGTTTTTAACATTGATATGATCCAAGCAGGATTTACTTGTACCTTGTACTCGAGTGGGGGTATCAATTATCGGAGTAAAAGCGTTTTCCGTGAGAAAACATAAATAATCATCGGATTGGCGATGATTGTCTAGAATAGTATTAATATTTAAATCTCCAATGATTATTTGATGTTCTGGGTTATCTGTGTTGTTAATGATAGAGTGGAGTGAATTTAGAAAGGAATCGATGTTGTGAAATGATGGCGATCTATAGATTGCAAAAATGCATAGGTTTTTGTTAAGCACAATTTTAGTGATAATAGACATTTAGAAAACCTTCAAAAAGCTGGTCTGCCGGTGCACCTCTTGGCAGGAGCCGCGCAGTCATGGAAATAGTCAGCGATTTTTTTCGAAAAAATTACGTCATCGAGTACACGAACGGGAATGGTCTCATATGATAAAGGTCGATTAGAAAATGAGAAAAAAGCAGGTCTGCCAACCGGCAGCCTGGCACGTTCGCAGGCAGCCGGCGTCAAAGTGGGGTAAAAAATAGTAAATTTTACGTCATCGAGTACACGAATGAAACCAACGAATAACTATAGTCCAGATCATTCCATTTAAGAATTTCTTGGTCTGCTGACCAGCAGCCTGGCAGCTTTTTGTGTACGATGTTTAAAAGTTTTTTTTTCTTCTTAATTTTTCGATAATCTTTATTATTATTTTTATTTCACTATATTTAAAAAAAACTTTGAATGCCATATTTTAAAAAAATAAGCGAAAAATATATAAAAAAAATAATTTGAGAGTTCCAAGTGTACCCATCCGTCAAGCGAGCCTTTCGACGCCAAACCACTTACAAAACCTGCCGCAGTGCCACTCACCGCTGTCGCGTGTTAATATTTTTGTACAAATTTATAATAATAATAGTTTTTTTAAGATTGCCTAATAGTCCATATTAGTTGGAAGTGTGAACAACCAACCCACCATCGCCGTAAGAGCTGCGTTCGTCCGAAAAACGACGGAAATTTCCGAACCCCGTCCGTTTCATATCGGTTTCGCTTGCCCTGCTGCATCGATTACATCGAATACAAGATCGAAACTTATGAGAACCTGTAGTCTAGATCATTCTATTTATGACTTCCTTGGTTTGCCGACCAGCAGCCTGGCAGTTTTTTGTGAACGATCTTTTAAAGTTTTAATATTTTTTTTAAATTTCAATATCTTTATTATTATTTTTATTTGAAGATGGTTTTAAGAACTTAGAATGTAATATTTGAAATTAAGTTGTAAGCATAAAAAAAATTTTTTTGAGTGTGCCGAGTGTACCCATCGGACGGGAGAGTCTTTCGACGCGAAACAACTTATTTATTTATTTATTTATTTGTTTGTTTACGCCTTGATGGCTTTTACATATAAAATAAATTGTACAGGAGCATTATAACAAGTATTTATTTATTTGTTTGTTTACGCCTTGATGGCTTTTACATATAAAATAAATTGTACAGGAGCATTATAACAAGTATGCAGTATCATAAGTATATGGTACATAAAATGATAAACAGAGCTAGAAAGATATAAGTAGGCTTAACATAAGTAGGTGTTAATATTCAAGTAATTGTTTACAAAGGAGTTCAACTAGCGGATTCGTATTTGGGCTCACGCTACATTGTATTCAATAATTATTGTCACAATATCACACAAAATGTGATTCCAAATATACTTGAAGCATACCGGTATTGCAGTGGTGTAAAACATTTTTAACAGTTAATATAAAAGTAGGTAATTTTCTTGTAATTAATTATTTTTATTTTTTTTTTTTTAATTATAATTTTTTTGCTATCATAAATGTACGTATGTTTGTTATTATTATGAAAAAGAGAAAAAAGAAAAGAAAAGGTACACAGTAATTACATATGTAAATAAGTAAGTAGGTACTATGAATGTAGTTATCATGAATGTAGTTACAGAGCAGTGGGTATTAAGTTTGTTACTGTTAACAATGTGAAACATTTAAGGATTTTTACATTAGTTTGTTTTTATCAGGAAAAAAATAAAATAAAAGGTACACAGCAATTACATATATGTATAAAGAGGTAAGTAGATACTACGAAAGTAGTTACAGAGCAATGGGTATTAAATTTGTTACTTTTAACAATCTGGTACATTTAAGGATTTTTGCATCTGCATACATATACGCTTTTTGAAGGAAGCGATGTTTTTATAAAAAAATATATCGACAGAGCAAGTTTCATTCCCCACACGATGCAATCTCTGAAGACAAGAGTTGAACATAAAATTAGTGCGAGAAGCAACTACGTTAAATGGAGCATGGAGTCTGGTGTTGTAATTGTTAGGTACTTGATAATTTATCATGTTCACAAGTTCAGGGCTATCCAAATATCCGTTGATAATTTTAAATAATAATAAAACATCACAGATTTTTCTTCGCTGTGACAATTCGGGTAATTTAAGCAATTGCATTAAATAATTATAATTTAAATTTTCTATTGGAATTTTTAATTTGTAATTTATATGCCTTAAAAATTTATGTTGTACTCTTTCAATTTTGTGTGAATGCACATTGTATAATGGCGACCAGAGAGAGGAATTATACTCAAGAATACTTCTGACTAGCGTTATGTATAGAGTTTTGAGTGTATTAGTATGCATTAGATCTTTGGACGATCTTAACACAAAACCGAGACATTTAAGTGCTTTATTCGTGATTGCATCAATGTGGGGGACAAATGTCATCTTGTTATCAAAAACGACACCCAGATCCTTTATTATTGTTACTGTAGAAAGATTCACATTGTTAATGTGATATTGAAAGAGTATTGGATTTTTATTTCGAGAAAAACTTATAGATTGACATTTGTTAATGTTTAAAAATAAATCATTTATGTTACACCAATTATATAATCGATCCAAGTTGTTTTGCAATACAAGACAGTCCATTAAATTTCTTATAATAGTGTATATTTTCAAGTCATCAGCAAACAATAGGAAATGGATACCTTCAAATATTGAAACAATGTCATTGATAAATAGCAAAAAAAGAATAGGACCTAGATGAGAACCTTGGGGCACCCCACTTGAAGCTTCAATTTCGTTTGATATATGGTTAGATAGTTTGACGTATAGTTTTCTAGATGTTAAATAGGTCTCAAACCATTTTAGTAGATTTCCTTTTATCCCATATACTTTAAGTTTGTTTAATAAGATTTTTTGGGAAACTTTGTCGAATGCTTTGCTGAAATCTGTGTAAACTGCATCCGTTTGCAATTTTGAATTTAGATTGTCTGTAATATATTTTTCGTATATAATTAAGTTTGTAAGTGTAGATCTTCCGGATATAAATCCATGTTGGTGGGGGGAAATGATTTTACGAGCCTGTAATATAAATTTTGATAGAACTACGGATTCAAACAATTTAGGTATCGCTGATTGTATACAAATAGGCCTGTAGTTAGAAGCATCCGTTTTATCACCCTTTTTATAGATGGGACTAAGGAAACTGATCTTCCATTTTTGAGGGAAAAGGCCTGATGCTAATGATATATTGAATATATTGGTTAAATGACCTTTTAAGCTAGATACACAGTTTTTTAAATAAATTGCTGGTATGGTGTCTGGGCCAGCGGATTTTTGACTATCTAATAGTGTAATTTTACGCTGAACATCGATTTCATCAATAACAAGGTCATTAAAATCAATAGAAATATTTGAGTTGAATTGAGGTATTTGGTTATTAGATGAGTTTACATCATATACTTCGCCAAAGCATTCGGCAAATAAGTCAGTAATTCCTTGAGGTGTATCAGCAATTTTACCATTGTAGTATATGATAGACGGAATATCAGATTCATTACTATTCAGATTGTTTGCAAATTTGAATAAATTTTGAGGTTTATTTTGTAACGATTTCTCAATATTTTCCAGGTATTTTTTGTAACAAGAGATCGATATGTTTTTCACCCTTTTGCGTAAATTAGAAAAAAGTAGATAGTCATTTGGAGCTCGAGATATTTTGAATTTTTTATGTGCAAGTTTTTTTGACTGGATGGTAAAAGTATGCAGTATCATAAGTAAATAGTACATAAAATGATAAACAGAGCTAGAAAGATATAAGTAGGCCTAACATAAGTAGGTATCAGTATTCGAGTAATTGTTTACAAAAGGAGTTCAACCAGCGGATTCGTATTTGGCATAAATATACAAACCACCCACGTATTTGGGCTCATGCTACATTAGATACAATAATTATTGTCACAATATCATCCAAAATGTGATTCCAAATATACTCGAAGCATACCGGTATTGCAGTGGTGTAAAACATTTTTAACGATTAATATAAAAGTATGTAATTTTCTTGTAATTAATTTTTTTTTGTTGTTTATTAATTTCTTTAATTATTTTTTTTTGCTATCATAAATGTACGTATAGGTATTTGTTATTATTATAAAAAATAAAAAAACAAATAAAATGTACACAGTAATTACATATATAAATAAGTAAGTAGGTACAATGAATGTAGTTATCATGAATATAGTTACAGAGCAGTGAGTTTTAAGTTTGTTACTGTTAACTATGAAACTATGTGATACATTTAAGGATTTCTACGTTAGTTTGTTATTATCAGGAAAAAATAAAAATAAAAGGTTCACAGCAATTACATATATGTATAAAGAAGTAAGTAGGTACAATGAAAGTAGTTACAGAGCAATGGGTATTAAATTTGTTACTGTTAACAATCTGTATCATTTAAGGATTTTTGCATCTGCATACATATATGCTTTTTGAAGGAAGCGATGTTTTTATAAAAAAATATATCGACAGAGCAAGTTTCATTACCCACACGATGCAATCTCTGAAGACAAGAGTTAAACATAAAATTAGTGCGAGAAGCAACTACGTTAAATGGAGCATGGAGTCTGGTGTTGTAATTGTTAGGTACTTGATAATTTATCATGTTCACAAGTTCAGGGCTATCCAAATATCCGTTGATAATTTTAAATAACAATAAAACATCACAGATTTTTCTTCGCTGTGACAATTCGGGTAATTTAAGCAATTGCATTAAATAATTATAATTTAAATTTTGTATTGGAATTTTTAATTTGTAATTTATATGCCTTAAAAATTTATGTTGTACTCTTTCAATTTTGTGTGAATGTACATTGTATAATGGCGACCAGAGAGAGGAATTATACTCAAGAATGCTTCTGACTAGTGTTATGTATAGAGTTTTGAGTGTATTAGTATGCTTAACTTACTGGAAACTGGCCGCGGAGCCCTTCGCCGTCAACGCGTGCCCATATTATTAAACAAATTTATAATAATATAAGTCTTTTTAAAATAAACTAATAGTCCACAGTAGTTGAAAGTTTGAACAATCACAGCACCGTTGCCATGAGAGCTGCGTTCGTCCGAAAAACGACGGAAATTTCCGAACCCCGTCCGTTTCATATCGGTTTCGCTTGCCCTGCTACATCGATTACTTCGAATTCAAGATCGAAACTAACGAAAAACTATAGTCTAGACCAGTGATTCCCAAAGTGGTCCAGGTGGACCCCTAGGGGTCCATGGGAGACTCAACGGGGGTCTACGTTGGCGCGATGAAGAAATGGGGGTCCACAAGTTGTATGTGGGGGTCCACGAAAATTTATCTGGTTTCGATAGTAAAGAACAAAAATGTTGGCTTGACTTTAACTATCAATATAGGCAGATAATAAAATACTACTCAAAAAAATTAAGGGAGCAAAAAAATACAATTTTTTCGGTGATTTTTGACAGGCTGTACGGTGAAAAATGGTCGTATTGAGACTTTAAAAAAACAAGTTGAGCTTTAAGATTATAATTTTCATATTTTGTGGCAATTTTTTTAGGCGCTACGGTTCTCATGCAATCCTAATTTTTTGCTATTTTTTTGGTACACGGGCTTGAAACATTTTTTTAGTTAGGCCGGCTTATGAATGAGATGGCCTTATTATGATAGGCTGATGAAGCAGACAGCAATAATTTCCTTTTTTTAAAACCTGATTACTGACTGTTACTTGTAAAAACTTGCATATTCGATATTTAATTCTATTAAGGTGGGAAACGCAGGACTAGGTTTTTTTTAATGATTTTCATGAATTTTTGCGGCATGAAAGAAATGTGTATAATTTATTGAAATTTTGAGGTCATTTTATACATCTATTTAAGTAAATATTGTGAATTTTTCGAAGCATTTCCTCGGAAAATATGAAAATTGTCAGCTGCTATACATCGAACGTCATCATCAGACGGAGCTTTTGTGTGCATTTTGGGGGCCACAGTTTTCATCTTAAATTAATAGTGTTTTGAATTTAATTTAAGAACATGTGCCTCTTCTATGGAAACCTTGATTTTTGCTATTTTTTTTAAACATTTTTTGCAATAAAAAATTTTTGATTTTTGCACTTTTAACAGTGATATTACTACGAATTTCGGTTCACATAGAGCGTAATTATATAAATAAGGTAACTGCACATTTTTGAAATGTTTGATTGAAAACTTTCTGAGCTAGAGTACACACAAATTCCAAAAATTCGTTTCGTGAAAAATCAGTTTCAAGTTTAACACGCGGTTCGGCACAAACTCCCTCGTAATACCGGAACGAATTGAATTTTTTATTTAAAACTTTTGGAACATATTCTTAAATAGTTATACTAAGAATTTATGAAATAAATAAAAAATTAAGTCATCTACATGTATTTCTCCCTAAGTCTGTAATATATTGTTTTAATAAACAGAACACAAGAAAATACACTATTTTTCTTTTTATTTATATCACTCCGAATTTAGGGTTGCAACTCAACCGCGACGCAAATTTCCATCGTTAGATATAATCTTCACATTTTTGACCAGTTTTGGGAATATGGTAGAAATGTAGCAGGAGGGGGTCCACCGAAATCAGTAAAATTTTGAAAGGGGTCTACGAGAAAAATAAGTTTGGGAACCTCTGGTCTAGACAATTGCATGCATGACTTCCTTGGTTTGCTGACCAGCAGCCCGGCAGTTTTTTACGTACGATTTTTAAAATTATTTAATTCTTTTAAAATTATTTTTAATAATATTTTTATTTCAATATGGTTTTAAAAAATTGGAATGCCAGATTAAAAAAAAATAAAGAGTCAATTTAAAAAAAATTAATTTACGTGTTCCATGACTGCGCGGCTCCTACCAAGAGGCGAACCGGCAGACCAGCTTTTTTAAGGTTTTCCAAATGTCCATTATCACTACAAAGTAGATTCATCCATGTACTCGATGACGTAGGGTTTACCTATCTCGCCTCCCTGTCTAGTAACCTTGAAAGCTGCGTCAGTCGTATCCTTTTTCTCATTAACTACGCATAACAGAAATACTGGTTTCAGATGGGTGACAGCAAGTTTAAACGAAGCAAATTTAAAAAATGTTTAGAACTGATAATAAAAGTTTGCTTCAGAAATCCCGGCTCGAACCGGTTAAATGAAGTAAGCTTACATATAACTGCTTTTACTAGTTTCCTTGTGTGGTAAGGATATAAACAAGATATTTTATTTTGCTGGTGTATTTATATCTGTATTGAGAATCGAATTGAAATTACGAGTAAACCACACATTTACTTAAATGAGAAAAGAAGGATCTAAGCACTTTCCTATTGTGTACAATTTCGCTATAATCGGTGCTAAATTCCAAGGATATAAATTAATTATTATATCCAAATTTACAAAAGATGGAGCCAATTCTTGTTGACATAGATAATTTTTTTTAATAATTTTCTTCTTTTGTTTTTGTATTATTATTGTTATTAAAACCTATTAAAGTCCAGACTGCTGTCCAGAAACACGAAGATATTAGTGTACAAAACACTTATCAGACCAGTACTTACGTACGCAGCTGAGACTTGGGTACTAACTAAGAGGAATGAGCGAGCACTAGACGTTTTTGAAAGAAAAATTTTGAGGCGCATCTTCGGACCGGTTCTAGAAAATGGATTTTGGCGCAGACGTTATAATAATGAGCTTTATACTTTGTTAAAGGAGCTAAACGTTGCAAAATTTATAAAATTGGGAAGACTTCGGTGGCTGGGTCATGTGGAGAGAATGACCGAGCATCAAGCACCAAAGTCCCTGCTGAACTCAAGACCAATAGGGCGAAGGAGCCTGGGAAGACCAAGACTAAGATGGAGCGACAACGTCCTCAAAGACATATCTATCTTGGAGCTTCAAAACTGGAAAGAGCTGGCTCAAAACCGAGATGAGTGGAGGAAGACTCTTGAGGAGGCCAAGACCCACCAGGGGTTGTAGAGCCAATAGTGATGATTATTGTTATTACCGCTGGACTACGACGGCTGGCGTAGTCTAGCGGTAAGGCTCTTGACTAGCACTCCAAAGGCCGCGGGATCGAATCCCGGCGTGGCAAATAAGTTTTATTTGATTAATTTGTGTTATTTCACAATTTATTCATTTAAAATAATATATAGTAGGTATATTTGCGGCACGTTCCAGAGTGGAAGATACTCTCAGTATCGCCCTGGTGTAAGACCACCATTCAGAATTGAAACGTTGTTTGAAATGGCTTTAGCCGTGTTTGGTGGAGGCGTCTACTAATATCTACAGGAATTCCAAAAACTGATAAAATCGAACTAATATCTATGGGAACCAAAGTGTTGACGAATATCTACAAACTGTTGACTAACATCTATGAGAATCAAAGTGTTGACGAATATCTACAGCACTGGCAGAGGTTGGATTTGCAATTATATATAGCATATTGGAATAACGTAATATTGCGTATGCAGTTTAAAAAACTTAATTTATGTAAGTATGTACGTAAAAATCCCTAATATCGGACTATTGGACACATTTAGCTGATTAGTCCAACCTACGCTCTGTAGATATTAGTTCAACCTACGCTCTGTAGATATTAGTCAACACTTTGAAGTTCGTAGATATTAGTTCAACATATGAGCTGTAGATATTCGTCCGATATACAGGTTGTAGATATTAGTATCTGGAGTCGTGTTTGGTGACTAGATATGAATAGCCAGGTACTTCCCCACCTTCCTCTTCCCTATCTCCTTCCCCTCCCCACTACCTTCAGCCTCACAACATACCCCAATTGGGGATGCCATAGTCCCACTGGCTCCAGACGGGGAGCAGTTGGGACTCTTGTGCGGTATTCATGTAAAAAAATACATTATTTTAATTTACTATGTATTATCCTCCAATATTTTTATTTTTTACTTCGATATAGTATTAATTATATTTATAATATAGAACTCGTGTGATTGCACACTGCACCATCCTCCCCGAGATCTGGAATAAGTAAAAAAAATAAATAAAAAAAATAAAATTCTCAACAAACTGCTGTTTGCATTCATTTGTTATCTTCAGTTTAATTTTTCGTATTTTTCATGCTCATTCGTTTTTTTTTATTTATTTAATGATGCATTGTCTTTTTGTTACTTTTTCTTAATATTTGTCTAATTAATTTTTTGTTACCTATTCGAAATATGGAAATTATTGCATTTTTTTTTTACATTAACTCCACACAGGAGGTCCTGAGGAAAATAATTTCCCTCAGGACCTATGTCATCTGGGATACTGTGTGGAGGGTCTTTTTGAGGAGAGGAAGGAATGAACATTGGTCTTGAAGAGACCCATGTTGTAGGAAGGAGGAAACACAGAGGCCGGCAAATCATTCCACAGCCGAGCTGTTGAACATAAGAACGAGTCGAAGAAACGACCCGTTCTCATGTGACAAATGTCAACTGTGTGCAAATGTTGAACAGGGATAGCATTCCCCCCCGACGCCTGTGCTCTAAAGATTGCAATCCGTCTGTTAAGAGGAAATACTAGCGGCGTTTATCCATACAAACGTATTCCCCGTTTATCTCTCTGGATTTTGACCCTAGAGCAAAATTTTTTTTTACATAATATAGATATCGACCACTAGCGTGTCGGTACGTTTTGCTTTTTTTGATAATTTACTTCTTATAGAAGTTAGGACCTTCCAAAAATGAATAAAATTGCCTAATTTAAACGCCGTCAAAAAACGTTCAGTATACAAACTAAACAATATATTTTGAAAAAAAGCAAAACGTACCGACATAGAATATTTTCTTTTAATACAGTTAGTGAAAAAAAAATTTGAAATCGGTCCAGTTTTGGAGAAGAAAAATGGGGAATAAAAAACATCGATTTCGAAGATTTTATTTAGGTATTTTCGACCCGATGTGCAGGTGTCCCTTTCGCTCAGTTCTCCTGGGGGGGCCGGGGAACGAGGGTTTTGACAAATACATATAAAGCGAAGTAGTGATGTAACGAATTTTATCGGTAGACTAGTGTTGTCCTTGCCCGAGTAATCGATATTTTTTATTCGTTTTTTTTTTCTGTTTAGTGACTCATCGCGGTATACCAATACTGACCGAGCTTTCATACTAAAATTGTGCAAAATTAAAATTGTTTATGTCAAGTACTATAATAAATTTTCAATTTGGGAGGCGTTATAGGTACCATCGCCCCGGGAACCATTTATTGGATAACCAACACCCCCGCCACTTGGTCACCCCAAGTGGTCCGCTAAGTTTGGTGACTGAGCATGGGTTCCCGGGTTCACGGGTGAGGTCTGCATGGGTTTTGGTGGCGGATGATTTTGTCCACTTACTGCGTGGCGGGCCGGATTGGGAGAAACTGGAAGAGGGAGATCTTTTGATCTCTACAGCCGGACTCTCTCCACCATCATTTCATACTTTTACCTTCCCAGAAATTCCTCTCCTTCCTTTCATTAAAAATAACCTCCACACAGCTTCTCCAATGACTTTGCTATACTATAAGGGTATTTAACTTAAAAATAAATTTTATATTTCATTTTATATAATTGCATTTTGTGATATTTTTAAGTAATTAATCACCTCTCCCTTTAATATTTTGTCTATAATTCTCATATGCTATACTTGTTTGTCTTTTAATATTAATCTTATCCTGACGAAGAACACTCTGTTTTCGAAACATATTGATAATATTGATTACATAAAGCTGTTTTTACAATGTTATTTGTTCTCATTTAATTAAAAATTACGCCACAAAAATTGGACCCATTTGCAGCATTTCAAGCTGGGTCGCCATAACCAATTCGTTTGTGCAATTTCAATCAATGCATTTATGTGTTTCTCGAGAACCCTTCTATGGGCTTACACATCATTAGTACTTTTACTCCAGTTTTTTAAACATTTGTGGTCAGAAACATCCAAGTAGCGTAGTTTTGTAGCTCTAGCAGATATGAAGCTGTATGACTTTTGCACTCCCAGAAATATTTTTTTTTAGTATAATTATCATTATGCATATATCCAATTGTATATCCGCATGTACATTATTTGGCTTAATATAGTAACTATGTTATTTTCCACATCATGTATATAATAAAATAGATGCAAGAATTTTTTTTTTTGATAAATTAATAACGTAAAAAAAATAAATATATATATTTATTCTCAAAACTCTTGAGAACATATTATCGTCGTTGCATTCACAAAATATCCCATGTGAGGTTTTCGACCAAATTTTTTTTTGTTTACACCATTTGATTTACCACAGTTTCCTAAATAATCTGACATAAATATATCCCATTTTTCAAACTTATCTTTTTAATCATTTTAGAGGCAACTCTGACCATTACTTGTAATTAATGGTAATTATTTAAAAAAATATACTACATATACTACAGAAATATAAAAAAATATAATATTATAAAATTAAATCCCTATATACTACAGAAATATAAAATTAAAACGAGAAAAAAAAGTCTTTTTGTGTGCAAGAATTCGTATTATTTTTTTAACTCAAATTTGAGGCACATAAATTAAAATTACCCAAAGAAATGTTTTTTAATAATATACAATAATCTCAACAGTCTAAAAAGAGTATACTATGCACTAATCCAGTCATTAATTCAATATGGAATTATTGGATGGGGGGGGGGGGTCAAACAACAATATTCTAACCCCGATCAAAGTAATCCAGAAACTAATCATTAAAGTAATCTAAAGAAACCCTCCACTTATCCAACAGAAACGCTTTTCGCAGATTTCACGGTGCCTCGAGTAGAGAATATCTTCAAGAAAAATGCAATTACCCAAATTTACAAAGATAATATCATCAAAAAATTTGAAACTCACCAATCAAAAAGATATGAAGATAACATCAAAATACCAAAATTTAATACCAAACTAATGCAAAACAATTACATCTATTTAGGAATAAAGTTTTTCAACAACCTTCCCATTGAAATAAAAAAAACAAAGACATCAATAAACTGAAACTCAAACTGAAGCTACACTTCATCAGGAATAATTAACTAAAT
The DNA here is from genome assembly GCA_917880885.1 of Limnephilus marmoratus. Taxonomy (NCBI): domain Eukaryota; kingdom Metazoa; phylum Arthropoda; class Insecta; order Trichoptera; family Limnephilidae; genus Limnephilus; species Limnephilus marmoratus. The sequence continues at coordinate 43,214,394 of OU862928.1, forward strand.
AATTACTTGTTTTTCTCATTCTTTCTATTTATTAGTACGCAAGGTAGGAAGAAAGGTGACGCATGGTGGGATGACGAGATCAAAGCACTAGTCTCAGAGAAAAAGAAAGCATGGTTACGTCTGATAGCGGCTGGCACTGATTCTAGCGAAGAGAGAGATAGAGCGAAAGAAGTTTACAAGGGATGTAAGAAAAGAGTAAGTGTTGGAGTGAAAGAACGAAAGAAACGCCTGGAAGAGGAAGAGGGAATAAAAATGACAAAACACTTCCAAGAAAACATTAAACTCTTTTGGAAGGAGGTCAAAAGGTCCCGGAGTGGTTCAGAGAACGGAAGCCTGAAAGTCATAAAATCGAAAGATGGAAAAATGTTGACGAATGAGGAAGAAATAAAAGAGAGATGGATGAAATATTTTGAGGAGGTTTTCGAAAGCAATCCGGGTGATAGTGAGGCCAGCAGTGAATCGGGTATGAACGATGACGGAGTGAATTCAATCAAAATCAGCTTGGATGAAATAAAAAAATCGATAAAATGCATGAAGAATGGTAAGGCTGTTGGTTTCGACAATATTGCTGCCGAATACTTTAAAGGAGATAGCCATGTTATTCTCACATGGTTGTGCAAACTTTTTAACCAGTGTTTAGAGGAGGGTTACACGCCATTAGATTGGAGAAGGGCTGTAATCATGCCGTTATACAAAGGTAAAGGGTCACGTATGGAATGTGGGAATCATAGGGCTATTAGCCTGCTAAGTTCAGTCGGCAAGCTGTACGGAAGAATATTGATTGAAAGGGTAAGAATGGAAACAAAGGATAAAATATGGGATGTGCAAGGTGCCTTTATGAGTGGAAAGGGATGCATGGACCAGATTTTCTCCTTGCGTATGCTTACTGAGAAGTTTCTGGCGAAAAACCAGAAACTTTTCTGCGCCTTTGTAGATCTACAAAAAGCATACGACCGAGTCGACAGGAAAAAGCTATGGAAGGTTTTGTCCAAGTATGGAGTGAATACAAATCTCATACAGGCAATTGCGTCTCTGTACGAGGGAAGCGTTGCGTGTGTTAGGGTGAACGGTGGTTTTACGGGGTGGTTTGACATCACAAAAGGTGTCAAGCAAGGCTGCGTAATGTCACCATGGTTATTCAATCTATACATGGATAATTGTATGCAAGAATTGAAAGAGGTGGGATTGGGCGCGAAATTGAGTAATCTGAAAGTATGTTGCCTGTTGTATGCTGATGATGCGGTGCTGATTTCTAACACTATGGAAGATCTACAGTCTCTCGTATCTAGGATGAACGAAGTATGTATGAAGAATGAGTTAATGATGAATGTAAGTAAGTCTAAAGTCATGGTGTTTGAAAGAGAGAGTACGAAAACAGTATGCAACATAGTTGTGAATGATGAATACTTGGAGCAGGTGGATGAGTTTGTGTATCTGGGTAGTATGTTTACGAGAGATGGGAAGGCTGAAAGAGATATTGAAAGAAGGGTGAATGCCGGTAACTCCATTAATGGTGGACTGAATGCCGTTGGCGCTAATAAAAATCTGTCAAAAAAAGCGAAGCTAGCAGTCCACAATGGAGTCCTGGTACCTACCCTGATGTATGGCAGTGAGGCATGGAACTGGCAGAGGAAGGATGAAAGTAAACTGAATGCTGTTGAAATGAGATCCCTGAGACGTATGTGTGGTAAAACAATGTATGATCGTGTGAGAAATGTGGATATCCGCAAAGAATGTAAGGCTGATGTAAGCATAATGAGTAAGATTAAGAAAGGGACCCTCAGATGGTTTGGGCATGTAGAGCGAATGAACGAAGGAAGTAGTGTAAGAAGAATATACGACGCGAATGTGAATGGTAGAAGAAGTCGGGGACGCCCGAGGAAGACATGGCACGATCAAGTGAATCAGATACTTGAGTCGGGTCATGTCAAAAGCCAGAATAATAGAAGAGAATGTATGAGACGATGTATGAATGTGAGTGAGGCAAAGAGTGTGTACCAAGACCGAGTTGTTTGGCGGTCCGTCCTCTCTGCCTACCCCTGCGGGGAAACGGCGTGATGGTTAGTTAGTTAGTTAGTTTCTATTTATTATTAATCTATATTCATCTCTATTTTATTTAGATTTTTCGAATTTCTCCCAAGTGCACAATATTTTAGTATGTAACCGTATCCTATGTATGTACACCATATGTAATTTATATAACTCCACTGTACAATTATATATCTATATTAAATATTAAAAAATTTAAATATTAAAAAATATGTATAGTTATATATATATTTTCGTCAATATTAACTCAGTGGGTAAAGCAAAAATATTTTTTTAATATTTATATTTAACTCTCAAAAAATTACCAAAAAATTAAGTTGCATCCAAAATCATACGAAATTAATTTTTTAAGACCAATATTTCGTAATTTGAAACAAAAATAAATAAAATAAAACATATTTATCCGCACAATATATTTTCTCTACCTTTTGATAAAAAAATACATTTTCAGTTTATTTGGGTGTTTTGGTCACAAATCCAAATTTAACCCCCCCCCCTTTCCCCCCGGCTATTTGTTAGCTTTGGGAACAACTCATATCGATCTTGTGTCTCCCTTACTATTATGTTGAGAAATAAGTTTTAAACGGTGTTCGAAAGAGAAAAAGAAAATATCAAACTTTATATTCAAATTCAAAAGTTAACCACAAAATAATGTAATTGTAGGTACACCTTTATAAAACCAAAGTTTATGAAACTTATGGAATTTTGTATCTATTAATTATTTTTACATAAAACGATAAAAAAGTGAGGTGACGGAAATGTTAACAATACATTTGTGTAATAAATATGTACGTGTTTTTATTTTTTTCGTTATCAGTAATTTAAAAAAAACGTAAGATAAAACATAAGAAAAAACGTAAGATGAGTCATTTTAAAAAAAAAATATGTGTGCGTTAAAAATTTTTATATTTGAAAAGCAAAGGTTTATTTCGCATTTCAAAATTTAAAAGCGTATTTCATCGCCTTTCAAAAACAGTTTTTAGTTTTCGGATACTATCAGAAATATTCCATTTATTTGGATTTTATTGCAAAGCGGAAATATTTCGACCTTATGAAAAAATATGGCCGAGGCCTGAGGGATATGGGTCATATGAGAAAGGCCAAGTTGCCTTTCCTACGTTTGCTACACAAAATATCAAATGTGCATAAAAAGTGCGCACAAAAATCCTGAATGCAAAATTTAAGAAAAAATTGTCGGTTTTAATAAAAAAAAATGTATATTAAGCCCACTTGTTTTCACCCAAACATGATATCAAAAATAACTCTACAATTAATAAAAATAAATAAAAATATGGGTCCCTAATTAATTATATTAATTAATAATTCAGGTGGCATATCTGGTTCTAATTCTATTTGACCCTTCTTTTTTTCCTCTTCCCATTCGTGTTTTCGTTATACGTTAGTTTTCTTTTCCAATATCTTCCCATATTCTCATTCGAAGGTGTTTTCTTTCTATAAAGTGCTTCGCGTATTTACCAGGACTATGGCCTTGGATGTTCTTTGTATTCATGGAGGCGGATATGGATTCCGCCGCCCCGTGAATTGGATAACCAAGGCCCCTGCTACAGGTCGCCCCATGAATTTCGCTACGTCTCTGCATTTGCCCACCTTCTGCGTGGCGGGCCGGATCGGGAGAGACTGGTTGAAGGAGACCTTTTGACCTCTCCACCCGGACTCTCTCGATCCATTGCCTTGCAACGCAATGGGAGGGTTGGATTCATACTTCTGTCACCCTTGGACACATTGACTCCCAGATTCCTAACCATCCCTCGTACCTTTTTCCTTCCCAGAACTTCCTCTCCTTCCTTTCCCTGTAAGGACCCCCTACACCGCGTCCCCAAAGATGACATAGGCCCTGATGGTTTTTTTTTCCCTAAGGATCCTCTATGTGGAGCTAATGAAAAAAAAAACGTGGAAAGATGTGTGTATCTCCTTCGGTCGCTGGCTATAATGCTTGAAAAGGTTATAATAGCGCCAAACTACATTTAATAAATATAATGTTAAATTTGAATTCGAAGCAAGATTTTAAGTAATCGCTGCCTTTAAACTACGTAAAGATTCAGTTTTGTTCAACCGTTATATTTTATTTGTTGTATTTTGTTAAAAAATGTTGTTTTTTATGTGAAAACCGCACAAGAGCCAGTAAGACTATGGCATCCACAATTAGGGTATGTTGTGAGGCTGAAGGTAATGGGGAGCGGAAGGAAGTGAGGCAGAGGAAGGTGGGGAAGTGCCTGGATATTCACTATATTCAGTACAGTTGGTGTACATTATTGTTTAATATCTTAGTTTTATCCAGAAAACGTGTTATTTTTTCCCTTTTACATTTTTAACAGGATGAACGAAGTATGTATGAAGAATGAGTAAATGATGAATGTAAGTAGGTAAGTCTAAAGTCATGGTATTTGAAAGAGAGAGTTTGAAAATAATGTGCAACATAGTTGTGAATGATGAGTATTTGGAGCAGGTGGATGAGTTTGTGTACTTGGGAAGTATGTTTACGAGAGATGGGAGGGTTGACAGAGATATCGAAAAAAGGGTAAATGCAGGCAACTCTATTAATGGAGGACTAAACGCCGTTGGCGCCAACAAAAAAACTGTCAAAAGAAGCGAAGTTAGCCGTCCATAATTGAGTGCTGGTACCTACTACCTACCCTGATGTATGGCAGTGAGGCATGGAACTGACAGAGGAAGGATGAAAGTAGACTGAAAGTTGAAGAAATGAGATCCCTGAGGCGTATGTGTTGTAAAACCATGTACGATCGCGTGAGAAATGTGGAGATCCGCGAAGAATGCAAGGCTGATGTAAGCGTAATGAGTAAGATTAAGAAAGGGACGCTCAGATGGTTTGGGCATGTAGAGCGAATGAACGAGTAAAGGAGTATAAGGAGAATATATGACGTAAATGTGAATGGTGGAAGAAGTCGGGGACGTCCGAGGAAGACATGGCACGACCAAGTGAATCAGATACTTATATGTAAACGAGGCAAGAAGTTGTTACCATTAAAGTGTGATGACATATTGTTATGAGTTTGTGTTATAAGATTAAAGGGAGATGTACTAATGAGCCTTTGTCGGGCTCGGGTGTAATCTGCTAGTCAACTTTGATTTCCTCACAGGAAACCTAGGACGCCAAACCCAGCCTAATGTCTGGGTATGTCAACCAGCGGAGAACACGGTACTCAATTCTCAGAGTGTGGGCCATTAGTTTTTATAGCATTCCTGAAAAGGCTGCACAAGGAAACTACTTAATAAAACAAAATGTGGAGTATATAATCGGTTCACTGTATTGATTTCGAAAAACATAATAAAATAAATGGTATGGACTCACCCCCGGGACCAATATCGTAATTTTATGCTAATCCTAGCTACCCTAATTAAATTTACTGCCGCCGAACTCCCGATGTCGTGAGAACCCACCCCAGCTCCTGGTGGCAAGGGTGATCCCAGCCTCTGCGGCTCAGCTTGGCCCTGCGACCTCCTCAGCAGTCGCATGGAAGTGATGTTAGACCTGGACCCTCAGGAGAAGGAAGGAGTACCCAGACTCTACTCCAAATTGTAAAGGAAGGCCCGTCAGCAATTCGAGGCGATGTTTCGTTCAACACTGCGGTATCTCGGGTTTGTTCCATAAATATACCCTCGGGGGGAATTCAATAGTTGGCCTGCATATAATCACGGGCGCAGCGAGTTATTAATTAATCCGATGACTCGGATAATGAGGTACAATAGTCTTTTCACTCGGACATTGCCAATTCACTCGTGGTCACTCGGACCCTCGCGAAACTCACATTTTACGTGAATAACTCTTCGGTTAGATGCACAGCGCACAATGATAAGCGTGGCGGGTTATTATTTACACCGATGTCTCGGATAAAGAGGTACATTAATCGTAACACACGTACATCGCCATTAAACTCGTGCTCCCTTTTGGGACCCGCGCGAAAACTCGCATTTTACGCGAATAAATCTTTAATTTTTATATTTAAAATAAACACAACGTGTTTCCGTCCCCCGAATGCAGATGCCCAAGCTTGGATTACAATCACATCGTATTAAAACTTAAGATTAATTGACCGTTGTTTTCACGGCGTACCGCACAAATCGCCGTCAAAACCAGAGTGCGGATCCGGAAACCAAACCCAAAAAACCGCCGCCTACCGACACGTTGAACGAACTCCCCCAGGTTTGCCAACCTAACCAATTAAAATGCATTTAATAAAATAGTACCTAACTTACGATAAATACAATCGCTTCATAACATTACCCCCCTTCCCTCAAAAATGTTTGCCCTCAAACAAAACTACCAAAAATCTAAACATGCCCTGAACTATCTACGTTGGTCCCAAGGAGTACCTGGTAATAAAATAAAAATAAACAACCAGTAAATGTGAAATACAAAATACAATTATTAGAAATGAAAAAGAAAAGAAAAATCCTTAAATAGTACTCTTATGACGAATGAGTGCATCGTAACCCCAATCGCGCCTATCCTGCGTGTAGGCCGGATAGTAGGTTTACGATGCAACCATTCTCGAACTTAAAAACTAGTAAACCAATATAACCTAAGAACAACTTTTTGTAAGATGATACGTGAATGGACAACAAGCACCCTCAGCACTGGAAAAAACAAATTCTGGGTGGTTGTAATATTGACTCTTACCGAGCACTACCATTGACGTATCATCTGGAACAGAACACATAAACTAACTTAAAAGATAAGTCTTAAAATTAAGAAACATACATTTTTATGATTAAATCACTCCTCCAAATACGTCAAGTTAAATTCTATGCATTAGGCATCACTGTTCCAAACACTATCACTGAATTTATATAGCCTTTCTTAGGCCGAAAATATTTGATGGGTTTACCATCTACACTTCACTGAATTTATATCCTTTAGGATAAAACTAACCCTCTTTTGGGAGAGTATTCCTAACTAACCTCCTATTCTGGTCCTTGGGTGAATAATATTTAACCAACAACAATTATACATTGTAAAGGTAATTTTAATAGTGTACAACCACCGCATCGGATGGTGCCAAATAATTTTTTAATAGTATACAACCAACGCATCGGATGGTGCCAAATAATTTTTTAATAGTATACAACCAACGCATCGGATGGTGCCAAAGAAATAAAAAAACAACCAACTGTTTTAGAAGGTGTCATTTGTTAATAAGATGTGCAGCTATAATTTAGTGCAGCCATAAGTATACGTCCAACTCTATAGAAGGCGTAATCGGTAAGTAAAGAACAAATTTTAAGGTTTTCACTGTAAACCGTTGTTCAACCATATAGTACATAATAACAATGTTATAAGTCTCTCAGGACAATAATAACAGAATACATCCAAAATCTTATACAAATATAAATGATTCTACTTCCTATGTTGGCTTAAAATGTGGAAGGATATGTGATACCATATCATCCCACATTATAAGATCTCAAAAAAAAATCTTATAAACAAGGTGGACATTACAAAACATTTTCTGTAACTACTAAAAACAAAATTAAAACGCTTTTCCAAAAGCTGAGGCTTATCTGACGCAGCCTATGTTTATAGAGTAAAACAATATTTTGACAATATTATACGAAATAAATTTACCAATAAAACAGAAGAAGAGTGAGAGAAAGAGAAAAAAAAATACTTTGAATTTTAGCAATTACTTCTGTAACCTGACAAAATAGGGTCAAATAATGTCAATGCACTGAAGGTGAATAACAATAATTCTTCATTTAAAATCACTTAGAAAACAAATAATGACATTATCAAAAGCATGAACATAACCCAAAAAAAAAAGGTATGTCTGAAACACGCAGAGATAGTGTGCGGATATGTCCGCGTATTTCAGGATACAAGACTTACAACTAATAATCCTAAGTTAATCCAAAAAAGGTATGCCTGAAACACGCCGAGATAGTGTGCGGATATGTCCGCGTATTTCAGGATACAAGACTTACAACTAATAATCCTACTTAATCATCTGTTCAGCCGACGTCCAAATTTACGTCTGTTTTAGCGTTAATACTATCGATAAATTTATACTTATACATGCACATACGTATTTTTAAATATATTCTCAACTCGAGCATTGCCACTAGAGTTGAGGTTGTTATTGTAATGAAACAAACCACCCTCCTCATCAATCTTACAAAACACCCCCCGCCAAGTAAATAACCCAATTCCTTAAAAATGAATCTAAAGACAGGACTAATGACTGTCAGAATGTCGGGTCGTTTCAACTCGGTTGATCAGGCCGGGTTAAAACTCCCAAGCATCAAATATTAACTAACAGATATGATAATTTGCAGTACTCGGTAGGGATGGCCAGACCCTCCGAAGTATTGCCACAATAAGACTATACCGGTATATTATTTGATTTTACTATATCTTTCACATGAAAATCACCCGCAACTTTTCCGTTTAAGTCTGCAAGTGTATAAATTAAGTTTGATTTTTTCTTTACTACCACGTTCTGAACAAACCGGGGTGCCAATTTTTGTGCGAAATAATTCAATGCGTTAGATTGCGCAAAATTCCTCCGCCACACCACATCACCAACCTGATAGGTAATGTGTTTTCTGCGCAGGTTGTAATGGTCAGCTCCTTTTTGAAAAGCTTTAAGAAGAGCATTCGAGACTTGCTCATAAACCGACGACAACTCTTCTAATTTCTGTGCATAAACTTTAGGTTGAGCACCAATTTGCGAACTGGTTTCCTCATCCGCTATTGGATTACGGTGCAGATCACCGTCTAGTATCTGCTCCCGACCATGCATCAGAAAATAAGGTGTATAACCTGTAGCGCAGTTTACCGTGTTATTCATCGCTGATTGAACTTGCGGAAGAAATTTAGACCAGTTTCGGTGGTCTGATTCAACTAAGATGGATAACGCCGTGCCCAGGGTTTGATTATAACGTTCGACTACGTTGTTTTGAGGCGTATAAGATGAATTGTAAAATGGTGGCGGCATGTTATAACTATTAAGCAATTCTTTAAATTCTTTCGAAACAAATTGACGACCATTATCACAGACGATAGTTCGTGGTACGCCGTGAACAAGAAAGATGTTTTCTTCTAAGATTTTTATTATGCTTCTCGCGGTGCCATTGCGCAGCGGAAATAGCCATGTAAATTTAGAAAAAACGTCTACACATGATAAGATTACGGTAAAACCTGAGTAACTCCTAGGTAAAGGACCTACTAAATCTATCGACAACATTTGCATGGGTCTTGTGACCTTTTTTGGGTTTGAAGAGATTCCGTTAGGTGGGGCTGTACTTATCTTATGGGCTTTACAAGTTTGGCAACGATTTACAAATTCTTTGACATCTTTATACATGTTTGGCCAGTAATACCTAAGTTGAAGCTTTTTATAGGTTTTGAAGACCCCTGGGTGACAGGCGCGTGCGGAGTCATGGGAGTCTGAAATAATATTTTTCCTATCCTCTTGAGGAATGACCCTTTTCCAAGCGGTATCCTCACATAAGGCCAAACGGGTTTTCGTATGACGATACAACTCGTTGTCTTTAATTTGAAAGTTCTGAAATCGTTGAGGGAATTCCTGACAACCTTTCCAAGCATTTAAATACCATTCATCAGTGGTATCACTAAGGTTAGATCCCGATATAAGAGCTACATCCATACGCGAAAGGACGTCCGGTACAATATGTTGAGTTCCCTTACGGTGAACAACATCAAAGGAAAATTGCGATAACCGTGAGCTCCATCGTGCAAGACGGCCACTAGGATTAGATAACGAACCTAACCACTTTAAACTTGAATGATCAGTAACAACTGTGAAATGCGCTCCTTCAATGTAAGGTCTAAAGTGCGTTACTGAATCCAATACTGCTAATAGTTCACGCTCTGTAATTCCGTAGTTGCGTTCGTGAGTATTTAAACACCTTGAATAATATGCAATCGGGTGCTCCAGCCCATCAATGGTCTGAATTAAAACTCCGCCTATTCCACCGGAGCTGGCGTCGCAGTGTATCGCGAAGGGTTTTGAGAAATCCGGGCAACTTAAAACCGGAGCTGATGTCAATGCTTCTTTCAACACGTTAAAAGCTGTCTCGGCCTCTGGAGACCAAGCAAAGTTGCTGATTCCTTTTTTCGAACCAGTGAGTCTTGTAAGAGGGGCGGCAATGCTCGAAAAACCCTTTATGAATCTTCTGAAGTACCCACATAATCCAATGAAGGCTCGGATTTGCTTTGCGTTCTTGGGTACCGGGAAGTTTTTTATACTGTCTATCTTTATGGGGTCTGTACGAAGACCTTGCGAGTCAACCATGTACCCGAGGTATTTGAGCTCGGCTTTGCAGAACTCCGATTTTTTTAGATTTATGGTTAGACCTGCGTCTCGTAGTCGTTCATAGACACGGTTCAATAAACAAAGATGTGATTCAAAGTCTTCTGATACCAAGATCAGATCGTCTAAATAACAGAAGGCATTGTCGTCAAATTCTGGACCGAACAAAGCGTCGGCCAGTCTTTGCAGCTCACTCGGTGCGTTTTTAAGTCCGAAGGGCATCCGGGTGAATTCAAATAATCCACGACCGGGTACAACGAACGCTGTCTTCTGACAGGAGTCATTATCTAATGCAATTTGCCAAAAGGCTTTAGATAAGTCTATAGACGAGATGTATCGGGCACCGCCTAGCTTGTCTAGGATCCTTGTTATGTATGGTAATGGATAGGAATCGCGTGTTGTAACATTGTTAATTTTCCTGGAGTCCAGACAAAAACGACCCGTTCCGTCTTTTTTTGTACTATGAGCACTGGACTCGACCATGGAGATCGCGAAGGACGGATGACTCCAAGTTTTAACATCTCATCTACTTCTGCGTCAAGTTGACGTTGTCTTGCCGGAGACAGTGGGAAATAACGTTGTTTAATAGGCGGACCTGTTGTATGTATTTTGTGTTGGACTAGATGAGTCAATCCTAATCCCTTCTTTTCGTAAGAAATGGATTCGAATTTTTTGACAATGTCCGAAAGGACTTTGTTTTCCGAATTTGTTAGAGAAGAGGCAGGCCGAATTGCTCTCACCTCATTGATTTGACCTTTTTGTTGAGGTACGCGAACTTTTGAGAACAGTTCCGGCGCGATCCGAAACTGTTTCCAGAAGTTCACCCCCAATACGAAATTAGGTGTCAACGTTGGAATGACGTAAAAGATAACTTCTCTTGTGGTTGAATTGTACGTCACCGGCAAAGTTAAATACCCTAAAACAGGCTGGCTGGTACCGTCTGCAGTCGTAACGCTAAAATCTGTTTTTACTAATTCTACTCCTAACTCTAAAAAAATCTTATAACTATCCCCCCCTAAACAAGACAAGGAAGCACCACTGTCTAGCAGTGCTTTATAACTATTATTTAGAACAAAAATGTCGGCATAAGGACGCTCATCCTCTGTACTATCCTTCTCCTGTGGCAGTGCGTCCACCGCTTGAGGAGACGGGCTAGAAAGGAATTGTTGCACTAGGCGGAGCCAACGCTCCCACTCCCTCTTTCTTTGTGCACAAGAAGGGGCGCGGTAAGATTGACTCGTTTCTAGTTTTTTGGATCATTGGTATGTTTCTTATTGTTAATACTACTAACATGCTGTTTCCTATTGTCGCTATCTTTTTTCCAACAATTTGTTAACGAATGACCTTTGATCTTGCAATAAGTACAAACAAGAGATTTATTTTGTTGATTTGTTATATCCTGTTTAGCAAAATTATTCGTGTTATTCCCCATAGGTCTTGAATTCCTAGAAGGGTTAAAATTATTATTATTGTTATTATTATTGAACGACCTGTAATTGTTTGTATTAGTGAAAGGCTTATTGTAACTATTGGGGAACGAATTAATTTTTTTAAAGTTACTGGGCTTATTTTGAGTGTCAACTAATTTTGGAATTGCTGTGGATGTTGAGGCTTCAGTGTACGACTCGAGTTTAGCAGCGCACCTCGTAAGTTCCTCAAACGAACAAAAGTCTCTGGATGACATCAAATTAGCATACATAGGCAACAATGCTTTCATGGCTACCCGCAAAAGTTTAACCTCTGGAATTTTGCAATCCAATTTATTGTTAAGTGCTTTAAGTCTCAAAGTGAATTCCAAAACTGACATTCCCTTTGGCTGTTTATAATTTAGAATCTCATTTTCCAGATCTAATTGCCTATCCTGTCCCTCGAATTGTTTTATTAATAAGCTGGATAGGTCATCCCATTTTAAGTCTGGACTATAAATTGACCTATACCATAGAAGTGCTAACCCGTCTAAAATTTCACTGAAAGATTTAACTAAGTCTTTATGAGAAATGTTGCGTGTCCTACAACGCTCTTCGACCAAAAGCAGAAAATCTCTTACGCAGCTTTTACCATCGTACTTGACATCCCAATTTGTAAGCCCCCGCGATGATGAGTCTTTATAAATAACCTTGGTATGTTTAATAACCGTGACCTTCTCCTCTGTTTCATTGTCAGAATCTAGATCCGAATCACTTTCCTCCATAACCACATCTAATGATTTCTTCATAGTTTTGTTAAAGGCGCGCGCTTGCGAACGCAACGCTTGGGCGGTGCCCTCCGGTTCGATGGATCGTGAAGTTAATTCCTTTATAAGTTCATCCTTGGATGCATTATTTACATTTGGAATCGGAGTAGACATTGTAACTTTAATGTGATAAGCTTGACACGAAAGCAGAATTGAAAAGAAAGAGAAGAAAATAAAATAAATATAATTTATTCTTTGTTTTTGATGTTGTTGTTATTGTTATTGCTGTTATTGTACGTTGTAGTTGTACGTTGTTGTTGTTATTGCTATATATATTTTTTTTTTAATGTGTATGTTGCCCATTAAAATGAATATTTTTTAGTTTATTCAAATCAATATGTAAGTAGCTCATTGAAATAAAAAAAATTAAATTAATATGTAAGTAGCTCAAAAAAAAAAAAATTTTTTTTTTTTTTTTCATATAAATTTCTATGTAAGTAGCCCATTTAAATGAAAATTTAAAACGTCAGTCAGACATTAGTAAATAAACAATTTACAAGTATAATTAATAGTAGGTGTTGACAGAGCTTTATACAAATTTTCCACTCGAAGCAAAAACGAATTACCCGCATTGTCATTAAAATCTCAGTAAATATCTTAAATATTTGAATAATCTTTAATAATTATCCTCCAATCCTATTTAAACACATAATAAATTGATTTGTCTTCGCTATCAGGGATTCTGACATGTAAACACAACAGTGTTTTGACGTATGCCGAAGTCATAGGTAAAATGTAACGAGAAACCGTCATAGACAATCCGAGGTATTCTTAGAACAGCTAGCATTGATTGGTTCCGGACAGAAAAAAAATTATAGAGCTCTACTTAACACATTGTCCATAGTCTATGACCGATTTCTATGCTTTCAAACAATAACAAAGAAAATGACAAATCATTTTAGGTTACAGAAGGTAAGGATTTCAGGTCCTATGCATAACTGTGTGGTATTGGAAAAACAATAAATACGAGATTAATCATTTATAAGGTGCCCACAATATAATTACGCATAGTATCCCTTTACGAATTCCCGCCGGTAATAGTGCCAGTGAATTGAAATAATGACATTTGTTGTTATTTCCAATCACCGTCACTGCAATCATAGGTTATGACCGCGACCAAGTTTAATAAATACAAACGAAATTAAGACCTCCACTGAACAGATGAATAATAATTTTTGGGCATTATACATTACAGGGCGAAGAAAACATTTTCAGGAATGCTATAAATCGGGACCAGACAGCGTATGGAGCGCCATATTGTTACCATTAAAGTGTGATGACATATTGTTATGAGTTTGTGTTATAAGATTAAAGGGAGATGTACTAATGAGCCTTTGTCGGGCTCGGGTGTAATCTGCTAGTCAACTTTGATTTCCTCACAGGAAACCTAGGACGCCAAACCCAGCCTAATGTCTGGGTATGTCAACCAGCGGAGAACACGGTACTCAATTCTCAGAGTGTGGGCCATTAGTTTTTATAGCATTCCTGAAAAGGCTGCACAAGGAAACTACTTAATAAAACAAAATGTGGAGTATATAATCGGTTCACTGTATTGATTTCGAAAAACATAATAAAATAAATGGTATGGACTCACCCCCGGGACCAATATCGTAATTTTATGCTAATCCTAGCTACCCTAATTAAATTTACTGCCGCCGAACTCCCGATGTCGTGAGAACCCACCCCAGCTCCTGGTGGCAAGGGTGATCCCAGCCTCTGCGGCTCAGCTTGGCCCTGCGACCTCCTCAGCAGTCGCATGGAAGTGATGTTAGACCTGGACCCTCAGGAGAAGGAAGGAGTACCCAGACTCTACTCCAAATTGTAAAGGAAGGCCCGTCAGCAATTCGAGGCGATGTTTCGTTCAACACTGCGGTATCTCGGGTTTGTTCCATAAATATACCCTCGGGGGGAATTCAATAGTTGGCCTGCATATAATCACGGGCGCAGCGAGTTATTAATTAATCCGATGACTCGGATAATGAGGTACAATAGTCTTTTCACTCGGACATTGCCAATTCACTCGTGGTCACTCGGACCCTCGCGAAACTCACATTTTACGTGAATAACTCTTCGGTTAGATGCACAGCGCACAATGATAAGCGTGGCGGGTTATTATTTACACCGATGTCTCGGATAAAGAGGTACATTAATCGTAACACACGTACATCGCCATTAAACTCGTGCTCCCTTTTGGGACCCGCGCGAAAACTCGCATTTTACGCGAATAAATCTTTAATTTTTATATTTAAAATAAACACAACGTGTTTCCGTCCCCCGAATGCAGATGCCCAAGCTTGGATTACAATCACATCGTATTAAAACTTAAGATTAATTGACCGTTGTTTTCACGGCGTACCGCACAAATCGCCGTCAAAACCAGAGTGCGGATCCGGAAACCAAACCCAAAAAACCGCCGCCTACCGACACGTTGAACGAACTCCCCCAGGTTTGCCAACCTAACCAATTAAAATGCATTTAATAAAATAGTACCTAACTTACGATAAATACAATCGCTTCATAACAAAGTGTGTGCCAAGATCGAGTTGTTTGGCGGTCCGTGCTCTCTGCCTACCCCTGCGGGGAAACGGCATGATGGTTAATTAGTTAGTTTTCATTTTTAACAATTAGATTACTTATATTGGACAAAATATTTTTTGTGTTCTTTGTACTGCCGTTATTGAATAAAAAGTAAGTTTGCTACAAAACAAAATTACTTATTAAATTAAAACCATTATTTTATTTTTCTCAAATCACGAAATATTGTTTTTTTCTCAACCTCGGGTCTTTTAGTGAGCTAATAATGAAGACTAATTTTATATATTTTTTCGTTTCGAATAGCTACAAATCATATGCAAGACCTCGTGCGTTTAAAAATAATGCGCCCTTTTTTCTGTCTATGGAGAGCGGTTCACCCGGCCGAGTCAAAAACTTCATTAGCGACGAAATAAGGTGAAACATGCCTTATCCAAACAGTATATTGGATTTGTGCAGTGAGCAACCGCCAACAAGAACAATACAAGCATGCGTGGAGATCGTCGGAATACGGTAGGCAGGAGTCGCAGAGGGGGCGAGAGGGTGTACGAAGCCAAACACTCACGTGGTCTCACCCACACATCGATAGCTAGTTCTTTTTTGAGCGCGGTGCGACAGCGAGAATTTTTGAAAATACCTACCGTCGAGATTTCTCACCGGCGGTATGCCCTCTTAAGATGGGAGAATCTATTAAACGGACCGCCCGTTTCTGCACAGAGTCGAGGGTATTTTTCAGGTATTTTGGAGCTCCAGATCAGAGGTGGCTGCATTGCACTACCCCTGCATACATTCTGAAATAAACTATTATTATTATAATGCTATATACAAAATATGTGTAATGTATGTATGTTACCATGTATGTGTCTGTTCTGAAGATTAAAAATGTCATATTTATTTCCTTTGCATTTGTTTTATATTTATTACACAACCTGTTAATATTTGCACTAACAACGATCGTCGTTGTCAGTTATCGTAATTACCATAAACAGCGATTAATCGTTAAAAGAACCTTCACACAGCATCTTCAAAGATGTTTTCGTGTTTTAAAAAACTAAAATAAAAAATCAAAAAACAAAAACAGATAGATAATTCCTACTCACCAGTGGCGGCTGGTGCTCATAAAAATGGGTGATGCGCTAAAATAATAATAATAATAGTCTTCATTTTAGGATGTGGGGAGGTGAGTGCAATCCCACACATCCCATAGAGATATCCCATAAAACTTGGACATACCTACTACAATTAAAACAAATTTAATTATAAAAAAATCATACCTATTTGTAAATCAGGTCGATCCTCCATTGTCTCTGAGTGCATGCAATACATTGTTAAAGAAGAGAAAAAGAGTTATAAAATAAATATTGATCCATCAGTATTTGTAAAGTCGCCGCGATGGTAAATTCAATAACAGTTCATTCCTTAATTTAAACTTATCCAGAAAATTGTATGGAGATACTCTGGCACAAAAATCGAGTTCAGAAAATCGAAAAAAAATATTCAGTTTATCCGAAAGTCTTCCTAACGCTCCGAAACTCGAATGAATATAAATATATACTGTCAAAAGTCATAACAATATGTCGGCATTGTTTATGTTGTTACGCTGTCGTTGGTCGATACTGAGTAAATCATTGAATGAAAAAGAGTAGACGTTAAAATAAGGATACGTTATGGATAATAATATGACACAAACGTGTCCCCGTTCAATTTTTCGAGCGCAATCCACAATTTCGTAAAATTTGCAAAGCATTCAACCTACCTACGATTTTGCCTCAGTAAAGAATTATGGAAGAACTCTTGTGATCGATTTGCAAAACGAACCACCAAACTAAGATAGGCACACAACGATCTGCGTTGTTACGCGCGCAGTCCTAGGCTTGTTGAAAAAGTATCGATATATCGATATTATTAATTCAATATATCGATATTTTGTATCGATATATCGATACAAAATATCGAAAATTGTATCAAAAACTATATTTTTTTAAATTTATGTATTTAAAGTCACTAGAATCCAAAACCGTATAGGAACGAACGGAAAAAAGTAACTGTATTGGGTCATGACATCTGGCGGTTGAAATTTTAACTATTAATAGCTTACAAATCTATTGTCTTTGCATTAGTATTTGTGATCACCAATACTATCTCATGTGTGTAGGTACACACATAGAAATGTTTGCTATTTTTCGCCATTTTTTTCTAAGCCACTCCTATGTGTTGGTTCCCAATTGTCTATAATTATTGACTATACCTTGTTCCAAACACGAAGTCCTTTTTGACAGATTAATACGCCAATAGAATGTTACTGAGACGCATACAAATTTTGTATGTGTCTCAGTTAACATATAAGTTAGAAGATAGCTTTTTAGTTTTTGAAATTTTTGTAATTATTACGTAATTAAAATGAATAGTGATAAAAATACCTTCATTTTTATTGAGATTTTTGTACAAAAATTCCTATTGATAATATTGAGTTAAATACACTATTATTTTTAAAACGCAAAATCTCTTGGACCGATATATCGATATTTTTTCCTCGATATATCGACGTCGATATTGATATTTTAATATATATGGGTGATGCGCTAAAATAATAATAATAATAGTCTTCATTTTAGGATGTGGGGAGGTGAGTGCAATCCCACACATCCCATAGAGATATCCCATAAAACTTGGACGACCTCCGTAGTCCAGTGGCTAAGACTCTTGACTCACATTCCGGAGGTCGCGGGTTCGAACCCGGCATACGCAAATAAATTTTATTTGATTAATTTGTGTTATTTCACAATTAACCCGTCTGCTTGGTTCAGTATATTCGCACCTCACAATTCGGAAGCTTCAGTTTCGCACGTAAATTCGGAAACCGTCACTTTGGATCGTGTTTGTAAAATATCTATGCAAGATAGCTTTCATATTTCAAAGACAAACAGAAGCATTATTTCGTTCTCTTTCTGGTTAAAAGATAAAATACATATGTTTGCATGAGAGGAAGAGAGATATATAGCTTTTAAATGTAAGGTCGCTCGGGACGTTTTTGGTCTTATGAAAGTATGACCCGATTACGTGTTTTGGGTTGTATTTATTCCTAAACAAGCAGACGGGTTAATTCATTTAAAATAATATATAGTGTATTTGCGGCATGTTCCAGAGTGGAAGATACTATCAGTATCGCCCTGGTGTAAGACCACCATTCAGAATTGAAACGTTGCAGGAAAATGGCTTTAGCCGTGTTTAGTGACCAGATCTGAATAGCCAGGTACTTCCCAACCTTCCTCTTCCCCACCTCCTTCCCCTCCCCGCTACCTTCAGCCTCACAACATACCCCAATTGGGGATGCCATAGTCTCACTGGCTCCAAACGGGAGCAGTTGAGATTCTTGTGCGGTATTCACTGTAAAAAAACAAAAAAAAAAACATGCGATATTTTTTTTCACTTTCGACATCCCTACGCAGTCCAGCAAGCACCTATAGGTACTGTCTATGATGTATGCATTATAACCGAGTGTATATTGTGAACTGTGATGGGGCGTGTCGGAAATAATTATGTTTTTTTGGCGCTCGGGAATTTTTAGATTACCAGAAATTTTGGGAGTGCGGCGCTCCTCCGCAGCTTAGAGCTGACCGCCACTGCTACTCGCTAAAGGTCAAATACCGATAAAAATTCTTCCATAAATATATTTTTTAATATATTCTATATAGCTGCGCTGTTTTATGCGCAGTTTGCTTTTCAAACCAGAACTAAAGGTCAAAACTTTTCGATAACTACGTTGCTTGAGCATTTTGCGGCGCAGTTTATTTTCAAACCTGAACTGGACGGGTATTTACTCAACTTTTTGATTAAATTCTAGGTTGCGAAAAAAAAATCATAATGCGTTTTCTCCTAGAGATTGTGTTCGCTGTGTCTATGTTAAGATGTGTTTTTGGAGAATTTGTGGAAGGTAAGAATAAAAAATATATTTTCGTACTTTATATGGGTACTTACTTCATATTTTAAATAAAACAACATAATTTGGGTGATTTGTCCGGTGATGGATCACCGATGATGCGTAACCGAAAATTCAGAATAACATCATTCTTCTTTTATTTCAACTTTTTACTTCTTTAAACATAGCAAATTATTTTGAGGCACCATTTTAATTCAAAATTAATAGAGTACTTGGTTTCAACCACGTTTATTGTTTAAGGCTCCGCAACCGGGCCCGAATAGAATAAGATGGAGAGATACGAAATTACGAATGTTAGAGGAGAGCGCTAACATTTACAGCAACAAAATCGATGCGACAATTGCGAAAATGTTTAATAAAACACGACTCGTTTAAAATAAAGAAACACTGTGATTTTTTTTATACATATAACTTGTAAAATAACTGAAACAAACTTGTTTATAATAATTTTTGGAGCATATTTTGCGATTTTTTCTATCGAGGGAATTTTATATATTTTTGGCTTCGGCGCGGGGAATGTCTAGATATTATCTTCAAAAATAACATATATTTTTTTAAGAGCTTTAAAACTTAAAACGTGTTTAAGAGCGTTTAACCAGCCAGCGGACGAAAATCCACATTTCGTCGAAAGTTATTCTTACGATCGTGCAGGGCGGTTATAATGAGAAAGATTAATTATTCTCCGTACCAGCTTTTTAAAATTATAACTCAATATCGAATTTATTTTAATCCAAATTAGCTTTAATTTATACCTTCATCCAAAAATGATGAAAGGCGTGGTGATAAAACTATTAAAATAATGTACTTTTTGTAATTATTTTTTGATTATAAGTATTTTTCAATAATGTCTAAATTTAATAAGATTGTTAAAAAAATCTGAAATATACTAGTTTGTAAGTGCGCAAATAAATAAATAAATGGACCAATTTTCGTCATGAAACACATGTACGTACATATTTTTAATGATTTTATTGAAACTAAAATAAAAATTCTAAAACGTGCGTTTGCTAGATAATGTATTGATTTATTTTACTGCATGATTATGTTATTTGAAATGGGTGTGGTATAATACAAAATCTTTTTTGAAAATTTAACAAATCTGCCAACGACCTATGGAATAACCTTATTATACTAAAAAAATTTTTTTTCTCAAAATTTATTACATGCGAATGCTAGATAAAAGAACAATCTTTCGAAATCCATTTATAATTTCTTGTGGAAAAGAGTCAATACGTCTAAAATCTTATTTGAAAATGAGATATTTCTGGTTTTCTCTGTTAATGCCCTCTTAAGGGAGATATGTAAGAAATCGGTAGTAATTCGGGTAGCGGGCCCTTAAAAATCAACATATTTCGTAAGTAACGCTTACTTCATAAGCGTTTACTTAAAATTAATTACAACAATAACTAGTCATAGACTTAAAGGTGTCAATAGATAGGCGGGAGTGGGAAGGGGGTCGGGGTAATAGGGCATAATTCACAAAAGAAAAAAGTTTAATATCGGGTGATTTAATTTTTTTTTTATTATTTATACTATTTTAATTCACACTCTTTTGTATTTCTAAAATTGACTTAAATATACTTAACAGGATAGACCGCCTCACAATTGCGTCATGGTACTTTACCCTTGAAAAGTGTTTTTATTTATCACCTAACACGTGCGAAACTATTTGTACGGACCAGGTACAGCGGCTTTGTATCGTTACCCGGTTGGGAAACTTTCTGATGCGAGTTAAGGTGGGGACAGTCCTGGATTTGTCAATAGGCCCTATAGGCCGCGGCCTAGGGGCGGCAGAGTTCAGGGGGCGGCGCTCACTCGCTTTGGTAAGCCGTTAATTTTGTGTATGATTATAAACGACAACAAAAGTCACTGTGGATAGAAAGAGTTTTCAATCTATAGACGCCCCTCCAGACATACGGGACCGCGGATTTGTATCGTTCAATGCCCAACAGTTCAATTCGGGACCGGTGATTGTGGTGCAAATATTTCACAAAAAAGGCTTTGGCATTGGGCTATCTTTATTGCACGAGCGTGGGGAGAAATAGGTGTAGGACTTCGTATTTTTAGTGATTTTCATTATTTTTTTAAATACATAAGGAATATATATATTTTTTTTATTTATACCTTTCGGTCATTTTACATAATATGTGTATTCAAGAGTTTATTCTAAAATTTTCAAAAAATTTCCTCAAAAAATAACGGAGATATCAACTGCCGCGCATTGTAAGTCGCCATCCGGCTGGACAAGTTTTTTATAAGTGCTTCTTCTATTTGAACCCCACTTCTTACAAAAAAATCGAAAATCAATATTTTTTTGAGAAATGTGAAAATTTACTAATAATTAATACTATTGATTTTTTAACATTCTTTTAAACGTTTTTTTTGCCATAAAAACAGATATTGTTTAGGATTTAGTGTTCAAATATAGCGCGTTTATACAGGGTGTTAAGGGACGTACTTGACTTTGACCAGTGATTCCTGATATTATTTGGAGTAAAAAATGTAAATGAAATTTTGGTCTTAATTATGGAATTAGAGAGAGGCATAAGGCATAATATGAAAGCATAATACTTTAATGAAATTTTTTTTTTTTAATAAATGGGTGAACTTTCAACACAATGAGTCTCAGAAAAAGCTCCGTCTCTTGTGCAATTATTTACAAGACGATTTAGTTTAGGAATGGGTCCCCTTCAAGGTTACGTTTTCTCTAATAAGTGAACGTACCCATACTTAAAGCGAGTGAAGAAATACCAAAGGTCTTCATTATTGCAAGAAGAACTTTACTCTTCGGATCTTCTATGCATAGAAGCAACTATGAAGCTAATGATTTAGTCAAATAAAAAATCCCGTAAAAAATTGTGATTTTTATTTCATGTTACGCTTTTATTTTACGAATAATTCATTCTTTATTTCATTTTTGAATACCTACTCAACGTATATTTGAATATTTATTTTTAAAATTGTGCCACACCTAATAAAAGCCTACAAGTGAGTGATCATGGTAGGTGGCAAGTGGCAACTTCTAAGAAGGAGGAAAGGGGCGGCACAAATGAAGTGGCCTATACTGATGAAAAGTGTAAATACGGCCCTGCGTTGGTCGGGGTCAAAGATAATGAAATATAATAGATGTGCTATTTGCAGTTTTTACTAGGTAGGACTGCACTTCCGGGTGTCGCCGATATTGTTTACCAATTAACAAATAAACTAAATGAACGAATAATTAACGAATAAACCAAACGAACGTTAAATTAAATAAACGAATTCTTTCCGTATTCAAACTACGAATATATTATTAACCAATACTAATGCACACCTTCAAAATTCAACAAAATGAACAAATTCGTTTCGTATGCAAACTACTCTAATTCAGTCGTAGTCCGCCGACAGTTGCGCGGACACCATAGCATGAGGCCCTGAGGAAAACAATTTCCCTTTAATCTTTGGGGATGCTGTGTGGAGGGTTTTTGTAAGGAAAGGAAGGAGAGGAGAGTTATGGGAAGGAAAAGGGTTTAAGGGGTGGGTAGGAATCTGGGGTTCAGTGTGTCTTGGTCATCCGCCTCCAAGACCTAGACAAACCTCACCCCATGAACCCGGGCACCCCTGCTAAACCAGATAACCAGATGTGACAATGTTCCGATATTCTGGACTCCGATCTATGATGGATCCAGATTCCTCTGATGGTGATCTCAGTACAGGGCGATTGCGATTGACAATAATAAGTCGTGGCTAGTTACTACTTTTCCAACATTTGTACAATGTTCTTCTTCTGGGAAGCCTATAGGTAAAGAGGACGAATGGACAACAATCTCACTCTTTTATACGTTACTCGAACTGTCTCACTCATACACGCATGTCTCTTTCATACCTTAAGACATGTGTTCACCACAGTAATTAATGATTTTCATATTTTTTTGCGACTTAACGATTTTTTATAGAGGTGTTCCAGGCTCGTCAGTTGAGAGTTTCAGACAATCGTACGGTAGCTTATATTTAAATAGACTCACTGCTCTCACTGCTTCAGATACCCTTCATTGTAAATCGCTCTACGTGAGAAGCAAAAAGCTCGATCTATAATTAGAGCAGCTTTTTCCAGCTTGCAATTGCAAAATTAGCAAGCTTAGTTCAGTGCGATCCTTTGAACAGAGAAGTTGACTTTAGTGAGGTCTTTAGAAACATTCTAAATATGAATTGGCTAAAATATTGTGTTATAGTGTGTTTGACGGCTATCTGTGATACTGAAAATTTTGAATACGGTACGTATTTTTAAAAATTCAATTGTTGTCAGTATATGTGTAGGTATTTTGAAAGTGCGCAAGCTTAAAAGCCACCGATTTTTTTCTTTAATTACTTTATTATAATTTTTCTCACTTGGAGATAATGTGATGAGGAGAACTAGTTTTGGATACATTTTCAGCATATTCTATGGTACAACTTCATTATTTGACGATGGTTCATTCCGTAACTTCTGTAAAGATGATTTTAATAAACTATAAGTTATTTTTCCGATAGTTCCTTAAGCCAAGTTTTGTGTCTTTAACGTAGTTATTTTTTCTTTTAATTGTTTTGATACGTGTGTTAAAGATTGTTGTGCAATTAAAATCTCAGAAGTTCGTTTTGAAGGGATACTTAAGGGAACGAGTATATTTAGCATGTCCATTTTCTTGCCTCTGGTAATATGATTGTGTGAGATGTTTGATTTTGTGTCTTTTTGTTGTGATGAACCAGAATATTTTCTTGCCTCTGGTAATATGATTGTGTGAGATGTTTGATTTTGTGTCTTTTTGTTGTGATGAACCAGAATATTTTCTTGCCTCTGGTAATATGATTGTGTGAGATGTTTGATTTTGTGTCTTTTTGTTGTGATGAACCAGAATATTTTCTTGCCTCTGGTAATATGATTGTGTGAGATGTTTGATTTTGTGTCTTTTTGTTGTGATGAACCAGAATATTTTTGGCGTAGATTTTTTGTATTCTTGGAACATAAACTGTTTAAAATATTATGTTTTTGACGTCCTTACGGGACTAAACGGTCATTTTGATTTAGTTCTGAGTTTTTGTTGTTCTTGATTTTCATTCAAGCGTAATTAACTACTTTTTAATTTCTTTTTCAAATATTTTCGAGGCCTAGTTAAAAGGCTGATTGGGACATGACATGACTGTAGCAATTTTAACATCACCGGAAAAAAACCGTTTTGATATTGACAGATTTGCAAGGATGTTCAGTTCATTTCCCCATCAAGTATTGCTATTTAGGGAGTATTTTTATTGTGTTTACTAATGACGGCCGGCGTTGTGCAGCGCTTGACTCGCATTCCGAAGGTCGCGGGATCGAATCCCGGCGTGGCAAATAAATTTTATTTGATTATTTTGTGTATTTCACACTTTATTAATTTAAAGGGATATAAATAGTATATTTGCGGCACGTTCCAGAGTGGAAGGTACTCTCAGTATCGCCCTGGTGTAAGACCACCATTCAGAATTGAAACGTTGCTTGAAATGGCTTCTGCCGTGTTTAGTGACCAGATCTGAATAGCCAGGTACTTCCCCACCCTCCTCTTCCCTATCTCCTTCACCTCCCCACTGCCTTCAGCCTCACAACATACCCCAATTGGGGATGCCATAGTCCCACTGGCTCCAGACGGGAGCAGTTAGGACTCTTGTGCGGTATTCATGTAAAAAAAGACTAGACAAACCACTAAAACAACTTTTGGCAAAGGATTACATCCACCGATTCATCCATCACTAGTACACCTACTCGTGTATGTATAATGCATTTGAACATATCTGGAATTCACACCATTTCAAATTTGTGCGGTATTCATGAAAAAAAAAAAAAAAAACTGCTATGAAGAATTTATGTCATATTTCTAGATTCATCACTATTTTTTTGTTTACCTTTATATATTTGTATACTAATTACTACTCAGTACAGGGTGTTTTAACGTCTGACGTGTTTAACTTATATTAAAGAAGAAGGAGATAA
The DNA here is from genome assembly GCA_917880885.1 of Limnephilus marmoratus. Lineage (NCBI taxonomy): Eukaryota > Metazoa > Arthropoda > Insecta > Trichoptera > Limnephilidae > Limnephilus > Limnephilus marmoratus. The sequence continues at coordinate 43,239,443 of OU862928.1, forward strand.
TACTAATAATCTTATCGAAAATATGAAACAGAAAAAGAAACAGAAAAATAAAGAGATAATGGTCGCTACTGGCTTAAAAATGTCCTTTCAATCTCAGTAGCCGAATTGGTAACGCGTTCGTCCCGGTAAGATGAGAGATCCTGTTTTCAAATCCCATTTGCGTCCGTAATCTTTTGTTTGTATCTTGTTCTTTTTCATATTTTCATATAGATTATTAGTGTTATCTTCTTCTTCAATGGTATAATACACTTGTGGGAATAACCTTCAAAAGTTATTCTAATAAAAAAAATCTTTTTCTAATTTTTCTGTCTTCACATTTCCTATTGAGTTTTGCTAATATAGTCATCATATAATTAAATAGTATAAATGTTGTTTGATTAATTTGTGTTTTTTCTGTCTTCACATTTCCTATTGAGTTTTGCTAATATAGTCATCATATAATTAAATAGTATAAATGTTGTTTGATTAATTTGTGTTTTTTCTGTCTTCACATTTCCTATTGAGTTTTGCTAATATAGTCATCATATAATTAAATAGTATGAATGTTGTTTGATTAATTTGTGTTTTTTCTGTCTTCACATTTCCTATTGAGTTTTGCTAATATAGTCATCATATAATTAAATAGTATAAATGTTGTTTGATTAATTTGTGTTTTTTCTGTCTTAACATTTCCTATTGAGTTTTGCTAATATAGTCATCACATAATTAAATAGTATAAATGTTGTTTGATTAATTTGTGTTTTTTCTGTCTTCACATTTCCTATTGAGTTTTGCTAATATAGTCATCATATAATTAAATAGTATAAATGTTGTTTGATTTTTTTTTTTTTTTTTTTTTATCCTTTATTTTTTCCCATTATACATTACAAAAGAGATTTTTACATATTTTCTAAAAATATATTACATAAAACAAGGTAAAATTAAAGTAAAAAAGTAAAAAATACATATAAGACAAAAGTAGATAATGGGAACCCACTAAGGCACTGCCTGTGCGTGGCTAATATTAACTATGTAAAGTGCTAAAGTGCTCAATTACACCAATAAGTTGGCGGTATAAGTAAAAAATGTAATTTATCAAGTGAAAGTTAAAAAATATAGTGACACATACAGGTAAATTGATTTTTTGTTACGCTTTCAAGAAGATAAGCTAAGTAAGTCTCGAAGTTACAGTAGGATTGTAAAAATGAATCATAAAGGTTTACATAGTTTATAAAAAAAGTGTTTCAACATCTGCATCATTTAGCCATAATTTTAATTCTTTTATGAAAAGTGATATTTTATCTGTCATTTGAATGTGTTTTGGTAGAAGATTAAATGTACGAGGACCAATAAAACTGCCATGTGTTTGCATTAATTTTGTTTTGATTTGGGGAACTTGAAACACATTATTATTCCTTTCGCTAATTCTATTTTCGTTTTTTACGAAAGAATTTTTGTTTTTAAATACATATTTCATTGTTTGCAATATAAATAATTTACGGATATTGAATATTTTTGTCTCTTTGAATAATATCTCAGTCGGGAATGTTTTAATTCTATTATACATAATTTTAATGATGCGCTTTTGAGCAATTTGTAAAGGCTTAATAAATGCATCAAGTGCACCACCCCATCCTACAATGCCGTAGATTATTGAAGATTGTACCAGCGAAAAATAGATCATTTTCAATTTGTCAAGATTTAGTACTTCCTTAAGTCTGTAAAAAGTATATGTTAATTGTGTTTAATTTGTGTTTTTTCACAATTTATTAATTTATTAATATAAAGTATTTTCGTTATTTGTTTTTGGGGTGTTATGCCGTGTTGCGCTACCTCCTTCCATAGCCAACGTTTCGGGCATCGTTGCAGTGTCCATGATCAGGGCAGGTCTGGCAGATCCGGTAGATGTATCGGATTTGCCCTGATGATGGACACTGCAACGATGTCCGAAACGTTGGCTATAGAAGAAGGTGGCGCAACAAGGTTTAACACCCCAAAAACAAATAACGAAAACACTTTTGGCCGTGAAAATCTTAAAACTTCTCTAATATATAGTATATTAGAGGCACGTTTTAGAGTGGAAGTTACTCTCAGTATCGCCCTGGTGTAAGACCACCATTCAGAATTGAAACGTTGCTTGAAATGGCTTTAGCCGTATTTGGTTAGCCAGGTACTTCCCCACCTTCCTCTTCCCTATTTCCTACCCCTCCCCACTACCTTCTGCCTCACAACTTACCCCAATTGGGGATGCCATAGCCTCACTGGCTCCAGACAAGAGCAGTTGGGACTCTTGTGCGGTAATCGCATTTAAAAAAAGTTGAAAACCACCAAAAAGTGGAATTTCGTGTTTTATCCTTTAAGGTACAGAGTTGTAAAAGTCCTGATCAACCATACTTTATGACAAACCACAAACCTAAAACATTCAAATTATTATAATATTCACAAATTAAAAAATAAGATTTAGAATAAGAGAAAACTTTTCGGCAAATATTTTTATAATACCTACGAGTATATTATCGTCCTTTATCCAATGACGTTATATAAATAAATAGACTCGCCATAGTCTCATATACTCACAATATAATGTGGAAAGTAAGGAACACTCTTTTGTTTTCAGCGATTTTCAGTATCATTTCTTAATTCAAAAGTTTATTCCTGTGTGATAAAGATAGACAATCAAATAATGCGTGTGTATGAATGACATGAATATATGAGCGGGCGGCGTATTGCTTGTCACTTTTTGATGGAACGTTCGCTGTCACCTTTTCTTGAGGCCCACTAGAATAAAAGGTCCGGCTGCCTGTCGGAGTTTGATATGTCAAGCTATGCAATAAATACAATAGGGCAACGACAGTTTTCAAATGGTGGCGATTGTCATCAATACTTGTTAGAACTACTGATTTATGTGTTGTTTTACCGCAAGCAAAAAAATAAACAGAGTATTTAGGCTGATTAGTCTACTTTAAAATAGTGAAGTTTACTTAGCAACAGAAATTTGGCTGTTGCGTGTCCAGACCCTTTACTTTAGTAGGACTTGAATTTTCTCTAATGACGTTTAAAACCGCGAGCGGGAAACATGAAAATTAATTGTAATATTTACAATAATCGATAATATTAAGTAGTTTGCGTGTACTTACAAATGAAATGTTATTCCTTCGCCTTTACTATTATTTGCCGTATAATTGAAACCTTTTCTCATCACATAGGAGGGCATTTTGACACTTTTTAAAATGCAATTTACTTACTGGTAAGACGCAACCTTAATCGACGCGTAGCAGTTTAGTACTAAAGTACTAGATATCGAGATCGGTACAATTGTCTCGTTCTTGTCTTTCCACTTTGAGATTTCTACCCCTCGTCTATGCCTTTATCGCCGTTTATGAGGAAAATCACCACAAGAGCAGTAGGTACCTACCCGGTTACTATGAAATAATACTTTTTCTGTAATTTTTACTGCGTTAAATCAAAGTTTTAGTTTCTAAGATATTCTGAATAATACATTTTTATAGCGTCGTTTTTGTGGAAAATCACCACAAGGGCAGTAGGTACCTACCCGCTTGCTAAGAAAGAATATTTTTTATGTAATTTTTTTACTCCGATAAATCAAAATTTTAGATTCTAAGCACTGGAGCGATCACGCTAAATAAATAAATTTGCCTTGATTGCTTGAGATTACCCCGAAGGTCATTTTTTAATTTTTCGTCAACATTAAAAAAATCATACCTTCGAATTTTAACATGGAAACATAAAAACTGATTATAGGGCTATATAGCCAATGAATTAACCTGTATTTTACTGTTTATCTCATACTTGAAGGATTTATAAAAAAAATGCCAAAAAAACCGAAAATGCCGAAAATGCCGAAGAATCCGGGGCGTTTTTTACTCGAAACTGCTAATTCGAGGGATACTAATTCGGGTCTACATAGAATATTTTCGGTTTCTGTATGTTGTCTGAGGTATACTTGATAATGAAAAATGAATATCTTGGACTTCATCTTATCCGTAAACAGCTGTTCAAAAATTCAGCCAAAAAAATATATTTTCAAAAGTTCGGATTTGTGATAATAGATAAAGTCTATGATCATAATAGATAAAGCATTACAATAGCTTCATATTCAAATAAGCGGCTGGCCAAGGAAATGTTTTAAATAATTACAATAAATGTTTTACGAATGGTGGAAAAATGTGGTCCATTTTTGGACCAAAATCAACCGCCGAAAAATAAAAGTGGTCCATTTTTCGACCAAAATCCCTCCAGCGGGAAATTCTGAATACATTTTTCTAACGCTGTTTTTGTGGAAAATCACAACAAGGGCAGTAGGTACCTTCCCGCTTACTATGGAATAATATTTTTTCTTAATTTTTTTTACTGTTATAAATCAAAGTTTTAGTATCTAAGAAATTCTGAATAATACATTCTTATAGCGCCGTTTTATCGAGGGCTCTGCAAAATATTGATCATCCACCGGTAACACACAATACGCGAGGGTAAAATATTACAGAAAATATATTTATTTACTACTCTAGATACTTTAATAAAATTTTTCGACATTCGAAAAATTAAAAAAATTTAAGATTCAAAAAAATTTTAAAACTCAAAAAATTTTAAATTTCATAATCAAAAAAATTTTTAAATCCAAAAATTTTCAAAATCTAAAATAATAAAAAATCTTAAATATTTTAAAATCCAAAAAATTGAAAATTCCAAAAAAAATTAAAAACCAAAAAAATTAGAAAATTCAAATTATTTCAAAATCCCTAAAAATTTTTATTTGTAAATCAAAAAAATTCAAAATCCAAATAATCTCAAATTCTATATAAAAAAATACTAATAGTAATAATCAATAAGTTGTTGCCATAAAGATCTCAGAAAGTAATAAACTTTTTTGCCAATGCGAAAACACACTGATTTTTCGTTATATGACGTTATATTCCGGTAGATGACATCTACCGGATCTGCCGGATCTGCCCTGATGATGGACACTGCAACGATGTCCGAAACGTTGGCTAAAGAAGGAGGTAGCGCAACACGGCATAACACCCCAAAAACAAATAACGAAAATGCTTTTGGCCGTGAAAATCTTAAAACTTATCACACTGATTTTTGTATCTAGAAACATAAACTATTATTTGCTTAAATCCAACCAATTTTGTAAAGAGTGAAAAAAAAAATTTCCGTTCTGATGTCAACAAGGTCAACGTCAACAACAAGGAGTCAATATTTGCTGCCCGTTCCATACGAAGTAGATTTATTTTCGATTTTTAATTTTGAATGCGGGTATGTGTACTGCTGTCCAGGAACCATTTATTGGATAAACAGCACCTCTGCCGTAGTTCACTCCAAGCGGTTCGCTACGTTTGCTGACTAAGTAGCAAGGCCCGGGTTCAGTGTTCGAGTCTTGGCGGTAAAAACATGTGCCCACCAACAAGGGCGGCTGGCAGCGGCTGGTCGCACAGTGTGTTTGTGTGCAGCACTGGCAAATTATAATGGCTAAATTTACTTTATTTGCTTACTGCAGACTATTAAATCTATAAAATCTCTAATTTTAATTCTCTAATTTAATCATTTCAAAATATTAGTTACCAATATGAATAATGCTGTGAATAGCTTCTACACAGCGCGCCGCCGAGCGCCTTCGTATCGGCCGCGGCGGTATGCATTCGTTTGCAAGCGGATCAAATCATGGTTTTGTATGGGATTTTTAAAACATTCGAAGCGCGTCGATTTCGCTATTTGTACCGAAATTTGACTGGGATCGGTGTGCCACCCGCAACCGACATAATCCGATTCTTGCCGAAGTTTACCGATTGACCCATGACCCGAGGTGACACGAATACAATCGAATTTCGGCGAAGATCATATTATACAATCATATATGTAGGTCAGTCTAGCTTGCGTCCACTTGCGTCTAGCGGCGCGGCGTTATATTGACCCGTGACGTGATAATTGTCATTGTTTTGTTTTTTTTTTGTATGGATTGTGTTAAATACTAATAATATAATTTGTTAATATATTATTTTATTAGCAAAATGAGTGCAACTAGTGTTGAATATAAGAGGAAATAATAGTTTGTTTTAAAAATAAATTAAAAATTAAAAAATCCTTATTAGTATTTTTTTGTCATAAGTACCTAGGTACGGATTATCAATTGTCAGTGAACCACCACATTCTCAGGGCAGCGGCCGCCACTGCCCACCAACCGCGTGGCAGGCCGGATCGAACAAAACTGTTTGAGGGAGACCTTTTGGCCTATTCAACAGGACTCTCTCTTAACGTCGCCTTGGACCGCAGTAGAAGGGTTGGATTTATATATCAGTCATTCCTGGAGATACCGACCCCGGATTCCTACCCACCTCTCATACCCTTTTCCTTGCCAGAATTTTATCTCATTCCTTTCCTTTCAAAAATCTTCACATAGCACCCCCAAAAATGACGTAGGCCTTTAGGGGAAATATTTTCCACGGGGCCTCCTGTGTGGAGCTGATGTAAAAAAGTTACTCTCAATATGGCCCCGGTCAAAGACTACCTTTGATGGTTGATTGGTTTCTTCATGAGCAAAGGACTTTAGAGTTACACCGATATTAGAGTTTGCCTATAGTGGATGATAGAAACGGTTGCTTCAACGCCTCTCGTGACTAGGAGGTGTGAAAGAAAATCAGTTTCCCTGGCACGTGGCCATCTTCCACCAGAAAGAAGACAACCACGTTTAGTTTAGTTTCGGTTTCTCCATAAGCGTAGGGCCTTAGGGTTACACAATGTATGATGGTGTACAGTGGATGATAATTAATTTATTGTTTGAAACATTTACAGAATGTTAACAATTATTACAGTTAGAAAACTGCCGTTGGGATGTACATTGTATATAGATATTAATACTCCAATTAGAAATATTCACAGCATGCGTCATCAATGTTTAGTTGTTACTAAGCGGTGATGCTCGAAGTGTATTAACAGAAATAATGATGACGTCTTTATATTTCCAGAGTGCGGATTGGAAGCGGTTGATTCAACGCCCCTCGTGAGGGGAGGACTAGGCGGAGTGAAAGGAAAGCAGTTCCCGTGGCACGTGGCCATCTTCCACCGGGAAAAAAACAACCAGTTCAAGCAGGTGTGCGGCGGCAGCTTGGTGCGGAATAATCTGGTCATAAGCGGTGAGTTCTGAGGTAGAGACTTCCTTTAACCAAAGCCGGGAGGGGGGCACGAGTTAAAAAAATTAAGTTTTTGCTTTGGTTAGGAGTAGACTTGAGAGTGGGTCGGTGGTTAGGAGCCCACACCAAGTGAAGTATTCCTTCATGTTGGAGAAGGTTCAGAAGAAATTTCTGAGATTTTTTTACCTGAGGAGGTATGGCTTCTACCCGCGGCTCTACCCTACCCTCTTTCTCTTGGGCAAGCTTGGTGTGAACCATCTACTGGTCAGAAGGGATGTGCTCATTGTAAAACATTTCTTCAGGCTGATTCGTGGAAGGTTCGAAAATTCGGCAATCATGGAGAGTATTAGTTTCTATGTTCCCGATGGTTATCTCCATCACCGACAGCATAGACTGTTTTATCTCCCGGCATGCAAAACTTACTTGCCAATGGTTATGCCAGTCGGGAGAGCGGTCTTGTTGTTAAATAGAATCACTTCGAACATCGATATATTTAACATCAATGAAGCACAATTCAGACGACAAGCATTGTTGGTGTTAGTATGATTGTGCTTCATTGGAGTATAAATTGCTTAAATCTGTTTGAATCTTAATCTCTTTTAAAAAGCCTTGGTATTTAAAATTTTGCGATATTTTATAAAGGAAAAATTAAATTAATTGAATTTAAAATACCCTTTTTGACAAATATTTTAATACTAGGGTCCCCACTTCTGACGGGACCCCCGCCTAGGTGCCAAGATGGTACAAATTAAAGACACTGAACTTGGAAAGTGATTTTTGATACAATTCCTTTGAATTCACAAAATCAACAAACAAAGACAAATGTTTGGAGAGTTCATTACTCTAGTAAGTAAAGGAACAAGAATCTAATAAGGAATGATTCTTCATGTACTTCTGTATGAGCAATATGAAATGTTTGGAGAGTTCACTACTCTAGTAGGTAAGTAAAGGAACAAGAATCTAATAAGGAATGATTCTTCATGTACTTCTGTATGAGCAATATGAAATGTTTGGAGAGTTCACTACTCTAGTAAGTAAAGGAACAAGAATCTAATAAGGAATGATTCTTCATGTACTTCTGTATGAGCAATATGAAATGTTTGGAGAGTTCACTACTCTAGTAAGTAAAGGAACAAGAATCTAATAAGGAATGATTCTTCATGTACTTCTGTATGAGCAATATGAAATGTTTGGAGAGTTCACTACTCTAGTAAGTAAAGGAACAAGAATCTAATAAGGAATGATTCTTCATGTACTTCTGTATGAGCAATATGAAATGTTTGGAGAGTTCACTACTCTAGTAAGTAAAGGAACAAGAATCTAATAAGGAATGATTCTTCATGTACTTCTGTATGAGCAATATGAAATGTTTGGAGAGTTCACTACTCTAGTAAGTAAAGGAACAAGAATCTAATAAGGAATGATTCTTCATGTACTTCTGTATGAGCAATATGAAATGTTTGGAGAGTTCACTACTCTAGTAAGTAAAGGAACAAGAATCTAATAAGGAATGATTCTTCATGTACTTCTGTATGAGCAATATGAAATGTTTGGAGAGTTCACTACTCTAGTAAGTAAAGGAACAAGAATCTAATAAGGAATGATTCTTCATGTACTTCTGTATGAGCAATATGAAATGTTTGGAGAGTTCACTACTCTAGTAAGTAAAGGAACAAGAATCTAATAAGGAATGATTCTTCATGTACTTCTGTATGAGCAATATGAAATGTTTGGAGAGTTCACTACTCTAGTAAGTAAAGGAACAAGAATCTAATAAGGAATGATTCTTCATGTACTTCTGTATGAGCAATATGAAATGTTTGGAGAGTTCACTACTCTAGTAAGTAAAGGAACAAGAATCTAATAAGGAATGATTCTTCATGTACTTCTGTATGAGCAATATGAAATGTTTGGAGAGTTCACTACTCTAGTAAGTAAAGGAACAAGAATCTAATAAGGAATGATTCTTCATGTACTTCTGTATGAGCAATATGAAATGTTTGGAGAGTTCACTACTCTAGTAAGTAAAGGAACAAGAATCTAATAAGGAATGATTCTTCATGTACTTCTGTATGAGCAATATGAAATGTTTGGAGAGTTCACTACTCTAGTAAGTAAAGGAACAAGAATCTAATAAGGAATGATTCTTCATGTACTTCTGTATGAGCAATATGAAATGTTTGGAGAGTTCACTACTCTAGTAAGTAAAGGAACAAGAATCTAATAAGGAATGATTCTTCATGTACTTCTGTATGAGCAATATGAAATGTTTGGAGAGTTCACTACTCTAGTAAGTAAAGGAACAAGAATCTAAAGGAATGATTCTTCATGTACTTCTGTATGAGCAATATGAAATGTTTGGAGAGTTCACTACTCTAGTAAGTAAAGGAACAAGAATCTAATAAGGAATGATTCTTCATGTACTTCTGTATGAGCAATATGAAATTTGACCATCTTCGAAGCATTATTGAATGAGATAAGAAAATAATAAATACTCGTTTTCGAATGTTAATAATTGGTAGTACCGATTGAATTCCGAAGACCTAGACCAAAACCTAGAACTTCATACTGCTAGATCCCCACACATGCCCATTTGCTCGCTTTTTTGACAAAAGCTTGCTTTGTTTTGTAGCCGCCCACTGCTTCTCCGACCGTGCTCACAGCCACCAGGTCCGCGTGGCGGACTATCGAATAGTGGCAGGAGTCCGCTTTTCTTCCTGGAATTCGCAAGAGATAGGCAGACAGCAGTCGGAGGTTTGTTTATCTTTTTAAGCTAAATTTCTACTAAACCTTTAATGTTAAAAAGCTATTCCCACACAGCTTTATTAAATCCTTTTCATTTTTCGTCTTTTTTCTATATGTAGTGTGAAGGCCATAAGGTATCCATCACTGGTTAGGCTTGTTGAAAAAGTATCGATATATCTGGTTTGATCGATATAGCGATATTTTTAATTCGATATATCGATATTTTTAGCCGATATATTTTGAGCCGATATATCGATACAAAATATCCAATATCGAAAATTGTATCAATAACGATATTTATGTATTTAAAGTCACTAGAACGTATACGAACGAACGGAAAAAAAGTAACCGTATTGGGTCATGACATCTGGCGGTTGAAATTTTAATTATTAATAGCTTACAAATCTATTGTCTTTGCATTAGTATTTGTAATCACCAATACTATCTCATGTGTGTAGGTACATACATAGAAATGTATGTTATTTTTCGCCATTTTTTTTCTAAGCCACTCCTATGTGTTCGTTTCTAATTGTCTATGATTATTGACTATACCTTGTTCCAAACACGGTGTCTGGTGTCTTTTTTGACAGATTAATACGCCAATAGAATGTTACTGAGACGCGTACAAACTTTTTATGCGTCTCAGTTTACACTTTACATATAAGTTAGAAGACAGCTTAATGTTTTGATATTTTTGTGATTATTGCGTAATAAAAATGAATTGTGATAAAAATACCTTCGTTTTTATTGAGATTTTTTTACATTATAAAAAGCAAATTGTATACAAAAATTACTATTGATAATATTCAACCATCAGGCCTATAAAAACTGCTTATAAGTTCAATTTCTCCTTCTTACGAACCGGTAATCGGTTGTGGTTTTATTGCATAACGTGGATAATTAAATTCTGTGGAAAATTATGATAAAACATTAAAATATGTTTGTCACAACTTCCTAAAAAACAGTTAAACACGCCTTTCGGCGATGTTTTTATAATAAACAAACCAAAATAAGCATCTGATTCTAAACGGGAATTGAAACCTTATCGCCATCCACATAAAGAGTGTTATTGTTAGCAGCAGCAGCCTGATCCCGAATCTTACATGACGTCGTGTATGTTAAGATTATTATTGGATTCTATTTGTAAAGTTCGGCTTTTGTGCGATTTTTGGAAAATTGTGTAAATTTACAGAAACTAGGTAAATTTGTTCAAAAGCTGAAATGGACTTGAACCGGCATTTAACGGGAACTTTTCAACGGTCATTTGATGACTGTCATACCTGAATTATTAAGGGTCGTATTCATTTTCATACTCCATTGAGTTTGTAAGGTGAGGCTGATTAAAAAGGACGTATTTGAACTTTCATTTAATGATTTTTGACTAAATTTAAGGATTTGCCGGTGAAACCCGAGGAGTTACAATATCCGGGCTCTACAGTAATAGGATCTACTCACCATCCGATATACAGAACTGCATACTTGACAACATACTGAATCGCAAACCGAATTATTAATATTCCGATGGCTCGACGAAAGGAACAATAATAATTCGGCTGGCGGTTTTGCCTACAAACGATCCATCTTGCAGTGCCCTGCATCAGTCCTGTATGGAGTTATGCAAATCTGATGATGAGTTGGCCGTTTATCACATATACAAATAATGTTGCAGGTGCGCGAAATACGTTTAGGAGAAGAGTACGGAGCGAGTATCCGAAATTTTGAAGATGACATCTCCATTATCTACCTAAGGAAAAGCTTCACCTTCTCCGACACGGTGCGCCCTGTCTGCCTGGACCTAACAGACGTGGACCTGTACACCAACCAGACCAGCTCGGGCACTGTGGGCAAGGTAATTATCTTATCTAATAATTGTGGAGAGTCTTTATTCATCACCTTGAATTGAATGGAAGACAACTGGCAAGGTGACTCTCCGACACGGTGCGCAAAGTCTGCCTGGAGAAATCGATAACTTTAGACCATCGGATTGAAAGGCGTAACTTCCGACAATTTTATGTCCTTATACCGAGCACGGTTTCATTGTTGACAGCTTATCAGATATTGATATGAAATAACTAAGAAATCGTTATTCACTGGCAATTCTGTAGGTATTTTCTATGAATTCACTTTTTTAAAGATGAGCCGCAAAGCAATTACATAAATAAAAATAAGGGAGGAATGCAGATCCGGGCACCGTCTGGAAATTTAATAAAAAGGCACTTTCTAGATGAGAAAAGTGTGGAAAAGCAGAATAAAACAAAAATTAAGGCGCGCTCGGCAAAATTGAGGGAGATACAACCGTTCAAAGTATTTAAAATTTCACTTTACAAAATGATATTGACAGTTCGCCCGCGTCCGCCCGCCATTTTTTTATAACCTAATACGCTAAACATGGTTTGTGATAGAAAAGAAAGTGCCCCCTTCGTAGCGCCTGCTCGCGTCACGGCAAAAAAACATCCCAGTTTTCAAGTGGTTTAGCGGCTACGCTAGGTTTGTGTAATATGGTTTGTGATTTTGGCGTATTATTAATTCTGTATTAGGTCTGGGATCCAACATAAGCAATGAAAACATGGCGAACGAACTGTCAATATCAGTTCGCGAAGTGAATTTTTAAATACTTTGAACGGTTGTATCTCCCTTAATTTTGCCGAGCGCGCCTTAATTTATTTTTTATTCATCTTCTCCACACTTTTCTCATCTAGAAAGTGCCTTTTTATTAAATTTTCAGAAGGTGCCCGGATCTGCATTTCACCCAAAAATAAATTAGTATTTATTGGTTTATTTATAAATTGACAATGTTGAATTAAAATACTAACCTTACTTTGTATTGGCAGTCTGAATTTAATTTTTGATACTAGTTTATGAGGTCTTTAGTCGTGTTTCAACTATTTTTATTTCTGCAAGATCGAAAGAATAAATAGATCACATCTTAGGTGCATTATTTAGGTCCATGGATCGTGTAGACGTCTTATTTAAATTCTAAGAGCTTTGTTAGTTCAATTCGTTCATTAAATTCATCAGTAATTTTGCACAACGAACGCCATTAATAAAAAATGATGTGTTTATTGATAGTTGACTGAAACTTGTCTAATAGTACGGAAGCCGCGCTAATATTTATCAGTCGTCGCGTCGGTTGGAATATCTGTAATTAATCGTTGACCGTGCTCGCAAATATTGATAACTGACCATGGATGACGGATTTGTTCAATATCGTAGTGATATTTAGTTTCATGCTCCTCAGATCTTCTGGAGTTAAGCGCAGTTGATCGAATAAATCCTATATCAATACGCCAGTGACTAAATTCCTCATATATTATTATTATCTATATTCGTTGGTATATTTGCGAGCACGGTCAACATAAGAGTCGGTTGACAAAAGGGCGGCCTCCTGACTCCTGAGTGTCAGATAAGCAGTCAACAAACACAACTTTTTAAAGAAAGTCGTTCGTTATACAAAATAACTGGCTTATTAATGAATGAAGGTGAATGACATATTGTCATATGAAAACGTGTCGTTTCAAAAGTACTCCTTGAGATCAAACGAGCAGGAACGATATGTTGGCTTCTTTGTTTCCTTTCTTCTACAACTTGGGACTCATCGCGATGCTAGAGATCAATGGTGCTGGCTCCATTACAATATCTGTAGAATAGACTTAGCATGTCTACATTGCGACTGTGCATTAGAAATAGCAATCGGTCTGTTAACAAAGGACACTCAGACACCTGCTTTGCACAGAATCGAGAAGGTTTGTCAGTTATTTTGGGGCTCCAAGCCAAAGGTGGCTCCCAAATTCATCTGGCGGATGTACTTGAGATTTGTACAGGGTGAGCTATATCTTGTTTTGTCCTTGTGAATGATTGTGATTGTGATGATTGCAGGTGGCGGGCTGGGGGCTCACGGAGTCGGGCGCCCCCTCAGACAGCCTCAACTTCCTGAGGGTCCCGGTGGTGGCGCGTGAGGAGTGCCTGGAAAAGATGCCGTACCGCTACAAGTCATACTTTACATCAGATAAGATATGTGCGGGGCTTACAAACGGTAATGCCATGAATAATGCCACTGTCAATATCGCCCATTTTTGCTTTTTTTATATTAGCCTTGTCATTTATGGGTATGCTAAAGGACGGATGACAACTCTGTTCTATTTTATTTTATTTATTAACAGAAACAAACAGTACATTAGATACTTTGGTTAAAAAAATTAACAATTAATAAGTATATTACACGGTGGATGCCTATTATGTGTTTCATTGTAGTGTCTTATTTATGGTATGCGTATTAAGTAATTACCGGGCAAGGGCGGATCCAGGGGGGGGGTCATGGGGGTCATGACCCCCCCCTGGGCGGGGTCTAGGACCTAGGTGGACCTACTTTTTACTTGTATCTATTATTATCGAAATTAAATTATAACTTCTAGTGACTTGACCATGACTCTGTGACCCCCCCCTGGAGCTATGTGACCCCCCCCTGGCGCCAAAGCTGGATCCGCCCTTGTTACCGGGTGATGTATGTAGTGGGATGTGTGTGTACGTGTGTGTCTGTGTGTGAGGGTGTGTGTGTGTATGTACGTATGTATGTATGCGCACTGAACTATAATATATATTATTGATATGATGCTCTTTTTAAATTTGGGCAGTGAATCGGAGAAAACGTCGATGTTAGAATTTAGACCAATAATATTGAACATAATATGAAGAGCACGATTGATTGGCGAATTAGAAGCTGCATTTGTCTTGTAATTAAGCGTGTGGAATAGTTCTGTATGGCGTGTACCTCTTAATGGTATGTTAAAATTAACTAGGGAAAAAAGTTCGGTACATTCAATGTTATTATTTAAAATTTTGTGTATAAATGTCAAATCAGCCATTGCTCGCCTTTGTTGCAAAGTTTGAAATGTGCATTCAAAGTTATTGTTAAATTTGAAGGTAACATATTTAATAAATATGTTTTGAATATGTTTTATGCTATCTAAATCTGATTACTTACCGTCTTTAAATTCTTCAAGTGAACTTTCTACCGGTAACTGTGATAAAAAATCTGCTTGATTGTTTTCTGATTTTACATACTCGATTTTAGCTTTGACCCGCAATAATGATTCTGGTAGTCAGTTTGAATGTGTTTATGCTCCCCTAATATTCTCAGCAATGGCATGTAATCCACGCATGAGTACAAGACTCGATGAATTTATTAAATCCAAACACAAGAGCTAAAGCTCAAAATCCAGAATGTTATATTTATTTTCTGCAATGGATAAACTTCTCAAAGCAAATCCAATATGTCCCTTTGTCCCTTCTCTGAATGTACGAGTATGTAGCAGGCAAGCTCCGAGTCCAGTGCTGCTTGCGTTCGTGTATAGCTTGAGAGGAAAATTAGGAAAATAATTAAAATTCTATTATTACCCATTAGATATTTCACCTTATCTACTGCGCCAATATAGACTTATCGAACTCAAACTTTATACTCTTCTTTAAGAGGTTATTCAAAGGCTCTAAAATTGAAGACATATTCGGTATGAAATTGCGATAAAAACTAAAAAATCCAAAAAAATTTTTCAACCGGTGAATGTCGGATGAGCATGAAAAATGTATAATTGATTCCAATTTGAGGTTGAATGCCCCTTCTGAAATAATTTACCCAAAAAACACAAAAGATTTAACGAAAGTTGATATTTTTCAGTATTGACGCATAACCCACATTCTCTTATCCACTCGCAAACCGTGCGAATATTAAAATATAGATCTAATTCGTCGAACCCTGAAATGGTAATATTATCAAGACAAAGGCTATGTTTGCATTTTAATCCAGTAAACAACCAGCGATTGTTCTCGAAAAAACTGTTGGAGATGACTTGAATCCAAAAATCAGCCTGTTGTATTGAAACAAACCCAAATGAGTGATAATGATTGTATTTTTTTATAATGATACCCTAATTCTAACTGAGAAGAAGCTTCTAATGTAATTTTACAAAAGTTATACATGAACTTATCTTATCTATGAATGACCTCCCCAATTCTCGGCAAAGGATATTTTTCCAAATTAGAAATCAGATTAAAACTCCGTTTCGTAATCTACACGAATTCTTATATCACCATTTTTTAATAACTGGTATGAGCGAGGAAGCAAACTCACTACTTGCAACTAATGAGATTATACCATCTTTTACCTTTGCCTTCAAGCATTCAAAAAAAATCCAAGTAAACTACTTATAAGTAGTTAATCATTGGGTGCTTTTAATCGGAACATACAAAATAAAACTTATTTTACTTTACTACGCCGATAGAAATTGTTTGCATAGTCTAATACACATTATTTTCAGCAAGCCATTTCTTTAGCATAATATATTTTTTTTATATTTGATCATGCACGGGGCATGGGGATGAGGGTAACCTTGCGGTTACTCTTGCTAAGACGCTTATGGATTTCGCTAAGTTATGCCCAACCACCAAACAAGAAAGGTATATCACAATTAAGTGGTACTCACAGTTGTTGTGTCTTCTAGCTTGGTGACAGTCATAGATGTCCATAAGCGCTCGATATTGTTCTATTTGATAATAGACGATAGAAATCTGAGTCACGTCAAGTTCACACAAAGTATACGATGAAAACGATAGGGTTTACACTTTATGTAACGATATGATGGATAACACTTCGGCGTGGTGCGAAAATGTCACGATACGAACGGTGGTTAGCAACGGACTGACTTCTGACGATAAAGCGCTTGTCACTTGTTTACCGCGTAGGTAGGCACCCTTATTGTGCGGAATTCCAAAGTCTGGGTTCCTCCAATCTCGTACGACAATCGGAGCATAAAACGAATGAAATCCATAAGCGTTATGAAACATTATTTGTTCATTTTTTTTTAATTTCGGCAGGTAACATATTATAGCAATTAAGTATCATGTAGGCCAGCGTTATTTGTTCATATTTGTTTAAATGCTTCGGTACGATCAGTCCTTCATTTAACGTAAAACGAGTATTGTAAGTGGGGTCCAGCCTATTTATATATATATATAGGGCTATTCGTATACTGAAATATAATTTTACCCCACAAATTGCTCGAATTGAGAAAAATTTTGAGATTTTGGAAAAAGTATGGAACAATATGCTTTTGTTCGTAAAATCTTTTATAAGCTAATAATTAAACTCACTTATTTTGATCTGATTGAACACGATTGACATTTATTTTACAGGAAAGTTCCCAATCTGTAACTCCAAACCTTTTAATCTATCATATTTTATGCAATCTACAAATCAAATAAAAGATCTCGGATATTATTTATTTGTAAATTCCATTCGAAAATACAGACCACAAAAACATCTAAATTAACATATCTTATCATCAGTTCAATATTTTCAAATATACCCAATACAGGCATACCAACATGTAAGCAAACTGAAGTTAGTGTGTTTATTTTGGGTTTAATAAACTTTGCCTTGGCATTGGGTGATCTAGTGTGTATAAAGTTTAGTTTCCTTAATACAATTAGTCCTTGTCACAATCGGATTTATTATTGAGTTTACGTGTTTACAATCTATTATACTTCAGTGTCACACGACCGATCTTAACTGACTACGAATTGAGTTCGTTGCCGGCTTGACACCCCAGGTGGCATCTATCAGAACTTGAGAGAAGCCTAACGACATCTTTTGTTATCAACCTAAACTAAGTGTATTTTCAAAACACTACAGTTACATAATATGAACTTATATTATTTGTTTACTGTGGTTACTTCCCAAAGAATTGACGAAATGCAGTAACGGCAAAAAAGAGCACTTCTATAATGGCAGAACAATGCAGATTAAAGTACAGCATTCTGCCAGAACAATCTCACGGCAGGTACGCTGTTTTCCTGTTACAACGCCCGCGCCGTTGCCGTGTGGGAGACAGGAGAGGACAGCATTAGAGTTACAGCTAATTGGCCTCACGTATCGGCAGCTATTGGAGATTAGACATGGGTACCGTCGTCCAGGAAACTATTGATTGCATAACTAATATTTTCATTCCCTTTCAGGAACAGCTGTGTGCCAGGGAGACAGCGGGGGCGGGCTGGTGTTTCCGCTGCAGAACACTAGTGCAGGTACCCAGCGATGGATCCTGCGCGGTATTCTGAGTAACGCGCCGGCGTCCCGTATTCTCAGTGATCCCTGCCTGGGTAACGTTTTTGCTCTGTACACAAATGTATACAAACATCGAACGTGGCTGACTACACAAATGGATGAAAATCTACCCAGAGGTAAATCTAATTGCCTGAATGTTGAAATTGCAATATATAACTAATATAATTGGCTATCGGATTTTTTTAAAAATTGAGATGTATGAAAAAATACTAAATCTGTAGATATAAGGTGTAAATTATAACTTTAAAAATGTATATTAGGTCCTTATATGTATATGAAATTGGCGTTTTGCCGTACTGGCAACTTTGATCTCAAATATCTTCTCTTTGGTTAGGAATTCCAAATTCAAATTTATACAGCCATTTACTCATGTATTTGAGTTACGAAAATTATAATTCATTTGTTTTTCCTTAATTGTTTTTTTTCTTTGCGTCACTTAGTTTACAAAATGGAAAACTTGAAATATCGCGTTATTTACGAGTACGAGTTCCACCGTGGCACCGGTGCTGCAGAAACGGCTTGAAACATTAATGATGTGTATGGCGACGGTGCCGCAAAAGAAACCACAGTGCGTATTTGGTTCCAACGTATTCGTTCAAAATATTCTTTCAATAAAATATAAAAAAGTGTGTCGAGCTAGGTTTGAGAAGTTTTTATTGCTATGGTAGAAGTTGTATTTTATTTCAAATATAATTTTGAATACTACATTTGGCTTTGAGATATTTATTAAATTTAAGCCGCACTATAGGGGTTAAACAAATAGTAGGTATACAAACAATACATATTCAAAGCATTTTCAGGTTGTCTTTAAAAGGTAGCTTCACTAATGCTAAATGTGTTGATTCTGTTCAACAGCAAGATTCTATCGACATGCAATGCCGCCCCAAAAATTCAAATAACCATATTATTATTATTAACACGGGATCAAAATATCGCCGTTTTCGCTTCAAGACATATTGGATCAGGAATTCATCGTCATTATCATCATCTTCATGTTGAAGCTCGCAATCTCGTACCACATCTCCAACAGAAGGGTCAAATGTGTCAAAATGGCCGAGTAACTCTAGCTTAATGGCCGTTATACACGACATATTTTTTCAGCCCGATTCCAATTAGACACAAAGTCAACATTTGTCGCTCTGCGCGATCGCTATTTTAATCTCTATTTTCATATCTACGATTTCAGTTGGCATCACAGCAAACAACATGGTTCATGTGTTGTTTGCAGTGATGACAACTGAAATCATAGATATGAAATTAGAGATGTAAATAGCGAAAAATTTTGACTTTTATGTCTTACTGGAATCGGGCTGAAAAAAGATGTCATGTATAACGGCCATAACTGTCGGTTTTCAGAAATTAAAAACGAAAGCTTAAAATGACGTAAAACAGACGGTTAAGTTTATTGAAAAACGCATTTTTATTTTTAACAACAATAATTTTATTTTCAACAGTAGCAATTTTTTTCACTCTTGCTTTAACTCTAGCAACCGTTGAAACAGACGGCCCTTTTGGTGGCAAATAACTAAACAGTAGCAAGTGGCTAAGTTGCCAGGCTAGCGTAGAAACTAGGAAACACTTGTAGCTATGAATTTCTTTAATAATATCTGAAGTATAATTGCTGGATTGCTGCCACAGCACGGCTTAAGCTAGGAAACACCTGTACCTATAAATTCCTTTAACCATCCATTGTTTAGGTATCCATTCCTTAATGACAGTTGTATGCTTGTCTTCTTGCAGGAGGCTGCAGAGTGAAGGGGGGTACCGGGGTGTGCCGGGAGTTCTCCGAGTGCCTGTCTGCAAGGAATCAGGCTGCCCTTGGAATTCCGCCACAGGTACAATATTACCAGATAAGTTACCACTTCAGCTGTGTGTGGGTGACTGCTGATTCGGACAATTACCTCACGTTAGAATAAGTCAGGCGATGGATCCCTTACCAGCTCCGGAAGCACCAATACCTACACGCACACATACAATATACAATTTCACTAAAACTTATAATTACGAGTACCTCTACATATATATTAGAGTATTAGACATAGGGCTTAATTTACCATCCTCTTGATAGCTTATCCATAGGATAATGCGTGTTTTGATTGAAATTTTTTTTTGTTTATAAAGTCCAACTTAACTATTCGGAACTCGATCAATAAACGGTCGCTACAAATCCGATAAGGTAGCCGAATTTTGTACCTATTACGAGCATTTGTTTATTGAACACTTCTGCACCAGGCAGTGGCTATGTTGACTTCGCGTTTGGATCCCACCCAGGCGTCGTGAATTCAATTCCTCGGTTTCTCTCAGGCATCAATCACGACACAGCAACAAAGCAATATTGTACGCCTACTGTGGTGGTAGTAGGAGATTTTCAAATGTTTGAAACATTACTGGTTTATGTTTGAAACATTGACTGGTCAGTGGTTGAGTGGGCATAGCGCTTGGATCCCATCCGGGTGTCGCGTGTTCAATTCCTCGGCTGGCTAAGTCCTCCATCACAACACAAGCAACATTTTCGGCTTTCTGTGGTGGTAGTAGGAGATTTTCAAACATTTTTGGGTTATTCGTAACCCGGGAATGTTTGTCTTTCTTTCAATAAAAAAAAAAAGAAAAAAATTACACTCGGAACATGAAAGTGGTTTTCCTCGAATTTCGCACCGTATCATGAGCCCTCAACAAAAACATTAAAATTCTGCGTCGAACTTGAGGATCGTTTATATTCATCCTACCTAACCCCCTCCGCCCCTCTGCCGACGCTCCTGCGCTAGTCATACGAATAAAATCTTTTCGGTTTATGTCAAATAAACGTAAATCATAATTTATTTATTTAGGGAATAAAAATTAATTAAATTTAAAAGAAAATAATATGAAACCAAAAATTTTAAAAACAACAACAAAAAACGAGTGTGCTTTAGACCACACAACTGAAGTAAAACTTCTACTCCATCTATATGATAGGAAGAAAGAAAGAAAAGGTGCGCGCGCATTGCTCTCTCTTGCTCCTACAAGTGTGATACAGGCAATAGGCCTGCACCTGCTACCGTTCGCCTCGCTTTTCGTAACGCTCTCGTCGTGAATTCGCCAGCTTACTCCCCAAGTCAAGAGGGCGTAAAGAAGTTTTACTAAAAAAAACGAGTGTGCTTTAGGCAACACAACTGAAGTAAAATTTCTGTGTAACGTAACTGGCTATGAGAGAAAGAGAGAAAGAAAATGTGTGCTCGCACCTCTCTCTCTTGCCCCTACAGTAAAGCGGCCTACACACGACACTGCATTTAGTCACTAAATGTAGAAATGGCTGCATATTGTGTGGTGAGGAGTCACAACCGCCTGCGAATTGGAACAAATCACCAGCCGTATTATTATTTTCCTTCTGCCGGGACCCCCACTCCTTAAAATTGGGCCGAACAGCCAGCCGTATTTATTTATCGTCTGCGAATTCTCTGTTGGGGCCAGCCCAGGGGCGTTAATCTCGGCTTTGACCTTGGAACTGACAGGAGGGGACCAAATTTTTATAGATAAAGCTTAATTATAGATAGGTCGAACTTTAAACGTCAAATTGCATCATACGATTGTCAAACGAACATGAATTCGTATTTGAATTTGTATTGTTGACATCGCCGATGGGCATATTTCATTCAAAAATCGTTTACACGAATTACAGAGGTGGAAAAATGGTTAAAGTTTGTCCGCAATTGATCCAGAAATCAGGTAATTACATACGACATTAACATTCAGCTTGATTTATCTTTAAACCTATTTGAGGTTAAATGACATGTGTTTGTATTGATAATTGATAAAATATGCTTTCAATTTTTACTTTAATAAGTTACGTACGCCTCGTACGTCATACATATGTCTGTTAATGTTATATTATCGTTAAAACAAGCTTATGGGTCCGAGTGGTTAATGTTTCACAAATATTGTTTCAGAAAATGTTCCAGACTTTGGATGATTTTGAAGCTTTACATTAGGAACACCTTATAACATTGTTTGGCAGACCATAACATTTGGCAAGTAAAATTAATAATGCTTTAAGTAACTAATTGTCATGCTGTTTTCCCGCAGGGCATTCAGAGAGGACGGACCGCCAAACAACTCGGTCTTGGCATACATTCCTTGCCTCATTCACATTTATACATACTATTCTATTATTCTGACTCTTGACGTGCCCCACGCAAGCAAGCAATTATTCACTTGATCGTGCCAAGTCTTCCTCTGGTGTCCCCGAGGAAGACTTGGCACTTCACTACCACTCACATCTGCGTTATATATACTTCTTCCATTCATTGTACATTCGCTTTTCATGCTCAAACCATCTGAGGGTTTCTTTCTCAATCTTACTCATTACGCTTACATCAGCCTTGCATTTTTTGCGGATCTCCAACGATCTTACGTGGTTTTTTCGTTCTTCATATGAACAGAAGGGAGAATATTTTTCCCTTGTGATAAACAAAGTATGTCATCACAAGGGAAAAATATTATATATTATGTTCACAAACTTTTTTTAATGTGATATATTTTTTCAGAACACGTGATGCGGTTTTTACTGTGAGATGGCTGAAATGGGTCCTCGATGAAGGTATACTCTGTTTAATTTCGGTTGAAAGGAAATTTAGAATATGCAGATTTTTTATTTCACTCTACAAGAACTAAGATATGTACGGTGACTGCTAGAAAGGAAAAATGGCTAAAGCGCCATATAGATGTGACATTAAAGATGAACATACGTAAACAAACAATACAGCTTATTGTGTACGTTAATCTTTAATGTCACAGCTGTATGACGCTTTAGCCATGTTTCCTTCCCAGTGTCGATAGTCGTTTTCAAACCATTTATCAATTCATCGAATTCACCGAACCAGTGTTTTTATGTGCTATTATTGATTGTCTTTCTGAAAATAAAAAGTATTTAAACATGTACTCCTGAGTTCTCATTTTTCAAGCAGAAAAATGGAAATTCGTTGTAGAAAACCATAATCATTATTTGAAAATGTTTTCCTTTTATTTATTTTTATTTTTTTTTTATTTTCTTTATTAGGAACATTTACAGGTTTATAACTTTACATGCATTAGAAAACCACAAATTACAATAATTAGGTTAT
This sequence comes from Limnephilus marmoratus, assembly GCA_917880885.1. NCBI lineage: Eukaryota > Metazoa > Arthropoda > Insecta > Trichoptera > Limnephilidae > Limnephilus > Limnephilus marmoratus. The sequence continues at coordinate 43,262,530 of OU862928.1, forward strand.
AAACCCAATAACGAATGTTCACATCATGCACCAATAATTATTAAAAAGTCTATAATTATAAAGATTTTTTGTTTAACTTAATATTATATAGTTAGGAACTAGATATGTCTAGGGATAACCAAGCTATACTGTATAATATATAAAGATACAGACAAGATAAGATAAGATAAAAAACAGAGTAGAAAAATAACTAAGTGTATATACATATTATATTTTAACAATAATGAAAATTGAAAAACACCAGACGTAATGTCGAAAGCGTTAAATGTAAACATATATATAAAAATATAAGGAAAAGAAAAATAAAAGGGAAATAAAAGTATAATATTAAAATAAAATGTTCTAGTTTTATGTTAGATTAAAAAGCATTTTTAAATAAGATAATTACAAAATAAATTTAAAAAAAATTGAAAAACACCAGACGTGTTTAAAAGTGTAAGGTAGAAAAATAATATATAAATGTACACATACATACACATATATACATTCTTTTAAACTTTCAATATAAAAATACATAAAAAATTTCAATACAAAGAATACATAAGAAATTACGGTATCAATTTCGTTGCAATGAATTAAGTTATTTGTTAATTGATGGATAATTATAAGGCTCCATTAAGTATTTGTCTAAAAGTGCTTAAAGTGCAAGAAAAAATATCGGCATCGATACATTTTTTGTTATAAAGATTGCAAGTTCTTAATAGGAAAGAATTTTGCCTGAGACTGGTTGAAGCACTTTCGATATGAAACAATGACTTGTCTCTAGTTTTCTTATTTGGGATTCTAATATTTATTGATGACAAAAGAGCTGGAGAGTCAATATGACCACTCAAGACTTTGTATAAGTAAGTCATATCCGCGATGTCTCTCCTACTTCTTAGAGTTTTAAGTCCATAGTGTTTTATAGAGCTGTCTATGTCATAATAACGCACATGTCTCTTAAAGTTCAAGTGATGTACAAATTTTCTTTGTACAGCTTCTATGCGCTTTGTGTGTATATTATACAGCGGATTCCATACAGGAGAAGCATATTCAAGATGACTACGAACATAGGAGTAATATAATATTTTGAGGGTATGGATATTGGTGAACTCCTTTCCAATACGGAATAAAAATCCTAACATGCTCATGGATTTCTTAACAATAGTATCCACATGTGCCTTAAAAGAAAGTTTATTGTCAATAAGAACACCGAGGTCTCGAATTTGATTGATTTTTTTAAGTGCTTGACTGTTCGTAATATGATAATCATGTTCGATTGTTTTTTGGTTTTTTGTAAAGGTAATAACGTAACATTTGTCGGTATTCAAGTGGAGAGAGTTGGCAGTACAATAATTATTAAGTCTATTAAGATCTTCTTGAAGTTTATAGCAGTCAGAAATAGAGTTGATAGAAAGAAATATTTTCATGTCATCAGCAAAGAGCAAAACTTTAGAGTGCTTAAAGCATTTTACAATGTCATTGATAAATATAGTGAAAAGCAATGGTCCCAGATGAGACCCTTGTGGGACACCTGAAGGTACATTGATAATTTCAGAATTATAACCATTCACTGCTATTATCTGGGAACGTTTGTCAAGATAGGAGACTAGCCATCGGTACAAATCACCATGTATTCCTAAAGCAAATAATTTTGACAAGAGTAGACTATGGTCGATTCTGTCAAATGCCTTGGAGAAATCTGTATACACTGCGTCAACTTGGATTCGTTTATCCATTGATTTAGAAATAAATTCAGTAAATACAGCAAGATTGGATACAGTTGATCTTTTTTTCATAAAGCCATGTTGATTCTCAGTTATTACAGATTGAACACAGTCATACAGTTGCTCATGAACAATTTTTTCAAAGATCTTACTAAAAATAGGTAATTTTGAAATTGGACGATAGTTCTTAGCGTCGTTTTTAGACCCAGATTTGAATACTGGCGTAATGAGTGCACATTTCCATTGGTCTGGAAAGACGCCTTCTTTCAAAGATAGTTGGAAAAGCAGTACTAGAGGCATCGATATTTCTTTGACGCACATTTTTATAAAATGAGATGGTATTTTATCAAAACCTTCTAAGGAGTTCATATTTCAAGTATTTTAGGTTTTTTACTAACGCTTGATTTTTTGATTTCCTCAGGATAACAGGTTTCCATCTGACAGCTCCCTGCTGAGAGAATGAGCTGTAAATATTATGTAATGCTCATTCCCTCAGGCTTTGTCAGATGGAACGTTGTTTTCTTGGGGAAACTAAAACATTTTTCTGCTTTCAAGCATTTTTATTTTTAAATAATTTATTTGGCTAATGAATGAATGAAGAAGGTCGAGTGCGATCATATTCTCTATGGTGATAAATGGCCTTGAACTTCCTCTATGTTATTTGTTTATTGTCTTTGGTGGACCATTTTATTTTTGGTTAAGTTGGTGACAGTGACGACCAAACTGCTTAGAAGCAAAAGGCCCGAAGATATCGATCTAGGGGTTAGTATATTTATGGGCCAGCCGCAGAAGGAACGCCCCCGAATGGACATGTTACGACACGTGATTTATTCATTTCTCATCGGAGAGCGTCGCGTGCGGTCGTTAACAGCGACTTGTACCGGAACGCGTATTTTCAAAACCTATACCGGTTCAGTCACGGTAGCGACAATTTGTATTTTAAAAACACCTCTATATTGGTTATTTTTTATTACTTTGCAAAAACAAAAATGGTTCTAAAATCTGGCGAAAATAATCTTTTCAATGTGTGAATTAGAAATGAATAATTTTATTTCTAAATGTTTTAATTTTGATATTATTCCCATGTAAAGTAAATACACCTCTAAATTGGTTATTTTTATCACTTTGCAAAAACAAAATTTGTTCTAAAATAAAGATATAATAATCTTTCTAATGTGTATTATAGAAATAAATCATTTTATTTCTAAGTAGGTATTTACATTTTGGTATTGAAAATGTAAATTGTCACTCCAGCGTCTGAACCGGTGTATGTTTTGGAAATACGCTACCAGTACAGCAATTACCTCCAATTAGCTCCAATTTTGACGAAGCTTTTTAAACTGTCCCTGAAGACTGGCTCTGTGCCCTCTGGTTGGAAAAAAGCGGTTATCCATCCTATTCCAAAGAAGGGTGACCGCTCCAACCCAGCCAACTACCGCCCCATAGCGATCACATCAGTTCTGTCTAAGGTGATGGAACGTGTGATCAACGACAAACTGCTCACATACCTCGAGAAGAACAAAATTATTAACGACCGTCAATACGGATTCCGGCGGAACCACTCGTGCGGTGATCTTCTCGCGTATGTGACGCATGTTTGGGGGCGATGCCTGGAACGTTTCGGTGAGACCCAAACGGTTGCACTGGACATCTCCAAGGCCTTTGACCGGGTTTGGCACCGAGGACTTGTCAACAAACTGCATTCTTACGGACTTCCCGCATCCTTGTGTGCATGGATTGCCGACTTCTTGAGGGAGAGGTCGATTCAGACGGTAGTCGATGGTTTCACCTCTTCCTCACACTCGATAAATGCTGGCGTCCCGCAGGGATCGGTTCTGTCTCCGACTTTGTTTTTGTTGCACATCAACGACCTTTTGTCATGTGCACCAATTCATTGTTACGCGGATGACAGTACAGTTCATGATAGCTTTTTGTTTGACAAGCCCCCAAAGGGCTCACAAACTCCAACAGCTCGTAAAGCTTTGAAGCAAAGAATGGACGGTTACCTCGAGAGTGTTTTCTCTTGGGGTAAAAATAATCTCGTTGAATTTAATGTTTCAAAGACCCAATCTTGTCTGATTACGTCTAAAAGGGATCGAAATGAAAATCTAGTCTCTTTCAACGGAAGCAATCTTCCGAACAGGCCCTCCATTGATATGCTTGGTGTAACCCTAAGTGACCAGCTCAGGTATGGGGGCTCCATCGAAGCCAGAGTAAAGTTAGCCTCCCAAAAACTGGGCGTACTGTACAGGGCCCGCAGATACTTTAATAGTACACAACTGCTAACCCTGTACAAATCGCAAGTGCGCCCCACGGTTGAATTTGGCAGCCACCTCTGGTCTGGAGCTCCAAAATACCTGAAAAATACCCTCGACTCTGTGCAAAAACGGGCGGTCCGTTTGATAGATTCTCCCATCTTAACAGACGGATCGCAATCTTTAGAGCACAGGCGTCGGGTGGGAATGCTATCCTTGTTCTACCGGTATTACAATGGAAGATGCTCCGAGGAACTAGCATCATTGATCCCTTCGGCACCGGTGTATAGTCGGGAAACACGCCAAACGCGTGCCCAACATTTGTACACAGTTGACATTTGTCACATGAGAACGGGTCGTTTCTTCGACTCGTTCTTGTGTTCAACAGCTCGGCTGTGGAATGATTTGCCGGCCTCTGTGTTTCCTCCTTCCTACAACATGGGTCTCTTCAAGACCAATGTTCATTCCTTCCTCTCCTCAAAAAGACCCTCCACACAGCATCCCAGATGACATAGACCCTGAGGGAAATTATTTTCCTCAGGGCCTCCTGTGTGGAGTTAATGTAAAAAAAAAAAAAAATTACGATATAAATAATATTATTTTACTCATCATGGTTGTTATTATTTTTGTCTGTAATTCTCAGAAAAAGGAATAATCATTTTTTTTACATTGTTGTTCTAATCTTTGCCTGTAATCTCAGAATAAGGAAGAATATTTTTTTAGATCATCTTTTTTATTACTAATAGAACAGCGCATGAGACGATGTATGAAAGTGAACGGGGCAAGGAGTGTGTGCCGAGACCGAGTTGTTTGGCGGTCCGTCCTCTCTGCCTACCCCTGCGGGGAAACGGCGTGATGGTTAGTTAGTTAGAGTGGAAGATACTCTCAGTATCGCCCTGGTGTAAGACCACCATTCAGAATTGAAATGTTGCTTGAAATGACTTCTGCCGTGTTTGGTGACTAGATCTGAATAGCCAGGTACTTCCCCACCTTCCTTTTCCATATCTCCTTCCCATCCACACTGCCTTCAACCTCACAACATACCCCAATTGGGGATGCCATAGTCCCGCTGGCTCCAGACGGGAGCAGTTGGGACTCTTGTGCGGTATTCATGTAAAAAAAGATAAGTTTTATTATTTTTGCCAGTAATTCTCAGAAGAAGGAATTTTTTTTTTCATCACTGTTATTATTTTTGTCTGTAATACCCAACAGAAGGATTAATATTTTCTTAACTGAGGGAATTTTTTAATTAATTGTTTTTACATGAAACGACAAAAACGAGTAATGTTCATAATAAATTTGCCTAATAAAATATATTATGTGGGTGTTTTTATTTTTTTAGTTGTATGTAATTTTAGTTAGAAAAATACATAAGGTGGGATATTTTTAAACTTTTTATGTTTGCCTGCAAAAAAGTTATGTTTCAAAAATTATGCAGGGTGGAACAGTACGCACCCGAGAGATTTTAACCAGCGATTCCCGAGCTTAGAGTAAAAAATATTAAAGTCATTTCTCTGTCCGATGACACTTTTTATCTATTAAAACATTTAAAATATTATTCCATCACACAATAATACGTCATCTTGTAAACAACCTCAAATAATTGCTCTGACAAAATTTTTGAATTTTAAGTATTAAAAGTAACGGAAAACATTAAAAAAGTGCACAAACTAACACAGATTATTGTGCTTCTACATAGTACTCTAATTTATACCAGTGATCTAACACATCTAAAGTTTTAATACCTGAAACAAAAAAACAGTGCTCTGACTAAACTAATGAATTCTAAGTATTAAAAGTTACTGAAAACATTAGAAAAGTGCGCAAACTAACACTGAACATTGTGTTCTACTTTATACCAGTGATTTAACACATCAAAAGTTTAAATACCTGAAACAGTGTTGTGACTTCACATATAAACTTTCTAAATTATACTCTAAAAATGAACTGCGAAGGTTGCCTCAACTTGATCTCGAATAATGACTTTGCACTCACCTGTGCCATCTGCAATACCGCGTTTCATAATACCTGTGTCAACATCACCGATACAAATTTCAAAAGAATGGCGGTTAAAAATAAATTAACTTGGAACTGTCCGAAATGCAAAAGCCGATCGAGCTCACCATCCTCGAAGTCCGGTTCAGAAACTGATGTCTTATTCGAACGAATCACCAAACATTTTGACAACAAAATTACTGAAATGAAAAAAATGTTTGAAGAAGAAATAAGAGACTTAAAGAAAAGCAGCGAATTCATCTGTAACCAGTATGAAGACCTTGTGTCGAGCTTCAAACAAATGCAGGATCTGCATAAAGAAACCAAGTTTTTACGTGAGGTGAACGATAAGAATAACATAAGAATTTCTAGCCTTGAGTGTAGACTTGCAGAACTCGAGCAAGAGAAGTTATCTGACAGTGTGGAGATGGCGGGAGTGGAGCTGCAGCCGGGCGAACAACCTACGGAAGCTGTACTACGGGTAGCCAGCTTGCTGGGCTTGCCCCTGCTACAACAGGACATTCGTATGGTGACCAGGACCCAAGACCGCAGACGTAACACCCCGGACAAACTGCATATCGCTTTTCGCAACCCTAAAACTAGGGATTCGATTCTCTCAGTAAAAAGTGCGGCCAAAACACTTAACTTGAGTTCGCCGATTTACATCAGTGAAGTGCTTTCACCTTACTTTAAGGAACTATTGTGGAAAACCAAACAAACTGCCAAAGAAACTCTTTTCCAATTCGTGTGGTTCAAAGCGAGTAGACTGCTTGTACGTAAAGGACCCGGGGAAAAAACCATCCAGATTAGACACGAAAATGATCTTAAAAAAATGGGGACTCATCCATAAATCACTAACCCATCAAATTTACATTTTCTAATTTACTGAATATTAACATGGCTGACCTACTGAAAATGAATCTTAATAACTTGCACCACCATTACACTACTGCGGATCAGAAATTATGTGATACAATCCTCACTAGCCCACCTTCACTAACTATACTAAATCAAAACATACGTTCTCTCAACAAAAATTACGATGAACTCGACATCCTAACCAACACTTTTACTACAGATTTTAATATCATTATTCTTACAGAATGTTGGATTACAAACGCCTTCACCCAGAAACACAAACAAAATTACACCCAGTACCACACATTAAATAATAAAAAACAAAACGACGGTGTTGTGGTCTATCTTCATAACAACCTTAGTAGTTTAGTTTCTGAAATTTTCATTGATAACTCAAACTGTTTACAAATAATCGTCAACCAAGAAACATGTATACTTGCACTATACAGATCACCATCCACCCATGATATCGCACCATTCATATCTTCCCTTAATAGTCATCTTAATAAATTAAATTCCTTTAAAAATATCATAATAGCCGGTGACCTTAATATTAATCTACTGCCTAATGGTCACCCACAAAACCACGATTACCTTTTGATGCTGATGCAACATGGTATCTTCAGTACTATTAATACCCCCACTAGAGTAACCAATAACACTGAGTCTTGTATAGACCACATTATGGTAAAATCAAAACATTATATCAAAAGCATAGTCTACGAATCCTCCATTACGGACCATTACACAACTTTACTAGGCCTGACTACACCAACTCCAAATTTGCTTACTCAACGCCATTTCACAATTAAGAATATTGCCTATGACAACATAAAATCATGTTTAGATGAACAATCATGGGAGCATTTAAGGAGTATAACGTCAACAGATAAGGCTTGGTACTACTTTATTACATACCTACAAACCATCATCACGCAAAATACTAAAACATCAACAAAAATTATTCCCCACCGCCAAAAAAAACTAAAAACTTGGATAACTCAAAGCATCTTAAACTGTATTAAAAAAAGAGATAAGTTACACAAACAAGTCAAACTCAACCCATCTGATACTACTCTCTACTCATTCTACAAAAGATATAGAAATCTATGCACCCTAATTATACGAAAAGCTAAAGAGCTACACTTCAAAAATAAACTGATAGAATCCAATTACGATCCCAAAAGTGTATGGTCAATACTAAAGGAAAGTACTTGCACTCATAAATTCGATGATGATAATATCAAAAATATTGTCATTAACAATGAAGAAATCCTCTTCCACGACAATCCCACATTAGTTTTAAATTACATTAACAATCATTACACAAATATTGGAGGCATTCTGGCAGAAAACATTACAAGTACTGTGGCAGAGAATCTACATTCATCTATCCAACAAGATACTCCTAACTCCAATAATGATATACAATTTAAACTCCAAACCATCTCATGTGAAAATACATCTAAAATAATACAATCCTTAAAGAATAGCTCAGCTGTAGGTACTGACTACATAGACGCTAAAACCATTAAAACTCTAAGTGACCAACTCCTCAATCCACTTACATACCTGATAAATCGTAGCCTAAAAGAAGGTATTTTCCCTAGCTGCTTAAAAAATGGACTGGTAATTCCTATCTATAAGTCAGGACCTAAAAATGACATCAACAACTACAGACCCATCACTCTTCTAAATACTATGTCCAAAATTCTGGAAAAAGCCATCAAAGAACAGCTCTACCACTACCTAGAAACAAACCATCTACTCTCGAAGAACCAGCATGGCTTTAGAAAGAACAGTAATACACAACACGCTTTAACCTCAGTAACAGACTTTATTAACTCTAACCTTGACTCAAAGAAAAAAGTAATCTCAATATACCTAGACTTATGTAAAGCCTTCGATACAATATCTCACAATATACTTTTTAAGAAACTTATTAAACTTGGCATAACTGGAAATGAACTTAACTTACTGAAAAGTTTTATGTCAGAGAGAACTCAACAAGTCATTATTAACAAAGTGAAAAGTGAACCCCTTCCGATCAGTTACGGAGTGCCCCAGGGTAGTGTTCTAGGTCCCTTAATGTTTCTTATCTACATCAATGATATCTGTGAACTAATTACAGAAGGCAACATTGTGACATTCGCTGATGACACCGTAATACTTTGTCAAGCTGACTCATGGATCAAGGCATTCCTTAAAGCTGAGAAAAGTCTTGCTGTCATCAAACAATGGCTCAATGAAAACAAACTTACTCTAAATACAAAAAAAACTAAATTCATAACACACAGTATAACTCAAAGAGGTCAACCTCCTCCAACCTTCGCTCTGAAAATACACGACTGCTCCCAACCCTCCTCAATATGCAAATGCGAAATCATAGAAAATGTCAAACAAATAAAATATCTAGGCGTCATAATTGACGAAAACCTACGCTGGAATGACCACATCAACTTAATTACATCCAAGCTTAAAAAAATCATGTATCTCTTAAATAATATAAAAAACATCTTCCCACGCACTATACTAAGATCTATTTACTTTGCTCTTTCCCAATCTATAATCATGTATGGTCTTCTGTCTTGGGGAAGTGCAAGTAATATTTCTCTAGATCCACTAGAAAAAGCACAAAAGGCAACAATCAAACTAATTCTTCAAGTAGCGTATGATACTAACTCTGAAAAAATTTACAAGATGCTCGACGTTTTGTCAATCAGACAACTCTACGCTAAATCGTCTATTCTTCACCTCTCCAAATTCAAACTGCATATCCCTTTACTTTCTCAGTCCTCAATAACAAGCCGGTCTTCAATAAATCTAACACTTAACATCCCGCTAAAGCACACGACCCACGGACAAAGATCCTTTAACTACTATTCCATCAAACTATATAACAGCATGCCACCTTCTTTAAAACAACTTGCTGATTATTCACCAACGTATAAACTAAAAAAACAAATCACAGACTGGATAAAAACTAAAGGAACACTATTTTTCCAAAACCTATTTACTCCAAACCAAACATAAAAATTAACTTGGTATTTAAATTATACCACTAGATCTACAAAATAGATTAATATTGCATAACTATTTTTAAAATATTGGCACTAATATCATCTACTTTTGTTTGTTTCTTTTATTCTCTTTTCGTCACAACTGCTCTCAAGTTCACTCTTCTTGTATATTCTTTATTTTTTTTTCTTTTTACTATAATGTATTATCCATTGCGACTTTAGTATATTATGATGCTCAACTTACCTCAACTTACTACATTGTGTCTGCATAATATTATGATGACTATCTCAACACAGCTACCTACACCTACTATATGTACAATACTGCCACCATGGGTAGTACCACGGAGTCCTCCTTGAGAGTCTCAAGGGGATACTGTGCTATCACTTATGATGGCATGATAATACATGCGTACACCTCAGCACGGGTTCTCCCAGTGAGGTGTTCACAATCCATAACCACATTCGTTTTAACTAATTACATACAGTTGCCGATCACATTTCACTCTACTACCTACTATGTTTCATATTAAGAATATTTTTGTTTTACTTCCACCTAATGTCATTGTCATTGCACTTATTAACTGTATATCATTGTATTTATTAACTGTATGTAAAAGCATAGAAATAAATAAATAAATAAATCACACGCCGCAAATGAGTACTCAGGAGTATAACTTGTTTATAGTGTAGCGGTCATTTGAAAAGCGTTGCGTCTCGTTCTAACGGCATATCGTTCAAACGAGACAGCGCTAGTTCGCTTAAACCCATCCCGTCGTGATGGGATCAGTAGCGACATGTGATCGAAAAACTTTTTTCGTTGTTTATTAATAGAAAAAATATATCATCGGACAACAAAATGACATCTACATTTTTTATTGATCATTGTCTGTTGTCAATAAAGCCAACGCTAATCCAATACGTTGAAATTTCGAAAGTGACGGAGCCATGACACGTTTGCGCACAGCGCGAGCGCTCCGAACACGTGCGCACAGCGCAAAAGCTAAGACCTTTCTGCAAATTGGATGGTGTGGTGGAAACCGCCAATCTGGCTGGCCAGCAAGAAGTGACTAGAAATTGGATGGTGAGGAGGCCACTTAAATAATAGAAGCGTAACTCTCTCTCTCTCTTTCTTTCTTCACTAACTTATATGTCCCTCTCAACTACCGTTCGCCTCGCTTTTTGTAACGCTCTCGTCACGCATTCGCCAGTCTAGGGGCCATTCAAGTATTACGTAACGCACTTGGGGGGGGGGGAGTCTTGTGAAACGTTTCTGTGCGTTACGAGGGGGAGAGGGGTGAGGGGGGTTCGAACAACGCGTTACGTAACATGTTTTTCTTTATTTAGATAAAAAAAACTAGGTATTTAAAATCTTCCAAGTTGGCAATCCTTTTCGTTCTCGAAATCTCTTGTTTAGTACCGCAAACGCGATTAAAACGAGAAAAAGGGTATGTTTAGAGGGGGGGGGGGGTACGGAAAAACGTTACTGCGCGTTACATGGGGGGAGGGGGGGGGTCAAAGATCTTAAAAAATTGCGTTACGTAATACTTGAACGCCCCCTTACTCCCCAATTCAAATGTGTGAAAAAAAGTTTTTTAAGTACTGCAAAAATTATCAATACATTGGTAACCATAAGGAACATGTTTTATACACAAATCAAATCATAACAGAATTATAAATAGGAACTACAGAAACATAACCTTATTCACGAAATATCGGAGAAATACTCTTTTATGGCCCCTTTATATTTAGAAAGTTCGCAATTGAAAATGTCCATCTTGGATAACATGCTACTCGTATTGTAACTATTGCGTATTCTGTTCAGGCGAGAATTCTGCTTATAGTTGGACCCTGCCTCCACCCTGGCAGTTCACCAGCTTCCTCCCGGCATCTAGCGGCTACAAAGGACTACCTGCACACTACGGTGCCCTATTTACTACAGTCTGTGTGAGAAGACAAGGACGTCTCTTACAATTAGTATATAGACAAGTAGATTTTAAGACGACTTCCGAAGGTAGTTGATCTCAATTGTAGCCCAACACATTTTTTTATAAAAGGGAAATAAAGCTACTCACCAAAGCTGATTAAAAGTTACAAATCTAAAATAAAATGTTGATTTTTAAATAGAAGTATTTTAATTCAAGAGTGTCTCTTTTCCCAGTACTGCTCACCCTCCAACAAAATCTGCTGCGTGGAGAACTGCCCACCTCTGCCACATTCAGCTGTCAGCCAGCGGAAGACGGGCTCAAAAGCCAAAGATTGTAAGTTGCATTGCACTGCATTTATTCTAGCACTAATATTAATGCACATATTTGAGATGTGACACGACTCTAGGATGACCCTTGGAATCTCGGTTTGGCTGGGAAGCATTTGAGGCAAGACTATATATCCAAAGCTGGAAGCCAGAAGGTTAATAAAGAAGAAGAAGAAGTGACAAATGCAAGTATTCTATTTTTTACATTAGCTTACACAGGAGGCCCTGAAGCAAATAATTCCCCTCAGGGCCTATATCATCCTTGGGTATCATGTGTAGAGAGTCTTCATAGGTAAGGAAGTTTTGGGAAGGAAAGGAATGAAGGTTCAAGGTCCAGGAGTGACGGAGGTATGAATCCAACCCTCCAACAGCGGTGCAAGGAGATGTTCCGAGAGAGTCCTGCTGGAGAGGTCAAAAGGGTCTCCCTCAACCAATCTCTCCCAATCTGGCAACGTTTTTCCTTTTCCATGTTCAATAGGAGGCAGTACTGCTTCGAAACCCACACGGGTTTGTAACTCTATTTATCCTTCCAAACCCGTGTACATTGTGTACAATACAAGGCACACGTCCTCCAATCGTGCACGGGTTTATAATTAATGACCATGCGCATTGATTTTTTTTTTATTGTATATTTTATTTAGATATAAAATTTGACATCTTATATCTAATGTTATCTTTTCTATGACTACTACAATATTATTTACTACCTACTGACTAAAATTTGGACTTTACAACATTAAGACATAATCCACGAAAAACTGCAAGACTTTTAGCCTCTTTTTTTTTGTAGTATAAACCTAAAATAGCCCAAAATTTTAATACAAATTTTAAACTCAGTGTCGAAAACATAAATAAGAGCATTCCATTAGTCACAGACACATTTTCATCAATGGAAAGAAGAGAGAATAATAATATTTTCAGGTTTAATAAAATAAACATGGAGTATTTAATGAAAATTCTTAATGCAATGAAACTAAAATCGTCCACGGATGGAATTACGATAGGCATAATCAAAGATGCACTGCCAGCTATAGGAGACAGATTAGTTGCACTAATAAATGAATCTCTGTTAGAGGGAATTTTTCCACAGTCATGGAAAACTTCCATAATAACACCAGTGTCCAAAATAATAAATGCTAAAAAATTTCGAAGACTTCAGACCAATAAATGGATTACCTAAATATGAACAATTACTAGAATCCATAGTTAAAGAACAGATAAACAATTTTATTGAAAAAAATAACATTCTTGCTAAACAACAATCTGGATTTAGAAATAAATATTCATGTGAAACAGCAATTAATTATGTCATAAATGAATGGAAAACAAGTATGGATCAGAAGAAAATCATCATAGCAGTATTCTTAGACTTTAGACGTGCTTTCGAAACGATAGACAGAGAAAGACTTATAATGAAATTGAAGGACATGGGAATTCATGGTAAAGAATTGCAGTGGTTTACTGATTACCTAAAAAACAGAAAACAAAGAACCAAATTTGGAGATGCTTTCTCTGAAGAGCAAAAAGTTAACCTTGGAGTACCTCAAGGATCGGTCTTGGGACCACTACTTTTTATTATATATATTAATGATATAGTGAAGTGTCTAAAGTACTGTTCCATCAAACTGTTTGCTGATGACACACTTTTATATATCATAGCAAATAATATTGAAGATGCATTGTCAAAAATACAAAGTGAACTTCATGAAATATCTAAATGGTTATGCATAAATAAACTCAAATTAAATGTAAATAAAAGTAAATTCATGGTATTAGGGAAAATACAAAATGAACTTATCACCCTAAATATAGACAATCAAAATATTGAAGAGGTAGAAGAAATTAAATATTTGGGAATCATAATCATAATCATAATCATAATTAAAACTTAACCCTAACTTTGAAATGCTAACTAAAAAAATTGCCAAAAAGATTAATTTCTTAAGTAGGATAAAGGGAAAATTAGACATTAAAACTAGGAAATTGGTCTATAACACAACTGTAGCATCCCATCTGAATTATTGCTCAAGTGTAATCTTTCTGAGCAATAAAACACAAATTAAAAGAATGGAAATAATTCAGAACAGAGGCTTGAGATCTATATTGTGCTGTAGCAGGTATACCAGGATAAAAACCATGCAACGCCAACTCAATATATTAAGTGTGTAGCAAAGATTAGTTTTCAATACCCTAGTTTTTATTTATAAGTTAAAAAATAAAATGTTACCAGATTAAATGTTGAATAATGTTAGAATCAACAGTACAGTTCATTGTTATTTTTTTACTTTAGATTGAGCACTACAGATCCGTGATTGGATGTATGGGCATTAAAATGCAGTCATTAAGTTTTTTTTAATTACATATTTTTTAATAATGTTTTTTTTTTGTGTTTATTATTTATTACGTTTGGTGACTTAGCAGGGGTGCCCGGGTTAATGGGATGAGGTTTGTCTAGGTCTTGGAGGCGAATGACCAGGATACACTGAACCTCAGATTCCTACCCACCCCTTAAACCCTTTTCCTTCCCAGAACTCTCCTCTCCTTCCTTTCCTCAAAAAATCATTCACACAGCACAGATGGAAACTAGTTTCCTCAGGGCCTCCTGTGTGGAGCTCACGCAAAAAAAAAATTATGGCCCCAGTGGGCTTTTACATGAATATTTTGTAATTGTAAGAAAATAAATGCACACAATAAAATTTAGTGCAAATCAGCAAAAGACTAATGATTCAATATTATATAATAGTACTATAACTGTACTATATACTCACACACACCTACCCACTACGCACATCACCTGGTAATTACTAAATACACGTACCATAAAAAAGACATTACAAAGTAACATATCATAGGTACCCACCATGAAATATTACTTCAGAGTTGGCTGGTCGCCTGATTGAACCCTTCCGTTGCCACGTGATAAACCCCTTTCTTTGCGGCGAGCGATCCCACTAGGTTGAACATTCAGAGTTGGCTGGTCGCCTGATTGAACCCTTCCGTTGCCACGTGATAAACCCCTTTCTTTGTGGCGAGCGATCCCACTAGGTTAAACATTCAGAGTTGGCTGGTCGCCTGATTGAACCCTTCCGTTGCCACGTGATAAACCCCTTTCTTTGCGGCGAGCGATCCCACTAGGTTGAACATTCAGAGTTGGCTGGTCGCCTGATTGAACCCTTCCGTTGCCACGTGATAAACCCCTTTCTTTGTGGCGAGCGATCCCACTAGGTTAAACATTCAGAGTTGGCTGGTCGCCTGATTGAACCCTTCCGTTGCCACGTGATAAACCCCTTTCTTTGCGGCGAGCGATCCCACTAGGTTGAACATTCAGAGTTGGCTGGTCGCCTGATTGAACCCTTCCGTTGCCACGTGATAAACCCCTTTCTTTGCGGCGAGCGATCCCACTAGGTTGAACATTCAGAGTTGGCTGGTCGCCTGATTGAACCCTTCCGTTGCCACGTGATAAACCCCTTTCTTTGTGGCGAGCGATCCCACTAGGTTAAACATTCAGAGTTGGCTGGTCGCCTGATTGAACCCTTCCGTTGCCACGTGATAAACCCCTTTCTTTGCGGCGAGCGATCCCACTAGGTTGAACATTCAGAGTTGGCTGGTCGCCTGATTGAACCCTTCCGTTGCCACGTGATAAACCCCTTTCTTTGCGGCGAGCGATCCCACTAGGTTGAACATTCAGAGTTGGCTGGTCGCCTGATTGAACCCTTCCGTTGCCACGTGATAAACCCCTTTCTTTGTGGCGAGCGATCCCACTAGGTTAAACATTCAGAGTTGGCTGGTCGCCTGATTGAACCCTTCCGTTGCCACGTGATAAACCCCTTTCTTTGCGGCGAGCGATCCCACTAGGTTGAACATTCAGAGTTGGCTGGTCGCCTGATTGAACCCTTCCGTTGCCACGTGATAAACCCCTTTCTTTGCGGGGAGCGATCCCACTAGGTTGAACATTCAGAGTTGGCTGGTCGCCTGATTGAACCCTTCCGTTGCCACGTGATAAACCCCTTTCTTTGCGGCGAGCGATCCCACTAGGTTGAACATTCAGAGTTGGCTGGTCGCCTGATTGAACCCTTCCGTTGCCACGTGATAAACCCCTTTCTTTGCGGCGAGCGATCCCACTAGGTTGAACATTCAGAGTTGGCTGGTCGCCTGATTGAACCCTTCCGTTGCCACGTGATAAACCCCTTTCTTTGCGGCGAGCGATCCCACTAGGTTGAACATTCAGAGTTGGCTGGTCGCCTGATTGAACCCTTCCGTTGCCACGTGATAAACCCCTTTCTTTGTGGCGAGCGATCCCACTAGGTTAAACATTCAGAGTTGGCTGGTCGCCTGATTGAACCCTTCCGTTGCCACGTGATAAACCCCTTTCTTTGCGGCGAGCGATCCCACTAGGTTGAACATTCAGAGTTGGCTGGTCGCCTGATTGAACCCTTCCGTTGCCACGTGATAAACCCCTTTCTTTGCGGCGAGCGATCCCACTAGGTTGAACATTCAGAGTTGGCTGGTCGCCTGATTGAATCCTTCCGTTGCCACGTGATAAACCCCTTTCTTTGCGGCGAGCGATCCCACTAGGTTGAACATTCAGAGTTGGCTGGTCGCCTGATTGAACCCTTCCGTTGCCACGTGATAAACCCCTTTCTTTGCGGCGAGTGATCCCACTAGGTTGAACATTCAGAGTTGGCTGGTCGCCTGATTGAATCCTTCCGTTGCCACGTGATAAACCCCTTTCTTTGCGGCGAGCGATCCCACTAGGTTAAACATTCAGAGTTGGCTGGTCGCCTGATTGAATCCTTTCTTCCGTATTGAACACGAACAAGGAAATACGCGATCCGGCCAGCCACGCACTTGGTGGACAAGAGTATTCGGCGCCAAGATCCGGGAAACCCTAACCCATGCACACAGGCACTACAGCTAAGTCAACAAACGTAGCGAACCACTTGGGGTAACCGACGGCAGAGGTGTTGGTTATCCAATAAATGGTTCCCGGGGTGGCGGTACCCATACTCCTCCCAAACTATACCTCCCAAATTATTTCATAGTTGCATTCGCTCTGGAAGACACACACACACACAGGTAGTCCATTCACCCATCCCGAGTGAATTTACGCAGACATATTTTCACATTTGCTTTTTGCAGCACATCCTTCACTCTAACACTATTTTTTTTACATGAATACTGCACAAGAGTCCCAACTGCTCCCGTCTGGGGCCAGTGGGACCATGGCATCCCCATTTGGGGTATGTTGTGAGGCTGAAGGTAGTGGGGAGGGGAACGAGATAGGTAAGAGGAAGGCGAGGCTATTTGGCTATTCAGATCTGGTCACCAAACTCGGCTAAAGCCATTTCAAGCAACGTTTCAATTCTGAATGGTGGTCTTACACCAGGGCGATACTGAGAGTATCTTCCACTCAGGAACGTGTCGCAAATGTACTAAATATTATTTTAAATGAATAAATTGTGAAATAACACAAATTAATCCAATAAAATTTATTTGCCACGCCGGGATTCGATCCCGCGGCCTTCGTAGTGCTAGTCAAGAGCCTTACCGCTGGACTACGCCGGCCGTTTACAAATAACTATATTATAAATTAATAATTTTGGGAGATATTCTTTACAGACAACAGACAGTCTTATGGCGAGATATACTCTCCTGTATGTATCGATATATATATATCGAAGATATATCTATATAAGATATATCTTCCAGCATGACACGATTTCATTAAAGTTATACTATCTAATTATTTATTATTGTGAGAAATATTATTTAAACGGTTCCATGGCAGTTGATCCGTTGACAATGAAGTGAAAGTGAAAAAATGAAGTTACAAAAACTTTTAGAATACCTTTGTCTAATTAAATATATTTTTATGTTTTATGGAAATTAGTAATAATACGGTTAACACAATTTTTTTTTACATTAACTCCACACAGGAGGCCCTGAGGAAAATAATTTCCCTCAGGGCCTATGTCATCTGAATGCTGTCTGGAGGATATATTTGAGGAGAGGAAGGAATGAATGGTCTTGAAGAGACCCATGTTGTAGAAAGGAGGAAACACAGAGGCCCGCAAATCATTCCACAGCCGAGCTGTTGAACATATGAACGAGTCGAAGAAACGACCTGTTCTCATGTGACAAAGGTCAACCGTGTACAAATGTTGGGCACGCGTTTGGCGTGTTTCCCGACTATGCACCGGTGCCGAAGAGATCAATGATGCTAGTT
This sequence comes from Limnephilus marmoratus, assembly GCA_917880885.1. Taxonomy (NCBI): domain Eukaryota; kingdom Metazoa; phylum Arthropoda; class Insecta; order Trichoptera; family Limnephilidae; genus Limnephilus; species Limnephilus marmoratus. Next base: position 43,280,844 of record OU862928.1, read on the forward strand.
ACTCGGAGCATCTTCCATTGTAATACCGGTAGAACAAGGATAGCATTCCCACCCGACGCCTATGCTCTAAAGATTGCAATCCGTCTGTTAATATGGAAGAATCTATTAAACGGACCGTCCGTTTCTGCACAGAGTCGAGGGTATTTTTCAGGTATTTTGGAGCTCCGGACCAGAGGTGGATGCCAAATTCAACCGTGGGCGCACTTGTGATTTGTACAGGGTTAGCAGTTGTGTACTATTAAAGTATCTGCGGGCCCTGTACAGTACGCCCAGTTTTTGGAAGGCTAATTTTAATAAACTGTAAAACCATAAAAACTATATCTTTATTTGCAAATATTTCTAATTGCATTTGTTCATTTGTAAAATCTGAAAGACTCTTTCATCTGCTTTCAAAAACAGCATTTTATTTTGAAAAAAAAATCATTTCTTTAGTACATGGAGATTGTGGTCGATGGGTAAGGCTCTTGACTCGCAATCCGAAGGTCGCTTTATTTGTTTAATTTCACAATTAATTCATAAAAAATAATATATTGTATATTTGCGACACGTTCCTGTAGAAGATACTCTCAGTATCGCCATGGTGTAAAACCACCATTCTGAATTGAAACTTTGCTTGAAATGGCTTTGACCGTATTTGGTGACAAGATCTGAATAGCCAGTTACTTCCCCATCTTCCTTTTCTCAATCCCCTTCCCCTCCCCACTACCTTCAGCCTCGTAACATACCCCAATTGGAGATGCAATAGTCTCACTGGCTCCAGACGGGAGCGGCTGGGACTCTTGTGAGATAATTACACATTTAATTTAGAATATATACAATTATATAATTTTATTTACAAAAACAGTTTATTTGTAAACAAGTTCTGCTGCGTAATTATCGTGACAGCTGTTTCGCCTTCTGAAGGCACTATCCAACTGTAAACAGCTGTCACGGGTAATAATAATTACACAACAGAGCTTGTTTATTTATTTATTTTTATTTAAGTACATAAAACAGGGATTATGAAAAAAATTATATAAATGGATGATTTAAATAACACAAATTATAACAAAAATAATTTTAGCTAAATATGCAAAAGTGAATGATAAACAAGAATGAGTAAAAGGCAGAATACAAAAGTATCCCGAACATTTTTTTATTTGTTGATAAGTAAACTGTTTTTATAAAGGACATTTTATTTTATTGAAGAAGAAGATAACAATAATAATCTAAACAAAAATATGAAAGAGAATAAGACACAGAAAAATAGAAAAATACAATAATTAATTATTAATTAATTAATTCGCCAATTAACCGTGCTCTTCATATGTTCAATAATGTTTGTCTAAATTCTAACATCGACATTTTCTCCGATTCACTTCCCAAATTTAAAAAGAGCATCATGTGAATAATGTAAATTGTTCAAGGCGCATACATACATCACCACTTCTCACATCTACAGTCGTACTCACACATACACACCTACCCACTACGCACATCACCCGGTAATCACTTACAGCCTTACTAAAAAACCCAGTGAAAATTTTATTCAATTGACAAACGGCCGCGGATGTGAAAACATTACTAATTAAAAATTTGTTCTTTGAAAGAAATACACATGGTTTCCGCGGCCTGAGAGGGTAGTTTATCTCTGTTTTAACCATTGATGTTCGAACGATATTTGTAATTTTTCCATAGTATTTTGAATGTTCTATATATTTCTTATTTTTGAAGGTGTCGTAAAAACAAATACCATTTATGAAAACTAGATACAATTACCTTTTAGATTTGTGTATTTGAAATACACTTTAGCTTTCAAAAACTGCCATATTTTAAGATTCAAACTCGGAAAAAAATGGAAAAAAATTTCCTCCCACAACATTTTTGACCAAAATGTAGAGAAATTTAAATAAAATCAAAATTTAAAAAACACAGTCCTTTTATGTAATAAATTTGGAAGGAAACTATCACCTCACTTTTTCATCGTGTATACAATAAAAAAATAATAAAAAATTTAAAAGTTTTGTTTATTGCCAAAAAAATAACTTAGAAATAATACTGACTTTTAAAACAGATTTATTGCATCTCTAAAGACGTTAATTTCTTTTTATACGTTTACGAACACATGTATTAGATATTAATATTATAAAAAATTATCACTTTTAAGGAATTCTCTTAAAATAAAGATCTTAAAATGTTAATTTTATCTTTTATGTAACCTATAAAACAGTATTCTGACAGTTCAACTTTGAAAGTACGGCGTTTGTACAATAACTTGATTAAACTTATGTAAACCACACAAATAATACGGTATATATATTAATTATATGAATAGAACAGTTATTTCGTCACTACAATAGAAATTATTAAGTAAAATCACAACATCTAACAAAATTTTCGACATCCCGCCATAAACACACCTGGGCTTGGTTTTCAAGCAAGCTGTGTGTTCATCGCGGGCCGTTGATGCACACGCGCGACAATAATGCTCCTGGCGGAGAATAATTAAAACAACATTTTTTCCTACTAAATTATAACCATTTGCGACGTTGTCAGATCTTTAAGCATTTTAACAGCGTGAGCACGCAAGAAACGTTATTGGTAATAAAACGTGATTTAGTGTATACAAGGGATAATTATGTTATTGCAATAACACAGTTAATTGGTCGCGCTGTGGTTTTTTTTTAGTAAGGCTGTTAATATAAATAAGATACTTCAATGAAACATATCATAGGTACCCACCTTGAAATATACTTACTAACTGTAAAAAAATTTCACCACTGTAAATAATATACTGTTTGTTTCTTCAATAAATAAATAAATAAATAAATAATGGTCGCAACTGGGACTCGAACCCAGACCTCTCGTACTACCCTTCAAAAGTTATAAAAAGATAGTTTTTCTTTAAAAAAAATTGAAATATTATAATTGAATACCTATATAAAATAAATTAAAATAGAGTTTTACAAATTAATCTCTAAAACAATAAAAAATAATGGAATAAGTTCTCTTAATTTGAGAAAAATGTTGCAAAATGTCAGAGGATTTGAGGGACATGTCAGGACAATTTGGGGGGCGGGTATGGGTACCGCCGCCCCAGGAACCATTTATTGGACAACCAACACCCCTGCCACAGGTCACCCCAAGTGATTTGCTACGTTTGGTGACTTAGCAGGGGTGCCCGGGTTTATGGGATGAGGTTTGTCTAGGTCTTGGTGGCGGATACGTTTACCCAACCACTGCGTGGCGGGCGGGATCGGATGAGACTGATTGAGGGAAGCCTTTTGACCTCTCCAGCCGGATTCTCCCGACCCTTCGCCTTGCGCCGCAGTGTGAGGAATAGATTCATACGTCCGTCACTCCTGGCCGCACTGACCCCCAGATTCCTACCCACCCGTCAAACCTTTTTCCTTCCCATATCTTCTTCTCCATCCTTTCCCTTAAAAAAACCTCCACACAGCATCATCAAAGATGACTTAGGCCCCTAGGGAAATTGTTTTCCTCGGTGCCTCCTGTGTGGAGCTAATGTAAGAAAAAGAGGATTTAGACTTTAGGGGTAATTATAAAATATAAAAATTATCTACACAAAGAAAACTGCCGTCGGAATTATAAATTCGTTTTATTTGCATTCGGAATTATAAAATCTTTTCTTCAGGGCCTATGTCATCTTTGGGAATGCTGTGAGGAGGGATTTTAGGGATAGGAAGAAGAGACGAGTTCTGGGAAGGAAAAGGGTTGAAGGGGTGGGTAGAAATCTGGAATTCAGTGTGTCCTGGTCATCTACCTCCAAGACCTAGACAAACCTCACCCTTTAAACCCGGGCACCCCTGCTAAATCACCCAACGTAGCGAACATAAACTATTTGGCGTGACTATGAAAGAGGTGTTGGTTGTCCAATAAAGGGTCCCGGAGCGGCGCGGCGGTGCCCATTCCCACCTCTCAAATTATACATATATATAAATAATAATGTATCCTCATTGTTTGCAGATTGTGTAGCTCTCCCCGAGAAGCTGTACCCGTGCCAGCAGAACGGGTCCAGCTGGAGTAGGGGGGACCTCTGCGGACCCAACCCAGAGAGACACAACCCACGGTACTGGTTGGCCCCCTTTACTAAAGCTAGATGGGAGATCCAGCGCCTTGTGAGTCAATTACTTGTACAAATAATAAATATAATAGTAGATTATTATAATATCGTTGAAAGACAATAATTCAATATAATGTGGTGACAACAGACATGAGACAAATAACAGTTTGTTTTACACGACCAATATTAAACAAACTATTTTCGGTTGTCTGTGATGATGTGCGTGATGTGATGTGATAAATTCCTGCGCCTACCTTAACTATTAATTTTCTAAATTGGAACAGATAAACATAAACCAAAGTGACAGGAAAGTAATTATTTATCCAGATTCTTTTTTTGAGATAGACAACAGGTTCCTTGTTACAAAATAAACAAAATTTGAATAATCACTATTATTCTATTATTGGAAGCTTGTGCAGAGATGAATGATACATCTCATCCGCCCACAACTTTCCACTCAGCTTGTAACAGTCATTGATAGACTGATAGTTTTGATGGCCTCCGTGGTCGAGTGGCAAGGCTCCCGACTAGCAATCCAAATATTTATAAAGTTCATCTATTGCTTAAAAAACGCTCTGGGGAGATTTTATTCTATTTTCTGCCGTCACCCTGTCTGTCTGTAACACCGGTTCAATGAACTTTTGCTATGAATTAATGTGTCATTTCGTTTGTTTGATTGAGAGATCCCGGCTTGAGACAATTTTTTTTCTACATTAGCTCCACTTAGTCATCTTAGGGGATGCTATGTTGAGAGTTTTTTTAAGGAAAGGAAGGAGAGGAAGGTTTGGGAAAGAAATAGGTATGACGGTTGGGTAGGAATCTGGGGGTCAGTGTGTCAAGGAGTGACGGACATATGAATCCATCCCTCCAAACGCGGAGATGGGTCGAGAGATCCCGGCTGGAGAGGATAAAAGACCTCCCACAACCAGTCTCTCTCGATCCTGCACACCACACACAGGGCAGGTGGGCAGACTCTTCAGCCGCCAAGACCTGGACAAACCTCACCCCCTGAACCCGAGCAACCCTGCTAAATCACCAATCGTAGAGAACCACTTGGGGTGACCTATGGCAGAGGTCATATGTTTGTTATCCAATAAATGGTTCCCGGGGCGGCGGCACCCATACCCGCCTCCCAAATTGAATTTGAATTTATGTTTTTAACAGAAAAATATTTGAATTTCCATTTTTTAAATTGGAACTGATTTGTCGCGATTTTAGTATGTACCCATTGATGTACTTTCACTTTTTTACTTCCCATTATTCCAATTTGACCTCCAACGCTCCCATTGCTCTAACGCCGAAAATCTACCGCATCCGGTCCCCGCATACTTTTACTTGATTGATACTAGTGGAACACGTTTCTACGAGATATTAGTACACAATAGCGCCTCTATGACAATCCCGTGATTTTTCACGGTTCAAAACTAATTATGATTAAAATTATTATTAATTTGTATAAAAAATAATAATAATTATTGTTCTTAAAGATAATTTAAACTTTTTAGTTAATTTAAACATAGTTGTTATATAATATTGTGTGTTTTCCAGGGATTTGAGTCTAACGGGTTTGGGAGTATAGGAGTCTACCTGATAAGTGAGCGCTGGCTCCTTACCAGAGCATCAGACTGGGACACGCTGCTGCGGTAAGTTCCACTAGTAACTTGCAGTTACCCCACAAGAGTCCCATCTGCTCCCCTCTGGAGCCAGGGAGACTATGGGGGTACCCATTGGGGTATGTTGTGAGGCTGGAGGTAAGTGGGGAAGGGAAGGAAATGGGGAAGAGGAAGGTTGGGAAGAACCTGGCTATTCAGATCTAGTCACCAAATAATTACAATTTGGGAAGCGGATGGGTACCGTCGCCCCGGGAACTATTTATAGGATAACAAACATATGACCTCTGCCATAGGTCACCCCAAGTGGTTTGCTACGTTTGGTGACTTAGTAGGTATGCCCGGGTTCTTGGGGGTATGTTTGTCTAGGTCTTGGCGGTCGATGGCCTGGACACATTTAACCCTAAATTTCTTCCTACCCCTCACACCCTTTTCCTTTCCAGTACTTCTTTTCCTTCCTTTCTTTAGAAAGACCCTCCATACAGCACCCCCAAAAACGATATAGGCCCTGAGGGAAATTATTTTCCTCAGGGCCTCCTGTCCACGAAACACGATTAAGGCCATTTCAAGCAACATTTCAATTCTGAACGGTGGTCTTACACCAGGGCGATACTGAGAGTATCTTCCACTCTGGAACGTGCAGCAAATATACTGTATATTATTTAAAACTAACAAATTGTGAAATAACTCAAATTAATCCATTGATATTCATTTGCCCACGCCGGGATTCGGTCCCGCGACCTTCGGATTACGAGTCAAAAGCCTTACCCCTCGACCACGGAGGCCGTGCAGTACTATTAGTACTTCACAACTACTAATAGTATTTATAACTAATTTTATTCAAATCGTTTATTTCTTTAGGAATAACAATTAATACCTAGAATTACTTTAAAAAAGGTTTTTACAAATGTTATTAAATATATACAGGGTGTTTTAGGACGGACCAGGCAGTCCTGTTCCCACAGCTATAGATATACAGGGTGTTTCAGGACGGACCAGGCAGTCCTGTTCCCACAGCTATAGATATACAGGGTGTTTTAGGACGGACCCGGCAGTCCTGTTCCCACAGCTACAGATATACAGGGTGTTTCAGGACGGACCAGGCAGTCCTGTTCCCACAGCTATAGATATACAGAGTGTTTCAGGATGGACCCAGCAGTCCTCTTCCCACTGTTCCCAGAGCTAAATATTTTATGTTTTTAAGGAGTATTATGTAATAATGTACATACCCGTATTCACGTGTTATTTACTGTTTATAATAAGTGTACATTGTGAAATAAAACTGTTAAGTTATGGTTACATAGTTAATACAGAAGAAATGCACAAAATAGCAAAATACGGATAAAATAAATTGACGGCCTCCGTGGTCGAGGGGTTAGGCTATCGATTTGCAATCGGAAGGTCGCGGGTTCAAATCGAAATATTATTTCTTTTTTGACATAGGTCCTGAGGATCATATTTCTCCTCAGGGCTTGTGTCATCTTTGAGGATGCTGTGTGGGGGGTCTTTCCAGGAAAGGAAGGAAAGTAAGTTCTGGGAAGGAAAAGGGTACGAAGGGTGGGTAGGAATCTGGGAGTCAGTGTGAATCAATCCCTCCCACTGCTGTGCAAGATGATTTTTTTTTTTTTTTTTTTAATGCCGGCAACCCGGGCGTTTATTGTAATAATAATCATATACACACAAGTTAGTAGCCCGCCTCACTAGACTAAGTCTGTTCCGAGGCGGGTACCTATATATATATATACATAAACTTAGACACATATACATTTACATATATGTACATTAGGGCGTCCCAAAAAAATTAAAGTGATATTTTTTTAATGCATACCCTCTTATTTTGTTAGAATGGTCTCAAAACATTTAAAAAAAAAGTTTGGCGTATTTAGGATCACGACAACCCGTGCCGACTTGCAGCGAAAGGTGTCTGTGCTTGCACGGTACGGCGCGACGGAAATCTCGCATTGCTTGCTTGTTATTACTTGTTTATTTTATTAGTAAACGCATTACTTTTGAGTAGTCAACATGTCAGTGGAGTTACGAAGTTCTAAAAAGGAGATATTTTTAATAGGAGACGTAAAACATCAAATCACCGGTTCGAAACTTCCCTCTAATGGACAAGTACTGGGAGTTTTGTTCTATAATATTCGTGAAGTGAATTTAAATGTCAATGAAAGTGCAAATCTTACTATTCCTGAGTGTATTATTTACTGGGAAAAGGAACTTATACCGACTAAATCATTACCTAACTGTGTTAAGAAACTAGTTTCATTATACCAAGTTTGGAGAGATTTGCAAAAAAATGCGAAAAAAAAACAAGAAGTGTTTGAACAACGTCGACAAGAGTTTCTTTCCAACTTAGACAATTGGTTTGACATTGCTCATGGCAGTGCGCTTCAGTTAATTAAAATAAATGAAGAAAGGATCTTCTTGGAGCGCCAAAGAGAAACAGGTCGGCCTGGTCACTTAGCCAGAGTGGACAAAAAACTTACAGAAAAAGAATCCTCCTCAATGTTTCTAAGGTGCGCCTTAGAAACATTGAGGAGGAAAAGCGACGTGCTAAATATTTTTCATCGTTAGCTCCATCGACATCATCTTATGGACCACCACAAGAAAACTCATCATTTGATTCTGAAATAATAGACCCAACCTAAGTGGTGCTTCCTCTCAGCCCGACAAAACTTGTATGTGGAAAAATTTCATAACTCCGAAGTTGGTTGCCGCATTAGAAAGATGTCAGTTAAGTGTGAGAGATTCTGTATTTATAATTGAAGCTACTATTGAGGTACTAGGGCATAACACGGATGACTTTTCTATAAACAAGTCCTCAATCCATATAATTCTTACAGAAATAAGAAGAGAGCGGGCTGAAGCTATAAAAGTTAATTTTCAAAACAATATCTCGGATACAAGATACAGCTAGAGATGACTATCGTGAATTAATTGAGCTTTCAATAATATTTCTTGGTGAAGAAAGAAATTTAAGATTCGGCCTCCAGGTGCTATGCACCAAGCTCGGTGGATGGCAAGAGCCATTTTTTCGTTAAAAATATTACTAAGCTCCCAATTCAGAATTTCAAACAAGGATAAGGCAGCTCTGTTGGATGTATGTCTGTTTATTGTGACATCCTACGTCAAATTTGGGCTCCAATGCATTTTATCACTAAAAGCACCTTATCAGGACTTATGCTTTTTGAAGTCCATGAAAGCTTACGAAACAAGAGACAAAAGCTTTTCCAAAGCAGCTTTACAGAAGTTTTGCCAGCATTTATGGGATTTGATAGATGAAGTGTCTGTTTTGTCTTTATTTGACGATGATGTCGATCAAGAAACTAAAGTAAAAATGGTTGCTAACTTAGCTAAAGAAAACCCATCAGCCCACGATAAACGTTACATTGCATCCAAAGAAGAACTTTGTGGACCACTTTTTGGTATGTCATATATGTAAATTATGCTTCGATTTTCTTCTATAGTTTACCATACGATTGATAACCATTCCTTCTGTTTTAATTTCTGAGAAAAACATCGATGACTTCGTCTCTGTCAAAAGCAAGTTCCTATTTAATCGACTCAAAATTGATGACAGTTTTCTGAAGAAGAGCCCATCTCTATGGTCAAATGATGATTCGTTCCAACAAGCTAAAAGGAAGCTATTGACACTGAGAGCAGTTAATGATACGGCAGAAAGAGCGGTTAAATTAATGCAAGACTTTCATGGTTTAATTTTTCACTGTTGAAGAGGAGCGAAAGCAATTTTTATTACGTTGCGTACAAGAACACAGAAACGTATATCCTGATTGTAAAAAGCAAAGTTTGAAAAGGAAATTTAATGATTAATGTGTCTTTTACTATAAATACATAATAAATATTATAAATGTGTTTTATTTACTGAATATAAATAATGAACTTTACAATGTCCCTATAGCTCCATACTAACTTTTCAACTTAAACTTTGACGTCAAGTCGGCATGGGTTATCGTTATCCGATCTCAATAATATTTAATATTTAAGTTTTTGGAGTCAAATGAAAAAAAAATAGAGGGTATGCGTTTTGAAATTCGAAGAAAAAAATTTCACCCTTATAGCCTGGGACACCCTAATGTACATACATAAACACAATTATGTTCATACACACATACACGCATATGCGCACATACTTACACACAGGTATTCGCATACGTGTACATAATCGAACTCATAGATACATATTAAGACATAAATACATATAATCAAATAAGAATTATTGGGAGTTGAAATACAGTTATCAAGGAATTAACAAATTTCCATAAAACCAAAAATTCATCAGATACACATCTAAATCTAGATCTATTAAATATCAACAAAATGAATACAAATAGTAATGCTATCGTCTAAATCTAGAACTATAAGATTTCAACAAAATAGTATACATATGAGGTAATAATAATATAAGCATTCGTAAAACAAAAGCAGTATTAATAATTCTATAAGTAACCAACACATATAAGTAAATAAAGAGTGAGGATTAAAGACTAAGATGAGATTACTAATAACTTGGTGATGCTTGCCCTTTTTTTGTGTAGTAACCATGTATTGAAATGTTTGTATAACCAGTTTAGGTTGTTTTTTGTAGTACAGTAGGTGGTTTCTTTTAGGAAGGTGTTGAAAATGTGAGGTGCGAGGTAAGATTCGTGCTTTTGGGCAAAAGTTGATTTAGTTTTAGGCACTAGAAGTAGGTTACACGATTTAGCTCTTGTGTTTTTCGGGTGAGATATGTGGCATGGTGAGGAATTTACGCAGTTTATTTGTATGATCTTTTTAATGAACAGCTTCCTGATATCTAGTATGTTATTAGTAATAAGTATGTTTTCCGTTGGGTGAAGATAAGGTTTTTTGAACATGATCCTAATTAATGTTTAATGAGTTGTGTTAAGCGGTTTAATGTACTTGTCGGCAGCTCCCCCCCCAAGCAGAAATTCCATAAGTTAGAAGGCTTTGACAAAGAGCGTAGTAAACATTTTTTAGTTGTTTTAGTGACATAATGTTTCTAATAGTTTTAAAAATAAATGTTAGTTTACGGATTTTTTTAATTAGTAAGTTAATATGAAGTTCCCAGTTTAATTTACAGTCCACTATTAAGCCTAGATACTTGATATTATCAGTATGTTCTGTTTTTTCGCAGTTGTGGTTTGAGGGATTTGAGGTAATATCAGGGTGTAGGTATAAAGGCGGAGAGAATTTTGGTTGCCCGGTAGTGGTTTAGCTGAATGTTAAGTATTTTGTTTTGGTGATGTTTAAGGTAAGTAGATTTTTGTCCAGCCAATTTTTTATTTCTAACATACCAGTTTCCGCACTTTTGAAGGCCTTTTCCCAACTCGGAGCTTTGAATAGAATTACCGTGTCATCAGCGTGATGATGTTCGGAGAGAACACGGCTTGAGAAGTCAAAGGGACTCCCTCAACCATACTCTCTCGATCCGGCCTGCCACGCAGTTGGTGGGTAGAAGCATCCGCCGGCAAGACCCGGATAAACTTCACCCCTGCTAAATCACCAAACGTTGCAAACCACTTGGGATGACCTTTTGACAGAGGTGTTGGTTATCCATTAAATGGTTTCCGGGTGGCGGTACCCTTACCCGCCTTAAAAATTTCTGATTATTTGTGTGAGTTTATAATTAATTAATTTTAAAATACAATGGAGCATATTTGAGGCTAGTTGAGATTAGAAGATACTCTCAGTATCGCCCTGTTGTAAGACCTCCAATCAGAATTGAAACATTGTTTGAAATGGCTTTAGACGTTTTCTTATGTATTTTCAATATAATTTTTAGAACCCGCTTTAATTTTATTTTCTTTTATTTATTAAATAAATAGCTTTTGCCCCCGGCATCGCTCGCATAATATTAGGGGGGTTTCCACTCCGCCTCCTCCACCTTCCATATCCCCCCCTTCACCCCCCCCCCCCCACCCCCAACAACCCCTCCCGTTAGATTCATTTTTCAAACAGCTCGCAGTGCGTCTATTGCAATATTTTTTATGAAAATTTCATAATGCCAGAGCTCTGAGCTATAGCCCATATGTAATTTTTTGATTTATGAGCTATATTATTGTAAAGTTTCATTTAAATCCATTCAGTAGTTTTAAAAACATACATACATCCATACAAACTTTCGCCTTTATAATAATTGTAAAAATTGAAGGTCTTCACTCAGGAGAATTTTTTTGGGTAGACTGGTTTTTTATAAATGAAGCACTTTTTGTTTTAACTTAAGTTCTTGAATTTTTATTGTTATGATTTGATATTTATAAACTGACGACAATAACTTTCCCCACCCAACGGACAAGGGTTCAGTAGTATTTTGAATTTGTAGTGCAAGTTTTTTAGAGAAGTGAGTTAATTTTACTGATGCAAGCCTTTTTATAAGGATTTCGTACATCTATATTTCCCTCGTTTGTTGGGTGAGAAAGGGACAAAAATAAAAATAAAATGATTCTATCGACATCTAACAAACAAATCAGACAACTCTTGGATCGCAATCCAACCTTTAATGGTAACTCAAATCCATATCCATAATTGGTTTGAGTCCTGGGTTCAAATCCAAACAATAATAATAGGACTAGCTGGGCCCATTGCAAAAGCAATAAACGGGTTTAAACACTATGCGATTTGACGTGTGAACGTGGATGAAGCGAGGAGGAGTGTGTGTTAAATTAAATACAAATCGGTTAAATATCAAATTTTCATTGCAATCGGTTAATTGGTTTAGAAATGCGTAATTTCATGATACCAGAGCTCACTGTTGTACACAAAAACCATTGCCGGCCTGCGCACACCAAATCCCCAAACGCAATCGGATGAACGGTTTAGCAATGCATAATCTTATGATGCCCAAGCTCACTATTTTATACAGAAAGAATCGAAGGGATGCAGCAATCAAATCCCCAAAGTTTCATCGCAATCGGATGAACGGTTTAGCAATGCATAATTTCATGATGCCAGAGCTCACTATTTTATACAGAAAGAATTGAGGCGATGCGCACATGAAATCCCCAAAGTTTCATCGCGATCGAAGACAAAATAACACAGAACGTGAAAATAAATTAAAAAAAGTGTGCTTTAGACCACACGACTGAAGTAAAACTTCACTTACTTATTTATTTTTATTTATTTATTATTTATTAATATATCAACGCCCTGGTGGGCTTTTACATATAAGTTTATAATACAGAGACAAAGTTGAACAATAAAAAAGATGAACTTGAAAAAGTAAACATCACATGAATGGAAGGTATAGAAACATTTTAGTAAAAATAATACATTACAATACAAGAGAAAGTTTTTAAAGTTGCAGATGGCATAAAATAGTATACCTACATTGCGTATTTACAAAATTTACATAAAGCAATTCTTGACAACTCAAATCAGGTGTCACAGTACTTATAAAAAGAAAAGAAAACAGCAACAGGTTTTTATCTTGTAGAAAAATATAAAAATACACAAATATATGCAATGTGCTATGTGATTCTCCCTAAATATCAAACTATACTACATAAAAATATCGTTCAAGTGTTTCTTAAATAATGGTAACTTTGTATTAAATACATCGATACTTGAGGTGAATTTGTTTGCTAGTGTATGAAATCGTGGAATAGGTGCATGTGTGAGGTAGTTGTTGGTTCCAGAATTATTGTTGCCGAATACCATGTTTTGCCTTGTCGCTCGAGTTGGTACCTTAAAGTCAATGAGACGCAGGAGTTCACAACAGTTTAATTCGGAGTGAATAATTTTAAATAAAAAAGTTAGGTCAATTATTTTTCTTCTGTTTTCTAGGGAATGCAATTTAAGTGTATTTAGTAAGAATGTATAGTTAATGTGTTGAATAGGTATATGTAACTTGAAGTTAATGAATCGTAAAAATTTGTGCTGCACTCGTTCAATATTTTTAATATGAATTTGATAATAAGGGGACCAAACTATGGAATTGTATTCCAGCAAGCTGCGTACTAGTGACAAATATACAATTTTAATAGCTTCTAGTGAATCAAAGTCTTTGATGGTTCTGATTATAAATCCTAGTGTCTTCATGCCTTTGTTGGTTATTTCTTGTATGTGATTTATAAAATTTAATTGGGTATCAAATATAACTCCAAGATCCCTGATTTCTTTGACTTTTTCTAAGATTTTGGTATTTATTGTGTATTTGAAAGATAACGGGGTCTTTGTTCTACAAAATGTTAGTGTCTTACATTTATCGATATTGAGGAATAAGTTGTTTGCAACACACCAATTGTGTAATTTGTCAATGTTTGACTGTAGGATAAGGCAGTCACTTATATTAGATATTTGTTTATATAATTTGATGTCATCGGCAAAAAGCAGAACTTCTACATCGTCGAAACAACTTATGATATCATTTATGAATATAAGGAAAAGGATGGGTCCGAGATGACTCCCTTGCGGTAGACCACTAGTTGCATAAAATAACTTAGATTTAGAGTGTTTAATTTTGACAAATAAGATTCTGTTAGACAAGTAACTTGAGAACCAATCCAACAACTTGCCTCTCAGTCCTATTGCATAAAGTTTTCTAAGTAATAATTTATGTGATACTTTGTCGAAAGCTTTGGAAAAATCTGTGTAAATACTGTCAACTTGTTTTTTTTTTGTAAAAGATTCTGTAATATAGTTATGGTAAAGTAACAGGTTAGTAGCAGTTGACCTACCAGAAACGAATCCGTGTTGGTTTTTATCTATAACTTTTAATATTGACGGATAAATTAAATCGAGAACAAGGGATTCAAATATTTTCGGGAGCGCTGATTGTATGCAGATTGGACGGTAGTTTTTAATGTCTGTGTCATCACCTTTTTTGAAAATCGGGGTAATATAACTAGATTTCCAACGGGTTGGAAAATGTCCTGAAGAAAGTAAGTGGTTAAATAGTGTGGTGAGTGGACCTGATATTGCAGATGCGCATTGTTTGAGAAATATTGGTGGGATGTTATCTGGACCTGCAGATTTGTTGGGGTCAAGGGAAATTATTTTATTTAAGCATGATTCCCGTGTAATGAGGTAATTCTGTAAATGTATTGTGCTTGGGTATATGTATGACGGTACGTTGTTATCAGATATTTCGCTTTCATATACACTTTGGAAATGATCCGCAAACAAATTAACAATATCATGGGTGCTACTGGCTATTTTTCCATCATAATGCATTGTGGGGGGGTAGTCGGTACTTTCATTGTTTAATTTTTTAACAAAATTCCAGAGATTTTTTGTTCCTAGCGCAGTTTTCTCAACGGAGGTGATGTGTGCTTTATAGCATAGTTTAGATAGTGTTTTACATTTCTTTCTTGTTTCTGAGAAGTTTGAGTAGTCGTTGATTTGGTGAGTGAGTTTAAAAATTTTGTGTAGTTGTTTTTTTTGTTTCAGTAAGAGTATAAGGTCTGTGGAGAACCAAATTGGATATGTTCTGTGTTTAGGTGTATATGAGGGGACATGAGATTTTATATTTTCGG
Source organism: Limnephilus marmoratus (assembly GCA_917880885.1). Lineage (NCBI taxonomy): Eukaryota > Metazoa > Arthropoda > Insecta > Trichoptera > Limnephilidae > Limnephilus > Limnephilus marmoratus. Next base: position 43,296,014 of record OU862928.1, read on the forward strand.
AAAATGTTTCATAAAGTTTTTCTAGATTTTGTTCAATATCACTATTTTTGGTTAAGAAAGTCCAATCTGTATTGGTGAGTTGGTAGTTAATAGAGTCATAATCGGCGTTTTTGAAGTTGAGCGTTGTTTGTTTCAGTGGTGGTTTGTTTGTGTACATATTTACGACAATGTGTAAGGGGGGATGATACTTATGCCAGATACCCGTTATATATAATGTTAAATAGTGCAGGCGCTTGCATTATAATGCAGTTTCCCGGGACTTGGGACGGAAACATTACAGTTTTATTGACCCCGAGGTTAAAGTGCCCTTGCAACGCACGCCGGGTACCCGTTGTATATAATTTTATATAGTGCAGGCGCTTGCATTATAATGTAGTTTCCCGGGACTTGGGATGGAACCATTATAATTAAGTTGACCCCGAGGTTACAGTGACCTTGCAACGCATGCCGGGTACCCGTTGTATATAATGTTATATAGTGCAGGCGCTTGCATTATAATGTAGTTTCCGGGGACTTGGGATGGAACCATTACAGTTTAGTTGACCCTGAGGTTAAAGTGCAGTTGCAACGCATGCCGGGTACCCGTAGTATATAATGTTACATAGTGCAGGCGCTTGCATTATAATGTAGTTTCCCAGGACTTCGGATGGAAACATTACAGTTTTATTGACCCCGAGGTTAAAGCGGCCTTGCAACGCATGCCGGGTACCCGTTGTATATAATTTTATAAAGTGCATAATTTTATAATGTTGTTTCCCGGGACTTGGTAGGGAACCATTACGGTTTAGTTGACCCCGAAGTTAAAGTGGCCTCGCAACGCATGCCGGGTACCCGCTGTATATAATTAATTTATTTACGCACAAATAGTCCATTAACAATAACAATCGGTTGCACGGTTTAGCAGTGCAAAATTTCATTATGCCGGAGCTCACTATTGTAGTTGTATTGTATTTCATTTTGCAAGTGTAAGTACTAAGTAGGTACTTTGTTGTAATATTTCACCAAAACGACGCCATTATGCTGTTGAGCATAAAATAATTTTCACTATAAATAAATTCATTCAATATCATGTTTTGATTTTTAAATGAAAAAAGTCCCTGCAAGTAAGTACCTACCTAGAACACGCGTAATTATTTTTTTTATTTAACAATGTCCAAATAGAACACACTTAAAAATAAAAAAAATAATTAATAAAAAAAAGTTGACAATTCTTTAAATTTTCAGTTCTATAAAGTTCCGTTCGAGTTCTGTAATTATTTCAGTTTTGTGATGTAACTGGTCTGTAATGATAAAACAATAGAATTTGAGTAGAACCATCACAGAACGTGAAAATTAACTTAAAAAAAGTTCAATTATTCTGTATCATCGAAACAACCTTACCGTAGTATTTATTGCATTAAAACCTAATTCGTTGTGTAGGTACCCATTCAGGTAGGTACCTGCGCATTTCCTTAGATTCCGGCAATCTTAGCTTTTTTCATCATATTTGCAAGACTACCGAAATAAGTAGGTACCTACCCCGAATGAAAAACGTGTTAATTTGAACTGGCCACCAATAATTAAACTTCCGATGGAATCTGTGAGCGCGTGTTTTGATGATTTTTTTTCGGAAAATTTCGAGTTTTGTCAGCATCTCCTGACTTTTTTTACATGGGATGGGCATGTTATATTGGTGTTAAAAGTTGCGGAATCTATCCGGCTATCGTATTTTCAAAAAACATCTAGCCCGGAATCGGTTTTTCGGCGGTAATGTCGTTTTCCGAAAAACAACGACCGAAACCGCCGAGAGTTCCGTTTTGTTAGGCTAAAAATTTGACGTCTACGATCCCTGACCTGACTCAATATTCCTAGCATTTTCATTTGCATTGAAACTGATGGCCAAAATGACATCTTTTTTTTTGGAAACGCGAACCTGTCGGCGGGAAATGTAACCTGGCCGAATTGAGTGTGATTTTACTATTGGTTCTAGTTTTCGCCGTTGATTCGCGTCAGTTTTTCTGTGAATAAGGCGCTAATTTTGTCGACAAAAATAAACTCCGCAAAATCAAAGTACTGAAACGTGCACTGAATTTGCTTCAACCGAAAGTGAACCTTGAGGTGGTTGAAACGTAAAGGACAGAGTGGTCGTTTTTCGCATCAAGGAAAAAGTGCGCGGTCGAAAAACTGTGTATTAATATATATATATTATTATTTAATTTATAAAAACAGTTTATTTATAAATAAGCTCTGGTATGTAATGGCTTTAGCCGTGTTTTGGTGACTATATCTGAATACCCAGGTACTTCCCCATCTCTCTCTTACCCATCTCCTTCCCCTCCCCTCTTTCTTCAGCCTTACAACATGTCCTAATTGGGGATACCATAGTCTTACTGGCTTCAAATAGGAGCAGTTGGGACGCTTGTGCGCTATTAACATTTTATTAACAATGAGAAGTTTATGTTTATTAGTAATTAATGAATATTAGAAAATGTTGTCAAATATTTTTCAAGGGTCCAATTTACTTAGAGTAAAATAGAAAGTTGGGGACGAAGCAGGAGAGGAAGTTGTTTTAATCGATGACTATATAAATCTGCATAAAACAATTCCAAATTAACTAAACATTTTTATTACAATTTCTTATTGAAAATACAACAATGTTTTTGCAAATGGCAAATTATTATAGTGTAAACCGTGGTCGGTTACTAATTCCAATAAAATGTTAATAATTCTGTTGATTGAATGTTGATTGGTTGCAGGTCGTCTGCTTGGGATTTCACCCCAGAGGTGATATTCTCCCTCCGCAGGACAGTTCAACATCCCCAGTACATCCCCGGGAACAACACTTTTCATGCAGGAACTAATAATTTACTTCTTGTGGAGATGGACAGACCGTAAGTATCACAAACATCAATAATAAATTACATATTATTTTCAATTTACATAATAATTTTGATGACCTCCAGTAGTAGTGGTGGAGCTCGCGGGTTCGAATCTCGTTGTGAGCATTTTTATGGTTGATAAATATTGTCTAAACAGGGTGTAACAGCACGTACCCGAAGGATTTTAACAAGTGATTCCTGAGCATATTTAGAGTATAAAAAGTACCTAGTAGTCATTTTTAAATGAAAAAAAATATCGTCTGACAGCAAAATAACATTTATAATTTTTACTCCTCCTCGGGTACATGCTGTTACACCCTGTATATAATTTATCATAAGTTAATTTCACGATAAGTTCTAGAGCAGCAGCATTACTCAGTAATGCCTTTTTAACATTTACTCCACACAGGAGGCCCTGAGGAAAATAATTTCCTGAGATTTCCATCTGAGATGCTGTGTGGAGGGTCTTTTTGAGGAGAGGAAGGAATGAACAATGGCCTTGAAGAGACCCATTTTGTAGGAAGGCGGAAACACAGAGGCCGCCAAATCGTTCCACAGCCGACCGTTGAATTCAAGAACGAGTCGAAGAAACGACCCGTTCTCATGTGCAAATAATGTCAATCGTGTTCATATGTTGGGCGAGCGTTTCGCGTATTTCCCGACTATCCACCGGTGCGGAAGGGATCAATGACCATGTTTCTTCGGAACATCTTCCATTGAAATACCGGTAGAACAAGGATAGCATTCCCACCTGACGCCTGTGCTCTAAAGATTGCAACCTGTTAGTTGAGATAGGAAAGAATATTATTCAGAATCGAAACATTATTTGAAATGGCTTTAGCCGTGTTTGATGATCAGATATGAATAGCCACTCTGGGCTGGAATAATGGGCGTACTGTACAGGGCCCACAGATACTGCAGACAGTACACAACTAATTACCCTGTACAAATTGCAAGTACGCCTCACGGTTGAACTTGGCATCCGCCTCTGGTCTAGAGCCCCAAAACACCTGAAAAAAACCCTCGGCTCTCTACAGAGACGAACGGTCCGTTTGATATTTTATCCTAACTTAACATACGGATTGCAATTTAGAGTACAGGCGTCGCGTGGGAATGCTATCCTTGTTCTACCGGTATTTCAATATAAGATGCTTCGAGAAACTAGCGTCATTGATCCCCTCAGCACCCGTGCATAGTCGGGAAACACGCCAAACGCCTGCCATATGTCACTTGAGAACGGGTCGTTTCTTCGACTCGTTCTTGTGTTCAGTAGCTCGGCTGTGAAAGATTTCCCGGCCTCTGTATTTCCTCCTTTATTGTATTGTCTCTTCAAGACGAATGTTCATTCAGGCCTTTCCTCAAAAAGTCCCTCCAGATGTACTGCTCCACCTTCCTCTAAAACTATTTCCCTTCCCTTAATCCCATCAGTCTCATAATATATCCCAAATAGCGGATGCCATAGTTCCCCTGGCCCCGGGCAGTAGTGACCTACCTAACTACCTATATTAAATAATATAATGAATGATAGAGTAACTCTGTGGTGGTGTTTCAGGTTCCCCTTCAGCAGGATGTATCGGCCTGTCTGTCTGCACACGGCCCAGGAATCTCTGGGAGTGGGAGGACTGACACTCACTAGGTGGGACCACACTGGTAGTAGGGTGAGTTAACCATCATTGATTGGTCCAATATAATAACATGTCCTGTCCACTCCGAGCTATTTGCTGAATGAAATATGAAGCTTGCGATTAGTGTTGGGTAGGACACCATTTCAGAATGAGTTTGTATGAGGTACTCAAATACTGAAATAAGGTGTTAAGGTGTCCCACCTGTGAGGTGACCCACCTGTGAGGTGTCCCACCTGTGAGGTGTGAGTTGTTTTTTTTACATTAGCTCCACACAAAAGGCCCTGAAGATAATAATTTCCCTCAGGACGTCTGTCATCTTAGGGGATGCTGTGTGGTGAGTCGTTTTAGGGAAAGGAAGGATAGGAAGTTATAGGAAGGAAAAGGGTATGAGGGGTGGGTAGGAATCTGGGGGTCAGTGTATCGAGGAGTGACGGACTTATTAATCCATCCCTCTCTCATCCCCAGTCTGGCTAGAAGGTCAAAAGGCCTCCCTCAACCAGTCTCATGATCCAGCCCGCCTTGCAGCAGGTTATCTGATGCATCCGCTGCTAAGACCTGGACAAACGTCACCCTTTGAACCTGGGCACCCTGCTAAGACATTAAACGTAGCAATCCACTGAGGGTGACCTATGGCAGAGGTGTTGGTATCTAATAATGGTTCCCGGGGCGGCGGTACCCATACCCGTGTCGCAAATTATGAGGTGTGAGGTGAATGAATGAGATCAATGATTAGTACTGAGCACTGTGTATCATATTGTGTATTATATGTTATCTGCAGTGGATTTGCCTCGTAAACTGAATAATATATTATTTGTAAGGTATTTGTTTTGTATATTTATGTTAGTATGGTTTGTAGGTTTTAAGTTGCGATGAGTACAAGTCCAAAAACTTTCTAAACATACCCCCCCCCCCTCCTCCCTCACCGCCCTCACACAAATCCTCCACCCATTATAATTTTCATCATATTTACAGTAACCTGGAAAATAGGTACCTACTGTAAGAAATACGACTGAACCTTCCGTTTATGAATAAAACAAAAAAAAGGTAAAAAGTTTAGTGGCAGGTACAGACGTAACGCGGCGTCTTGGTCAGGGTCGGACTTCCGCCTAGGCCCGGGAGGTCCCGTCCTAGGGCCCCTACCTCGGGAGGCCCCGTCCTAGGGCCCCTACCTCGGGAGGAATTTACTCCACACAGGAGGAGATAGGAAATAAGTTCCGGAGGGTATATTTTATGATCTTCGGGGATACTGTGAAAATAGAACGCATTGAGGGCACAAGACTCGGAAAAAAATCTTTCACATTTGCTTTAAAGCGGAAAAATGTTGCTCGTGCATTGATGGAGAACTTAGCTATTTGACGGTTGAACTCACGATGCCTGTTGCCAGTGGGAATCTGATATAGTTTTAAGGTTTCCATTTTAACATCCCAAAAAGATTTCAATTTAAGAAAATGCTTAAGGATTTCCGTCTAAATATTGTCGGGAAATGACTTTACTAAAAATAAAAATGCATTTATTGGTTTACCATCCCACCTAGAAAATGTTTCACTTGCGGTGCTTTTTCTGTGTCTGTGAATGTAATAATCCACCCATGTAGGGACTACAATCGCAAATACCAGGGAAAATATTATTTCCTTTACAGGAAAAGGAAGGAGAGGAAGTTTTGGGAAGAAAAAAAGGTATGAGGGGTGGGTAGGAATCTGGGGTCGATGTGTCCAAGAATGAATCCATGAATCTATCCTCACCACTGTGGTGCAAGGCAATGTTCCGAGAGAGTCTTGCTGGAGAGGTCATCTCTCTCAACCAGTCTCTCTCGATCCGGACTGCCATACAGCTGATGGGCAGGTGCATCCGCCGGCAAGACCCGGAAAAACTTCAACCCATGCTCCCGGGCACCCCTGCTAAATCACCAAACGTAGCGAATCACTTGGGGTGACCCTTGGCTGAGGTGTTGGTTACCCAACAATTGTTTCCGGGGCGGCGGTATCCACACGCAAAATGGACCGTTGTGAGATTTATAAAAATTATCCACTCCCTTCGCTCTCGTCACTTTAAACTAGTTGGGGATGCCATAGTCCTACAGGCTCCGAGATTATTGGGGAATTGGAACTAATGTGTGGTATTCACAATAATTCTACAAGTATTTTAATATCTATATAGAAGTTAGCTACTATTACTACCTATTTATATTTTTAAAACCTTTCTAAATGCGATAAAATATTTAATTTTGGATATCGTGTAATACACAATTCAAAATGATAATAGCGATGTGGTGAATTTATATATAATTATTTTAAAGTTTAAAAGATTTGTTTAATTTGGGAGTTGGGTAAGGGTACCGCCGCCCATGGAACCATTTATTGGATAACCAACACCTCTGCCATAGATCACCTCAAGTTGTTCGCTACGTTCGGTGACTTAGCAGTGGTGCCTGGGTTCACGGACTGAGGTTTGTCCGGGTCTTGGCGGCGGATGCATCTGCCCATCATCCCCATGGCAGGCCGGATCGGGAGAGAATGTTTGAGGGAGTCCCTTTGACTTATTCAGCCGTACTCTCTCGGAAAGTCGCCTTGCATCGCATTCGGAGGGATGGATTCAAACGTCCGTCTCTTTTGCACACACTGACCCTAGATTCCTACTCACCCAAAATACTTTTTTTCTTCCCAGAACTTCTTCTCCTTCCTTTCCTCAAAAATTCCTCTACACAGCATCCACAAAGATGACATAGGCTTTGTGGGAAATTATTTTCCTCAGGGCCACCTGTTTGGAGCTAGTAAAAATAAAACATTCGAATGTTTTCAAAAACTTGCTAAAAAATGTCCCCCCCCCTTCCCCTCCCACCCCCGTGTGAGTGCTAAAGCTACGCCTTTACCCCTTAAGCTTTATCTATGGAGTGTGTCGGATGTATGGGAACGCACTAACATTCCTGAATAAGTTAATTATTGTTATAGTCCCACTGGCTCTGAACAGTTGGGACCCTTGTGCGGTGTTTGTACTTGAAGCATATTATATATACGTATGTATGGATGTCATTTTTGGCCTCCAGCATGTCTTAAGCACTAAAATAAATTTACAATACCTATAATAATTAGTTATTGTTCCTGTGTGTATATTGCTACAGAAACCAGCGACCCTCCTCTCCCAAGAAGAATGCCGCAGAAACTTCCCTCCTGGCACTGAGGGCGCAGTGGGCGGAGTGACGGACAGTCACCTGTGTGTCACCACCAGCAGTGATTGGAGAGGATGTGTAAGTAACAATGGCGCAACAATTAATGAATTGAATGCACTGCTCGATGGGCCTTGCGGGTTATTCTCTCATTTTCTTAAATCATTCTTTTGTTCTATTTCAATATCCCAATAATTCCCATTTATTATTAAATTAAATACTAACAAAAAATAATGTTATTTCGCATTCCCTTTCTAATAACATAATAATTAAACAACATCTTGTTGTGTTGGTTCACTTCGTAGCAAAGTGTCGCTACAGTTGCTCTTGACTAGCAATCCGGAGGTCACGTGTTCAAATCTCGGCGTGTGCAAATTAATTTAATTTGAATAGTTTTTGTTTGTGTTATAGTGAAATGTAATCTCAGTTTAGCCTTGGTGAACCTCTTGTGGGCCGTTCGGACACCGGTGGCCGCGAGGTGGCGCGCCATTTTGAAATGCAATTTTGACCCTTATGTATACAGAAAGTGTATGAAGAACAATGTCAGAAACGCTTGCTCTATTATCGTACTTTACCATAGAGAAAACCGCAATGAGACAAGTCACTTCGAATAATTTATATTAAATTTTCCGTAGTCCGGGATGTAAAAAGATTCTGCGCATGCGCGAAAAAAAATATGTTGATTCTACTATTTTGGACCCTTCTATGTACAAAATCTGTAAATAAAGTGTCAGAATCGCTGGCGCCAACATTCCCTATGGTATGGGTAAAGACTTCATTCACCCTGTAGCCACAAAATATTTAAAAATAATTTTTGTCTGTGGGCATCTCCAACGACTCCAACTGTCATTTTGGCGGCCGCGTCACATTGCCGATGCGTGACATGCGTGTACCTCGAATAAAACATCATAAAACCTATCAATTTACGTAATTACGCAAGTAATGTTATTTTGGTAAATAGTTTATTGTTCTAGGAATGTGTTTCAGTCAATAAAATATACGATAGGTTAAATTTAATCCACAAAACATTCAATTGAAGATCGTGAAATTTCCGTGTTTTTTTTGAAAAACCTGGCCCACAAGAGGTGAAAGACCACAATAATTCAGGGTTGAAACGTTGCTTGAAATGGCTTTAGTCATGTTTGGTGACTAGATCTGAATGGCAAGGTACTCCCACACCTTCCTCTTCCCCATCCTTTTCCCCTTAAAACTACTTTCATTCTCACAAAATATCACATCTGGGGATGTCATAGTCTCACCGGCTACAAACGGATGGGATCAATTGGGACTTTTGTGCAATATTTCCATAAGAAAAATGTTCAAATCTTTTATTAATGACGTATTTACACTATTAGAAAATTTGGTTCTTAATTGTAATGTGAATGAACGTTTTCATTAGGGTGGTATCTACTCTTTTTAAACAGGGTGTCCAGAAAATAGTAGTACAAGCGGGGAATTGGTGCATTTACATCACATTTGAATTGATTTTATGGAGTAACATTTCTTCATTTGGATTTTTATTCTCCAGTTAAAGTCCGAAAATTAAATCTTTTAGGTCAAATTTGAACATAATCGGTCACCAGGGGGTTAATACCAGCTGTAGATATTAAAATGTGTGGAAGCGTGATCCCGGCTGCTAAAGTTTTATAACCCTTAAAAAATATACACAGCAAAAAAACTGATTGCTCAAACCAACAAATGATTTTTTAGTTCCTCTATTCAATATGGATTTACAAATTTCCCGTTTGTACTACGAGTTTCTGAACGCCGTGTATTAGAATATTTTTATTGTTGACATCTAATCTATTTTTAAAATAGCGTACTTTGTATGTATTGGTGCACACCGATTTTATTTGTTTGGGACACCCTACCGTAGTCCCCTCTTACCCCGAAATAGCCCCACAATATAGTTCACCATTATTCAAGAAGGATCTCTTTATTCTGATTTATCGGTACCTAATATTAAAATGAATTGTTTCATATCATTATATTTTCTGTGTGATAATTAATGCACACATAAATTCATTAAAATGAGGTTAGTATTTTGTAATGATTGTTTGATGTAAAATAGTGTAATAAGTCCTTGTTGGTTTAACCGTCACGTCTGACAACATCACAAACAGACGCTAAGATGATAGAAACACCTGTCCCTTAGTAGATGGTTATTTGATGGCTAGTTTGTGTATTGGTGTAGTCCCATGGCTATGACAAGGGCTCTTGTGCCGTGCAGCCAAGAGCTACAACCTGCACAAAGATATTGCTTACTTTCCGTATTGACTGACTCTAATATGCATATTGCAGGGCCACTATAGGAACTTCCTCACAGCCAGCAATATGCCCAGGACTGGTGGGTGCACCCAGCTGCTGGTGGGGCTCATCCTGGATAACAAGGAAAACACAAACATCTGTACGGAACTCTACAGCCGCGTGTCCTCCTACATCCCCTGGGTGGAGAGTGTGGTGTGGCCCTGAGCTCCCTCTCTCCGCCTGTCCTCCTACATCCCCTGGGTGGAGAGTGTGGTGTGGCCCTAAGCTCCTTCTCTCCGCCTGTCCTCCTAAATCCCCAGGGTGGAGAGTGTGGTGTGGCCCTAAACTCCTTCTCTCCGCCTGTCCTCCTAAATCCCCAGGGTGGAGAGTGTGGTGTGGCCCTAAACTCCTTTTCTCCGCCTGTCCTCCTAAATCCCCAGGGTGGAGAGTGTGGTGTGGCCCTAAACTCCTTTTCTCCGCCTGTCCTCCTAAATCCCCAGGGTGGAGAGTGTGGTGTGGGCGTCAGCTCTCTCTGTCTGTCTAACCTTCAAGAAAAAATGTCATTAGTTCTTCTTTTAATTATTTTTAACTAGCTGGTCCCGGCATGCGTTGCTATGCCATATAATATAGAAATTGTTTCTTCCTGCGTGTCCTTTCCCATTCGCCTCATTCCCCTTCCTCTCCCGTATCCCCATACCCCTTACGCGTTCCCAGTCCACCTTCCCTCTTTCCACTCCTCTCCCGCTTCCCCCGCCCCGTAAACCCCTCTCTAGAGTTCCCTTTCCCCCTCCCGAGTTGCCGTCCCCCTCCCCCTCCCGCATTCCATACATTCAGTCCCAGTACATTCAGTTTTCAAACAGCTCACGTATCACCTATTGCAATTTTTTTATACAAATTTCATTATGCCAGAGCTCACCGCTTCTTTTATACAAACCTTCTCCTGACAATAACGAACACAACAAAAAAAGAATTATCCAATTTGGTGCAGTCGTTCGTAAGTTATGGGCGTACATACATTTCGGCGATTCATTTTTATTAATATAGACTAGCTGGTCCCGGCATGCGTTGCTGTGCCATATAATAAAGAAATTGTTTCTCCCTGCGTGTCCTTTCCCATTCGTCCCGTTCCCCTTCCTCTCCCGTATCCCCTTCCCCTTACGCGTTCCCACTCCGCCTTCCCTCTCTCCACTTCTCTGTCCCGCTTCCCCCGCCCCGCAAACCCCTCTCTAGAGTCCCCTTCCCCCCTCCCGAGTTTCCGTCCCCCCTCCCCCTCCCGCATTCCATACATTCAGTCCCAGTACATTCAGTTTTCAAACAGCTCGCGTACCACCTTTTGCAATTTTTTTATACAAATTTCATTATGCCAGAGCTCACCGCTTCTTTTATACAAACCTTCTCCTGACAATAACGAACACAACAAAAAAAGAATTATCCAATTTGGTGCAGTCGTTCGTAAGTTATGGGCGTACATACATTTCGGCGATTCATTTGTATTAATATAGAAGATTATCTTTAATGTTATAATCCATGTTAAGGATTTTTTAAATATGTTTGCAATAACCATTATTTGCCCTAACCCGTGAAAAATCACGGAATATTCTAAATATTTGTCCACTCAGTTCTATTTTTGAAAATGACAATATATATGTAGTTTATTAAAAGGTATATACACATCTATATTTGAGAAGACATTTTATATACTTTTATCTCATGTGTATTTTGTGTAAATTTTATGTAAATATGCTTTTTTTCATTTTTAATAATAGTTTCAATTTTTTTGTAACGTTACCCGTCTCAGAACAGACATCGTCTAGTGAGGCGTGTAACTTAATAGCATTAACAGCATCTTTAATCCTAGTGACTGCCCGGGTTGCCGGCAATTTAATTAATTATATTAATAAAAACAATATTATTCTTTTAAAATATTATACTTCATATGGGTAGATACTTTAATTCTTCTATAGTACTGAATTCTTCAAAAAAAGCATTTTAAATGTTGGAAAAAGCACTTAAATTCAAAGCGTTTGATTATGTACCCTTTACTGAGTTTTTTATGTAGGAAACTATTCTGTGCTCTAACAGAGTTACTATAACTGGATTGTTCAATGTTCACACATAAGTGATATCATTTGTCAAAAAACCAGCAGAAATAAATAAATAAATGTAGATATCAAAGCCGTAGCCAGAGAAAAATTTCGGGGGGGGTTTGTTTTTTGGTGGAACAGTGTTTATAGTAAGTGGGGGGTAAAAAAGGCCTATACTTGCAAAAGGTCAAGTTTTCGACCTTGGGGGGGGGGGGTAGAGCTCGGGCCGTCATCTTGGATTGAAGGCGCCAAATTTTGGTTTAGTCAAAATAATTCCTCAACAGTTGACTTTACAACAAAAATGTCTATTGCAGACTTAAAGAAGACTATATTACATACTGTTTCTGTTCGAAGTTTTTTTTATGACTTACAGCGGTAGAAAGAAGAAAATTTTGACAAAAAATCGTAAAGCTCAAGTTTTGTTGATAAATTTTGTAAGAACATACAAAATCATTTTAACGTTTTTCCATTGGTGGATTGACATTAACGGCAAACGGTTTAGTCTTTCCTGGAATTTCTGAGCCGTTTCAGAAAAGAGACAGTCATGTCAGGGGTACATGTGGAAACAGGCAGTGTCACCAAGATTTTTAAATGTTTGTGAATGTTTGGAAATTAGGTCTGTTCCTGGTTGCATTTTCCGAGAGCTTCAATAGCACATGTTGGTCGATTTAGTTCAGATTCTTCCAGCCATTTTATCTCTCACTTTTCTAATTCAGCTTTTACAGAGTCCCATTCCAAATATTTTTTTATAGAGCTCTTAGTAGTCTTCTTGATAATTAAGTTTTAAATTTTTTTTTTCGATATTTTCTTTTAGGCACTTGGTTCGTTTTGACGAGGACTTGATAAAATTTCCAACCGATTTTATAGTACCAATAGTATTTCGAATAGGCTGAACCTGACAAGAATGACATAGAGCCAAATTCAACTGCAGTGAGCTGCAATGAACATATAAGGCTTCTGGATATGACTCACGAATTACTGCCTGCACACCTTTAAAACTTCCTTTCATCGAAGAAGCTCCATTATATCCTTGTCCGATTAAATATTCGCAATCTACATCCAAAGATTAAATTCAGATAAAAATTGCATAAGCTAAATACTTTCCTGTTGTATTCTCAGCTGTTACAAAAGTTAAAAAATCTTCACGCAAGATAAACACATTCAGCCTTACTAAAAAAAACCTTCCACGGCCGATAACCTGTGTTGTTGCAATAACATAAATAAACCCCGTATACAATAAAACACGATCTGTTACTAATAAGCTTTCTTCCGCGGTCACGCTGTAAAAATGCATTTTACATCTAAATGCATTTCTGAACGCATTTTACATCTGACAACGTTGTGTATGGTTATAATTTACTTGGTAAAAATTGTTGTTTTAATTCTTCTCCGCAAGGGGCGTTATTGGCGCGCCTGCACCAATAACGCCCTTTGGTTTGTTCATGGCGGGATATCGAAATTTTTTTTTATTAAATATTGTGATTTTACTAAATGATTTCTATTATAGTGACCAAATCACCCTTCTTTCATATAATTGATGAATTTACCGTGTTTTTTCATCAGTTTTAGTCAAGTTATTAGCGCAATAATCGTATTTTGAAAGTTGAACTGTCAGAAAATTGTTTTATAGGTTACATAAAAATTTAAATTTACATTTTAGGATCTTTACCTATTATTTATGCATTTTTTTTTTTTTTTTTTTTTTTTTATTAGTATCTATAGCAAAATTTGTACATAATGTTTTTATAAATTATATTATATTAAGGTATTATAAAGTTTTTTTTTTTTTCACAGTCCTCCTCACTAGGGTTTCCTGTTCTGAGGCGGCCTGTAGTTTTTCCACATTTGTATTTAGTATCCAGTTGTCTTTACATGGTCTTCAGTATGTTTGATAGTTCATTTTCACTTTTTTCTCTCAACCATATTTTTACTTTTGTTTTAAATTTATTTATTTCTGTTATTTCTTTTGTTTGAGTTGGTAGAGCGTTAAACCGCTTACTCGTTAATACGGAATATTTTTTAATCAAACGGTTAGATTTAGCTTTATTATTACGAAAAGTGAGTATTTATGTCGGGGGAGACCAAAAAACATGCAAAAAGTTTGCATTTAACATTTTAATTCTGTTAAAATTAATTCACCCACGCGGTAACGCCATTGTTTGTTCGTCGTTTTTATTTTAACATTTCATAGACAATCAACCAATGCTGCCAATCATAGAAAAAGTATTATTATGTAAAACAAAGCGAATGAGACAAGTTTGTACCTGTATTTTTAACAGTAGAACATGGAAAGGAATGTATTAGAATAATTACACAAACCCGCTAGACAAACCCTGCTTTGCCAAACAAACCATTCAAAAACTGGGATGTTTTTTAAATTATGATGACAGCGAGTTTATTTTAGTGAATTTATTTTATAAGATTGGTACTTCCGACAAATGACATATTTGATTGTCTATTAGTTAAAAAAGGAATATTCTGCATTATCCGTGCATCAAACTTCGACAACACGAACGTGCCGTATTATCCGCGAGGTGGACTAACTGCATATTTACCCTTTGCCTTTCCAAAATTAAGATCTTTAAACTCGAAAATTCGTTCATAAATCATTAACAAATCAGTCGTACACATTAGATAAACTACCCTCTCGGGTAAGCAATATATATTTCTTTCCATGAACAATGTTTTTAATTAGAAATGTTTTCAGATACATGCTCGTTTATCAATTGAATAAAATTTTCATGGGGTTTTTTAGTAAGGCTGATTATATTTTAGCTCTGCATATCTCACACAGATGGACATCTGTTCTTGTCTTGTAGTGAAACATCAGTAGTTCCATCAACAAGGACCGAAAAACATTGTGCAGAATTCAGTCTTTGCACCAATTTTTTTCTGGACAATTTCACCACAAATTGCAATAAGTTAATTTTGTACAATCGGGCATCGGTAGCGTTTAACATCGTATTTTCAGTGTGTTTTATTAGATTTCGGGGGGGGGGATCAAACCCCCTTGATCCCCCCCCCCTGGCTACGGCCTTGGTAGATATAGGAATGTATTAATGAAACATCACGAGGTGATTTATTAATAATGAATTTACTGGATATTTTTTAATTAATTTATTACTTTTAAAACAGATCCACTTCGTGTGATCTAAAATTATAAACTTGTCTGTTAAACATATTTTTTACACTTTTCTTGGAATTTCCTTAAACTTGGTACATTTTTAATGTCACTAGGAACTTAGCCATGCATTGGAATTCCTTTATACAGTAAATTATTTAGTATTTTTGTTTTGTTTATTTATTTAGTTTGATGTTTTCTTTCTGTATAGAAATGTCTTGTATAGAATTCTTTATTGTGTTGTAGATTGTAAATATTCAAAATAATTAGTTGTGATAATTTAATGTAAGTGTTGACTGTTTAGTGCCAGTAGAGTGGTGGATTCTGTTAGTATCGCCATGGCGGGGTGAAAGATCATTTAGACCATTTCACAACAGTTTAGAATTTTAATTAGTAAATCATGCAATATACATATTATAGTTCTTCCCATCTTTGTCTTTCTAACCGATAATGATTGATTTATTAATATGTGTTTTTTAAATCCTGATATTTATGTAATTATGAATACTTGTTTTCGTTGTGAAAATTTTAACTTGATTGTTTGAGCGATGTACAATAATACAAATAAGAAATTGAGCACAAAAGTAGTAAGTGTGTGTTCTAGTTGAAATACTGTCATTGTACTGAACCAGTTTGTTTTAAACTAAAAATAAAGTGACAGATTTTATTTCTCCAGACTTAAATTATTTTGTCCAAACCCAACCCCTTCCTTTTGTTGTTGTTGTTATTGTTAGGGTTTTCAAATCCCACACATTTTGTTATCAAAATCCCGCAGGACTTTAACTAAGGGCTATTAAATTTATTTATTTATTTATTTACGCCCTTTTTCGGGGCTTTTACAAACATTACATATGACTAATAAGAAATATACAGAATTCATTGCACATAACTGAACTGTCTCAGTAACAATATTTTATATTTATTTAAACATAAATTGAAGATGTCCACTGACTTGGTATAATGTTTTCCCTTCATTAGTATTCTTGGCAAAGAGGAATACATATATGGTAGTTAGTCCAAGAATTTCTGCACTGAAATAAATCCTGACTTCTTGTATTACGTAGTGGAATCCGGAAGCTTATCAATTCTAGCAATACCGGACTATCAATTAAATCATTTAGAATTTTATATAGAAATACCAAGTCAGTGAAAATTCTTCTGTCGGACAATTTGAGCATATTCATATCATTTAAAATAGTGTTGTAGTTCAACATAATTGCTGGAATATCCATTTTAAAATTTAGAAAACGTAAGAATTTGTTTTGTATTCTTTCAACAGCTTGTACATGTATACTATAATGTGGATTCCAGACGGGAGAATTGTACTCAAGTTGACTTCTTACATAGGCAAAATATAACAGTTTAATACACTTTATATTGTTAAAATTTCTAGTTAGCCTAGTTATAAATCCCAACATTTTTAAACCCTTATTAGAGATTTTTGTTATATGGTTTGGTTAACAAATGAAAGATTAGATTGAAAAGTGATGCCCAAGTCTTTAATTTGTGTTAATGTCTCGAGAGTATTGTTATCAATATTGTAATTAAAGATCACTGGATTTTTTATTCGAGAAAATCTAACTATTTGAAATTTTGAGATATTTAAGTAAAGTCTATTTTCATTACACCAAATTAACAATTTGTTGATATTATCTTGAAGAATGTTGAATGTGAACCCTGTGGAACTCCACTTGTTGCATAAATTTTTTCCGACAGGGAGGATTTTATTCTAACAATTTGTTGTCTAATGTATACCAAGCTTTTTTAATTTCCAAATGAGAATTTTATGGGAAACTGTATCGAAGGCTTTACTAAAATCAGTATAAACAGAGTCTACTTATTTCTGTTCTTTAAAAGCATTGGTTATAAAATTTTCATACATAATTAAATTGGATAGAGAGAGATACTTCTACCTGGCATAAATCCAAACTGGTGAGGTGATATTACGGGTTTTATTTGTGAAAAAAGTTTGTCAAGTATTAGGCTTTCAAAGAGTTTCGGTATGGTGGATTGAATGCATTTTGGTCTGTAATTACAAACATCACTTTTATCACCCTTTTTGAAAATTACAGTCAAATAACTAATTTTCCATCTATTGGGAAAAATTCCACTGGATAATGATAGGTTTGTTTAGTTAATGGAAGAGCAATTACTTTGATACATTCTTTGATAAATATTGTTGGAATATAATCCGGTCCCGCAGATTTGTGGATATCTAAGGATTTAACTTTAGTAATTACATCAGAGATAGTTATGGTACAATGTGAAATATCAAGCGTTTCATCGAGAGTTGTTGTTGGATAAGGAGCATTATTTGGGTCTGTTGAATAAACACTTTTAAAAAATTTTGCAAACAAGTTTACAATACCATCAGTATTATTGCTATTGACATGATGTCAATATTTTTAATTAATAATTACTATAATCAATTACTTTTTTTACTAGTAAATTATTAAGAATACAAATAAAAAGTGACGTTTGATTTGCAAGCGAGTTTGATTCAATAAAATTACATGAATCCACGACAATAATACCAGAAGGGCTTAAAAAATGTGGGCCGGTTAGGTTAGGCGATTGAAGATGGAATGAATCGTCCAAATCCAGCATTTGACAGCTGTGGGTTTTTTGGTCCAGTGCGCATTCTTCCGCACCGGTGTTACCCTCGCATAAATCTTGACAATCAATTCATAGTTCCTAAATATATTACGCGTTTTGTTTCCATCTTCAAAAAAACAACACGAATTTTACAGAGAGCTTCAAAATTCCAGTCAAGCTTTTGAAACTTGTATCGAACAGAAAGTTGCAGTCGGTTGCGCCACCAACACTTGATGCGATTAGTGCACATTGCATATTGCAAGTTGCACAGTGGGTTAGGGCATATGTACGACTGTACGTGACTCGCCGACACGCAAACAGGCCGGGTTCCTTCCCCCACAAAAAAAATAATTTACTTTGAATGTTTGAGTTATGAATTTGCAGAGAAAAAAATTAAAAAAAAAAAAATGTCAAAAAAGTCACCGGAGACGAAAATTTCATTTACATTTTTTACTCCAAATGTGCTCAGGAATCGCTAGTTAAAATCCCTCGGGTACGTCCTGTTACACCCTGTATGTATATATATATATATATTTTTTACATTAACTCCACACAGGAGGCCCTGAGGAAAATAATTTCCCTCAGGGCCTATGTCGTCTTTGTAGATGCTGTGTGGAGGGTCTTTTTGAGGAAAGGAAGGAGTGAACATGGGTCTTGAGGAGACCCATGTTGAAGGAGGGAGGAAACACAGAGGCCGGCACATCGTTCCACAGCCGAGCCGTTGAACTCAAGAACGAGTCATAGAAACGCCCTGTTCTCATGTGAGTAATGTCAACCGTGTACAAATGTTGGGCGCGTGTTTGGCGTGTTTCCCGACTATGCACCGGTGCCGAGGGGATCAATGATGCTAGTTCCTCGGAGCATCTTCCATTGTAATACCGGTAGACATTGTAATACCGTAATTGTAATACCGGTATATATGTATGTCTGCTATGCGTCGCTAGATCATTCATCCGATTGCGATGAAACTTTGGGAATTTGATGTGCACATGCCCGCGATGGTTTCTGTATCCAATAGTTAGCTCTGGCATCATGAAATTATGCATTGCTAAACCGTTCATCCGATTGCGATGAAACTTTGGGGATTCGATAAGCGCATCCCCTCGATTCTTTCTTTATAAAATATTGAGCTCTGGCATCTTGAAATTATGCATTACTAAACCGTTCATCCAATTGCGATGAAACTTTGGGGATTTGATGTGCGCATGCCCGCGATGGTTTCTCTATAAAATAGTGAGCTCTGGCATCATGAAATTATGCATTGCTAAACCGTTCATCCGATTGCAATTAAAATTTAGGCATTTCATGTGCACATGCCCGCAATGGTTTCTGTATACAATAGTGAGCTCTGGCAAACAAGGACGTTTTCAGACATATTCAATTACCTTTTGAGTAACCATTTTTACCACAGTCAAACAAGAACGCCCGGCGTCGAATAAAATTTTGTAAAAATGTACAACGCAACGTACTAAAGCTGCGGCAGAGAGTGTACTGCTATCTAAAATAATTAAAATGTATGCCTTTATGAAACATCAAAGATTCCGACTGCAATTTGAAAAAAAAAATTGGAAAAGTTTGGGAATTTTTTATTAATTATTTTTATAATAAACAATAAAAAAGTGAGTTCACAATAACATTTATAATAAATTGGCCTAATAATAAAATATGTTTTTATTTTTTTCCTTGTCAGTAAGTTTTGTTAGAAAAAACGTAAGGTGAGCCATTTTTAAAACTATTTGTATTAAAAAATTTAATTCGAATTATAAAATATAAGCATCAGTTTGGGAAAAGGAATAGGTACCGCCATTCCCCTTCCGAGAACCCTTTATTGGATAACCTACACCTCTGCCATAGGTCACCCCAAGTGGTTCGCTATGTTTGGGATTTAGCAGAGGTGCCCGGGTTCATAGAGTGAGGTTTGTCTAGGTCTTGGAGGCGGATGACCAGGATATACTGAACCCCAGATTCCTACCCACCCCTTAAACCCTTTTCCTTCCCAGAACTCTCCTCTCCTTTCTTTCCTTAAAAAAACCCTCCACACAGCATCCCCAAAGATGACATAAGCCCTGAGGGAAATTATTTTTCTCAGGGCCCATGTGTGGAGATCATGTAAAAAAAAAAATCAGAAAATTTTTGACTTTCTGACAAAAGGCTCGAGGCTTGATGAGTTAGTTAAATGTACATCGTGACGTCACACGAGATGCATTTCAGTACAATTCAGAATTCAAATATACACGATCGTAACGTCACACGAGACGCATTTCAGTACAATTCATAATTCAAATATACACAATCGTAACGTCACACGAGACGCATTTCAGTACAATTCATAATTCAAATGTATACAATCGTGACGTCACACGAGACGCATTTCAGTACAATTCATAATTCAAATATACACGATCGTAACGTCACACGAGACGCATTTCAGTACAATTCATAATTCAAATGTATAGAATCGTGACGTCACATGAGACGCATTTCAGTACAATTCATAATTCAAATATACACGATCGTAACGTCACACGAGACGCATTTCAGTACAATTCATAATTCAAATGTCGGGTAGTCTCCAATTGGGGTATGTTGTGAGGTGAAGGTAAGTAGGGAGGGAAAGGAGATTGGGAAGAGGAAGGTGGGGAAGTAACTGGCGGGGAAGTACCTATTCAGATATAATAACCAAACACGGCTAAAGTCATTTCAAGCAACGTTACAATTCTAAATGGTGGTCTTACACCAGGGCGATATTGAGAGTATCTTCCACTCTGGAACGTGCCGCAAATAAACCTTATATTATTTTAAATTATTAAATTGTGAAAACACAAATCAATCCAATAAAATTTATCTCCACCCGCCGGGATTCGAACCCGCGACCTCAGAATCGCTAGTTGAGAGCCTTACCCCTCAACCACGAAAGCTGTCATTTATAAATAACATAAAATTTTATTGTAGGGGATTTCAACATTGATGAAAATTGTCAAAATATTCCCCAAATATTTCCAAAATATTCCCCAAAAATATGCACCCATGAATTACATATAATATACCTATCGATCGTTCTGTTGATTAGTCAGACATCTCCGAAAAATCGAAATTTGATTTGATTCGTGACGATGCACGGGGGTCGAATAATCTTGCGGCCACACCTTGCTAAATAAAACGCTTATGGACTTCGATACGAATTATGCCCGATCACCAAACAAGATACGGTATACACAATTAAGTAATACTCACTACTGTTGTGTCTCGTGGCTTGATCTCCATTCAGTGACAGTCACAGGTGTATCCAAAAGCGTACGATACAGATTGTTCTGGTCGGTTATTACAACCACGATAAAGTTGAGTCATGAGACGAATAAGCGGTTCAAATAAAGCATTCGATGAATGACGGCGATATAATGCTTCATATTACACACTTCCGATTGATGAATAACATTTAAACGTTGAGCGAAATGTCACGTTACGATTTGTTAAGATGGTTGTTGACAGACTGGCGATATTGCGGTACTTAACTTATGTCCACCGTGTAGGTAGGTACACGTGCGGAAGTCCAAAATCTGGATTCCTCCGATCTGCTAGGCCGATTGGAACACAAATACGAATGAAATCCATCAGCGTTATGAAACATGATTTGAGAACGCAGTTTTATGTAAAAGTGCGCCCTCTATCTGGTAAAATACTCAGTTTACTCATAAACACCACCCAATCAATTATAACATTGTCACAAAAACTTGTAATGAATTAAACTCTCAAGCATGATATTTCAAAATGTCGTACTTATGTACCGGACCTTTATACCTCCCGGTGTTATTCTATAGCTCATTTAACCATTCAGGTATTTTGCGATTGTGCAAGTTTTTTGTCTTAAACGAACTGTCAGATTTATAAAAACTTTGTGTTATTTCCGCTTCGCAATTAAAGCTCTATAAATGAAACATTTCTGAACGTAGCCGAATACTAAAAACTGTTTTTGAAAGGTTATGAAATAAGCTTTCAAATTGTTATATTACAAATAAATATTAACATTTGTAAATATTAAAATTTAGAATGCAAACTTAAAAAATTGTAAAAATGAGTCACACGATGATTTTATGTGGAAACGGTACTAAAATCACAGATTATGTAAAAAAAAACACACTTAATCTATCATATAAATGCGTAATAAACCATTTTATCACCTCACTTTTTTACCATTTCATACAAGAATGTTTAATAAAAAATTAACAATGTCTAACGGCACTTAGGCGATTTGGAGGATAAAAACTGTTTCTACAAAATAAGTCTTTTTATGTACTTCTATGGACAACTTTGAATAGAGATGTGAAGCTTGATTCAATGTGGATCTTTCACTTTTTGTTTTAGGATTGTCACTAGAACAATAACAGAGTTATAACAACTTTTGTGGGAACACACGTGTTAGCGTGAAAACACGCTTATTGTACTTGATGCTACTGTTATATTGTCGTGGAAACACACTTATGGGTCGGAGTGGTTAATATGGTGAGCATTGGAATATTGTTTTCTTCATTATCTCAAAACCTAGTATTTGGAGATGTCTGACTTATCAACTGACGATCTATAAGCGCAACAAAACTTACTAGTTGGCTGAAGACTCTCGGAATACTCCAAACATTCCTTCTTTACATCCTGGAGGCTGATTTCAATATCCATATACGGCATTTTCTCTGGAACTTCTTCCTGGAACCCAACTTCTGTCTTGATGGAAAAATTCTCTGCTTCGGGAATATTCATGACACTGCTGTTTCTAATTTATTGGGCTCGGCTCAAAATAAAGTTGACCTGTAACTAAACATTTAATAATAAATTAGTGGAGTGTGAGTGAGTTTTTTTTTTACATTATTCTCAATTTGGGAGGCGGGAATGGGTACCGCCGCCCCGGGAACCTTTATTGGATAACCAACACCTCTGCCATAGGTCACCCCAAGTGATTAACTACGTTTGGTGATTTAGCAGGGGTGACCGGGTTCATGGGACGAGGTTTGTCAAGGTCTTGGAGGTGGATTACCAGGACACACTGAACCCCAGATCCGCACCCACCCCTTAAACCCTTTTCCTTCCCAGAACTCTCCTCTCCTTCCTTTCCCTAAAAAAACCCTCCACACAGCATCCCCAATAATGACATAGGCCCTCAGGGAAATTATTTTCCTCAGGGCCTCCTGTGTAGAGCTCATGTAAAAAAAAAACACAGGAGGCCCTGAGGAAAATAATTTCCATCAAGGCCTATGTCATCTTTGAAGATGTTGTGTGGAGGGCTTTCTGAGGAGAGGAAGGAGTTGTAGGAGGGAGGAAACGAAAAGGCCGGCAAGTCGTAGAAACAATCCGTTCTCATGTGACAAATGTCAACCATATACATATGTTGGGTGCGTGTTTAGTGTGTTTCCCGACTATGCACCGGTGCCGAGGGGATCAATGACGCTATTTCCTAGGAGCATCTTCCATTGTCATACTGGTAGAAAAACGACAGCGTTCCCCTTGACACCTGTGCTCTAAAGATTGCAATCCGTTTGTTGATATGGGGGAGAATCTA
This sequence comes from Limnephilus marmoratus, assembly GCA_917880885.1. Lineage (NCBI taxonomy): Eukaryota > Metazoa > Arthropoda > Insecta > Trichoptera > Limnephilidae > Limnephilus > Limnephilus marmoratus. Next base: position 43,319,255 of record OU862928.1, read on the forward strand.
TCAAACGAACCGCCCGTTTCTGTACAGAGTCGAGGTTTTGTTTTAGGTATTTTGGGGCTCCAGACCAGAGGTGGCTGCCAAATTCAACCGTCCGGCGCACTTGCGATTTGTATAGGGTTAGCAGTTGTGTACTATTAAAGCATCTGCGGGCCCTGTACAGTATGCCCAGTTTGTGGGAGGCTAATTTAACTCTGGCTTCGATGGAGCCCCCATATCTGAGCTGGTCACTTAGAGTTACACCAAGCATATCAATGGAGGGCCTGTTAAGAAGATTGCATCCGTTGAGACAAGAGTGAGGTAGATGATGCTAAGAGACTAGAGCTAGAGTGATGATAGATGATGCAAGATGAGAGGGCGAATATGTGTGCGCAAGTTGGAATAAATGGCCATCGCTAATTTGGGTTTTACGGGTGACAGATCAGGAGTGTGTCGTATATTAAGGAGCACCTAACGATGGGCACATCGTTACTGAAGACCTCTCAGACCAAGGACGGATTTAGGGAGGAGGGCACGGTGGCACGTGTCCCCCCCAGACGGTATTTTTGTGTACTGTGGAGATTCCATCACAGAACATACTTAGAAGCAAAAACTATCTTTATTAAACATTTAATTTTCTATTGTTTTGACACTTTTAAACCTTCCTATACATACTTGAACTTGTAGAAATAAACGTATTTGTTGATTTTTTTGCCCGTCCGCTCGTTGTGACCCTCCCAGAAAAAAATCCTGGATCCGCCCTTGTCTTAGACGATGGTAATATTGAACGACAAGTATCAGTTATTGTCTGTGCCTAAAAGGCCGCGCTTGTGAAACATTTACCGAAATTTTGAATGCAATATTTTGCATCAAATGCAAAAAATTGGCTTTTACAGTAATTAAGGTGAATCAAGAGGTTTTTTCTAAAAAAATATTCGTATTAAGCATGTCCAGTGATTTCGAAAGTTTACCTTTTTTTTTTGTATAGTTTGACATTGGCTTGAGTTTCATTTCAGTCTAAATAAGCATGCGCATGAAAATAGTTGTTTCTTGAAAAATTTGTTGAAACGAAGTGTTATTTCCATAATCTGTTCCTAAAAGCGAGGCGTTTAGGGGAACAATTACCGATTATTGAAATAATACCAGTTGAACTTTGGTATTACTTAGGCTAGCTTTACACTCATAAGTAAAATTTACGACTTAACGTAAGTTTTTGACAATTACTCACAGGAGCGTTTATATATGCATCCGACTTGTGGTAATTAATGCTCACGGAAGTTCAACCTATGTAAATGCTCATGCGACAGTTTACATCTGTAAATTTATTTGCGGTAAAATGACTTCCTGTCAAAAACGATCCTGCTTCTGTCAAATTTACGCGATTTTGTCAATAAAGGCGAAACGACCCAAATAAAGGCGGTTAAAGACAGAAATTAATGGGAATCTTTGATTTAATCTGAGTGACAGCTACCTCTCAGCAACCGACTTCGAATTCAAATACGTAATGTTAAAAACAGAAACATTGAGATTAGAAAGGATTTGGCCGATAGGTAACAGAATCGAAGGATGCTCATTTTCAGAAAACTTAAATAAGTGTAAATAAGTAAGTACTAGTTTTAAAAGAAAGACATACTACGAAAACAACTATCTTTTAATTTTTGACATCTAGTAACGGGCGCATTTTGGTACAATTTCTTGCGGCTAGTCTCTCAACTTATCAAACTGATTTTATAAGCTGTGAGAAGGCTGGAAGTTTGCGTGGACGGGATTAGACCTGTCAAAAAACTCGCGAAAGAACAGCTTCTGTAACTTGCTATAAATTACATTAAGTGACTTTTGGTGTCGTTTACATTGGTAATTTGGCCACAAACCGCTTACGTGAGCGATTTACGGGAAAAAAACTTACGGAAAAGCTAGCCTTAGTCAACCTATTCACAAGGCGGAAGGCGGCGGTAATTCCAGTGTTCCATTCATTAGAAAAGTAGGAGCGTTTGAATATTGATATAAAAATGTGATGATTATTAGTTGCTGCTATCAATAAATAATAAAGAAAAATAAATATTATTACCTATTTTATACCGGTGATAAAATAACAAATCAAGCAAAGGAGACGCCAAATTTGACAGTGACAAACAGTGTTGCCAATGCTTATGTTCTAAAATACCCGCGATAAATGTTCAAAATCCCCAAATTGGGGAGAGCAAAATATCAAATTCCCCGCAAATTCCCCACAAGTTTCCTCATAATTCTACCTCCAAAATAAAACTAAATTCTATTGAAAATAGCATTTTTTATTTATGAAAATTGATTAAACATATTATTACATACCATGATGACATGACATTTAAAAAAAATCAATTCGGTGTGCCGATAAATTGTCTAGTAGGAAAAAAAGACACATAAATAAATTTTTGTTATTTGTTTTTGGAGTGTTATGCCGTGTTGCGCTACCTCCTCCTTTAACCAATATAAATTGGTAATATAATCATACATACGGTGTGCCAGGTAGTGCTAGGAGAAAAAAAAAACTGAAAAAGACGAGGAATTCATCGGAAGTTCAGAATTTAATAGCCTCAACCGAGTTTCATGCCATATCGAGAATAATGAAATTTATTAGATCATGTAAACTGGAAAATATTTGAAAGTGATTTTTTATACGAAATGAATATAAAAGGACTCTAAGTACCTTTTAAAGATCATTAGAGATTATAATATTATATGATAATATTATAATTAAAAAACAGATGAGGCAAAAAATGACAACATTGTGTGAGTCAGAAGCCTCAATAATATACATGACATTAAAAAAAAAAAAAAGATATCCACCGTACTCTCCGGACCTTGCCCCAACAGATTTCCATTTTTTTCGAAATTTGGATAACTTCTTGCAAGGAAAAAAATTCAACTCCGATGGGGCAGTCCAAACCGCCTTTAAAGATTTTATTGATTCCCGTCTGAATGGTTTTTTTAGTAAAGGGATCGATGAACTATCTATGAGATGGCAAAAGTGCATAGATAGCAATGGTACATACTTTGATTAAACAAATATATTATATTTAAAAATATCGACTTTATGTTCTTCCCATACAAAACGCCAATTTCATATGTAAGGACCTAATATACAGGTGACTAAATATTAAATGTGATGAATAATACATGACAAAATGCAAGCGGTAAAAAGAAAAGCATAAAAAGAAAACGGTAACAAGTTTTTACATTGTAGATTAATAAAGAAATACACAAATATATGCAATAGACTCTATGTGATGCTCCATAGATAGCTAAGTCGCCCAATTGCTAAGTCGCAAATTTCGTTAGCTCCAGTTTCTGAAGAAACATAACATTAAATAGTGTACAAATCGAAACAAATTAGTTACTGAGGTCCAGTGTTTTTCAAGGGCTATCATCCGGTGTATTTGTCTCCCGATATTCTACTGGGAAACGCTCGTAAAGTGGTTTTCTTTTTGTCTAAAAAATTGACACATAAACTATCTATGATTTTATCACCTATAAAGCGAGTTAATTAAACCAATAAACAATCCGTGAAAATTTTTGAAATAAGTGAATTTTAAACAAAATTTGAATTGTGAATTTGTAAAATAAAAATAGTGTTTGAGTTAAAAAACAGTTAAAATACACTCTAGTTCATTTTCGTTGACAGTTGCTTTATATGGAATTTAATGTCATTGACGTCAATCAGTGAATTGGCGTAGGTGTTAAGCGTTTGGCTCGCAGTATCTCCTGACAGTGTTCAATCCTCGGCCATACCATAATCTTTTTTATTTTATTAATATATTTATAAAATAACTGTCCATAGACGGCGGTAAATAATCACACAAATTAAACCACAAATTCATTTAATCGAGTTACATTACTAAGCAATAGATGGTAGTAACAGAACAATATATAAATTAATTAAATAAGCAATTAATTAAAAATTGAATTTAGATAAAACAACATAATCCAATAAAAACAAAAAAAAAAAAAAATTAATCTAAAATAACTTAGGCTAAAGTTCGGTTTATGGGGGAAATTCCTAAAAAATAAAACTAGTTATTTTTATACTAATTTTGGGTCGAGGAATCCGAATCTGAAAGAATTAGGCGGCGGCAAGCAATATTAACTGAATTACACGACTTTAAAAATTTTTATACACATACAGGAAAATAGCCATTTTGGAAGCATTTTGTTTCCTAGAAAATCAAACTAGATATTATTTTTATACTAACTATGGGCCGGGGAATCCGAATCTGAAAGAATTAGGCGGCGGCAAGCAATAATAACTGAACTAAACGACTTTAAAATTTTCTATACACACACACATGAAAATAGTCATTTTGACACACCAAATGCGAAAACCATAGAAAAACAAGATAACATAGATGTTTTTACCACACAAAATTAAGTGTTGCCATTAAGCAGTTATATTAATAACAAAAAATAACATGTTTATATTTTAAGTACTTATTTTTTATAAATTTTACTCACTTTTGTATCACAAACCATGTTACATAAACCCAGCGTAGCTGCTAAACTACTTGAAAACAGGGATGTTTTTTTGCCGTGACGCGAGCAGGCGGTATAAAGGGGCACAAACCATGTTACACAAACCTAGCGTAGCCGCTAAACTACTTGAAAACGTAGGCTGTTTTTTTAAATTGACGCGAGCAGGCGGTATAAAGGGGCACAAACCATGTTACACAAACCTAGCGTAGCCGCTAAACTACTTGAAAACGTAGGCTGTTTTTTTTAAATTGACGCGAGCAGGCGGTATAAAGGGGCACAAACCATGTTACACAAACCTAGCGTAGCCGCTAAACTACTTGAAAACGTAGGCTGTTTTTTTAAATTGACGCGAGCAGGCGGTATAAAGGGGCACAAACCATGTTACACAAACCTAGCGTAGCCGCTAAACTACTTGAAAACGTAGGCTGTTTTTTTAAATTGACGCGAGCAGGCGCTATAAAGGGGCACAAACCATGTTACACAAACCTAGCGTAGCCGCTAAACTACTTGAAAACGTAGGCTGTTTTTTTTAAATTGACGCGAGCAGGCGGTATAAAGGGACACAAACCATGTTACACAAACCTAGCGTTAGGTTAGGTTAGGTTACGCATTTAAGACTACGAATTTTCATACTTTTGGTTTAAGAATACGGCCGTTGAGATGGTCGTAATTCATAATAAGATTTGGTCGATTTATAAGGTATGTTTTTCTGTTATCTATTTTCAGGTTAATGTGTTATGTGATGAATTATCATGTGAAGAAGTTTATATAGGGATAGATTAGATATAGGGATAAATATTTTTGAGAGCTGGTAACACTGCCGGCACATGTTTTTGCACATTTCTTGTTTTCTATGGTTTTCGCATTTGGTGTGTCAAAATGACTATTTTCATGTGTGTGTGTATAGAAAATTTTAAAGTCGTTTAGTTCAGTTATTATTGCTTGCCGCCGCCTAATTCTTTCAGATTCGGATTCCCCGGCCCATAGTTAGTATAAAAATAACTAGTTTGATTTTCTAGGAATCAAAATGATTCCAAAATGACTATTTTCCTGTGTGTGTATAAAAAATTTTAAAGTCGTGTAACTCAGTTAATATCGCTTGCCGCCGCCTAATTCTTTCAGATTCGGATTTTCCGGCCCATAATTAGTATAAAAAAAAAATTTTTTTTTTTGGACCATCCCCCATAAACCGAATTTTTTCCATAACTTACACTAATCATGTCAACTAGAGGCAAAAGTGCAATGGAGCTTGAAGACAAAAATATGGAAAAAATTCTCCAACATATAGACAAGAAAATGGATATTATAAAAAAAGAAATTATAACAAAAATGGAATTATTTAAGGAAGAAACGCAAAAAAGCATGGAATTCGTCAGCAAACAATACGATGACCTAATAAAAAAAATCGACCAAACCATAATCCAAAACCAAAAAATTGAAACCGAAATCGAAACATTCAAAAAGGAACACCAAGACCTCAAAAAAACAGTGGAGTACCTTGAGAATAAAATTGATCATCAGGAGTACGAATCTAATTCTACCAACTTAGAAATATGCAACTTACCGGAAAATCCCCAGGAAAATCTAGCAAACGTATTCCACAACCTATCCACAAACATCATTAAAACAGTTCTTCAACCCGAAGATGTGACCTCCATAGTACGGGTGGGAGGTAAAAACCGCTCCGATGAAACCCATAAAAAACCAAGAGACGTACTTATCACCCTCAGTTCTAAACTGATGCGTGATTTATTTTAGGCGAAACTTAAAGATCATATTAAATCCAAAGGACGAATTACTACTTCTTCATTAGGACTACCGAATGCTCAAATGGGTATGCCCATCTATATTTCTGACCATCTGACTTCTAGAAAAAAATTCCTCTTAGCCCAAACTAATAAACAGGCGAAACTAAAAAATTACAAGTTTATTTGGACGAAAAATGGTCAGGTGCTTGTTCGTAAGTCTGAAGACTCCAAAATCCTTATAATCTCCTATGAATCGGACATTAAAAAAATGTGACTCGAGGCTAACAAAAAAATTCCATTAATAAATCAGCTTACCTATTACTAATTAGCTTAGCTTACTAATTTAATAATTTTCATTTATATTTTTTTTTCAGTCACTTTTGCTCACATTATAAATCAATTTATTATTATTACTAACCACATTAACTATATCAACGTACTTCAAATATATATCCTACCTAACTCCATAAGTACCATTTATCAACAATCTACCATTACAATCTACCACAAGATTCCATTGTACTTAACTATTCTCACTTGCTCACTTATCACCATTATTTTAATCTATCCAATAATTAAATCAAACTCAAGTTACTTAATTATTTTAAATTATTTAATTATTTTATCTTATTTAATATACGTGATACACTCAATTGTTTTAAATCTTCTAATTATTCTAAATTATCAAAATATTCATTTCTACTTAACTTTTCTCATTTATACATTTATTTCCACTGATTTAATCTATTCAATTATTACATTTAAATCAACTTATTTAATTATTTTTAATTCTTTAATTATTTTAACTAACTTGATATATGTGATGCATTTGATTGTTATAAATTATCTAATTGTTCTAATCTATCCAAATATTCCATTCTACTTAACTCTTCTCTTTTATTCATTCATTTCCACTATTTTAAAAAGTCCTATTAATATATTAAACTCAATGTACTTAATTATTTTATTATCTTAACAAACTATACATGTGTGAGACATTCGATTGTTTTAAATTATCTAATCACTCTAAATTATCAAAATATTCCAATCTACTTAAGTGTTCTCATTTATACATTTATTTCCACTATTTTAATCTTTTCAATTATAGTTAACTCAATTTATTCAATTAGTTTTAATTATTTTAACTAATTTCATATATGTGATACATTCAATTGTTTTAAATTATCTAATTATTCTAATTTATCCAAAAATTCCATTATACTTAACTCTTCGTATTTATTCATTCATTTCCACTATTGTAATATATCCAATTATTATATTTAACTCAATGAACTTAATTATTTTTAATTATTTTATCAAACTATATATGTGTGATACATTCGATTGTTTTAAAGTATCCAATCATTCTAAATTATAAAAATATTTCACTCTACTTAACTGTTCTCATTTATACATTTATTTCCACTATTTTAATCTATTCAATTATTACATTCAACTCAATTTATTTAATAATTTTTAATAATTTAATTATTTTAACTAATTTGATACATGTGATACAATCGATTGTTTTAAATTATCTAAATATTTTAAATTATCAAAATATTCCACTCTGTTCTCATTTACTCACCTATTTCCACAATTTTAATCTATCCAACTATTTTATTGTTCACAATTTACCTAATTACATTTAATTATTTCATTACTATTAATATTTATATATGTGTGATATTTTCAATTGATTCAAATTATCTAATTATTCTAAATTATTCAAAAATTCCATTCTTCTTAATTATTCTCATTTATTCATCTATCTCCACTATATTAATCTATCCAAATATTTTACTAAACTCAATTTACTTAATTTCTTTTAATTATTTAAATATTTTAACTAAATTGATTTACATGATACATTCGATTAATTGTAATTGTGCAATTATTTTTACAAAATTCTTTAATCATCAAATAATATTATCTAATTTAATTCAATTACCTCACTTAACTTGCCCAAATAATGTTATCGAAAAACTGTATGCTACTATTTTAATTCATTTCATAATATCTAACCACTTGATTCCTTCCATCCCCAGTGTTTTTATTACTGCACTTCTTTTACTTATTTTAAACATTTTAATTTTGCTAAATCTATTAAATGTGGTATATTTATTAATTTCCTCTCATCCCTTAGTAATTATTATACACTTATCTTTAATCCCTTTACTTCTCCAAATAAATAAATTCCTCTTTAATTCTCTTAACTATCCTAAACGCCTGAACCATTATTATAACAATTGTTTCAACCATTTCCAATGTATTTACAACTTAAATCATGCTATCTGTTTTAACAATGTACCGACACAACATACCACGTCAGCACGAAGACATTTCATATACCTAGCTCCTAAAATATTTAACCTTCTCCCTGAGAACTTAAAAACCGAAACCCAACCGCTCACCTTTAAAAAGCATTTATCACAATGGTTCCTTACAACTAGAAATGATGATTAGAAACGATGTTCCTTAATTCAACAAACAATTAAATTACTATTTCTTACATGTTATATTTTAATAACTATTATTATCAACTTATTATCACAATATTATTACTTATTTTTATTATTAACATAATTATTATAATTATTATACATTATTATTAATTAATTAATTATTATAATAAAATTTTGCAATTTAATTTAATCTGTACAACTTCTAATTTTATTTATCAACCATTACAAATGTATAATTTCAAATCTGTAAACTTCACCCGCCATAACACAGGGATATTCCTAGCATGGCGGATGAAACACCACAAAAAAACTAAGCAATGTACAATATTCTTATAAAAAAAAAAATAAAATAAAATAAATAGATATCAAAATATTCTTCAGACATTTCTTGAATAATGGTAAACTTGTATTAAGTACATCGATATTTGAGGTAAATTTGTTCCCTAGTATGTGTAGTCGAGAAATTGGTGCATGTGTGTGGTAGTTGGTTACAGAATTATTATTTAGAAATTTATTATTTAAAATTTATTATTTAAAAATTTTAAAAGTTTTTCTCCAGTATGGGTAAACATGTGAATTTTTAAAGATCCCTTTTGAGAACATGAATAGCTGCAGTAGGAACATGAAAAAGGTTTTTCTCTAGTATGGGTAAATATATGACTTTTTAAATTTCCCTTTTGAGAAAATGAATAGCTGCAGTAGGAACATGAAAAAGGTTTTTCTCTAGTATGGGTAAGTATGTGACTTTTTAAAGATCCCTTTACAGAACATGAATAGCTGCAGTCGGAACATGAAAAAGGTTTATCTCCAGTATGGGTGAACATGTGAATTTTTAAATATCCCTTTTGAGAACATGAATAGCTGCAATAGGAACATGAGAAAGGTTTTTCTCTAGTATGGGTAAATATATGACGTTTTAAATGTCCCTTTTGAGAAAATGAATAGCTGCAGTAGGAACATAAAAAAGGTTTTTCTCTAGTATGGGTAAGAATGTGATTTTTTAAAGATCCCTTTATAGAACATGAATAGCTGCAGTCGGAACATGAAAAAGGTTTTTCTCCAATATGGGTAAACATGTGAATTTTTAAAGATCCCTTTTGAGAACATGAATAGCTGCAGTAGGAACATGAAAAGGGTTTTTCTCCAGTATGGGTAAATATGTGTATTTTTAAAGATTCCTTTCGAGAACATGAATAGCTGCAATAAGAACAACCATAAGGTTTTGGCCAAGTATGGCTACACATGTGGCGTTTTAAATATTGCTTTTGGGAAAATGTACAGCTACACTCGGAACATGAAAATGGTGTATCTGAAGTATGGATATGCATGTGACGTTTTAAATTTTGCTTTACAGAAAATGAATAGCTGCAGTAGGAACATGAAAAAGGTTTTTCTCCAGTGTGGGTAAACATGTGAATTTTTAAAGATCCCCTTTGAGAACATGAATAGCTGCAGTAGGAACATGAAAAAGGTTTTTCTGTAGAATGGGTAAATATGTGACTTTTTAAAGTTCCCTTCAGGGAACACGAAAATCTGCAGTCGGAACATGAAAAAGGTTTTTCTCCGGTGTGGGTAAACATGTGAATTTTTAAAGATCCCTTTTGAGAACATGAATAGCTGCAGTAGGAACAGGCACAAGGGTTTGCCCCGTTATGGGTACGCATGTGACGTTTTAAATTTCCCTTTTGAGAAAATGAATAGCTGCAGTAGGAACATGAAAAAGGTTTGTCTCTAGTATGGGTAAATATATGACTTTTTAAATGTTCCTTTCGAGAACACGAATAGCTGCAGTCGGAACATGAAAAAGGTTTTTCTCCAGTATGGGTAAACATGTGATTTTTTAAAGATCTCTTTTGAGAACATGAATAGCTGCAGTAGGAACATGAAAAAGGTTTTTCTCTAGTATGAGTAAATATATGACGTTTTAAATTTACCTTTTGAGAAAATGAATAGCTGCAGTAGGAACATAAAAACGGTTTTTCTCCAGTATGGGTAAGCATGTGACTTTTTAAAGATCCCTTTATAGAACATGAATAGCTGCAGTCGGAACATGAAAAAGGTTTTTCTCCAGTATGGGTAAGCATGTGAATTTTTAAAGATCCCTTTTGAGAACATGAATAGCTGCAGTAGGAACATGAAAATGTTATTTTTCCAGAGTGGTAAAGCAGGTGCTGTTTTAGAGTTGCCTTTCGGGAAAATGTTTTGTCGCATTTGGAACACGAAAAAAGTTTTTCTCCAGGTTGCGCCTTCATGTCCATTATTTTGTCTGAAAAGATGGCGGATAAAGCTCGATAAGTATGTGGGTATCTATAATGAAAATAGAAAATTAAAACAAATAGAAAAGGATTTTACCTGCAGTCTGGGAAACACTTTCAGAGTGTTGTAAGCATTCCTTTTTAACATCCGGCAGGTCAATGTCTATTTCTGTATAAGGAATTACCTCTCCATCTTCTTCTCTGGCTCCTGGTTCTGCCTTCATGGGAACTGTCTCCATATTAATGCTAGCTGGAATAACAACAACAACATATTACATGAAGGATTTCGTTACATTGTGTGGATCCTTTTAGATATGGAATTATCCATAGCTTCGGTGTGTGGGAACATTTATTTGTGAAAAAGTGTTGGCGTACTTTTTGTCATTTTCATATAATTTTTTGAAGTGAAAACTTCTTTAGCACCGTTACAATTTGAAACTCGATGAAACGAAAAATTGAGACACTAAAAAGAGACAAACAGATGTATGCATCTACAGTGGTTCCCAGCCTTTTTCTGACCCAGGACCACTTGTACGTTTAATTTTTCGACAGGGACCACAAACAGTGGCGTAACGAGGAGAGGGCGGCGCACCGGGTTCCACCCGACCGAGTTTCACCCCCTAGACTACAATTCTCTAGTCGCCCCCCCCCCTCAATTTTTTATGAAGTCGAAATTTGTGTTTTGTCAACATTAATGGGGGGGGGGAGTGACACCACGTTATCCGCCCCATCCGTCCCACTGCTTGTGGTCAGTAACGTAGGCTAGTAGGAGGGGGCGGAATGGGATAGGGTGGGACGGGTTCTAGCAGAATTTATCACAACGGAGGGGGTGGAATGGGATAGGGTGGGACGGGTTCTAGCAGAATATTTACCACAATGGAGGGGTCGGAATGGGATAGGGTGGGACGGGTTCTAGCAGAATATTTACTACAACGGAGGGGGTAGAACGGGGTAGGATGGGGTGGGGCGAAACGGAATACCATAATGGCATCTGACCACAAGTTACAATAACTGAATATTGTTCCCTCTTTTTATTCAGACGTCTCGACCAGGGACCGCCCGCGCGTTGGCTCGTTTATTGACCGGCGGACCATCTTTTAGCCTCTTGCGGACCACTGGTTGGGAAACCCTGATCTACAGGATCTAGCTTGCGAGAGAATGAGATAGTATAATCGGTCTCCCCTTTGTGCGGTGCTTCGTAGCCTCCCCACTCTTCTGAAGGTTTCATTTCTACCGTGTGTGAAATGCACACTCTAATTTTTATTTTATTATTATGTCTTTTAGTAAAAGTAAAGCCCTCAAGAATGGTATCAGGGATTAAGTTTGATCAAATGTGTTCTATCGTATGATTAAATAAATAACACAATCTTATCTGTGAAATGTTTGACGAACAAAATGATTGTAGAGCATTGTTTCTCAGAAAGTGGGTCACCCCGACCCACGAAAGTCAGGTCGTTCTCAAAAAAATCTCAAAAGCTTGAATTTCCATTGATTGTTATGTTTTCTCACAAAACTGAAGAATATTAAATTTAATCCTGACTTTCGAAAAATAATTCAATTAATCGAGACGAACAACGCACTTTGTGCACCTTCTTAACATATTTGAATAGTTTTTTTATTACTATAAATAAAAATTTCCCTGATTTTTTTCACATGTCAAGGATATCCCAAAACTCAAAGTTAAGTTTTGGAGGGCTGAACTTGTGAAGAAGCGGAATATCATAATATGATTTTAATAAATAAGTCGTTAGTTTTCGAAATATTGGCATTTTTACGATTTTCGAAAGTGAAAATCAACACCTTGATTCAACAGTTTTTCAAGTGCCACAAAATTTCATATTTCAAAGTCGGATTTACATGATGTAAAAAATGCGCAACTATCTGCGTAATGTAAATTCGGCTTTAGATTCTAATTTTTATTACGCAACTCTTAATAGCCGCAACTAATTGACTTCCATGGTATTGGGGAAAGACTCTCGTTTAGTCATCCAGAGGTCGCGGGTTCAAATCCCTGTGTGCGCAGATAAATTTTATTTGATTTTTTTTTCCTTTATTTTTTCATTTGATAAATACAATATTATGAAATCATAAGAGTAATGGGAACCACTAAGGCGCAGCCTGTGTGTGGATAATATAGTTTATTATTGTACCAAGAAAGAACAAACAGTGGGCAAATAAATCAAAAACTATTAAAATCGATTGATTGATTTGGGTTTTCACAATTTAATCATTTAAAATAATGTAAGGTTTATTTGCGGCACGTTCCAGAGAGGAAGATACTCTCACTACCACCACCATTTATAGTTGAAACGTTGCTTGAAACGGCTTTAGGCGTGTTTGGTGACTAGATCTGAAAAGCCGCATACTTCTCCACCTTTCTCTACCCCATCTCCTCCGCCACCCCACTTACCGTCAGCCTCACAACATACCCCAATTGGGGATGCCATCGTCTCACTGGCTCCAGACAGCAGCAACTGGGACTCTTGTGAGATATTCACATTTTTAATAAATAATCGGAGACGGTTTACATATATATATAGTTCCCGAGAGCACTTAGGCCATAGACTCATTGTACTATCTCCCATTTTACCTCATTCCTTTGACAGTAATCCAGTTCCTTTTATAAAGTTCACCAGGATTGTCATTGGAAATGAAGCTATATCTTCTGGTTCGACAATGTGCCTTCCCAGGTCTCATTTCCCCTCTTTACTCCTCCTTGGTTCCCTGAAGGCCCCACGACGGAAGAGGGCTTCATCTCTCCTCTCCACTCCTTAGTTACCCGAAGGCTCCACGACGGAGAGTCCACCTCCCCTTGGTTCCCTAAAGGCCCCATAAGGGAAGAATCCACTCCACTAATAGGGCCCCAGGAGGGAAGAGAACTTCATCTCTCCTCCTTGGTTCCTTAAAGGACTCACAGAGGAAGAGTTCACCAAGATGGCCTCATTTCTCCTGTTCACTCCTACATGGTTCCTCGAAGGCCCCACATGGGAAGAGGACATTATCTCTCCACTTCACTCCTCCTTGGTTCCACAAAGGCCCCGCGCTGGAAGGGTGCCCTTCCCCTTGGTTCCTTGAAGGCCCCACAAGGGGAGAGTTCACGGAGGTGGCCTCAGCTCACCTCTCTGCGGTTTCTCCTCTTGGTTCCTCCTACAGCCCCAGGAAGGAAATCCACAGAGGTGGCCTCAGCACTCCTAGGTTCCCAAAAGGCCCCTTGTTTTCGAATGGTCCTATTTTTTTTTTGTCCCACGAGTTACCAGGGAAATAGAAGGTCCACTCCAGCAGAGCCCTGAGTGCTGGAGTGAGGGCTAAATACTCCGAGATGCAACCTTGTTTCTCGGAGGCACCGTTCGTGACGCTGTTCCCCAGGACATTCAGCCTGAGCACGGTAGCTCACACCTTAGCTTGGGATGGCTATTGCAGATTTAAGTTTCCACTCCCTGAACGATGGGTTCGCCACATTCCCTACGCTGGATATTCACATTAATAAAGCTCCGGCTATTGATCACAATTTAAAATAAAATTAACCATACTATAAAAAATGTACCAAGCCAATCTGGCAAGTTATGTAAAAAATTGGTCATTTAGTGTAGTTTTTAAGGTATTTGAAATGACATAACATTTGTTATGATTTACATACTTCAAAATTTGAGTGGGTAGGTAACAAAAGGGATCTGCCGGATCTGCCCTGATGATGGACACTGCAGCAATGTCCGAAAAGTTGGCTAAAGAAGGAGGTAGCGCAACACGGCGTAACACCCCAAAAACAAATAACGAAAATGCTTTTGGCCGTGAAAATCCTAAAACTTATCTAACAAAAGGGAAGTTTGAGGACAACCTGCGCGGGTTTTAAAGTTTGGGAAATGCTGGTCTTATCTAATCAATATTCAATTCAATAAAAAAAATTATAATAAATCTTTATATTTCAGACTCGGCACAAAATTTGGTGCCTCGTTTATTTTGTTTGCAAAAATTAAAAATATAACGAATACGGCCACTCGAGGCTACCAGTAATTTGTGTGCCAGTGTAACATTGTGTTGTTGTATGGTTGTTGGTTGCAGTTCAAGGCAGCAGCAACAGTAGTGTAGTTTAGTGTGATTGAAGTGTGACTGACAATGGAAGCAGATAAGACCAGTCAGTGTCCAATTTTTTGTGCACATGCCCGCGATGGTTTCTGTATCCAATAGTTAGCTCTGGCATCATGAAATTATGCATTGCTAAACCGTTCATCCGATTGCAATGAAACTTTGGGGATTCGATATGCGCATTCCCTCGATTCTTTCTCTATAAAATAGTGAACTCTGGCATCATGAAATTATGCATTGCTAAACCGTTCATCTGATTGCAATTAAAATTTGGGCATTTGATGTGATACAATACTGATACAATAGTGAGCTCTGGCAAACAAGGATGTTTTCAGACTTCAATTAACTTTTGAGTAACCATTTTTACCACAGTCAAACAAGAACGCCCGGCGTCAAATAAAATTTTGTAAAAATGTACAACGCAACATACTAAAGCAGCGGCAGAGAGTGTTCTGCTATCTAAAATAGTTCACAATAACATTTATAATAAATTTGCCTAATAATAAAATATGTTTTTGTTTTAATTTTTTTCCTTGACAGTAAGTTTTGTTAGAAAAAACGTAAGGTGAGCCATTTTTAAAACTGTTCGTATTAAAAAAAATGATATTTATTTCGAATTATAAAATCTGAAATCGTATTTCATCACATTTTTCAAAAGCAGAAAATTTTTGACTTTCTGATAATCGAGGCCTGATGAGTTAGTTAGATGTATACGATCGTGACGTCACACGAGACGCATTTCAGTACAATTCGTAATTCAAATGTCGGGTAATCTCCAATTGGGGTATGTTGTGAGGTGAAGGTAAGTAGGGAGGTAAAGGAGATTGGGAGGAGGAAGGTGGGGAAGTACCTGGTTATTCAGATATAACAACAAACACGGCTAAAGCCATTACAAGCAACGCTACAATTATGAATGGTGGTCTTACACCAGGGCGATATTGAGAGTATCTTCCACTCTGGAACGTGCCACAAATAAACCTTATATTATTTTAAATTATTAAATTGTGAAAACACAAATCAATCAAATAAAATTTATCTGCGCACGCCGGGATTTGAACCCGCGACCTCAGAATCGCTAGTCGAGAGCCATCAAATAACATCAAATTTTATTGTAGGGGATTTCAACATTGATGAAAATTTCCAAAATATTCCCCAAAAATATGCACCCATGAATTACATATAATATACCTATCGATCATTCTGTTGATTAGTCAGACATCTCCGAAAAATCGAAATTTGATTTGAGAATGCAGTTATATGTGTTAGTGTGCCCTCTATCTGGTACAATACTCAAATTACTCATACACACCACCAAATCAATTATAACACCGTCACAAAAACTTGTAATGAATTAAACTCACTAGCATGGTATTTCAAAATGTCGTACTAATGTACCGGACCTTTATGCCTCCCAGTGTTATTCTATAGCTCATTTAACCACTCAGGTATTTTGCGATTATGCAAGTTTTTTGTCTTAGACTGGCCGCGCACTAGGCAGCCAGGCTGCCGCAGCCAATCTAACGTCCGGTGGCTCATTGGAGCCCGCGCACTAGGCAGCCAAAAATTCCTGGCTGCGGCAGCCAATAGATCGCTTACAATTGCACGGCAGCCAGCTGGCTGCACGCAGCCAGAGCGTGCAAGGCAGAACCCACAGGCTAGTATGTGGCTGCCTTCAGTGTGGCCGCGCACTTGTCGTAGCAGCCAGAAGTATTTTTCACTCCAAAACTAGTTTTAACTTCTTTTTGAAAATGAGTTTCGATACAGAGAAACTAATTCGAGAAATTGAAAATCGTAAGGCAATATGGGATATATCTTTAGAAGAATATAGTGATCGGGATGTGAAAAGACAAAAATGGGAAGAAATCACAAATATTTAAAAAAACTTCTTCGTGGTTACGAAGATCCTTAAAATAATTATTAAATAAGCCTTTTGAGTGTCGTTCCAGAAGAAGAGGATGAATCCAAAATCTTCTATTTGCTTTGCGTTTCTTATGAAACAAGAGGTAAAGAGTTATTTCTTCTACGTCCATATCGCTTGACGGAAGGGTGACTATTGGCTGTCGACTCTGGCTGCTGAAACTGGTTGCTCAATATTTTGGATGCGGCAGCCAGGCTGCCACAGCCAGGCGGCCACAGCTTGGCTGTCAGATTTATAAAAACTTTGTGTTATTTCCGCTTCGCAATTAAAGCTTTATAAATGAAACATTTCTGAATGTAGCCGAAAACTAAAAACTGTTTTTGAAAGGTTATGAAATAAGTCTTCAAATTTTTATATTCTTATATATAAAAATGAATCGCTAAATGTGTTGCTAAGCGCAAATCTCGAGATCAGCTGAACCGATTTCGCTAATTCTTTTTTTAGAATATTCCTTGTAGTACGAGGATGGTTCTTACGGAGAGAAAAATTAAGAAAATTGCGCAGAAAGTTGGATAATTTCAGAAAATTACTAACCTAAACAACTATCGCACGTTTGACAGTTCGCGTGTTTGAGAATGACATTTTGCAAAACAATGATTGTTCAATCAGGATTCTATTTTTGAAAATCTTTAAGTTGATAAATTTATTTAAAGTAGGTACTCCCCTAATAGTTTGAATCGAATCAAGAATTTTAGATATTTTTAAATAGGTACCTATGTTAGGTACCAAATTTAATTTACATGAAAAATGGAAATTTGAATAAAAATTGTAAAAGGTGGCACGCAGGCTGTTTAAAAACTGAATGTACTGGGATTGAATATATGGAACGCGGGAGGAGGGTTGGCAGGACGAGGAAGCGGGAAAGGGAAGAGGGAAGGCGGGGTAGGTGGAAGGGGAACGTGGGAGGGGGGAGGGGGACCTAGGAGGGGGGAGGGGAACTTGGGAGGGGGGTTCGCGGGACGGGGTAAGGGGGGGGGGAGTGGAGTGGGGAGAGGGAAGGTGGAGGCGACGGAGTGGGAACGCGAGAGGGGAAGAGGACGCAGGAGAAGAAGGGGAGGCGGAAGGGCAACGGGACGAATGGGAAAGGACACTCAGGGAGAAACAATTTCTTTATTAAATGGCATAGCAACGCATGCCGGGATCAGCTAGTTACATATAAATATTAACATTTATAAATATTAAAATTTAGAATCCAAACTTAAAAAAATTGTAAAAATGTCACACGTGATGTTTTTATGTGAAAACGGTACTAAAATCACGAATTATGTAAACAAAAAACACTTATTCTATCATATAAATGTATAATAAACCATTTTATCACCTCACTTTTATACCATTTCATACAAGAATATTTAATAAAAAATTAACAATGTCTAACGGCACATAGGCGATTTGGAGGATAAAAACTGTTTCTACAAAATAAGTCTTTTTATGTACTTCTATGGACAACTTTGAATAGAGATGTGAAGCTTGATTCAATATGGATCTTCCACTTTTTGTTTTACGATTGTCACTAGAACAATAACAGAGTTATAACAACTTTTGTGGGAACACATGTGTTAGCGTGAAAACACGCTTATTGTACTTGACGCTACTGTTATATTGTCGTGGAAACACACTTATGGGTCGGAGTGGTTAATATGGTGAGCATTGGAATATTGTTTTCTTCATTATCTCAAAAGCTAGTATTTGGAGATGTCTGACTTATCAACTGACGATCTATAAGCGCAACAAAACTTACTAGTTGGCTGAAGACTCTCGGAATACTCCAAACATTCCTTCTTTACATCCTGGAGGTTGATTTCAATATCCATATACGGCATTTTCTCTGGAACTTCTTCCTGGAACCCAACTTCTGTCTTGATGGAAAAATTCTCTGCTTCGGGAATATTCATGACACTGCTGTTTCTAATTTATTGGGCTCGGCTCAAAATAAAGTTGACCTGTAACTAAACATTTAATAATAAATTAGTGGAGTGTGAGTGAGTTTTTTTTTTACATTATTCTCAATTTGGGAGGCGGGAATGGGTACCGCCGCCCCGGGAACCTTTATTGGATAACCAACACCTCTGCCATAGGTCACTCCAAGTGATTAACTACGTTTGGTGATTTAGCAGGGGTGACCGGGTTCATGGGACGAGGTTTGTCAAGGTCTTGGAGGTGGATTACCAGGACACACTGAACCTCAGATCCGCACCCACCCCTTAAACCCTTTTCCTTCCCAGAACTCTCCTCTCCTTCCTTTCCCTAAAAAAACCCTCCACACAGCATCCCCAATAATGACATAGGCCCTCAGGGAAATTATTTTCCTCAGGGCCTCCTGTGTAGAGCTCATGTAAAAAAAAAACACAGGAGGCCCTGAGGAAAATAATTTCCATCAAGGCCTATGTCATCTTTGAAGATGTTGTGTGGAGGGCTTTCTGAGGAGAGGAAGGAGTTGTAGGAGGGAGGAAACGAAAAGGCCGGCAAGTCGTAGAAACAATCCGTTCTCATGTGACAAATGTCCACCATATACATATGTTGGGTGCGTGTTTAGTGTGTTTCCCGACTATGCACCGGTGCCGAGGGGATCAATGACGCTAGTTCCTAGGAGCATCTTCCATTGTCATACTGGTAGAAAAACGACAGCGTTCCCCTTGACACCTGTGCTCTAAAGATTGCAATCCGTTTGTTGATATGGGGGAGAATCTATCAAACGAACCGCCCGTTTATGTACAGAGTCGAGGTTTTGTTTTAGGTATTTTGGGGCTCCAGACCAGAGGTGGCTGCCAAATTCAACCGTCCGGCGCACTTGCGATTTGTATAGGGTTAGCAGTTGTGTACTATTAAAGCATCTGCGGGCCCTGTACAGTATGCCCAGTTTGTGGGAGGCTAATTTAACTCTGGCTTCGATGGAGCCCCCATATCTGAGCTGGTCACTTAGAGTTACACCAAGCATATCAATGGAGGGCCTGTTAAGAAGATTGCATCCGTTGAGACAAGAGTGAGGTAGATGATGCTAAGAGACTAGAGCTAGAGTGATGATAGATGATGCAAGATGAGAGGGCGAATATGTGTGCGCAAGTTGGAATAAATGGCCATCGCTAATTTGGGTTTTACGGGTGACAGATCAGGAGTGTGTCGTATATTAAGGAGCACCTAACGATGGGCACATCGTTACTGAAGACCTCTCAGACCAAGGACGGATTTAGGGAGGAGGGCACGGTGGCACGTGCCCCCCCCAGACGGTATTTTTGTGTACTGTGGAGATTCCATCACAGAACATACTTAGAAGCAAAAACTATCTTTATTAAACATTTAATTTTCTATTGTTTTGACACTTTTAAACCTTCCTATACATACTTGAACTTGTAGAAATAAACGTATTTGTTGATTTTTTTGCCCGTCCGCTCGTTGTGACCCTCCCAGAAAAAAATCCTGGATCCGCCCTTGTCTTAGACGATGGTAATATTGAACGACAAGTATCAGTTACTGTCTGTGCCTAAAAGGCCGCGCTTGTGAAACATTTGCCGAAATTTTGAATGCAATATTTTGCATCAAATGCAAAAAATTGGCTTTTACAGTAATTAAGGTGAATCAAGAGGTTTTTTCTAAAAAAATATTCGTATTAAGCATGTCCAGTGATTTCGAAAGTTTACCATTTTTTTTGTATAGTTTGACATTGGCTTGAGTTTCATTTCAGTCTAAATAAGCATGCGCATGAAAATAGTTGTTTCTTGAAAAATTTGTTGAAACGAAGTGTTATTTCCATAATCTGTTCCTAAAAGCGAGGCGTTTAGGGGAACAATTAGCGATTATTGAAATAATACCAGTTGAACTTTGGTATTACTTAGGCTAGCTTTACACTCATAAGTAAAATTTACGACTTAACGTAAGTTTTTGACAATTACTCACAGGAGCGTTTATATATGCATCCGACTTGTGTTAATTAATGCTCACGGAAGTTCAACCTATGTAAATGCTAATGCGACAGTTTACATCTGTAAATTTATTTGCGGTAAGATGACTTCCTGTCAAAAACGATCCTGCTTCTGTCAAATTTACGCGATTTTGTCAATAAAGGCGAAAAGACCCAAATAAAGGCGGTTAAAGACAAAAATTAATGGGGTTCTTTGATTTTATCTGAGTGACAGCTACCTGACAGCAACCGACTTCGAATTCAAAAACGTAATGTTAAAAACAGAAGTATTGAGATTGGAGGCTTCTACTAATATCTACAGGAATTACAAAAACTAAAAAAATCGAACTAATATCTATGAGAATCAAAGTGTTGACGAATATCTACAGCTCAAACTGTTGATTAATATCTATGAGAACCAAAGTGTTGACGAATATCTACAGTACTGGCAGAGGTTGGATTTGCAATTGTGTATAGCATATTGGAATAACGTAATATTGCATATGCAGTTTAAAAAACTTAATTTATGTAAGTATGTATGTAAAAATCCCTAATATCGGACTATTGGACGCATTTAGCTGATTAGTCCAACCTATGCTCTGTAGATATTAGTTCAACCTAAGCTCTGTAGATATTAATCAACACTCTGAAGTTCGTAGATATTAGTTCAACATATGAGCTGTAGATATTCGTCAGACATACAGGCTGTAGATATTAGTATCTGGAGTCTTGAGATTAGAAAGGATTGGACCGATAACTGAATCGAAGGATGCTCATTTTCAGAAAACTTAAATAAGTACCTATAATTAAGTACTAGTTTTAAAAGAAAGACATACTACGAAAATAACTAGGTATCTTTTAATCATCTCGTAATGGCGCATTTTGGTACAATTTCTTGCGGCAAGTCTCTCAGATTATCAAACTGATTTTATAAGCTGTGAGAAGGCGGGAAGTTTGCGCGGACGCGATTAGACCTGTCAAAATCTCGCGAAAGAACAGCTTCTGTAACTTGCTATAAATTACGTTAACCCTAGAACCGTACCCTGGGGTACAAATTTAATTTTTTTTTGAAAATTTGCAATAAATTTTTCGTTTCACAACGGATCTTTTCGCGCCCCCGCGTATTTGCAAGTGGGGGGGAGTCGCTTCGAAGCATCAGTTTAGCGGGAGTCCTGCTCAACGTGCGTGGGGCGCTCCAGTACCCCTGGGTACGGTTAAGGTAATTATTTTTTCTATGATTTTAATGAGTTGCGAAATAAAGCATGTTATTATGCTATTTGATAAGTGTTTCTTTATTTAAATGTTATTTTTATTTGCATAATAACCTTACACATAACTTTGTTTTGGAAAAAATGTGTAATTATTTATTATATTTAGGTATTTTGCATTTAGTTGCGTGTAACTTGAAAAAATTCTTTTTTTTAGATGGCTTTACGTCAAAATCTATCGCAAGATGAAATTCAACGCCTTCTATATATTACAACTGTTGGAACACTGAAAAAAACAAAACAGAAATACCTACCCATTTCTTGGAAACAAAAGACCGCCATATGCAGTACCGGATTATCCCTAAGGCAGAGTAGGCAAGTGCCTAGGGGCCCCGCATCGGCTAGGGGCCCCGCGTCCCGAGAAATTTTATTTTTATTTTTTTATTAGGAACATTTAGTTAATAACACGAGGTACACGCATTAAAGAAAACAACAAAGTATAATAATTAGGTTACAACCCAATAAATAACCAATGTACACATCATGCACAAATAATAAATAAAAAGTCTATAATTAAAACAAATATTATTCGAGAAAAACGCATTCAAAGTTTTAAATGCATCTTTCAGAAAATGAAATAAATAAAAAAAATACAATTTTTTACACTGACTAAAAAACAAAATTTCAAAAGCATCGGTCAAGCCAAGTTAAGATTTTGAGTTGTGATGTTCACAAACTTCAGAAATGTTCTTTGCGTGGAAACAGATTAAAAAAAAATTATACTCGAAATATACTTGAATCGAGCATGATGGCCGGTCGCTTGAAACGCTGTACCTTCGTTAGTTTTGCTCCGATTTACTTGAAATTTTGACAGAATACTCAATATACTGACATGTTTTGATCAAGGGAACAAGGAGGCTTTTGGAGGCCCCTTCAACCCCCCTCCTCCTCCCGGTAGTCCGCCATTTGTAAAGGGGCCCCGAGACGTGCATTGCCTAGGGGCCCCGACATGGTTAATCCGGCCCTGGCCATATGAATACATCAATGTTTGCTTTTCATAACGAACTTAC
Organism: Limnephilus marmoratus; assembly: GCA_917880885.1. Taxonomy (NCBI): domain Eukaryota; kingdom Metazoa; phylum Arthropoda; class Insecta; order Trichoptera; family Limnephilidae; genus Limnephilus; species Limnephilus marmoratus. Next base: position 43,342,382 of record OU862928.1, read on the forward strand.
TTCACTATCATATGTGCCTCCAAAGTTAAGCAAATGAAAAAAGAAAAAACGTGTTTATGCTTTCCACTACACACTTCCAACCAGACCAAGACAAATCAGTTGATTTACCAGAAATAATAAGTTTGTACAACCAAACCAAGGGGGGTGTGGATACGTTTGATCAACTTTGTCATACATACAGTGTGTCTCGTAAAACTCGTCGCTGGAGCCTTTGTTTCTTCTATGGAATTTTGAATATCGTCGGAATCAATTCTATGATATTACTGCATTAATCTAACGCTACCGGAAAATAAGTTTTCAAGAATAGACGAACTTATCTGAAGACTTTAGCTTTTGACCTTATAAAACCTCACTTGGAGGATCGATTTTTATACAAAACTTTGCCGATGCGTCTCCAAGAAAGTATTGGTGGAATATTAGGAAAAAAGCGGTCTTATGATGCTCCAACCCCTTCAGAATCAAAATCTGGAAGATGTTCATTTTGTCCCAGGTCAAAAGATCGTAAGTCACGCACTCAATGTCAGAAATGTAAACGTTTCATATGTTTAGAGCACCAAACAAAGATTTGCCAAAATTGTTAAGAAAAGTTACTTTTAATTAATCCTTATTGTATTATGTAAGACTGAAATAAGTGCCATAACAGTCTATGTAAGTAAATTTTGAATAAATGTTTTTTCTCACGTAAAAAAGATGTTTTATTTAACAGGGTACTCCAGTACCCCTGGGTACTGTTAGTGTATGGTCTATGATGGGTACGGTTCTAGGGTTAAGTGACTTTTGGTATCGTTTACGTTGGTAATTTGACCATAAACCGCTTACGTGAGCGAAAAACCTACGAAAAAGCTAGCCTAAGGCCTTAGTCAACGTATTCACAAGGCGTACGGCGGCGATCAATAAATTCCAGTGTTGAACAAACGTCATTAGAAAAGTAGGAGCGTTTGTATATTGCTGTAAAAATGTGATGATTTTGATGCTATCAATAAATAATAAAGAAAAATAAATATTATTACCTATTTTATTATTATATACCGGTGACAAAATAAACCGAGCAAAGGAAACGCCAAATTTGACAGTGACAGTTGTTTATCATAGAAGTTACAGATTCATAATCCATAGACGATGCACAATTAAAGAAATTAATCACCACAGAAAGAAAGAAAGCACCACACCAATCTCTCTTATACTGAAGTCACAAGGTTCACTCGGATGAAGGTTTACTCGATGAAATGTTCCATTCTCGTTTCACCGAGTGTTCAGACGGTTCCTTCGAAGGAAGAGTTCACTCGACATTCTCGCTACGAAGTCGTCGAGCATAGTCATTGGAATTCGTCCGGCGCTGACGGCTAAGTTCGGGAATATTTACGATTTCAATTGACATTTCCGATAACGTCGAACTAAATTACGAGAAATTGGCGATTCTTGTAAACAGTAAATAAATTTCAGCACCATAAAATGAACATATGGTTAAATAATAACCTGAAAACTGATATCTACCAGTATTTTTGCACCATGAAAATATTTTTATTCCAAAATAGGCCTCGAATAATAATGTAATAAAATCCATATAAATGGAATATTTATTAACGTATCCAAAAGCTAAAAACTGTTTTGGAAAGGTGATGAAATATGCTTTCAAAATTTATTATTAGAAATAACCACGTAATTTTTTAAATAGAATAATTTTTAATGTAAACTTTTAAAAGTTTAAAAAATTGCTCTACTTGCTTTTATTCTAACGAAAATTACTTTTTAACAAAAAAAAAATAAAAACACACATTTATTTTGTTAGACAAATAAATTATAAACGTTTCTGTGACTTCACTTTTTTGTCGTTTCATATAAAAATAATTCGTAAAAAATTCACAATGTTTCATAATTTTTTTTTTCAAATTCGATCAGAAACTTTGGTTCCATAGAAGTGTACATTCGTATTATTTTGTGGTTAATTGTTATATTGAATATATAGAGCATTATTTTTTCTTTCCAATACCGTTTAGATCATATTTTTCTCTATGATAGTAAGGGAGAAACAACGATTTCTATGAGACGTGTAGGAGTTATTTCGAAAAGCGAACTAAACGGAGCATTTTGACGTTTAAGCCGCTCCGGCTACTCGTCCTCACGCCAGAACATTTCGGCCGACTGATTTGCGAGTGAAAGACTGTTCACTTGAGTGTTCACACACATCATTCGCATTACGTGATGTTAAATTCCGGTTGCGAGTGAACAGTGCCGAAGGAAGCATTCCAACATTGTTGGAATGCTTCATTCGGCACTGTCTCTATTCACTTTCGTGTTCACAAGGTTCATTTCGAGGGAAAGAGGCGGAATGAAATCACGAAATGAACGATAAATGAATCATGTGAATGGGCTATTCAGCGGTTTGTCATCAACTTAACCACGGATGAACCCATGTCGATGGCGCTAATAGACTAAAGATGTGGAAGTTTATTCATCTACCATAAACAATATAATTGCACTCGACCTACTGCAACCCTCAGCCCAATAAATTATTTAAATACAAAAATGATTGGAATCAGAAAATGTTTCTTGTTACATTAGACAAATGAAACACTCAGAGTACATCTTTAAATATGTTTATTTTCAGTAAAGACAATCGATAATAACACATTCATTAAACACTGAGTCGCAAAACCGACTGAAATTTCTTACAACTAAGGTATCCTAACCGACCTAACCCCAAATTAATTTACGGATGAATTAAGCTGAATGTTGATGTTTTATATAATTACCTCATTCCCTGACGAATTTTTGACACATTGTAATCATTTTTTCACCTCTGGAATTTAATGTACATTGATTTTTTGATCGAAATATGCAGGATGAACTCGCGAACGAAAAGTGTCAACCATCCAGCCACAATGATAATATGATCCGAGTTATGAGGACTCCAGATACTAATATCTACAGCCTGTATGTCTGACGAATATCTACAGCTCATATTTTGAACTAATATCTACGAACTTCAGAGTGTTGATTAACATCTACAGAGCTTAGGTTGAACTAATATCTACAGAGCATAGGTTGGACTAATCAGCTTAATGTGTCCAATAGTCCGATATTAGGGATTTTTACATACATACTTACGTAAATTTAGTTTTTTAAACTGCATACGCAATATTACGTTATTCCAATATGCTATACATAATTGCAAATCCAACCTCTGCCAGTGCTGTAGATATTCGTCAACACTTTGGTTCTCATAGATATTAGTTCGTTTTTTTTAGTTTTTTGGAATTCCTGTAGATATTAGTAGACGCCTCCAGTTATGAGGTGTTCGAACATTTTCTGAAATGAAATAAGAAAAAAACATTTACCACCGGTACCTATAAGCTTGTTTTCACTATGAATTCAAAAAAGTATTCGCAAAAAACTCAAATTGATCTACAATTTTAACCTCAATTTGATCTACAGATAAATAATGAATGATAATATTTTACGTAATTACCTAATTTATTGATCAACATAATACAATTTTATGACCTTTAGAATTCATGTAAACACTTTTTGAGTTAAACATGTTCATCGGCGAACCAGCAGTACAAAATTATTAGCGTCATGAGCAAACACGGCAAATATAAATGGCAAATTTAGTTCCTGTTAATCCTGTTACTTCCGTTCTTCCGCTGGGGCATTTTCAGTTAGTGACGTGTACTAGAGTATGGGCATCTCTTTCTGATACACGTAGAGAGCGAGAGATGGCGAAAATTAAAATTACAGACCTATCTATACTGCTCCATCTATGAAACTTTATCTATGAATGTGCTTTTCATGTCACGGTTGAAAAATTTGAACGAAGATATACGCCCCTGGAATGAGCTGAGTGTATTCCGCTTCTCTCGCTATTGTTCTCGCTCTTTACATCCGGCGCCCTACCCTAACGCCGCCACTGACGGGAACTATAACGTAAACCGCCTATGTTTTATTAAAAATGTAAATAAATAAATAATGGTCATGTTGTTATGCTTGTCAGCCGACCACAATATGAATAAAAGCTGAAAAGCTGTCTTCAATAAATTAGAATTAATTCAGACTCAGACTAATAAAATTTATTGCGAACTTTGTGTTTCGTGTGGTGCTTTCTTTTGTGTTTAATTTCTTTAATTGTGCGTCGTCTATGGATTATGAATCTGTATCTTCTATGATAAACAACTGTCACTGTCAAATTTGGCGTCTCCTTTGCTTGATTTGTTATTTTGTCACCAGCATTTAATAATAAAATAGGTAAACATATTTATTTTTCTTTATTATTTATTGATAGCATCAAAATCATCACATTTTTACAGCAATTTCAAACGCTCCTACTTTTCTAAAGACGTTTGTTCAACACTAGAATTTATTGACCGCCGCCGTCCGCCTTGTGAATACGTTGACTAAGGTCTAAGACTAGCTTTTTCGTAGGTTTTTCGCTCACGTAAGCGGTTTATGGCCAAATTACCAACGTAAACAACACCAAAAGTCATTAACGTAATTTATAGCAAGTTACAGAAGCTGTTCTTTCGCGAGTTTTTGACAGGTCTAATCGCGTCCGCGCAAACTTCCCGCCTTCTCACAGCTTATAAAATCAGTTTGATAAGCTGAGAGACTTGCCGCAAGAAATCGTACCGGGAGTAATGCAGATCCCGCCAATGTCTGGAAATTAAATAAAAAGGCACTTTCTGGATGAGAAAAGTGTGGAAAAGCTGAATAAAACAAAAATTAAGGCGCGCTCGGCAAAATTGAGGGAGATACAACCGTTCAAAGTATTTAAAATTTCACTTCGCGAGCTGATATTGACAGTCCGCCCGCCATTTTGTCATAACCTAATATGCTAAACATGGTTTGTGATACAAAAAAAGTGCCCCTTTATAACGCCTACTCGCGTCAAGGCAAGAAAAACATCCCAGTTTTCAAGTGGTTTAGCGGCTACGCTAGGTTTGAGTAACATGGTTTGTGATTCTGGCGTACTATTAATTCTGTATTAGGTCTGGGATCCAACATAAGCAATGAAAAAATGGCGAACGGACTGTCAATATCAGTTCGCCAAGTGAAATTTTAAATACTTTGAACGGTTGTATCTCCCTCAATTTTGCCGAGCGCGCCTTAATTTATTTTTTATTCATCTTCTCCACACTTTTCTCATCTAAAAAGTGCATTTTTATTAAATTCCCTGACATTGGCGGGATCTGCATTTCACCCATCGTACCTAAATGCACCGTTGCGAGATGTCAAAAATTAAAAGACAATTGTTTATGTAGGATATTTTCCCTATAAATCTAGTATTTATTTACGGTAATTGTTCGGAACAAACGTCAACGGTTAATACGCACTTTTTTTGATAAAACTTTAAGATTCTTCTTAATTAGCATAAAAGACAACTATTTGCATTGGGGGAGGTTGAAAATGTTACATTTTTAATTTTATTTACGTAAATTGAAAATTTGCTTTCACACTGTCAAATCACTCTGTTTGCAGTTCGGAACGGTTAATACGCACGTTTTTTTTGATAAAACTTTTAAAATTAAGATAATATACACAAGCCCGCTGCACAAACCCTGCTTTGCCAGATAAACCATTCAAAAACGTAGGCTGTTTTTTAAAGTAAAGATAACATACACAATCCCGTTACATAACCGTTGACGTTTGTTCCGAATATTTACCTTATTTACACCTATTTAAGTTTTCTATAAATGAGCACCCTTTTATTTAGTTATCAGTCCAATCCTTTCTAATCTTAATGTTTTTGTTTTTAACATAACATATTTGAATTCGAAATCAGTTACTGTCAGGTAGCTGTCATTCGGATAAAATGCAAGAACCCCATTAATTTCCGCCTTTAACTGCCTTTATTGACAAAATCGCGTAAATTTGACAGAAGCAGGATCGTTGTTGACAGGAAGTCATCTTACCGCAAATAAATTTACAGATGTAAACTGTCGCATGAGCATTTACATAGGTTGAACTTCCGTGAGCATTAATTACCACAAGTCGGATGCATATGTAAGCGCTCAAAAACTTACGTTAAGTCGTAAATTTGACAAGAGTGTAAAGCTAGCCTAAGTAATACCAAAGTTCAACTGGTATTATTTCAAGAATCGGTAATTGTTCCCCTAAATGCCTCACTTTTAGACACAGATTATGGAAATTACACTTTGTTTCAGGAAATTTCTACAAGAAACAAATTTTTTCGTGCGCAAAATAGGAGGGTTAAATAAGTAGTTCATGCTTATTTAGATTGAAACGAAACTTAATCCAATGTCAAATTATACAAAAAAGTGGTAAACATTAGAAATACGCATAGTTCGAATAATTGGACACGCTTAATATGAATATTTTATAGAAAAAAAAAACCTTTAGATTTACCTTAATTACTGTAAAAGCCAACTTTTTGCATTTGGGGCGATGGAAAATATTGCATTAAGAATTTTGGTAAATGTTCCATAAGCCGCCGCACTTTTAGGCACATACAGTTACTGATACTTGTCATTCAATATTACCATCGTCTGAGAGGTCTTCAGTAACGATGTGCCTATCGTTAGGTGCTCCTTAATATACGACACACTCCTGACCTGTCACCTGTAAAACCCAAATTAGCGATGGCTGTTTATTCCAACTTGCGCACACATATTCGCCCTCTCATCTTGCATCATCTATCTCACTCTAGTCTCTAGTCTCCTAGCATCATCTATCTTACTCTTGTCTCAACAGAAGCAATCTTCTTAATAGGCACTTCGGGGGCTTTTATGGGGGCTCCATCGAAGCCAGAGTTAAATTAGCCTCTCAAAACTGGGCGTTCTGTACAGGGCCCGCAGATACTTTAATAGTACACAACTGCTAACCCTATACAAATCGCAAGTGCGCCCGACGGTTGAATTTGGCAGCCACCTTTGGTCTGGAGCCCCAAAATACCTAAAACAAAACTTCGATAGATTTTCTCATCTTAACAAACGGATTGCAATCTTTAGAGCACTGACATCAAGGGGAATGCTGTCCTTGTTCTACCAGTATGACAATGGAAGATGCTCCGAGGAACTAGCATCACTGATCCCCTCATCGGTGCATAGTCGGGAAACACGCGCCCAACATATGTTTTTTGTTTTTGAAATTTTTATTTAGATGTACGTAAATATTTTCATACATCTAGTGGGAAAATATTTATAAAAATACAATTTAGGAAGTAGGTACAGTAACATTTACAAATACATTTTAAAAAAGAATACTAAATAAAAAAGATAGCTAGACCAAAATACATTATAAAAGAATAAGATATGAGAATAACATTGGTAAATAATCAAAAACTATTTTTTACATATAATGCACATATCCTACGAAAAGTGCTTGAGGCTTCCTTTACGACATTTGGCAGACTGTTATATAGTTTTTGCCCTTTATAAAATGCGCTATTTTGTGTGCACGAAAGTTTAGTTTTGGGAAGCCTAAAGTCTCCGCGTCTTCTCGTAGGATAATATGTACATGGTTGACATTTCGTTGCTTCAGTTCTTATTTGTCCAATAGACCATTCTAGTTTTTGTTCAATATCCACTCTAAAATTAAAAATAAAGTATAAAAAATAATAGTTAATCACTTAACTAAGAATTATTTAGACTAATGAGACCAGTGGCGGTTCGTGGTCTTTTTAACAGGGGGTTCAGAAATTCATCAGAAGATACGAGTATAACCTTATCATAATTTACTTACTTTGTTATCCTTCGTCAAATCGTCGAATACAGCGACACTCACACAACTTAAATAAAGTTAGTGGGAGGGGTACATACTAGGGCTACATACTACCTACCTAGTGCTACATACTATTGTTTTCAAATCACTTGAAATTCGACACAATTATTAGATAACAGGTTTTAGAAGAATTAAATTCTTTAATATTTTTCACAGCACTCAATGTACGTTGTTGATTATTATTATTTTTTCAACAAGAATAATTACGTAGAATATATAATTGATATTTTAAAACATTAAAACAACACAAATTAAGGTGGCAAAAATAAAATTAGTTTTTTTCACTTAAACAAAAAGCCATGCGCCGACTTTTTGCATTTGAAAACACTTTAATTACGCGGGTATTAATATCGGGTATAGAGGTTATCAGTAGTTCCCTAATCTCTATACTAATCATCGTAAATGTAATTGAAGGATATGTCGTCTATCTACAAAAAAAAAAATACGAAAACAGAAGTCAAAATCCATGGTTTAAAGGTCAACGGTCAGTGTGCCCTCTAGTAGGATCTTGGCTCTCGGACATCGTGTTCGGACAATGTTCGGACATCGTGTTCGGATCGACGCACCGCGGTGAGTTGATTTTGCGTACAGAAAGGCCTGTTTCGTTCAAATCACCGTCAGAGCCGTTCGTACGAGAAGAATTTTTTTCCAAAGAGTATTTGGTGCGCATTCTGACACACACAAAATGAGAATAACGTATTGTTCGGAGGCGCGCGTTTTGAAGGCAGAATTTTAATGGCGTGCTATCTGCAATGTGTTTATATTATTGTGTTTATATTATTGTGTTTATATTATTGTTATTAATAAGATTGTTTTATTTTCTCGGTTATCTTTTTAATGGGGGTTCGTCGCACAAACGCACTTTAGAGAAAACCGCCACTGAATGAGACCTTTACCTAGACGGAAATAGCTTTATCTTAAACACCTATCATAATGTTTCATTGAAATAATGAAAGAAAACATCTTCCTGTAAAATTTTCTAATGGTCTGTTGGACAAATATGAACTAAGGCGACGATTTGTCACATGAGAACGGGTCGTTTCTATGACTTGCCGGCCTCTTCGTTTCCTCCCTCCTACAACTCCTTTCTCTCCTCAGAAAGCCCTCCACACAAAATCTTCAAAGATGACATAGGTTCTGAGGGAAATTATTTTCCTCAGGGCCTCCTGTGTGTAAAAAAAAACTCCTTCAAACTCACTCACACTACATTAATTATTAATTATTAAATGTTTAGTTACAGGTCTACTTAATTTTGAGCCGAGACCAACAAATTAGCAACAGCAGTGTCATGCATATTCCCGACACAAAGAATTTTTCCATCAAGACGGAACTTGGGTTCCAGGAAGAAGTTCCAGAGAAAATGCCGTGTACCGATATTGAAATCAGCCTCCAGGATGTAAAGAAGGAATGTTTGGAGTATTCCGAGAGTCTTCAGCCAACTAGTAAGTTTTGTTGCGCTTATAGATTGTCAGTTGATAAGTCAGGCATCTCCAAATACTAGCTTTTGAGATAATGAAGAAAACAATATTCCAATGCTCACCATATTAACCACTCTGACCCGTAAATGTGTTTACACGACAATATAACAATAGCAGTCAAGTACAATAAGCGTGTTTTGACGCTAACGCATGTGTTCCCACAGAAGTTGTTATAACTCTGTTATTGCTCTAGTGACAATCCTAAAACAAAAAGTAGCAGATCCATATTAAATCAAGCTTCACATTTCTATTCAAAGTTGTCCATAGAAGTACATAAAAAATACTTGTTTTGTAGAAACACTTTTCACCCGCCAAACCGCCTACGGCCGTTAGACATTATTAATTTTTTATAAAATATTCTTGTATGAAATGGTAAAAAATTGAGGTAATAAAATTGTTTATTTACATTTATACAATAGAATAAGTGTTTTTCTTTTTTTACATAATGTGTGATTTTAGTACCGTTTTCACATAAAAACATCACGCGTGACATTATTACAATTTTTTTAATTATTATAAGCAATAATTATCAGCCTGAAACACTCATCCACATTGAAAAATCTTCCGAGAAAAGATACATGACGCCAACGGGACTTGAACCCGTGTCCTCTCGATTGCCGGTCGATTGCTCTGACCACTGAGCTATGAGCGTTGGCGTCATGTATCTTTTCTCGGAAGATTTTTCAATGTGGATGAGTGTTTCAGGCTGATAATTATTGCTTATAATAATTGTTACCCTTTGTGCTATGCATAAAAAATCTTGTCTTAAAAACGTTAATTTTACAATAATTAATTTTTTTAAGTTTGCATTCTAAATTTTAATATATACAAATGTTAATATTTATTTGTTATGTAACAATTTGAAAGCTTATTTCATAACCTTTCAAAAACAGTTTTTAGTATTCGGCTACATTCAGAAATGTTTCATTTATAGAGCTTTAATTGCGAAGCGGAAATAACACAAAGTTTTTATAAATCTGACAGTTCGTTTAAGACAAACAACTTGCACAATCGCAAAATACCTGAGTGGTTCAATAAGCTATAGAATAACACCGGGAGGCATAAAGGTCCGGTACGTTAGTCTGGCATTTTGAAATATCATTAGTGAGTTTTATTCACTACAAGTTATGTGATGATGTAGAGTATTGTACCAGATAGAGGGTACAATTTTACATATAATTGCATACTCAACTCAAATTTAGATTTTTTGGAGATGACTGGAGAACTGGAGAATCAGTATTTAATATGTAGTTCATGGGAGTTTATGTTTGGGGAATATTTTAAGAATTTTCATCTAAATGTTGAAATCCCCAGACTCCTACAACAAAATTTGATGTTATTTATAAATGACGACCCCTGTGGTCGAGGGGCAAGGCTCTCGACTAGCTATTCAGAGGACACAGGTATAAATCCCGGCGTGCGCAGATAAATTTTAATATTTAATTAAATGAAGACAGTATAAGCGAAACTCAATCGAAAATCTGGAAACAGAAAAATCAGAAAAAGATATTGACACCTCTAGGACTTGAACCCAGGACCTCTTGCTTTCCGGGCAAACGCGCTAACCACTGCGCCACGGTGCCGCTATCAAATTCGCCGATTTAAAATAAAAATAATATATTCATCCTAGACTTGCAGAAAAGTCAATAGATGTCGCATATCTTATGATATAAAAATGAATCGCTAAATGTGTTGGTAAGCGCAAATCTCGAGAGCAGCTGAATCGATTTCGCTAATTCTTTTTTTAGAATATTCCTTGAAGTACGAGGATGGTTCTTACGGAGAGAAAAATTAAGAAAAAGGCGCTGAAAATTGGATAATTTCAGAAAACATGAGCACGTTTGACAGTTCGCGTATTTGAGAATGACATTTTGCAAAACATTGATTGTTCAATCAGGATTCTATTTTTGAAAATCTTTAAGTCAATAATTTTATTTAAAGGAGGTACTCCCCTAATAGTTTGAATCGAATCAAGAATTTAAGATATTTTAAATAGGCACCTGTGTTAGGTACCAAATTTAATATACATGAAAAATGGAAATTTGAATAAACATTGTAAAAGGTGGCATACGGGCTGTTTAATAACTGAATGTACTGGGATTGAATACATGGAAAGCGGGAGGGTGGGAGAGATGGTGGAGGTGGGGAGGGGAGGAAGGGGGAGGGGGTAGGGGGGGGGAGGGGAGGAGGGAGGGCGGTGAGAGGGGGGGAGAGGGGGGGAGGTGGAGGAGGCGGAGTGGGAACCCCCCTTATACCATGCGAGCGAAGCCGCGGGAAAAAGCTAGTTAAAAATAAAATGGATAAAGATTTATTCGGACACTATCTAGAGAGCATTTAGTTCCGGGTTTGAATCTTGCAATCATACATAAAGATAGTAGCCAATAATATATGCGTTAAGAAAATGAAGATAATGTGGGTGGTTCTTAGTCGAAGTATGATACAGTTAAAAATGACCGGAAAGCAAGCGGTCCTGGGTTCAAGTCCCGGAGGTGTCAATATCTTTTTCTGATTTTTCTGTTTGCAGATTTTCGATTGAGTTTCGCTTATATTGTCTTCATTTAGTTAAATATTACAATTTGAGGTTTTACTCATAAAGTTAAAATAAAAATAAGATAATTTTTTTTTGTTTGATTTGTGTTTTCTCAATTTAATCATTTAAAATAATATGAAGTATATTTGCTGCATGATCTAGAATGGAAGATACTCTTAGGCCTTGTGCACACTAGCGGCTAGCCGCGTAGGCGGTCAACCGCGTGGCCAGCCGCATTTTTATTTTAGTATGAAATTTTTCGGCGGTTGGGTGCGTACGGATATGAGCGGTTGCATACTAAAATAAAAACGCGGCTGGCCGCGTGGTTGACCGCCTACGCGGCTAGCCGCTAGTGTGCACAAGGCCTAAGTATCGTCCTGGTTTAAGTGCACCCTTCAGAATTGAAACATTGCTTTTTTTTATATATGAGTACCGCCCAAGAGTCCCAACTGCTCCCGTCTGAAGCCAGTGAAACTATGGCATCCCCAATTGGGGTATGTTGTGAGGCTAAAGGTAGTGGGGAGGGAAAGGAGATAGGGAAGAGGAAGGTGGGGAAGTACCTGGCTATTCAGATCTGGTCACCAAACACGGCTAATGCCTTTTCAAGCAACGTTTCAATTCTAAATGGTGGTTTTACACCAGGACGATACTGAGAGTATCTTCCACTCTGGAACGTGCTGCAAATATACTATATATTATTTTAAATGAATAAATTGTGAAATACCACTAATTAATCAAATAAAATTTATTTGCCACGCATGGATTCGATCCTGCGACCTTCGGTGTCCGAGTCAAGAGCCTTACCGCTGGACCATGCCGGCCGTCATTGAAATGGCTTTAGCCTTGTTTGGTGACTAGATTTGAGTAGCCAGGTACTTCCTCACCTTCCTCTTCCCCATCTCCTTCCCCTCCCTGCTTACCTTCAGCCTCGCATACCTCGATTGGAGACGCCATAGGTTCACTGTTCCGAAGTATCGAAGCTATTAAGCTGTCATGTATGATATTTGCGGCTGGCTAATAAGCGTGTAATACGATTACTGGTTTATACAATGACTGGTATATACAATGACTGATAAATGCAATAACTGGTATATACAATGACTGGTGTATACAATGACTGGTATATATAATGACTGGTATACACAATGACTGGTATACACAATGACTAGTATAAACAGTGACTGGTATACACAATGACTGGTATACACAATTACTATTATACACAATGACTGGTATACAAAATGACTGGAATACACAATGACAGGGATACACAATGACTGGTATGTACAATGACTGGTATATAAAGTGACTGGCATATGCAATGACTGGTATACATATTGACTGGTATACACAATGACTCGTATGTATATACATTGACTGGTATATACAATGACTGACGCTGAAGTGTTGCGACACTGATGTTTGAATTATGAATTGTACCGAAATGCGTCTCATGTGAGGTCACAATTATATACAGTGGACCCACGGAAATTCAGCCCCTGGCTAATCCGCCACCCCCTGTAATCCGACACATCAGGATCCGTTTGTCAAGCAAGATTACAAGTTAAACCTACTTCTGAGAACCGTATCTTAGGACCAGCCTATAGAAAAAAACGTTATGGTAAGCCCACACGGCGGCCAACATTCCAACTTCAAACGTTTGGACGATCGTGTGGAGGGGTGTTGAAGTTCGAGTTGGAAGGTTGGAGTTCGAGTTCGCCTCCGAGGCGATCCCGACGGCCAACTCACACCCACCAGCCTGCCGCAGCTGTCCACACATCAGTCTGCGAACGGCAGGCGATCAAGACGCGCGTGACGCATGACTATTAAAATGACAATATTATTACGGAGGGTGGTATAACAATTGGTTGAAAACATGTTGTGTATATAATTATACGTACGTAATAATTGTAGGTAGTTAATAAGATACAGCATAGCTACAGTTCTTCGATGTTCGGAATTCGGGATTGGAGGGTTGGCCGCAGCCACCACACGATCGGAAAACCTTCCAACTCCGAACTAAGTTCCGAGCAGTTGGAAGGTTGGCTTCAGTCTGAACGTAGCATTAAAAGAACTCAACATGAAAGATTTGGTTTTTGCTCTTTGTCGTAGCATGATTATATGAGTATGATTAGTATATCGTAGTAGTATGTAGTATGATTTGTAGTTGAAATAGATTCTTTGATTTGTAATTTGTCAGATTACAAGGTACTCTTATTAAAATTTTTTCGAACTATAGGGGGTCTAAGGCAGTACTCTATAATCCGACAAATCGATAATCCGACATCGCCCTGCAAAACCTGTTCACCGTACATTAATTTTTTATACAAATGTAAAAAAGTTTTAAAAATTCTCACTGTATGTTTTTTCTAACAAAAATGATTAATAACGAAAAAAATAAAAATGCACACATATTTTATTAGGCAAATCTCTATCTCTACATCTCTTCTCTACATATTATAAATTAAAGTCCCCCGCGTCGTCTGTCTGTCTGTCTGTCCGTGGTAAACTCGAAAAACTACTGAACGGATTTTCATGCGGTTTTCACCAATAGATAGTGTTTCGTGAGGAAGGTTTAGGTATGTAATTTGTCAAGTATTTGTATAAATTGGTTGAAACATAACTATAATTGTTAGAAGTGTCGGAAAAAGTCAAGGCGCCTGGTAGCTTTCATCGAAAATGCTGCCTAATCCTTTTAGGATATAACAAAACAATGCATGGTGGGATATTCCTCTTTTATAGATCTACAAAAAAGTCCGCGAAGGCGTACATCTATCTTTTACGAATAGCTTACAGTACCCATTCTATCTTCTAAAAAAATAGTCACGTACATTGCGGTAATTGAAAATTATTTAGACGGATACATTATTAATCCTTAAACTTAAATTCGTTAGTTACCCCAAGCATTTCATGCATATTATTATAATCTTTCACACCATCTCTACGTATTATAAATTAAAGTCCTCCGCGGCATCTGTCTGTCTCTTCGCGATAAACTCAAAGACGGCGGTGGTTGTAAAGGTTAGATAACCATCCAGTAGATGACGTTGTGTTTTATTAGCCACAGCAACGCGTGGCCGGGTCAGCTAGTTTATTATAAACGTTATTATGAACTCCCTTTTTAATCAATTTATGTAAAAATAATTATTAAAAAATTCCCAAACTTGCGGTTGGAAACTTTTGTTTCATAAAGGCGTACATTTTATTTATTTTGTAGTCATCTTTTAGATTTGAATATATTTAGCGGTTTAAGTGCAGATCAACCATAGACAATACACATCTTACACCGTAACCGCTCCTGAGGCTATATGCCAACAATTAAGCGTCCCCCACTCAGACGAAAACATGAGAGGGGGTCATTTTAATTAAGGAGCTGCGTAGACCGGTGGACAGATGTCAAGTTTACAGATTCAGTACAAAAAATGTGCATTCCGTGGCCGCTCACTAATTCATCTGACTCCCTCTCCAGGAAGAAATATTTGATAGCGTCGTGTGAATGGTACAAAACATAAGAACTCGCGGTTCAACAGATATATGCTCGAGGTTTACAGCCGTGTCGGAACATTTTTTGCATCATGTTAATCCGACTTTGAAATATGAAATTTTGTGTCTGTGGCATTTGAAAAACTGTTCTAAAATCAGGGTGTCGATTTTCACTTTCGAAAATCGTAAAAATGCCAATATTTCGAAAACTAACGACTATTATTTATTAAAATCATATTATGATATTCCGCTTCGTCACAAGTTCCAGCCCTCCAAAAGATAACTTTGAGTTTTAGGACACCTTTACATGTGAAAAAAAATGAGGGAAGTTTTTATTTATAGTAATTAAAAAACTATTCAAAAATGTTAAGAAGGTGCACAAAGTGCGTTGTTCGTCTCGATTAATTGAATTATTTTTCAAAAGTCCAGTTTAAATTTTATATTCTTTAGATTTTTGAGAAAACATAACAATCAATGGAAATTCAGGTTTTAGAGATTTTTTTGAAAAAGTCCCGACTTTTGCGGCTCGGGGCAACCCAGTTTCTGAGAAACAATGCTCTGCAATCATTTTGTTCGTCAAACATTCCACAGATAAGATTGTGTTATTTATTTAATCATACGATAGAACACATTTGATCAAACTTAATCCCTGATACCATTCTTGAGGACTTCTCTTTTATTATGATAATATAGACATAATAATAAAATAAAAATTAGAGTGTGCATTTCACACACGGTTGAAATGAAACCTTCAGAAAACTAAAGTAGCTAAGAGTGGGGAGGCTACGAAGCACCGCACAAAGGGAAGACCGATTATACTATCTCATTCTCACACAGGCTAGATCCTGTGGATGCATACATCTGTTTGTCTCTATTTAGCGTCGCTGTTTTTCGTTTCATCGAGTTTCAAATCGTAACGGTGCTAAAGAAGTTTTCACTTCAAAAAATTATATAAAAATAACAAAAACTATGCCAACACTTTTTCATGAATAAATGTTCCTACATACCGAAGCTATGGATAATTCCATATCTAAAAGGATCCGTACACAATGTAACAAAATCCTTCATGTAATATGTTATTTTGTTATTCCAGGTAGCATTAATATGGAGACAGTTCCCATCAAGGCTGAACCAGGACCCAGAGAAGAAGATGGAGAGGTAATTCCTTATACAGAAATAGACATTGACCTGCCGGATGTTAAAAAGGAATGCTTAGAGCAATCTGAAAGTGTTTCCCAGACTGCAGGTAAAATCCTTTTCTATTTGTTTTAATTTTCTATTTTCATTATAGATACCCACATACTTATCGAGCTTTATCCGCCATCTTTTCAGACAAAATAATGGACATGAAGGCGCAACCTGGAGAAAAACTTTTTTCGGGTTCCAATTGCGACAAAACATTTTCTCGAGAGGCAACTTTAAAACATCACCTGCTTTCCCATACTCGAAAAATAATATTTTTATGTTCCTTATGTAAATTTTCAACTTTTCAAAAGGGTTCTTTAGAAAGTCACATGTTTACCCATACTGGAGAAAAACCTTTTTCATGTCCTGACTGTAGGTCTTCATTTTCTCGAAAGGCAAGTTTAAAACTTCACATGTTTACCCATGCCGTGGAAAAACCTTATGTTTGTTCCTAC
Organism: Limnephilus marmoratus; assembly: GCA_917880885.1. NCBI lineage: Eukaryota > Metazoa > Arthropoda > Insecta > Trichoptera > Limnephilidae > Limnephilus > Limnephilus marmoratus. The sequence continues at coordinate 43,359,250 of OU862928.1, forward strand.
TGCAGCTATTCATGTTCTCAAAAGGAATATTTAAAAAGTCACATACTTACCCATACTGGAGAAAAACCATTTTCATGTTCCGACTGCAGTTATTCATGTTTCCAAATGAGATATTTAAAACGTCACATGCTCTCCCATGCTTTAGAAAAACCTTTTTCATGTTCCAACTGCAGCCGTTCATTTTCTCAAAAGGGATGTTTAAAACAACACATGATTACCCACTACGGGGAAAAAAATTATGCTTGTTCCTACTGCAGCTATACATGTTCTCGAAAGGATTCTTTAAAAATTCACACGTTTACTCATACCGGGGCAAAACCTTATGTTTGTTCCTACTGTAGCTATTCATGTTCTCGAAAGGGAACTTTAAAACTTCACGAGTTGACCCATACCCATACTGGAGAAAAATCATTTTCATGTTCCGTCTGCAGTTATTCATGTTTCCAAATGATTTATTTAAAACGTCACATGCTCTCCCATGCTTTAGAAAAACCTTTTTCATGTTCCAACTGCAGCCGTTCATTTTCTCAAAAGGGATGTTTAAAACAACACATGATTACCCATTACGTGGAAAAACCTTATGCTTGTTCCTACTGCAGCTATTCATGTTCTCAAAAGGGATCTTTAAAAATTCACATGTTTACCCATACCGGGGCAAAACCTTTTTCATGTTCCGACTGCAGCTATTCATGTTCTATAAAGGGATCTTTAAAAATTCACATGTTTACCCATACTGGAGAAAAACCTTTTTCGTGTTCCGACTGCAGTTATTCATGTTCTCTAAAGAGATCTTTAAAAACTCACATGTTTACCCATACTGGAGAAAAACCTTTTTCATGTTTCTACTGCAGCTATTCATTTTCTCTAAAGGGAAATTTAAAACGTCACATGCGTACCCATATGTTAAAAACACCTTTTTCATGTTCCGAGTGTAGCTGTACATTTTCCCGAAAGCAAAATTTAAAACGTCACATGATTAACCATTCCGGGGCAAAACCTTATGCTTGTTCCTTCTGCACACGGGCTTAGCCAGGTTTTAGTATCGGTGGGGAGGGTGGGGGGGAGGGGGAGGGGGGGTGTAATGTCGTACTTTGCATTTCTTGGGCATTAACTATATAACAATTTGTAGACATTTTGTGTTGAAAACTAAATTTATTTTAAAAATATATTTTTTTCTTTTTTTTTTTAATAAAATTAAAGTAACAAATGTTTACAGAAAATAAGACTTTTCAAAACAAAATACATAATAAATGTTATAACATTTTTAGCAGTCAAATTATTCAAATAATCACATTTACGCAAGTACGTATTCAACTGTAACATCAATCCTGTCATATGTTTATTAAACACTTTTTGCTAAGTGAAATAATAATTTCAAAGTACCTACGTATACACTTACCACTGATTAGAACCGGAAATTAGAAACGGAATCTATAATATAAAAATGAATTGCTGAATGTGTTGCTAAGCGCATAACTTTCGAACGACTGCACCAAATTGGATAATTCTTTTTTTTGTGTGTTCGTTATTGTCAGGACAAGGTTTTTATAAAACTTCAGGTGAGCTCTGGCATTATGAAATTCGTATAAAAAAATTGCCATTGGTGGCACGTGAGGAAGCGGCTATTGCTATGGAAAGCGGGAGGGAGGGAGAGATGGGGAAGGGGAACCAGAGAGGGGGAGGGGGAACCTGGAAGGGGAGTGGAGTGGGGAGAGGGAAGTTGAAGGGGACGGAGTGGGAAAGCCCTAATACCATGCGAGGAAAAAGCCGCGGGAAAAAGCTAGTTCCAAATAAAAATCACTTTGCAAAATAAAAATCAACCGCAATCACTGAAAAAACGGAACTTGAAAGTTAAATTAATTTTTTCTTTCAGAGGTCCCCATTTATCTTTTTAGATGCATAATATTAGGTCCTTACATATGAAATTGGCGTTTTGTATGGGAGGAACATAGAGTCGATATTTTAAAAATATAATATATTTATTTAATTAACTAGCTGACCCGGCCACGCGTTGCTGTGACTAATAAAACACTTTGTAAAATCCAACCTTTGTAACCACCGCCATCTTTGAGTTTAACGCGAAGAGATAGACAGATGCCGCAAAGGACTTTAATTTATAATACATAGAGATGGTGCGAAAGATTGACTTCAACGACCTATGTCAGCTCGACTTTTCCTTGGAATATTAAAACAGTAAATAAAGTTCTCACGCTGTTACAAACTGATGATGAAGATTTTAAATGGTAACAGAATGACAGGTAACGTTTGACAGAAGACTGAAATATGACAATCAGAATTATTTTTTTTTTGCATTCCAATTCTAATTTACGTTGTGCTTCTGAAAGTAGGTAGAACAGTAGAACTTTTTACATGAGAAAATAAAATTGTTGTTTTTACTATCTTCCTCGCAATTTTTCCATATTATCTCACCGTTTAAACCTTCCCTGGACTATGACAAACATTTCAAAACCAAAATCACCTAAATCGGCCCAGCCGTTCTCGAGTTTTAGCGAGATAAACGAACAGCAATTGATAAGAATAATAAGATAAGAAGATAGAATGGATATAGTAAGCTATCCATAAAAGATAGATATATGCCTTCGCAGACTTTTTGTAGATCTGTAAAAGAGGAATATCCCACCATATATTGTTTTGTTATATCCCAAAAGGATTAGGCAGCGTTTTCGATGAAAGCTACCAGGCTGCTTGACTTTTTCCGACACTTCCAACAATTATCGTTATGTTTCAACCAATTTACATAAATCCTTGACAAATTACATACTTAAACCTTCCTCACGAAACACTCTACCTATTGGTGAAAACCGCGTGAAAATCCGTTCGGTAGTTTTCGAGTTTATCGTGAACAGACAGACAGACAGACGGCGCGGGGGACTTTACTTTATAATATTGTTATATTGTGGTGAAATAAGAACACGATTCATAATTGTAATCTGTTTAATTAATAGACCGTACTGGTTGACAATCATATTGCAAGTTGTTCACCGCCCGGCTTGCGGAGCAAAGACAATCATAAGAACTAGGCATAGCATAGACAAGGCATAGATGATACAGTGTTACTATATTCAACATTCCTCTTTTTCTAAAAAACGAAAAGTAAAAAAACATACAAGTAACATAAAAACAAATATAACAATGAAATACAGTGAATAATTAATTATAATCCGATGGATTATATCTATCAGGCTTATTGACAGTTCTGCCTGAACGGGTTCGAGTGCTTGTCTCACTGCTTGTCGTTTCTTCAGGACCTGGATAGAACGGGACGGAATGGAAATCATTGTCAAAAAGTTCACCCCCCTTGGATGAACTATTTTCAGTATGTAGCGATGATGATTCTTGAAGTGATCTGTCTAAATTTAGATGTTTTCTATTCCTGCGGTATCTAGAACCATCAGGAGTTTCTATAAAGTATGACCTAGGGCAATTTTTTACAACCTCTAATAAAGTGGCAGGTAACCATGAACATGACGCATTCTTTTTAAATACTACTCTATCTCCTACTTTTAATTCAGCCAAGTTCCGAACCTTTTTGTCAAAATATTTTTTATTTTATTCTGACGATCTTGAAATTTAATCTCATTATCTTTAGAAAAATAAAATAATTTAACTTTGTATAAACCACTTATTTGATCATATTATTTCATACTTATTTCATTATCTTTAAATTGTACTACTTTAGGTCTGAGTTGATTGGCAGTTACCGGCAAATTACATCTCAGTTGACGTGATATCAAAAGACTTGCAGAGGGGATGGAAAATCATTTTTCCGACTATTTCTATAATTTAACATAGCGAGATATGGATCCGTTTTGGATTCAAGGCTTTTTCTTAAAATATTCTTGACAATTTTTACCGAACTCTCAGCTTGACCATTTGACAGAGGATAATTTGGACTGGTCGTGATATGTTCTATATCCCAATCATAACAAAAGGTTTTAAAAATGGCCGATTGAAATGGAGGTCCATTATCGCTAACCAATTTTAAAGGTATCCCATGTCGTGAAAATATGGATTTCAAATGTTTGACAACTGTTTCGGCGTTATAATTGTAAAGCAATGAATTTTCTATATATTTGGAATAATAATCAGTCACAATGTAGTTAGAGTTGTTAAAATTCATTAAATTTCACCTACCTTTTCCCAGGGAAAATTAGTGACACCATGTGGCAAAAGAGGTTGTGACGGGTTGTTTGGTTTGAATTTGGTACAAATCTGACATTGATCCACAACATTTTTAATGTCAGAGTTGATATTCGGCCAAAAAATCATATTTCTGACTAAACTTTTCGATTTTGACATACCTAAGTGACCTTTATGAATATCTTTTAAGATTTCAGGACGTAAATTAAGCGGTATAATTAAACTAGGCCCCTTAAATACCAAATCATTAACTACATGTATTTCTGCTTGAAAATTCCAATACGGTTTAACGCTGCACTAGACTTTATTTTTACCAGATGGCCAACCGGTTTTGTAATATTTCATAAGAGTCAATAACGACTGATCGTGTTTCGTTGCCTCAGTTATTTTTTTAAAATTTTTTTTTTTTTATTGCTTTATTTTTCCCATATTTTACAATTTATGTTTACATATTTTGAAAATCATAACAATAATGTGGGAACCTACTAAGGCGCAGCCTGTGCGTGGGTAATATAGTTAAAATAAGTTTTATTTAGTACCTAGAAAAACAAACAGGGGTATATAAAGCAAAAACAAAAATTGTTTAAACAGATTGTACAAAAAGTGTATACAATAGTTGTACGGTTAAATAAGTATAAAGTGTAATAAATGATATACATTGTAATAATAGGTGTAAAGTTTGCGAGAAAAGTGATATGAGACTAAATAAATAGAGTTTTTAGAAACATAAAGTGAAATAAATAGAGTTTTTACATCTGTATGGTTTAGCCATAATTTTAACTCTTTTATGAAATGCGGAAGTTTAGTTGCAACTTGAATATGTTTTGGTAAACTATTGAAGGTACGAGGTCCAATAAAGCTGCTGTGAGTTTGCATTTGTTTTGTGTGTGTTTGGGGGGTATAGAATACATTATTATTTCTAATGTTGATTCTGTTTACATTTTTTTCGAATTTGTTTACGTTTTTAAAGATATATTTCATAGTTTGCAGTATAAATAGTTTACGGAGACTGAATAGTTTAGATTCTTTGTATAAAGCATCTGTCGAAAATGTTTTAATTCTATTATACATAGCTTTGATAATATAATTTTGAGTTGTTTGTAAAGGTTTTATAAAAGTATCAAGCGCACCACCCCATCCTATTATTCCATACATGAGTGAAGATTGCACCAGAGAATAATAAATCATTTTCAATTTGTCAATATTCAAAACTTCTTTAAGTCTGTAAAATATGTATGTAAGATATCTCAATTTAGAAACTGTATTATTTATTTGTGATTGCCAATTTAAATTTGTATCAATACATATACCCAAATATTTTATCTTTTCAACTTTTCCAATTTCAGAGCAAGATGAGCATATTACTTGATTACAGTTAGCATTATGAATTCTAATTTTAAGGTTATTGGGGGGTTTGTTTTTGCTGTTTTTATAAAAAGGTAGGTAAAATGTTTTATTGTAGTTTAGGAAGAGTCTATTACTATTTAGCCATGATGAGACATGTGCAATACATTTTGATGCATTTAAATAAGTTTCAAGCCAGAATTTTCCGTTTACAATTATTACTGTATCATCAGCGTAAGATACAATATCACCAGGGATTACAAAATTACATAAATCATTTATATGTATTAAAAACAGGATTGGGCCAAGCACAGTACCCTGTGGTACTCCATGTTTTATCCTCGTTTCAGTACTATAAAAATTCCCTATTTTTGTTTTTTGTTTTCTGTCTTTGAGATAGTTAGTGAGAATTTTTAGTGTATCTTTTTTGAAACCTATTTGATTAATTTTTTTAATAGGTATATTGTGATTTACCGTATCAAAAGCTTTTCTTAAATCTAAAAATAAAGCTAGACTTTTTTTGTTTTTATCAACAGATGTGTACAATTTTTTTGTCAAATCGAATATTGCATCTTCAGTGCTTAGTTTACTTCTGAAGCCATATTGATTTTGGGACAGAATTTTGTTTTGTTCTAGGTAATTCATTACTCTATTTTTGATACATTTTTCAAATATTTTTGAGAGGTTTGAAACTAAGGAGATAGGTCTGTAATTGTCTAATATGTGCGTTTCTCCTGATTTGTGAATTGGAATGATGGTGGAGATTTTAAATTGTTCTGGAAAATGTCCCAATGAAAAATGTCCCAAATGGAAAATGTGTTTTGAGTTTTTCTTCTGAGACCGCTAGATTTGACATTAATAAATTAATGTGGATATCAATTTCTTTTCCTGCATTTATTACTTCTGTATCAGGCAACGGTGCTCTTGATAATGTATCGGCAATATACATAAATTTACCAGGTACATATTTGACATCTAGATGATAACATTGAAGTGACATCATCATCCGTTGTAACCTCGCAGGTACTTCCACTAGTGATTTTTTAAAAAGCGTAACTAAAGGTTTGTGATCTGTCTCTACATCTACCAAGTGACTATAAATATACTGATGGAATTTTTGACAGCCGAATAAAATTGCATACAGTTCTTTCTCTATTTGTGCATAATTTTGCTGACTTGACGTTAATGTTTTAGATGCATAGGCAATTGGTCTACCCTCTTGTAAAATAACTGCGCCCACTGCGCTCTGAGAAGAATCTACAGATAATTTTAGCGGTTTGTTAATATCAAAGTTAATAAGTACTGGGGACGAGCTAATAATGTTCTTTAAATTGACAAATGACTGATCATGGTTAGCATCCCAGATCCAGCATGCATCTTTCTTTAACAAAGTCCTCAAAATATCTGTTTCTTTTGACAAATCTTTGATAAAGGATCCTAAGTAATTGATCATCCCTAAAAACCGTTGTAAGTCTTTTTTACAAGTGGGGGTTGGTAATTCGCGTATGGCTCTAATCTTTGACTCGTCTGGCCTGATTCCTTGACTGCTAAAAATATCACCTAGAAATGTAACTTCCTGTAAACCAAAGTGACATTTATTTCTATTAAATTTTAAATTGACTTCTCTGGCTCTTTTGAAAACATTTTCTAGTCTGTTGTCATGTGTCTCTTTATCCTCTCCCCATAGTAAAATATCATCGACAGAGACAATTACTCCCTCTCTAGGTCAGCAAATATCTCCGTCATTATTCTAGAGAAATATTCAGGGGCAGAATTTATTCCGTAAGGAAGTCTCAAATATTGATACCTGCCAAAAGGTGTTTGGAAAGTACACAAATCAGCACTTTCTCCATCTAAAGGTATCATCCAAAATCCCGAGAATATATCTAAATTTGAGAAAAACTTTGCTCCTTTAATTTTAAATCTAACATCGTCCATCGAAGGCGTTGGATAATGTGTTCTACAAATAGCTCTATTCAAATTTCGCGGGTCTAGACAAATTCGTAACTGGGAATTTTTTTTTCGACGACAACAATAGAACTCACCCACGGCGTTGGTTTTGTAACCTTGACCAATGACTTTCATTTCCTCCATTCTATCCAATTCCTCTTCAAGTCTATCGTGCAGCTTGAAAGGAATTTTTCTTGGTGCATCAACTTTGGGCTGCACATCTGCTCGTACTGTAAGATGACATTCATGAGGCAAGCATCCGAGACCCTGAAATATATCATTAAATTCCTTCATTATATTGTTCATATTATCCCATTATTGGGAACACTTTCACTATTTTCACAATTATTAGTACGAGTATTAAGATACACGCGTTTTATAATTCCCATTCCCATCTCATGACAAGTAGTTAAGCCCAATATGGTTTGACATGATATTAGTTCAGTTATGACAAACGAAATAGACATATTTTTATCATTATTATAGAAACAATTTAACCCCTCAGAAAATCGCCAATATGCACTTTAAATGTCTTTAACGAAATGACATTTTACGAAAACTTTGTGTTATTACCGCTTCACAATTAATGCTCTATAAATGAAACATTTCTGAACGCAGCCGAATAGTAATAACTGTTACAAAACAACAAAATAACTGTTAGACAGGTTACAAAATAAGCTTTCGAATTATTATATTATAAATAAATATTAAAATTTAGAATGCAAACATTAAAAAAATGTCAAAATGACTCACGTGATGTTTTTTTGTAAAACCGGTACTAAAATCACAGATTATGTAAACAACAATACTTATTCTATTGTATAAATGTGTAATAAACACTTTTGTCACCTCACTTTTTTATCATTTCATATGAAAATATTTAATAAAAATTAACAATGTCGGGAGTGGGCGACCCGCCCGTAGGAAATTTGGCGAGATAAATTATGTGTCAGACTGCACGTCTGACAGAATATTCTTTTTATCTATGGACAACTTGAATAGAGATGTGCAGCATGATTCACTATCGAGCTTTCACTTTTTATTTGAGGGATGTAACTAAAACAATAACGGAGTTATAACGGTTTCTATGGAGGTACACTCGCTGACGTATAAACACGCTTATTGTACTTGACTGCTGTCGTATTTTTGACGCATATATCTGCTTACGTTGCTGACCGGTTAAATTACACATTCCTTTTATCGGAATATTCGTACCACCGAAAGAATTTATCTTAAATGCCGTTTCTGTAATTATTTTCTCGGACAAACCAAGTTTTAAAAAATTTGCATAAGCAATAACATTTACATTGGCACCAGTATCCAAAAGACATGAAATTGTAACATTATTTATTTTTAAATTAATGTGCCATGAATTCGATGTTGTTTTTATATTGTTGCAATTTAATGTATCAATTGTATAGTCATGGCCAGGTATCTTATTTTGTGACAATGTATTAACATTATTTTTCTTACCCTTCAAATTTCTATTCAAACAAAACTTCGCATAATGACCAATCTTGTAACATATAAAACATTTAGCAAATGCCGCTGGACAGTTTGTGCGGTGCATTTGTCCACATTTGGCACAAACTCTGCCCGGACTTCCAGATTGACTTCTGTGAAGACCTCTGGATGGACTGCTCGGACTTCTGTGATGACCTCTGGATAGACTGGATGATAATGACGATGAAGAAGGGCTTCTTTGTACTTGTATATGGTTCTCCTCGATAGTTCTCGTGTTTTCTCTTGATACCACAATCGCTCTTGACAAACTGATCGCCTTTTCCAAGTTTAAAGTAGTTTCTTGTAATAATCTCTCCTTCAGATAATGTAGATTACGGTTTAGATTACATATAAAAATGTCTTTTATCAACGATGACTGTAAATTCCCGAACTCGCAAGTTTGACTAAGATTTTGTAGGGTGGCAATAAATTCTTCTACACTTTCGTTTTCTCCTTGCTTCCTGGTAAAGAATTTGAATCGTTCCACTGTAATATTCACTGTAGGTATGAAGTGTCTATCGAAGAGTAGAATAATGCCTTCCAGCGTACTCTTCTCAATAGTGAGGCCGAATGAATTAAAAATTTCAACTCCTTTGGGACCAATTGTGTGTAGGAATCTTGCAACTCTTTGAATTTCCTTTTCCTCATTGTAGTTATTCGCCATCATATATATAAAAAATGATTGCTTAAAACGTTTCCACTCGCCAACCATATCCGTAGCATTCTGCATTTGCAGAATTTGACTCGACATTATTATTGTAACACTTTGCTTGTCACGACAAAATAGACAAATACTAACAGCTTGTTGACCGTTATTTCACACACAATACTATGTTGAAGACACATCTGACACCATGTTATATTGTGGTGAAATAAGAACACGATTAATAATTGTAATCTGTTTAATTAATAGACCGTATTGGTTGACAATCGTATTGCAAGTTGTTCACCGCCCGGGCTTGCGGAGCAAAGACAATCATAAGAACTAGGCATAGCATAGACAAGGCATAGATGATACAGTGTTACTATATTCAACAAATATGTAAAGAAGTACGTACCATTGCTATCTATGCACTTTTGCCATCTCATAGGTAGTTCTTCGATCCCTTTACTAAAAAAACCATTCGGACGGGAATCAATAAAATCTTTGAAGGCGGTTTGGACTGCCCCATCGGAGTTGAATTTTTTCCCTTGCAAGAAGTTATCCAAATTTCCAAAAAAATGATAATCGGTTGGGGCAAGGTCCGCGTACGCGTTTGTTGATTTGCTTCACTCAATTCGTGAGGTACCTTTCAAGCTTTTTCACCTTCCCAATTTGCTTCAAGTGGATTAAAACAGTTTTATCACTAACACCGCAGCCTGCAGCTAACTCGGACGTGGAACGATGGATCCGCTTCCACAATAGCCTTTAATTCTTCATTATCAACTTTGGTCTCCGGCCGTCCAAGGGGCTTGTTCTGCAGGTCGAAATTTCCAGAACGAAAACGTTGGAACCAAAAACGCACTGTGTTTTCTTTTGCGGCACCGTCGCCGTACACATCATTAATCCTTCGAGCCGTTTCTGCAGCACTGGTGCCATGGTAGAACTCGTACTCGTAAATAACGCGATATTTCAAGTTTTCCATTTTGTAAACTAAGTGACGCAAAGAAAAAAAACAATTAAGGAAAAACAAATGAATTATAATTTTCGACACACAAATACATGAGTAAATAGTGTTAGGTACACCTACCTGAGGTGCCTACCTTCTGCCGACAAACTAGCTCAGAATGGTCAGCAGAGCGGAGGAGACTATCATCACCTGGGTTGTAGGATCTCTGAGGCGTTTGTGTGGCATCCCTGAAATAAGCTCAAATCCTACGGGCTGGGGGAGATAGTGAAACAAGTTGGCGACGGTAAATATCAGGTGTATTGGTAAATATCAGGTGTAATTAGTTACATAAACAAACCTACTAGAGTCACTGAAGAAACTCTGTCTTGCATTGACCATGTAATAGGTAAAACGAAAAAACCTATCAACACAATAATATTTGAATCCACAGTAACAGACCACTACTCTACAATATTGGAAGTTGGAAATGAAAAAACTACTAAAGAGGACTCCGTAAATATATTTATCGTGAAAAATAAAATCGACTGGGATTCAATTATCTTCAATATAAAAAACGAAAAATGGGAAAATTTGTATTCAATTACTGACAATGATATGGCGTGGAATTATTTCACTAACTTTATTCAAAATCAAATAAATCTACACACCAACCAGAAAGAGGTACCTAATAAAAAAAATACAATCACCAAACCATGGATTACACCTGGATTACTAAAATGCATCAGGAAAAGAGATAATATTCATAAACAAATAAGGAAAGATCCAAATAATTACTTACTTACTACATTTTATAAAAAATATAGAAATATATGTACTAAACTAATCAAACATGCAAAAAATAAATACTATTCAAGAAAAATTATTGAATGTAATAATGACTCCAGAAAGATTTGGCAAATTCTTAAAGAGATAACACATGCAAGGCAATCCAGAGATCAAATTGAGGAACTTATAATTGATGGTCAGAATGTGAATCTTAACTTGGACCCGAAGACTATTGCCGATCATGCAAATACCTTTTTTTCAAACGTCGGATCAAATTTGGCCAGTAAAATAAAAGAAAACATCAACTGTAATACTAAAACTCCACAACCAGATGATAATCCCCGAGAAGAAACTTACGCAAAATTTACTCTAAAAGATGTATCGATGGAGGATATTATCAAAGAAATCGACTCACTGAAAGAGAGGACTTCACCTGGACATGACAAAATACCAAGTAAACTGCTAAAATCACTGAAATCTCATATAGCCGTTCCCCTCAAATTCTTAATCAATAAGAGCTTCACTGAAGGTTGTTTCCCTAATGTATTAAAACAAGGTATTATCTCTCCAATTTTTAAAGGTGGAAAAAAAACTGAAATTACCAATTACAGACCAATTTGTGTTCTAAGTGCACTCTCTAAAATTGTTGAAGGAATACTAAGAAATCAATTGATTACTTACCTTGACTCTAGTAAAACATTATCAGCAAATCAGTTTGGTTTTCGCCAAAACTTATCAACCTCAGACGCCATCGCTAACGTTACAGACTTCATAATAACTAATGTTGACAAAGGAAATAAATGTTTAGCAATTTTCCTTGATCTTGCAAAGGCGTTTGATACTGTGAACCACAAAATACTTTTAGATAAACTTAAGAGGATAGGAATATCAGATACAGTTCTTCAACTATTTCATAGTTATCTAACTGATCGAACGCAATGTGTTAAAATAAACAGTACCTATAGTAGTTCCCAAAAAACATTTTGTGGCGTTCCACAAGGTAGCATCCTAGGACCCTTATTATTCTTAATCTATATTAATGATCTATGTAACCTACACATTTGTGGACAAATCACAACTTTTGCCGATGATACGGTTTTGCTATTTCACGCCAAATCTTGGGATGAAGTTTTTAAAACGGCAGAAAATGGCTTTCGTATTGTTAAAAATTGGCTTAATGATCACATATTAACCCTGAATACAGACAAAACTAAATTCTTAACATTTCGAATTTCAAATAAGCTATTGCCTTCACAACAAAGCCTTAAACTCCACAGCTGTAACCCCCTATTAACTCCATGTACCTGTCCTTCTATAAGTAGAGTTCACAGTATTAAATATCTTGGTATACAAATAGATGATCTTCTTAAATGGAACGTACATGTTACAAACCTAACGACAAAACTGAGGAAACTCGTCTATTTCTTTAAAAATGTTAGAGATATTTTAAATAGAAAACAACTGAAACAAGTTTACTGTGCTCTTATACAATCATCACTAGAATATGGTATTATCAGCTGGGGAAGTGCCACAAATACTTGCCTAGAGCCTTTAGTAAAGATTCAAAAACTAATTTTGAAGGTTATTCTAAAAGTCCCGTTGAGAACGAGCACTGATTTTATTTTTAAGACACTAAATGTTCCGAACCTGCAAAAATTGTACTCAAAAAATATCTTGCTTCATCAGTTTAAAAATACACACATGTTTGAAGAACGAATGAACACAAGAGCCTTAAGAGAGTCAAATGTAAAATCTTCCAACATCCCAGTTTGTCAAACTTCTTATGGGCAAAGAAGTTTTAAATATAATGCTACAAAGCTGTTCAATTCTTTACCTCCTGAAATTAGAAACACGCAAACCAAAAGTAAATTCAAAAGTAAAATCATTGATCACCTCAAATAAACATATCCATCACAAGTATTTAGTAACAAACTTACCTTACTTTATACCTACTGTGTTTATATGTAACCATGTACCTACTGCAATCTTCTATTTATATATATTTATAACATACTTGAATTGTATATTTAAAAAAAAAAAATTATATTAACCTGCCATTTTCATAATATTACTACAAAATCTTAGATAACCACTCTGTAAATTGCCATCTCAACACAGGTGTTTCACACCTAGTGAGATGGGCAATACGTCATTTTATAACCAAATGTAATATGAAAATAATTTAAAAAATAAAAAAAATAAAATAAAATTGGGTAGAATTCTTTCATAAACAACAATGGTACATAATGCAGGCAAAGTTAGTACAGGGTAGCATTAATAATCCTATCTAATTCGGGTGAATTTGGCCCTAAAATCTCTCTGGGGGCGGTCATTTATCTACGCGTTGAATTTAAACGGAACACACGCAAAAAGAGGAATAAAATGGCTCGGGTTACTCACTGCAGCAGGTTGGTGGCTGGGAGATCGGTGAGGTGAGAGGAATTTAGCCGTAACTGGCATTCCCGCAAGTCACTATGGACGGGCACCGCCATTGCGGCTTCATGGAATGTTCCGGAACAAATCGGAATGGTTCACGATACACGTGCACTCGAAGCGCTGTCGGGGAAAGAATGGCGGCCGACCGGGGCTGGCGTTCAACCGCCGTAAGCGCGCGGCGCACTTGCGGAGAGAAAGCGAAACTGTTTGTCTCCACAGGGGAGTAGCCTAGTAATTTGCAGGGGTGGCGTCTTTGTGTATCGTAACACCAGCTATTTAAATTTGAATTTGGAATTCCTAACCAAAGAGAAGATATTTGAGATCAAAGTTGCCAGTACGGCAAAACGCCAATTTCATATGTAAGGACCTAATATCATTTTGAGTTGTAAGTGTTAAACATAACATTTCTTGACAAAATTGCTTGTAAGTACATCAACAATACATTTAAGATTCATGGGAATTTCAAAAAACATATAGGTATATAATATCAGTAATATTCATATCTAATAAAAAATTACCAATTTCCCTAGATTTTGTGCTGATTTCCCTTTTCCCTAAAATATATTTTTCTCCCCTAGATCTAGTCAAATTTCCCTAGACATACCATCACTTGTGTGGGGATACATAACAATATCGTACCGATACGGCACGAAAATATACGAAGGTTATCGAATGCGATCGGATAATCGACGACGGCCTACGGCGTGTGGTAGAGAGGGCGAATCCATAATAATATTAGTGTAATAATTAGTAATAAAATAAGTTATGCTGCTCGCCTCTCCTTGTATTAATATTATTGTTATTGATATCTTAACTTTTCGGGGGGGGGGGGGGGGTTTGAACCCCCAAAACCCTCCCCTGGCTACGCCCGTGCTTCTGCAGCTATTCATGTTCTGGAAAGCAATCTTTAAAATGTCACATGAATACCTATAACGGAGCAAAACCTTATGCCTGTTCCTACTGCAACTATTCATGTTCTCAAAAGGGATCTTTAAAAATTCACATGTTTACCCATACTGGAAAAAAACTTTTTTCATGTTCCGACTGCAGCTATTCATGTTCTCAAAAGGGATCTTTAAAAAGTCACATATTTACCCATATTGGAGAAAAACCTTTTTCATGTTCCGACTGCAGGGATCTTTAAAAAGTCACATTTACCCATACTAGAGAAAAACCTTTTTCATGTTCCTACTGCAGCTATTCATTTTCTCAAAAGGGACATTTAAAACGTCACATGCATACCCATACTTAAGAAAAACCTTTTTCATGTTCCAACTGAAGCTGTTCATTTTCCCAGAAGGAATATTTAAAACGTCATATGATTAGGTACCCATACCGTTGAAAAGGGTTATGCTTGTTCCTACTGCAGCTATTCATGTTCTCGAAAGGGACTTTAAAACTTCCCAAGTTAACCCAAACTAGATAGAAACCTTTTTGATGGTCTGACTGTGCCTATTCATTTTCTGGAAAGGGAGTTTTAACCCTTTGAGGAGTATTGCCGCACGTATGCGGCAGCACTCGGACGATCCAGATAGAGTATTGTCGCATACGTGCGGCAGCACGACTTTATTTAGTTTTTTTCTATGCCGTGTTTGTAATTTCGATTAAATTATGATTTATAGATAATATAAATATATTTGTCATACATTTTTACATATTTTTACCAAAATTGTTACGTATTTCACGGTACAGATTACGTAATCCAGTGGCTCTCAACATTTTACAAATAACAAGTTTTCAAAAATTTTAATTAATTTATTTATAAAGAAAGAAATGTACAATAATGACAATCATATAGGGATAATACTAAAAATAAAAAAGTGGACTAATCCAGTGGCTCTCAACATTTTACAAATAAAAAGTTTTCCAAAATTTTGATTTTTTTATTTGTATAAAAAGATATATATACAATCATAAAGGGATAAAACCAAAAATAAAAAAGTTAACTAATCCAGTGGCTCTCAAACATTTTATAAATAGTTTTTGATTTTTTTTTTTTTATTTATAAAAAAGAAAATAAAATAAAGCGCAGTCGTCAAGCACTTTTGTTCAGTTCCAGGAATCAATTCCAGTTCGCTTCCAGGAATCCATCGTGCCAGGGGAATACGGCGCGGCGTAGCAACAGTAGGGCGCTACCGTTGCTACCGTAGGTAGGACACGTAGGAGATGTTTTGTGTGCAGTAATTCCAAAATTCTTTCAGTGTAAAGGAAGGACACAAAATTTATGTGTGTTGGATGTAATGTTCCATTATGTATGTATCCGTGTTTAGAGGAATACCACACGAAAAGAATATTTTAGCTAGTAATTTAAATCTAACATTATCACATTGAGAACCACTGAATTTATACCTTATTTTTATTTTTAGTATTATGTTTTTATTTACATTTACTGTACATTTCTGTTTTTATAGATATTTTTATTAAAAAAAAGTAACTATTTGTAAAATGTTGAGAACACTGAATAGGTCCACTTTTTTATTTTTAGTATTATCCCTTTATTACATATTATATTTCTTTTTATATAAGTAAATAAAAAATAAAATAAAAATTTGAAAACTTTTTATTTGTAAAATGTTGAGAACCACTGAATTGATACTTTATTTTAATTTTTAGTTTTATGTTTTTATTACTGTACATTTCTGTTCTTATACATATTTTTATTACTTTTTTTTTTGAAAAAACTATTTGTAAAATGTTGAGAACCACTGAATAGATCCACTTTTTTATTTTTAGTATTATCTCTTTATTACATTATATATTTCTTTTTATGTAAGCAAATAAAAAAAAATAAAAATTTGAAAACTTTTTATTTGTAAAATGTTGAGAACCACTGAATTTGTAATTTATTTTTATTTTTAGTATCATGTTTTATGACTTTTTATTAGGTAATGTACATTTAATTTTTTTTTTTTAAATTTTTTTTTCACAACACTATTTGTAAAATGTTGAGAACCACTGAATTTGTCCAACTAAATTAACGTAATTCTTACTTATTCAATAAGAAAAGGTTATATATAGTAATAAAAAAGCTCCGAAATTAACTTGTGTAGTAAAACAAGGTAAGAAGATAATTAATTAAATCGATTAAAAAATTTAAAAAAACTTGAAAAATAACTCACTCCCACGATGTAGATGACAAAAAAATAACTCACTAATCAAAGGGTTAAAACACTTTTACCAATAATAATATTATTTTCAATCGTTGTTTGCTATTTATTAATAATCTGTCAAAACTAAAGCCTTGTGAAGGGTCGATACTCCCACCACCATCCAGAGGACCAGAGGCGGAAAGAGACACAACACTACATTATTTTTTTGTTATTTACTCAATTAATTGTTTTGTGATTAATAAATCGCAAGTGAGTACAAAACATATTTTATTTTAACAGAACCCTACCTTTTCAGACACATTACAGTTTTTTATTATGAGAGTTAGAAATAACTCCTACATCCCCTCGAACCATAGGTAAAATAATTTACCACAAACAAAAAAGTTCTGATGTTCTGCAAAAAGTAACATTTGTGGAAATATCATTATGTTTATGGGCGAATTGTAAGGCTTGTGGTCGAACTATAAATGCCGTTTTCTCAGGCCCTACGCTGCCGAAACCGACAGAAATTTTGGATTCTTACCAAAACAATGGTAAATTTTATAGGAATCGATAAAAAAATCTGCTAAAAGCAGCCTTGTGGAAAAACCATAATGTTTATGGGCAAATCGTAAGGCTTGAGTCAAACTTTAAATCCGTTTTCTCAGGCCCTACGCCGCCGAACCGACAAATTTGTGAGCACAAGTCATCTGTTCTTCGTAGGATTCAGTGACGCCTTTCAGTTAGGTTTTGCCGCCCTGTATTTAGTAGAACGTAGTATCAATATCACTCACATTTTAATGGGAAAATAGACGTGGCTTTTTGAAAACCTTGCGAATTCCTCGATTAGAACCGTGCGGGGTTGTACTCCTCTTAAAACTTGTAAAGTATATTATGTCATCTGTGAAATTTGCCGAACAGATAGAAACAGTAAGCTGGAGGAACGACAGTTGAGATGGTATGGGCACGTAAGACGGAGACCACCAGTTCACAACAACTGTCCTATCGGAGGTATCCTTCAATAAGAGTCCACTCTCTTAATTGGACACTGACTGGTCTTATCTGCTTCCATTGTTAGTCACACTTCAATCACACTAAACTACACTACATAACCAACTGTTGCTGCTGTCTTGAATTGCAACTAACAACCATACAATGTGTGGCGGCCACTTTTGCCGAATTCATTGCGCCGCCACTGGACTCCATAGAATGCGCGAGAAACACACTACGAAATACCTACAGCGTAAGGTACCGCGCGCCGGCTGATACATTTACCTACAGCGGTTAATAATTCCGCCACTTACGCGAAAGGCCTCGAACATGTGGCTGTGCAATACAAATGCCCACAGAAGGTTTGAGCGATTTCTCAGCTTTGCGTGAATTCACCCAACATTACCTGGCGCGCTAGCAAGCTACTCATCCGGTCGTGCATATAAAAGCAAGCGACCAAGCGCTCGCTCGCTCAGTCCCAGTCTAGTTTCCATTCATGGTTCGACCAATACACATCAGGAAGTGAATACGATAAGTGCAGTGCTGCAACGCCATATCAGCCCACGCGGGCTGCCCGTCTCGCAACAAGTGAATAACGTTTGTCCAGTGTGACTCCAGGAACATTACCAACACCTTCGAGGATTCCTTCTCCAACCACCATCCGCTGTCCAGCCTTTCGCGCCTCAACATGAAGTGTTTTCGTCCGCAGCACATAAAGCCCGCCATGCTTTCTGCTTGGGATGCAACCCGTTCTCTGGCATTCGAACCCACCGCGTTCCGCTGCCAGAGATCATCCTCATCGCCTCTCAAGGTTCCTTCCTGCGTCACGTGTGTGCGCCGACTCAAAGGACACACAGCTGCCTTATCCCGTTAACACGACGGTGATCGACCGCCTGTACCAAGGTCACTTCTACACCGCCACGGTGTAGGGCAACACGCCGGCTCCCTGAAGACCTGTGATCTTCACCGCCGTAGTCTCCTGACCTTCTTCACTCATCAGCAACGCAGTAGCAACACTAACGCCACTGTCACTCCGCCCCGCTTCGACCCTCGCTACGTAGCTCAATAAAGACTGACTCACTACACCAACTGACGCCTTTCATTTCTCTCGTCCCGTCTCTACCGATCCGCTCCCTCAAATGTTACACTGGCACACAAATTACTGTTAGCCTCAAGTGGTCGTTTTCGTTCCATTTTTGATTTTTGCAAACAAAATAAATGAGGCACCAAATTTTGTGCCGAGTCTGAAATATAAAGATTTATTATAATTTTTTTTAATGAATTGAATATTGATTTTTTTTTTTAAATGAATACCGCACAAGAGTCCCAACTGCTCCCATCTGGAGCCAGTGGGACTATGGCATCCCCAATTGGGGTATGTTCTGAGGCTGAAGGCAGTGGGGAGGGGAAGGAGATAGGGAAGAGAAGGTGGGGAAGTACCTAGCTATTCAGATCTGGTCACCAAACACGGCAGAAGCCATTTCAAGCAACGTTTCAATTCTGAATGGTGGTCTTACACCAGGGCGATACTGAGAGTATCTTCCACTCTGGAACGTGTCGCAAATATACTATGTATTATTTTAAATCAATAAATTGTGAAATACACAGATTAATCAAATAAAATTTATTTGCCACGCCGGGATTTGATCCCGCGACCTTCGGAATGCGAGTCGAGCGCCTTAGCGCTGCACTATAAGACCAGCATTTCCCAAACTTTCCCAGCTGAATTGGGGTATGTTGTGAGGATGACGGTAGGTGGGGAGGCGGAGGAGATGGGGAAGAGAAAGGTGGAGAAGTACGGGGCTATTCAGATCTAGTCACCAAACACGGCCAAAGCCATTTCAAGCAACATTTCAATTCTGAATGGTAGTGGTATTGAGAGTATCTTCCTCTCTGGAACGCCCGCGAATAAACCTTACATTATTTTAAATGATTAAATTGTGAAAACTCAAATCAATCAATCAATTTAAATAGTTTTTGATTTATTTGTCCACTGTGTGTTCTTTCTAGGTACAATAATAAAATGTACATAACTATATTACCCAAGCACAGGTTGCACCTTAGTGGGTTTCCATTACACTTATGATTTTCATAATATTGTATTTATCAAATGAAAAAATGAAGGAAAAAAAAAACAAACAAAATTTATCTGCGCACACAGGGATTTGAACCCGCGACCTCTGGATGGCTAGACGAGAGTCTTTCCCCAATAACATGGAAGCCGTCAATTAGTTGCGGCTATTCAGAGTTGCGTGATAAAAATTAGAATTTGAAGCCGAATTTACATTGTAAATTCGGCTTTAGATATTAAATACTGCAAAATAATTAGGATTTAAATACTGCAAAATAAAGCAATGCGAATAATACTTAAGCGCAACATATACACATGAATACGAGACATGCTAAAAGAGCTAAATATGTTGACGGTGAAGCAAACTGTGTATTTGAATGTACTTATTTTTTTACATAAAATTAACATGGGGATGATGTCTAAGGAACTAAAAAGAAAAATACATTATAATAACGAAACACACGGTCACGGGACAAGAAATTCAAAGCAAATTAGACTGCCGCAAGAAAAAAAACAAGCACCCAGAAATCTCTGATCTACCAGGCCGTCCAACTGTATAACAACATCCCGAATGAAATTACTGAGATAGAAAATATAAATAAGTTTAAAAAAGAATTACGAAAATATGTCTACCTCAATTATTAATGTCTTTATTTGTGTGTAATATTTAAAGAATGATTATGTTTGACAACCAATGTAAATGTTTATATCTTTATAAAATATTAGCACACACAAAGATGTGAGCTAACTTAATATTAATAAATAAATACATTACGCAAATAGTTGCGCATTTTTTGCATCATGTAAATCCGACTTTAAAATATGAAATTTTGTGTCTGTGGCTCTTGAAAAACTGTTCTAAAATCAAGGTGTCGATTTTCACTATCGAAAATCGTAAAAATGCCAATATTTCGAAAACTAACGATCAGAAAAATTTTAAAATGCAATCTATCTGCTAAAAATTTAGTAAAAGCAATAAATACTTGGGCAATACCTCTACTAACGTACTCATTTGGCATAATTAAATGGTCCAATACAGATTTAGACAGTTTAGAACGATTAATTAGAACTACGTTAACAAAGTTTAATTGCCATCATCCAAATTCAGCTATAGAACGTATTAATTTACCTAGAAATTTAGGAGGTAGAGGTATAGTCAAAATAACATCTTTGAAACACAATCAGGTAGAAATGCTTAGAAATTTTTTCCATAGGAAAGCTAATAGCTCAGAAATGCACAAAATAATTTGCAAGGCAGATAGAAACATTACTCCATTAAATTTATATGACGAGAATGCCAACATTCTTATAAATACTAACCAGGAATTATTAGATTCCTGGTCAAATAAAATTATTCATGCAAAACACTTCAATTATCTCAACCAAACGTATGTTGACAAACTTTCGTCAAACAAATGGTTGAGTATTGGAGAGTTGAGCGCAGAAATAGAAGGATTTATGCTTGCCATTCAAGATAGAGTCATTAATACTAAAAATTATAGAAAGCATATAATCAAAGATATAAATCAAATTGATGATTTATGTAGAAAATGTTTGGCTTTTCCCGAAACTATAGAACATATTATATCGGGATGTTCTATATTAGCGCCGTCCGAGTATACATTTAGGCACAATCAGGTTTTAAAAATAATTCACCAAAGTTTGGTAATTAAACATAACTTGATTGACTGCCGTAATATAGTACCATATTATGAATATGAACCAAATTCATTTTTAGAAAATGAATTTTATAAAATATATTATGATAAAACTATACTAACAGACAGAACAATTAGTCATAATAGACCTGATATAGTTTTACATGACAAAATTAAAAAAATAACTTATATCATTGATGTAGCTATTCCAAATTCCTGTAATATTCAAAAAACTGTTTCTGAAAAAATAAGAAAATACACAGATTTAGGAAATGAGATTAAAAGAATTTGGCATTCTCGGACTATAAAAATATTACCATTTGTTATTTCGGCCACTGGCATAATACCTAGGAATCTGATTCAAAATTTCACCATATTAGATTTGTCAAAGAATTTGTATATACAAATGCAAAAAGCAGTAATTTTAAATACATGTAGGATTACAAAAGACTTTTTAAATATTTATATTGAGGGATCAGTAGGATTTATAGGTTCAATTAGAAATGCCACAGAGCCGAACCCTCTGATATGAAAATATCTGGAGTCGGTGAATTATATTCCCATTTGGTCTCTAGTAGGTTGACATGTTGTTCTTGTATTGTTTTGTATTTATAATACTTATATAGTGCAATTGCATAGCGTGGATTCACTAGATGATCATTTGGGGAAGTGTATGAAAGGGTTTAGTTTTTCCTTCCTTTTTTTTTTTTTTTTTGGGGGGGGGAAAATTTAACCCGGACATTTAAATCTGGTGCGTTAAAAATATAAATATTTATTAAAATCATATTATGATATTCCGCTTCTTCACAAGTTCAGCCCTCCAAAAGATAAATTTGAGTTATGGGGCACCCTTTATATGTGAGAAAAAATCAGGGAAGTTTTTATTTATAGTAATTTTATTTATTTATTTATTTAAGTTTTTATTCCAGCAGGACTGGGAAGGTAGTGCAATCCCAGTCTGCCATATTACATAAACAACTATAAACTATAAAAGAAAAAAAATGTTTACATATTAGGTAGGTACCTAATTAAAACATAAAATGAAAACAAAATTCATCACACAAATAACAAAAAATAAGCATAAAATTAAAATAAATAATAATTGAACAGAATTAAAAATAAAAAGATATTTTTGTATTATCCATCATGGAGGTCGCCTCATCATCTGCATCCATCGCTCATTTATTGGGGAACTGAGCCACTCGGATGCAGCCACGACAATGATATTGGTTGAAGTCCGTGTCCTGCTCCAGAAGCTGGCTAGTCGGTGGCGAAGTAAGGCTGGGAATGAGTGCACCCTCCCCTCGGTGAACATCATGGAGGCACTGCAGAACCTCGGTAGTTGCATAAGTTGCCTGTACGCATTGTTGTAGTACACCCTTAGTTTGTCCCATTGCGCTGCTGGGTCCTGGGACTGTGTCCACAGTTCAGATGTGTATAGGGCAGTGCAGTATGTCTTGAAGAGTAATTTTCTGACATCGTCGCTACAGTGGTAGAGCCGCCTTGAGAGCATTCCGGCCCGTATGTTAATTGCTCTTCTTTGTCGTTCCATATCTTCTATATCCTTCATGTCTTCAGTTAGGATATGTCCCAGATACTTAACCTGTGAGGCCACGAGCAGTTCATTTCCTTCTAGATATATTAAAGGAATATTTGATGGCTCCTTATTGTGTTTGAAAGCGACGATGACTGACTTTTTAGAATTGTACAACAAGTTATGAGAGTTTGCGTACTCTTCGCATATTTGCACAAGTCGTCTCATCGCTTTAATCGAAGGTGCAAGCAGCACCATGTCATCGGCGTAATTAATGTTGTTACTTCCTTGTCCGCAGATATGACAACCGATTCGTGTATCGTTCAACTCTTGTAATAGGTCGTTAATGTACACATTTAATAGAGTTGGAGACATATTTCCCCCTTGCCTGACTCCGCTCTTAAGGAATAGAGGTCTTGAAGAAGCTCTTGCCCATTGAATGTGATTTTCTTGTTGTCCATACCAAATAGCCAGCATATTGATTGATCACTGCTGCTAGAACATCTCGCTTTATGAGTTTTTCCCATAATAATTGATGGGAAACACGATCAAACGCCTTGCTTAGATCAAGAAAACACCCATAGACGGTGGTTTTTCTTTTTTTGTAGTAGGCTATTGTTTGTTTTACTCCATAAATGGCCATTTCGGTTGATGAGGCGCTCTTAAAGCCGAATTGGTTGTCAAGGGTAAATAGTTTCTGTTTGACTAGCGCGAATAAGATTTTTTCAAATAGTCTCGAAAGCATTGTCGCCAAGGAAATCGGTCGGTAATTTCCTAATACCGATGCATCCAGCTGATTGGATTTCAGGATTGTTACGATAATAGTTTTGCTCATATCCATCGGCATATGTGTGTATCTTAGGAGGCTTGAGTACAGGGCGGCTAGAATAGTATGAAGTTGATCTCCTGCGTATTTTATGTTCTCAATATCAATGGCGTCGTATCCTGGACTTTTACCGTGGGCGGTTTGCTTAGTTGCGCTTTCAATCATTTCAGGAATAATAAAAAACTATTCAAAAATGTTAAGATTTTTCTCGATTAGTCTTGATTTTTAAGTCCAGATTAAATTTTATATTCTTTAGATTTTGGAGAAAACATAACAATCAATGGAAATTCAGGTTTTAGAGATTTTTTTGAAAACGACCCGACTTTCTGAGAAACAATGCTCTGCAATCATTTTGTTCGTCAAACATTCCACAGATAAGATTGTGTTATTTATTTAATCATACGATAGAACACATTTGATCAAACTTAATCACTGATACCATTCTTGAGGGCTTTACTTTTATTATAATAATATTAACATAATAATAAAGTTAAAATTAGAGTGTGCATTTCACACACGGTAAAAATGAAACCTTCAGAAAACTAGGTAAAGTAGGTAAGAGAGGGGAGGCTACGAAGCACCGCACAAAGGGAAGACCGATTATACTATCTCATTCTCTCGCAGGCTAGATCCTGTGGATGCATACATCTGTTTTTCTCTTTTTAGTGTCGCTGTTTTTCGTTTCATCGAGTTTTAAATCGTAACGGTGCTAAAGAAGTTTTCACTTCAAAAAATTATATAAAAATAACAAAAACTATGCCAACACTTTTTCACGAATAAATGTTCCTACATACCGAAGCTATGGATAATTCCATATCTAAAAGGATCCGTACACAATGTAACAAAATCCTTCATGTAATATGTTGTTGTTGTTATTCCAGGTAGCATTAATATGGAGACAGTTCCCATGAAGGCAGAACCAGGACCCAGAGAAGAAGATGGAGAGGTAATTCCTTATACAGAAATAGACATTGACCTGCCGGATGTTAAAAAGGAATGCTTACAACACTCTGAAAGTGTTTCCCAGACTGCAGGTAAAATCCATTTTTATTTGTTTGAATTTGTTTTAATTTTGTATTTTCATTATAGATACCCACATACTTATCGAGCTTTATCCGCCATCTTTTCAGACAAAATAATGGACATGAAGGCGCAACCTGGAGAAAAACTTTTTTCGTGTTCCAATTGCGACAAAACATTTTCTCGAGAGGCAACTTTAAAACATCACCTGCTTTCCCATACTCGAAAAATAATATTTTCATGTTCCTTATGTAACTTTTCAAATTCTAAAAAGGGATCTTTAGAAAGTCACATGTTTACCCATACTGGAGAAAAACCTTTTTCATGTCCTGACTGTAGCTTTTCATTTTCTCGAAAGGCAAGTTTAAAACGTCACATGTTTACCCATGCCGTGGAAAAACCTTATGTTTGTTCCTACTGCAGCTATTCATGTTCTCGAAAGGAATATTTAAAAAGTCACATACTAACCCATACTAGAGAAAAACCATTTTCATGTTCCGACTGCAGTTATTCAAGTTTCCAAATGAGATATTTAAAACGTCACATGCTCACCCATGCTTTAGAAAAACCTTTTTCATGTTCCAACTGCAGCCGTTCATTTTCTCAAAAGGGATGTTTAAAACAACACATGATTACCCACTACGAGGAAAAACATTATGCTTGTTCCTACTGCAGCTATACATGTTCTCGAAAGGAATCTTTAAAAATTCACATGTTTACCCATACTGGAGCAAAACCTTACGTTTGTTCTTACTGCAGCTATTCATGTTCTCGAAAGGGAACTTTAAAACTTCACGAGTTGACCCATACCCATACTGGAGAAAAACCATTTTCATGTTCCGACTGCAGTTATTCATGCTTCCAAATGATATATTTAAAACGTCACATGCTCTCCCATGCTTTAGAAAAACCTTTTTCATGTTCCAACTGCAGCCGTTCATTTTTTCAAAAGGGATGTTTAAAACAACACATGATTTCCCATTACTTGGAAAAACCTTATGCTTGTTCCTACTGCAGCTATTCATGTTCTCAAAAGGGATCTTTAAAAATTCACATGTTTACCCATACTGGAGAAAAACCTTTTTCATGTTCCGACTGCAGCTATTCATGTTCTCTAAAGGGAACTTTAAAAAGTCACATACTTACCCACACTAGAGAAAAACCTTTTTCATGTTCCTACTGCAGCTATTCATGTTCTCAAAAAGGATCTTTAAAATTTCACATGTTTACCCATACTGGCGAAAAACCTTTTTCGTGTTCCGACTGCAGCTATTCGTGTTCTCAAAAGGGATCTTTAAAAAGTCACATATTTACCCATACTAGAGAAAAACCTTTTTCATGTTCCTTCTGCAGCTATTCATCTTCTCAAAAAGGAAGTTTAAAACGTCACATGTGTACCCATACTTTAGAAACACCTTTTTCATGTTCCAAGTGTAGCTGTACATTTTCCCAAAAGGAATATTTAAAACGTCACATGATTACCCATACCGAGGCAAAACCTTATGCTTGTTCCTACTGCAGCTATTCATCTAATCAAAAGCAATATTTAAAACGCCACATGCATACCCATACTTTGGCAAAACCTTATGGCTGTTCTTACTGCAGCTAT
Source organism: Limnephilus marmoratus (assembly GCA_917880885.1). Taxonomy (NCBI): domain Eukaryota; kingdom Metazoa; phylum Arthropoda; class Insecta; order Trichoptera; family Limnephilidae; genus Limnephilus; species Limnephilus marmoratus. The sequence goes on from OU862928.1 coordinate 43,385,816, forward strand.
TCATGTTCTCAAAAGGAATCTTTAAAAAGACACACATTTACCCATACTACAGAAAAACCTTTTTCATGTTCCTACTGTAGCTATTCATTTTCTCAAAAGAGATATTTAAGACGTCACATGTTTTCCCATACTCGTGAAAAACCTTTTTCATGTTCCTACTGCAGCTATTCATGTTATGAAAAGGGATCTTTAAAAAGTCACATACTTACCCATACTAGAGAAAAACCTTTTTCATGTTCCTACTGCAGCTATTCATGTTCTCTTAAGGGATCTTTAAAAAGTCACATACTTACCCATACTGGAGAAAAACCTTTTTCATGTTCCTACTGCAGCTATTCATGTTCTAAAAAGGGATCTTTAAAAATTCACATATTTACCCACACTAGAGAAAAACCTTTTTCATGTTCCTACTGCAGCTATTCATCTTCTCAAAAGGGAAATTTAAAACGTCACATGCATACCCATACTAAGAAAATCTTTTTACATTTTCCAACTGTAGCTGTTCATTTTCCCAGAAGGAATATTTAAAACGTCATATGATTAGGTACCTATACCGTTGAAAAACGTTATGCTTGTTCCTACTGCAGCTGTTTATGTTCTCAAAAGGGATCTTTAAAATTTCATAAGTTAACCCAAACTTGATAAAAAAAACACAAATTTCTGATGAAAAAATGAGCATGGAAAAATTATCGACTACATAGATAAGAAATTTGAAACATTGAACATGGACGTTTTTCTCAAAATTCAATCATAGATCACATAAACTACTAAAAGCATTGAATTTATAAGTGCTCAATATGATGAAATACTAAAAAATGTTACTAATAAATTTAACCAAGTTATTTATACAAACTGATTTCGAAAATATTAAAAAAAGATCTAAAAAAAAAACACTATTATCAAAAAATTTGAAATTCGACTAGAAATTGCTGGGATTCCCCAACAAACCAGAGAACAACTAACCGAAATATTGAGAAAAGTTGCTGCAGCAGCTGGGATCAACATAAAACACACGGATATAACTGACGTCATCTGAGTCCCAGATAGGCACAATGGGGCTCCACCTAAACTTCTTGTTTCCTTCTCAGAAAAAAAAAAACAAAGAGATTCCCTTCTTAAAAAGATGAAAGTCATAAACTACGAAGAAATCAAGGATCTGACAACATCTGAAATTTTCATCGGGGAAGAATTAAGCCCCTATCATAAAGAGATGTTATGGAAAGCTAACATAAATAGCCAAGGAAAAATAACCAATTTGTGTGGTATAAACAAGGAAAAGTTATGTTACATTAGGTAAGCATTTAGATGACTCGGTGAGAATAATTTAATATAAAATAAATATGAAACGTCACAATCCACTTAAGAATTTAGTTTACTAAAATGAATACCACAATAATTATTTCTGAACCAAAGGTTTTAACAACTTTAAATAATATATTTCAAAATTCTATATACAAATATAAGAAGCATAAATAAATTTTTTGATGTATTGCAAATTCAATTAAAACATATCGGACTCCGCTGTGACAACATTTTCTCACTGAATGTTGGATAAACAAGAAATCTTCACCAATGGACATTGCTGGATATACTAACTACTCAACCTTAACTAGCAATAAACAAAATGATGGTGTAATTGTATATGTAAAAAATGAAATAAAAGCCGAAGTGAAAGAAACTACAATTATAAATGCCAATTGTCTAAAAATTAAAATTGGAAAGGATTCAACTATATTAGCAATCTATCGGTCACCTTCATCTTACAATTTTTATCCTTTTATTAAATCCTTGGACGATGAACTCACTCTACAAAAAGAAACTAAAAATGTCTCTCTTATCGGAGATCTAAATATCAAAATTCTGGAAAATGGTCATCCCAAAAAAATGAATATCTGCAGACATTAGCCTCACATGGTCTTAAAAAGCCTTATAAATGAATCCACTCGAAAAGTTAACAATTCCAAAACCTGCATTTACCATATTATGAGTAAAACTAAAAACATATGCAATCTGTCATATACGAATCAACAATAACTGACCATTTTACAACAATCCTAGCTATAAACCAAAACAAAGAAAGGAAAACTCAAAATAGACCGACGATAATTGAAAAATCTGAAACAAACTGGAAACCTGCAATGTACTGAAAATTGTCAGTTTTAGTACCTTTTCGAAGTATGGTGTCTCCAAAGGTGAAACGAGTTGGTCTGTCTGTTCTCCGTGGTTGTATTTCAGAGAAAAAAAATAACAGTAATCAATAAAATAAAGAATTAAATCGAACAAATCCGATTTTTATTAATTCAACTTTCGTAATCTGGTCATCTTTGGGTAAAATCCAGGGGCGTAGCTACCGCCGTATCAGCCGTATCAATGATACGGGGCCCCCGGGCTACAGAGGCCCAGTCCTGGATTTGTCAATAGGCCTTATAGGCCGCGGCCTAGGGGCGGCAGAGTTCAGGGGGCGGCGCTCGCTGGCTTTGGTAAGCCGTTAAGTTTGTGCACGGTTATTAAAAAAAGTCACTGTGGATAAATAGTGTTTTCTATCTATAAACCTTTAGATGCCCAGTGGTCCCGTACGGGACCTCGGAAATTGAATCGTTCAATGTCCAACCGTCCAATACGGGGCGGGTGATTGTAGTGCGAATATTTCACAAAAATGCTTTGGCAGTGGTCTAGGTATCTTTATTGTACGCGGCGAACGAGCGTTTAGGAAAAAGGTGTAGGACGGCGTATTTTTAGTGTTTTTCGTGAATTTTTTTAAGACATGAGGAATACATATGTACATTTTATTTATACTTTGGGGTCATTTTACACATACATTCAACAGTATATTCTAAAATTTTCAAATATTTTCCTAAAAAAATAAAAGAGAGATATCAGCTGCCGCGCATTGTAAGTCGCCATCCGGCTAGACAATTTGTGTAACTCCTGGAGGTCACAATTTTCATCCGAACTCAATTTTTCAAAAGAATTTACTATTTTTATAAGTGTTTCTTCTATTTGAACCTCCTCTTTACAAAAAAATCGAATACCTATTTTTTGGAGAAACGTGAAATTTTTGTATGATTTTTACCATACTTTTGTACGTTTTATGTGCCGTAAAAATAGTAAAAATAAAGATATTGTTTAGGATTTATACAATAAAACTATGTGCTGAGTTTGATAACGATTGATCAAAAACTGTAGGAGCTAGAGGTTACACAAATTCGAAAAAAGTAATTTCGAGAAAAATGCGTTTGAAAATAGTGGTAGTTCGACCGAGGGACATTCACTCAAGCATATAACTTTTAAATGGCAAAGTATAATTTTCAGAATACATTTTTGAATAGTTTTATCGATTTATAAATAAAAATTTAAGCCTCTACACTTATTTCCCCCCAAAGGAACCTTCAGACGCCCTGTGATCCCGTACGGGATTGCGTCGTGCGATTACGGTGCGAATATTTCACAAAAAAATGCTTGAACAGTGGGCTACCTTTATTTTACTAATCGTATTTTGGAATGCAATTTTGGAAAGACTAAATAAAGAGAGTGCTCAGATTCAGAGCTCATCTGTTGATGCACTGACACTGACGGTATCTGATTTTTATGGATCTCTTCTCGATTTTATTATAGGTACCTACCAGAGCAAGAAAACTATGATTATTTCGAAGAAAGTACAATTAAAATGAGCGCACTTTAAGCAATAACAGGGCGACATTAAGAGTAAGATGACCCTAAGAGAAAAAAATATATAGACTAAAGATCAAATGAGGATATTGAAACAACCTCCTGACTAAGAGCTGAATTAGAGAGAATGCATAATGCGTAGGTACATAAACTTCAAAGAAAAAATTTCATTTAAAAAAAATGGGTGAACTTTCAACACAAAGAGTCCCTTAAAAAGCTTAGTATCTTGTTTAATATTATGCAATGATTTAGAAGATGATTTAGATCAGGAATGTGTACACTTTCAAGGTACACATTAGACGGCAGAGAAACCTGAATCTACATCATTACCTACTGAATTTTTTAAAGATGAAGCCATACTAAATAATGCAAATTCATATATTTATTGTTTTTACATGAGCTCCACACAGGAGGCCCTGAGGAAAATAATTTCCCTCAGGGTTTATGTCATCTTTGGGGATGCTGCGTGGAGGGTTTTTTAAGGAAAGGAAGGAGAGGAGAGTTCTGGGAAGGAAAAGGGTTTAAGGGGTGGGTAGGAATCTGGGGTTCAGTATGTCCTGGTCATCCGCCTCCAAGACCTGGACAAACCTCACCCCATGAACCCGGGCACCCCTGCTAAATCACCAAACGTAGCGAACCACTTGGGGTGACCTATGGCAGAGGTGTTGGTTATCCAATAAAGGTTCCCGGGGCGGCGGTACCCATTCCCGCCTCCCAAATTGAAATTGTTGTTATTTGAATATGTTTTTGTTTTGAAAATTTGATCGTTTAGAAGTATTATAGATGCTTCAATTAAGTACTGCGTGTAGAACATACCTTAAAAATTATTAAAAATATTGGTCATTTTTTTAATAAGCCTTTTAATAAGCCTAGAAAAAAATAAAGTATTAGGTCTCTAAAAAACACTTTCAAGTGCAAACTCTCCTATTTATAAACACCTTTTATAAAATTAATAATAATAATAATAATATTTATAATATGGCAAATTCAATTTCTTTTATAATATTCGCAAAAAAAAATTGATATTTACGCTTACTTCACAAAATAACATAAACTATGCATTTTCTCGTTGTTATTTTTGACATCAATCAATACGGCCCGCACTCTACGAATTTGGATTCTTGAAGTGACGCTTATGGCATGGGCACAAGAACCATGCACTGAGCACACCTATTTCGTATCAGTCACGCCCCGGCCCGGGATTAATATATTTATGCCCTGGCCGGAGCGGGAAACAGAGGTGTGACTCCGCGTTGCTCAGTTTCGTGAAATCAATTTTAAATTTCCGTTTTATTACAATAAACAATGCGTAAAAAAGGAATTAATGTTTTTTACAGGCCTTTACGAAATAAACCTGTAAAAAAATTCTCAAATACCTTTTCCAACTTTTCCAAAGCTTTTTGTCAAGTATTTTTAAACTCCTCCCATAAAGGGCATGAATTCCGATTTTGGTTTTTTCCTGGACTATTCGATCGCATTAAGAAGAGTATTTGAGGAAACAATCTCTGTGCAACGTTTACCCAAATTTGGATATAGCTCTCCGCGTCGCACTTTGCACTCCAGCCACAAACTGTTCTGGAGAAAGGAGTTAGCGAGTGAAGAAATACCAAAGGTCTTCATTATCGCAAGAAAAACTCTACTCTACTCTACTTCTATGCACAAAAGCAGACTGAATACTATCAACTATGAATCTATTATAGATGATTTGGTCAAATAAAAAATCTCGTAAAAACTTGTAATTCTTGTTTCATGTTACTTTTGCTTTGAGAATAATTCATTCGTTTACTTTTACCTATTTAACCTATATTTGAATATTTATTTTAAAAATTGTGTGTCACCTAATAAAAGCCTGCAAGTGAATGATTATGATAGGTGGCAACTTCTAAGAAGGAGGAAGGGGCGGCGCAAGTGAAGTGGCCTATACTAATGAAAAGTGTAAATACGGCCCTGCAGAGGCCCCTAACGTGTATAAGCAAAAATTAATAAAACGTTATCCACAAAGTCACTTAATCTCGTGCTTCCCGGGAAAAAAACAAAAAAACTGTCATACGTGCCTATAGAGTTTTCACTTCAGAAATGACAAAAGTCAAAAAAAGCAATATCTTTTTTTTCCCTGGTTAAGCGTGCACCCAAAAGTTGGCAATAACCGGTGTACAATGACAAACCACCGAGAGTAATATTTACGCGTTTTGTTTCATTCCGGTTCAAACGTTATTTTATTACATTGCAATACAATACAATCTTGTTCTTCTGATTATTTATTGGTTACCTAATTAGTTTGATTTGTGAAAAGAATGAGTGAAAGGAAAAGAGATTATCCCAGTGGAGCTATGAAAAGAAAAAGTAAACAGAAAAGGGAGGAGGTTATAAAAAAATGCCCAAAATTTCTTAATTTTTTAGCAATCAGCTTCTGTGAGTGATTTAGATTGCAATGGTAAGTACTACCTATTTATCTACCAGTACCGAAAGGTGAATTTTGTTTTTTGAAAGAACAATTTGGGCCCCCCAACTAATTTCGATACAGGGCCCCTCCAAGGCACGCTACGCCACTGGTAAAATCACAAATCACTTTGGGTAATCATTTTGAAGAATATTGCTAAGGCTTAAAGCAGGGGTGGGGAACCTCCGGCCCGCGAGCACTTTTGATGCGGCCTGCTGAAAGTACCACAAAAAATTTAATTCAGAAAGATGAGAATGGTTTTCTTTCGCGGTGTTTCAGATATATGTTTATAAGGCTTACGTATGCTCCTACGTTGCTTGAAATCAGTTTAGACACAAATAAATACGAGATTGAACATCTTTTTTTAGTTTTATTTTTATTTCCTTATACGATAGTGAAATTAATATTGAAAAAAATTGTCAGAATTGATGATAACTCTATTCAGAAAGGAAAAATCTGAAGTCTACCATAAAAAATTGTTTAATAAAAATAAAATCATTTCATGTATATTATTGTCACTAGTTAAATAAATGAAAAAATTTATACCATTCTTCCAATCGCGGATTCATCTGCTGACCCATTTCGAAAGAAACCATCCACGTGTTCTAAGTGCAAAAATCGGAGGTAAACCATTTTCGTGTTCTGAGTGTAGTATCAATTAAAGCCGGGGATTCACTCATAAGTTAAAACCAGTTGCGGATTAATCTGCTGACGCATTTCGAAGAAAACCGTTATAAGATTCGCGCAGGAGTTAAAATTTTTGTTTCAAAGCATTTTCTGCAAAATTCTTAATCATCATACGCATATTATGAGAGTAATACTAAAGTAATGCTAAAAAATAACGCACATAATAGTCATAATAATTTTATTTCAGTCTCTTATTAATCTCTAAGATTAATCTTATATAAGTAAAGTTTTCCTTGAATTTGTTATTCCGTATCACCATCGACCAGCTTGAATTTTTGGAAGGGCCCTCCAACCAATTCGACTCCTCGAGCCTTGTGTTTTTGTCCATCAAAGTAAGCCACGATCTCTTCAATTGGTCTTCCTTTAGTCTCTGGGAGGAAGAATGCTGCGATGAGAATAGCCAAACAGCCGACGATGGCAAAGCCCCAGAAGAGAGTATGGATGCCAAGCAAAATGACAAGAGGAGCGAAAAACTGGGCCACCAGGAAGGTAAAGGTCCACAGGCAGGTTAGACCAATGCTGGTTGCTAATCCACGAACCTAGGAAGAAATAAAAATATTATCACATCTTGTCAATGAGGTATTTAAAGAGAGTATATTATGCTTTATGCCACTCTCGATTGGAATTTGGAGTAATAGGATGGGGCTCAGCAGCATCTAAACATGTAAAACAACTGAAGGTAACTCAGAATTGCATCATACTAAAGTTCCCCCTAAGGAACAACAGAAATTTTTAAACAGTTTGATGTTCCAAGCATACAGAAAATCTATGCCAAAAACATTCTAGTACATCACCACAAAAAAGATTCAGAGGCAGACACCTCTCATACTCAGTGGCGGACCGAGAGTTTTCAGTGAGCTAGAATGCTAAGATTGAAAAATACGACATTACTGATGTAGTTGTAGCAGAAAATGATTTTTATTTCAACTTTTTGTATGAAGAATTCAGGATTCTTTCAGTCTAGGGGGCCCGTGCTCCCCGAGACTGAAAGATCTCATACAAAAAATTGAAATAAAAAAAAATAAAAAAAAATCATTTTCTGCTACAACTACATCAGTAATGTCGTATTTTTCAATCTTAGCATTCTAGCTCACTGAAAACTCTCGGTCCGCCCCTGCTCATACTCATAAAACCAGAGCCAAACAAACAGACATACTTAATATACCAAAGGGTAACTCTTCGTTAGGACAAAGCAGTTCTGAATTTTTAGCAGTAAAGTTATATAACAAACTCCCACTTAGTATCAAACAAATTTAAAAAAAATAGCTACATTAAGGACATTAAATGTTGGCTGAAGGAACTATTGGAAAATGAGCTTACTAGTATACTTAAAACATCGTCGTAGAAGTTTCTGGAAATCCTTATCCAAACCATGAAGTTAAACAATAGAAGTCGCTGAAAACTTATCCAAAGCCTAGTCCCCCTCAGCTCAGGATCTCCTAGTGAGGAGGACTACGAATATAATTTCTATATTATATTTATACCTAACATGTTTCAAATAAAAATTTTAATAAATAAATAAAAAAAAAAAACATATCGTCATGGTCACCAGTTTAAAGAAATGATGGTGTTCATGTGAATGACTCTACTACCGTTTTAGGAATTGTCCATAGACTTGAATCATTCTATTTAATATAATTATATTAATATATCTGGCAACCAAACTTTACAACATCCTTCCTCCAAGTTTGAAAAAGATAGAAAAGATAAATAAGTTTAAGGAAAAAATCAAAACATGGGTGAAAGAAATTAATGCAGACATACTAGAGAATGTATTAAAAACATCATAGAAATTAAATAACAGAAAATCAAAGAAATCTACCAGTCCGCCTCAGTACAGAACCACCTAGTGAGGAGGACTAAGAACAAACAGATGAAATATTTATATACATTATCATATCTCGTAATTCTCATCAAACCTGTGATTAAATAGTCACTCATAAAAAATAAAAATAAAATTATTAAAAGGGTGTGATTCTACGACACTGAACGGAGGGTGTCTCCAAGGTGTTTAAAATATCAAAACTGTCAACAAAAAGCAAAATGCATTTTGTTAGTTCGCTATGACTGAAAGTATCGCGTTGACGAGGAAAACAAACGGAAAAAAGAACATACAAAGAATGTGGATAGGAAAAATGCTTGCTGCAGAAAAAAATAATACAGTCAGGATTATTTATTTATTTATTTATTTACGGACAAATAGTCCAATTAACAATATAACAATAACGCGAATAGAAAAAAAAGAGAGATCACAATGAAAGGAGATTACATATAGATGAAGAGCATTGACAAAATACATCTTAATATATAAAACAAAGTCGGGTTAGTTACACTAATTAAACTCGAGAACGGCTGGGCTGATTTTGATGTTCTTTGAATTGTTGGATTCGTCTCCGCCATGGATAACGGAATAATTATTAAAAAATTACAAAAGTTAACGAAATAAATAGTTATAAAGAAAATTATTTTCTCTATAAATTTTGTATGGAAAGAATTTACATATTTTGAAAGAAATGCAGCAATATTGTGAGAGGTATAATATTGAACTGTGCGTGAATTCCAAACATTCAAAAACGTCAAATGTCAATGTGTTGATTATTATGCATTTGTTTTTAATCATATAATGCTGCCCTTCTTTCTTATAAAATTAATGTTAATAGTCGAAAATGAGACAAATGGTGAACGTATGTCTGAAAAACCTATAAAGTTAAAATACAATAATTATAATAAATCTCTGAAATGAAACGCATTTATTTACACAGGAGGCCCTGTGGAAAATAATTTCTCTCAGGACCTATGTCATCTTAGGGGATGCTGTGTGGAGGATCTTTTTAAGGAATGGGAGGATAGAAAGTTCTGAGAAGGAAAAAGGTATGAGGGGTGGGTAGGAATCTGGGGGTCAGTGTGTAAGAGAGTGACGGTCATATGAATCCATCCCTCCAATTGTGGTGCAAGGCAATGGGCGAGAGAGTCCGGCTGGAAAGGTCAAAAGGCCTCTCTCAACCAGTCTCTCTCGATTCGGCCAACCACGAAGCAGGTTGGCAGGCGCATCAACCGCCAAGACAAAGACATAAGTCATCTCATGAACCCGGGCACCCCTGCTAAATCACCAAACGTAGCAAACCACTTGGGGTGATCTATGGCAGAGGTGTTGGTTATTCATAAATGGTACCGGGGGCGGCGGCACCCATTCGCAGTAATTGTAAAAGTAAGAAAATCACTAAAATATAAATCCTTAAACAACGCCATCTCTGATACTGACAAAAACAAAACACCGACAGTTGCGCATTGATAATTGCTTCATTGTGTAATTTTTAATTTAATAAAAAAACTGAATTTAATTCAACAGCTATTGATTCTGAGGCGGTACGAAGTTCGTCGGGTCAGCTAGTATAATATAAAAGCACATAGAGAAGATAACTACAAGTAGCTTGAAGATGGATTTAAAAAGACTTTAAAAAACCACATTGCGTAACGACTGCCGAAAGTCATTTAGGCTTACACCAAAAAATTCAATGCTTTGATTTGTGTTGACAAGTCTCGACATTCTGGATAAAGGAGAATGATATCCATAATTAGTAGAATGTTGATTGAGGAACAGCAATTCATTATTTCGGAGTCTACGGGAAGGAATGTTGAACTGGATGAGTTGTAACAAAGCAGGTGTGTCAGTAATACTGTTGATAATTTTGAAAATGCATATTAGATCAGAGTCCTTTCTATGTTTTTCTAAAGAGGAAATGTTTAAAGTTTGTTCAATTTCATCATACGAGTACTCTCCTCTTTCAAGTCCTAACCTCCAAGCAATTCCTCGTAGGAAGCGATGTTGTACAGATTCCATGTAACAAATATGGACAGCATAAAAAGGAGACCAAATGACACCAGCATATTCAAGGTGAGGGCGGACCAGCGAACAGTAAAGAGTTTTAAGCGTATTATTTATATGTTTAAAGTCAGAGTTAATTCTATGAATGAAGCCGAGTTGTTTAAGTGATTTGTTTATGATGTTATTAATGTGATCCCGGAAAGAAAGTTTACAATTAATTATAAACAAATGAATTGCCGATGATAAATTAATATTGAGCATTCCGATGGTCCATGAATATTTCTATAAATCACAGTTTTCTATAAATGGCGTTTGAAAATTCGGTAAATTTTTAGATACCCGGGACACGGTCAACTATTTTAATATTAAATATAATATTAGGTATTGTAACACCCATTTATATATACGTGACCAGCAATGGGGCGGAATTAGCAGCCTAGCAGAAATAGAAGAGGAAGAAGGAGAGTTCCGATATAGTTCCGTTTATGGAGGCGAGAGGAAAACAGACAAAAACAGAACTTAACTGCGAGTTACGTCGAATTGCGTTGAAAATCATCAATAAACCGTGATATACAGATTACATACTATTTTTGACACTTTCCTGCATATCAAGTTATTAAATAATGGAAAACAATTATTTCGGCAACTGGAAATGGAAAATAATGCATTTTAATAGTTTAGTTTTGTTAAAATTAAAATTATTTTCACTTATTTTTATCGATGTAAAAGTTTAGTTTGTTTTTCTCTTCCCTTATTTTTTCCAAAATATGAACTTAAGAGGGTATAACCAGAGAAAACCAGAAATCTGTCATTTTTAAATCAGATTTTAGACTTATTGACTCTTTTCCACAAAAAAATATAAATTGATTTCGAAAGATTGTTCCTTTATCTAGTAAACGCATATTTTATATTTTGAAAAAATATGTTTATTTTTAGTATAATAAGCTTATATACAGGTACCATAGGTCGTTGGCAGATTTATTAAATTTTCAAAAAAGATTTTGTATTATACGACACCCATTTCAAATCATGTAAAATAAATCAATACATTATCTGGTAAACGCATGTTTCGGAATTTTAATTTTAGTTTAAATAAAATCATCGAAAAATATATACGTACATGTGTTTATTAACGAAAATTGGTCAATTTGTGTATTTATTTGCACACTTACAAACTAATATATTTCAGAATTTTTTTACATTCTTATTTATCTTAGACATTATTGAAAAATTATAAATACTTGTGATCAAAAAATAATTACAAAAAGCACATAATTTATAGTTTTATCATCACGCTTTTCAGCATTTTTGGATTAAGCATAAATTAAAGCAAATTTGGAATGAAATAAAATCGATATTGAGTTAAAAATATACTTTTAAAAAGTTGGTACAGAGAATAATTAATCTTTCTCATTGGAACCGCCCTGTACGATCGTAAGAACAACTTTCGACCAAATGTGGATTTTCAGCCGCTGGCTGGTCAAACTAATATGTTATTACTTTCTTAGTTTGGGTTTAATTATATAATAAAATTAGACTGAAAATCTACATACTAATATGTCAAAACTTGGCCTGAAAAAGGCCGCCAACTTATCCATATACATATTTAACGAAATAGCTGTAAAACATATTATTCTCCATTTTCCGTTGCTGAAATAGTTGTTTCTGTGTTTTTTCAAAGTAAAATGTGGACAAAATGTAAAACAACCCGACTTTTACCACTGATTTTTAGAAATTAGAAAACCACACTAAAATCCATGAAGCAATTTGTTAAACAATAAAAGGTCCGTCACAACATCTATTCAAATATTGGTGAGAGGTAAAAATTAAGTGTTAAATTACCTGAACAAGGAACATTTCCGAAGGAAGGATGAAGGGAACTGGTCCAATTCCCATGGAGAAGGTACATACAACCACGGAGAGGGACGTCACTGGGATCCAGCCAAGGGATGACACGTCATAGCCGGTGTCACGGACGTAGAAGTAGGTTCCAAGGGTGGCCATCGACAGCATCACTGTACAGCTGGAACTGATGAGGAGGATCTGAAAGCAAGTTCTTTTAATAGTACACGCATTTTAACAAGGTAGCGTCTGTACCGTGGAACCAATTGTTTTTATTGTGTGGGTTAGATTGCTTAGTAAAAACCTTTCTTAGTGTGAAGATTTTAAGAGTATCTTGAAATATCTCATAATAATAATCATCAGTGCTACATTCTAAATTTTTGAGAGTTCGCCGTCGGCTAACAAATTAATGCAGCCTTCCCTGCAAGCTAATTATTTAGCAACCTCTTCCGTGGTTATCTTACATACTGCTGCTCTTCAAACAAATACTTGACTGAACTTGAACTTCATGGTTTCGTGGCAAGAATTGAAAGAGGTGGGATTGGGTGCAAAATTGAGCAGTCTGAAAGTATGTTGCCTGCCGTATGCTGTTGATGCGATGCTGATTATTAACGGTATATAAGATTTTCAGTCTCCCTGTACGAAGTATGTACGAAGAATGAGTTATTAATGAATGTAAATAAGTCTGAAATTATAATTCCATGCGAAATCTATTCATCATCATCATCACTATTGGCTCTACAACCCCTGGTGGGTCTTGGCCTCCTCAAGAGTCTTCCTCCACTCATCTCGGTTTTGAGCCAGCTCTCTCTAGTTTAGAAGCTTCAAGATATATATGTCTTTGAGGACGTTGTCGCTCCATCTTAGTCTTGGTCTTCCCTGTCTCCTTCGCCCTATTGGCCTTGAGTTCAGCAGGGACTTTGGTGCTTGATGCTCGGTCATTCTCTCCACATGACCCAGCCACCAAAGTCTTCCCAGTTTTATAAATTTTGCAACGTTTAGCTCCTTAAACAAAGTATAGAGCTCATTGTTATAACATCTGCGCCAACATCCATTTTCTAGAACCGGTCCGAAGACGCGCCTCAAAATTTTTCTTTCAAAAACGTCCAGTTCTCGCTCATTCCTCTTAGTTAGTACCCAAGTCTCAGCTGCGTACGTAAGTACTAATGCGAAATCTATTATCCATATAAAAATGACCTTAATAAATTAACCCTCTTTTTCCAGGTATCGTAGAAGGTTCAATTATTGTACTTCTACATCTCTTAAATTTTACCGTGAATGTTATTTGAGGACCACAGTCAAAGTGGGTGCTATTTGAAAGTATTACATTAAAATATTTACCTTTCTGCCAAGCTTCTCAATCAGGGAAGAGGCTACAATCGAGCCCATGAATTGGATGATTCCAACGATAATTGTGGACATTGAAGGAGATAAGGTGCTGCCCGCCTCCTTGAATATGTTGGTGGTGTAGGTCAACACGGCGAAGATACCAGTGAAGACCTGGCACGTCAATAGCGACACCGTCAGAGCGAGGGCTTTCATTGATGGAGGCGAATTAACTGCAAAAATTTGTTATAAAATGTTGAAAATATGTGAATATAATATTAGAGAATCATCAGACCACCAAAACAGAGAGTAATGAAGGAACGAATGGAGGAACGACCCAGGAATATTCCACTTCAAGTGCGCTGAACTATAGTAAACTTAAAAATAATCCTATAGTGCTCCTTAAAAAAATTATATCAAATAATATAAAACAAAGACTGTACACTGCACAGTACATACATAGCAATACCTAGAGTAACAAAAAATAACAATATCTTTGCTGTTACAGCAGTGGCAGACTAAGCCCGTCAGAGGCTCGGGGCGGCAAAGCCGAATGAGGCCCCCCCCCCTAGTTTAAACAGCTGATATATTTTACAAGATTTTTATTCAGTTCACACGGGCCTCTGGTCCTGGGGGACCTCCAAGCGCTTCCGTGTTCCCTTAATCAACTCCTAAACAAGGCTTTAAGGCACCAGGACACTGTAAAAAAAATTGTCGTATTTTTTTTTCATTTTCTAAAATATGTGTTTGTTAATGGTAAACTTTGGGGATCGTTGGAAACGGTTAATACGCACTTTTTTTGAAAATATCTTTTGATTCACCTTAATTACATCAAAAGACAACTAGGGTGAAATGCAGAATACGCCAATGTCAGGGAATTTAATAAAAATGCACTTTCTAGATGAGAAAAGTGTGTAGAAACTCATTAAAAAAAGAATTAATGTGCGGAAAGCAAAATTGAGGGAGATACAGCCGATCAAAGTTTTATAAAATTTCACTTCGCGAACTGATACTATGACAGCCCGCCCGCCATCGTTGTCACTGTTATGTTGGTATCCCGGACCTGATACAAACAAGAGCCTAGATACGATTGTAGTCGACTTCGTGGGGTAAATTATAAGGCGCGTAATTATGAAAAACAGAATTAATAATATAATGTAAATAGGCACTGGAATGGAGAATCCCGCCAGACAAACCATTTAAAAACGTAGGCTGTTTTTTAATGTAAAGATAACATACACAAGCCCGCTAGAAAGGTTAGGTTAGGTTCGGTTAGGTTAGGTTAGGTTATGGGGGGGGGGGGGGGGGGCGGGCAGATCCGGCGCTGGGTTAACATACACAAGCCCGCTAGAAAGGTTAGGTTAGGTTCGGTTAGGTTAGGTTAGGTTAGGTTATGGGGGGGGGGGGGGGGCGGGCAGATCCGGCGCTGGGTTAACATACACAAGCCCGCTAGAAAGGTTAGGTTAGGTTCGGTTAGGTTAGGTTAGGTTAGGTTATGGGGGGGGGGGGGGGGGCGGGCAGATCCGGCGCTGGGTTAACATACACAAGCCCGCTAGAAAGGTTAGCGGGAAAGATGGCGGGCGGGCTGTCATAGTATCGGTTCCCGAAGTGAAATTTTATAAAACTTTGATCGGCTGTATCTCCCTCAATTTTGTTTTCCGCACATTAATTCTTTTTTAATGAGTTTCTACACACTTTTCTCATCTAGAAAGTGCATTTTTATTAAATTCCCTGACATTGGCGTATTCTGCATTCCTCCCGACAACTATTTGCATTGGGGGAAGTGGAAAATATTTCATTCTAAATTTCGATTACGTAAAATTAAAATTAGCTTTCATTCTATGAAACGAGACCGTCCATTTTCAAACATTATTTTCAAATGTCATTTTTTTGTGATGTCGGTATTCTTGTTACTGTACGAACAGATGCTAGAGCAAATCGTAGCAGACTTCATGGGAATTCGGCTCGTAAAACCAACGGCTAGAGACAAAATCGTGCGGGAGTTTTTTAATGTTATAAAACTGAAATTCCGCCTAATTAGTAGGTACTTACCTAATACACATGTATTGCGTGCGTTGATTAAAATTTATTAGTTTAAATTTTTTTTGACTTTAAAATTTTATTTTTATAAGTCAACTATTTCTGCGATGTTGAGCGGCTACGTACGCTAATTTTATGTGATATGGTTTGTGATACAAAAGAAAGTGCCCCTTTATAACGCCCACTCGCGTCACGGCAAAAAAACATCCCAGTTTTCAAGTAGTTTAGCGGCTACGCTAGGTTTGTGTAACATGGTTTGTGATAGAAAAGAAAGTGCCCCCTTCGTAGCGCCTACTCGCGTCACGGCAAAAAAACATCCCAGTTTTCAAGTAGTTTAGCGGCTACGCTAGGTTTGTGTAACATGGTTTGTGATAGAAAAGAAAGTGCCCCCTTCGTAGCGCCTACTCGCGTCACGGAAAAAAAACATTCCAGTTTTCAAGTAGTTTAACGGCTACGCTAGGTTTGTGTAACATGGTTTGTGATAGAAAAGAAAGTGCCCCCTTCGTAGCGCCCACTTGCGTCACGGCAAAAAAACATCCCAGTTTTCAAGTAGTTTAGCGGCTACGCTAGGTTTGTGTAACATGGTTTGTGATACAAAAGAAAGTGCCCCTTTATAACGCCTACTCGCGTCAAGGCAAGAAAAACATCCCAGTTTTCAATTAGTTTAACGGCTACGCTAGGTTTGTGTAACACGGTTTTTGATACAAAAGTGAATGTATTATTTATAAAAAATAATTAGGTACCGAAATTAAAAACATGTTTTTTTCCGTCATTTTATTCCCAAAACTCAGATAATTTAGTACTCACCTTTCCAGATTTCGTGGTACCTTCAAAATCTTCTAGCCGTTCGTTATACATTCAAGTGTATCGGGAATACCAACATACCAAAGTGATAATAACCACAATGGCGTACAATCTCACAAGACGAAAGCTAATTTTAATTTTACGTAATCGAAATTTAAAATGAAATATTTTCCACTTCCCCCAATGCAAAAAGTTGTCTTTTAATGTAATTAAGGTGAATCAAAAGATATTTTTTTAAAAAAGTGCGTATTAACCGTTTCCAACGATCCCCAAAAATTAATAAAAAGACTCACTACTGTACTCACCGTCTTGCATCAAAGCAAAAATAATTAGTTATTGTAATGTACTTTTATTGTGGCCACACTAGCCACACAATAATAATAAATATGTTAAACGTAAGTTCTCGTCTTTATTGTAAGAGTACAATGGATTCAATAAGTAATATTATTTGTCTCGGTAGCGACTGATTATACTGGAAGTTAGAATGGTTCTGGCCGCGGCCGTACACCGGACCGCTGTCCCGGCTCGTATGCCCGATCGGCAATGTTCGGCGACCCGAGCATTCCCGAATTACTACATAGATACAAATGCGATATAATTGCATATATCACACCCTTCCCCCTGTAAATCAGTCACTACATATTTAAGTATTTCAAGTATTTCATGATTCTATATAATTCAAACACTGTAAATATTATACTGATATTTCACTCAAGTTCTTATAATGTTTTTTCATAAACACATCATTATTAATATTTCACACAAAATTATATTAAGTTAGAAGGCTTTCCGTTCCTTCCTTGTGGACTATCTTGGGCGGAGTCTCCCCAACCAGGGATTTGAACTTTGACTTGGACCAGCGATTGCCGTGTCTGTGACCTCCGGTGACCTCTCTCCTCCCTCCGCAAATCTGAAATCAGGAGAAAACACCGTTAACTCACTCCACAGATTGGATAACTCTTTCTCAGAGTGCTCAGTCCTCGTGTCATCAGACGCGGAATCTGGCAAATCTGACTCAACATCACTCCAAGACACTGATAAGTTCCTCATCTGATCCACATGACGTTTCCAAATTAATTGAGAATCACAAGTTCTTACCAAATATAATTTTTTTCCAATTTTATCTGTAACAATTCCCTTTACCCATGTAAATTTATTATTCTTCCTGAAATCTTTAACTAAACATTTTTGTCCCACAATAAAATTTCTTGTTTTTACACCACCATAATACTTAGATTGTTTACGTTGATTTGCCTCAATATTCTTATTCGCCAAATCATGTTGTTTTGACACAACCCGTTCATTCTCTTTCGGAATGAGACTGTCAAAAGTAGATCTAAGTTTCCTACCAAACAATAAAACTGCTGGCTCGACTCCCGTCGTACAATGTGGAGTATTTCTATAATCGGACAAAAAATGTAACAATTTATCCTTGTAATCAACCTGAAATTTATTTCCTACCATAAGTTTTTTAAGAAAACTCTTAGTAGTTTTCACTGAATTTTCAGCGAAACCATTACTTTTTGGGTGCATAACTGGAGATGACATGAATTTAATATTGTTTTCCCGAAGAAACTGTTGGAAAATTTCACTCGTAAAACAAGTTCCGTTATCTGACACTATGAGTTCAGGGTAGCCAAAATTTGAAAATAATTTCCTCAATTCAAATATAGTATTAGCTGAATCTGCCCTTTGAACTTCAATACAGTCAACCCATTTAGTGAATGAGTCGCAGATGACCAGAAACATTTTCCCTGCCAGCGGTCCACTATAATCCAGGTGTAACCTACTCCAGACCTTCCCAGAATTAGGCCATACCGATAATTGACTCTTTGGCGGAGATTGTTTCGTCGACGCGCATTCTGGACATTCCTGAACAATTTTCTCTAAATCTTTGCTCAGCGATGACCACCAGAAATAACCCTTTGCTAACCCTTTCATCTTAACAATACCTAAGTGTGAACGATGCACGAGCTCTAACACTTTTTTATGCAACGAACTTGGAACAATAATTCTATGTTGCCAAAATAAACAATCCTTAACAATCGAAAGTTCGTTCCTTTTTATCCAGAATTTCCATAATTCCTCCTCGCGTTTAACACGTTTGGGCCACCCTTGCCTTAAACACGTCATTACGCCTTGAATGACCGTATCTACTTTAGTGGCTTCCCTAATCGAATTAACGTCAAGATGTTCACAATTGTTAACAAAACTTACGAACTCAGACCCGTAGTCTTCTTTGAATTCCTCAACTGACGATTCTAAAGGTAGTCGAGATAGGAAATCCGCTTGATTTTTGCACGATCTTACGAATTCCGTTTTATAAGAAAACCCTGCTAAAATAATTCCATACCTTTGCAATCTGTTTGCGGCTAGAACAGGAATATTCTTGTGCTCACCGAGAATTCTCATCAGAGGCAGATTATCAACACACAACGTGAATTCTCTGCCATATAAGTATTGAAAAAATTTATTCAAACCGAACACTATAGCTAAAGCCTCTAAATCTAAGATGCTATATTTCTTTTCCGCGCTATTTAAACTTCTAGATGCAAACGCTATAGGTCGCAACGTACCGTTTGCGAATGAGTGACATAGACACGCCCCCAGACCGGATGTACTCGCGTCCGTAAAAAGTTTAACCGGAAGGTGCGGAATGTAATTTGTCAAAATCGTATTTTTACTCATCAAATTCTTTATTGTATCTACTGCGTTAGCGCATTCTCTAGAAAAAACCCATTTGACATCTTTCTTTAAAAGATTGTGAAGTGGTTCTAGAATTGATGACATGTTAGGTATAAAATTCCGGTAAAAACTGAAAAATCCTAGTAAACTTTTAAGTTGATGAACGTCCGTCGGATAAGGTGCATTCTTAATGGCTTCTAATTTATCCGTTTGAGGTTGGATTCCCTTTTCGGAAATGATGTACCCCAAAAATTCTAACTCTTTTACAAAAAATTGACATTTTTCCGTATTTACACATAAACCGCAATCTTGTAGTCGTTTACAGACTGCCCTGATATTATCCATTAGATCCTTTTCGTTGATCCCTGAGATAATAATGTCATCTAAGTAAAATGCCACGCCTTTTAACCCTTGCAAACAACTTGCAATTGTTCTAGCAAAAATTGCCGGAGCAGATTTAAATCCAAACACAAGTCTATTGTAAACAAACAATCCTAAATGTGTATTAATCGTTGTAAATTTCTTACAGCTATCCTGCAGTTCTAACTGTGAATAAGCTTGTTTTAAATCCAGTTTTGCAAAAATTTTCCCCGAACTAACCTTGTGGATAACCTCTTCGATCCTAGGTAGCGGGTATTTCTCTAACACTGTAATAAGATTTAAACTTCGTTTATAATCTACACAAATACGAATCTCGCCGTTTTTCTTTACTACCGGAACGATGGGAGATGCATACTCACTGCTTTTCACTGGCGAAATAATACCATCCCTCACCATTGATTTAAGTTCACATTCGATCTTATCTCTAATAGCGAACGGTACCGGTCTAGCATTACAGAAAAAAGGATCCGCATCTTTCTTTACTTTAAAATTCACTTTGAATTTATTAAATCGACCTAGTTTCTTGTCGAAAACTTCTGGAAATTTATTTTTAATTTTATCAATTTTCTCTTTTTCCGATGAAACTGAATTGATAGAATTTTGTTTTGAAACAATGTTGAGGTTAAAGATTTCCATGAAATCTCTTCCCACAATCATTTCCGAACCGCTTGTTACAACGACAAAGGTTATTAACCTAACTAGATTATTGTATTCGACCTTGAAATTTGCATTACCCACAACAGTCAACATATTCCCGTCGTAACCTGAAATTTTTCGTGTTTCGGGTGACAACTCTATATTACTGAAATGTCTACAAAACAATGTCTCCGGAATGACACAAACTGATGATCCTGAATCAATCATCGCTTCGAAGGATTTCCCATTTAATTTCAATTGTGCCTTGATTGCCTTAACAAAAGCTACATTTTCAATATTTTCATTATTACAATTCATAACTGATTTTACTGACCCGTTTTTACAAAATCTCTGTAAATGACCCAATTTACCGCAAGAATAACATTTAGCTTGCTTAAACTTACAGTTATGAGTGTCATGATTTGATTTCCCACAGATCTTACACTTTTTTAGTGATGAACCGGTTTTAACTTGTTTATCCGACCTACATGAATCGGAACTATTCGACCGATAATAAAGTTTTCGCGCCGGAGAAGCCGATTTTCCAAATCTCTTTACCGAATTTATTTCTCGCGCCGGAGAAGCCGATCTTCCAAATTCCTTTACCGAATTTACTTCCAACTTCATCTTGATTGAATCGACCTCAGGACCTTTCGCGGTCACTGCAAGTTCAACTAGTTGATTAAAGTTTTGTTTAGGCCCTTCAACAAACAATTTTACCCGTACTGGGCCCGGAAGTAGACCGATTGCAAACACGTCTACAAGATTATCCTCCAGCCTGTTTCCGAACTGACAGAATGAGCTGAGCCCTCGAATTCTTGCGGCGAAATCCCTTATCGATTCGTTATGATTCTGTTTAGCTTGGAAAAATGATTCCCGCTCTTGAAAAAGAGATCTACATTTACCACAATGTTTTTTTAGCAACTCAATTAATTTCTCGAACGTAACATCTGTGATTTTACCCGGGAAACATAAGTTGGACAGAAGAGTCAAGGTCTCCGTTTCAAGCGAGTTTATCAGATAAGCCTTTTTCTTAATCTCGGTAATGTCATCATGTAACACGAGAAACTGCTCTAATCTGAGTTGAAACACATCCCAATCTCCGTTTATGTGAGAGAACGGTGGAATTCTCGCCGATTCCATCTTCACAAAAGGAAAAAAAAAAAAATAATCACGCGAAGCTACGACAACAATACTACCCCGGAAAAAATTACAAAAAACCCAGACAAATCCTCCACAAGAAAGAAAAGAAAAACCTATCTTAGAAATTGCGGTTGCAACGTCTCCAGATTGTTTCCTCTTGATGAGTGAGTGACCTTCCTCGACACTAGCACTGTTTGCCTTGTAAGAATGCCTTCCCTCGGCACTCCCTCGGAACTTCACCTTCGTGGAAAGGCTCTGTTGAGCCCCAAAAACGACCACCGCCTCTTGCTTCTGAGTACCCTTGGATGGTACTCCAGAACTCTGACTGTGGCTCCAGGAATAGCCAGAGATATCCTCGGTTTGTTCTGCCGGTCCTTTCACTCGGTCAGACAAACCCAAAAAATACTCCAATGTTCCGCCTCGGCTGTAGGTAGCCTTGAAAAATTTTTCGGGGTGACTTAGCTCTCCCCGCTTTGGTAATTTTTTTTTGTGATCCAATTTGGTAATCCAATATTGTACTTTAATACGGCTGCGCCAATTGTAATGTACTTTTATTGTGGCCACACTAGCCACACAATAATAATAAATATGTTAAACGTAAGTTCTCGTCTTTATTGTAAGAGTACAATGGATTCAATAAGTAATATTATTTGTCTCGGTAGCGACTGATTATACTGGAAGTTAGAATGGTTCTGGCCGCGGCCGTACACCGGACCGCTGTCCCGGCTCGTATGCCCGATCGGCAATGTTCGGCGACCCGAGCATTCCCGAATTACTACATAGATACAAATGCGATATAATTGCATATATCACAGTTATTTATGTAACTGATATGTTTGTAAAATGATAAATATTTGTTGTACTAATATGCATCGTATGTATGTACTGTATGTTATTCTATATATATAATGTTTGTAAATGTTCGATACACTTGTATTATGTATGTAATAGCCCTATGTACGGGCGTTTAAATAATAAATAAATAAAAACATTTGGTGAGAGCATTTTTAACTTCGGAAAATGAAATGATAAGGTAGCCTTCAGCAAAGGGCCTAAGATAGTAAAAAAATAAGAAGTGCAATACATAAGTGAAACTGGAACTAAAACTGTACAGACGTTAGAAAGATCAGTAGTAGTAATAATTTTATTATAAAAATTGTAAAATACCGGTTCTAGCTGTATTTATTTATTACTATTTTATATGTATAGGATGATGTTTGTATAGGTCCTCCCAAACCACCACTTAGATAGGTACTAAGCATATTTTAAAGGCACCAGGACATTAAAAAAAATTGTCACTTTTTATTTCATTTTCTAAAAGATGCATTTGTTAATAATGATTTCACCAAAGTCGTAAAATTGACGGAGCTACAGCATCTTACATGAAACCCTTTTGAACAGTTTGTATGTTTATCCTTCAGCAAAACTTTGAACGTGTTTTTTTCAAAACTACGTTTTTCAACCTGGTTGACAACATATTAGAAAAACTATACATCTTATTTGCATTCACCATGCACCAAGTCTAATCGATAATCCAGTCACGATAGCCATTACAGTATTATCCATAAGACGTGTAGGCAACTGCCTGTGATAATAATCTATAATTAAATAAGCAAAATGACAGATTTTCGGAAATAAGATTATAAATTTGTTTTCGTATGACAGATTTGAGTACTTGAGTCGACCGCGCACCCTGATAATGCCGCGGCTATCAAAAAACAGTTTCAAGTTTAGAATGTGCGTTGAACATGGAGCGTTATTTCGCATGTTACGTACATCGACAAAAAAATATGTTTCCTGTTCGATGCGTATGATTTTCAAAAGCGAGTCATTTAACTCACGAGAGCTAAGATAAGTTGAGTTTGTATTACCCGTACCAGGAAGTTTACGACAATTGTTAACGAAACGCATTATCCATGCGACTACGCGTTGCAATTTATTAAACGAAGAATATTTGCTAATAATTGAATTAGGTACAATTTGAGATGATACAAGCGCTTCAAGGTTGCGAGTTTTGATTTCTGGTGAATCAGCTACGCGAGAACACATGCCAAAAGTAATTGGCGGTTCATACTGATTGGTTTTCAATTCCGGTAACTGTTCCGAATTTGCGTGCTTAAATGGCGCAATAGGCCACTCGGAATGCGGCTGGCAAAGCCATTTTGGACCATTCCACCAAATATCATTTGCCATCAATTGTGATGGTAGCATACCTCTCGATAGACAGTCGCTAGGGTTTTCAGCACCTGCGACATGATAAAAATGACTACTATGCAAGTTTTCGTGTATTTTTGCTACACGATTGGCAACAAAGGTTTGCCAGCGGTGAGGTGATGAATGAATCCAACTTAAAGTTACAGTCGAATCAAAAAAGGCAAATATTGAATGAATAATAAACCTCGCGGAGTAATTATCAATTACCCTTTTCAACAGTTGCGATAACAATAATGCTGCGCATAATTCTAAGCGTGCTAAGGAGACGACCTTTAACGGTGCTACCCTTGATTTGGCGCAAACTAATTGAACCTCAATTCGGTTATCAAGAGTGGTCACCTGAGCGTATATCACTGCTCCATATGCCTTTTCGCTCGCATCCGCAAACCCAACGAGTTTTAACGTGCATCCTTCAGCGACTCCTACATGACGTGGAATACGAATTGACGGCAATTCCGCTTTGAACTGCTGCCACTGGCGTGATATACTCGTGGGTGGGATTTCGAGCCAATCGATTTTTAAAATCCACAGCTCCTTTATCAGAAGCTTGGCTTGTAGAATTATAGGCGCCACCAGACCCATCACGTCAAAGAGTCTAGCGACAGATGATAAAATATTGCGTTTTGTACAAGTTCGATTGTCTGGAGTGACTTCAAATGCGA
Organism: Limnephilus marmoratus; assembly: GCA_917880885.1. Classification (NCBI taxonomy): domain Eukaryota; kingdom Metazoa; phylum Arthropoda; class Insecta; order Trichoptera; family Limnephilidae; genus Limnephilus; species Limnephilus marmoratus. Next base: position 43,410,171 of record OU862928.1, read on the forward strand.
AAATGTCATCCAAAGGATGCCAGCGTAGCCCAAGGATTTTTAGCGATGCATCACTATCGAAAGTTACACTTTGCGACAAGCGAAGTTCCAATACTTTGCTTGAATTGGATGCCCACTTAGCGAGTTGGAATCCTCCTGACTGGAAGAGCTCAATCAACTCTCCAGCCGCGCGGATAGCTTCTTGCTCATTTAAAGCAGAGCTAGCGATGTCGTCTACATAAACGTCACGATTGATAATATCCCTTGCCATAGGGAAGCGAGCGCCTTCATCTAACGTTAACTGTTTGATTGCTCGAAGGTCTAAGAACGGGCTGCACTTAAGGCCAAATGCCACGCGATTGTATTGATAAGCCTGAAGCGGCTTTTGCGGATCAAATCTATACAAAAGTCGTTGATAACGACGATCTTCTTTGCGAACATTTATACATAAATACATTTGACGAACGTCGGCGGAAATTGCGATAGGGAAAAGGCGTAAATTCAGAAGAATGCAAAATAAATCATTTTGTAGGCTTGGTCCCGTGTGTAAAATGTCATTTAAAGATAAATCATTTTTTGTTTTTGCGCTTGCGTCAAGAACCACTCTCACTTTCGTGGTCATTTTATACTCACGCCTAACTGCGTGATGCGGAATGTAGTACGCGTTTTCTGACGGTAAAGCTTCTACCTGGGATAGATAACCTTTGTGAATATGTTCTCTGATCACTTCATCATAGAGCGGTTTTAATTCTGGCAGATGCTTAAATTTTCTCTTTAGTGCATAAAACCGATTTTGCGCAGCTTGCAATGAATCACCTAAGTCACACGGGTTGCCTTTGAATGGCAAAGCCACTTCATAAGAACCGTCCTCAAGGCGAGTTGTGGTGCTTTTAAAAATGTTCTCAGTTTCCTTTTCTTCGAGGCTGTGAACCGGTTCCGAACCGATATCTTCCAGAATTTTTTAATTAAATTCTCAATTTCGTGCGTAGCGCAGAAAGTTAAAGTGGTGTTTGGTTGAGAATTTACTGGAGCGTCACCCATGAAGACATAGCCTAATGTGGTTTGAATTGCGACTGGAAAACCGGGGGTGATTACCTTATTTGGTAACAACAGTTGAGAGAACAGACTAACGCCAATTAGCAAATCAATTGGACCAGGCATTGCCCAGGTGCCGTCTGCCAGCGGAATATTTATGAACTTATATGACGTCAAGTCCACTTTGCAAGTGGGTAAATGAGCGGTAATTTTATCTAAAACTAGAGCGGTTATGGAGTATTTGAAGTAGGGATCAATCCTAGATTGAATTGTCAATGTGACACTTCCTTTTATTGATTGCGTTTTGCCACCTAAGCCGTGGACTGCAAAGCGCGTTCCTGGTCTGACTGCCAGGCCTAATTGTTCACAACATTGTGATGTTATGTAATGCTTTTGTGAGCCTGGGTCTAAAAGACAGCGAATGGTATTCTCTTCACCGTTTCGATCAACAGTGTGAACCTTGGCGGTAGCAAGTACTTCAGTAGTTGCACCTTGTCGAGTGGTTGCTGACATGGTACATACCGAGGGTTCTGACTCGTTAGGTTGAGTTTCTACATTGGATGTGTTGGTGTTTGCGTGACTGGATTTCTCAAAATGAAGGAGCGTATGGTGCTTGCCATGGCACTTATGACAAGTGCCTTTTGATTTACATCTTGTAGACGTGTGTTGCGGGCTTAAACAATTAAAACACAAAGATTTTTCCTTTACGAAGGAAAACCTTTCCTTTGGTGATAATTTCAAAAATTGTGTACAAGTGTACAGTTGCGTATGGCTCTCATTTTGACAATAAAAGCATTTCGATTGCGTACTTATTATTTTTTATTTTTATTTTTTTTTATTTCATACAATTTTTGAAAATACACTTTTATGTTTTTTTCTTGATTACCATACTAGGCTAATGCCCGTGTTAAGGTAATCATACATGACATAAATTATACAATGTGTGAACTAGAACAAAATATAGGTTTGAATTAGAAATTATAAGATATTAGAAACAAGAGAAAGAAAAAAGATAAAAATATTTAAGGTAAAATATAACAAGATATATGTATACGTATGCACATACAAATACATACAAACACACATACATACATATATATACATACATATACATATATATATACACTTACATACACATACACATATATACATATACACATTATTATAAAAATTATACATATAATTATAAAAAAGAAAATGTTTGAAAGAAGTTAAAAATAAAATACTATATAAAATATACATAAAAAATAAAATACTAAAATATAAACTTATAACTATATAAAATACTAAAATATAACTGTATAAAAATATAAAATACTAAGAAGTAAGATTTAAATATGTTAATCTATAATTTTTTTTATTTTTTTATGAAAGCTAAAATTTTTTCTGGAGGTTTGTCAAGGTAGGTAATTAATCACCTAGAAGAGTATATATTTAGGTTAGATTAGATTTCAGTGAAGTCAGGTTAGAAAAAGATGTGAAGTATGATATTTTATTAAGTTAATTTAATTATTTTCTTTTCCTTTATAATGGTTAGGAAGTCAGATATTCTTTAAAGAAATCTCGTCCCCTTTCGAATATCCAATTTTGAACACGAATAGTAAAAAGAGGTATGGTAATACTTGATTTTATATCGGTGCTCAATGCATTGTATATTTTGGGGGCAATGAACCAAAATTGTCGGTGAGCGAATGTGGTTCTAGTTTTTGGAACCATGCATCCCAGATTTGATGAAAAGCGGATTTTGGCTTGATGTTGTGGAGCCACCAGTAGGTTATTTTTCCGTACGTAGGATAGGCTTGTCTTAGTGAATAGTTGGCGAATATCTAAGACCTTAAGTTTAGTAAATAGCACATTAGAGGGGTGGGTAGGTTGGCATTTAAATATGATTCTCAGTATTAGTTTTTGAACTGTAATTATTGGATTAATGACGGATTCTGTGCAACCACCCCATCCCAAAATACCGTAAGTTGCAATGGATTGAAAAAGGGCAAAATATACACTTCTAAGGGATTTTAGGTCTAAGATGGATCTAAGAGAGCAGAATATATGGCAGAGCTTACGGAGTCTTTTCACTGTGTCACTTATGTGTGCTTCCCAACGTAGTTGGTCATCTTTTTTTTTTTTTTTTTTTTTTTTTTTTTTTTTTTTTTTTTTTTTTTTTTTTTTTTTTTTTTTTTTTTTTACATGAGCTCCACACAGGAGACCCTGAGGAAAATAATTTCCCTCAGGGCCTATGTCATCTTTGGGGATGCTGTGTGGAGGGTTTTTTTAAGGAAAGGAAGGAGAGGAGAGTTCTGGGAAGGAAAAGGGTTTAAGGGGTGGGTAGGAATCTGGGGTTCAGTATGTCCTGGTCATCCGCCTCTAAGACCCAGACAAACCTCACCCCATGAATCTATGATTATGCCCAGATATTTAACTTCCTTAGATGATTTAAGGGTAGGACACGTGCAATTTGTAATAGGTGGGGTTCCGGGTGGGTGTGGGTGCATGTTTAGTGAACACGAGTGAATTATTGGTTTAGGGCAGTTGTTGGGAAAATTATGTTTGCGTATGGAAAACGTCATGTATTGTGTTTTGTCAATATTGAGTGTAAGGAGATTTGTGTCAAGCCAATGCCTCACTTTTATTATGCCATTATTAGTTTTATTAATAACTGCTTGCCATGTTTCATCTTCGAATATTAAGACTGTATCGTCGGCAAATGATAAAATCTTACCTCCAATATCCATGGTACATAGTGTGTTGATGTATAAAAGAAATAAGAGTGGTCCTAGTACACTGCCTTGCGGTACACCGTAAGACATGGATAATTTTTTGCTTTTATTTATTTCGTCAGAGTGGATAAGAGTTTGTTGAGTTCGGTTTGTTAGGTAGTTTTCGAACCATGTGTAGGGTATCCCAGTTATTCCGATCTGTTGAAGTTTTTTAAGCAGTAAGGGATGGGAGACCGTATCAAATGCTTTTGAGAGATCGAGGAAAACAGCAAGCGGTTTTCGACCAAGGTCAAGATTAAAAGAAACTATTTTTGTGAGGGCGGCTATTGCATCTGAGGTACTCCTACCTTTGCGGAAATCATATTGGTTGTCCGATAATATTTTGTTATCTTCAAGGAACTTGTAGAGTCTATTCTTCACCGCTTTTTCTATGATTTTAGATATTGTGCTAAGTAAAGATATCGGTCGATAGTTATTTACAGATAGTTTGTCTCCTGATTTGAATATTGGGATTATTGTGGCCTGTTTTAAGGAGTTAGGAAATACACCAGTTTTAAAGCTTAGATTGATTATATGTTTCAGAGGTGAGGCTATATATTTTTGGATATGTTTGATGATTTTTGTTGAAATGTGATCTATACCTACAGAGTTACTGTTTTTAAGGGATGAGATTAGTTCTTAAATTTCTGTGTCAGTAGTGGGAGTGAATTGGAAAGGGTTATAGCTAAGATTAGTGAGGGGTATATTGTTTGCAAGATCTTTGTCCGAGACGTTGTGTCTGTCTAAAATATTTTTTGCTAAGTTAGATCCAATATTGGAGAAAAATTGATTGAAATGGTCGGAAATTTTTTCGGGGTCGGAATTGACATGTAATATTTGATCTTCGATGTTAATCTTAACAATGGGTGTATTGGTTTTATTAATATTGGCTATATCTTTAACGATGTTCCAAATTTTTTTATTATCACCGGTAGCTTCACTGATTTGTTTATGGTAGTAATCTCTTTTAACACTGTCAATTATTTTTTTGCAGTTATTTCTGTAACGTTTGTAGAATAAGAGAGATTTATAATCGTGGGGATTTTTTCTACAGAAGTTATGAATCTTATCGCGCTTTCTGATACAGTAGAGAATTCCTGCAGTGATCCATGGTTTGAGTTTTGTGTCAGATCGTTTTTTTTTACTTTTTGTGTATGATGTAGCATCGGTTAAGTGGTTACGTAGGGTATTTATAAATAATTCACATGCAGAGGTGACATCGGTACAAGAATAGATAAGTTCCTAGTTTTCTTTAGAGACACTGTTTAGGAGAGTTTCATATGAGATCTTTTCTTGAGGGGAAGTATTTTGTGGTGATTTATGATTTTTATGCGAGAGAGAAGTGATGATTGAATAGTGATCTGTAACAGTTGATTGATAGACAATGGATTTGGTGTCTAATTCACTCTTAACAAATACATGATCTATACAACTGCTAGTGTTTGAGTCTGATTCTCTAGTTGGTGCTGTAACAGCTGGAAAATATCCTTATAAAGTTAGTGCGTTTAGGTATTCATTTGCTTGAGGGTGCATTTTATTAATTATATTTATGTTAAGATCACCTATTATAAAGGTGTTTTGGCGGTGTTCAATGTTTGATAAAATTTCTTGCAGTGAATGTATGAATGGGGCTATGTTATGTATATTCGGAGATCTGTACATTGTAAGAAGTGTTATATGATTATCAATTTGAATTTGTAGACAGTTTGCATATTTAATTTTGATCTCTTTTACTGAGTGAGAGATATGATTTTTAATGTATACAATGACTCCGTCGTTCTGAGTTTGGTTGTGTAGAGTATTATAGTGATTGTAGTTTCTTATCGTTTTAGGGATGAAATTTCCTTGAATCCAGCATTCACTCAAGACAATTATATCAAAATCTGAGACAAGATCAGTGAGGAGAATAAGAAGTTCATCAAAATTTTTGTTTATACTTCTTATGTTCATAGAGAATATCGGAAGGGTTGAATTAGTTAATAATAATTGACGTACTACTTCGGAATCATTGGTAGATATACATGGGATTTGTGTTGTGTTATCTATTAAATCTGCTATGTCTTCCATTTTCTGGTTTTTTGTTTTGCATAAATTATTAACAACCAAGTTGTAGTGACATTGGTACGTTTATGAGATAGAGATTTAGTTGATATAAATATATAAAATATACATAAATATATAAAGTGTAAATATAGTTGTTGTGAATATATAATATAAGCACATAATGAATATATGACATAAGCATAAGAATATAGTGTTAGCTTTGTGAAATAAGGTTTTTGTTGTTGTGAATTTATAATATAAGCATAAATAGTATATATAACACAAACATAGGTATGTAAGGTATACAAATAGTTGTTACGAAAAATATAATATAAGCGTATAGATAATATATGATACGAGCGTATATAGAATATAAAATAAAAGTATGTATGTAAAGTATGTATAGTATGTACAACATAAACATAGGTATATAAGGTACACATATAGTTGTTGCGAAAATATAACATCAGCGTATACAAAATATGTAGCACAAGCATATATAGAACATAAAATATAGGCATATAAAGAATATTAAGTAAATAAAACATAGGCTTATAAATAGTATAAAACATCAGCATAAGCATAAAAAGTATGTAAGTGATATAAGAATTTAGTTGTTGAGAATGTTTAACATAAGCATATAAAGTATTTATAGTATAAGTATAGGTGTATAAAGTGTTTTTATAGTTTCTGCGAATGTATGACATAAACATATAAATAATAAATAACATAAGAATATGAAATATGAGCATACAAAGAAAATAAAACATAAGCTTAAAAAGATTATAAAACGCAAGCATATAGAGAAAATAAAACATAAGCATATAAATTATACCAGTGATATATGTATTTGGTTGTTGCGGATATTTAACATGTATAACACAAGCATAAGTATACAAAGTATGCATATATTTGTTGCGAGTATATATCACGAGCATATAAAGCATAAGCATATAAGGAGTATAAAACATAAGAATATAAAACATAAGCACAAGCATGTAAAGTACACAAGTGCTATAAGGATTTAGTTGTTGCAAGTATTTTATATAATTATAGCAGGTATATATTGTAACTACGAATTGAAGATACATAGTACAAGATTTATATTTGTTAATGTTAAAACTAAATGTAGTGTTTGTGTAAAGATATAAAAGAAAACTAGAAAAATACAAATTAAATAATTTAAATTCCCCTGTCGCCATATACCTGTGCCCTTCTGGTTCATATAATAGGTTGAGTTTAATAGATAAAATAGTGATGTTAATGATTTTTGGGTAAAATAAAAAATATATAAACATAAGTACAATAGTTACAGTTTTTTTACAAGTTATTGAGTGAGGGAGATAAGAGGTGTTTGTTTTTGTCATTGATAATAATGACTGGTGTCCCAATTTTTTTGCGGACGTACACTTGCCCTCCACGGGTCCAGGCGAATTTAAATAAGTTTTCCCGTGTAGCCTTACGTGCAAGGAACCACAAGTGTTTCGCACGAAACGTAAGGTGTTCCGAGACGTATATGTGGGAGCGAGGTCCTGCAATTCCGACGAGGGTGGTGTTGAGTTTTTCCTCTCTATTGTTTGCTTCTTTGTTGAACTTTTTTATGTCTGTCAGGAAAACATCACGGTCGATACTGGTTTTAAATGATATGATTATGGGCCTGCATTGATCTTTAGGTATTTTTTGGGAGATGCGGTAAGCTGCGTCAATCTTGTTCATTTCCACGTTTGAATTAGTAGTTTTTTTGATGTTGGATATAAGGTTTTTCAAGTTTTCCCCGTTATTTTCTGGGACCCCCCTGATTTCTACGTTTTTAGACCTATTTTGCCTATCGATTTGCTCCATGTGATTTTCTAAAACTTCAATTCTTGCTTCGAGGCTGGTGTTTTTTTTCTCCAGTTTGTTATTAGTGTCCTCAAGCTCATGGACGCGAAGGAGAATCTCCTCATATTGCTTGCTCATCCCCGCTAGAGTGGCAAGAATCTGCGTGTTTTGTTTGAGGAGTTTAGAGAGTAGTTCACTATCAATAAGTGAACTGCCGCTGGGTTTGACAGTCGGTGTGACACAAATGCATTGCTTACATTTTATGAGGGCACGCCGCTCCTTAGAGAGGCGACGGTAGGTAGTTTCCGCTACACCTCCACATTGCAGATGAAATATCTCCTTGCAGGTTATGCACACAAAAATAGACTCTGCAGAAAGTGTAGGTTCGGAACATTCTTGGCATATGTTGTTCATGTTGATGATGTTTCACTGTTATTTGGAATAGGCAGTGAAAGTTTTGTAATAAGCAGTCACAGTTCTTAACACAAATAAACACTGGAGTTCACAGCAACTGTCACTTTATCGAAAAGACACTTGAAATCACTGTAGAATTAATGAATCAAAGCCAAGTTTGAAGTTTGTACACTAAATGTGACCCAAGGAATTACCTCCAATATATTTAATTTTCAATATGATGGTTTTAGATATAGATTTTGTGATTTTATTGGTAGAGCAAAATATCGTGGTACCATAGAGATATACAATAGAGGCGCCATGCCTTACAAATATATTCGAAATTCGTGTTCATCTCAGGCCTGCGGGAGGGGTAGTTCGACACTTTCCGTTATCTACCGAACTGGCACGAATGCGATTGCAAAGCAGGGGTTTACAGACTTTTCAAGTAGAGGGCCGCATACAACGACATCAAAGTTCATCAATTATATTAATAAACCTAGTTATTTTTTACTGTTGCAGCGCCTATTTTTGGTAAACTTTCGAAATCATTGGTTACGCTTAATACAAATATTTTTTAGAAACATCTTTATATTCACCTAAATTACTATAAAAGAAAAAAAAATGCTATGGAAAATATTGCATTCAAAGTTTCAATTACGAGTATGACATCGCGCCATTCGCGGTCGCGAGTTCTGGAACGAGTTAACGAGCACATAAATAACCCTTTATATATAAACAGGCTGGAACACAACCATAATACTCGTTTTAACTTTAATGAAAGACTAATTGTACCTAAACATACAAATAAATATGAACAAAGAACGTTAAATTACATGATTCCCAGTTGTTTAAATATGCTTCCAGCTGAAATTAAAAACTGTACCGAAAACAAACAATTGGTGAACTTACTGAAGACTTGGCTTACGGAAAGAACTAATTTGTATTAGCTTACAATAACAACTAAAGACTTTAAAATTGTTATTCATGTTTTCATAATTTTTCTTTTATCTAAGTATATTTCTGTAAAAAAATTATTTTATTTTATATCTATAATTGTAAAAATGTATCTAAGTATATTTCTGTAAATTTTTTTATTTAATTTTATATCTTAAATTGTAAAAATGTAACTATTAAATCACTATAATAAGATCTTTAATGTAAAGAACCCGTTAGACAAACTACTAAAAAGTAGTTTATCGGGACTATTTGTCTTATATTTGTAAAATGTATAAAATATAATGCTCTGAAGCCGGGTATTGAAACATTTAAGGGACTTACAATAGACTCCACACCGAGCGCGAGCCGCCATGTAAATATATCTGCAAAAATGTACAAGAATGCAGGTGTCCTTAGACTGAGGGCACAGCGTAGTAAGGACTTGAACGTTCAACAGTCTGAATAGTCCGTTCCATACATTGCACGAACGCCTTTTACACATACGCTTACCAGATGTATTTCAAATGACCAACACGACACGATGGTTTTTGGTCCACTAAATGGGTAGAATTGGAGGTACTACCTTCAAATCCGTCGAACCAATTTATTCGCTTAATGTCTCATCTATTTATATATATCAATGCGTGGTACACACTGTTTATTGTTGTATTGTTGAAATGGATGTATTTGTTTTATTGTTGAAATTGTAAGTATGATGTGTGCGGGATTGAGTTGTGCGTGCAGTTCCACCGGAACTGGTTGTATTTATATTAGCAGTGTTAGGTCCACGAGTTATTGATGTTCGTTGCAGAATTTTGACCTGATCTTGTACAAACGATATCAATTGCTTGCAGGTGGGAATTTCAATTTCTCGAACAGAGAGCTCAAATGCTTGAGCAGTTTGCGACTCTAATTTTTGTAAAGCGAATTGCAGTAATATAAAATCCGAAAGATCCTCTATTCCTAATAGTTTTAGCGCGGCGATGGATGCTGAATATTTTTCTATAAAAACTGTCAAACTATTTGCATTGTGTGTTACGGTTTTGGAATGAAATATATTATTCAGGTAGTGCGTGGCAAGCGATCGCTTATCTTGATATTTATTAACTAGCTTATCCCAGATTATTTTGTACATATCTCCAGTTGGCCCTAAACCTGACGTAACATTTTCGCGGTTCCAGTTAATTTTCCAATCAAATATTCAACGCGTTGGGAATCAGATAGTTGTTGATTTAAATGAACATTTGTTCTAAACATCTCATAGAACAGATTACAATTATCGGCGCGACCGTCAAAGGTAGGTAGTTCGATACAAGGTAGCTTAATAGAATTATTATTATTAGCAGCACATGCACTTGTAGACGCTTTCGGCTCTGTAGCTAAATTTGTTTTTAAATTGTTTCTTGTGCGTAGAATACGTGTGTATTTTTCTTCAAATTGTTCCCAACTCGAATAATCTGGTTCAGAATTTGGGTTTAACGTAACCGTATTCTCGTTAATTTGATCAATAATTAATTCAAATTTATTTTTAATTTCCGTTATACTCTCAGATTCTGACATAAAAAATTCAAATGAACGTGATGCTTCGAAACTGGCTGGCAAGTTTTTTGCAAGCACAGCTATATTTTTAACCCTTTTTAGAATAATTTCGCTTTTACTTTTTAGTAAAACTAATTGTCTTTTTAATTGATCCTCCATTTTTACAAGTATTTGTAAACTAAAAAGTTTTAATTATTTATAAAATAATGTGCAACAGTCACAAGTGTACTGGGCGGTTTTTGCCTTACTAAGTTGATGTACTGAACGGTGATAAAACACAGTGGACAAGTTATTTACAAAATAATTAATTATATTGCAAATATTTGAATGACTCGTAAATACGCGATAAGTAAATACGTACGTTGGTATCTACGTATTCCAGTATTTAGCAAGTAGTTACCAATTAGCAATAGTAGTTAAATATACCACAATAAAATCGAAAGGATAAATAATAATGGTGTGTTTGTGACAATTTTATGACAAGCAGGCAAGTAAATAAATTCAAGTGGCGGGTAGATATGACAATGTTATGACACTGACAATCTCAAATTGCGGGTAGGTATTTTAATAATGATTTCAAACGAATATTGCTCATTGAATCCTTTCGTAAATATAATAAAATAAATACATCGATGTTATGCGGCTCGAATGGCCAAATGTTGCGGCGGGTAGCAAATGATCCCTCTCAAGATCGAGGGATCAAATGCTGCGGTATGTTGTGGACTGTATGCGTGGTTCTTATCTATTTTATTATATTTTATCTCACTTACCCAGACTGCTTCCCTCTTAGATTTTGTGTTCACTGGGAAGGTAGGTATGTTAGTATGGGAGATTTTGGAAGGAATGATGACTGGGAATGAACAATTAATTGATCGCGAAATCATTAGCGAGAGTAAGTGACGCGTGGCGATGATACTCGACAATAGCTGCGGCTTTAGAATCACGTTTGCGGCTCGATTATTCAAGTGTAAAGCGGTGCGGTATAGGACCTGTGTCCCCTGCGGCGAGGCGAATAAAACTCAACTGATTATAGTAGAGGGCATTCAATCGGTAGTTCCAAAGAACCACATGCAACAATAAAAGCGCGAACAGCATGTAATATACTCACAGAGGAATTTCCACGGTGATACTTCTCCAGTAGATTCTTCTGAAAAAAAAGTTAAATCAAATTCCGGCAGTCCTACGTCAAACAAAATAAACACATATATTTCCACAATAATATTTTCGACATGAAAATATTAAAAAAAAAAACAATTAAAACTGAGAGGTGATATTTTTGGAACTCATTCATGAATAAGCATCAAGCTAATGCTTGCCTGTTGGTATATGTATCTTATTATATTTTTGTTACACCATATCTTATCTTTACCTTTATTAGAAAAGTCTGCTTCGTGAAGCAATTGATTTAGCTCTTTCTTCACTAACTCACTGTTGACTGGAACTCTTCTTAACCATGCCAGAGCTTCGGCTGCTTCCTACAATTAAAGCAACATTTCCTTTATTTACTAATTTTTTCGTATAAATGAGACCCACACAATTTGAAAGACGTATTTAATAACATTTTATATAATAACAACAAAAACATTTTCTTATGCACGGTATATAATGCCAAATTAATCGATTTAACTACACGGCCAACGAAAGAAAACCATTTAGGTAACACCATAAATTCGTGTTGATTGGTTAAAATAGACACTTGAAGTTTGAAGGGATTTTATCATCAATAAATTTAAACAGTGGATTATATGTATCAATAGTATGTAAATATGGAAAGAAAAGACATTTCAATAGCAGATATTGAAATAAAAATGGTTCACGAACAGAACCTTATGGCACACTGCTTCTCATTAATAATTGTTAATTAGGGTTCTATTTGTTGGGGACAGGCTCAAGTAGTAATGGCGACAATATATATATGTATATATATATATATATATTTTTATTTACTGATAAGACATGTTCGTTTTGTTTTATTTCATCAGCCTTAAATTATTTTAGGATCTACGTAGTCGTTAGTCGATCGTAAATGGTTTTGCCTTCAAAACGATTCAAGCACGTCAACTGCTCTTTCTGTTTTCGTCTTTCCTTCAACAATTGCACAACTGTTGTTACGATGATAGTGCAGAATAAAGTAAGCAATTGATATGTAATTAGAAGTTGTGTTATGATTTACCTTTGTTCGTTTAGTTTTAACCAGGAATGACGGTGATTCTGGCATTCTTGACATCAGGATAAAGGACAAAAAAGGCATGCACAACATCATGACTAAAACGGTGAAGTAGCTCAAGTAGGCTCCCAGGATATATATGACAGCAATTCCCAAATTGTTGCTGAATGTCAGCAAACTTCCAAGGGCTCCTCTGGCGCGGACACTTGCCACTTCGGAAGAATAGAGAGGGCATATAATTAAGTTGCCACTACTTCCAAAGCCAGCCATAAATCTTGCGCATATGAGTGCTGTGGGGTTCAACCAAACTAGCTTTAAGGTCCAGCTGATCTGTTGAAAAAAATAAATAGTTTAAAATAAAATGGTGTTATCGATTTTGGCTATGGTTTGACATACGTAGAAAGGGAATGCGAATTTGAAATTGAGGAGCTTCTTGAACCTATTTTTGAAATAGTATGGACGATGGGTATACCAGAACAGAAGTCTGGACTCTTAATTCTTGGACTGACTACTCTGGAATCTTGGACTCCTGGTGTCAACTCTTTACATCTGCCTCTATGAATTCTATGATGAACACTGCAAGAATGTTCAAAAGATTGACACCAGGAAGAGTACCTACTCCAGCACAGCGAATTACTCCTAAAAGTCCAACAGCATGACAATCGATATAATCGATAATCGATAATTCCTTTGGTCACGCCATAACTATTTCACGCCATACCTATTTCATTCATCTTTTTTAAAAAGTTTTCTAATAATTGGTAGAAGGTTCTTACGGAAAGAAAAAATAAGAGAATTGGGCATAAAATTTGAAAAATTTCAGAAAACTTAACGACTATTTTTACTTGGCACTTTGGCAGTTCGCGCTTTTGATGAAATTGAATTTAGCAGGCAGCTGTTTTTTTGTTGTATTAAAATAATTGTCTCTAGATTTTTAAATTATAGATATTTTAAATAGGTACCTACCTATCTTGATTATTCTTATAATGTATACAAAAATTAATATTTTTAATGTAAGAAAAATGAAAATTTTAATAAATGGCACGCGAGCTGTTTGAAAATTGAATGTACTGGGACTGAATATATGGAACGCGGGAGGGGGGTTTGCGGGACGGGGGAGCGGGAGAGGGGAGATGGTGGGCGGGGAAGGTGGAAAGGGAATGCGGGAGGGTAGGTGATGCGGGAGGGGAATGGGGACGCATGGGAAAGGACTTGCATGAAATTAAACAATTTATTTCATTGAATATGGCATTGCACTGCATGCCGGGAACCAGCTAGAAATAATATATTTAAATGGAGCATTACCATGAATGGTACAGCAATAGCCATAGCCGATTTTTTCCTGCCAAACCTGTCGGCCAGCCATCCAAACACAGGAGTGCCTACAATGGCACCGACACAATAGGTAGATGCCACCAGTGAGGCCTGCAACACCGTCAGAGGCGCTCCAAGGGGAGAGAAATCAGGATCGTTGAGAATTGGTAGAGAGGGAGAGACCCAGCCTATCGCGCAGCCTTGGCTGAAGGTCATGATGTTTACTGGAAATGGAATAATCGAACAGTATTAATACGGTAACGTCTGCGTGGTTGAATTTCTGAACACAGCTTCGAGTGCACGCTACGCCATACGCGCCGCGCCACAAATAACATCTACAACTTGGGAGGCGGGAATGGGTATTGCCGCCCCGGGAACCTTTATTGGATAACCAACACCTCTGCCATAGGTCACCCCAAGTGGTTCGCTACGTTTGGTGAATTATCAGGGGTGCCTGGGTTCATGGGGTGAGGTTTGTCTAGGTCGTGGAGGCGGATGACCAGGACACACTGAACCCCAGATTCCTACTCACCCCTTGAACCCTATTCGTTCCCAGAACTCTCCTCTCCCTCCTTTCCTTAAAAAACCCTCCACACAGCATCCCCAAATATGACATAGGCCCTGAGGAAAATTATTTTCATTGGGGCCTCCTGTGTGGAGCTCATGTAAAAAAAATCTATGTTCGTGGAATTTCACACAAAGCTACGGTTATAATTCGGTTTCGAATTCAAGAATTCATCACAAGATGTCGCTACTTCCGTCAGCAGGTCGGATGGGGACGTCTCCCCCCTAGGTATAACTGTTTCGAATTTGTGAATATGTACTATATGTAACAGGTATCTCTCCAGATATGGAAAGATTGACGGTAATGCATGTTGTATCAAGCGGCTATATATTACATATGACGTCATTGCTCTACTAGCTACAGTACAGTTACGACTAGCTACATAGGATGACAGTGGATCCGAGGAACGGGCTATTTTTGGAACCAGTTCCAATTGGATTTATAAAATGGTCACCAACACTAACTGGGCGAAGCCGAAACAAAAGCCGCCCGCAGGGCCTAACAGTTAAAAGCTAGTTTTGTCATTATTTTCGGTTTGAATATTACTGAAAGAAAAACCGAAGTCGTGAGTTCTGGACCATTCAGCACGCGCTCTGTCACTGCATTATTGCATCGCCAATTATCCATCGCCGTGATCAAAATGAATTTCATATTAATAAAGAAAACAATTTGTCCATTGGAAATTTAAGCAAATAGTGGTGAGACTTTTGGATCACGAAACACAACCATTTCGCATTTCTTGGGTTCTTCTTTATTTTGGTAGGATTCATGATCACCCAATGGTCCGTGTTTTAACCCAATTACTAACCACATATTCGACAGTTCCCCCTTGATCTGTGTCCATCATCAAGGTAGAAGGCATGCCTTCTATATTAATTTCTGTTGTACACATGAGAATGGCGTTTATTATGACAATTGTAATTTTTAGACCAATCGGTCGTATTTCCAAAAAGGTACCAACAGAGACAATAAGGACATGTTATATAATGCCTTTGACAATATAGAGTACCTAATCAACTCACAGACGCAGTGTTACCATCACTGATGATGAACACTGCAGGACTGTCCGAAACATTCAAAGAAATAGGAGGGAACGCGATACCGCAACACCTGAAATCAAGACCCGGAAAGTCGAATAAAATAAGATGCATTTAGTATAGGATCCCGATATAAAACGACCTTCACCGAGATGTTTATTTGATGAAACGTATTTTATATTTAATTTAAAATGTCAATAAATATATTGCATATGGGTTGCCTAACAAATTTTAGTCCAGGGTATGATAGATTAATAATTTAAAAAAATATTTTTTTTAAATATTTCACCGGTTTGATTATTAGACAAATTCTATACCAAACGAAAGTATGAAAGCCCATAGAATATGCAAACGTTAGGTTGCCTATTCTTTTCCGGTCACAACTCTTGGGTAGTCAGGCATAAACAGGTAAATCGATACTAGCATTTTGCACCGGTCTGATTATTGAATTAAAATTAAATGAAATTAAAGATTATTTCATTATGAACACGATGGTATCGAAATTTACACACATAAATAATTAATTGATTACAAAAATTAATAACTATACCTCTATTTTAATAATAAACTACTCCAAAATGATGCAAAGCATATACGAGTCTATCGCTATTCTTTTCATTTTCAAGAACAAATAGCATGTGCACTCTCTTTCTTTAAATGGACGGACTTCAAACAGCTGCTATGCTGTGTCCTCTTCTATCACATGGGATGGTTGGTTGGGACCTCTCAGTCGCACACATTCACTCAAACCGGTGAAATGTTTAAAAAAAAAATTAAATTAATTAATCATACCCTGGACTAAAATTTGTTAGGCAACCCGCAATATATTTATTGACATATTAAATTAAATATAAAATACGTTTCATCAAATAAACATCTCGGTGAAGGTCGTTTTATATCGGGATCTTAGACTAATTGGAAGATCGCAAGTTAGGAAAATTCGGTTCATAGATTTATTTATTTAAAATAATAATATGGAAAAAACGGTGAGAGGAGTCGACATTATATGGGAACATTGTTAATAAAGGAAATTTACAGGGTGCTATTATTTCACAAATTGAATAAATTTTGTACTTAATTTTTTTCTTTATTTGTAAGGTTTTTAAAGCTCCTAAATCAAAACATGTATTTATATTGGAATGTGTAAGCTTGGTTTTTTCTTTGTTAAGCTATTGTCTGTCTCTATTAAATGGTTAGCAAAGTCGGAATAGTTATTATTTCGTAAAAAATGTTTATGCTCCCTGATTCATCATCCCATCTAATTAAATCTATTCAATTTGTACTTACATAGAATTTTCAAGTTAGTTTTAAGTTTTATAGAGAATCACACGGATGTGTCGAAACCGGTAGCAGAAAAATTAAAAAAAAATTAATAACAAATATACATGGAAAATAAAACCTTTCAAAATAAAATGTCTAGAAATTTTTACATAGTTAATGCCAAAGAAATACAAGAAAAGCCATAAAATTGCTTTTGCATTAAAGTGATTTACATTAGAATATAAGTATACAGTGGTATACAGGAGGGTTTCAGAATTATATTAAGAACCAAAAAAGAATGTACGAGTACGCAAAGATAATATAGCTGAAATGATATACAGTTCTTACTGGAAGTACTTACAATGAGATAAAATTGAAAAGAAATACAAAAGGAATATGTAATAGTTATATTATAATACTAGCTGGTTCCCAGCATGCGTTGCAATGCCATATTCAAAGAAATAAATTGTCCCCGTTCCCCTCCCGCATCCTTTACCCTCCCGCATTACCCTTCCACCTTCCCCGCCCATCCTCGCCCCTCTCCCGCTACCCCGTTCTGCAAACCCCCCTCCCGCGTTCCATATATTCAGTCCCAGTACATTCAGTTTTCGAACAGCTCGCGTGCCACCTATTACAATTTTTTTATTCAAATTTTCATTTTCGTACATTACAAGTATTCATGTAAGAACAATCAATCAAATTTGGTACCTAACATGGGTACCTATTTGTGTACCTATTTAGTACATATACCAACCCTATAATATCTATAATTAAAAAATTCATAGACAATTCTTTTAATGCAAAAAAAAAAACAGCAGCCTTCTAATTTCAATTTCATCAAACACGCGAACTGTCAAACGTGCGAAGTTAAAATGGTCGTTAAGTTTTCTGAAATTATTCAATTTTCTGCGCAATTTTCTTAATTTTTCTTTCCGTAAGAACTTTCTACAAAGTATTAGAAAATTAAAAAAAAAAAAATTAATGAAATAGGTAAAGTCGTTCTGAAGTTATAGCGTGACCAAGGGAAACAGGGATTCATTTATATATATATATATATATATAGGTTTATAAAAGATCTGACATAAAACAATTTATTTTAATTTTATTTATTATGTGCATCTATATAAAAAGGTTTACATATATTTTTTTGGCCTTGCCTGTCTCACTAGGAAATCCTGTGTCGAGACAGACTAGTTTACAAATATTTTATAAATATTAAATAAAGTACACTTTTCAATACAGCAAAAATATTTGAGAAAATTTTCAGGTTGGTTAGTGGGAACAATAATGAAATAGAGGATTATATTTGGGTGAGGTGACTAATTATTGCACGACCTTTTTCGATGATCCATTGTTTAATCAGAATTTTGTATTTGTTAATATTATTCGATTATCTTGTTTTGTCAGGTAGGTTATTGTATATTTTAGGTGCAATGTATTTGAAATTTCTTTGACCAAATGTTGTGTTTTATGGTTATTTCCTTTTGGGGTATTATGCCGTGTTGCGCTACCTCCTCCTTTAGCCAACGTTTCGGACAGCGTTACAGTGTCCATCATCAGGGCAGATGTGTAAATGTTAGAGATGAAATGTGTGCTTAAGTACTTCGAAGCAATACCGTGTTGCCAGCACCAATCCACTGCGGGCTGGCATTACAGTATACTTCAATATGGTTTTTTGCATTTAGCTTTGGTGTAGCCGTCAATTACCGGATACCAAGAACTATTGAGCTTAGCTCCGTCGTCTCTATTAATGTTAATAGGATTTTTTGAATTTCAATTGCCTCTGTAATTAAGCGTGCTCTATAGGTTTTGCGTCTTCCCAGGACTTCAGGAACAAATCCGAAGTAATGGCCGGTTTCAATTAAATGCTCGGCGATTGCCGATTTGTCAGGGTGGCCAAGTTTACATGCTCGAAAGTGTTCCGATATCCTTTTGGAGATCGTCCGCTCTGTCTGGCCAACATAGACCTTATCACATCCGGAACAGCTGAGTTTGTATACTCCATCTGTTTCCAGAGGAAACTTGGTCTTTGCAGACCTCAGTAGGTCTTGTCTTGTTCTCTGGAAACAGATGGAGTATACAAACTCAGCTGTTCCGGATGTGATAAGGTCTATGTTGGCCAGACAGAGCGGACGATCTCCAAAAGGATATCGGAACACTTTCGAGCATGTAAACTTGGCCACCCTGACAAATCGGCAATCGCCGAGCATTTAATTGAAACCGGCCATTACTTCGGATTTGTTCCTGAAGTCCTGGGAAGACGCAAAACCTATAGAGCACGCTTAATTACAGAGGCAATTGAAATTCAAAAAATCCTATTAACATTAATAGAGACGACGGAGCTAAGCTCAATAGTTCTTGGTATCCGGTAATTGACGGCTACACCAAAGCTAAATGCAAAAAACCATCTTGAAGTATACTGTAATGCCAGCCCGCAGTGGATTGGTGCTGGCAACACGGTATTGCTTCGAAGTACTTAAGCACACATTTCATCTCTAACATTTACACATCTGCCCTGATGATGGACACTGTAACGCTGTCCGAAACGTTGGCTAAAGGAGGAGGTAGCGCAACACGGCATAATACCCCAAAAGGAAATAACCATAAAATTTTTGGCCGTGAAAATCTAAAATCATACCCCCAAATGTTGTGTTTGTTTTAGGTGTTTGCAAGCTTTGGGTTTGTGCCGTGTGTTTACAATATTTTGGGTATTTTCATAAAATGTACGTGTTTTATTTTTAAACAGATGAGTTAAGATTGTTTTTGTGTAAATTTGTCGAATATCTAATACAGCGTGATGTATGTATGATAAAAGCTAGTTTTTTGGTATGGGATACAATTATTTAATGTATGTTACAACCAAAAAACGAAAATGAAGTACTCTTAAGGTAAAGAATGTTATAATAACAGAGACCATTTTTGGATAAGACGTATTGCAGTTATTCCCCTTCTTGAATCAACTTTTCCAACAGTGTGGATGATGGACACATTAGAACAGAAGTCTGAACTCTTAGCTCTCTTAGTCCTTAGTCCTTATGGATTCTTGGACTAACTGAACTCTGACTCTTGGACTACTATTTAAATAAAAAGAATAAAACTTTGTAAAAAAGGTGACTTGTTAGCAAATACGAAAGTAAGTTCAGAAAGTAAATGTACAGAGCTTTTTTTTGTTTGGAAAAAGTGTATCAGAAAAAAAATTACAGGATATTGTTGATACACTTGTTGTCTATTTTTCCAAATAATCGTCATTCCGTTTAATGCATGTGGTGAGCCGTGGCACAAGGTCCTTTATGCCCTCCTCGAAGAATTCTTTCGCCAGCTCCTTCCCCAACTTCAGAATCACTCGTCGGTTGTCCGATTGTCGGTTGTGGTTCAGTCGGTTGAAAATTTATTTTCATCCATATATGCCTTCAGGAAGGTAAAAAGATGATAATCTGAAGACGGGAATACGGGAGGTGGTTCAAAACATCCAAACCAAATGAGTGCTGGCTAAGGCTGTGTGAGGACGGACGTTATCGTGAAACAAGCATACTTCTCTGGTCAGCATTCCCTCCTTTTGTTTTGAATGCTCCTTTTGAGTTTTTTTAGGGTATCACAATATTGTAGTGCATTGATGGTCTCAACCTGAGGCAGAAATTTGACCAAAATGATGCCTTTTCGGTCCCAAAACACTGAGGCCATGATTTTTTTTGCTCGAAATTGTGGTTTTCAATTTTTTAGTAGATGGGGAATGGTGTGACGCCTCTTTGACGACTGTTTTTTTTCCAAGGGCAGAGTCACCCGATATCATCTCCAATCACAATGTAGCTCAGAAATCCTCACCTTTTTTTCTAATGGGTGTTATTCCTTCCGTGAGTAAAAAGCGGATCACAGCCCTTGGTGGGATTTTTTGCCGACATCTTTCACGCAACTGGACACTACAACGTGAGTTTACGTACTACAATGTTCCTGCGATGCTTGCTCTGTTCAAGATCAGGTCAAGAGAGATCCCCCTCTACCACCCAGTGTTGCCAACCCTCAAAAAACTAAAAACCACCGCCCTTTATGTCACAGTACACTTACTTTCTGAACATGCTAAGCAATGCTAAGTAGAAAGGAGCAAATTGTCAACATCAAGTATATCTATTCATATATTGAAGAAGGAAGGATTGAAAGAACTTACCTATTATAACGGCGATGAATTGATTTCTGATTCCATCTTTGGCAGGACTGTCAGTGTCAATCATTTTAACTTATTTCACTGGTGCGTAAAAAATCACACAACTTATAAAATAACTGTCTAATTTGATAGACACAATATTCATAAAAGTATGCAAATTTAGAACGATCGCTAAATTAATAAAATATTCAATTAATGATGAAGAATTTGCGATGATGGTGGGTACAAGTCCATTTTTGGCTATTTTAGGTTATGTACTGAGTAATTGAGAATGCTCCACATTTTTCGCGAAATTCAGTGGAAATCACATTTTTCTTAAGATGCCATAAAGATTATTTATCTTAAACTAACTTCTGACGAAAATGCCTGCACGTCTGACTGTCTCAGTGACAACCCTCATAAATCAATCCTGAAATGCTGTATTGTTAAGCAAACTTTTTGGAGATTATAAATATTTTGTTGTTGACTTGTTTAGCATGGGTGTCCAATAAAACGGTTAGAGTTTAATTATTGTTTATCTATTTTTTGGGGATGCTGTGTGGATAGTTTTTTTAAGGAAAGGAAGAAGAAAAAGTGGTAAATTATCGACAAGCCGCCGCATGCCGCTACACTTTAAATAGGCATACAATTTAAAAATTAAACTACTTTTAAACTTAAGTACCACAAGAACCATCGGTTTCAGTCGAGATAGAGGGGAAAATATGCATTAAAATACGATTTTCATTCAAAGTTTAAAAATTACCATCTCCATTACGGCCATGTTTTTTTGTATGGATTTGACATTTGCGAACTTTCGTTTCAAACTAAAAACGCATGAATTACGAAATTTACCTAAACTAAGAACCTAATAACCTATTTTGTGTTCGTAAATAGTTGTTTCTTGTAATAATTGTTGAAATGAAGTCAAATTTCCGTAATCTGTGCATAAAAATGCGGCGGCTTATCGATAAATT
The DNA here is from genome assembly GCA_917880885.1 of Limnephilus marmoratus. Classification (NCBI taxonomy): domain Eukaryota; kingdom Metazoa; phylum Arthropoda; class Insecta; order Trichoptera; family Limnephilidae; genus Limnephilus; species Limnephilus marmoratus. Next base: position 43,432,131 of record OU862928.1, read on the forward strand.
AATGAAAAAGTTCGTGGAAAGAAATAGGTATGAGGGGTGGGTAGGAATCTAGGGGTCAGTGTGTCCAGGAGTGATGGAGGTATGAATCCATCCCTTTAACTGCGGTGCAAGGCGATGGGTCAAGGTATTCTGGCTAGAGAGGGCAAAGACCTCCTCAACCAGTCCCTCTCGATTCGACCCGCCGCGCAGCAGTGGAGGTTATCCACCTCTTACCCGCCCTGGTATAAGTAACAGATAGTTACTCATTCAAGGCTCTCCGCCGCGCAGCAGGTGAGCAAACACATCGCCCGCCAAGACCTTCTCAAATCTCACCCCACAAACCTTGGAGCTAGTGAGACTATGGCATCTCTTCAGCCAGCAATATACTCACACTAGTCTCTTAAATCGACACCTCTTCCTCGGCTCCCCGTACTTGCAAACCTAACCCCGCCAAATATTAGGCGAGAGATTGCAACACTGAGGGAATACAAGAAGGCGCTGCGAACGAGCGCAATACCTTTGCACGATGATATCGTTTCTCACCCGGCATGCCGCTTAAAATCTCGAAAACCCTTCTGGACAGAAGGAGAAAGACTCCTTCGAACACCTCTCACCCCAGAAGATAGGTGGAAGCTTGAGTGGCAATTGGCCAACGTCAAAAACGCCCATCTCGTTCAAGACTCCACTGAGAGACAGCCTGGGTTCTCATTGCCTCGCAAACTCTGGACTGCTATCAATAGGATAAGGTGCTCCCATAGCCGCTGTGGTCACATGATGCATAGATGGGGCCTTAAATAGTCGAATGCCCGCTCCATTCATTCCCCGGCGGGATTGATGAGGTCCACAGGGCCACGCCTGAGGCCCTAGATTGGCTCGCAGACCTAGGTGTCCCCCTCTGACCCCCCACCATACGAAAGAAGAAGAAGTCTCTTAAAGATCGAAGCCATGAAGTTGGCATGGCACCTTCACCTGAATAACTATTTGGGTAATTTTCTATTTGTCTAACTAACCAACCATCACGCCGTTTTCCCGCAGAAGTAGGCAGAAAGGACGGGCCGCTAAACAACTCGGTCTTGGCGCACACTCTTTGCCTCATTCACATTCATGTGACCAGTCAGGGGCTGAGTTGGCATCGCATTTGGGTCCCACCCAGGCGTCCCGTGTTCGATTCCTCGGCTGGCTAAGTCCTTCTTCACGACTCAAGCAACATTTTCCGCTTACTGTGGTGGTAGTAGGAGATTTTCAAATATTGTCGGGTTATTCGTAACCCGGGAATGTTTGCCTTTCTTAAAAAAAAATACATTGTCTCATATACACTCTTCTATAATTCTGACTCTTGACATGGTCCGACTAAAGTATCTGATTCGCTTGATCGTGCCATGTCTTCCTCCGGCAACCCCGATTTCTTCTACCGTTCTTCACATTTGCACCATATATTCTTCTTACCTTCCATTCTTCATTCATTCGCTCTACATGCCCAAATCGTCTGAGGGCCCTTTCTTAATCTTACTCATTACGCTTACATCAGCCTTGCATTCTTTACGGATCTCTTTATATGAGAATGCATGGTGAATACCCGCGATATATGCATCATCTGGATGTGCTATCTGAAAAGCGCTTCGAAAGTCTCCAATCTAGAACACAACAGTAACAGCTTTCAAAATTATAAACTATTACATTGACAGCCCATACCTCTTAGAATGCTATAAATTGTTCGTACCGAACAACTACTGCCAGGGTCGCCACCACGACTTGCTCTGTATCCCACATGGCAGAACAGACGTTCTGGCCCAGCACAGCATGACAAGAGGTATGGTGCTGCTAAATGATATCTCTAGATCCCTTGACATTTTCAACATTAGTCTTGAAGGTTTCAAGAGTAATTTTAGGCAAGAACTCTAAAGTATGTATTATTGTATTTTTATTTTTTCTTCTTTCTCGTTTAAAGTTATGCATATCTTATGTGTATTGTAATAGGAAAAAAATATCTCTCCCAAGATCATACATGGTTTTATCATATATATCAGGGATCAGAAATCAGTCTACTTTCATCCTTCCTCTGCCAGTTTCATGCCTCACTGCTATACGTTAAGGTAGGTACTAGCACTCCATTGTGGACTACTAGCTTCGCTTCTTTTGACAGATTTTTTTTATCAGAACCAACGGCATTCAGTCCTCCATTAATAGAGTTACCTGCATTTACCCTTCTTTCAATAATCTCTATCAGCCTTCCCATCTCTCATAAACATGCCTACCTACTACCTACTCCGATACACAAACTCATCCACCTGCTCCAAGTATTCATCATTCACAACTATCTGTCGCTCCTGATAATAAGATGAAGAAGTGAGAGTTTGAAAAATGCTTAAAATTACTGTACAAATAGAAATGATGGAAAGCCCTGCCGTGATGTCAGTTTTAACTGAGTGGTAATAAAGTTTTTAGCATGGTGATAACGCTGGGTGGCTCAGACAGAAATCTGATTTTTCGAATGCTAGGTACACGATGATAGTGAAAAATTATCAAGTAGCTGCGAAAATATTATTTCTATTTGTTTTGGAATTTTCTTGGATATTCAACCTGTGTTCGTAAATTATAAAAGACTAGCTGGTTCCCGGCATGCGTTGCAATGCCGTATTCAAATAAATATTTTTTTCTCCCTGCATGTCCTTTCCCGTGTGTCCCCGTTCCACATTCCCCGCCCACCCTCTCCCCTCACCCGCTACCGCATCCCGTAAACCCCCTTCCGCGTTCCATATATTCAGTCCCAGTACATTCAGTTTTCAAACAGTTCGCGTGCAACCTATTACAATTTGTTATTCCAATTTTCATTTTCATATATTACAAATATTCATTTTTGTATATTATTAGGACAATCAATCAAATTTGGTACCTAACATAGATGTACCTGTTTAAAATATCTGTAATTTAAATAATCCATAGACAATTCTTTTCATACAAAAAAACAGCTGCCTGCTACATTCAATTTCATCAAATGTGCGAAGTTAAAATAGTCGTTAAGTTTTCTGAAATTATCCAATTTTCTGCGCAATTTTCTTAATTTTTGTTTCCGTAAGAACCTTCTACGAAGTATTAGAAAACTTTGAAAAAAAGATGAATGAAATAGGTAAAGTCTTTCTGAAGTTATGGCGTGACGAAGGGAAACAGGGACTCATCTTTATATATATACTAGCTGGTACCCGGCATGCGTTGCTTTGCCATTTAATAAAGAATTTTTTATTCCCTGCGTGTCCTTTCCCATTCGTTCCGTTCCCCTTCCTCCTCCCCTTCCGCTACCGCTTTCCCTTCCCCTCTCGCGTTCCCACTCCGCCTCTTCAACCTTAACCTCTCCCCACACCACTTCCCCCGTCCCGCGAACCCACCTTTCGAGTCCCCTCCTCCCTCCCAGTTTACCATCCCCCCTCCCTGTTTCCCCTCCCGTGAATTAACTAATTCCATACATTCAGTTTTCATACAGCTCGCGTGCCACCTACTGCCTTATACGTTTCGGCGATTAATTTTTATTTATATAGATCAGGGGTGGGGAACCTTTTTAGAGTCGCGGGCCATTTGGATGTTCGTACTTTAACCCGCGGGCTGCACTCCGATTTGATTTTCGTCTCGGGGGGGGGGGGGGGGGGAGCCACATTCGAATCAAAGCCACCACTCTTTAATTATAGCTACACTCAGAACATGCAAATAGCTGGCCGCCCATAGTCTGCAATCAGAATTTTATAACTGCACTTTGCACACGAGAATGGTTTCTGTCAAAATGCATCAGCAGATGAAACCACAACTGGAATTTTTCGTTGCATTCTGAACACGGAACTAGCTACACTCAGAATATGAAAATGGCTTTCCTCTAATTCTGGCAGCATAAACTACTAAACTAGAATTTTATAAATGCACTTCCAACATAAGAAATGCGTCAGTAAATGAAATCACACCTGATGCGTTTTCGTTGCATTCTTAAGGTTGAATCTGTACGCGGGGAATTAAAACTATACTCACAACCTGAAATTGCTTTCCTCCAATACTGGCAGCATATATGCAACTACAAATTTATAACTGCACTTCACAAACGAGAATGGTTCCTTACGAAACGCGTTAGCGAGATAAAATTCCACCTGGAATATTTTCGTTGCATTCTAAACACAGAACTGGTTTTAATTATAAAGTGAGTTTGTACGCGGGGAATTAAAATCCACCCAGAACATGAAAATGGTTTTCCTTCAATTCTGGCTGCACAAAGTACGCAACTAGAATTTTATAAATGCACTTCTAACACGGGGAATGCGTCAAAAAATGAAACCCCAACTGGAATTTTTTCGTTGCATTCTAAACACAGAACTGGTTTCAGTTATAGGGTGAATCTGTACGCGGAGACTTTCACTCAGCTTCAACTTTTCTTTTCTTCATTAATAGGATTTTATTGATTTACTATCCACTTTACTTCCGCAACGATGTCTAGAAAATAATGTTTCAGACAGACTGCCTGAGATTCCCATCCGAATAGAGTTGCAATCAATCCTGAAATATCGGGACCGTCCCGTACAAGAAAATTAAAAGTTCCCATGGAATTTCATTATCGTTTCACAATTAAAAATCAAAATAATAGTAAAATGGAAGGTTTTATCACGTTTTTATGTGTATCTAAACTACTTGCTAGTAACGATTTTGTAATAACGTCTTAAAAATGCTTCTGAAACACCGTGAACAAAACCATCCCGTTCTGTATAATTTTTTGTGATTCTTTCAGCAGGCCGCACCAAAAGTGCCCACGGGCCGCACCCCTGGTATAGATAGATATTATCTACGAAATCTACTGAAATAAAATTTCCCGCAAAAATATCAACATCGTTTCCACGGCAACGATTTGTTTTGCTTTTCGTCCGACGTTAGCAATAACTAGCTTTTGACAGTAAATTTATTTGACAGTACATATATCAATATTAATAATTTAATAACGCCAGAGCTTACCATTATATATAGCCTATATTTTATTCTGTTTTATGAGCTATATTATTGTAAAGTTCATTAAAATCCATTCAGTAGTTTTTGCTTGAAAGAGTAACAAATACATACGCATACATCCATACAAACTTTCACGTTTATAATATTAGTAAGATTGTATGTAACCCATATCAATTAGGTCACTTTTAACTGTATCATACTTCGACTAAGAACTACCAACATTATCTTCATTTTCTTAACGCACATATTATTGGCTGCTATCTTAATATATGATTGCAAAATTCAACTCGAACCAAATGCAATCTAGATAGTGTGTGGATAAATTTTTTATCCATTTTATTTTTAATACGCGACATCTATTGACTTTTCTGCAAGTCTAGGATGAATATTTATTTTAATTTTTTTTTTGTGTTTCATTTTCTTTATACGTTTGAGAGAGATGTATGATTATGACTGTATGTTTCCTTTGGTAGGGGGGGGGGGATGTAGACATTCGTTAACCGTTGATCTCATTTTCGACTGTTGTTATTTAGTGCGTAAGAAAGAGCTGAAGCTTTATATGACGGCCGGCGTAGTGCAGCGGTAAGATGCTTGAATCGCATTCCGAAGGTCGCGGGATCAAATCCCGGCGTGGCAAATAAATTTGATTTGATGAATTTGAGTATTTCACAATTTATTCATTTAAAATAAATTACACGAATGCCATGGAAATAATACACAATGTTACTGCCCTGTTATTGAAAAAACACAAAACATAAAATATCTCGGAGTAATAATTGACGAAAATCTTAGATGGGACCTACACATCAAAGGTATTACGGAAAAACTCACTAGCCTTATATATTTCTTTAAAAGTCTAAGAAATGTGTTAAATAAAAAGAATATGAAAAAGGTCTACTACGCGTTATGTCATTCTCGAATTGAATATGGAATCATAGGATGGGGATCTGCTACACATACGTACCTACACAACCTGAATGCGATTCAAAAAGGAATCATAAAGACCATATTGAAAGTACCAATTAGAACGCCTTCAATTGAAATTTTCAATAACTTTGACGTACCAAATGTACAGCAAATATATGCCAAAAATATATTATTGAAGCTCTTCAAAAATAATGAATCCTCTACTAGACCGTGTATGCATAACACTAGATCGAATAAAAATGATATAAAAAATATTCCAAGTTATAAAACCACATTTGGACAAAGAAACTATACATACTTTGCAACAAAACTTCATAACATACTTCCCCAAGACATAAAACTAATAAAAAATCCAATTGAATACAAATCAAGAATAAAAATATGGCTTAAAGAGGTCAATGAGAAAACCCTAGCGAAGACGCTAAAAACGACATAGAAGACAAATGAACTATATTTAAATAACTTTAGTCCGCCTCGGCACAGGACCCCCTAATGAGGAGGACTAAGAAATACAATATTTTATTCTTAATTTCACCATTATATTTTGTATGTAAATTTTTTTTATATAATCGCAATAATAAAAAATAAAATAAAATAAAATAGTATATTTGCGGCACGTTCCAGAGTGGAAGATACTCTCAGTATCGCCCTGGTGTAGGACCACCATTCAGAATTGAAACGTTGCTTGAAATTACCAGGTCTGAATAGCCAGGTACTTCCCCACCTTCCTCTTCCCTATCTCCTTCCCCTCCCCACTGCCTTCAACCTCACAACATACCCCAATTGGGGATGCCATAGTCCTATTGGCTCCAGACGGGAGCAGTTGGGACTCTTGTGCGGTATTCATGTAAAAAAAACAAAAAAAATATATGTTTAATAACAAAAGCAAAACCATCGGCGCATTTGACTTTTTTGAATTTTCGGAATTCACTCATACTTCAATGCACTTTCTTGTAATTATATCGTAACTGTATTCCATACTTTCAAAATTATCGGCATGGCTAGTAGCATTGTAGGGGTCTACGGAGACGTCATGTTGTGGTGTGTGAGAGAAATGCAAGAAAATTGATACTTTTTCTTTCCTTTGGGTCTGAGGGTTTGAGGGTCTTTTAAACGAAAGGAAGGAGAGGAAGTGCTTTAAAGGATAAGGTATGAGGCGTGTGCAGGAATCTGGGGGTCAGTCATCCCTCCCAAGGGTGAAAGGCGATGTTCCAAAAGAGTTCTGCTTGAGAGGACGTCACAAGATCTCCCTCAACCAGTCTCTCACGATCTGGCTCGCCACGCAGCTGGTGGGCAGACACATCCGTCGCCGAGAGCTGGACAAACCTCACCCTATGAACCCGGAAAAGAAGAAGTCAGTAAAAATCGATTTTTCTCCAACGAAAATCGATTTTATTAAGCGATTTTCATTTTCTAAAAAATCGATTAATTATAAATCGATTTTTCATGCTAAGAAAAATAACCGATTATTTAAGTAAAAGTCGCATCCCTAGATTTTAATTTTCTAAAAAATCATTTTTTTTACACTGCCTATTTTTTCCTTCGCAGCCCTGCTACGCATTAGTCCGGAATCCGGAGCGCGAACTCTATGATGTTTATAAACAAAACTAGCTGATTCCCGGCATGCGTTGCTATGCCATTTAATAATGAAATTGCGTGTCCTTTCCCATTCGTCGAGTTTCACTCCCCCCTCCCAGGTCCCTTTACCCCACCCTGGTTTCCTCCCCCTGCCGCAACCCCCTACCAGAGTTCCCCTCCTTCCTCTCCCCTCCCGCATTCCATACACTCAGTCCCGGTACATTCAGTTTTCAAACAGCTCGCGTGCCACCTATTGCAATTTCTTTACAAATTTCATAATGCCAGAGCTCACCAGTAGTTTTATACAAACCTTGTCCTGACAATAACGAATACAACAAAAAATGAATTATGTAATTTGGTGCAGTCGTTCAGAAGTTATGCGCGTACATACATTTCGGCGATTCATTTTTATTAATATATATATAAGATATAAGATAAGATAAGATATAAGATAAGATATAAGGTAGAAGACATGACGTTAATGCCATCTGTGCGTCTACGATGACATTTCTTTTGTGCGTTGAAAGCAGTCTAATGAAGTTTCCCCAGGGCCCAGCAGAGAGATTGTTTTCAAAAGCTGGCGCCGTGTTAACTAAGTTCAGGAACTGTATATTGTCCAAACACTTAAATAAGCTCTTATTCCGGAGCTCACTGCCCACGGATTTCTAATTTTTGTTGATTATTTAAAAAAAACTTTTAATTTCTTTTGATTATTTTAAAACTCATAATTTCTATTGAATATTTGTATATAATAAAACTGTGATTAAAGATATTTTACGCGTTTATTTTAATTTGTCAAATTTGGGGAAAATCGATTATTTTTCAAGAAAAATCGATTATTTATAAATCGATATAAATTTTCATACTAAGAAAAAAAATCGATTATTCGTATTAAAAGTCACATCCCTATATGTTATATCTCCATGTCAAGGTACAAAATCAATGTACGGAAAGTAAGAAACACTTTTTTATTTTCAGTAAATTCTTAATTCAAAAGATATTCATGTATGATAAAGATAGCTCGGAACTATGTGTCCGACAAAACTTAAGCGATAGGCAGCTTACTCTAAGGTCAGCAGATCGAGATGTTACTAATCGTTTAATCGAACTTTCTAGGTCAAATCGAGCCGTTTACTATGATCGATCTTTTCGTGTAACTGGCCCGCTCATTTGGAACAAACTTCCCTCAGCTCTGACTAATATCCAGAACTTGGCAGAATTCAAAAGAGCTTTAAAAACAAACTTATTTAAAAAATCATACCTTTTATGAATTTTAACTCCTTTTCAATCTACTATAATAAGCCATGTTCCTCAAGTTTCTGGTAATTGTTTGGTTTCGATTACCTCCTTGCTATAGTTTTATGTGCATTCTGAATTTGTATTATTTCTAAATGTTAACTGCCTCCTGTTCTATATAATTTAGTTTAAATGATTCTTGTTGAATGGCGCCGTGATGGTTTATCATTATATATTGTCCTGTGCCAAAACAGCACTCACTATTGTTGTTAATATTGTTCTTTAGGAATTGCTTTGTATATTTTTGTATATTCGTTATTTCACATTATTTAATTATTTTTTTAAGGACTCGTTAGGAACACTGTAGGTTAATTTTAGGTTTATTATAATTAAGCGCACTTGAAGTGAAATATCACAAAACTGCGCTATATAAATACTATGTTATTATTATTATTATAGCTATTCAAAGATTGTGCGTGTATGAACGTTGTAGATGTAGGACGGGGCGGCGTTTTCATTTGCGCCGAATACTATATTCTACATTACGGGCTTACTCACTTACAATACGGAATGCTATATGAGACGACCTACTGTCACAAGTTGTCCTTATCATACTTATTTGTTTGCTATCTCACTTTCTCTAGTAGCGCTAAAAATCTTCCGGAAACAATCAAGTGTTGCCTAGTAACGGAAACATTTTTTAATCACACACGAGGGTATTTTGGAGCTTTTTCAATGCAATTTTCTTACTGGTAGGACTCGATTTTTCGCGGCAGTTGAGTGATAAAACCACAAAATCGAAGACAAACGCAGTTGTCTTTGGCTTACCACCTTTGAAATTTCCACCACGATTTTTCGTTTTGTTTTTTGATTTACTAGATTCTTATAGCCATGAAGTGGGAATAATTTGAATTACTGAATTTAAAACTGTCACATAGAAGGAAGTGCTAAGAGCTATCCCAAAAGTCCGCTAGACGGCAGTTAGTTTAGTTCGGAGTTTGGGCACCAGGGGGGCCAAGAGCCAGGGTGCCGTCTGTAGGAGCTTACTCAATTCAGATCCCATTTAGTCAGCTTCCAGTCAGGCTGACTATCATAGTCACCACTTCTAATACGCGAAGTATTAAATAACTCTATTCTTTCCCAAGAAGAAATCTCCTCCCAAGACGAGGCGGAGAACTGCTTGAGTGAACACCGCAAAAACTACTGTTCTTTATACAAATAGAACGTTGTCATAACCTCGCAATTTTTAAACGACTTCAAAAAGGAGGAGGTTCTCAATCCGACTGTATTTTTTTTTTTTTTTTATGTTTGTTACCTCAGAACTTTTGACTGGGTGAACCGATATTGATGATTATTTTTTTATTTGAAAGCTGGTGCTTCCCGTGTGGTCCCATTTTAATTTGGTCCAGTTCCGACAAGGGCATCCATGAGAAAACCATATAAGTCTTAAATTTGCATTAAGTATGCGCTCGACAAATGTACGAATAACTCAATATCACGCCAACCGATTTCGATGATTCTTTTTTTATTGGAAAGGATGTACTTCAAGGGTAATTTGATTATCGGATCCATGACAAATTAACGAAACTCGGCTGAATCTCTTAATTTGACCCTAACGTCGTAATGGTCAAATTATGTCTGTCTCATATGAGCAGCACGTTTAGTGGGTTTACCCCAAAGATATTGGAATATAAGTAGATGTGCTATCTGCTGTTTTTACTATGTGGGTCTGCGCTTCCGGGTGTCGCCGATATTGTATACCAATTAACAAATAAACTAAAAGAACAAATAATTAACGAATAAACCAAACGAACGTTAAACTAAATGAACGAATTCTTTCCTTATTCAAAATTTATTGTTAACCAATATTAATGCACATTTTCAAAAAATCAACGAAATGAACAAATTCTTTTTGTATGAAAACTACGCTAATTATCGCGTAGTCCGGCGACAGTTGCGCGGACACCATAGCATATCTATTCTGTATTTGAATATCTTTGGTTTACCCATATTCAGACAAATTAATTAGTGTACTTCAGATTCACTAAAAATCAAAAAATAAACAAAAATTTTAACAAAATAAAAAAACGACTTCAAAAAATGCACTAAAAAGTAAAAAATAATTTCGTATTCTTCTACAACTTCATAATCAACTTACTTTTTCTAATCATCAAAATGTAGGTACGATTATTATTTTTGGAGTCGGTGTCAGCCAATCGCTTGTGCGACACAAGCACATCTCACCTATAACTATGTATTTAGTTACAAACCTACCTTGACTGACACCGACCCCAAAAATAAAAATCGTACCTACATTTTGATGATTAGAAAAAGTAAGTTGATTATGAAGTTGTAGAAGAATACTGTGATATATGCAATTATATCCATGTAGTAATTCGGAAATGTTCGGGTCCGCCGAACGTTGCCGAAAGGGCTTACGAGCCGGGACAGCGCGCTAGTCTGTGGCGGCTGCCAGATCCATTCTAACTTCCGTTATAATCAGTCACTACCGAGACAAATAATATACTACTCATTGAATCCATTGTACATTACAATAAAGGACGAAGAACTTACGTTTAACTATAATTATTATTATTGTGTGGCTAGTAAGGCCACAATAAAAGAACATCACAATTGGCGCAGCCGTATTAAACCGTTCTATAAGTACAAATTGGATTTAAAAAAAAAAAAAAAATTACCAAAGCGGGGTGAGCTAAATCACCCGAGAAATTTTTTCAAGGCTACCTACAGCCGAGACGGAACATCGGAGTATTTTTTGGGTTTGACCGAGATTAAGGACCGGCAGAACAAACCGAGGATATCTCTGGCTATTCCTGGAGCCACAGTCAGAGTTCTGGAGTACCATCTAAGGGTACTCAGAAGCAAGAGGCAGTGGTCGTTTTTGGGGCTCAACAGAGCCTTTCCACGAAGGTGAAGTTCCGAGGGAGTGCCGAGGGAAGGCATTCATACAAGGCAAACAGTGCTAGTGTCGAGGAAGGTCACTCACTCATCAAGAGGAAACAATCTGGAGACGTTGCAACCGCAATTTCTAAGTTAGGTTTTGCATTTCTTACTTGTGGAGGATTTGTCTGGGTTTTTTTTTTGTAATTTTTTCCGGGGTAGTATTGTTGTCGTAGCTTCGCGTGATTATTTTTTTTTCCTTTTGTGAAGATGGAATCGGCGAGAATTCCACCGTTCTCTCACATAAACGGAGATTGGGATGTGTTTCAACTCAGATTAGAGCAGTTTCTCGTGTTACATGATGACATTACCGAGATTAAGAAAAAGGCTTATCTGATAAACTCGCTTGAAACGGAGACCTTGACTCTTCTGTCCAACTTATGTTTCCCGATTAAAATCACAGATGTTACGTTTGAGAAATTAATTGAGTTGCTAAAAAAACATTGTGGTAAATGTAGATCTCTTTTTCAAGAGCGGGAATCATTTTTCCAAGCTAAACAGAATCATAACGAATCGATAAGGGATTTCGCCGCCAGACTCCGAGGACTCAGTTCATTCTGTCAGTTCGGAAACAGGCTGGAGGATAATCTTGTAGACGTGTTTGCAATCGGTCTACTTCCGGGTCCAGTACGGGTAAAATTGTTTGTTGAAGGGCCTAAACAAAACTTTAATCAACTAGTTGAACTTGCAGTGACCGCGAAAGGACCTGAGGTCGATTCAATCAAGATGAAGTTGGAAGTAAATTCGGTAAAGGAATTTGGAAGATCGGCTTCTCCGGCGCGAGAAATAAATTCGGTAAAGAGATTTGGAGGATCGGCTTCTCCGGCGCGAAAACTTTATTATCGGTCGAATAGTTCCGATTCATGTAGGTCGGATAAACAAGTTAAAATCGGTTCATCTCTAAAAAAGTGTAAGATTTGTGGGAAATCAAATCATGACACTCATAACTGTAAGTTTAAGCAAGCTAAATGTTATTCTTGCGGTAAATTGGGTCATTTACAGAGATTTTGTAAAAACGGGTCAGTAAAATCAGTTATGAATTGTAATAATGAAAATATTGAAAATGTAGCTTTTGTTAAGGTAATCAAGGCACAATTGAAATTAAATGGGAAATCCTTCGAAGCGATGATTGATTCAGGTTCATCAGTTTGTGTTATTCCGGAGACATTGTTTTGTAAACATTTCAGTAATACAGAGTTGTCACCCGAAACACGAAAAATTTCAGGTTACGACGGGAATATGTTGGCTGTTGTGGGTAATGCAAATTTCAAGGTCGAATACAATAATCTAGTTAGGTTAATAACCTTTATCGTTGTGACAAACGGATCGGTTCTGGTTGTAGGAAGAGATTTCATGGAAATCTTTAACCTCAACATTAGTTCAAAACAAAGTGCTATCAATTCAGTTTCGTCAGAAGTTTTTGAGAGAAAACTAGGGCGATTTAATAAATTCAAAGTGAATTTTAAAGTGAAGAAAGAAGACTACGGGTCTGATTTCGTAAGTTTTGTTAGCAATTGTGAACATCTTGACGTTAATTCGATTAGGGAAGCCACTAAAGTAGATACGGTCATTCAAGGCGTAATGGCGTGTTTAAGGCAAGGGTGGCCCAAACGGGTTAAACGCGAGGAGGAATTATGGAAATTCTGGATAAAAAGGAACGAACTTTCGATTGTTAAGGATTGTTTATTTTGGCAACATAGAATTATTGTTCTAAGTTCGTTGCATAAAAAAGTGTTAGAGCTCGTGCACCGTTCACACTTAGGTATTGTAAAGATGAAAGGGTTAGCAAAAGGTTATTTTTGGTGGTCATCGCTGAGCAAAGATTTAGAGAAAATTGTTCAGGAATGTCCAGAATGCGCGTCGACGAAACAATCTCCGCCAAAGAGTCAATTATCGGTATGGCCTAATTCTGGGAAGGTCTGGAGTAGGTTACACCTGGATTATAGTGGACCGCTGGCAGGGAAAATGTTTCTGGTCGTCTGCGACTCATTCACTAAATGGGTTGACTGTATTGAAGTTCAAAGGGCAGATTCAGCTAATACTATATTTGAATTGAGGAAATTATTTTCAAATTTTGGCTACCCTGAACTCATAGTGTCAGATAACGGAACTTGTTTCACGAGTGAAATTTTCCAACAGTTTCTTCGGGAAAACAATATTAAATTCATGTCATCTCCAGTTATGCACCCAAAAAGTAATGGTATCGCTGAAAATTCAGTGAAAACTACTAAGAGTTTTCTTAAAAAACTTATGGTAGGAAATAAATTTCAGGTTGATTACAAGGATAAATTGTTACATTTTTTGTCCGATTATAGAAATACTCCACATTGTACGACGGGAGTCGAGCCGGCAGTTTTATTGTTTGGTAGGAAACTTAGATCTACTTTTGACAGTCTCGTTCCGAAAGAGAATGAACGGGTTGTGTCAAAACAACATGATTTGGCGAATAAAAATATTGAGGCAAATCAACGTAAACAAACTAAGTATTATGGTGGTGTAAAAACAAGAAATTTTATTGTGGGACAAAAATGTGTAGTTAAAGATTTCAGAAAAAATAATAAATTTACATGGGTAAAGGGAATTGTTACAGATAAAATTGGAAAAAAATTATATTTGGTAAAAACTTGTGATTCTCAATTAATTTGGAAACGTCATGTGGATCAGATGAGGAACTTGTCAGTGTCTTGGAGTGATGTTGAGTCAGATTTGCCAGATTCCGCGTCTGATGACACGAGGACTGAGCACTCTGAGAAAGAGTTGTCCAATCTGTGGAGTGAGTTGACGGTGTTTTCTCCTGATTTCAGATTTGCGGAGGGAGGAGAGAGGTCACCGGAGGTCACAGACACGGCAATCGCTGGTCCAAGTAAAAGTTCAAATCCCTGGTTGGGGAGACTCCGCCCAAGATAGTCCACAAGGAAGGAACGGAAAGCCTTCTAACTTAATATAATTTTGTGTGAAATATTAATAATGATGTGTTTATGAAAAAAACATTATAAGAACTTGAGTGAAATATCAGTATAATATTTACAGTGTTTGAATTATATAGAATCATGAAATACTTAAATATGTAGCGACTGATTTACAGGGGGAAGGGTGTGATATATGCAATTATATCCATGTAGTAATTCGGAAATGTTCGGGTCCGCCGAACGTTGCCGAAAGGGCTTACGAGCCGGGACAGCGCGCTAGTCTGTGGCGGCTGCCAGATCCATTCTAACTTCCGTTATAATCAGTCGCTACCGAGACAAATAATATACTACTCATTGAATCAATTGTACATTTCAATAAAGGACGAAGAACTTACGTTTAACTATAATTATTATTATTGTGTGGCTAGTAAGGCCACAATGAAAGAACATCACAAATACGAAATTATTTTTTACTTTTTAGTGCATTTTTTGAAGTCGTTTTTTTGTTTTGTTAAAATTTTTGTTTATTACTTCATGTGGGCATTCAAAATGTTACCTGGCTATTATAGACTTAGAGGTCTTGTAATCGCTAGGGAAAAATGTTATTAAAATAGGGAAAAAATTGTTACCTAAAAACCCTACTAAAATTGCATGTTTCCATCAACATCAGCCACCATCAGCATCTGGCATATATACATACGTGTCTGTTTGTGTTATGTCGGGAGCGGGAAGGAGTCGGTCATGTCTTTTTTTGGAATTCTTCCGCATTCGCCTTTTGGAATAAGGGAATCCATTAAAAAACGTGGTCGGGGAAGAGGCGACCGCTTGCTAACTTGGACAAGATTCGGCCTTCGATGTCCTGCATTGTGAGGTGTGTGTGTGTTTGTGTCTGTTTTTATGTTAATGAATACCTTACGTATGTAATGTATTGACGGTATCAAATAAAAATAAATACACATCTTCTTTAAAAAAATTCTTTCTTTATATATTTATTTCAACATCAATATCATACAATACTTGCCTTACAGAAAAAAAAACACATTTATTCGAGAACAAAAAAAAATCTCCTTGCATGTTTTCATCAATAAGTGTTGTCTGAAATTCAGACCTTTAAAAATCGAATTTAGCCAGGACTCACACCTCTCGAGATCCTACGTAAAAACATTAGGTGAGAACTCTCATAGCTAGTTAGATAAATTATCAACAGATGTCACCGGAAGGTACAAAGCTCTGGCCAGCCAAGGAGATTGTTCTATAAATGGCGGTTTTTTAAGGGGATATACCTCTTTCTCCTCGTCGCTTCGCTGAAACCACAACTAATTAACTACTAACTCCTTGGTCTGTCGGGTAGTTTGCATCTTCCGATTATAAAAATGTAATTGGAAATAGAATCAATAAACTCAAGAGTCCCTTAAAAATTGTCCTGAAGATGAGTCTTTCTTTTACCAGTTCCTTACCTTAAAACTTTACAAGTGTTATTTCGATAATAACATCATTCATGATGCACCGAAATAGCTCTTAAAATGTTACATTAGTTCTTTGCTTCCTAAAAAGGTTCTAAATGTTCCTAAGTATTCTAATAATAAATTAACAGTGTTATATTAAATGGCACAATTGTCAAATGAAATGTGTTAAAAAGTTGAGGACACCACAGTAAGTAGGTTCTAGTTTTTCTTAAGACTGTCATACCAGCAAATCATAATTTCGGTTCCGACTATAGCGCTCACACATCAGCGGTAGTGAGCGGACGTTTTTGGAACTAGATTTCGTTCCGCAGCAAGCTTGGTTTCGCGTATCTACTAGGACCATAACACGCGGAGCTAGGGCTGGCTACAGTATGGGTCAGGTGAAGATGTTGAATTCTCGTTTCCAGAATTTTAATTAGTAGTAGGTAGTTATTTGTAATTTGTACATCGAAGTACATAAACATAAATATATACAAATGAAATGCGTAAACACAGTAGGTATAAAGTAGATGATATAATATAGACATGAATAAAAAATTTGTTATAATTTTTAAATATTTTGTTTTTTAATTGTACTTTAACCAAATTAACCGAGTAATATTCAGTTGGATTGTAAAAAATGTCTCATTTTGAAATATTTATTCGTGTGCACAATGGCATTATTAATAGATTAAAACGGAAAATAATATGAAATATATTGATAATAGACTAATATAATAGTGACTTAGTCATTAGAACAGAAATTATTAACAAAAACACAATTTGAATTACACAATCACAAATTAAAACTGTCATTTTGACGGGAATTTCAAGCGCATGATGTCTGACCTCTCTTTCGCAGTCCGTTAATGACATTTTTTATTAGTAACAGTTCAAAACAGAAATTTTACAGTATTTATTGTATGTGTAACTGTTTTTTGATAATTTTTTACAACGTGCTTACACCATATACCTACTATAATTGTTTAATAGGCCAATTGCATCACATTTTTTTAATTTTTTTTTCCGGTTTAGGCAAATATTCTAAGACATTCTGTATTTTTTTAATCGTATTTTTGAAACCCTGGGGATTTTTTGAAAATTTCAATCCGAAAAATCAGACCATTTTTTATAAACCGGAAAGACGGGACATAACTTTATGGGTGCGAAAAAATGATAATTACATGGTCGAAAAACATTTAAAAAAAATAACGTTTTCCTCAAGAAATGGCACAGGAGAATAACGAGGCATACCAAAAATATTACATCTCATAAATATTTTTTCCTTGATACATCTTATTGATCATAAATCAATTATAATGTTCAACGTCTATATTACTAAATACAATGTAATATACTTGTACTTGTAAATTATAATAATAATAAGAAAATTATAAAATTTGTTTTTATTAAAATCAGCACCACTACCATTATACCTCTAAAACACGTACAGACAGCGTAAAATGTACAGGGTTCTCTTCATAACATCTGTCAAATCAAATGATAAGTTCGCAGAGAACAAACAATAAATCTAGAGAACGTTAAATGTCAAATTCAAAAAAATCGCCTGAAATCCCATATATAAAAAAATCAGTATGAAATTTTACAAAATTAATATGAACATTTTCGGAAACGGGACATTTTCATGTAGTGATGTCACGGGCCCAAATAATGGATTTATTTATTTTAAAATAAAAAAACTGTACATTTCTAAACAATTTTACTAACATTTCCTTAATCTTAGTAAGAAGATCTATCCACATGATTTTTTCCAAGTCGTTATGAAATCCATGCAAGTGGCCTATTATCACTTGATTCATAATCACATAATCATTAACCATTAACAACTAAATATTATAAATGGAACATAACTGATTTATACCTATAACTTACACCGTTTGGAGAGAGTTCAAAGAAAATTTCTTCGATACGTTCAATTCAAATTGAGACAGCCTGTAATTGAAATC
The DNA here is from genome assembly GCA_917880885.1 of Limnephilus marmoratus. Taxonomy (NCBI): domain Eukaryota; kingdom Metazoa; phylum Arthropoda; class Insecta; order Trichoptera; family Limnephilidae; genus Limnephilus; species Limnephilus marmoratus. The sequence goes on from OU862928.1 coordinate 43,450,107, forward strand.
CGCTACAATGCATTAATGTCTGATCTAAACCTACCACTACTTTCTACCCGGCGTACTATTAATGACATTCTTATACTTTTTAAATTACTGAACAATCTCATAGACTGCCCTCAAATGTTAAGTGTTATAAATATTCGTGTCCCTGTTAAACCAACTCGACTCCACCACCTTTTCCACAGTGACAATCATAGCACTAACTATTCCTATCATTCACCGCTAGTGCGTTTTCACCGAACTGCCAATACGTATACAGACCTTTTCGATATTTTCAAAACCTCACCGTCTTGCATCAAAGCAAAAATAACTAGTTATTTATGTAACTGATACGTTTGAAAAATGATAAATATTTTTTGTACTAATATGCATCGTATGTATGTATGTACTGTATGTTATTCTATATATATATGTATAATGTTTGTAAATGTTCAATACACCTGTATTATGTATGTAATAGCCCTATGTACGGGCGTTTAAATAATAAATAAATAAATAAATAAATAACTGGTTTAAATTATATTCACTATTTTATGTACAATTACTTTATACACAACTGTATGCTTCCTAAATAAACATAAATAAAATAAAATAAAAAACACTGTTTAACAGGAAGTAACTTCTAACCAGTGTATAAAAAGTGTTTTAATTTTTTTTAAATGTAGATTTGGATTCACCGGTCGTTCTCAATATAAAACACGATCATTAGCTTTCAAAAACATACATGTATTATCAATTTTTTTTTTTTTTTGACAAATTAGAGAGGAGTCAGTAATTTACATTTCGAATAAACATCGTTAGTAAGCTCGAAAATCATCTATCAAAAATTTAAATAAAGCAAGTACACATTTCTTATATATAATTATTACTGAAACAAGTGTTTTAAATTAATCTTAGGGTAAAAAATAAGTCAACAATCTAGAAAAGTAGAAAATGACAAATGAATGCTTGCTAAAAGCAAATAAAGATCTTATAAAAATATAATGTGAATGGATGTGGGTTAACTTTCGAAATCACTGGACACGCATAGGAATATTTTTGTAAAAGACAACCTTTTTTGTTCGGAACGAAGGAAAATACTCCAATCAAAATTTCAATTCAAAATTCTGAGAGAAATGAGAGCGTGCGCAAAACAAATCAACAAAGTTTCACGTTAATCGGGTGAATGGTATAATAGAATATATGTATATATAATTTCATAACACCGTAACCACTTTCTCCAGATCCGACCTGCCATGCAGCTGGTGGGTAGACGCATCCGCCGCCAAGACCTAAACAAACCTTCCCAATAAACCCAGGCACCCCTGCTAGTCACCAAACCTTGCGAACCACTTGGGATGACCTATTGCAGACGTGTTGGTTATCTAATAAATGGTTCCCGGGGTGGTGGTACCCATACTCGATTCTCGTGTTTGTTATTTTTGTAATACGAAAAATGGATATAAAAAATGTCTACCCGCCCACCCCCTGTCAACCACCCCCCCCCCCTCATACCCTCCCTCCAATCCCTGCCTCCTTTACCCCCCCCCTCAGCCACCCCCTCCACCTCATCCCAACTCTTCTTCAACCTCCCTCCCTTGGGAGCAGTTGGACTCTTGTGCGATATAAACATAAAAATTATTTACAATTAAAAAAAAATCCCATCCCCATCCCCATCCCTATCCCCATCCCCCATCCCCCATCCCCAGCCTTGCAACGCATGCTGGGTACCCGCTGTATATAATTTATTTATTTATTTACGGACAAATAGTCCATTAACAATATAACAATAACACGAATAACAAGCGAGCCTAAAGGCCCGACCCGCCTAGCAATTGATCACTGTTCGCATCGATTACCGTTCGCATGTCATTTTTTGTAACCAGCACCACTTTTCGTAACAATCACCACTTTTCGTAACGATTCACCAGGTAACCCCATGTGTCGAGCATGCGTAAAGAAGTTTTACTTTTAAAAAATGGGGCATTTGGGACTCTTGTTTTTTGTATCGTATAATAAGGGACAAATAAAAACATTTATTTTTAAATATAAAACTTTTTGCATAAAAATATTCAATGAAAATGAAATTCGGTCAACCCTGTAGATTTTACGAACGTGAAACAAGGAATTCGTATGTATTTACAATTTCGTTTCCAAAATATTATTTCAAACTGTTGTGATTCAGAGCGACGTGGACACGTCCTCGTCTGGCCACGTTTCGGACCGTAATGAACTGCGAAATTTTGTGTTTCGGCGCTATGATAAAATTGTGAAATGCGAAGCTATTAATTAATTAAAATTAAATACTTCCCAAAATTATTTTTCGGTCAAACTTATTTATGATTTGTCAATAATGTCTTAGCACAATAAGTATGTAAAAAAATATGAAATATATTAGTTTATAAGTGCGCAAATAAATACACAAATGGACCAATTTTCGTCAAGAAACACATGTACGTACATATTTTTTAATGATTTTATTGAAACTAAAATTAAAATTCTAAGACATAACTTTGCTAGATAATGTATTGATTTGTTTTACTGCATGATTATATTATTTGAAATGGGTGTGGTATAATACAAAAACTTTTTTGAAAATTTAACAAATCTGCCAACGACCTATGGAATAACCTTATTATACTAAAAATTAAAAAAAATTCAAAAAATTTATTACATAACTATGCTAGATAAAAGAACAATCTTTCGAAATCCATTTATAATTTTTTGTGGAAAAGAGTCAATACGTCTAAAAACTTTTTTGAAAATGACATATTTCTGGTTTTCTCTACCTATGTCCTCTTAATCATAAGTTTTGAACCATCAAACAAATTACAAATTATTGATACCACAGTGATTCACATTCTGACAACTTCTCGTGGGTGGCACGTTTCAGCCCGTTTCATACAAATCTTAATTTTGAATTCGAGATCAAAATACACAACCCAACTGAAAAATTATTTATGTAATCAAGTGGTATATTAAATATCTAGTACGGATATAAGCCACTGCTATGTAAAAGGGGTGTATAGTAGGGTGGAGCACGGATGTATGAAAATTTTTTTTTTTAAGATTCAGAGTTCTAAGAGGGGGGGATTTGTGCCTTATGTTAAAGTAAAAATACGTGGGATTTTTCATTTCATTTGATTAAGATCTTCTGTCTCCGCAGTGACTTCAAAAATTGAAAATTAGGGTAAAAAAGTTTAAAGTTTATAAGGCGACACATTGTGGTTAATTTAGTAGTAAGTAGGTGTTAAATGATAAACAATATATAATTAAGATATTTATTGTGATGACCGTGGCCGGTATCAACATTACTTTCTGGACTCCTTTGTATGGATCCAGATTCCTCTATATTGTGCTCTCAGTTTAGGGAGATTGAACAATAAATACTCGTAGGTAGACTTAGCGAGTTTATTCCGAGATATGGTACAGGTAGTGCTTCTTACGAAGCGATAATCCAAAGAGGACCGTAGACAACAATCACACCCTTTTATACGTGCCTCATGCTGTCTCACTCATACACGCATGTCTCTTCATACCGCAAGACATACGTTCACCACATTTATTAAGGCATCGATGTAAAAAAAAATTAAATTTGAAATAAACTCGAAAAATTATACATTTATTATTTAGGTTTAAAATCCTTTTTAGTTTCAAATTTAGGCATTTGATTTCGCGATTCCAGCTTGGCATTTATTGCACCTAATCGCGACTTTCTTATCCACTGAGAAATGGAAACCTCCATTGTATTCTTTAAAGCTCTTTCAACAGCTTGGGTATGGCAGGGAAGCCTTATAAACAATATTTCGTTTTCACCACCAGTTTCCACGACATTCTGAATTTTCTAGTCCAATAAGTTTTTCAAAATCGGTGGTTCGGTTAAGTTTTTCTGCCAATTTATTAAATCACTATATGTAGAAGCATTAAAATCTATTAATGGCACTTGAAACAGTCTAGGTGTTGGAGGTTGAGTAGTACTGCGAGCCTTTAGTAGGGCTGCCAGCTCTCTAACATGTTTTTTTATCATCCGTTATCATCGCAAGAAGGATCCCTTCAGGATGGCAAAGTAGCCGTTTCTTTGGAAAACAGGATCTATATTTTTTTTAGAGTTTCTGGCAGGTAACTGGAGGCCTTAATAATATTGAACGGATAACACGTGCCATCTTTGCATGATGGTTTACTTTTAATTGAGAACCAAAACGGTGCGTAAACTTTGACCACAAAAGTAGCCAGAGTTTTCAAATTTTCAGATGGGTCTTCATTAGATACATACGAACGTAGTCTTCGGTGATCCAACGGGCATGTGATAGTTTTTCTGGAGATTTATTGCCTAGGTCTTCTGGAAATTCATCTGAAACTACAGCCGAGACAATTTTATACAAGTACTGTACTCAGATCTTTGGCCATTTCTGGTAGCATTTGACCTTCGATGCGTTCAAAATTTTTAACAGGCAGTTTTTTTTACAGGTTTCCAGTGATTTTCCCAGTGGACCAATATAAGATTTAGGTCCCGAAGTACACCCATCGAGATAAAAAACAGATGTCTCGAAGGCAGTTCGTTAATGAGGAGTAAAAAAATTATCCACTGAAGTGGTTTTTGTAGCCTTTTCTCAAGCAGTCTTATAATTCCAGCATACTTTCCAGTATTCATTCGTACCATCACAATCAATTGCCATAAAATCTATCTTGGGAAACTTCTTTATGTAACAGAAACCCTGTTATCACGGTATCTATTCCTTTTGCTGTACCAACATCAGGTACCAGGTATCCCATGTAAATGGATCCCGGCTCTTGAATCAGTGAGATAGGTTCATTTTTAGAGTCTTTTGCAACTTCTTTGTAGCAGTTACCGATTCTGAGGTGTCGATTCCGCTGATTACCATTACCCGAGACGTTCTTTGATCGGTCAAAAAAGTTTACTCTTGTTTGGGAACCTTTTTATCCTTAGGATATATACATTGAGCGAATGCTTTGTACTTGCATACTGAAATATCAAAAAGTATCTTACTGCTTTTCTGAAAACTATTTAACTTGTCCAGGGAGAGCCTCTTGATAGACTTGAGTAGATTTTTGCACTTTAAATGATATGCTTTCAACATTTGAACGATCCTTGTTCGCGTCAATGTAGGAATAGATTGAGTGTGCCATATATTTTTAATTTCGACATTATTATATCTGCTATCTCACAAAAAATTGGTTCTTTTGCAGTTTCTGATTGCAATTTCAGTTTATGTTTCGTCAACTCATCATAGTATTTTACTGCATCTTCGTAAGCAGGTAGAAAGTTCTCTTTCATCTCACAAACATCACCAAATAGAGGACATTTGAATACACTACGAGTTCTTTGCATAGTTGCCATGAAAGAATATCGAACGTAATTTTAACGACAAACGAGCGTGCGACTGATCCGAGCCTCGAACAAATAAATAGAGCAAGCAAGCTAAGTATCACCTCCCGCGCTTCCTCTCTCCCCTTTACTTAAATTATAAAACACAAATTTGAACTTCTTTTTATTTTGTGTCGAATCTATATTTATACCAAGTAAACTTTCTTGATAAAAATTAGTATGTTTATATTGTTTATTCAAAAATATCGTACATTAACATGACTTGGAATTAGAGTGTAAAACCGACTATTTTCGTAAATTCAATGCCGTTGCGGAGGCAGTTACCCTAAAAAAAATTGAATAATATTTTACATGGCTTAAATTAAACCTAAAAGGCATCAAATTTTGACTCTTACATTACCGTCCAGTGAAAAAAAAGAATTTACTCCTACCTAGTGTATAGATAGGTATGTTTCTCTAGCATCAGGTTTTTACCACGAACTTTTCGGAACTCCGAGCGCCAAAAATCTGCGGTTGCAGATTTATGTTCGTGGCAGGTAGAGCATACACTCCAACTCAAGGCGGGGGCATGAAATGAGACCTCCAGCTTATTCGGGTATTTGAATAAAAACATAGATTTCACTTTGGAAATTAAAATATATAGCGTGTATTGTACCGAAAGCAAATGATAACAAATATAACAGTGTCACTCACCCCAAGGACCGATCTAATGCAATCTAATCTAACCAACGTTCCCTACACTTCCTAGTCGATCCGCATCTCATCACAACAGGATGGCCAGCCCGAACGACATCCTTCAGACTCCTCCGCGGCAATGCAGGACTTCCTCCATGTGTTGTGGATTTCTGGAGACGATGCCCGATCGTCATCCGAATTAGGGCCAAATGGAATTCCCTTCCAGCGATGGTACAGGGCGCGCCAGGAAGCACCAAGGGACTCTTCCGACGTATTACGGCTCGCGTTGTTATTATTATCACCCGGCGGAGCGCATGACCATGGCACTCCGCGCAATAAAGGAATCGATATTACAGTCGACATTCGGCATGTACCCGCAGGCATGATCGGTGCAATGCAATTCAATAACCGATCGCCATGATATATTGCAACGAATCTTCTCGAATCTTTCGGACACCGCGGATAGACAATATCGGCACATTAATCTTTACCGTCACCGTTGCACAATGATTTCTCCTATCAGAGTTGGATTGAACTTTAGTAACGCGGCACCCGTTTGTCTTCAAACATTACGTCCCTTTTAATATATTATAAAATTAAAATACTAATTGACTGTCTCAGCTATGATGTCGCCCAAAACATTATCGAAGCGAGAGTGAATTTTGTTTTAGCCGGAACCGGAAAACTAACGCCCCCTGTAACCTCGGTGTTGCTCGTCCTCTCGTTGAAAAAACCATAGTCAATAATTTAACACTAGAAAGACCGGAGCCTTCATTTTGACGGCAGCCCGAAGTAAAGTGACGATATAATGCTTAATAATTATTGTATTGGTGTGATTTTTTTTAACATTTCATGATTTATGGTTTAACAACTATGATGAAAAAAACAGGTATGTGTCTTAATTACTTTTTGAGATATATTGACTTATACCTAGAAAGACCGCCGCCGTCAATGTGACGGTTTGGGCCATAATGCTGATTTCGTTTACAACCTTCTTTACCCAAGTTAACAACACACCCATTCCTCCTCGTTTATGATAGTACTATTATGTCTGTTTCTTTCATTCGGTATTGCGTATTATTCATACTCGATCTGTACCTTTATTGGTCACTGTCACATAATTTATAAAAATACCAAAAAATATTGCTCCCGCCCAAATTTATTTTATGGCTTGTTGGAGAAGGACAGAGTATACAAATACCAGAGTTGATCCAGCTGCGTTAGCTTCTGAAGAACTGACAGAATCATTTATTGGATAACCAACACGTCTGCCATAGGTCACCCCAAGAGGTTTGCTATGTTTTGTGACTTAGCAGGGGTGCCCGGGTTCATGGTGTTAGGTTTGTCCGGATTTTGGCGGCGGATGCGTCTGCCAAACAACTGCGTGGCAGACCAGATCGGCAGGGAACGGTTGAGGGTGATCTTTTAACATCGGCAGCAGGACTCTCAGAACATTGCCTTGCACCGCAGTGGTGGGGACAGATTCATACGTCCGCCACTCTTGAACACACTGAACCCCAGTTTCCCACCCACCCTCACCTCATTTCCTTCCCAGAACCTATTCTTCTTCCTTTTCCTATAGGTACCCTCCACAACAGCATGCCAAAAGATGACAAATACCCAGAAGAGAATTATTTTCCTTAGGGCTTTTTTGTGGAGCTAATATAAACGAAAAATAAAAGAAACCAGAAAATAAACCTACTGAAAGACTACAGTGCCAAATTAATAAAAAATATAATAAAAACCAAATAAATTATAGGTGTAATAATTGTAAGAAACCCGTTTGCGGAGAGTGCATTCGATTTTATAAAAAAACTTAAAAAATCGATATTGTACAAACATAACACATGCTTGTACATTGCAGCATTTTGCACTTACATGTTTTTTTTCCAGGAAGCCCCGAGGAAAAGCAACCCTCAGGGCCTATGTCATCTTTGGGGATGCTGTGTGAATTTATGTGTGCAATGGAGTTTTTAGGGAAAGACAGGAGAGGAAGTTCTCGGAAGAAAAAAAGTGTGAAAGTGTATCCAGGAGTGATGGACGAATAAACCCATCCCTCCCACTGCGGTGCAAGGCGAGGGGATGAGAAAGGTCCTGCTGGAGAGGACAAGATAAGTATCGCTCTCGACATGTGCCTCCCGACCCGGACCGCTATGCAATAGGTGGGCAAATGTATTTGCCACCTAGACCCAGACAAACCTCACTCAATGAACCCGGACACCCCTGCTAAGTCACTAAACGTAGCGAATCACTTGGAGTGTCCTATGGCAGAGTTGTTGGATATCCAATAAATGGTTCCCGGGGCAGCGGTAATCATATCCGCCTCCCTATTTGAAAAAAGTGATCAGCCGTCAAAGTGACGGTCGTGGTCTTTATAGGTATGGAGCAGTACCCGGTCTTTCTAGTGTTAACTGGTAGTTTATTAGTTCGTGCTGCTACGGATCAATGTTATAAAAGCAGTGTTCATATTTTAAAATAAGAAAAGATAATAATTTTAATACTGCTTCATAACACCACTTTATTAATTTTTACTTTATTTAAGATACATGCCATTAAAGATTTTAATGTTGCATGATTTTAAAGGCAACTTGGGCAATTATTTGTGAGTAAATGATAAACTTAACAAAAGCACTGTAATTATTGTAGAAAAGTGATGAAATATAAAATAATTTAAAATTGATAAAAGAAATCATTTTGATGGGTGTGAATTTAAATTCCACATAACCTATTTACGTCGGAACCAAAAAAATGTTTGTATGTATTAAAATTTCTAACGAAAACGATGTTTTATTGTTGTACTTTATTTGTCATCATATTGTTAAAAAATACAGTAAAATTATTTTCTTAATTGTTTTCAATTTACTCACAAATGATTGCAGACACTGCCTCTACAATCATGAAATATTAAAATCTTTAATGGCCTATGTCTTCTAATTTAAAGCAAAAATTAACAAAGAAGCTCAGTAGTTGGTAACCAAAATACTTTGTATTTAACCACGAATTTATTATTCCTGAGGAAGCTTGGTCGAAGCGAAACCGGTTGATATATAAAATAATAAATTCGTGGTTAAATACAAAGTGTTTGTTTTATTTTTTATAATATAATGTCTAACCATAAAGTAATTGCTTCTTATGAAAAAAAATAATTAGTTTGGTTGGACATTTGATCTCAAATCTAAAATTAAGCTTTGTATGAAACGGGCCGAAACGGATCGTGCAAATAATTTAAAACAAAAATAAATAAAGTAGCCATAGTAGAAATTTTATAATTTTTCAGTTTGGTTGGGTATTTTGACCTATCTAAAATTAAGATTTGTATGCAACGTGCCTTTAAAAAGAATCGGGTGGAATTGAAATAACGGATATAAATTTTACGGTCATGCTTAAATAGTTGGTACAATATTTTTGGAGGTCTGGTTGAAAGAGCAGTGTAAATGAATAGAAGTAATTCACACCCTTTCTTATTAACTCGTGAGTTTCTATGCTGGTTCAATCAGGTCCTACATATTTATATAAATAAGAGTAATTTAAAAACAATAGTTACCTTTTCATTTTCATAATTAAAACCATCAATAATGATCCTACTCATCCATCGTATCATTTATCACTAATTTTGGTTTCAACAACACTTCCTCGATATCTTCAGCTTCGAGTCCTTGAGAATGCGTAAATTTATTTCCGCCGAAGTGACCCACAATCTCCTCAATGGATTTGCCCTTTGTCTCCGGTTGAAACATGACGGAGATGAATATGGTGATGCAACCGATGAAACCGAATCCCCAGAAGACAATATGACTGCCAAACATCATGACTAATGGTGGAAAGAACTGACTGACGCAGAAGGTACAGATCCATAGCCAGGTTAGACTAATGCTGGTGGCCAATCCGCGAACCTAGACATAAGAAAATTGTGGTTACAACATGAAAAATCAAATGTCTTCTCAATAGATACGTACAACGATCAACACTGATGACCAGATTTATGAAAGAAAAGTGGTCAACCAATTTTAGTAGAAGATAGGTACATGTCTCAAAAGCATGTTGCCGTAATGAGTAAATTAGGTTAAAAAATATCGTTATCATTTTAAATGTAATTTCAATTATTATTTTAGTTTAAGATATAGAATAAATACATAGGACCAAAATTTTTAAATCATCAAAAGTGCTGTTGACAATGATTTCTTCTTCTTCTTCAACGGCGCTACAGCTTTGGCCTCCTTCAAGATAGGCCTCCATCGCCCTCTGTCGTTGGCCGACGTTTTCCAATCGTAACGGAGTAGTCCTCTTGCATCCTTCCTGACATCTCCTCCCATCTCAGCCTAGGTTGGCCCGCCTTTCGTTTACCTGCCGGTTGTCCTGTTAGAATCTTCCTAGGTATTCGTGTGATTGGCATTGGGTGCACACATAGTTACACATATTTCGTCTTTGGAGCCTTAAATGATTAGAGAGTCTGGGAGCTTGGTATATATCATAGGAGCTCATTATTGTGGCGGATTCTCCATGCCTCTCCCTCTCGCACCGCTCCTAAGATTCTTCGAAGTACATTTCTTTCGAAGGTATTCCAGCTGTTCCGTAGACTTTGCTGTCAGTGTTCCGATCGTTGTAATTTTGATTGTAGAATGGAGAAGAAATGTATACGACCAAAATTTTCTATTTTAAAGTGAATTGCTTACGATATTTGAATCAACTATTTTTAAAAGACAAACAACTTGTTTAATAACATCACTACTACATAATAACGTTTTAGCTACAAAAACGAAAACTTAAAAAAATCTAAATTTAAGGAAATACAACTTATTTCGTTATTTAATGAGATGAATTTTTTGAATGAACTTGAACTAAAAATGATTGGACATTACAGTAAATGACAATTGATTGAATTACCTGAACCAAGAATACCTCCGATGGCAGGATAAATGAAACTGGTCCGACGCCCATTGAGAAAGTGCTGACACATACGGACAGGGAAGTCACTGGGATCCAACCATAGGGAGATACGTCGTAGCCAGTGTCACGGACGTAGAAATAGGTTCCAAGGGTGGACATTGATAAGATCACGGTACAACAGGAACCTATGAGAAGAATCTGGAATAAAGAATACATATGTAAGAAACCTTAAAAAAATAAAAGAGTAATAATAATAATAATAATAATAATGTTTTTATTAATTTCTAATAATTTCTAATTAATTTCGTCAAACAAATGGTTGAGTATTGGAGAGTTGAGCGCAGAAATAGGATTTATGCTTGCCATTCAAGATAGAGTCATTAATACTAAAAATTATAGAAAGCATATAATCAAAGATATAAATCAAATTGATGATTTATGTAGAAAATGTTTGGCTTTTCCCGAAACTATAGAACATATTATATCGGGATGTTCTATATTAGCGCCTTCCGAGTATACATTTAGGCACAATCAGGTTTTAAAAATAATTCACCAAAGTTTGGTAATTAAACATAACTTGATTGACTGCCGTAATATAGTACCATATTATGAATATGAACCAAATTCATTTTTAGAAAATGAATTTTATAAAATATATTATGATAAAACTATACTAACAGACAGAACAATTAGTCATAATAGACCTGATATAGTTTTACATGACAAAATTAAAAAAATAACTTATATCATTAATGTAGCTATTCCAAATTCCTGTAATATTCAAAAAACTATTTCTGAAAAAATAAGAAAATACACAGATTTAGGAAATGAGATTAAAAGAATTTGGCATTCTCGGACTATAAAAATATTACCATTTGTTATTTCGGCCACTGGCATAATACCTAGGAATCTGATTCAAAATTTAAGCATATTAGATTTGTCAAAGAATTTGTATATTAAAATGCAAAAATCAGTCATTTTAAATACATGTAGGATTACAAAGGATTTTTTAAATATTTATATTGAGGGATCGGTAGGATTTACAGGTTCAATTAGAAATGCCACAGAGCCGAACCCTCTGATATGAAAATATCTGGAGTCGGTGAATTATATTCCCATTTGGTCTCTAGTAGGTTGACATGTTGTTCTTGTATTGTTTTGTATTTATAATACTTATATAGTGCAATTGCATAGCGTGGATTCACTGGATGATCATTTGGGGAAGTGTATGAAAGGGTTTAGTTTTTCCTTTTTTTTTTTTTTTTTTTTTTTTTTTTTTTTTTGGGGATAATTTAACCCGGACATTTAAATATACATTTTTTTATTTCTTACACATTACAAATTTAGTTTTAAAACATATAAGAAATTACGTTATACATATAAATAGTATACAAAAAAAGAAAATTTTTTACAAATATTTATACATAAAAAAGAAACATCAAGAAATAAATCAATTTAAAAAAAAAAAAAATTTTTTTCAGGCAGTGGTGAAAGATCTCGTCAATGTGGAGAGACTCTTTCAAGAATCAAAAGAATTTCACTTTTGAACCTCTCCTCACTGACGCCAAACACATCAATCTCGGCGGAGATTTGGTTCAGGAGCAATATACTCCTTCCTACCGGGAGAACCATTGGCAGGTTAGTTCTACAGGCAGGAAGATAGAATAATCTATGCTGGCGTTATCTAAGATAGTCATCCGGAACATAGAGGCTCACGCGCTCCAGAATGGCCGAGTTCTCAATATAGCCACGCAGCAGTCTGAATAAGTGGGTAGCAGCGTACCCCTCCCTTCTGAGCTGCAGGGAGTGGAGTCCCAGCATGCCCAGAAGAAAGTTCGTCGGGTAGAGCCATGGATAGTGACCGTACTCCCTCATGTAGAGAAATCTTAGAAACTTTTTTTGAATCCTCTCCAACATGAGGGAGCATCCCACCTCATGAGGATTCCAGATAAGCGAACCACTCTCCAGCCTACTGCGGACCAGGGAGAAGTATAAAATCCTCAGAGCACGGGTATCCCGAAAAGCTCTGACGGTTCGGAGAACAAACCCTAACATTTTTAAGGCCGACTGGCAAACCCCTTCGATATGAGGACGAAATGTCAGCTTATTTTCATACATAATCCCAAGATCCTTTATACTCGAAACTCGGTTGAGATTATGACCGAGCATAGTATACCTGTGGTAGGTGAGACTAAATGCTCTGGTAAAAGTCAGAACAACGCATTTAGAGACATTGAAATGAAGCTGGTTTTGTTGACTCCATTCTGAAATGTTATCAACATCAGCTTGAAGGCGCAGGCAGTCCTCAATATTTCTTATTAGAAGAAATAATTTTAGATCGTCAGATTGGTTTCAGTGGATCTTCCTTTCCTGAAACCATGCTATTCTGGGATAATGTATGCGTCTATCTGAGGCATAATGAATTTATAAATTAATTTTTCAAATAGTTTAGCAGTATGGCAACTGGTCGATAGTTTTCGATTAACTTTCTAGAACCATTCTTAAAAATAGGAAATATGTTGGAAGTTTTCCATACTTCAGGAAAAGTAGAAGTACTAATAGCTAGGTTAAAGATAAAACGTAATGGTGTTTTTAGGAACTCGGCGCACCCTTTAATAAAAAATACGGGAACGAAGTCTGGTCCGATAGAGTGGGAGTTCTTCATGAGTCTTATGGCACTCATCACGTCAGATTCGGTATATAAACCTAAATCGACGTTTGTAGCTCCTCTGGTATTAAATGTGGCCGCATTATTAATGTCTAGAAGTGGAGGGTCTTTATTGTAGACCGATAGAAAATGATCAGCAAATGCGTTAGCCACACCCAAGCCACGAAATTCCTGGTTACCTTTCATCATGGTGTCTTCAAGACCACCATCCTTCCGAAGGGATTTTATGTAGTGCCAAAACATCTAGGGATCATGTATGATGTTTTCCTCGATTGTAGACACGTAGGCTCGATAGGCCACTCGAATCTCGCGCCTAACTAACGCTCGGTAAAAACTAAACAGATCGTATTCACCCTGAAGGCCTCCAGCTTTCCAACGCTTATGATGGGCGTGTTTGATCTCTATATTCGAGATGACTTCTCTCGAGAACCATTTCGGATATTTGCGACCACCACTGCCTGCAAACTTTTTGGGAAAACAAGAATCAAATACGTCATAAATACAACTGTAAAAATATTGCACCGCCTCATCTACTGTACAGAAAGTGCTGAGGTTTTGCCAGTTCATCCGGCTCATTGATTCATACAAGTTGATGACATTTCCCTTGTTGAAATACCATCCCTTTGAAGTTTCACGTTCAAGGGTCGGGACTCTATTACTTTTTAAAGGTTTTCTCATCAGGCTGCACTGAAATTCAATAGCCGGATGAAAATTGTCCTCGGGTACAAGTGGAAATTCACAGCGTCTTACCTCAAGATTGGTATTACACAGAACAAAGTCAAGGATTCTGGAATTGGAATTTAGAATGTCATTACACTGTGAGAGACCAAAGGCCGCGCACAGATAGTCTAAATCGGATTCAACCTTAGAAACTTCACGAGCGGAATGTAAATTAAAATCTCCCAGTATGACGACATTCTTTTGACCAAATACATCGAAATTAGAATGCATCCTGTCAAAAAATTGCTTGAATACTTCCTACCTACTGCTAGGCGGGAAATAAACTACACAAAAGAATGTGACAGTCAGTTTGCAAGATACTTTTACCCATAAATCCTCTTGCTCAGTTTCTAGGGTGCGGATGCGCTCGATCTTTAACCCATCATCACCCTTGAAGGCAAGAAGACAACCGCCACCCTGCCTGTGACCACTGCCATTGTCTCGATCTCTTCTAAAAACTAAGAAATCACCACCAAAAAGTTCAGAGGTCAAAACACCAGCATTTAGCCATGTCTCGGTCAGCGCTATAATATCATAGTCCCCGGCCGCAACATTATTGTAAAAATGCGAGCATTTTGTTTTCAATCCTCTGACATTCTGGTAGAAAATGAACTTTTTATTGCGCGAGTTTACCGCCACCCTAACTTCCCATTCCTTAATGAATGTGCGGCGCGGCCAGTGTTTTGCTTTCAAAACTTCGGCAACCGCCAACTGAGGCATGCCAATCTTAAATGAGGAGTACTCACCCCGAGTTTTAATTTTTACAACCTTATATGACGCGGCGCCATATAGTGACGTTGTAACGCGACATGTCATCGCAAGAAGTATCAGGATGGAATGGGTAACAGTGAAAGAAATTCATTACTGCTGGCTCCTTTTCACTCTTTTGATTGCCCCTTACGGTGACAGGCCGCTTGCGTGCTACTTTTGTCCATTGGTCAGATGGACATTGAAGTTTTACTATGTTGGTATGAGTCGTATTATCACTATTATCCGTCGTGACAGGAGCGGCGGGTTTGGCCGCAGGAGACGTTGAATAATAAAAAGATCAAGTCATTGCTGATGCCAATGATGCCAATTTAGAATATTTTTTTAGAACAAAAGACAATGATGATTGTAAGAGTATCATTTTTTGGTTATTTCTTTACACGAGCTTCATCCAACGATGTTTGATGTTATTATTTATCTTAAATTGTTATCGCAATTTATTTTTTAAGCTATCATGCCGTGTTGCGCTTTTTCCTTCTTGATGGACAGCGTAACGCTGGCTTGAAACATTGGCTAAAGAAGGACAAAGCGTAACACGGATTAATGACCCTAAAATTGGATATGATTTTAGACTTTTCTACCCTGATGATGGACACTGTAACGCTGTCCGAAACGTTGGCTAAAGGAGGAGGTAGCGCAACACGGCATAACACCCCAAAAATAAATTACAAAAAAGACCCTACAATTAATTACCTTCTAGCAAGGTTTTTTCCAGTTATGGGAATAAAGTAAAGATGGATGAGCCAGGTCTTTTGAATATGGGACTTTCGAGATTTGAAAATCAAAACATTTATTTTGGTGAATTAACTTTTTAACTGTCTCTTGAGAGAACCATCTGATGCAAAAATCTTTTCAAGAGAAACATTTAATCTTTATTTTTTTTTATGTTACGTGGGTAATTGTGCTGTCTCACTAGGAGTTCCTGTGTTGAGAGCAGGTGCATTTTAACATAATTAGTTTAAAAATAGTTTATAAATGATAACAACAACAATGTTATTACATTTCCGGCATTAAAAAAAAAAATTATAGTAAAAGTACAAGGACAATCAGCATCGTATCAATGGGTTAGCATGCATTAGGAGGTTCTAAAAACATTGTTGATATATGATCTGTATTTGGTAGTGATCCAAAACTTGGTATCTGTTTTGTATTTAACGTGATTAGTGTGCTGTCTAATGGTCAGTGGAAGTGTATTATAAAGTTTTGTTGTAAAGTTCCTGAAGTTGCTTTGACCAAACGTTGTTTTGGCGAAAGGGATAAGTAAGAGATTTTGCCCTTGGTTCTCGTATCACGAACAGTTTGGATATTGTCAAAAACAGTTCTATGTTTGAATAGATAAAATAGTATATTTTTGGCATAAAGTTGCCTAATGTCCAAAACACCGATTCTCCTAAAGATTTCATCCGAACTGCTTGTGATCGGTAGTTTTAGAATAATCTTTATAATTAGTTTCTGGGCTTTAGAGATCGGATCAATGGCGGCAGCGTTTGGTTTTTTTTTTACAGTGAATACCGCACAAGAATCTCAACTGCTCCCGTCTGGAGCCAGTGAGACTATGGCATCCTTAATTGGGGTATGTTGTGAGGCTGAAGGTATTGGGGAGGGGAAGGAGGTGGGGAAGAGGAAGGTTGGGAAGTACCTGGCTATTCAGATCTGGTCACTAAACACGGCTAAAGCCATTTTCAAGCAACGTTTCAATTCTGAATGGTGGTCTTACACCAGGGCGATACTGATAGTATCTTCCACTCTGGAACATGCCGCAAATATACTATATATTATTTTAAATTAATTAATTGTGAAATAACATAAATCAATCAAATAAAATTTATTTGCGCATGCCGGGTTCGAACCCGCGACCTCTGGATTGTGAGTCAAGAGTCTTACCCACTGGACTACGGAGGTCGTCGTTGCTCCTCCCCAGGCTATGATACCATACTCGATTAGAAATTGATATAGTGCATAGTAAATTGTTTTGAGTTGGTTCAAGTTAAGAAAGTTGCGAGTTTGTCTAAAAACATATATAGATTTTCGAAGTTTTTTTTGCTGTAGTGATAATATGTTCTTTCCACTTTCAATTACTGCCAAAAATAATACCCAAGTATTTTGTTTTTGTAACACGTTCTAGATAGGGGCAATCACATATATTAGCTTTTGGCAGGAGGCAAGCACATATTTGAATATTATTTTCTGGGTTACTTAGGGACGGATTAATACTAAACTCAATGTATTTGGTTTTTGACACATTCATTGTTAGTGTATTATTGTCTAACCACCTTTTAACAATAGCTATGCCCCTGTTTGCTTTTATGTAAACATCATACCAGTTTCTTGATTTGAAGAGGAGAATCGTATCATCAGCGAAACTAACGATTTTGGCATCAATAGGCAGATTACACAGTTCATTTATGTAAATTAGGAATAAAGTGGGACCCAGGACGCTTCCTTGAGGCACGCCAAAACTAATTGGCAGGTGATTGATGAGGCAGTTGTTGATTTTTACACTTTGTTTACGGTTTGAAAGGTAATTTCGAATAATACTAAGTTCATTCCCATTTATTCCAGTGTTTGATAGTTTTTGTATTATATAGAATGAAACAAGTACTTTGTTTAAAAACCACTTTATTGTTATTTATATTTGTCAACCGGTTTCGGTTGAACTCAACCTTTTTCAGGACAATAAACATGTAAATTAAATTACAGTACAGAGTTAAGATTCTAAGGTTCACACAAAAGAAAGAGAGAGAGAGAGAGCATATAAGAGAGGGAGAGAACATCAGATACTGGTTGGTGGAAGGGTTGGTAAAGTGGTTTTTGAACGAAGTACTTGTTTCATTCTATATAATGTCAAACCACAAAGTGTTTGCTTTCTACGATAGTTTTTGTATTAGCTTGGAATGTGAGATAGTATCAAGTGCTTTGCATAGGTCTTAGAATATTGAGATGCATTTTGATCCCTTGTCTAAGTTTTCATTTAAAAAATCTGTAACTGTCGCAATGGCATCGGAGGTGCCTTTATTTTTCCTGAAGCCAAATTGGTTGTGGGATAATATATTATTTTTTTCAAGGTATTCGACTAATTGAAAGTTAATTGCTTTTTCAAAGACTTGGGATAGTGAATTTAGTAATGTTATTGGACGATAGTTAGTTATATCCGCTTTAGAGCCTCCTTTATGCATTGGAATTATGATTCCGTATTTAAGTTTATCGGGGAATTGGCCTTTTTCGATGCGTACGTTAATGAGTTTTGTAAGGGGAATGGTGATTTCTGGTAAAAGTTTTTTTAAGGTAATATTTGAAATATCATCCAAGCCAGATGAAGATGAATTCTTTAATGAGTTTATGATCGTCCTAGTATCTTCATTCGAAATTTGTTTTAGACTAAAATTCAAGTTTTTGGGCCAATTTGTATTACAGCCTTTTGTGCTGGAATTGGGAGAACTTTCACCGATATTTTTTGCGAGTTCTTCACCAATTTTTGAAAAGTATTGGTTTGTAATAATATTGGGATTATAATAATATATATAATAACAATAATATTGGGATTACTAGAAAAAATAATTATTTTATCATTTATAGTTAGTGGTTTCAAGTCATTTGTAGGATTAGGTTGAGAATGAGTGGCTTTTTTAAGTGTTTTCCAAATTTTTTTAGGATCATTATTACAATTTTCTATTTTCTGTTTGTAATATATCTCTTTGGCCTTTCTTATTATTTGGGTACATATGTTTCATTATCTTTTATAAAAGTTTTGAAGTTGTATATCGTAAGGATTATTTATAAGTAGAAAATGATAGCATATGCGTATGTTTACCTTTCTGCCCAGCCGTTCAATGAGGGAAACAGCGACTACGGATCCTGCAAGCTGAAGCAAACCGACGACAATACTGGCCATTGAAGAAGACATGGTGCTGCCAGCTTCCTCGAAGATTTTGTTTGCGTAGGTCAATACGGCGAAAATTCCCATAAAGCACTGAGCTGTGAATAGAGACACCGTCAATGCGAGAGCTTTCCTTGAAGGCGGGGAGTTTACTGGAAAAAAATAAATAATTATTGAAATCATTCAAACTTACGAAAATAACGTGAAAAGATATTAAATATTGAGTTATCCAGAAACGTTATACGAGAACCTCAGCGCATCCCCACATGCACATAAAAATGTCACGACGCTTGATTTTAGATACATATTAATAAAATATAACAAACATTCCCGGGTTAAGAGTTACGAATAACCTGACAATATTTGAAAATCTCCTACTATCAACACAGTAAGTGGAAAATGTTGATTCTATCCTGATGGAGGAATTAGCCAGCCGAGGAATTGAACACACAGGACTTCTGGATGGGACTCAAACATCATGCCAACTATGGAGTTCAATAAATTAATTAGATAAACACTTACAGAGGAATTTCCACGGCGACACATCTTCACCACCTAAGAAAATAAATAGATTAAAAAACAGAAAAAAGTCCAGAAATATTTGATTAAAGCATATAATATTGTTTTACTAGAATGAAGAAAGCCTGCAATAAAATGAAAAATAACTCCTTGATAACTTTCATTACATGGTTATGTAGTATTCTTACATACATTCTTATAGAACAACACATTTGCACATACAAATTACCTTTCTTAGTATCATTTTTCTTTTCCGATGATTCTGCTTCGTAAACTAGCTGATTCAGTTCTATCTTCACCAGGGAACTGTTCACTGGAACTCTTCTTAACCACGCCAGGGCTTCGGCAGCTTCCTACAACCACAACGAAATCATTTATTGCTTAAGAAATTTGTTGAATATTCGCACATATCTGTAATATACTAACACAATATTGTCGTTGGAAAACCAATGTAAAATCAGACTAACAAATTAGCGCAAATAAAAATAAAAGTGATCTAAGAACTGGACCTTGAGGAACCCCACACTAGTTTTTAATGTGAATACCAAACCAGTCCCAACTTCCCCTTCGCCAATTAGGAAATGTGAGGGTGAGGATGGAAGGAAATGGAGAAAAAATAAAGGTGAGGAAGCACCTGGCTCTTCAAATGGCCACCAAACACAGCTCAAGTATTTAAAAAAAAATTGTGTCTCAATAGTACTTTTTCTACTATTATATACCTACTACTATTTTTAAGGATTTAGCAGCGACATAAAACAAATTGATTAAATAAAATTTATTTTAGCACACGATCTCTGAATTCACGACCTTATTAATTCACTTAGCCCTCAACCACAAAGCTCGTCCAATCCACTGCAGTGTTATTTTATCTTTAAATTGTTAGTTTTATATGTCTCAATAGGTCTTGTGCTAGTTTTGCAGTAGATCGTCCAACTTAACGATTACATTATTTGGGCTTGTTACCTTCAATTGATTAGTTTTGACCAGATAAGATGGTGTTTCTGGCATTCTTGACATCAGGATAAAGAACAGGAATGGTATCGTCAGCATGATGGTCAACACGACGAAGTAGCTGAAGCAGGCGCCCAGGGCATATATAGCGATGACACCAATGTTGAAGGCGAAGCTCAGCATTGTTCCAAGCATTCCCCTAGCCTTCACACTGGCCACTTCTGAAGAGTACAATGGAGCTATCAAGAGAGTTCCAGCACCTCCAAAGCCAATGATAAGCCTGGCGCAAATGAGTGCCGTAGGGTTTAGCCACACCAGCTTTAGAGTCCAACCGATCTGTTAGCAGAAAATCACACAGTTATCATTAGGAAGTCAAGTATTGTTTGTCAATGTCCCCCTTTAACGTCTTAATTTGTCTCGATACCTCCATCAACGGGGGACACCGTGCTTCTAAAGCTGTTGTGTTCACTGACGCACGAGAGATTGCAAAACCGAGGGAATACAAGATGGCCCTGCATAATAGCGCTTGCTTGCAGTCCAAATACCCAAAAAGTGGAATCCTAAAAAGAAAATTCTTGATGTAAGAAGAGAGATTCCTCCAAATAGCTCTCACTCCAACAGAGAATGGGAAACTTCAGTGGCATTCGGCAAACGTCAAAAAGACCGTGTATAACCCCACTGAGAGACAGCCTGGGTTCTCACTGTCTCATAAACTCTGGTCCTCCATCAACAGTATACGGTGGTTCAAAGCCGTTGTACCTTCATGAAGCATGGATGGGGTATAAAGCATCGGCAATGTGTGAATGTGAATCAGACCGGTAAACAAATGGCCTATTAATAAAAGCTCCATTCATTTCCCGGCAGGATTTATGAGGTCCACAGGTTGACCCCAATTGTTCTCCTTTGATCCACCGACCATTTGAAATACGAATGAAAATATCTTAATTATTCACTTGCAATGCTTACCATGAATGGTAAGGCACTAGCCAAGGATGCCTTCTTCCTACCAATTCTGTCAGCCAGCCATCCAAATACTAGAGATCCAAATATGGCACCGATGCAAAAGGTGGAGGCCACTAATGAGACCTGGAGTAGCGTGAGAGGGGCTCCCATGGGAGAGTTGTCGACATCGGTGAGAATTGGTAGAGATGGAGAAACCCAACCTATGGCGCAGCCTTGGTTGAAGGTCAGAATATTTACTGGAAGTAAAATAAGTTGGAATTAATGACAGTAAAAAGTCAGCGATCAATGGCCTGTAGACGTGGGCAAAATTGAATGAATGAATTAAATGAATAAATTCAATCTTGTAACACACTCGATCTGATTCTCATTTTCAAAAAGAATTAAATCTGTATTCCTTACCATTGGCCTTGCATCTTACGATTTTTTAACAGCACCATATTTATTTTTATTTCTATTAATTTATTTTACAGTTAAATATTTCATGTTATATTGAGGTAAGAAAATAATAATGTACTCTACAAATATTGTAGTGTTTCGTAGAAATTAAATTAAATATTATTCTGGATATTTGTTGCGCGGACAGGTACACCTATTACAGGCGATGCGTGCCGCGAAATTGCCTACCAATTGCGTATTGCGTATCCCGCGCAGTAAATCTTATACCTACAAAAAACCCGTAGGCCAGAGTCCCCATCCCCAGTCCAAGCGACAAAACCGCCAACAGACAAGCGAGTCAGCCGAGACCCAAGTAATTCTGAGCTCCGAACTCCGTCTGTTTCACAGTCGTCCCGCTAGTAGTCACGGAGGAATGAGGAATCGTTCCTCCGTGGTTATAGTCCCATAAGTCTGTGCGGACTGTAGCGCTCAATCCGCAACCCCAATCTCTGTTTCACTTATTCAAGGAATCAAAACATTTGTTTCTTATTCATTTGTGACGTCGTCGTCCCACACCCCGGGTCCCACGTATCGAGTCATATTCCAATCTATTGAAGATTTTGAGTCCTTATTAGGTCCGCGGAATGCAAGTTCTTCAAGTCACAGCAAGACAAAAGACGCTTATTAGTCAGAAGTTCCTAATTCATTTCTTGATGCCCGCAGAGAATCGGTTCGTCGGTGGTCCCCGCGCGGCCAAGCAGTCATCTTTGGGCGAAACTTCCCACTTCGGACCCCGAACGTTAATAAAAACTAAAAAGCGAAAGTTAATCCTATATTTTTTCTCCCTCACACGTGCGTAAATTATGCAATGCGTGTAGAAACAAAGCGATGTTTATTTATATTATTGTTTTTTTATGGTATCTGTTTACCTAGCGGTAAACAAAACATCAGTCGCTGTCGAACCTTGATACTGATATGATAATCGAGTGATTTGTTCCTTTATTTTTGTAATAAATTATATGACGCTTGTCGCCCAGACTTTTAATTAGTTTTTATTCGGCGCATGGTTTTAACTTCTCCATTGAGGTAGGTGCATTTAAAATATATATTTGAGTGAAGCTTATTTCATATGAGAGCGATAATAGTACCTATGTTTTTTATGTGAATACCGCACAAGTCCCAACTGCTCCCGTCTGGAGCTAATGAGACTACGGCATCCCCAATTGGGATATTTTGCGAGGTTGAAGGTAGTGGTAAGTTTAGATCACGTGAAGTGGAACCATTTTAAGTTGAATAAATAAATAAAAAAATAGTAATACTATAGGGGTTAACCATAAAAACTGTTTAATTTTAAGATTTAATTGCTAGCCTAATACAAATACATTTTTCTTGTCAAAAATTTGTCTTTTTGGCATAATAATATCTAAGTACACATTGAAATATTTCATTAACCCCGTCGCGCGTCGTTTTTAGTACCTAAATCTACAATTTTTCAGAACGACATAATTCACCCTAAGAAGAGTGCGTTGTGTAGTGAAAACTTCTTTAGCACCGTTGTGATTTGAAACTCGATGAAACGAAAAATAACGAAACTAAAAATAGGCAAACAGATGCATATAAAGGATGTAGTCAGCGAGAGAATGAGATAGTATTATCGGTCTCTTTTTGCGGTTCTCCGTAGCCTTTTGGTCTCCTCTTAGTGCGGTGCTTCGTAGCCTCCCCACTCACGTCTACTTTAGTTTTCTGAAGTGAAAACCGCGTATTACGAGGGTTTTTTTGTGATTAATTGAATTAAAAGAATGAATAAAAGGAATCAATTCAAAAGGTCGAGGGAATCAGACTGAATCGATTCACTCCTGGGAATGAATCTGCCCATGTCTAATGGCCTGTAGTGGGTAGTGGGTATTAATATATAACTTCATGAAATTCATGCATGTCTTGCAGGAAGCCTCGGAACACCTGTATATTTTAATATCATATGTACCTACATTTAATTATACATCAATAACTGTTAAATGAAAACCAAAATTGCAACCTGTTTCAATATTCGCGATCCAGGTGTGATTCTCGATAGTAAGTTACAATATCAATGTCACATCAATCAAATAACAAATAAAGCAGCTAAAATGCTTGGTTTCATAGTAAGAAATACAAAAGAATTCACAAACACTGTAATTATCAAACAACTATACTTTGTATATATACGAAGCCATCTAGAGTTTGCGTCAACTATGTGGTCTCCATTTTATGCAGTTCATATAGAAAAAATGAATCGATTCAGAAAAAATCATAGGGTGCCTTTTTTATTAATCGCACAATCGATTTAATAATTATCTTGCATTTTTTTTCAAAATTGATGTACGTAGACAATTATCAGATGCGATGTTGCTATATAAAATCGTAAATAAACAAACTGACTGTCCTGAATTATTGAACGGAGTAGATTTGAAAGTACCTACACTGCACACGCATTCGTGTAATATTTTTAAAGAAAAACACTGTAAAACAAATTCACAACCAAAATGCTTGCCTTTTGAGACTGCATTCAACATATAATAACATTCTCTCTGATATACATAGATATCTTCATTTGCGATGAAAATAAATATAAAAACTCTATTAAAAATGTATTTAATGTGTTGGTACAAAACAGCAAAAATGTAATGATATATTATGTACCTAATGACATATATTACGTCCTACCTACCACCTATTATAATAATGTAATTTTTTTTTTTGGTTTTAGGCAATTCACCCTGAAAAGAGTGCTTTGTGTCGGTAATAGTTAAAGTGGATAAAAAAATTCGGTTAATCTATTGGGAAAATAATAAAACAAATTAAATATTGGACTCATTTAGATCACTAAAACAAATTAAATATTGAATTCATTCAGGTTAATAAACTTACATAAAGCTGTATGAACAAGAGAATTGTTAAGAGATAATATGAAATGTTAAGGGGGGACTGGTGTGTGATTTTAATAAGCCGGCGGTATATGTTCTTGAAATATGAATGGTTTTTACAGTTAAAGAAAACGTGGTCGAGGTTTTTCCTCTTCCACACCGCACTGGCAGACCGGATCATCTAAAACTCTAATTCTAGACAAGTGAGATGCAATTGAACAGTGACCAATTCTCATTCTCGAAATACATGAAATGAATCGTTTTGAAAGTTTTTTACCGTGAAACCATGGCTTAGCAGGGATATGGTTTTAAATTCCAGCATAGAAAGATCCAGTTCTTATTTTGGAGACTGCCCAATTTTCTTCCCAGGCACGAGTCATGTTGGATTTAAGAATCGGGAAGACATCGGAGATAGGAATTCTAAAATTTAGTGGGATAGTTCCGGAATCTGAACCAGATTTGGCGAGAAAATCGGCCATCTCATTACCCTCGATACCCAAATGGGCAGGGACCCAGGTCAATATCGTCTCAAACCCAGATTCACTTAGAGAATTGAGAAGATTTTTTATTTTACATATAATATTGTCTTCCGGATAACACAGAATATTTGACCGAATTTTAGTTAGAGCACTTAGCGAATCAGTACATAGTAAGGCTCGATGAATGTTGAGAACCTGGATTTGATTTAGCGCTTGTTCAATTGCAAAGCATTCAGCTGTAAATATGGAAGCTTCTTTCGGTAATTTATAAGTGAGATTTATGTTGAATTCTGGACTATATATCGATGCTCCACATCTTTTATTTTCAAATTTGGAACCATCAGTGTAAAGGATGGAAAATCCAGGGAATTTTGAAGCCACAATGCTTTTAAAACAATCATCCACATTTTGAAATTTATTTGGGGAAGATAAAATATTCTTCTGAAAGACTGACGTTATTGTATATAGGGAGATTGGGAACTTCTTGAAGATATTGGAGGGAAGATGATAGAGAATTATAGAGATGAAAACTTTTAATTAGGAGAGGAAAACATTGTTTTTCTCTCAATCTTTTGTTAGAATTCAATTTAACACTTAACCGATAAAGTCTTTGTTTAATAGGATGATGCGATAACGATAAAGCCTTGAAAATATATTTATTGGCAAGGAATTGCCTTCTGAAATATAATGGAGGCTCCCTACATTCCACCTGAAGCGCATTAATTGGAGAAGACTTCATAGCTCCAATAATCATTCTGAGGGCTTTTGATTGAATTCTTTCCATTTTCTTATCTAAATCTTTAGAGAGTGGGTCAAAAAGGAATGAGCCATAATCCAAGTGGCTCCGAACTAGGGAATTATACATTAATTTAAGAGTGGTAGGGTGAAATCCCCACCATACTCTGGAAACTGCTCGCATCATATTAAGTCCCTTTTCACACTTTGTAGAAATTATCTGAATGTGTGGAAGCCAGGAAAGTTTATGGTTCAAAAGAAGACCAAGGAATTTGATTTGAGTAGCGGTTTGTAGAGGCACATTATCAAAAGAGATTGAGAAGTGGGGAATTTTTCTTTTGCACGTGAAAGCCACAACCCTTGTTTTAGATGCCGCCAGATTCATCCCATTTATTGACAACCAGCTTTTAATATATTGTAAAGCCAAATTCATTTCCTTAGCTGCAAGAATAATATTTTTATGTAACAAATATATAAGGATATCATCCGCAAGTAAAGTCGCTTGATAGAAAAAGGAATTACTGAGTCTAGGTCGCTTATATAAATATTAAACAACAGAGAACTAATAACAGAACCCTGGGGCAAACCTCTCCATAGTTTGCGCCTTAAGCATTTAGAGGAAGACTCAATAATAATGGACCTATCTGAGAGCAAATTAATAATAAATTGGACCAATTTCGGGGGGATTTGTTTTTTAATTAGCTTTTCTTTCAAAACATTCAGTAAAACATCAGTAAGCTGATAAAAGGTCAAGGAATGTGGCCAATGTATAAGAATTTAGACATTGAGAAACTCGGATATCAGTTGTGAACAAACTTAAATTATCCATTGTAGATTTCTTTTTCCGAAAACCATACTGATTTGGTGAGATAATATCTTGACTTTCAACAAACCACTCTAATCTGTTTTTCATCAAACGCTCCGCTACTTTCATCAAACATGATGAAAGAGCAATAGGCCGATAAGACGAAATTTCAGGTGGATTTTTTCCAGGTTTTAAAATGGGAATGATTTTTTGAGTTTTCCAATCATCCGGAATTAGTCCTGTTCCAAAAATATTCCATCGGGACCCGGAGCAGAGTCAGAAAAGGCTCTTATTACTCGTTTCATCTCATCAATGGAGAAAGGAGCATCTAGCCAGTTCGAATGAGATGGATATGGCTTAATAGAAGGCATTTCTTCACATCCGGCCGCTGATGGGGGGGCTATTTTATCCGCAAATCCTATAAGAATTTCTTCTGATATATGTTTGATTCTCGGCGGAGAATACGATGATCCGAATTTTTTTAAGCTAGACCAAACTGAAGACTGGGGAGTTTCCGGAGACAGGTTCTCACAGAACTTCCGCCATCCAGCGCGTTTTTTATTTTTCAAAATTCGTTTGGTTTCTGCCTGGGCTTTTTTAACTGATAAAAAATTTTCTAGTGACATACACTTACGAAAAGAGGAAATTGCTTTTTTACGAGAGTTGACGGAGCGAGTACATTCCTCGTCCCACCACGGAGTGTTTTATTTTAATGTTCGCATTGTGTTTCGGGACGGATTTTTCTGCTGCATTTATAACCATAGAGGGAAACGTCTCACATTGCATTCTGATGTCTCCCGGGGACGATTTTGTTAAATTAATAAGGTTATCTAGTTCAGAAGAAAAAGTGCTCCAATTCGCATCTTTTATTCTAAATTTGAGATTATGTTTAACTGGGGGGGGGGGGGGGGATAAGTGTTAGATTGATAGTGGAATCGGATTATAATTGGGAAATGATCACTAGAGAGGGGATCGTTTAGGATGTCCCAAGAGCATTTAGATGCTAACGAATACGAACAAAGAGATAAATCAACAGCACTTTTCCGTTGATGAGGGGGGGTGAATCTGGTTGGAGATCCGTCATTTAAAAAACATAGGTTATAGGTATCAATAAAATCTAAAAGATTGCGGCCAGAACGATTTGTTATTTTGCTACTCTAAGAAGGGGAATGTGCATTGAAATCTCCAAGGATCATATAAGGGGAACAAATCTGGGTTAAGATTGGTGCCCATTCATTTTCAATAAAAGTCGTAGAGGGAGAAATATATATTGATAAAATTGTGATATCAGATAAGACAGCTGCTATTATCTGGATATCGTCGGAGGGAGTATGAATATTAATTTGTTTAAACGGGATAGAATTATGGATTATCAGAGCCGTGCCGCCTTTACCATCCGGTCTGTCATGTCTGAGACAATAATAACCTGGAATTCTTAAGTGAAAGGAGGGTTTTAACTACGTTGCAGAAATGGCGGCTACTGAAACGTCGTGTTCGTCGAGTAATTGAATTAGGTCAGATTTGTTAGCGAAGAGGCTTCTACTGTTCCACTGAAGAATTTTGTTCAGTTTCGAAGTCATTGGGGAGGCAAGATTCTTCTTCTTCTTTCGTATGGTGGGGGGTCGGAGGGGAACATCTAGGTCTGCGAGCCAGTCTAGGGCCTCAGGCGTTGCCCTGTGGACCTCATAAATCCCGCCGGGGAATGAATGGAGTGGGCATTCGTTGACCACATGTTCGGTGGTCTGCACCGCACCGCATTCACACGTCGCCGACTCTTTAAGGCCCCATCTATGCATCATGTGAGCACAACGGCTATGGGAGCACCTTATTCTATTGGAGGCAAGATAATAAAGATTTAATGTAATCGGCAGCGTTGGACGGTACAGTATTGTTGTTTGTAAGGATTGAAATTAAAAGGGTAATTAAAGTTTGCATAAAAGAATTATTATTCATTATTTCGGGGAGAGCAGGAGGGGAAGTATTACCATTAATGGCACACCCATTGGGCGTCTGGGATTTGGCATTCCTATTCGGGCTGGCCAAAAAATTATTCAATTGTTTTTTATCAAGGTAAGTAGTATATTTTGGGTTGGGTTTGACTGGCTTGAGAATGGTTTCTCTGTGAGAAGATGACGTTGATTTTAAAATTGTGGTTGTTTGGAAAGGATCTGAGGACGATGTCATCTCTGCGAATGATTTTTTCGCAGGAGAGAATAACTTTGAGGCCTGGAAGTACGAAATGTTGTCGGTAGCCATTTTATGTTTTATGTTCTTCTGTCTTGATAATTCCGGACAGGCTAGACTGACCGCGGTATGTGCACCCGAACAGTTAATGCAATATGGAATAGTTGGGAATTTATAAATATCGACGGGAAGCGAGGTATAATAAATAAAGACACAAGACGGTAGGGATTGTCCTTCAAATGTAATAACAACAGATTGGGAAGGTTTCCAGATCGTGTTTCCATCAGAAGAATCCTTGTAGTTCAGTCGACGTGCTTTTAATACTTTCGGGGTTCCGTGGGAATTATTCAAAGCATCAACAATTTCAGCCTCTGGGATCTCCGCGGGAATTCCTCGCACAAGACCCATTCTCGTAAGGTTAAATGTCGGGATGAACGATTTATATTTTTGGTTTGAGAGCGAGTCAATTTTTTTTACAAATCCATTTGCGGAAGCGGCAGTATTAAACTCTATAGATAATTTATATCGCCCTTCCGGTTTAATGGAACCGTTTAATAATACCAAGGTTATTATTTTTTGAGTCAAATAAGAATTTTCCATAATCTAAAGGATGAATAAGTTTTCCTTGTTCAGTTTTCTGAACCATAACGATAAAAGGACCGGAAGCGGAAGCAGGATAAAGTAAGTCAGTACTTTTTGTATTATCGCTAGTTAAAGTACTTGTCTGGGTGTTACTATTGGTGTTAAGGTTGTTAGAGGTCGAGGTTTGTTGAATCGGCGGTATAGATTTAACTTTCGATGGAATGTGAAGGCTATGCGATGGTCGTCGTTTACGAGATGGGAGCGTAATAGAAACCTGGCTAGTATTAGAATCCGAATCAGAAAAATCTAATATCGACCCTGGGTCGGGAGGCCTATCTTCGTCTTCCTCCATTATATAAAAAAACTTAACTTTTAAAAATTAAACTGAAAAAATAATACACAGTCTATTTCATTGACTGTACAAACAAAAACGGATTAGCCGTAAGCAGGGATGCAAACAAATAGGTATACGATAAACAAAATTAAATGAAATGTAACAATAATCTCTTATCTGTATGAGGCACAGGAACGGGCGAACGGCACTAAGCAATAGGTAAGGTACACACAAACACTGTTGACCGCGGCTCGAATCGGACTGGTAATATCTTTTAGTTGTAAGATTACCGTTTAATTTCTAGATACACAATATAATAGTATAATGAGGAAATCTATCATTTCTTTCTCAGTTAGGTAAATTATACTAATAATCAATCAAATTGTAAACTGTTGATTTCCCTAAAATAAAATAAATAAATTATGACACAAAAATCGATTCTTAAATCGATTTTTAAACAGCGCTACAAACAACTTTATTTTATTTCATTATTACAATTGGTTACTGTAGTGCGGTGGCGGACTAAGCCCGTCAGAGGCTCGGGGCGGCAAAGCTGAATGATCCCCCCCTCCAGTGGCGGATTATCCCTAAGGCAAAGTAGGCACGTGCCTAGGGGCGCGAGGTTACGAGGGGGCGCCGATTTTTAAACAAAAAAAAATCCCCGAGCGGAAAGACCACCAAACAACTCTGTATCACACACACTTCTTGCTTCATTCGCATTCATAAATCGTCTCATAGTTGCGTTGCGGTGCACAGTACCGAAGGAATACTGCAGGTAGAGATACTTTCAAACGTGCGCCCTTTAAAATGATTTGTCGGTACACGGTGTGGTCCAATTTTATTTAAGTATTTGATTCACTTGATCATGCCATGTCTTCCTTGGCTTTCTCTGACTTCTTCCACAACTCACTTCCCATCATATCATTTCTTTTTAATGCCCTCACCAAATAGCTGTACCCAGTGGCGTAGCTAGCATGAGTGGCACTCGAGGCGGGCACCGTGTTGTCCCACCCCCTCCATGAAGTTGACAAACGTGAATTTGGACTTCATAATAATGGTCTACCTTGGGGGGGAGGGGGGGGGGGGGCTAGAGAATTGTGGATGACACTCGGTCGGGTGTCACCACCCATCGTGTGGCACCCGGGGCGGGCCTCCACCCCTAGCTACGCCACTGAATGTACATTTTAATCCTATTCACCAAGTGCACTTGACATGACTTTGTCACTAAACGGCGCTATAAAATTTTGGAAATTTTTATTAGTTTTATCGGCCTTCTATTCCTCCGGATCTCCACGATTTAATGCTGTCTTACCTATAATATTCCTACATGGTTTTACAACACATACTTTTTTTACATTAGCTCTACTGAAGAGGCCCTGAGGAAAGTAATTTTCCTAAGGTTTCCCTGTGGAGCAACACTTTACTCCACTATGATTCACAAGCGGTCTCATAGTGGGGTTTAACCTTTTTCATGTTCCGAATGCAGTTATAAAAATTCTCAAAAGAGAGATTTAAAAATCCACAGTACGATTCTTAGAGGAGAAAAACCTATTTCATGTCCGGATTGCAATTATTAGTGTTCTAAAGAAGTCACTTGCTGACTCACAGTGGAGAAAAACCTTTTCCGTATTCCGACTGCAACTATTTATGTACTACGAAGAGAAATCTACAATGGAGAAAAACCTTTCCTATACTGACTGCAACTATTCTTCTTCTCGAAAAAAATAACTAAAACGGCACCGTCAGGTCACAGTGATGAAATACCTTTTTCATATCCTGACTGCGACTGTTCATGCGCTACAAAATTGTATCTTAAAATTCACATGTTTACCCGCAGTGAACAAAAAACTTTTTCAAGTCCCGACAGCAATTATACATGTTGTACCAAGGAACTTCTTAGAAATCATTTGCAGACTTATAGTAACATATAACCTTTTGCATGTTTCCACTGCGACTATTCATGTTCTTCAAAGAGGTCACCAAAAAATCACAAGTTTACCCACAGCGGACAAAAACCTGACCGGAACTTTTTCTTGTCCCGAATGCAGTTATTCAAGTTCTCGAAAGGGATATTTAAAAATTCACAGCGTGATTCACGGTGGAGAAAAACATTTTTCATGCTCTGCGTATAACTATGCACGTACTATGAAGAAAAACCTAAAAAAATCACACGTTTTCCCATAGTGGATAAAAAACTTTTTCGTGACCCGGTTGCAAATATTCATATTCTACAAAATAACTACTAAACGTGACATATTCATCCACAGAGAAAAATCTTTTTCTTGTCCCGACTGCAACTATTCATGTGCTGCCATGCTACGAAGGGATATCTAAAAAGTTACATATTTACTGACACTTGAGAAAACCTTGATCAGTAAATTTTTAGAGTAAATTTACATTTATAAGGAATTTGGTCAATTCTGAAGAAGTTCAAAATAGTGCTTGTATGTTAGTAACGAAATATTCTGGTGATTTAGAAAACTGCTTGGTTGATGAATTTATCCATCTACGTTCTTATTTAACAGCGATAGCTCGACATGGAGAACTGCCCCGAACAACCAAAGCGATTTAACAGGTTCTAAGAAATAAATAACTCGAAATAATTTACCCAAACATTGACATAGCCTTAAGAATGTGCGTATCGACGGCAGTTAGCAATTGCATTAGGAAACGGAGTTTTTCCTGTCTAAGGAAAGTGAAAAATTATCTTCGCTTTTCCGTGACAGATAAGAGATTAAATTCGTTAGCAAAACTTAACATTGAATCAAACTTTTTACCATCTTTAAACTACGACGACGTTATTAACAACTGTGCAAGACAAAAATGTAAACGCTGAAATTTTTAATTCTTTTAAACAATTGTCCTTTAATGTGGTTAGTAGATACCATTTTTTAAATAACTAATTGATAATTCATTATTCAGAAAATAATAATAATAATACTAATTGATAATTCATTATTCTTCATGCAAAAAAAGACTTAACCGATTGTGATGCAACTTGGTACGTAAAAAAATAGCCGAGCGAAAAATAGAGGGGCGCCGATAAGATGCTTGCCTAGGGCACACTCACCATGTAATCCGCCTCTGCCCCCTTCCCCTCCTATTTTAAGAATTTGATGTAATTTTCAAGCTTTTATTTATTTTATTTTTTTTATTTTACTTTATTTGGGAAACAAACAGTTGTACATATTTTATTAAATAATTACATTTGACAAATTTGCATGAACCAGTGAAGTTTCCACATTTGACAATATAGAATTTAAAGAAAAAATAAAAAACTCATTAATATAAGAAGTTATACATACATAATACCTAACTAGATTACAGAAAATCAGATGAAACCAACATAATAAAATCAGATGAAACCAACATAATAATTCATACGAAAATCAGATGAAACCAACATAATAAGAGAAAAACAATAAAATAAGGCACACAGCAGGATTCACGATCAACAATCTGTTTTGATCTTCTCCGTTACATATTTTGTGAATTGAACTGAGGACAAATGGAAAATATCAGCGTCTGAAAGGATATTGTTATATTTTGTGCACGTCCTTTTCAGAAATGTATGTTGTGAGTAGTTAGTTTTTGATTGTGGGATGTGGAATAGTTTGTTTGTTCTTGTATTACGTACTGGACAGTGGAAGTGGATGTTTTCCAGAAGATAGTTGCTGTCAACAGCGTTGTTGATGATTTTGTATAAAAATTTCTGGTCGGATATATTTCTTCTCTCTTCTAGTGATGTAATTTTATGGAATGCTAAGGAATCTTTTACATGTTCTGATATTCGGAACGATTTAAAGTCTAAGTATTTCAAAAATTTTTTTTGGATTCTTTCTAACCTTTCAATATTGACTTTGTATTGGGGATTCCAAATCACTGATCCAAATTCTAGTATGGAGCGAACAAAAGAAAAATATAATATCTTGATTACATTTGGTGATCTGAATGGTTTAGTCACTCTTACAATGAATCCTAGGAGTTTGTAGGCCCTGTCACAAATGGAATTTATGTGTGATCGGAAAGACATTCCGGAGTCCATTATTATTCCTAAGTCCCTCACTTCACTACACCTTTTTAATTCAACTCCGTTTATTTTATATGGGAATGTTAGGGGGTTAGTGCTTTTGGTGAAAGATATTGTATTACATTTTTCTAGATTAAGGTACAGTTGGTTGTTTGCGCAATATAGTCCAAGCCTATTGATATCCTCTTGCAATTCTAGGCTGTCATTAATATTAATTACTTTTTTGTAAATTTTAATGTCATCAGCAAAAATTTGGATTTTAGAGTTTTTGAAGCAAGAGTCTATATCATTTATATACAAAATAAAAAGGAGAGGTCCGAGGTGTGATCCTTGTGGAATTCCTGAGGGTGTATTATAGAAACGTGAAGAGAAACCCTTAGCTCTAACTGCTTGACTCCTGTTAGTGACGTACGATTTGATCCATCTTAGAAGGTCCCCACTGACCCCGATTTTTAATAGCTTCTTCAGAAGCAGTTTGATGTTAATTTTATCAAAGGCTTTTGAAAAATCCGTGTATATAGAATCAATCTGAGTTTTACTACCCATAGAATTAAATATGAAATCTGTGTATTCCAGCAGGTTTGTCTCGACTGACCGTTTTCTAAAAAAGCCGTGCTGATTTTTTGATATGGTAGTTTGTACTGCTGGAAAAAGTAGGTCAAGAACCATGTTTTCCATAATCTTGCTGATAATTGGGAGTTTGGAGATGGGCCTGTAGTTAGTGATGTTATTTTTGTCCCCGCTTTTATGGATTGGTGTAATGAGTGCTTGTTTCCAGACGTTGGGGAAGTTGCCTTCCTCAAATGACATTTTGAACAGCATGGAGATAGGATAAGCCAATTGGTCCCGGCATTTTACATAAAAAATGGATGGAATTAAATCAGATCCCGCGCTTTTGTTCGGATCGAGTTTTTTTAGATAATTAAGTACATGCGATTGATTAAAGTTAATTGTGTGAATATGAAGATAAGAGTTGTCGACATTGTTATCAGAGTTTATAGGATCGAGGCTGGGGTTGGGATTCTCTACAAAAACCGATCTAAAATAATCACTAAAATTGTCACAAATGGATTGTCCATCAGTGCAGGAGATATCGCCAAGATACATTTGATTTGGTAGATCAGAAGACAATTGCTTTGATTTTACGAACGACCAGAAGCGTTTACTACACTTTTTTATTGATTCTTCTGCCGTCCTAATGTAGTTATCATAACATTCAAGTGAGATCTTCTTTTGACGATTTCTCAGCACTGAAAAGGATTGATAGTCAGCTAGATTTTTGTATTTTTTCCATTTTTTGTGATATTTTAGTTTCTCTTTTACAATTTTAATAAGTGGGGAAGTATACCAGGGGGGAAACCTTTCCAAATTAACATAAAATTTTTTTTTGGGAATATGTTTACGTATGAGGTCATTTATGATATTATAAAAGTTTAATACGGCCCCTTCAGTATCCTTATTTTGAAATTCGTGTTCCCAATTTATTATGGATAATTCGTTTATGATTTGTTCGTAATCACCTCGGTGAAACATTTTGACTGTCCTTGACGAAACGAGGGGAGACGGTTTAATAACTGGGGATAACTCTATGTCTAATGCTCTGTGGTGTGTATCTTCAGGCGTCAGAGGCTGGGTACTGTGAGTTATGCTACATTCTGAAATATTTGTCATGATTAAGTCAAGAGTTCGTTTATTTGTATTGATCACAGAATTAAATTGCTGTAATTGCGTGAATGAAAGGAAGTCAACCAACGCACAACTAGCAGTATCTTCTGGAAAATTTGATTCTAAATAGTTTTGCCCTTCTGTTACCTTCCAATTTAGTTTGGGTATGTTATAGTCTCCAGCTAATAAAAACAATCCTTCCGGGTGATTTGTGTGCAGGTCCGATGTATTGTTTAAGTGATGAATTAGATTATGAATGTAGTTGGTGTTTTGTGGATGGTACGAGCAGCATATATATAATTTTTGGAGTTTATTATTGTTACCTAGTATTGGCACCGATATCCAAATGTCCTCAGTACACGTAGACCACGGTAGTTTCTGAGCATTAAGAGATTTAGAGGTTGCGATTAATACCCCCCCTCCCTGCTGCTGTCCAGATACTAAGTAGTCACGATCCTTTCTAAACACATCGTACCTGCTGTCAAACAATTCGCTATCATGGATTGAATCATTTAGCCAAGTTTCGCATAAAAGGTAAATGTCAAAATTGTTTAAAAGAACCTGATTTAAGAAATTATGTGTTTTTGTGCGAAGACCTCGCACATTTTGGAAATATATGTTAAGCATTTTTTAATATTTTGTGAATAAAATTTGTTGAAAAATATTTTAGAAATATAATATAATTATGCTGTGATTGGGGACATTTTTGAACGTCGGGTTCTGTTTGTTTATGGTAAGTTGCATTGTTTATGGTTTCGATAGGCATTAGTTTTGACAGATTAAGAGGTACATCTATGGTCGAAATACAAATTGATTGTAAACATGCGAGTGTGAGAAAAATAATATTACGATGATACATTTCATAAGTTTTTGATACTATTTTGTAGTTAACAAGTGATGGTAATTCGTGTGTTACAATTAAGGAGATAATGTGTGTGATATTAAGGTATTTACATACTTGAGAGAGATTTATAATGTTAGGTTTATGTTTGACAGTATTATATAATTTTAATTTCCTAAAGGGACAGTCGGCGAAACATCATGTGTTGTTTTTAATTTTGATAGTCTATCGACGTCATCTTGATCAGCGATTAGTATCATTGGGGTGGTGTCACTTACACGAATGAATATTTTTCCGTTTCGTACCCAGCAGTAGAGTATTTTTTTTCCATTTTTACCTCTCGGCATTGTTTCAAAAGATATTGATTTTTAGGGGTTAAATGGTCATTAATGTAGATTCTAGTGGATCCTGGAAGCTGTAATTCTGAGACGAACATACCCTTTCTCTTTCTTATTGCTGCTAACAAATCATCTTTAATGTACCTGCGGGTGAATTTGACCACAATGTTCCTCGTTTTTTCCTTTATTACATTGCGATTTATTCTTGGGGAGATTCTGCTAGCGAAATCCACATCTTCACGGGTGATTTTGCATCCAGCCACAGTACCGATTTTGGATAGTATGTCATATACATTTTCGTTTTTATTTTCAGGAATTCCGCTTATAATAACATTATTGCAGCGGTTGTATTGATCGTTGTTATCAATTTGCCTCTCCAAAAGCATTACCTTGTTCTTGAGCTGTTCTATTTCGTCTTTAAACTCCTTTTTTATAACTTCAACAATTGTTTTTTTGAACTCCGCAAATGTTTTTTCAAGGAATTGAGTTTTGAAGTCATCGAACTTATTATCGAGAATTTGCATCAATTCCGGATTAAGCACACAGTTACTGGCAGACTTCGCGTTTGACCGTGTAGTCATTTTGATGTAATAAATATTGTATTTTTATTATTAATTTATAAAACAGAGGAAGAGCAAAATTTGACAGTATTTACGAACAGTGTTATTGTTGTAATGGCGACACTTTAAAATGAACTAAAATGGAATTTATAAGGTACTTACCAAAAATAACTGCAGCACCTCAAACTGATTCATTAATTATCATAAATCCACAATACCAATTAACTCGATTATTTGTTTCTTGTTTCTTTTTATTCAGTTCACACCTGGGGGCCTCCAAACGCTTCCGTGTTCCCTTGATCAAATCCCAAACAAGGCTTTAAGGCACCAGGACACTGTAAAAATTTAGCAATTCTCTCAAGAAATATTTTTAGAAAATTCGTAAAATTGACGGAGACACAGCATTTTATATGAAACCGGTCTAAACTGTTTTTATGTTGAATTATCCTTCAAAACTTTGAACGCGTTTTTCTCGAAATTTTCGCTCGCAATCTCGCAAAATCGCATGTTTCAGAAAATGAAATAAAACGATGACAATTATTTTTAAGTGTCCTGGTGCCTTTAAGCCTTGCTTAGCATTTGATCAAGGAAACACGGAGGCGTTTGGAGCCCCCCAGGACCGGGCGGGGCTTGGGGCAGGCCACCTCTTCCGCCCCCCCCCGTTAGTCCGTCACTGCTGTAGTGTCCTTGATAGACACATAGTGTCAGTTGTTATTAACCACTGGAACGCTTTTGGCCCACAATATAGCGCCATTTAAAATATCTCGGATTGGCTAGCTGCCAGTTTTAGGCAATTTTTCCTTAGATACATTAAACATTTTTGTAATATTTTCAAACACGTCCGCGGTTTAATTTTGCGTTTTTTAGAAGGTGAAAGATACTATTTATTTTCATATTCAGCAGATGGCTGTGTACTCTAGTTTTTAACGAATTATCTCATTTTTCAAAATTGTAATACGTAGATTTGTTTAAAACGATCAACTTTCAAAATGTCTCAGGTTTTTATCGTGTTTTAGTAGATTTTTCTAACATATTTGTATACCTGTGTAGTAATGCATTCTAGGTGTTTTAACGTGTTTCAAACTTTAAAATTCAGTGTATATTTGCAAAAATAAAATGTATGTGGTTATGTTTGCGTATTTTTTAGCCGATCGGACTGTGATTTACAATGCATAATTTTCAATAAATAAACCAATAATAGAGTTAATTGGTATTGTGGATTTATGATAATTAATGAATAAGTTTAAGGTGCTGTAGTTTTGGTAAGTACCTTATAAATTCCATTTTAGTTCATTTTAAAGTGTCGCCATTTCTCGACTATAATTTGTAACAAAAGTTTGTTCAAAGGGAACATTAAACACTTTTCAAAATTCAGTTTTTTTATATGTATTTGTAGACTAAGATAATCAATTAGACCATTTAAAAGAAACTTCATAGAAAATATTTAATGTGAACGCAAAATTGAACTTCCTACGGGAGTTTACAGGTAGAAAATCCTGGAAATATTTCTGTTTCAAACATTTACGATTTTATAATATTTTTTTTATAAATCCTACGGATATGTGATAATTGACAATAGATAGAAGAATTCATTATATTATATTATAGAACTATAATCAGTTTGTTTGTCTCCCTATTAAAATACGGAGGTATGATTTTTTTCAAGGTAGGGGAATATATTCAAAACGGTCACTAAAAATTTCGAGCAATTCGAGAAAAAGGTTTCAAATCCGGCTGTCGCTCCAGTGGTTAATATATGCCGTTAGGCTTAGAGCTTCTGTCAAGTTCTGATAGATGTCCACTAGGATTAGAGCAGTACATCCCAGCGTTGTACGTGTCGTGAACTCGAACGATGCCGAGATTTACCGAAGGGGCGCCCGGTCGCGTATTTCCAAAACTTATACCGGTTCAGTCGTTTTACATTTTCAATATCAAACTTTAAATATTTAGAAATAAAATTATTCATTTCTAATATACACATTGGAAAGATTATTTTATCTAGATCTTAGAACAATTTTTGTTTTTGCAAAGTGATAAAAAGTTATCAATATTGAGGTGAAAATTTAAATATTTACAAATAAAATTATTAATTTCTGATACACACTTCAGAAAGATTATTTTATCTAGATTTTAGAACAATTTTTGTTTTAGCAATGTGATAAAAAAATAACCAATATAGAGGAATATTTAAAATGTAAATTGTCTGAATCGGTATAGGTTTTGGAAATAGGCGGCCCGGTCTAGTGACGGCTGGCGACCGCCGGGAAGCTCATATTTAATTCGTAGACAAGTATAATATATCATAAACACGTAAGATAAATAATAAAATAGATTGTAACTAAGGGCCTATTATCTTAAAGAGCCCCAACACAATTATTAGAGTCTGAATATAAATAATGCAGACATAACAATTACCTTCATAAATAAATTTACATTAGTGCGTTCTATTTGCGAAGCTTGTGTAGAGAAAACCGGAGTGTACATATTGATAATATATGTTTACCTAAAAGAGATAATTTAAAATGCTTACGTAAGGAAAAAAATAAAAAAGAGTATGCAAGTGAAAAGTTAAAAATTCAGGATATATTATTTCAACAAATTTTTCAACTGCATTCGATATGAACCAAAATAATATTTTATTAATAATTCTTATTTATCTCGATATTAGTCGCCACATCTTTTGACAGTAAAACACGTAGTGCCTCCGTTCACGGAGATACTTACAAGATACTCGACCCTCGTGCGCTTATCATACGCGCCGATCGTGCGCGTAGGCGACTGAAACGCGGTAGTGTTTGTAAGGTGATTTATGCATAACAATCCCTATCGCGTTTCAGTCACTAGCGCGACTGAAAAGCGGTAGAGTTTGTAAGGTGATTTACGCATTACAATCCCTACCGCGTTTCAGTCGCTAGCGTGACTGAATCGCGGTAGGGATTGTAAATACGCAGCCCGGACATCACCGGGGACTTCAGGTAGTAATATATAAAAATGAATGTTTCTTTGTTCGTCCCTTATGCGGTACCTAAATCGCACATCCGATTGCGATGAAACTTTGGTAATTTGATGCGCGCATGTCCACGAAAGTATATGTATATTGGTGAGCTGTAGCGTTATGAAATTATTTCCTACACTATTCATCCGATTGCGATGAAACTTTGGTGAGTGGTTGTGCGGACGCCCGCAAAAGTTTCTGTATAGACTGGCGTTATGAAATTTGTATAAAAATATAACAATACAAAGTGTGCGAATTGTTTTAAAAAAATGAGGGTGATTATTATAGTTTAGCGGCAGTGAGGAAAGGAGGGAGGTGGCGGGGAATCCGGGAGGTAGGTAGGGAACTAAGGAGGAGGGGGTTCGCGAGAAGGGAGACTAGGGAGAGGGGAAGCGGGGAAGGTGGAAGGAAAACGCGGGAGGGAGAGGGGATCGTGGGAGGAGAACGGGGGCGGGAATGGAGACACATTTAGGGGACGAGGGCGGGGCAGAAGAAGGGATTGCAAAGGAGACATAGTAGTGGTAGGGGATAGAAGTAGGTAAATTTGGAATATCCAAACATTTCACTCACTCAACTGCCTTGGTTAAATAGGTTAAGTTAGGTCAGGGCTACCGGCTATTTTAAAATTATTTTTTCATACCTTTTAATAATTTTTCTGAGGTGTTTCTGAGTTGGTTTCATTCTGAGTTGGCATGGAACCCATGCTCACGCATCTTAAACCTTCTGATTTGATCGTTTACGCACCGAACGGAAAAAAATGTTGTTTATCCAATAATATGGGATACACATGTCAAACATAAAAATATAGCATCACAACTTTAATTCCGATATACCTACACCAGCACAAACAACGATCACTAAATCAAATACACCTGTCGTCATCTACTCACACTACTAAATTTGGAATTAATTACTTACAATACGTCGCTCATATGCAATCAACTCATTACCTAGTGATTTGAAACTTCCAGCACCAAACAAAAAAAACATTGGCAAAGGCTCTAAAACAGCGGTCGTCACACTTTTCTGATCAAGGGCCACATAATGTGGGGTATCACCGCGGGCCGCACACTTATGATTTCAGGGGGGGGGGGGGGGGGGGTGTTGTACTTTTTTGTTTAGCAAGTTAAAAAAGCAATTATTTTGTATTTAAGTACCGGGTTACTACCTCCTTCCTTCTTGTGTTCATGATATATTGTCAATTCTTGATAATAATAATACACGTAAAATCATAATATTGTATTAAATAAAATTATGTAGATCTGTAATGGAATCATTTAGTTCAATTTTCAGCCACTTCCCGAACTACTGAAATGTGTGAATTTTCGCACACGTGATAAAAATGATTACAATACGTAAACAACAAAAAGTAACCAATATAATTTGCTTTATTGGTACGTGGTAAGCTTGTTTTTTTGGTCTTTTTAAGACATTTTTTTTTACTTACCCACGCCCTCACTGTGCCATCTCTACGCCCTTTAATTTTCTCTGGGTCTTCTATTGCCCCCTAAGAGTCTCAAACGACCACAAGGGGGTGTTATCGATCACGCTGAGAACATACGACGTACACTATACGCGCGTTCAAAATCGACTTATGATGTTCGTTATTTTTTTTTTGGGGTTTTATGCCGTGTTGCGCTACCACATTCTTTAGCCAAAATTTCGGACAGCGTTGCGTTGCAGGGCAATTATCAGGGCAGATCCGGCAGATCACACACCTGCCGGATCTGCCCTGATGATGGACACTACAATGCGGTCCAAAACGTTGGCTAAAGAAGAAAGTAGCGCAACACGGCTTAACACACCAAAAATAAGTAAAGAAAATACTTTAGGCCGTGAAAATCTAAAAACGTATCTGACTTAGGATGTGTTCAAAAACCAGCTGGGCGTTTTAAAATCAAATGCCAATCAATTAAAATCAACGTTTTAAGATTTATACACAAAATATTTGAAAAAAAAACGAATAATATAATTGTACATGAAAAAATATATTTAAAAATAAAACGGCAGATATTTGTGCGGGCCGCAAAAAAACGGAAAGTATAATTGTTTCGTGAAAAAAAATATTTAAAAAGAAAACGGCAGATTCGCAGATGCGGGCCGCACAAACATCCGCGGGCCGCAGTTTAACGACCACGGATCTAAAAGGATATTTTCTCAGTAGCTTTATTATCCAGTGGCGTATTTAGCTGTCTTTCTTTGTAATTCTTGTATATTCAACAAAGTATTTTTAAACGGAGGCGTCTACTAATATCTACAGGAATTCCAAAAACTGAAAAAATCGAACTAATATCTATGAGAACCAAAGTGTCGACAAATATCTACAGTTCAAACTGTTGACTAATATCTATGAGAACCAAAGTGTTGACGAATATCTGCAGCTCAAACTGATGACTAATATCTATGAGAACCAAAGTGTTGACGAATATCTACAGCACTGACAGAGGTTGGATTTGCAATTATGTATAGCATATTTGAATAACATAATATTGCATATGCAGTTTAAAAAACTTAATTTATGTAATATGTATGTAAAAATCCCTAATATCGGACTATTGGACACATTTAGCTGATTAGTTTAACCTACGCTCTGTAGATATTAGTCAACACTGGGACCGTCATGGATATTCGTCCGACCTTAGCTATGTAGATATTAGTCAACACTCTGAAGTTCGTAGATATTAGTTCAACGAGCTGTAGATATTCGTCCGACATACAGGCGGTAGATATTAGTATCTGGAGTCTTTTTAAACAACAATTTTGTAACTCTTTTTAACTCTTGTATATTCTTCAACTAACTATTTTTGAACAATAATCTATTGTGTTCACAGGACATCAGTATTATTTTTTTTTCCTTTTGTGCCTAGTACATTTTAAAATCTATGTAGGTACCTACTGTTCTTTGAACCGCCCTTTAAATTCGCGTTCTTGTGTAAAAACAATTTTATTTTAATTGTATATCTAAAGTTGTCCTTCCCGAAATGAGTTTTATTAAACTCATTGAGAATAATGTATGTTATGATTAAATTATGACTAAATATTATGTTATGATTTTGTAAAACATTATCACTAATAAAATAAAATAAAAAACGCGAATTCTTTCTTCATTTAATTGCAATTGGTTATTCGCAGGTTATTACATGACGGCCGGCGTAGTCCAGCGGTAAGGCTCTTGACTCGCACACCGAAGGTCGCGGGATCCAATCCCGGCGTTGCGAATATTAATTTAAAATAATTTATATTATATTTGAGGCACGTTCCGGAGTGGAAGATACTCTCAGTATCGCCCTGGTGTAAGACCATCATTCAGAATTGAAACGTTGCTTGAAATGGCATTAGCCGTGTTTGGTGACCAGATCTGAATAGCCAGGTACTTCCCCACTTTCCTCTTAGATATCTCCTTCCTCTCCCCACTACCTCCAGCCTCACAACATACCCCAATTGGGGATGCCATAGTCTCACTGGCTTCAGACGGGAGCAGTTGGGACTCTTGTGTGGTATTTATATAAAAAATAAAAAAATTGTGTTCGGCGAAAGAGTTAATACCCCAAATTTATTTTGTGTTCTACTAGGTAATTGCATTGGCAATAAACTTTATTTGAAAGGAAGGTACTTACGATAGGTAAAGGTGAGATGACTCCTCAGCTAATCACTTTCACTACGAACGATTGCCGCCGCTACCCGAATTTTTACCGATTTCTCACATATCTCCCTTAAGCATTTGAAGTTTTTAAGCTCTTAAAAATATATTTTATTTTTGAAGATAATATTTAGACGCGTTCCATGCCGAAACGCAAATTGTATGAAATTCCCTCGATTGAAAAAATCGCAATGTATGTTCCGAAAATTATTATAAACACGTTCATTTCACTTATTTTACAAGTTATATCTACGAAAAAATCACAGTTAATGCTACTTTAGATGTTCCCCACGAGATTTTGCTGTATTTTAAACGAGTCGTGTTTTATTAAACATTTTCACAATTTTCGCTTCAATTTTATCACGCTAAATATTAGGTCCTTACATATGAAATTGGCGTTTTGTATGGGAGGAACATAAAGTCGATTTTTTAAAATATAATATATTTATTTAATCAAAGTATGTACCATTGCTATATATGCACTTTTGCCATCTCATAGGTAGTTCATCGATCCCACTAAAAAAACCATTCGGACGGGAATCAATAAAATCTTTGAAGGCGGTTTGGACTGCCCCATCGGAGTTGAATTTTTTCCCTTGCAAGAAGTTATCCAAATTTCGAAGAAAATGGTAATCTGATGGGGCAAGGTCCGGAGAGTACTGTGGATGTCTTAGACATTTCAATTGAAGCTCCTCTAATTTAGTAGCCGTCTGTTGTGCAGTGTGTGGTCTAGCGTTTTAACGCGCGTTTGTTGATTTGATTCACTCAATTCGTGAGGTACCCACCTTTCAAGCTTTTTCACCTTCCCAAGATTTGCTTCAAGTGGATTAAAACAGTTTTATCACTAACACCGCAGCCTGCAACTCGGACATGGTTTGTGATGGATCCTCTTCCACAATAGCCTTCAATTCTT
Organism: Limnephilus marmoratus; assembly: GCA_917880885.1. Taxonomy (NCBI): domain Eukaryota; kingdom Metazoa; phylum Arthropoda; class Insecta; order Trichoptera; family Limnephilidae; genus Limnephilus; species Limnephilus marmoratus. Next base: position 43,494,834 of record OU862928.1, read on the forward strand.
CATTATCAACTTTGGTCTCCGGCCGTCCACACGCAGTTCGAAATTTCCAGAACGAAAACGTTGAAACCAAAAACGCATTGTGTTTTCTTTTGCGGCACCGTCGCCATACACATCATTAATCCTTCGAGCCGTTTCTACAGCACTGGTGCCACGCTGGAACTCGTACTCGTAAATAACGCGATATTTCAAGTTTTCTATTTTGTAAACTAAGTGACGCAAAGAAAAAAAACAATTAAGGAAAAAATAAATGAATTATAATTTTCGAAACACAAATACATGAGTAAATAGCTGTATAAATTTGAATTTGGAATTCCTAACCAAAGAGAAGATATTTGAGATCAAAGTTGCCAGTACGGCAAAATGCCAATTTCATATGTAAGGACCCAATATAAAGACAGTTAAGATACATACATATGATACAAGGTGGGGTAATTTTCTTTTCTTCTCGTCTTTTGTATGAAAGAATATTTTAACAAAAGTAAACTTACACTTAGCACTGGGGATGCGCAAAATGTTCCTTTTTTATAATGATTCGTACCAAAGTGAAAACCATTTTAGGTAATATAATAAAACACTACATTTTTTACACATAAAACTAAGTAATCTCATTTATACAGCAATCAGTCAAAAACGAAATAATATTGTATACTTACTAACTACAACTGCAAAGAATTGATTTCTAATGCTGCCTCCCTTAGAGTCGTCAATTTCTGCCATATTTATAAATTTATTTTAAAAGTATAAACTAATTTCTTCACGACACAATCTATATTTTTGATACACAAAGATCTGCACGTAAACCGAAAACTGAGAGCCGAGTCAAATAATAAGAGATTATTACAATTAAAATGTGATTAATTCAAAAACGTCATGTATATCTAATAAATTATATTTGATGGTTGAATCATTGATATTAACTACTTATTATAATAGTGATAATCTTTTATAAAAATATCGTTTTGTAAGTAATGCCACACGTTTTTATAAAAATACACATTTTATAATAGTTAAAGCTAGTTTTCAACAACGCTCTCTTAAACCGACTGAATGTAACGAGAGAGTTTTTCTATTGGAACTCGTACTCTGCAAAGGTCGCGTGGAATTTAGATAGAATAGACCTTCTTAAACCTACAGTCAATAAATATTTTGTTGTTTATTTAAACGTGGGTGTTCAACAATCTTAATAGAGTGACTTTAAATGTATTCTTTATCAAGAAGATAATAATAATAATCTAAACGAAAATATGAAAGGAAACAAGACACAGAAAAAGATAATGGTCGCAACTGGGACTCGAACCCAGAATCTCTCATCTATCCGGGACGTGCGTTTACCAATTTCGCCATTGCCATCTACTGTCAAGCCGCCATAATAGTCAATCTCATTTCAAATTTCAGAATTAACAATATTATCTTCGTCTAATTTTTTTCCATATCACAAGCAACTACCCTTTTTATTGGAAACAATCATTCTAAGAATTGGTTTGTAACCTGGATAGCGTCAAGGATAAATATATTCGATTTTATTTATATGGAATTACTAGCTGATCCGGCGAACTTCGTACCGCCTCAGAATCAAAAACTGTTGTCAACTTATTAGCTGAATTGACCTAAATTGTTTCTCCCTGCGTATACCATACCTTGATCTAAATTGTTTCTCCCTGCGTATCCTTTCCCCTCTCGCGTTCCCTCTCCCTCTCCCCACTCCACTTCTCCCCTTCCTCCGTCCCGCTAACCCCCCTTCCTGAGTTCCTTTCCCCCTCCCACCTCCCCCCTCCCTCGGTTCACAGTTCAATATTATACCCCTTACAATATTGCTGCAGTTCTTTCAAAATAGGAGAATTCGTTACATACAAAATGTATGGGGAAAATTATTTTCTTCGGAGTGGAACACCTTTACTTTTAGGGGTATGAAAAATAGATGTTGGTCGATTCTCAGACCTACCAGATAAGCACACAAAATTTCATCAAAATTGGTCCAGCCGTTTCGGAGTCAACAAACACCGTGACACGAGAATTTTATATATTAAATAGATTATTGACTTTTTATAAAAGTCTAAATGAATATTCAATTTTATAAGAAAAACTCTCTTTTTATAATTTTTGAAGGTTATTCAAATATGATTGTTTCCAGTAAAAAGGGTAGTTGCTTGTGATATGGAAAAAAATAGTTGAAGATAATATTGTTAATTCTAATTTCTAAAAATTTTAAATATGAGATTGACTATTATGGCGGCTTGACAATAGGTGGCAATGGCGAAATTGGTAAACGCACGACCCGGATAGATGAGAGGTTCTGGGTTCGAGTCCCACTTGCGACCATTATCTTTTTCTGTTTTTCTGTGTCTTGTTCTCTTTCATATTTTCGTTTAGATTTTTATTATTATCTTCTTCAATGATATATTACATTGATGGGAATAACCTTCAAAAGTTATAAAAAGAGGGTTTTTTTTATAAAATTAAATGTATTCATTAAATTTATTGTATTTATACATTTATGTCTTCAATATTCGCAAATTCACTTCGTGGTCATTTTAAAAATGAAAACCATTTAATTTTTAAAACACCACTTATTTAGTTAATTCTTCTTCTTGTGCCTTGTCCGTTCAACCGAACCATAACATCTTCATTTGTGACCCTGTCCATCCAGCTTATTTTAAGTATTCTTCTATAGATCCACATCTCGAATGCCTCAAGTCGCCTAATTAATTCTTCAGTAAGCGTCCATGCTTCCATTCCATAAAATAATATTGAAAACACGTAGCATCTAACCATTCGCATTCGAAATCCAAGGTTGAGATCATGACTGCAGAACATTTTTTTCATGCGGATAAAGGTTGCACGAGCTTGCTCAATGCGGCATTTGATTTCAACTGGAGGATCACATCTATCATTTACATTGCAGCCCAAATATACAATACTTTGTACCTTCTCCAGTTTTGTTCCAGCAATATAAAGATGTTCATCCAATGCGTTATTTTTGCTTATGAGCATGTATTTTGTTTTATTTATATTCAGTTCTAGCCCAAAATTCTCACAAGTCTTCACTACTTGATTCAGCAAAAGTTGTAAAACCTCAATGTTACTTGTTAGAAGTACCGTATCATCTGCATAACGCAGGTTGTTCATTTATAACTGTGAATCTTCCCATTTATAACTGTGCGTACTGTACAGGGCCCGAAGATACTTTAATAGTACACAACTGCTAACCCTGTACAAATCGCAAGTGCGCCCCACGGTTGAATTTGGCAGCCACCTCTGGTCTGGAGCTCCAAAATACCTGAAAAATACCCTCGATTCTGTGCAGAAACGGGCGATCCGTTTGATAGATTCTCCCATCTCAACAGACGGATTACAATCTTTAGAGCACAGGCGTCGGGAATGCTATCCTTGTTCTAATGGTATTACAATGGAAGATGCTCCGAAAAACTAGCATCATTGATCCCTTCGGCACCGGTGCATAGTCGGGAAACACGCCAAACGCGTGCCCAACATTTGTACACAGTTGAAATTTGTCACATGAGAACGGGTCGTTTCTTCGACTCGTTCTTGTGTACAACAGCTCGGCTGGGGAATGATTTGCCGGCCTCTGTGTTTCCTCCTTCCTACAACATGGGTCTCTTCAAGACCAATGTTCATTTCTTCCTCTCCTCAAAAAGACCCTCCACACAGCATCCCAGATGACATAGGCCCTGAGGGAAATTATTTTCCTCAGGGCCTCCTGTGTGGAGTTAATGTAAAAAAAAAAGTCCTTGAGTAGCTTCTTGCAGAGCTTCATTGAATATTTCTTCTGAATATAAGTTGAACAGCATAGGTGAAAGAATACAGCCCTGTCGCACGCCTCTCTTTATTTCTACTTCGTCTGTTAGACATTGCTCTACTCTTACTGCTCCTTTCTGGTTCCAATAAAGATTACCTATTATCCTTATATCTTTATCGTCTATCCCGGAGGTTTTCAGAATTTGTCGTGTCTAACTCTATCAAATGCTTTTAGGAAGTCAATGAAGCATGCATGTACATATTCACATCTCTACACCTTTGATATCTCTTTGACATCTCTACACCTTTTATATCATCATTTAGTTAATTAAAAAATAATTATTTATTTTAATTTCATCCCGATGAAGAACCCATTGGTTTTGGAACATATTGATAATTTGATTGAAAAAGTAGTAATTAATTAAATAGGTTTTACAAAGTGATGTAATTAATTTAATTAAAATTATGTTTTTATTGCTCTTCTCATATTTTAATATTTAACAATTCTTTTCCTCTTCTTGTGCCCTGTCCGTTCAACGGACGTTGGCTATCATGTTGGCTATGCGGACTTTGTTTACTGCGGCCCGGAACAGCTCTACAGTAGACTGGCCAAACCACTGTCATAGGTTTTTCAGCCATGAGGTTCTCCTTCTTCCAGGGCCCCGTCTTCCGGCAATCTTTCCCTGCATTATGAGATGCAAGATATACTTCTCTGGATGTCTCATCACATGTCCAAGATATTGAAGTTTTCGGATTTTTGTAGTTTTAATAACTTATTTTTCTTTATTCATCCGAGCCATAATAGCTTCATTCGAAACCCTGTCCATCCAGCTTATTTTAAGTATTATTGCGACGCGTCGTTCGTATTTTAAACAGAACAAAATTATTTATGTTGTTGAATGACAGAAGGCGCTACGTCCGGCTCATCGAACTTTCATCCACACTTGCGCCAGTCATTCACGAGAAACGTCGTGTCATTTTGACATTTCATTCGGCATTGTGTCAACAACATATATTACAGCGCAGTGCAAGCAAGCACGATTTATTTTAATTTATCTATTTGTATTAATTTATCTTTTTTTCACTTTACATTTAACTTTTAAGAGATAAAACAATGAATATGTGTCATCGTCTGCATCTCTCCATTCCTCTTTCTGTCATAGATCCCATCCTCACACACTTATAATAAATTGGTTATAACCAAAATATTCACTAGAAATAATTCGAATGGCAGAACAACGTTCGCTGGGGTATAGTATTGTTTTTCCGACACACAGAGAGGAAAAAAAATACTTTTAAGATTTTTTTCCACAGAATTTAGTCCACCATTAATAAAATTACTAACGTTGATTCAATATTTACTATCACAATATAGTATAGCTCGTGAAGTTATTTTTAATAAATACCTACATAAAATAATTTTTAATTGTTAATATCTTAAAATTTCGGATGACGCTAAAAATTCGCTCGGCCATTAGTTTATTAAAATCTTGTTACACAGCCCTGTTATTTGTCTAGAAACATCTACAAAGTCAAGCGTCACTACAGGATATTTTGTAAAGGAGTTGTCTACTTTAACAAGGTAGTTATTAAGTACCTGTATACTATCATGCATTTTGTAAAGACGACAAAATCCAATACAAAAAGGGTAAGTTCAAAGAAGATCCACACCATGCTTCTACGTCTGCTGCAGCGGCATCTTCTTCGGCTCTCGTATCATTGGTACCGCCACCCTGTCCCTGCCTGTGACATCATACATCGATGCCCTCATCATCGTTGATGACAATGGGACGCCCAATCTCCAAAGAAACGGGGTTTATCGACGATAATTTGGTGGCTATCCCAAAATTGACTTGGGCATCAAGATCATTCTGCAGAAGAATGGAATCGATGTGACTCTTAAAAGCTTGGAAAATATCAAAGTTTGATATCATCAGTGACGAGAAAATAGTTTGAGCGATTAATGGTTTTGCCTATATCGTTCTTTAATAAAAGAAAGAGGAGAGGTCCTAGATTCGATCCCTGGGGAATCCCAGAGTTAGTTTAGTATTCGTGAGAAAAATTGTGTTTTTTAACTGACATATTGACACTGACAATTGTGTAAGTATGTAATTTCGGAGACCAAATCAAGACGGCCGACACCGAATCGTTCGAAAAAAACAGATATTAGTGAAATCTATCAAAACGTTTAAAGCTTACTTAAATAACGAAACTTTTGATTTTATGACTAATGTAAAGCACTTCTGGTTGCTCTTACTAAAACATGGTTAGCTTCGGGCACCCATTTTTATTTTATTTTTTCAATCCTTTATTTTTCCCAATTTCACATTTTAAAGTTATATATTTTGAAAAATCATAAAAATAATGGGAACCCTCTAAAGCGCAGCGTGTACGTGGGTAATATAGTTGAATATATATTATTTTAGTACCTACAGAAACAACAAACAGTGGTATATAAAGCAAAAACATGATTAAAATTTGTTAAACAGTTTGTACAAAAAAGTACAATAGTGTACAAGTACAATACAATAGTGTAAGAGTACAATAGTGTAAAAGTACAATAGTCTACAGTGTAATAATAGGTAGGTACACAGTGTAATAATAAGTGAAAAGTTTGTGAGGAACATAAACTGATATAAATTTAAATAAATAGAGTTTTGACATCTACATGGTTCAGCCATATTTTTAACTCTTATGTAACGCGGAAGTTTAGTTGCAACTTGACTATTTTTTGGTAAAAGGTTAAAAGTGCGAGGTCCAATAAAACTACTGTGAGTTTGCATTTGTTTTGTGTTTGTTTGAGGGGTATAGAATATATTATTATTTCAATCTGTGTATTCGTGGAAGCTTTTCGGCAACCTATACCACGCCGACAGGAAGGATAGACGCAGTCGCGGAGGAGGGACATCCCCCCCCCCCCCTCCAAGCTGACAACCACTATACCTCACTACCTAAAAATGGTTTGAAAATTTTGTACATGAAGATGCGATTTATACAGACATTGTATTACTTGTATCTGTACAAGCATTTGACAAAGTCTACTACGATATTTTATCAAAAAAATTGAGTGACATCGGACTATCTCCGAATTTTCTCGCTTTCGTAGCTCTACAATCGTCGTCAGTATGTAAGTTACAGACACCATCGTTCCCACGAATAAAAAAACCAAATCCGGAATTCCCCAGGGATCGTACTTAGGACCCCTCCACTTTTTTTTTATTCATCAATGATATAGGCAAGACCATTAACTGTTCAAAATATCTTCTCTTTGCTGATGATATTAAACTTTTCAAAGCTATTAAAAGTCGCATCGATTACATTATTCTACAGAATCATCTAGATTCTCTTGTCAAATGGTCGGAATTGAACAACTTACTATTCAGCATCCAGAAATGCAGTGTTGTGGATTTACAAGATCCAAATATACATTCCTGTTCCCCTGCCATGTTAATAGAAATATATTAACACGCAAATATGATCTTCAAGACCTTGGCGTGATTTTAGAAGTAAATCTCTCTTCAAAATCGCACATATCAACAAAATGGTTGGATCTAATACAATATCATTTACTAATGGAATCGCAATATGGAGCACGCGAAATTCGTCAACAAATATTGCCATTTTCACAAAAATCGCAAATTTCCTGGAAAATAAAACTAATTTTCGTATTTTTCATGCATTTATCTTTTATTTTGTGTGTTTTTAACTCTATCACATTTTCATTTAAAGTCGCTGATTTAATTTTCTTCAACGATCAACAATAATCAATTTCAAAGTATTTATTGTTTTCAGCACACCCGGTACCTAATAAAACCGCTAAAATTAGAATAATAATTATGATATGATTTCACCTTCTGATTACGAAGGTAAACGATGACAAGAAACTAAACTAGGAAGCCACAAAGAATTATTTCTATTTACTTTGGACTTTAAAAGTTGATATCTTTACATTCTAGTTTACATTAGAAAGTTATTAACATTATGGCGCAGCAGATTCTCACCCAGGAGGCCACAGGTCGGGGGAGAAATTTCTGAGAAGGGATAGGATAGGACGTGAGGGTAGGTAGAAATGTTGAGAGGTCAGAGTATCCAGTAGGGCCTTAAAGAGTCGGCGATGTGTGAATGCGGTGCGGTGCAGACCACCGAATATGTGGTCAACGAATGCCCGCTCTATTCACTCCCCGGCGGGATTGATGAGGTCCACAGGGTAACGCCTGAGGCCCTAGACTGGCTTGCAGACCTAGATGTCCTCCTCTGACCCCCCACTATACGAAAGAAGAAAAAGAAGAAATAATTTGTTTTTCCCTGCACGTCCTTTCCCATGCGTCCCCGTTCCCCTCCCGCACCCCCTTCCGCTCCAGCGTTGCCCTTCCACCTTCCCCGCCTCCCCTCTCCACTCTCCCCTCCTCCGTCCCGCCAACCCACCTCCCGCGTTTCATATATTCGGTCCCAGTACAGCTCGCGTGCCACCACACAATTTTACCATTTTTTTATTCAAATTTTCATTTTTCATGTATTACAAATATTCGTTTTTGTATATTATGAGAACAATCAATCAAATTAGGTACACATTTAAAATATCTATAATTCTTGATTCGATTTAAAGTATTACGCGAGTACTTCAAATAAATTCATTATTTTAAAGAGTTTCGAAAATATATATACGTAGACGGAAGCAAGCATATATTGATTTTTATATATAGATTTTTACATGGAACGACAAAAAGGTGAGATGACAATAATTTTTGTAATACATTTGTCTAAGAAAAGCTGTATTTTATTTTTGTATTTTATTTTTATCAGTAATTTTAGTTATCAGTTAAAACGTAAAGTGAGCCATTTTTAAACTTTTTGCGTGCAAAATTTTCTATATTCCAAAAATTATATGTTTATTTCGATTTATAACTTTGAAAGCGTATTTTTAAAAACAGTTTTTATTTTTCTGATACAAGGTAATCAAAAAACTATTTAACTACAAGCCCAGAACATCCACAAAAAAATTATATATGGAAACAAAACTATTAACGCTAAGAAAACTATATGAATAAAATTCATGTATCCTTATATTCAAAATAAACAATAAACTCGTACACACAAACACAGAATTCATTAAAACGTCCCAAGTACACAAACACGCAACACGATAACATACATTTAAACACCGTCCACACTAATTATGGTAAACAATCCATTGGTTACGAGGGGGGCAACTTATATGTATAATTGCCTCCCAAATGACATTTAAAACGAAAATAAGCTGGGTAATTTAAAAAAAAAAATATTAATATTAATTTATTCATGATAAACAAAATAATTAAATAGAATAGCGCTGTATTGAAATATTTAGTTTATCTTAATGTGTATAATTTTTTTTTTTTATATATTTTTATTTTATTTTTAATAATAAGGTTTACATGGTATTTACGTGGTAATATAACATCTCAGGTTTTTTTACTACCCTTCCATTAAAAGCATTTGCTTGTGTGTGGAAGGGGAGTGTACATAAATGCTATTAGTTATAAGTTAGTACTTAATTAAAGGTTTTCCAAGGAAAATTATCATTAAATTCCACAATTCTAGCATTACAACTCGACAAAACTTTCTTGCAGTAAAAAACCAAACCAAGAAAATAAGCCCATCCGTATACATCGGCGAAGTGTTGTCTCCATATTATAATAAGGACTTACTATGGAAAACCAAAAAGCGAGCCCAGGAATTAAACCATCAATATACCTGGTTTAAAAATGGAAAAGTTTTTACAAGGAAATCAACGGAATCAAAAATTATCAATATAAAACATGAAAGAGATCTACTAACACTGTAAATGTAATTTTATGGTTGTCAAAGTTTATTAAAACACCTAAAATGGCTACCAATCTGGAAGAACTCACATACCACCTGATTGAAAATGAAACTGTTACTACCAACACAGAAAACATAAAACTATGTCTAAAAAATAATTTGAAAATAATACACCAAAATATAAGAAGCATCAATAAAAACTTCGAAGGATTTCTTATAAACCTAAAACTAATAAACATTGAATTTGATATTATGATCCTAACAGAATGTTGGATTAAAAGTTCTTATACGCCAAAAAATATAGAAGGCTACTATTGCATCAACACTTCATATAATACTAAACAAAATGATGGAATTGTTGTTTACATTAAAAACAATCTGAAAACTACCACTAAAGAAATCAAAATCAATGATTCCAATTGTCTTCACATACAAGCTAAGTCAGTAATTGATATACTGGCTATCTATAGATCCCCATCCACACCCAATATTACAAACTTCCTTACATCAATTGAAACTGTGTTACATAAACTAAAACACTGTAGTAATCTGTTTTTAATTGGAGACACAAACATTAATATTTTAGAAAATGGTCATCCTCAAAAAGACGATTACCTCAATGTCATAAGCTACTACGGTCTTTTTAGTTACATCAACAAACCTACTAGAGTCACTGAAGAAACTCTTTCTTGCATTGACCATATAATCGGTAAAACGAAAAAACCGATCAACACAATAATATATGAATCCACAGTAACAGACCACTACTCTACAATATTGGAAGTTGAAAATGAAAATAAAACTAAAGATGATTCCGGAAACATATCTATCGTGAAAAATAAAATCGATTGGGATACAATTATGTTCAATATAAAAAACGAAAATTGGGAAAATTTGTATTCGATTACTGATATGGCATGGAATTATTTCACCAACTTTATTCAGAATCAAATAAATCTATACACCCACCAGAAAGAGGTACCTAACAAAAAATATTCAATCAATAAACCATGGATTACACCTGGATTATTAAAATGCATCCGAAAAAGAGATAACATTCACAAACAAATAAGGAAAGATCCAAATAATTACTTACTACATTTTACAAAAAATATAGAAATATATGTACTAAACTAATCAAACAAGCAAAGAATAAATACTATTCAAGAAAAATTATTGAATGTAATAATGACTCCAGAAAGATTTGGCAAATTCTTAAAGAGGTAACACATTCAAGGCAATTCAAAGATCAAATTGAGGAACTTACAATTGATGGTCAGAATGTGAATTTTAACTTGGACCCGAAGACTATTGCCGATCATGCAAATACATTTTTTACAAACGTTGGAGCAAATTTGGCCAGTAAAATAAAAGAAAACATCAACTGCAATACTAAAACTCCACCACCAGATGACAATCTCCGAGAAGAATCTTACACAAAATTTACTCTAAAAGATGTATCGATGGAGGATATCATCAAAGAAATCGACTCACTGAAAGAGAAGACTTCACCTGGACATGACAAAATACCAAGTAAACTACTAAAATCACTGAAATCTCATGTAGCCTTTCCCCTCAAATTCCTAATTAATAAGAGCTTCACTCAAGGCTGTTTCCCAAATGTACTAAAACAAGGTATTATCTCTCCAATTTTTAAAGGTGGGAAAAAAACTGAAATTACCAATTACAGACCAATTTGTGTTCTAAGTGCACTCTCTAAAATTGTTGTAGGAATACTGAGAAATCAATTGATTACTTACCTTGACTCTAGTAATATATTATCAGCAAATCAGTTTGGTTTTCGCCATAACTTATCAACCTCAGACGCCATCGCTAATGTTACAGACTTCATAACAAGTAATGTTGACAAAGGAAATAAATGTTTAGCAATTTTCCTTGATCTTGCAAAGGCGTTTGATACTGTGAACCACAAAATACTTTTAGATAAACTTAAGAGGATAGGAATATCAGATACAGTTCTCCAATTATTTCATAGTTATCTAACTGATCGAACGCAATGTGTTAAAATAAACAGTACCTATAGTAGTTCCCAAAAAACAGTTTGTGGCGTTCCACAAGGTAGCATCCTAGGACCCTTATTATTCTTAATATATATTAATGATCTATGTAACCTACAAATTTGTGGACAAATCACTACTTTTGCTGATGATACGGTTTTGCTATTTTACGCCAAATCTTGGGGTGAAGTCTTTAAAACGGCAGAAAATGGCTTTCGCATTGTTAAAGATTGGCTTAACGCTCACATACTAACCCTGAATACAGACAAAACCAAATTCCTAACATTTCGAATATCAAATAAGCTCTCGCCTTCACAACAAAGCCTTAAACTTCACAGCTGTAACCCGTTATTAACTGCATGTACCTGCCCTTCTATAAGTAGAGTTGACAGTATTAAATATCTTGGTATTCAAATAGATGATCTTCTTAAATGGAACGTACATGTCACAAACCTAACGACAAAACTGAGAAAACTTGTCTACTTCTTTAAAAATGTTAGAGATATATTAAATAGAAAACAACTGAAACAAGTTTACTATGCTCTTATACAATCATCACTTGAATATGGTATCATTAGCTGGGGAAGTGCTGCAAATACTTGCCTGGAGCCTTTAGTAAAGATCCAAAAACTAATTTTGAAAGTCATTCTTAAAGTCCCGTTGAGAACTAGCACTGATTTTATTTTTAAGACACTAAATGTTCCTAACCTGCTAAAATTGTATTCAAAAAATATCCTGCTTGATCAATTTAAAAATACACACATGTTTGAAGAACGAATAAGCACTAGAGCCTTAAGAGAGTCAAATGTAAAATCCTTTAACATCCCAGTTTGTCAAACCTCTTATGGGCAAAGAAGTTTTAAATATAATGCAACAAAGCTGTTCAATTCTCTACCTCCTGAAATTAGAAACACGCAATCCAAAAATGCATTTAAAAGTAAAATCATTGATCACCTCAAATAAACATTACCATCACGAGTATTTAATAACATACTTACCTTTATACCTACTGTGTGTATATATATGTAACCATGTAGCTACTGTAATCTTCTATATATATGTAACATACTTGAATTGTATATTTAAAGAAAAAAAAAGATTTTATATCAACCTGTCACTTTCATAATATTTTTCAAAATATTACTTAAACAAAATCATAGATAACCACTCTGTAAATTGCCATCTCAACACAGGCGTTTCACACCTAGTGAGATGGGCAATACGTCACTATTATAATGAATGTAATATGAAAATAATGAAATAAAAAAAATAAAATAAAAAAAAAATTAATTCAGTGTACATAAATATATGTGAGCTGCAGTATTTATTTGATAATGGTGTGTATTTAAAAAAAAAAAGAAAGAATGTTAAGGAAAACTAAGGATATTTGTAAGATTAACTGACAGTAGTTTTTTTCTTAAGAATATTTTAAAAATGTTTCTTGACAGAGAGCAGTATTCGGGTTTTATCATTAATGCTTCTGATTTCTTCTGGTAGACGATTGAAAAAAGTTCTTCCCTGGTAAGTGTAATGATGCTGTGCAAAAGACGTATTTAGTTTTGGGCATAGAAAAACATGTTTAAGTTGAGTTCTGTTTTCATCTAAAAATGGATATTTATCTTTTTCTTTTATAATTTGAATTAATGAATTTTTAATGTATAAATCTTTAAATGTGGGTACTTGAAATTCTTCAAACAGGCGTTCTGTTGGGTAGTCCAAGGATTTTTTTAATATAATTTTAATAATTGTTTTGGAAAAAAATCGGTTTATGGGCGAAATTCCTAAAAAAATAAACTAGTTATCTTTATACTAACTTTGGGCCGGAGAATCCGAATCTGAAAGAATTAGGTTGGGGCAAGCAAATATAAACTGAATAACACGACTTAAAATTTTTTAATTCATACCCAGTTTACAGGCTATTTTGACGTTTTTGATACCATCAACAATGCCATAGAAAAAACCAAAGATATTTTATGTTCAATCACAGAAAATTAAGTGTTGCCATAATAGGCCAGTGCAATTAGCGCAAAAAAGGGGGTCGCGATCGGAATTATTCCGGTAGTCCCAATTTTTTTATATGTTTTATATACTCATCTCCTGATGTAAAATCTGAGTTTTCGACTTTGGGTCACTTGAGCTTTCGCCGCCATTTTGAAAAAACCAGCCAAAATCGCTCCAAAATCTAGTTTTTCTCAAATATTTCGTTTCCAATAAAAATTTCGGATAAAGTTGCTTTACAAGTTTAGTAGAACATAAAGTTACCTACAATTTTCTGAAAATAATTTTCTTTTATCTCTAATGAATATCGAGGTAAGCAGGCGTAAAAACGTGAAAAAGTTTATAAAAACAGGTAAATTGCCCGACTTGGTTTGGTTTTTTGTGCGTATCTCTTTTCAAGTACAATTTTGTAAAAAAATTACTGACATGAATTTTGTAGAGAATAAAATCTTATAAAAGACGTAGGTAGGTATATGTTTAATTTTGTTTTGCAGTTAAGTATCCAGTATCTAATACAAAATTTCCATAAAAAATAGGTCAAAAACTGAATCAGAAGGATAGTGTTGGCATAACTTGATTATTATTATTTTAAACAATTACTGTTGTAATAGCATGTAACATACATATAAGCAACATTAACCATCAATGTAATCAAAACATATAAATAAAATTAATAATTAAAGTACATAGATGTGGTAAAAAAAACTATAAATTAACGAGAGTGGGGTGTTATCCCAAGGAACGTCTGAGTAACATATAGAGATGAGGCCTACACGAATTAAGAAGGATGATTAAGATGTCAGAACTCTCATTGATTGGTTTACTTGCCTTGAACCATTTCCTCAAACAAACGTGATTATGTCTATAAGCAGAAGCACGATCGGGGATAGCAAGGTAACTTGTCACATGACTGAAAAGATGGGGAAATTTGTTGTGGCTAAAGTTATCAACCAGAACTTTAGAAACCTACACTTAAAACGTAAGGATGCAATAGTTTCTCTTGCGGCGGTGACCAGCAGAATACAAAATCAGGGTGTGACTGTGACAATAGATCCATCATGCTATTCCATCTTATGTATATTGCCAAAAAGTGTGAAATAGAACATGAAGAATATTTCTAATGTTAACTATTTCCTGTCTCATTGTCTCTTTTCTCAGAGGAAGGCATGCGCCAAGGTAACCAACTTCATATTTTACTCATTGCTTAACCCTCTATCAATTAACAGAACTGGAAAGCAGTAAAATACACGTAGTTGATGGGGGATATTTACTGCACAATGTTGTATGGGGTCGTATTCAACCTTTTTCAATAATTTTTCAGCAATATGTCAGGTATGCAAAAAATCATTATGGAGCCAATTCATTAGTGGTATTCGATGGATACCCGAAGTTGGTTGAACAGAAAAGCACTAAGGAAAAGTTTCTGGGAAATGAGAAGAACAAGTCTCGTTTTATTTCCCTACTCAGAGCCTCAATTGAACGATCGTAAATAACGACAACACAGGCTGAAGAGGATGCTGATGTTCTCATAATAAAAACAGCAAAGTCGTTATCATCTCAACATGATGCGGTTATAATCATGGGTCAGGATATCGACCTGTTGATACTCCTCACAGCTCTCTCACCTCCAAACGTATATTACCAAAAAGTTTGTAAAGGAAAATCACCTAACGCGTTGTACTCCCAACAAATGTTTTAAACACATTGAAATAGTTGAAAACATTTTATTCATTCATGCCATAAGTGGCTGCGATACAACTGGTGCTCCGTTTGGTCAAGGTATATACAAATTTTGTAATATTCTTCTCAAGAACCACTCAGTGAATAAAACTTATTCAAGTGTATTTCAAGATCCAAAAGCAAACCGAGAAACAATCACTTTGGCTTCCGAACAATTCTTTGCACTTTTGTATGGCGGCAATGAGAAATCATATTTGGAAAATTTAAGGTACTCTTACATTCTTTTTGTCAAAGGAGTGAAAAATAATAAATTCAATTTATCCAGGCTACCACCCATCATGCAGCCCAGCAAACATGCTTAAAGAACATACTTTCAAGTGCAGACTTGGCTTGGTCACCATAAAGATCTAACTGAATGGGGGTGGAAGAAGGACGCTGTTGGTTTACTAACTCCAGTACCAATGATGAAGGAGACTGCACCTCAGGCGTTGCTGAATTTTATATCATGCCAATGCAAAAAAGGTTGCGCTGGAAAGTGCATATGTAGAAAGTCGGGTTTGAAATGCTCCCTAATCTGTATTCACTGTAATGGCAGCTCGTGCGAGAATGCTGTGGAACCCTTCGTTCATGATGATGACGAGGAATTTGTAACCCAGTCGCCACAAATTCAGCTGATGAGCCATAGGAAGACTAGATATATTGAAGCTGTTCTGGGCCCATAAGTGGCAGTAAGAAACTAAAGTCAATAGTCATATATTTTAAGAAAATACATTTTTTTTAGCACATCTATTTAACTTAATTATTAATTTTTTTTATATGTTTTGATTACATTGATGGTTAATATTGCTGTTATGTACGTTACATGTTATTTCAACAGTAATTGTTTAAAAAAATAATAATCAATTTATGTTAGCACTATTCTTCTGATTCAGTTTTTGACCTAATTTTGTGAAGATTTTGTATTAGAACCCAGATACCTAATTGCGATAAAAACATTAAACATATACCTACCTACGTCTTTATAAAATTTTATTCTCTACAAAATTTATATCAGTATTTTTTTCACAAAATTGTATTGGAAAAGAGATACGCACAAAAAACCAAACCAAGTCGGACAATTTAGCTGTTTTTATAAAATTTTTCACGTTTTTACGACTGATTATCTCGATATTCATTAGAGATAAAAGAAAAATATTTTCAGAAAATTGTAGGAAACTTTATGTTCTACTAAACTTGTAAAGTAACTTTATCCGAAATTTTTATTGGAAACGAGATATTTGAGAAAAACTAGATTTTGGCGCGATTTCGGCTGGTTTTTTCAAAATGGCGGCGAAAGCTCAAGTGACACAAGGTCGAAAACTCAGATTTTATATCAGGAGATGAGTATATAAAACATATAAAAAAATTGGGACTACCGGAATAATTCCGATCGCGGATCGCTAATTGCACTGGCCTATAAGCAATAATATCAATAACGTAAAACTTTCAGACACGATACTTCCTCACATGATAATTCATCACATGATAATTCATCACATAACTCACATTAACCTGATGAATTATGACTCTCTCAACGGCCGTATTCTTAGACCAAAAGTGTGAAAATTCGTATTCTTAAAAAGTTGTAACGTACACCGGTCACCAATATCAATGTTATCAAGTAGTTTAGCGGCTACGCTAGGTTTGTGTAACATGGTTTGTGATAGAAAAGAAAGTGCCCCCTTCGTAGCGCCTACTCGCGTCACGGCAAAAAACATCCCAGTTTTCAAGTAGTTTAGCGGCTACGCTAGGTTTGTGTAACATGGTTTGTGATAGAAAAGAAAGTGCCCCCTTCGTAGCGCCTACTCGCGTTACGGCAAAAAAACATCCCAGTTTTCAAGTAGTTTAGCGGCTACGCTAGGTTTGTGTAACATGGTTTGTGATAGAAAAGAAAGTGCCCCCTTCGTAGCGCCTACTCGCGTCAAGGCAAGAAAACATCCCAGTTTTCAAGTAGTTTAGCGGCTACACTAGGTTTGTGTAACATGGTTTGTGATAGAAAAGAAAGTGCCCCCTTCGTAGCGCCTACTCGCGTGAAGGCAAGAAAACATCCCAGTTTTCAAGTAGTTTAGCGGCTACGCTAGGTTTGTGTAACATGGTTTGTGATACAAAAGTGAATAAAATTTATAAAAAATAATTACTGAAATTATAAACATGTTTTTTTACATATTATTGCTTTTGGCAACACTTAATTTTCTGTGATTGAACATAAAATATCTTTGGTTTTTTCTATGGCATTGTTGATAGTATCAAAAACGTCAAAATGGCCTGTAAACTGGGTATGAATTCAAAATTTTTAAGTCGTGTTATTCAGTTTATATTTGCTTGCCCCAACCTAATTCTTTCAGATTCGGATTCCCCGACCCAAAGTTAGTATAAAGATAACTAGTTTTATTTTTTAGGAATTTCGCCCATAAACCGAACTTTACCCGTTGTTTTTTTTATTGTATAAAATTGCATACAATGGGAATTTACACCCGCTAAGCTACTGAAAGTACCTTGTCAGCAGGAGATTAGTTCCGCAGATTAACTTAAAGCAATACAAATATTAAATAATCCTCAACGCGTCAGCGTGGCAACAACATACACATATAACAACATATTAACCATAAACATATTTATATATATATACACTAAAACATTGTGATAATGTGATATGCAATGTTGATAATTATTATTCAGAGACCGTATTTTATGGTGAAAAAATGTAGATTAAGAATTTTTTCTTTTTAAATATCATTAGACAGTTGAGTATATAATTCACCAGTCATTAATAACATAATATTGCAAATTAGTACATGGTGAGAGTGAGCACAATATAATCCTAATACATAAGGTTACTCCCTAATAGCCATGATTTTAACATCAGTGAGAATTTCGTTATAGAGCAATTTTCTTTAAATTCGTATGGCAATTTGTTAAATATTAATAGTATAATATATTCAAGTGTTCTTTGACCATATTTGTTATGAAACATAGGTACTTTCATTCCTTTATTTTGTAAAAGACGAGTATTGTGTGCATGATCCACCATTGTTTTATATGGACTGCCGGATATATGCTGCAATACAATTTTTTGCCACATAATAGCACGTACAGATATTGATTGATTTATATACGATACTAATATCTCGTCTTTGGTTAAAAACGGTTTTGCTAACCAGCAATTTTACCATGGCGTTTTGAATCATTTGTACATGTTTTATGTTGGTTTTACATGATTGACCCCAAGAAGTTATCCCATATCTCACTGTTGATTCTGCAAGAGTTCTTTGAATAATTTCTATTGGAAGAAGGTTATACATTTATACGCGGATCCCCAACTAATAATAGCGTATTGTAATGTGGATTGAACTAAGGCATAGTAGATTAAAATAAATATAGATTTTTTATCGACAGAAAATTTCTAATTCTTAAAAATATATATATATATATATATATTAATCTTCTGATTTTGTTTACTACCTGGCATATTTGTTCCTTCCATTTCAGATTTTTATCAATAATTACTCCGAGATATTTAATTTTATTTGTTGTTATTAATATTGTGCAGTTTGATTTGCAATAATTTTGGCTATGAATTTTAGTATTATCGTGTATGACAATGTTAAAATTTTTGGGAGCATTTTTGGATGGATTGTAAATGGAATTACAAATGTCTTTTCACTATTTAGTGATAGTAAATTAGTGTCGAAAAATTTCTTAAGCGTGTTGATGTCTTCTGTGGCCTTTAATTCTACAGTTTCCCAAGTCTTTTCACTTATTATTAATACTGTATCGTCGGCGTATGATGTAATTTGACCATTTAAATGTTGAAAAAAAATATCCTTTACATATATGGTAAAAAGGATTGGTTACTGTACCTTGCGGGATTCCAAAGCTTGAAATCTCTTGAACACTATTAACACGATCGATTTTTACCACTCGAGGGCGGTTTTTTAAGTAGTTAGTGATCCATTTAATCGCGTTGTCTTTTATGCCAATATTATTCAATTTTTTTAATAGCATCTCATGGGATATGCTATCGAATTCCTTTCTGAGGTCAATAAATATACCTGCACATTTTTTACCTTTATCTAATGATTCATAAACGTATGAAGTTACGTTAGCAATGGCGTCTTGTGTGCTGGGTGATTTAATAAATCCAAATTGGTTTTTGTGTAGTATTTTATTATTATCTAGGAACTTTACCAATTGTTTTTTTTACTATTTTTTCAAAGATCTTTCCTATGTTAGAAATAAGACAGATTGGGCGATAATTCGTTACTTGGTGTGGATCACCAGATTTTTAAATAGGTGAGATTATTGTGTTTTTGTAGTTCATTGGAAATATTCCTTTCGTTAAACTTAAGTTGTAGCGCGCCGTTTTTACGCTTGCCACTACACCATCTCTTTCCCCCGTTCAGCGCCATCCTGCTCACCCACCCCTAAGCAAACCAGGATGCGCCGACGCCTTCTGCGCATCTCCCACCCTCGAGCCGCTACATAAACCACACCCCGCAACAAGGAATGGGCTATATAACAGGCTGCGCGCCCTAAATTAGTCAGTTCGTCTGCAGCTCGCTCTTGGCTAGTACGCTCTCTTAGTTGCGCTTCGTCCTCTGGCACCACTAAGGAGTATTCTACTACCATAAATAAAGCACTAACCAGACCCCCGACTGCTGCCTTAGTTGCGCTTCGTCCTATGGTACGACCCTCTAAGCAGAACCACAGTCAGCTTTTGTTGTTCCCAAAGCCTAACGGCAAGGTTCCCTCCGATCCCTTGCTCAGTTAATTAGTGAATTGATACATTGTGACTATTTTTACCATATTATGTGATCTGTGAACTTACTTTCTTAAATAAATAACCTTTTACCAACGGTTATTTATTTAATCAATAAATAACCTTTTGTCACGGCCGATACCGAGACCCGAAAAGATGACTGTAAATCCCTTTTTTGTTTTGAGTAAATACCAAATAATTGTGTTTTGAAATTCAATCGTAAGGAAATAGGAAATGAAAGGAAGTCTCTTACCTTTTGACGGCGTACTACGGCGATGCAGGATCGATCCTGGCTTTCAGCACTGACACAACACCAGGCTTCTACGAACGACAGTTTTTTACGATAAAAAGACGAAATCTTGCGATATTTGCAATATTATCCACGAGAGAGCTGTGACCCATGTCACGAACAAAATTCAACTGCCCAAGTAGGTAGGGCAAACTTGGGCGATAATATTGTTCAATTATTTCCTCATGTAGGTAGGATCATCTTCTTCTCCTGGTAGAGACTTTTGAGGAAAGGAGGAAGAGAAAGGAATGCATGATTGCTGAAGGACTTGAGGAAAATGGATTTAGTTTTCTAAAAGACTGTTTCAGAACCAAACATTCCGCCGACCTTGAGGAAATATGATATTTTCTCAACAACTATATGCGAAAGAAAAGCAACGAAAAACGAAAGCAAAATAACTAATTAACCTAAGTATTGAACAAGACAAAAATAAAATAAAATTAAAATTAATTAATCGATGGGTAGCTTATACAATTTGACTACGGGCCGCTTAAAAAATGCCCTGAGGGGGCTCGTAAAGTAGCAACACGAACCATTCCCTCGGCACCGGGAAATAATTCCACCACCCTTTCGATAAGCCATCGCACTGATTATTTTTAAAGCAAGAAATGCATTTACTCAATCGATGTCGAATTACGTTCCTTGCCGAAATTATCCAATATTTTAATGATATTATGGATTGGAGTGCACGAGGACCTGGATGAAGGTACATGCTATGGTAATAATCAATTATTAAAGTTGTCAAATGACATTGCTTCGGTAAAATAATAGGATGGCGAGCATTTTCTGAAATCGGTGCAAGGCGAATTCGACCACCGACTCTCAAAACACCATTTTCATCAATAAATGGGGCGAGTTTTTGAAGCTGTGTTGAGCAAATGCGATGGGAAGAGATATTGTTCATATCTTGTTGAAAATAAATTGCTTGAACAAGCTTAATGCAACATTGCAAGGCTAAATTATTTTCTTTTAACGAAAGTGGGGGTAATTCATTGAAATTGATAATCGATTTCGAACGTAATCTATTGATAAACCGACGGCACCAATATATAACACGAAGTAATTTCGATAATGATGAAAACTTCAATAAAAACTCTTCGTCACACGTTGACATATTCGTCGATAG
This sequence comes from Limnephilus marmoratus, assembly GCA_917880885.1. Classification (NCBI taxonomy): domain Eukaryota; kingdom Metazoa; phylum Arthropoda; class Insecta; order Trichoptera; family Limnephilidae; genus Limnephilus; species Limnephilus marmoratus. The sequence goes on from OU862928.1 coordinate 43,516,301, forward strand.
AGAAATTAAATTTTTTGACTTGTACTCTGGTAACTGGTCCACAGAGATATTTGGAGGCCTAACAAATAACCATTCCTCCAAAGGTGTTGATATAAAGTTAGGTCCTTTCCACCATAACGACGCTTCTGCGATTTCACTAGGAAAAGCTCCTCGCGAACCCAAGTCTGCAGGATTTTCTTGCGATGAAATGTGATACCAATGTTCATAAGGTATATTTTGTATTATTGTTTCAACACGATTTGCCACAAAAGTTTGCAATAGAAAGGAAGGTGTCTTCAGCCATGCCAATACAATAGTTGAATCGGTGAACGCGACAGTCTTTTCTATTTGAAGTCTGTCTTTATATACTTCTTGACAATAAGTCAACAAATTTGCTAATAAAACTGCTCCTAACAATTCCAGTCGCGGGATCGATGTTATTTTTATGGGGGCAACACGAGATTTTGCTAATAAAATGTGGCTGGATATTTCTGTGTTATTAATCACTACCAGATAAACAATTCCACAGTATCCTCTTTCAGAGGCGTCCGCAAACCCAACAAGTATGCATCGACTGGTGGGAGAAGTTGCGACATATCGATCAATTTTTAAATTGGCGAGTGATGGAAGCTCTTTTATATATTTCTTCCATTTCAAATTCATGTCCGAAGGGATTTCTTCGTCCCAACCAATTTGAATTTTCCATAAGTTTTGCATATAGCATTTAGCAATAAAAACGACAGGATTAATAAAACCTAATGGATTATATAGACGTGCAATTGTCGATAAAATTATGCGTTTGGTACAGTGGTCAGTAAAAACATTATGAATTTTATATGTAAATTGATCAAGCGACGGTATCCATTGAATACCTAAAATATTAATATTTTTCTTGTCAGTATCCGACTCAAAACTTAAGGGTACTTCCCGGTAGCTGACAGGAATGTCTTCCAATATTTCAGGATGGTTACTAGACCATTTTCTCAATTCAAAACAACCTTTTTGAAGTAATGCAATTAATTCCACTATACAATGTCGAGCGCTTTCCAAAGATTGCGCACCACTGATAATATCATCTACGTAGGTATTTTCAATTAATATACAGCCTTTGGAAAATTCAATTTTTCATCATTTGCTAATTGATGAAGTGAACGAATGGATAGGTATGGAGCACTTGAGGTGCCATATGTTACTGTTTGTAATTCAAATTCCTTTACAGGATGATCAGATGATTCTCTCCACAAAATATGTTGATAACGGCGAGATTTCTCATCCACCAGTATTTGCCTGTACATTTGACGGATGTCAGCTGTAAAAACGATTTTTTGTATTCGAAAATTACACATTAATTCGACAATGTCCCTTTGCAATTTGGGACCGACCAGAAGTATGTCGTTCAATGACGTACCCAAAGACGATTTGGTACTGGCATCAAAAACGACCCTTAAACGAGTTGTAGAACTGGTTTCTTTGATTATTCCATGATGGGGTATGAAATAATTAGCAATAATTGGCGATTGAAGTGGCACTTCGATCATGTGCCCTAATGTAAAATATTCTCTCAAGAACGAAATATATTGAGATTTGAGATCAGAATCTCTATTCAGTCTCCTTTCTAAATGCTTGAGGCGTGACAATGCTATGTCATATGACTTTCCCAATTTTTCCGGGCTTTCCTTAAATGGCAACGAAACGACGTATCTTCCATCTTGGTTACGGTAGGTACTTTCCGTGTATATTTTTTCACAACGAATTTCATCAGGCGATTGAATTTTCTTCAAAGCTGGAACATTTTCAATTTCCCAAAAACATTTAAGCTTTTCATCAATATTTTCCTCCATTGACGTGAAGAATGAATTTATACAATGATTTGATGGTCCAACATTTCCCATCAAAATCCAACCCAATTTAGTTTCTATAGCTATGGGTTCATTTTCTTTCCCCATCAATTTTCCTGAACATAACAATGACGCAAAAATATCACTTCCAAGCAGTATGTCAATAGCTGATGATAAGTAGAATGTTGGATCTCCCAATTTGAGACCCACGATGTGATCCCAATGATGATCGACGATACGATTTGATGGCATATTCGAACAAATGTTATTTAAAATAAGGAAATCTGTCATAATTCCAGATTCCTTCGAATCGACAGGACGAAATTGTGTTCTTATTAATCCGTTAGAATTAATAGTAGGAATATTTCCAATACCTATCACAGTAAGTGGTTGTTTTTTAGAACGAGTAAAACCTAATTTTTTGACACAATTTTCCGAAATAAAGTTTCCCTGACTTGCGCTATCGAGCATAACACGAACCTTCTGAAATACTCCATTTTTATCTAAAACTTCCACATAAGCTGTAGACAAAAGAACCGTTTTGTGAGTTTTATTGTAAAATGTTGTCAACACCAACGGTTCTGAAGAGTTTTCTTGCTGGTCTGAATTTTCCACGATTTTGGAAAATGTAATAGGGTATGATGTTTTAATTGACATTGTCTGCAAGTGAAACGCGAATGACAATTTTTTGCGTTGTGTTTTCCTTGCGCTAAGCAATTGAGACATAGATTATTTTCCTTTGCGAATAAGTACCTATCCTTTGGAGTAAGGCTTAAGAATTTTTCACACTTGTGCAGTGAGTGTGGCGATTTACAAAGAATGCACTTGATTTCAATGTTTGATACAAACGCATTAATATTATTGCTCAATCGATGTTTTGCATTATATGATTTAGATTGACCCTTATGAGCCTGTAACTGGTTTTTAGGAAAAACTCCAAGTGCCATTTCTTTTGCTAAGCACTGCCCATTTAAGTACTTCAATAAGTGATCAAACGTTGGAATATTCTCCGAACTGTGTTGAATTTCAAAATCAATACGCAATTCTTTTGTTAATTTACGTAATACAATATGAAATAAAAGAAAACTCCATTGGCGAACTGGAAAATTCAAAGCTTCTAACGCAGCAAGATTTTCTTTCAAAATGGAAATAAATTGCCTCAAATTATCCTGAACTTTTACAGGTTGAATCGACAGAATTAATTCTACGTGTCTATCAGCGATCAAACGTATGTTTTCATAACGTTCCTTTAACAAATAATATGCAACAAAATAATTTTCCTCAGAAATCGGCAAATGTTTAACGTATGTTAAGGCTTCACCCGAAAGGGAACTTAATAAATAATGCATTTTTTGAATAGAATTTAAACCATTATTAGAATCGATCAAAGAATTAAAGGTGTTTATATAATTTGTCCAATCTGTTGACATTCCCGAGAAAATAATCAATTTTAATTTTGGCAACGAAACATTATTGTTGGCTATTAAGTGATCCGATTCACTTTTCGAAACTTCTGGAAATAATTGGTTATAATACGACTGAATCTCGTAATACATGTTTTGGATTTCAGTATATTTTTCTTGCAAAACTTTAATTTCTAATTCATCTTTCTTATTTGATTCAATTAAAATATGTGAAGCGACGAAACTATCTCTAATATCAGATACATCCGAAAAACGTGCTTTGAATATATTTTTATCAACAATATTCAACGTTGTTATAGCTTTGATAGCAGAAGAACGCACACTTTCCATATCTAACAGTGTTAGTTTGTACTTAATGGTGTTAGCTGCCATTATGAATATTTTTAACAACAAACCAAATAATAAAACACTGTCAAACAAATGTCAACTTGTAAACAAAAAAATATTGATGTCGGCTGTTATCACAGCTGATGCGATAACTAACGCGACCTACGTTATCGACACGACGACACGACAATGCTTGCAGGTAAGTACTAACTACCGACGCGAGAGGCGCTTGGGGCGCTTGTAGGTAACAAACTAACGACCGCGGCGGCGAACTGTACGAAGTACCCACCACCATCATATCCTCATTAAAATCGTCTGATGGATACCCTGCTACTATGTCCTTCGAAGGTCGCAAATCTAACGATGCCCAGGAAATTTGTAATATGTTCTCTGAATTCTTTAAATCAACATTCGAACCCTCCTCTGTCAACGACATGATTAACATCGACCAACTTGAAGCCGTTTGCGACTCTGAACTTGCGCACATTCACACCATTGAATTAACGGAACAAGAAGTGCTCTCGAGTTTAATGTCGCTAGATATAAACAAGGGTGCAGGTCATGACGGAATACCGGCATTTTTCCTCAGATCTGCTGCTTCGTCACTATATGTTCCACTTACCATAATATTTAACAAATGCCTGAGTGACGGGGTTTTCCCTGATAGGTGGAAGTTGGCCTATATTATACCGGTCCACAAGGGCGACTCACGGCAAAAAGTAGAAAACTATAGGCCAATATCCATTCTCTCGGCGATCCCTAAACTCTTGGAAAGACTTGTCCATGACCATATATATCCCCAGCTTGCCTCCATAATTACGGAACAACAACATGGGTTTGTAAAAGGCAAATCTACCATGAGTAATTTACTTCTTTACTCAAACTTCTTGTTCAACAGCATGGATCGAGGCCACCAGGTAGATGCAATATACTGCGATTTTAAAAAAGCTTTTGACAAGGTTGACCACCTTATTCTTATTAAAAAAATTATGTACAACGGAATTAGAGGAAATTTACTACGTTGGTTTGTCTCATATTTAACAAAAAGACAACAAGCCGTATCGTTGCGAGGACACACTTCTACATGGGAGCCAGTTACCTCTGGCGTGCCACAGGGGTCAATCCTGGGTCCGCTGTTGTTTATACTCTTTATTAACACTGTTACTAAATGTTTCCTGCATTGTTTATTTCTTTTGTACGCCGATGACATAAAAATATTTGCCATTGTTAGGAATTTAAACGATTGTCTGCTAATCCAAAGCGACTTAGTAAGGTTCGAAGCATTTTGCAATGAAAACAAAATTTACCTTAGTTACAACAAATGTAAACAAATAAGTTTTACTAAAAATCATAACGCCATCATACAGAATTATTGTATTGGTAACTATTTACTCGAGCGCGTTTACTGTATAAGAGATCTAGGCGTACTTTTTGATTCCAAACTCCATTTCGATGCGCATATTGATAATATTGTGAATAAAGCTTACTGCATGCTAGGATTTGTCATCAGAAACAGCCGTGAATTTCGAAAACCTGAAACATATCTTCTTCTTTACTGGTCCGCTGGTCCGTTCTCAACTTGAATACTGCACCTCCATATGGAATCCACTTTACGGTATCTATAAAGAAAACATTGAAAGTATTCAAAAGAAATTTCTGCAGTGCCTCAATTACAGAATGAGCGCACCTAAACGCGGGTACATAAATATGCTTTCGAGTTATAACGTCTCCACGCTATCTAACCGACGAACGTACCTTGATCTCATGACTCTATATAAAATCTGTAACAACGTTATTGACTGTCCCGACTTACTGAAATTAATAAACTTTAAAGTACCACCCAGAGTAACAAGGCTTAACGACTTATTCCACATTAGCCGGACGCGTACAAATGCTGGTGTCAGGGACCCAATCAGAAGAATGTGCGAATCACTTAATCAGAATCAAAAGCTCAAGGATTCTGACTTATTTTTTGATACACGCAGTACTTTTAGTAGAAAAATGAAGGCTGTTTTCCTACAAAGTTCAAAGTAAACAACTTAGACATACATTCGTTTATATATATATTTTTTTTTTAAATTTGTGTATAACATTGTTTATCTATATTTATATTTTTTTGTTTCAAAAATAATTTGTAAATTCTTATAAGGATATTGCTCATTTATTTCATATCTCTATTTGTAAAATAATATTCTTATGTACTTATATATTTTTTCCCCTATTTATAAGACAAAATATTTGTATATGTTTTTAACTGCTGTTTAAGTCAATTCGTGAGAAATAGTTTGGATGCAGGTGAATTCTCTAGTTGATATTTTGTATATTCTTGCCAATTAATATCTGTATCTGTATTTTCTCCTAAATAAATAAAAAAAAAAAAAAAATCTACGAAATCAAAAATATTTAGCCGCCCAAACGACTACAATAACCAATTTAAATTTAAAATGCTACTCCAATATTCACGATTAAATGTATAATTCTGAAACAGCTCATAAAACCGGAAAAAGGTCAACGAAATGGAATGATTCAAACTTCAAAACACAATACTCTGGCTTCAAAATTACGTCTACCAAAAAAACGACAAAAAACGAAAATATCCGGCTCGAAGGACCAAAAATGTCACGGCCGATACCGAGACCCGAAAAGATGACTGTAAATCCCTTTTTTGTTTTGAGTAAATACCAAATAATTGTGTTTTGAAATTCAATCGTAAGGAAATAGGAAATGAAAGGAAGTCTCTTACCTTTTGACGGCGTACTACGGCGATGCAGGATCGATCCTGGCTTTCAGCACTGACACAACACCAGGCTTCTACGAACGACAGTTTTTTACGATAAAAAGACGAAATCTTGCGATATTTGCAATATTATCCACGAGAGAGCTGTGACCCATGTCACGAACAAAATTCAACTGCCCAAGTAGGTAGGGCAAACTTGGGCGATAATATTGTTCAATTATTTCCTCATGTAGGTAGGATCATCTTCTTCTCCTGGTAGAGACTTTTGAGGAAAGGAGGAAGAGAAAGGAATGCATGATTGCTGAAGGACTTGAGGAAAATGGATTTAGTTTTCTAAAAGACTGTTTCAGAACCAAACAATTGTGTTATAAAACTGGCGCCCAACTTAGTGGCCAGACACATAAAGTAAAATTAAAATCAGTGCATCTACAAAATTTCGTCGCTACCACGTCGAAGTCCTCGTTTCACAATGCAGGCCAAGGAAAGTGCTGGCATCTGCTTCACGCAGGAGCAGTTCGCGGAACTAATGAACTCCATGAAGCGGATGCAGTCGGAACCAACACGTACGGGTACATTCACCACCTGTACGGCACGCTTCGATGGTACCAGAGACAGGAGTGCGGTCGAGAGTTTTATTGCCGCCGCATCCATCTTCAAGTGCGCCGAGAACATCGAAGACGCAAGCGCTCTGGAAGGATTACCACTGCTGCTTACGAAAGACGCCGCCGCTTGGTGGCTCGGCATAAAAGGAGAAGTACGAGACTGGGAGAGCGCAACGAACCTCCTCAGGGATGCTTTCGCCCCTAAGAAGCCAGCGTACAAAGTGTACACAGAGATATTTTTATGCAAGCAAGACGCATTAACGTCAACCGATGTGTTCATTGCTAAGCAGCGGATGTTACTCGCGGAGCTACCACCGCCCAGCCATCTAGAGAAGGTCCAGATAGACCTAATATTCGGACAACTGAATATCCGGATACGAGACAGAGTGCCGCGGGAAGCGATCAATACCTTCGCCGAACTACTACAAAAAGCCCGTGCAGCGGAAGAAAGCCTGTACGAGAGCACGAAGACCGTCCCACTACGCGCGATGGAAAACCGAACAGACGGCCGCCTACGCTGCACTAACTGCCGCAGACTTGGGCACCGTTCCAAGGAGTGCCGTTCCCGCTACGATACAGGAGCGCACGTAAAGTACACTCCTCCAGTCAAGAAGCTGGAGACACCCAGTGATGCGAAGTTCGCATGCTACGGTTGCGGTAAGCCAGGCGTGGTAAGAAGCAAGTGCCCGCAATGCAGCCAAGGGAGAATAGACACCCCTCACCCACGAGCCGATTTTTGCTCGATACATGAAGTAGACCTTCCCCGAGCGAGACCTATACTACACATCGGGATTGGAAACTTCCTGGGCACTGCTCACGTAGACAACGGAGCAAAATTGAGCGTAGCGTCAGCTGAGCTACACCGGCGGCTAATCGCTCAAAGTTTCAAAACCCAGCGAACCATCATGGACATCGTATTGGCAGATGGTGTCCCTAAACGTCAGGAGGTCGAGACAATAGCCGCCACCTTGACACTAAGAGGCCGACAGATACCCACCAGCTTCATCGTGCTCCCAGGAGGACACGAGAATCGAACACTCCTAGGCGTCGATTTTATCGAAGACGCGGGGATCGATATAAACATTCCCCAGCGCGCATGGGCATTCACGGACAGCCCCGAAGTACGGTATATGCTGCATATGGAAAATGACGCCATACCACCAAACCGAGGTATTCGACAACGTCAAAAGACTGGCGAGATAGGAGAAGTGAGAGCACACAAACTCCCTAAGATTTGCCTACCCGCCCCACCAGTACAGGACAATGAATGCGAGATCTACGTGCCGCCGTTCATGAGTCCTCTCCCACAGACACCGCCTAAGGTTCGTCTGCCCGCCCCACCAGTACAGGACAATGAATGTGAGATCTACGTGCCACCGTTCATGAGCCCTCTCTCACAGACACCACCTCGCACTAACATTTGGGCTAAGATGATAGCCCTGAATGAGCTGTTTCCGCGATGGAGGAAGACGCCCTAAGGGAGGTAATGATACGCTCCTATCGGCTCTTCGATGACTCCCCAAGAAAACCCAGAAATGAAGTAGAGCTCTGTGTCTTGGACGCCGAAATACTAAGCCTCCGACCAGATGAAGCCACCCACCTTATACCTACCCAGAGGGACCAGCTGGACCGCCTGCTGTGCGACAACGCCGCTGTCTTCTCAGCCACCCTGTCATCTACGACAAAAATTGAGCACCGAATCGAGACCGGACAACACCCGCCGATTTCAGTAGCCCCTTACAGGCTCTCGCCAGCCCGCCAAGCAGAACTCCGCGCCGAGATTAACAGTATGTTAACCCAAGGGATTATAGAAGAAGCAGATTCACCGTGGGCCGCACCTGTGGTTATGGTGCCAAAAAAGACGGAAACAAGCGCATCTGTATTGATTTTCGCCTTCTCAATGCGATAACGGTACCAGACGTGTACCCCCTGCCCAGAATGGATGACCTGCTACACTCGGCAAAGCAGTCAAACTTTATGTCTACAGTAGACCTACGATCTGGCTACTGGCAGATCAAGATACTGGAGAAAGACCGTGACAAGACGGCCTTTATAACCCCATTCGGACTCTACCGCTTCTTGAAGATGCCATTTGGACTTCGCAATGCGCCCGGGACGTTCCAGCGCATGATTGACCGACTTAAGATCGAGCTAGATGAAGTCAATATCCTAGCATACCTGGACGATATAATCATACTTTCGCCCACCTTCGATAAACACCTCGCCGATCTACAACAGGTGTTCACCAAGCTACGAGAATTTAATCTCACTGCAAATCGAGTTAAATGCCACTTCTGCTGTCCAAGCATAAAGTATCTAGGACACGTAATAACCCCCGGAGGAATCAGCACCAATCCGGAGAAGATAGAGGCGATCTCTAAAATGAAGGAGCCAAACAATGTCAAACAGCTACAGACATTTCTTCAGACATGCTCCTGGTATAGGCGATTTGTACCCGAGTTCGCCAAAACCGCCAAGCCACTCAGCGACTTGATAAAGAAAGACGCCACCTGGGAATGGAAATCCCCACAGCAGAATGCTTTCGACACCCTGAAAGCACTACTCACTAGCGCCCCCATACTACGACAAGCCAATGGAAGCAAGGAATTCATCATAAAGTCGGACGCAAGCAGCTACGCAATAGGAGCAGTTTCGGTCCAGGGGGAGGGACTAGAAGAACATCCGGTAGAATACGCGAGCCGCCTGCTACTACCAGCGGAGAAGAACTATTCTACCACAGAACGAGAAGCCCTAGCAGTCGCATGGGCAGTTGCAAAGTTCCGAGGATACATTGAAGGAACAGCAATCACCGTGGTTACCGACCACCAAGCGTTGAAGTGGTTAATGACGTTAAAGTCTCCCACAGGTCGCCTTGCAAGATGGGCCCTGCAGCTTCATCCCTACAACCTGAAAATCCAATACACACCTGGACGCTCAAACCTGGTGGCGGACACACTATCACGAACACCATTACTTGAAGACCCACCCTCTATTTGCGCACTATGCACGATAACCCTCGACGTTCCAGTACGCAACGCGGCTGACATCCGCAGAGAACGATTGAAAGACACTGCATTGAAGAAAATTATCGAGTGTTTTGAAGCTAACAATCCAAACGAAGACCTTAGTTACTGGACAACTAAGGGCTACCTGATGCAAAACGGTGTATTGTACCGATATGCACCCGATATCGAAGAAGAGGACGCTCAACTAGTCGTCCCCGAGCATGAGCAACACCAAATACTCATGGCCTATCAGATGCCCCTACCGCTGGGCATTACGGAGTAGAACGCACGATTCGACGAATTGCCAGACGATACTTTTGGAAGAATATGCGGACCTACATACAGAAATACGTCAAGAACTGTCTGGAGTGCCAGAGATACAAGCCATCAAACCTAAAACCCGCCGGCCTTATACAGACTTCAGTAATGAACCAGAGGTTTGAAACAGTAGCCTTCGACCTCTTCGGACCACTCCCAACTTCCGAGGATGGGAAGAATTGGATCTTCATCATCGAAGACGTGGCCACACGCTGGATAGAACTATTTCCCCTCAAAGACGCGACTGCCGAGACCTGCGCCCGCGTCCTGATTGATGAAGCATGCCTACGCTACGGGACCCCACGCCGACTGATAAGCGACAACGGTACCCAGTTCGTGAGTACCGTGATGCAGCAGATGACTTACTGCCTGGACATCAAGCACACCTTCACACCAGCCTACCACCCAGAGGCCAATCCTGTCGAGAGGAAAAATCGAGACCTCAAACCCCAACTAGCCATCCTGGTTGGCACAGAACACCGAAAATGGGCCGAAAGCCTTCCATCAATACGCTTCGCCATGAATACCGCGTTCTGTCAGAGCACCGGATACTCCGCTGCCTATCTCACATTTGAACGTGAGCTAAGGTCAGCCGATGACGTCGGAAGAGACTTGAGAAGCATTATCTTATCGGAAAACTTCATCCCCGAGATAACGCCGCATCTGCTACAACTAGCCGATACCCTACGTCTTGTCAGGACCCACAATGATGAGAAACAAGACAAACAAAAGAATTACGTGGATAACAAGCAGTGCCGTAAATAGCCTTTTCTGCGCCCTGTGCGAGCTTCTATAACTGCGCCCTATTTAAGTGGACCCTTCGCCTATTATACCACCCACTGTGTCTCACTCACTAAAACTCAAACCAAATTCACTAGTGCAAATGCGTTGCCCACCCTGATGCTTAAGATTTAATTTTTGGGCCACTTTGGTCTTCATATTTCTATAATAAAATACCCTGCAAAGTTTCAGTAAACTGTAAATTAATTTAATTTTAAGTACTTGGTATGGTAGAGTTTTGAACAAGGAAGGTAGTATAGCATAATGTAAATTGCGTTTAAGTATGATTTGGTGAAAAAAGGTTTATTCGAAAATATTTGCAAAGATTATTCACAACTAAAATACACAAATGAATGAGACCACAAATGAATAAGTTCAGATAGTAAAGATTCAAAGCAAGCCATAAACTTTTTTATTGATTTACTTTTTGCGCTTTCTTCGTTGCGAAATCGTTGATAACCTTTTCATACGACAGGCACCGTCCTATGTCGCGTTCAACCGACAAAATCGCTAGGCCGGTCAACCTTTCTTGGCCAATCGTCGAGCGCAAGTAAGCTTTTATTAATTTGAGCTTACTGAATGATCTTTCGCAGGAAGCTACAGTCACTGGCATTGTTAAAAAAAATCTTTATAGCGACCACTACATTGGGAAACATCTCTTTTAAATCTAGTTCGACTATAACTATAACAAGACCCTGACTTGAATTACGGTCACATTTATCAAATAATGTAGTCGTTTCAACTTGACTCTTTAAAGTGTCTAATCATTAAGAGCGGCCGAAAATCCACATTTCGTCGAAAGTTGCTCTTACGATCGTGCAGGGCGGTTACAATGAGAAAGATTAATTATTTTCCGTACCAGCTTTTTTAAATTATAACTCAAAATCGATTTTATTTATTTCCAAATTTGCTTTAATTTATACCTAAAAATGCTGAAAGGCGTAATGATAAAACAATTAAAATAATGTACTTTTTGTAATTATTTTTTGATTACAAGTATTTATCATTTATCAATAATGTCTAAGTTAAATAAGAATGTAAAAAAAATCTAAAATATATTAATTTGTAAGTACGCAAATAAATACACAAACGGACCAATTTTCGTCAAGAAACACATGTACGTACATATTTTTTAATGATTTTGTTTAAATTAAAATTCTAAGACATGTGATACCCAGATAATGTATTGATTTATTTTACTGCATGATTATATGATTTAAAATGGGTGTGGTAAAAATTTTACAAATCTGCCGACGACCTTTGGTATAACCTTATTATCCTAAAAACAATCATGTTTAATCAAAATTTAAAACATGCTAACGCTAGATAAAAGAACAATCTTTCGACATCCATTTATATTTTTTGTGGAAAAAAGTCAATACGTCTAAAATCTGATTTAAATGACATATATCTGTTTTATTTATTGTTATTAAGTTTATTTTGTAGAACTCCATTTTAATTTTTTATTTATTTTATATATTTAATAATATTATTATTCATTGTATAAAAACAGTTTATTATAAACAAGTACTGCATCTGCTTCGTAATTATTATTACGAGTTACAGCTGTTTCGCCCTCTGAAGGCATTATCAAACTGTGGTTGTTACCACCTACAGACGATGTATTTATGTCATTTCTAGACAGGTACTTATGATGACAAAATGAATAGCTTTTAATTATTATTACCTGTGCCCCTAAACTTCTAAGTAAAATGACTGAAATATTAATGGTTAAGTTTCCCAATTACTGGATTGTTTAAATTTGACTGAAGGTCGTTAATTATTCCATAAAATAAACCCTTGATGATTCATCAGGATTTACCTTATAATACAATTGATATTTGAAATGGTCATCATTCTCTTGGATAACCCACTATGACTCATGTATTTACTTAATAGCACAGTTAGGTATTTGGACTGGATTTAAATATATCTAAAAGTGGCGAGCGAATTATATTTGTTTGTTCATTAATTAAAATAGCTTTCTGATTATTGGAGTTTTTATTAATTTCTAACTGCTCTAACAGATTGAGTTTGCGTCCTTTATTTTGTAAGTGCAACGGAATTGGTTTATTATTATCACTAAGTGAGTGATTGTTTTCTAAGAGATGTTTAGCAAATTGTGTGTCTATTTTATTATTATTTTTAAACGATCGCATGTGTTCTTTGAATCTAGTGTTAAAGGACCGGCCAGTTTGTCCAACATAAACAGCGTTGCATTCATCACACTGGAGTTTATAAATGCCACTATTTTTTAGTTTGGGTATTTTATTTTTTGAGTTTTTAAGAGACGATCCTAAAGTATTATTTGTGCGGAAGGCAACATCTAAGCCACAATTTTTGAGAACTTTAGCTATTTTATTAGATGTCGGTCCGACAAATTCCAAACATCCAAATTTACTATTTGTTTTATTGTTAGTCGCTGGGTAAATTAAGTTAAGGTTATTTTTGTGTTTTTTGTGACTAATTATTTTTTCAATGTCTCTACCCTTGAAGCCGTTATTTTTAGCAATAGTTAAAATTGTATTTTTTTCCCTTTCGTAAGCCATATTGTCAAGCGGGATATTGGTAAGTCTATGTATCATTGAGTGGTAAGCGGATAATTTATGTGACCATGGGTGCAAAGATTTATAATTAATGGTCGTGTCGGTAAACGTAGGCTTACGGAAAATTTCAAAAGTATGTTTATTATTTTCTCTACCGATTGTTAAATCTAAGAAGTTGATTTTCTTATTACACTCCCTTTCAACCGTAAAGCAGATTTTACGGTTGATGGAGTTGGCTAAAGTAACAAAAAGATCTAATTGTCTGTTGGTACCTTGCCAACAGATAAGAATATCATCAACATAACGAACGTAGTATATTATGTATTTACTAAAGACTGAATTTAAAAAACCACTTACCACTCAATGATACATAGACTTACCAATATCCCGCTTGACAATATGGCTTACGAAAGGGAAAAAAATACAATTTTAACTATTGCTAAAAATAACGGCTTCAAGGGTAGAGACATTGAAAAAATAATTAGTAACAAAAAACACAAAAATAACCTTAACTTAATTTACCCAGCGACTAACAATAAAACAAATAGTAAACTTGGATGTTTGGAATTTGTCGGACCGACATCTAATAAAATAGCTAAAGTTCTCAAAAATTGTGGCTTAGATGTTGCCTTCCGCACAAATAATACTTTAGGATCGTCTCTTAAAAACTCAAAAAATAAAATACCCAAACTAAAAAATAGTGGCATTTATAAACTCCAGTGTGATGAATGCAACGCTGTTTATGTTGGACAAACTGGCCGGTCCTTTAACACTAGATTCAAAGAACACATGCGATCGTTTAAAAATAATAATAAAATAGACACACAATTTGCTAAACATCTCTTAGAAAACAATCACTCACTTAGTGATAATAATAAACCAATTCCGTTGCACTTACAAAATAAAGGACGCAAACTCAATCTGTTAGAGCAGTTAGAAATTAATAAAAACTCCAATAATCAGAAAGCTATTTTAAAAAAAATATAATAAGCAGTAATTGTTGAATGAAACACTAGCATATATTGAATCATTTGGCGGGTACGAGATAAGCCGCCATAGCTCAGTGGTCAAGAGCAATCGACCGGCAATCGAGAGGACACGGGTTCAAGTCCCGTTGGCGTCATGTATCTTTTCTCGGAAGATTTTTCAATGTGGATGAGTGTTTCAGGCTGATAATTATTGCTTATAATAATTGTTACTGAATTTAAAATTTGTTTTTCAATATAGTCCATGAATATTTCGGCAAGGAGGGGACTAAGTAAATTCTACCAACAAAACGATGGCTTGCCCATGGGGTCCCCCCTTAGTCCCCTCCTTGCCGAAATATTCATGGACTATATTGAAAAACAAATTTTAAATTTTAAAAGGAGTTATTGGGAAACTTAACCATTAATATTTCAGTCATTTTACTTAGAAGTTTAGGGGCACAGGTAATAATAATTAAAAGCTATTCATTTTGTCATCATAAGTACCTGTCTAGAAATGACATAAATACATCGTCTGTAGGTGGTAACAACCACAGTTTGATAATGCCTTCAGACGGCGAAACAGCTGTAACTCATAATAATAATTACGAAGCAGAAGCAGTACTTGTTTATAATAAACTGTTTTTATACATTGAATAATAATATTATTAAATATATAAATTAAATAAAAAAAAGACGTATTTCTGGTTTTCTCTGGTAATAAATACCCTCTTAATATCTGCTGAATATTTGATACTCAAATCAGCGGTATGTTTTTTTAGTTCTTCACCTGGATAATAATATAAAAATGAGCGCGATGTTTTGTCTAATTGAACAGACGTTTTTGATGATACTGGGCTACTGGCATGTAGGTACGTATGCGGGGCCGGGAACTTACCAGGAGCAATCAGAAGCAAAATGAAAAAATAATAGTCCTGCCTAGTCTGGCCATTCTTGCGCCCCCAGAGTCTACGCCCTGTGCCTGGGCACCGGTGGCACCGCCCTATTTACGGCACTGATAACAAGAGGCGAGAAGACCCCGATTACCAGCCCGGAGATCACGTCTTTGTCCACTCCCACGCTCTTAGCAAAGCCGCAAGAGGCTTCAGCGCAAAATTAGGACCACGACGCGATGGCCCCTACCTGATCCTGAAGCAACATGGACCAACGAGCTACGAGATAGCTTCAATGGAAGCACCAGATGTCTCGCTAGGCACCTACCACACCTCAGCACTGACTCCATACCACGGGCACTTGACACCGCTGCCCGCTCCGGTTATTCCTCTACGCAAACGAGGTCGACCAAAGAAGAATAAGTAGCCGCCACGCTACTACAGACCTGGATCTTCGACGGGACGTTCCTCGATCCAGAGGGGGAGGATGTAGCGCGCCGTTTTTACGCTTGCCACTACACCATCTCTTTCCCCCGTTCAGCGCCATCCTGCTCACCCACCCCTAAGCAAACCAGGATGCGCCGACGCCTTCTGCGCATCTCCCACCCTCGAGCCGCTACATAAACCACACCCCGCAACAAGGAATGGGCTATATAACAGGCTGCGCGCCCTAAATTAGTCAGTTCGTCTGCAGCTCGCTCTTGGCTAGTACGCTCTCTTAGTTGCGCTTCGTCCTCTGGCACGACCCTCTAAGGAGTATTCTACTACCATAAGTAAAGCACCAACCAGACCCCCGACTGCTGCCTTAGTTGCACTTCGTCCTATGGTACGACCCTCTAAGCAGAACCACAGTCAGCTTTTGTTGTTCCCAAAGCCTAACGGCAAGGTTCCCTCCGATCCCTTGCTCAGTTAATTAGTGAATTGATACATTGTGACTATTTTTACCATATTATGTGATCTGTGAACTTACTTTCTTAAATAAATAACCTTTTACCAACAATTGTGTTATAAAGTTTATTAAATGAGTGATGGGTTTTATTAAGTAAGGTTTCATAGATTTTAACATGTGTGCCGTAATAGAATCAAACCGGGAGACGAACCTCCTTTCATGTTTTCTATTATTTTTAAGATTTCACTTTCTGTTGTTATTTCAAATGTTGAAAGTATATTATGTTTCTGTAAATTTTTTTTATGGGGTCCGGGCTAGAAGGCTTATGAATATTTTCCGCAAGATTTTTTCCAACATTTGCAAAGAAGGAATTAAATATGTTTGCACATTGTTTAGGCTGTATATTGGCATCTATAATTTTTTTATCATGTTCGATGTACTTAATGTTATGTTTTTTTTTGTATTGTCTATGGCCAAATTCACAGTTTTCCACATTTGTTTATTGTTATTTTCTGAAGATAATATTTTATTTTTAAAAAACTCTTCTTTACTTTTTTAAATATAAGATGTTAATTTATTTTTATATTTTTTATAGAAAATATATGCTTTTTCATCATGAGGATTTTTTAAAGTTGTATTGTAAAGTTTTTCTTTGTTTCTGATAGATATTATAAGTCCTTAATTTTGATTTTATGTGTATTGTTATTTCAGTTGTCGAATTTTTAATGAGTTGTCACAGGATATTTTCAAAGTTAGTCGAACATATTTCGGTATCATCACTGTTTAAAACATTGTTATAATCCTCCTTTTTTAGTTTTTCAGAGAGAATAGTCTATTGTTGATTTTTGGGATATTAAATTATGTTTTTTATGTTTAATATTATTATTATACAGAAGTAAGCACGAATGATGATCAGTTATGTTAGTTTTCCAAACAAGATCTTTCATGTTTACGTTTGTCCAATTATTATTTCCAGTTAAATTATTTCTAGTTAAATGAGTGAAAATATAATTTTCTTTTAACTGGAATAAAAAAATTAAAACAAGATACGCTCAAAAATATTCCATTTATACCTTCGACAAGGGTATACTTGGTCGAAGATTTATACAGATTTTATTGTAAAACGGAAATATTTTGACTCTCTGAGAAAAAATCGTCTAGGCCTGTGGGGTTAAATTCCGGAAACAAGAGGATTAGCGCGCAATACGGTATCAATGTGTAATTTATGAGGCGGATGTGGGTACCCCTTTGTTACCTTGGCTTTTTTACTAGTCATCATTTCATTGCATGTCATTTTTTATGTCAGTAAATATATCCTTGTTGAATTGTGTTTTCCAAGTTTTTTTACAAACAAAACCGGCAATCAGCACGGATTCCACCCACTCTATCACCCTCAACAAATCTTATGAATCTCAGTACCTATAATACTTTTAAAAATTTTGTACTTGTCTAAGTGATTTATACAGACTTCGAGAAAGCTTTAAATAAAGTCGACCATGATATTTTATCAAAAAAATTAAGTGACATCGGACTATCTCAGAATTTTCTCTGTTTCGTAGCTAGCTACGTCGTCATTATGTAAGTTACGGACACTATCTTTCTCATGAATAAAAAACAAACTCCGGGATTCCCCAGGGATCAAACCTAGGACCCCTCCTCTTTCTTTTTTTCAAGAACGATGTAGACAAGACAATTAACTACTTAAAATATCTCCTCTTCGCTGATGATATCAAACTTTTTAGAGCTATTAAAAGTCGCATCGATACCATTCTTCTTAGTAAAAGTCAGTTTAATTTTTTTTTGTCTATTATCAGAGGCTCTTTCGTCCTTATACCAAGGTACTCGTTAAGATTATTTAGTATCTTGTGATGTACTGCACCAAATAAAAATAAATACACTTGCAAAAAAGTCTTTCTTTGTATACATATATTATAATAATTTATTAATAAATTAATAAACACGTTTATTCAAAAATAACGAAAATCCTCCAGCACCTTTTCATGAATAAGTTTTATTTCGAAAACGACATCATTCGCGATTCACCGAAATAGCTCTTAAAATATTATATCAGTTCTTTGTTATCTAAACAGGTTCAATGTTCCTACATATTCTAATAATAAGTTCATAGTGATAAAATGTACATTCAATGATTCAATAGTACACAAAATGGCACAAATGATAAATTGAAATTAGTTAAAAGTTGGGGAAGCACGTATGGACGAGTGTTTGAAAACCAAGGAAGGTAGGATTTTATTCTAGTTTGTTTTGAATTCATAAGTTTTAAAATGATAAATATAGAGTTTCACTGTTCTTACAAATTATTGACATTACAATGATCATGCAATAAGGTAAAAAACACCTTAAAATTGTATCTTCTTATGGGTGCATTAAATAATATGGTGGAATTAATATAACTGATATTTTAATGAATTTTACAGTCCTTAAGTTGTGATACTCTAACTTTAAGTCAAAGTTGTAGATATGTACGTCGTTAAGTCACAGTTTTAAGTCAGCAGTTTTAAGTCTTAGTCACTAGCTGTAAGTCCTAGATGCACTCACAAGTCATTAGCTATAAGTTTGGTAAGCCAGTTATTTAATTCTATTACCTACGTATTTATTTGAACAGCGCCCTTGAGGTGATTTTTTACGAAGACGGCACTACATAAATCAATCAAATATTATTATTAGTACGTCATTTTTGTAGGTGTGGTTAAAATAGCAGTAGAATAGTTCACATTCTCTCAGATTAACTCATGAGATTCTTCGCTGGTATCAATCAGGTTCTCTTTAAATGACACAACTTGAAACCATAGTAACCTTTTCAGTTTCTTTATTAAACCCATCAATAATGATCCTGCTCTTCTGTCGTATCATTTATGACTAACTTTGATTTCAAGAACACTTCCCCGACTTCTTCAGCGTTGATTTCTTGAGAATGCGTAAATTTCTTTCCGCCGAAGTGGGCCACGATCTCCTCAATGGATTTGCCTTTTGTCTCAGGTTGAAACATGACGGAGATGAATATGGCGATGCAACCGACGAACCCGAATCCCCAGAAGACGATATGACTGCCGAACATTATGACTAATGGGGCAAAGAACTGACTGACGAAGAAGGTACAGATCCACATCCAAGTTAAGCTAATGCTGGTGGCCAATCCGCGAACCTGGAAAGGGAAAAATTGGATTTAATAAAATGAAGACAATATTAGCGAAACTCAATCGAAATCTGGAGACAGAAAAATCAGAAAAGATATTGGCTCCGCTGGGACTAAATATTATAATTTGAGATTTTACTCATAAAGTTTAAAAAATTAATAATAAAAAGGAAAAATTGGAGTTACAACATGAAAAATCAAATAACTTCTGAATAAAGAATTATTGATCTTCTATAATGTATTGATGATTACACTAGGGATAAAATGTATGGACGAAAAGTGATCATACTATTTTATTAAAAGCTCTAATGCCTTAAGGAGTAGATTAGGTTTAATAAAATTGCCGAAATATTCATCTTAATTTTTATTGTGATTTTGATTGTAAAATGGAGAAGAAATATTTAAGATCAAACTTTTCCATTTTAAATCATTAACAATTCTGTTGACAATTATTGCTTTCTAAAAAACTATAATTTACACTTTCCCGTATGAAACACAAACTCAATGCTATGGAGGCCTATGCCCAGAGCTGGAATGTCTGATATAAGTTGTTAATCACGGTACTATATTGATATTTAGTGAAGGAGAAATACACAAGAAAAGTAACAGAGCAAACAAAAGAGAAAGGCTGATTGAGAAATTAAACAATGCTTGCAAGAATTATGATGGCAAATGAAATGCTTTGCGGAAATATCAGAATTAATTATTTTTACGATTTGTTTAGTAACGAAGAAGAACGTTTTTTCTTCAAAATCGAAAATTGACTAAATCTTCTGAGTTGAATTTTTAGTATGAAGACGAATTAAAAGTTATTGAAAATTACAGTAAACGGTAATTGACTGAATTACCTGAACCAAGAACACCTCCGATGGTAAGATAAAGGGGATTGGACCGATACCCATTGAGAAAGTGCTGACACATACAGACAGGGAAGTGACTGGGATCCAACCATAGGGGGATACGTCATAGCCAGTGTCACGGATATAGAAGTAGGTTCCGAGGGAGAACATTGATAAGATCACGGTACAACAGGAACTGATGAGAAGAATCTGTAATAAAGAATACCCATGTAAAGAAACTGTTATGAAAAAGGCGAATAAAAAGATGAAGTCATTTCTGTTGCCAAACATTCAAAATATTTTCTAAGAATGAAAGACAGGGGGCGATTATAAGAGTAGCATTATTTTAGTTATTTTTTGCATGATCTTCATCCAACCATGTTTGAGCAAGCTTTTGATAATAGATGTATTTATCGTTTATTATTTCCTTATTGGTCTTCAATCCCGATAGCACTTTATTTTGGATTTGGTTGCACTTCCACCTTCTTGATAGACATTGTAACACTGTCCGAAACATTGGCAAAATAAGGTAGAATCGCAACACGGAATAATAACCTAAAAATAAATCTATCTCTCTTAAATCACTTTCTAGAAAGTTATCTTTTCGGTTATGGGAACTGAGTAAAGTTGAATGTTGCTAGGTCTGATGAATTGGGACTTTTGAGTCTTGGAAATCAAGATATTTGTTTTAGTGAGAGAAGCGTCTGTGTTCAAATGTACAAATCTTTTCAAGGGAAACCTTTATTAAGTATAAATTGGTAGCATTTGCGTATGTTTACCTTTCTGCCCAGCCGTTCAATGAGGGAAACAGCGACTACGGATCCTGCAAGCTGAAGGAAACCGACGACAATACTGGCCATTGAAGAAGACATGGTGCTGCCAGCTTCTTCGAAGATGTTGTTTGCATAGGTTATTACCGCGAAAATTCCAATGAAGCTCTGAGCTGTCAGTAGAGACACTGTCAATGTGAGAGCTTTCCTTGAAGGTGGGGAATTTACTGAAAACAATGCAATAATTATTGAAGACATCCAACATTATTAATCACTGACTTACGAAATTACTGTAAAAAGAAACATCGCACGAAAAACATTAAATTGTTTATAATTCAGAAACTTTCCGCGCCTAAACACACGCAAAAAGATCTTTAGATAAAAGAATGACAAGATCAAGTAAAAACGTCATGATGCTTGCTTTTAGAGAATTGATTTATGGAGTTTAACAAACTAATTTAAAAAAAATAGATAAAAACTTACAGAGAAATTTCCATGGCGACACGTTTTCACCACCTAAAAAAATAACAGATAAAAACGTAATTACAGAAACATTTGATTAAAGTATATTAAGTATTTTGTATTCGTACCAGGCCATTAATTTTGTAGATACAGTTTGAAGAAAGCATGTATCTAATTAATAAAATAACTCATTCAAAACTTTCATCTATTTGTACGATGATAATAAAAATAACGTTATGTTTATATAGCGCAGTTTTGTGTCATTTCACTTCAAGTGCGCTTATGATATAATATTCTTACATATATTTCTATAGAACAACATATTTGCGTATAAAAATTACCTGTCTTAGTATAATTTCTCTTTTCCGATAATTCCGCTTCATAAATTAGCTGATTCAGTTCTGTTTTCACCAGGGAACTGTCTATTGGAACTCTCCTTAACCACGCCAGGGCTTCTCCAGCTTCCTATAATTACAACCAAGTTTATTTTTTCTTAAGAAAATTGTAAAAATTGGAACTTACCAACACGATATCGTTTGTGGTAAAACAACATGAAATCAAACAAATAAAATTGGCGTTGGTAAAAATACGATGGTCCAAGAACGAGACCTTGAGAAACCCCGTACCTTCTTTTCTTGTGAATACCACACCAATCTCAACTGGTCAGAAACATTTGCGGCCTCTAGATCCTGGTACTATGGTAACGAAATGGAGAAAAGGAAGGAGAAAAGCTTCTAGCTATTCAGATTTGGTCACCAAAGAGTTTTTGGTCACCAATTGCTAAAGCAATTGCAAGCATTTTTAAAATTTTTTAATTGTAGTTTTTTCACCTGTGACAAATACACATATTATTTTAAAAGAGTTTAAATTTGTGAAAAAACACAAATTAATTAAATCATTTTTTCCCACACAGTGTGGTCAAGGACCCTAACCCTTTTAAAGTTTGAAAAGGTAAGTATTCTGTCTCAATAGTCCTTATGCTAGTTTTGAAGTCCCTTACTACTCTCAGATCATCCAACTTAACTATTAAATTATTTGAGATTACTACCTTCAATTGATTAGTCTTGACCAGATAAGATGGTGTTTCTGGCATTCTTGACATCAGGATAAAGAACAGGAATGGTATCGTCAGCATGATGGTCAGCACGATGAAGTAGCTGAAGTAGGCTCCAAGGGCATATGTAACGACGACACCAGTGTTAAAAGCAAACGTCAGCATTGTTCCAAGCATTCCCCTAGCCTCCACACTGGCCACTTCTGAAGAGTACAATGGAGCTATCAAGAGAGTTCCAGCACCTCCAAAGCCAATAAGGAGCCTGGCGCAAATGAGTGCCGTAGGGTTTAGCCATACCAGTTTTAGGGTCCAACCGATCTATTAGTAGAAAATAATACAGTTATTAATAAGAAGTCAAGTGTTGTTCGTTAACGTTCCCCTTTAATGTATTTGATATCTCTGGTTCTCCATCAATAGCCGACTTTTTGAGGGAGAGGTCGATTCAGGCGGTTGCTGACGGTTTCACCTCTTCCTCGCATTCGATAAATGCTGGCGTCTCACAGGGATCGGTTCTGTCACCGACTTTGTTTCTGTTGCACATCAATGACCTCTTGTCATGTGCATCGATTCATTGTTACGCGGATGACAGTACAGTCCATGATAGCTTTTTGTTTGACAAGCCCCCAAAGGGCACACAAACTCCAATAGCTCGGAGGGATTTGAAGCAAAGAATGGACGGTTACCTCGAGAGTGTTTTCTCTTGGGGTAAGAATAACCTCGTCGAATTTAATGTTTCAAAGACCCAATCATGTTTGATAACGTCTAAAAGGGATCGAAATGAAAATCTAGTCTCCTTCAACGGAAGCAATCTTCCGAACAGGACCTCCATCGATATGCTTGGTGTAACTCTAAGTGACCAGCTCAGGTACCGGGGCTCCATCGAAACCAGAGTTAAGTCAGCCTCTCAGAAACTGGGCGTACTGTACAGGGCCCGCAGATACTTTAATAGTACACAACTGCTAACCCTGTACAAATCGCAAGTGCGCCCCATGGTTGAATTTGGCAGCCACCTCTGGTCTGGAGCTCCAAAATACCTAAAAAAAACCCTTGACTCTGTGCAGAAACGGGCGGTCCGTTTGATAGATTCTCCCATCTTAACAGACGGACTGCAATCTTTAGAGCACAGGCGTCAGATGGGAATGCTGTCCTTGTTCTACCGGTATTACAATGGAAGATGCTCCGAGGAACTAGCGTCATTGATCCCCTCGGCACCGGCGCATAGTCGGGAAACACGCCAAACACCCGCCCAACATTTGTACATGGTTGACATTAGTCACATGAGAACAGGTCGTTTCTATGACTCGTTCTTGAGTTCAACGGCTCGGCTGTGGAACGATTTGCCGGCCTCTGTGTTTCCTCCCTCCTACAACATGGGTCTCTTCAAGACCCGTGTTCACTCCTTCCTTTCCTCAAAAAGACCCTCCACACAGCATCTTCAAAGATGACATAGGCCCTGAGGGAAGTTATTTTCCTCAGGGCCTCCTGTGTGGAGTTAATGTAAAAAAAAAATATATGGTGCTACCAAATCCACCGTGTTCACTGATGCACAAAATATTGCGTCACAGAGGAATACAAGAAGGAGTTTCATAAAAGCGCTGTACTACACGATAATGTCTTCTTTCACCCTGCGTACAGCCTAAAGTCCCAAAAAATCGTCTGGATGGAAGAAGAGATAGCTTCTACAAATAGCCCCCACTCCAAAAGATAGGTGAAAATTTGAGTGACATTCACGATTCGGGACCTTAAGGCGTCGACTACCGAATCACCAGTTCCATGATTTATAAGGTTCACAGGACGATCCCTGTGGTCCTAGACTGACTCGGATCTAGAAGTTCCTCTCTGATCCACCGATCATACAAAATAAGAAGAAAAATGGATTAATTATTAATCTACTTACCATGAATGGTAGGGCACTAGCCAAAGATGCCCTTTTCCTACCAATTCTATCAGCCAACCAACCAACTACTGGGGTTCCGAATATGGCACCGATGCAAAAGATGGAGGCTACCAATGAAACCTGGAGTACCGTGAGAGGGGCTCCCATGGGGGAGTTATCGACATCGGTGAGAATTGGTAGAGATGGAGAAACCCAACCTATGGCGCAGCCTTGGTTGAAGGTCAGAATATTTACTGGAAGTAAAATAAGTTAGAATTAATGGCAGTAGAAAGACAGCGATCAGTAGTGGGTGTTTGTATTAATTTCTTGAAATTCTTGTAAGCCCTTGAAGAAACCTCAGAATCATCATCATCATCACTCTTGGCTCTACAACCCCTGGTGGGTCTTGGCCTGCTCAAGAGTCTTCCTCCACTCATCACGGTTTTGTGCCAGCTCTCTCCAGTTTACAATCTCCAAGGTGGATATATGTATATCTTCGAGGACGTTGTCGCAGGGAAGACCAAGTTTAGGAAACCTCAGAATACCTGTATTTAATACCTTTTTTGTGTACATAAAAATCATTACATGACATTTTCAGTAAAATTTGAGTGGTGTAGAAAAAATCCAGTGTATAGAATTTTATACCTACGGAAACGCGGTGCAAAAAATGGGATAGTTTTTGTTCTGTAAAAATTCCGTATTTTTTACCTCGTTACATCACTGCTTAAAAGAAACTTGTTTTCTCAATTATTTATATCATAACACTTATAATTTTTTTATGGAGTCTTTGTGATAACGATTTTAGCCAGTACGCGTTTTTTATTTTTATTTATTAGCAATTAATTAAATGTGTTATTCTCGCGAAGCTCGTGCAGAGAGAACAGAAGTGTACATATAGAAAATATATATTTAACTTATAAAGTTACACGAAAAAGATTTACGTAATGAATTAAAGAGAGTAATGGTGGGTTTCTTCATTTACCGAGAATGCTAAATGCAATGCTAATTGTAAAAGTAAACGATCAAATGCATAGAAATTTTTAAATTTCGATCGTTTATTTTTACAATTAGCATTGCATTTAGCAGTCTCGGTAAATGAAGAAACCCATCCTTGTAAGTTTTTAAATTAGGAAGCGTTGTTTTTATCTAATTTTTAAACTGCCTTCGTCATAGTTTTTTGATGAAATAAAATAACATTTTCTCAATAACTAGCGAGTTCCCGGCATGCGTTGCAATGCCAATTAAGAATTTGTTTCTCCCTGCGTGTCCTTTCCCATTCGTCCCCGTTCGCTTTCCTCCTCCCCTTCCCTCCAGCACCCCTTCCCCTCCCGCCTTCCCCTTCTTTCTTCCCCGCCTTCCACCTCCTTCGTTACTCTCCCCCCCTCCCGGATTCCTATCCCCCTCCTGGTTCTCTTCCCCCTCTTCCTTCCCTGCCGCTAAGCCATCTGAAATAGACTAGTTTTTCACTTGCGCGCCACCTATTGCAATTTTTTATGCAAATTTCGTAACGCCAGCCGTAACCAGACTATATAGAAACCTTTGTGGACATTTTTTTTTACATTAATTCCACACTCAAAAATCCCCTCATGGCCTATGTCATCTTTGAGGATGCTGTGTGGAGGGTTTTTATAGGAAAGGAAGGAGAGGAAATTCTGGGAAGGAAAAGGGTGTGATGGGTGGGTAGGAATCTGGGGGTCAGTGTGTTCAGGAGTGACGGACGTATGAATCCATCGCAATGCGGTGCAAGGTGATATTCCGAGAGTACGGCTGGAGAAGTCAAAAGGACTCCCTCAACCATTCTCGCTCGATCCGGCCTGCTATGCAGCTGGTGGGCAGACGCATCCACCGCCAAGACCCGGAAAAACCTCATCCCGTGAACTCCTGATAAGTCAACAAACATAGAGGAACCACTTGGGGTGACCTACGCCAGAGCTCACTCAGTCACATTCGTTTTTATATATTAAGATAAATTATTATTTATCGCAATATTAGTCGTCCATATATTTTGACAGTAAAAAACATAAACAATTAATTAATTTAAAAAAAAAAAAAACTGTTTGTGGCCTTTACGCTGACGCTAGGACGAAATTTATTAGTTCTTGCTTTTTGCCAAAGTCAATGCGACAATTCACGGTCAATAAACACAAAAACACCTGACTCTTGAAGAAACTTACGCTGTATGATGAAGGAAACACGGTAGCCAGCAGTGTCCGAAAACAGATTAAATATAATATATTTGGTCACATTAACTTACGATCGCGAGCCTCTGTACAACATTTATTTTAATTTTTAATTTTAAACTTTTAAGAGTAAAACCTCAAATTATAATATTTAAATAAATGACACGCTCTAGAGTCCAAGCTGCCGAAATGAGGTACTTGAGAGGAGTGGCAGGGGTTACGAAATGGGATCATATAAGAAACTCCACGATCCGAGATGATCTAAACATTGAACCACTGCTACTCTTCGTAGAAAAATCGCAACTGAGGTGGCTTGGGCATGTACTAAGAATGTCTGATGACTGAATTCCGAGGAAGATACTGAGTGCGATTCCAGAGGGTAGACGTCCAGTGGGCCGCCCTAGACACAGTTGGGCGAGGCAACTCCAGAAACTGTGTGAGGAGAGGATGGGGCTACCATGGACAGAGGCCGAACAATCAGCACAAGACAGGGACATATGGAGGAGCCTTGTCGATGCAATGGGTCCCCGACCCGAATAGGATAAGGGGAAGAAGATGATGATAAAATAAATGATACCTTGTAGGTAGAGCACTTACCTTATAAGCAAAGGGACCTGGGTTCGAGTCCCAGTGAAGCCAATATCTTTTTCTGATTTTTCCGTCTCCACATTTTCGATTAAGTTTCGCTAAAATTGTCTTCATTTAATTAAACTTTTATTTTTGTTTACGTTAGCTCCACACAGGAGACCCTGAGGAAAGTAATTTCACTCAGGGCCTATCTTATTATTGGGGATGCTGTGTGGACGGTCTTAATGAAATGAAGGAGAGGAGGTTCTGAGAAGGAAAAACGTTTGAGAGGTGGGTAGAAATCTGGGGTCAATGTGTCCAAGAGTGACAGACGTGTGAATGCAACCCTTCCACAGCGGTATTACGCGATGGGTCGAGAGAGTCGGACTCAACTAACCTATGGGAGGCGGGTATGGGTACCACCGCCCCGGGAACCATTTATTGGATAGTCAACACCTCTGACATAGGTCACCAGAAGTGGTTTGCTACGTTTGCCGGGTTCATGGGGTGAGGTTTGTCCAGGTCTTGGCAGTCGATGCTTCTGCTCACCAGCTGCCTGATAGGCAAGATCGGTAGAGAATGGTTGAGGGAGTCCTTTCGACTTCTACAGCCGTACTCTCTCGGAACATCCCCTATTACTTCCTCATACTCTTTTCCTTCCCAGAACTTCCTTTCCATCCTTCCCTAAAAATACCCTACACACAGCATCCCCAAAGATGACATAGGTCTTGAGGGGAATTAGTTTCCTCAGGGCTTATTGTGTGGAGCTAACGCAAAAAAAACCTCACTCAATCCGGCCCGCCATGCAGTTGGTGAACAGATGCATTCCACTGCCAAGACCTGACAAACCTTACTCCATGAACTCAAGAACCCCTGCTGGATATCCTATAAACCCCTCCATAAATTTATCTTTAAACCCCAACATTTTTTTAGAATCTCCACATTTTGTAATTCGACGATACAATATTCTTACACACCCGTGTCTTAGGGATCTCATTTACACAACAATCAGTCTACTTATCACCACAAACGAAATAATATTATAAAATGTACTTACTTACTATAACTGCAAAGAATTGATTTCTAATGCCGCTCCCCTTAGAGCCATCAGATTCTGCCATTTTTATAAATTTATTTCACAAGTATAATAAATGAAATCATAGAACTAACTTCTTCACTATACAATATTTCTTTTTGATTCACACAGATCTGTACGTAAAACGAAAACTGGGAGATTAGTCTAATAATAAGAGATTATTATGTTAAAATGTGATTAATTCAAAAACTTTACATCAAATGAATTATTTGAAGATTGATTCATTGTATTAGATACTTGTTTAAGTGATCTTTTTAAAAGATGTCGATTTGTAAGTAATGCTACACGTTTATATAAAAATGCATATTTTATAATAGTTATGGCGAGTATACCACAACGCTCAATTAAACTGACTGAATATGATGAGAAGTTTTTTCGGTTGGAACTCGTACTCTGCAATGGTCACGTGAAGTTTAGGAAGAATAGACCTTCATAATCCCAGAGATAATAAATATTTTGGTGTTTACTTAAAAAGTGGGTGTTCAACTATTTTTTTAAATAATTAAATAGAGGTTTTTTTATTTGTAATATGAAGAAAATGATTTATATTTATCCTATCCTAAACTACCGAGTGGATTTTAAAAATTCTTTCACTAGTAGAAAGTTACATTATATGCTATATATATTGGTAAGCTCTGGCGTTACGAAATTATTTATTATACGTTTATTGTCCAGATGAAAAGTTGCCAAGTAATTGTTAAACGTGCGCTGTAATTTTATTATTTGTTTAGGTTACTAACGAGATCCCTTTGATAGTAAAAATTTGCTGCGCGTGTTTGATTGTTATGTTTTAATAGGTGGCACGCGAGCTGTTTGAAAAATTAATGTATCGGGTATGGAGGGCGGTGGGTGAGAGGAGGGGGGGGGGGGGCGAGTTACGCGTGCGAAGTCGCGGGCAAAAGCCAGTACACACATATTTTACGAAATATTAAATTTAAGAGGAGCTCTTGTACCTAACAAGGGAGCCACGATTCTTACTTAGAATGTATGTTATAATATGTTTTGTGTAAAATATTTACTTTTTACAATAAGTTTTTTTTTAATTGTTTAATTTTATTTATTTGTTCTGATTAGTCAATGAGGCAGCGCAATTCAGAAGGGAGGTTGTTATAGTTTTTTATGACTTGGTAAACATAATGGTTTTGCATTTGAGTTATTTTAAAATTTGGATAAATTGATTTCCATTTCTTATTAGTTTGTAAATTTCTTGATATTCTTTGATATTTTTTTTTTACAAATTTTTATAATGAAAGCTTGCTTAAATATATTTTCGGCATTTAAAAAAGTGATTCTGTTGAGAAGGAATATTTTTTTTAGTATTACTTTCATGATAATTCTTTGCGAAACTTTTACTAAGTTTAAATTGTTTTTGTAAGATCCACCCCAACCTTCGACCAAGTTAATATATCGATGACCCCAACCTATAGTTCCATAGATAAGCAAAGAGCGAATAAGAGCACAGTACACATTTTTTAGTATTTTGTTTTTGAGGGGGGTTCGCGGGACGGGGAAAGGTGGAGAGTGGAGTGGGGAGAGGGAAGGTGGAGGAGGCGGAGTGGGAACGCGAAAGGGAAGGGGAAGGGTACGCGTGAGAGGAAGGGGACGAATGGGAAAGAACACGCAGGGAGAAACAATTTCTTCATTAAATGGCAGAGCAATGCATGCCGGGTAACAGCTAGTCATTATCATCATCATCATTATCATTATCATCATCATCATTACATAGTATAAAATGAAGTCGCTCAAAATGTATGTGCGCGTTAATCTTTTAAACTACGCAACGGATTTTCATACGGTTTTCACCAATAGATAGAGTGATTGAAGAGGAATGTTTATATGTATAATACATGTAAATTATATTAGAGAAAATCCGAGAAATTCAAAGAAAACATATTTTTGTGCGATTTAAAACGGCTGGCGGGCCGTACTATAGTCACTTTTGAAAATCGTTTTACGGAAGAAATTGGAAAATAGATGTCCTAGAGTAAGTAGGTATTTGATTTTCCCTTTATAAATATCCAGTGTTGCATTGCAAGCATTGTATAATTAGTGGCGATCGCTAACTATATTATTATATAAATAAATAAAAAAATAGTTGTTGATTCAAGAGGAAGGTTTATATCTATAATACATGCTTATTATAGTAGAGAAAAGCCGAGAAATTCAAATATTCAATTCAGGCAGCGGGCAGTTGGCAAGCGGGTGGTGTGGATTTTATAAAGGTTGGGTAATGGCGTTGTGTTTCGTTAGCCACAGCAACGTGTGGCCGGGTCTGCTAGTTAAAAATAAAAATTTATCCAAGACACTATCTAGATAGCATTTAGTTTAAGTTTGAATCTTGCAACCTTACATAAAGATAGCAACCAATAAATATATGCATTAAGAAAATGAAGAAAATGTTTGTAGTTCTTAGTTGAAGTATGATACTGCTAAATATGACTGAATCGGATACGGACGCATTAGCTCAGTTGGTAGAGCTGCACCCGGCAAGGCGAAGGTTCTGGGTTCGAGTTCTAGATGTGATTTTTCTGTTTTAAGATCTTCGATTGAGTTACGCTAATATTGTTTTCAATTTCTTAATCTTTATTAATGACCTTACACATCAACTCCGCTGTAATTTTTCTCTATATGCTGATGACTACAAATTATATAAAGAAATTAAATCTATGAAAGATTGTGAACTCTTACAACAAGACCTTAACACAATATCCACCTGGTGTGTTGACAATGAAATGGAACTGAATATTGCTAAGTGCAAAGTTATAAACTTCACCAAGAACACCAACAAAATTCTATATTTATATAGCATATGTGGTCACAATCTCGAAACAGTTGAATTAATAAAAGATTTAGGAATTATATTTGACAACAAACTGACATTCAATCAGCACATTGAATATATTGTGAGTAAATCAAATAAATTACTAGGTTTTATTGTAAGATCAACCAAACTGTTTAAGAATTCTAATAGCCTAATAATTCTATTCAATTCCTTAATCAGAAGTGTTCTTGAGTACGGGTCAACAGTCTGGAATCCACATTATATTACACAGGTATCTAGACTCGAATCAGTCCAAAGAAAATTTACACGGATTTTGTCTTACCGATCAGGTGTCCACCATCTTCTAGACGGGTATGAACAAAGACTTACATATTTCAAATTAGAGAGTCTAGTTAAAAGACGAAACATAAATGACCTCTTAATGCTCTATAAAATTGTGAATAATCGTGTAGACAGTAACTTAGTCAACCAAATTAAGTTATACGCCAGGCCCAAATCTACAAGAACCCTTAACATATTTTGGACTGAAATTTTTACAAATAATACTGGATATTTTAATCCTATATCTAGAATGTCTTGGTCATACAACGATCTTGTCAAAATACACAGTTCCATAGATATTTTTGCAAATAATATAACATATTTCAAAAAATATCTCCACAATTTGTGCACTTAAAAAAAAAAAAGTTACATTAGATACTTTTCAGTAAATACTTTATAAATATTGTATACTTGTTGTTATTATGTATTTCAATTTTGTATTTAAATTTTCAACTTACGTATAAATAATACTTTCGTTGTTTTTCAAGAATTTGCTTCTGTGAAAATGCATATGTGAATAATGCAGACACATTAATCTAGGGATACTTATATTTGTATTTTAATTTATTATATACTACCCACAAAAATGTTATATAAATATCCTGTTTGTGTCTCAAATAAATAAATAAATAAATAAATAAATAAATAATAATAATTTCCTGTAAATGCGGGCCTCAGAAAAGGTAGTAGTCAGAGCTCAGAGCACCTGTACCTGTACACACAACTCTATGTTGCAAGGCTAATGACTCTATTAAGGGTATTTCATCATAGATAAGATAAATAAAAGTCAGTCAGTTTGTTTACATAACTGCACCAGATTACTTGACTGCAGTTATTTACTTAAGGCCCAGCAGTAAGCCTTCAAAAAGAAAAAGAAAGGGAGATAAGTAATACTTTTAAAGGCTCCTCTTGCTTGGAGATATGAAACGGAAATTAAGTGAGGTCTGCGCTCATTGGTCGTTTTAATTATGACCTCACTTTTCAAGTATTGGTTGCGATTGTTTTGGTAAAGTTTCGCTTCTAACGCGTGTAAACTGCACTCGATTTTTTTTTCATAGCTGTAACATGCTAAATAACAGGATAAAATGTGCTTTTAATAATTTTCGGAGCATGCTTCGCGATTTTTTCTATCGAGGGGGCTTCATACAATTACCGTCACAACTTTTTTTATGTGAATAACTCATAAGAGTCCCAGCTGCTCCCGTCTGGAGCCAGTGAGACTATGGCATCACCAAATGGGGTTTGTTGTGAGGCTGAAGGTAATGAGGAGGGGAAGCAGATGGGGTAGAGGAAGGTGAGGAAGTACCTGGCTATTCAGATCTGGTCATCTAACACGGCTAAAGCCATTTCAAGTAACCTTTCAATTCTGAATGGTGGTATCACACCAGGGCGATACTGAGAGTCACTCTGAAACGTGCCGCAAATATACTATATATTAATTTTTTTTATAAGAAAAAATCTCTTTTATAACCTTTAAAGGTTATTCCCATCAACGTAATATATCATTGAAGAAGAAAATAACAATAATAATCTAAACGAAAATATGAAAGAGAACTAGACAAAGAAAAAAGACAATGGTCGCAACTGGGACTCGAACCCAGACTTCTCGTCTAACCGGACGTGCGCGTTAACCAATTTCGCTATTGCTACCTTCACTGTCATGTCGTCATAATGGTCCATCTCATATTTCAAATTTAAGAATTAACAATAGGTATTATCTTCAACTAATTATTTTTAAATATTATGGGCAACTACCCTTTTATTGGAAACAATCATTCTAAGAATTGGTTTTTATCCTGGATAGCGTCTCGGATAAAAGTATCCGAATTTATTCATACGGAACATTAAAAAAATACAAGAATGCAGTACACACGCGGTAGAACTGAAACCTTTAGAAAACTAATGTAGACAAGTATTGAGAGGCAACGATGCACCGTACAAAGAGGATACCGATTATACTATCTCATACCTACAGAGAGGTATTACCTTTCATGGTTTCCACTTAGTCCACCAATAACAGACCGGTCAGTGGTTGAGTGGGCATAGCGCTTGAGTCCCACCCGAGCGTCGCGTGTTCGATTCCTCGGCTGGCTAAGTCCTCCATCACAACCCAAGCAACATTTTCGGCTTTCTGTGGTGGTAGTAGGAGATTTTCACCACCCACCTTCCACCTTCCACCTTCCACCTTCCACCTTCCACCTTCCACCTTCCACCTTCCACCTTCCACCTTCCACCTTCCACCTTCCACCTTCCACCTTCCACCTTCCACCTTCCACCTTCCACCTTCCACCTTCCACCTTCCACCTTCCACCTTCCACCTTCCACCTTCCACCTTCCACCTTCCACCTTCCACCTTCCACCTTCCACCTTCCACCTTCCACCTTCCACCTTCCACCTTCCACCTTCCACCTTCCACCTTCCACCTTCCACCTTCCACCTTCCACCTTCCACCTTCCACCTTCCACCTTCCACCTTCCACCTTCCACCTTCCACCTTCCACCTTCCACCTTCCACCTTCCACCTTCTATCTTCTTCTTATGTCTTCTGTCTATCTATCTATATAAATAAAAATGAATTGCCGAAATGTATGTACGCGCACAACTTCCGAATGACTGCACCAAATTGGATAAATATTTTTTTTGTGTTCGTTATTGTCAGGACAAAGTTTGTATAAAACTACTGATGAGCTTTGGCATTATGAAATTTGCAATAGGTTTCCCGCGAGCTGTTTGAAAACTGAATGTACCGGGACTGAATCTAAGGAATGCGAGAGGGGGGATGGGAACTCGAGTAGGGGGTTCGCGGGAGGGGAGGAGTGGAACCAGGGAGGGGGAGGGGAACCTGGGAGGGGGGAGGGAAACTCGGGAGGAGGGTTCGCGAGACGGGGGAGTGGGAAGAGGGAAGATGGAGGAGGCGGAGTGGGAACGCGAGAGGAAGGGGCGGCGGAAGGGGAACGGGTCGAATGGGAAAGGACTTGCAGGGAGAAACAATTTATTTATTAAACGGCATAGCAACGCATGTCGGGTACCAGTTAGTTTTTAATAAATACCTACAATTTACTTTTTTAATTATTAAAATTCCGGATGAAGCAACAAATTCAAATTATTAGTTTGTTAATAATTCGTTGAAAGGCCCTGTTATTTCTTTAGAAACATCTTCAATGTCAAGTGTCACTTCAGGTTGTACCATTTGTGAAGGAGTTGTCTATTTTAATAAGACGGTTAAAAAGTATATAATTATTAGCTGACCCGGAGATCTTCGTTCCGCCTCAGAATCAATAACTGTTGTGTTAACTTATTAGCTGAATTAAATTAATTATTTTTATTAACTTAAAAATTACACATGAAAGTAATTATCGATGCGCAACTGTCCGTGTTTGTTTTTTTCAGTATCAGAGATGGCGTTGTGTACGGATTTATATTTTTGTGATTTTCTTATTTTTCCATTTACTTAAAGGATTGCGCTTCATTTTTTTATATGTGTGAGGAAGATTTATTATAATTATTGTATTTTTCCTTTGGAGGGGTGCAGACATACGTTCATCGTTTGTCTCATTTTCGACTCTTGACATTAAGTGCTTCTACTTCTTCTATATTCTCCTTACACTCCATTCCTCATTCATTTGCTCTACATGCCCAAACCACCTGAGCGTCCCTTTTTTAATCTTACTCATTTCGCTTACATCAGCCTTGCATTCTTCGCGAATCTCCACATTTCTCACACGATCGGACATGGTATTACCACACATACTCCTCAGGGATCTCAGTTCTACAGCATTCAGTCTACTTTCATCATTCCTTTGCCAATTCCATGCCTCACTACCATACATCAGGGTATGTACTAGCACTTCATTATGGACAGCTAACTTCGCTTCTTTGGACAGTTTTTTGTTGCGACCAATTATTATTTAAGTATTCCGTTCGATCTTTGAGAAACTAAAATGGTTGAAATATGATTACCTGTGATTAACTAATTTCCCGTTTAATGTCAAAAACAAAATGAATATTTAGGTTAATATTTCAAATCAAATTTATCAATTTATTTGTATTTTTACGTAATTGTTTGGCGTTTGACGTTTCGGAATGTGGAAATCATAGAAAACACCCCCCGTGTTGCCAGCGTACATGGATTTCTTGTTTATTTCCTGTCAATATCGGTTAAGCTGTCAAAGATGAAACCGTACTAGGGACATAAATTTAAAATCATTGGTAGTTAGTGGGTAGCCTATCGGGCCGATATTTTAAAGTTATCGATTTTACATTTTACGGACATTATATTTAAAACACTGGACATTGGTATTACAATGGAAGATGCTCCGAGGAACTAGCATCATTGATCCCTTCGGCACCAAAAGAAACACGCCAAACGCGTGCCCAACATTTGTACACGGTTGACATTTGTCACATGAGAACGGGTCGTTTCTTCGACTCGTTCTTGTGTTCAACAATGGCTGTGGAATGATTTGCCGGCCTCTGTGTTTCCTCCTTCCTACAACATGGGCCTCTTCAAGACCAATGTTCATTCCTTCCTGTCCTCAAAAAGACCCTCCACACAGCATCCCAGATGACATAGGCCCTGAGGGATATTATTTTTCTCAGGGCCTCCTGTGTGGAGTTAATGTAAAAAAAAAAAATTGCACTATTTTACATTTGATACCCCCATCACTATTAGTATTACAATTATGACAAGATTAGTGACAAAAGTACAGTTGATATTATTTATTTTGAAAGACTGGAGAGTTTATTACTCTTTGGGGTTGGAGAATGTTCAAGAAATGAACAAACGCTTAGGATAGTAGGATCCAAGTAGGATTTTTATTTTTTTTTAATTTATTTTTTATTTTCGTATAAATCAAATCATAACAGAATTATAAGTATAAACGATAGAAACATAAAAAACATAGGCACAACATATTCATGAAACATCAGAGAAATACTCTTGGTAAATTCGGAATTGAAGATGTCAAATTTTTTTAAACGGAAGAGTAAGGAGGAGGTACTTGTAAGTACGGGGAAGCCGAGGAAAGTGGACGGGGAACGCGGGAGGAGAAGAGATCAAAGGAACAATTCCTTTATTTAAATGGCATTGCAACGCATCCCGGGAACTCGCTAGTAAATAAACAAAGTGTAAATGAACAAAGACGTTTGCGAACACGCGAAATTTGTCTACGAATTTTTGTATTTTATGGAAAAATTTGGAAAATATCGCGAATTTTCGTATTTTTCACAAAATTTTCTGGAATTTTCGGTGTCACTCTTTCTTGAATTTTCATTTATGTAGAGTTGTTAGAATTATTTTCTTCAACAATTAACAATAATGAAATAATCACATTACATACCATTTTTCACAAAAAAACCAAACACGCCGTATGAAATAAACATAAGGATCCATTCTGCACCACACACTCAACAGCACCACTGTAACTTATTGTGTACTAAACTAATATTGAAATGAAAACTTCAACCAAATATCTAGGAATCACTATTGACCAATGTCTAAAATGGATACCGCATATAACCATTCTTAAAAACAGAGTACGAAAATTGACATATATTTTTGAGACACATTCTAAGTAAAGAACTACTGAGAATGACGTACTTCGCATTCTGTCAATCCATAATCCAATATGATATAATAGGATGGGGTGGCGCCTATAAAACTCACACACAATCTCTCTACATTGCACAAAAACTAATAATTAAAATAATATTAAAAAAATCATTTCTATATCCATCTGAACTCATATTCAAAGAATTTAAAGTCAGAAAATTAAATACTCTCTTCCTGTATCATTCAACCTTACAAGTTTACAAAGAGGATATCCTAAACAAAACCATACCTTTCAAAAACACAGTAAATCTCAGGCAAAAATACATGTTACCAATTCCCATTTGTAAAAAAACTTTGGGTCAACAAAACTACAAATACTTGGGAACAAATTTCTTTAATAAATTACCAGAAAATATAAGATCCCTTAAGGACAGTTTAAAAAATTTCAAAACACAATTTAAAAAATATACTGAAAACCTTAACTAAAAAAAAATAAATAATAAATAAAAATTTAAAAAAATGTACACATATATACACAAAAGTTTCTCTTATTCTTTATATAAACTAAATTTAAAAAAAATAAAATCAAAATAACCTAACAAATAATACTTCCTCCCGTATACACAAGCATCTGCTTATTATGGGAGAATATTTAAAAAAATATGTATATTTGTATTTAATAATTGTATTAAGTTTTATTTTTTACATACTTTCATTATATTTATGTATCTATTGTATGTACTTTACCAAAAAAAAAAAAAAATTAAAAAAAAAAAAAATCATTTAAAAGTAATAGGTTCGATTTGGGAGGCGGGAATGCGTACCGCCGCCCCGGGAACCTTTATTGGATAACCAACATCTCTGCCATAGGTCACCCCAAGTGGTTCGCTACGTTTAGTGATTTAGCAGGGGTGCCCTGGTTCACGGGGTGAGGTTTGTCTAGGTCTTGGAGGCAGATGACCAGGACACACTGAACCCCAGATTCCTATCCACTCCTTAAACCCTTTTCCTTCCCAGAACTCTCCTCTCCTTTCTTTCCTTAAAAAACCCTCCACACAGCATTCCTAAAGATGACATAGGCCATGAGGGAAATTATTTTCCTCAGGGCCTCCTGTGTGGAGCTCATGCAAAAAAAAGAAAAGGTGTTTTCAGCACACCGGGTACCTACATAATAAAACCGCTAAAATTAAAATAATAATAACTGATTACTGATTACGAATGTAAACGATGACATGACTTTGGACTTTTTAAAGTTATTATCTTTATATTTTTCACCCAACTTTACAACGCAGTAGATCTCCATCTAGGAGGCCACAAGAGAAATCATTTACCGTAGGGCCTATGACAGCCGCCGGGGTCGAAGGGATGAGGCTCTTTGACTGGCAATCCGAAGGTCGCGGGATCAACTCCCGGCTTGGGCAAATTAATTTAACTTTATTAATTTATGTTATTTCACGAATAATTCATTTAAAAATAATGTACAGTATATTTGCGGCACGTTCCAGAGTGGAAGATGTAAGACCACCATTCAAAATTGAATCGTTGCTTGAAATACGTTTTTTTATATATTTACTCCACACATGAGTCTCTGAGGAAAATAATTTCCCTCAGGGCCTATGTCATCTGAGATGATGTGTGGAGGGTCTTTTGAGGACAGGAATGAATGAACATTGGTCTTGAAGAGATCCGTGTTGTAGGAAGGAGGAAACACAGAGGCCGGCAAATCGTTCCACAACCGAGCTGTTGAACACAAGAACGAATCGAAGAAGCGACCCGTTCTCATGTGACAAATGTCAATCGTGTACATATGTTGGGCACGCGTTTGGCGTGTTTCCCGACTATGCACCGGTGCCGAAGGGATCAATGATGTTAGTTCCTCGGAACATCTTCCATTGTAATACCGGTAGAACAAGGATAGCATTCCCACCCGACGCCTGAGCTCTAAAGATTGCAATCCGTCTGTTAAGATGGGAGAATCTATTAAACGGACCGCTAATTTTTGCAAAATAGTCGAGGGTATTTTTCAGGTATTTTGGAGCTCCAGACCAGAGGTGGCTGCCAAATTCAACCGTGGGGCGCACTTGTGATTTGTATAGGAAAGACAGTTGTATGCTATTAAAGCATCTGCGGGCCATGTACAGTACGCCCAGTTTTTGGGAGGCTAACTTTACTCTGGCTTCGATGGAGCCCCTAAATCTGAGCTGGTCACTTAGAGTTTATTCGCTTTGTCCGTGTTTCATGACCAGATTTGAATAGCCAGGTTCTTCCCCACCTTCCTCTTCCCATCTCCTTCGCCTTCCCACTACCTTCAGCCTCACAATTTACCTCAATTGGGAATACCATACTGGCTCCAGACGGGAGAGCTGGGACTCTTGTGAGGTATTCTTGGGACTATTGTGAGGTAAAAAATACTCGGGTGCTTCCCCACTTTCCTCTCCCAATCTACTTCCTCTTCCCACTACCTTCAGCCTCACAACATACCCCAATTGGGGATAATATAGTTTTACTGGTGGTACGTTGGGGCCTGTGGTGCATTTGGGCTACAACACACGTGGGGCCTGGGGTAGGCGCGGTGTGTACCCCCAACAATATCGTCTCAACATGCCCGAGACTAGCAAAATCGGAAAAAGCATATGAGATCTCTCTATTCAGAGCGGAGGCCACCGGTAGGCTATTAGGTAAGCTCCATCTCTCAATATACAGTGTGGGGCGTCGCCCTGGGTACCTCCACCG
Organism: Limnephilus marmoratus; assembly: GCA_917880885.1. NCBI lineage: Eukaryota > Metazoa > Arthropoda > Insecta > Trichoptera > Limnephilidae > Limnephilus > Limnephilus marmoratus. Next base: position 43,555,991 of record OU862928.1, read on the forward strand.
TAGCGGAATAACAACAGTTAATAGAGGAAAAGGTCATATATTGTAGAATCAACAGGTACAAACCATTACAGTAATCACAGGGGTCAACAATGTAGTATGAACACAATGACAATGACCTAGCTGAACTTTAGAACTAACATGATCTCTCAATTTCGTCATCCCGGGTGAGTTTCGCGAGGCAATCACTAACACAGCGAATAGACACATTATTAAAGAGGGAATACGGCAATGCAGTCACTTACAGGGTGGTGTGAGAGGCGTGTTCGACTCGGCAACGAACTCTGATGTTCCAGTCCTCGAATACATGGTTACAACACGTGTCTGGCGCCATTGTTCCACGAGATTCTACCGTCGGTCGTATGGAGGGAGCGGCACACAGCGGCACGTGCTCGGTGCTCTGAGGCTGGGCGCTGCTGTGGGGCTCGAACGCGTATCGCCGCTTTGCTGTTCCGAGCGGCCGGAAAAACTGCGGCGCGCTAGTCATAAAGTAACTCTTTAATATTGTCAAACCGGAAATGCGCTCCGTAACACTTCCCCCCGCGCTCGGAAAAAAAGCGACGTGGCAATGGAGCTGTAGGGGAAAAAATCCTCTTATGCTTCCATCAGGGTTATTTTTTGAGAGAACCGACCGACAGGAGAGGGAGAGTTGAGTTTGAGAGACTTTGGTAGGTTGGAGAGAAACCTAGCTAAAACATACAGACTAGCTCATGTTATAGTTGGATAACTATGTTTGCGGGAGGTGGGGGGGATACATAAAATGTTTGGAACCGACAGTAGAGAACACAAGGTATAAAACAATATACGGGGTTATTCCATTGAAATGACAATACACAATGTTATGCAATTGGGAAATGACAATACACAATGTTATGCAATTGGGAAATGACAATACACAATGTTATGCAATTGGGAAATGACAATACACAATGTTATGCAATTGGGAAATGACAATACACAATGTTATGCAATTGAGAAATGACAATACACAATGTTATGCAATTGGGAAATGACAGTTCAAATTTGGGCAAGAGGAGACAAAAGGTTGCTTATAAGTATGTTTCTATGGTTTCATTGGTCTGGAAGCTAAGTTTGCGGAGCGTAGATTCGTTTTGACGAGTTTCGGAGGGTTTCGAAGAATTACGAAGAATCACGGAGAAGGCGTTATTTCACAGACTCTAAGGATTACATTATCACCGTAATCAGACCCATTTGAGATAACACTCTGGATTACACTAGGTCTTAGAGAAGGAACACTTTGTTTCGTTGTAGGCTTCGAAATTCGCGAGGTAGGTGCTGTGGTTTGCAGTGTCGCGGCTATGGTTACAAAGGTCATTGAAGAGTAGCGTCCAGGATCTGCAGACATGCCAGTACGAATCCTATGTGCCATTATGGTAAGCACGGATCGTGTATAATGTTTCTCGAAGCATAATGTAGCTCAGAATAACTTGTAGAGGTGTGCATTTAGCAAATGCTGGAGGGTCAAGGTAATAATGGTTTACACATGACATGGTGTGTGTCACTGCATGACAGAGCAAGAGACGACATAACTGGCTTCGGAGGCAGGAGCAAGAACAACCCAGGGGCTAGCGTGCCCAAAAGTTCAGAGTGTCATAATGTATAGTTGGACAACTCTGCTCGCAGTGGCACAACAAGACAACATACATATGTGCGGTATGGTCTGTGCTTTCAGGAACAATTGTGTAGGGGATAGCAGCAGGAAGGACCTTCATAACCACAGCGCGGGTTGTCAGGAAGCGGGGCTCAGCGAGGCTGCTGGTGATGACGTCCGCCTGGGCTTCTTTTTAAATCCGGGAGAAATTATTATTAGAGCCAAAATTCTTGAGATTTACCTGCCTAGAGACCAATGAAGAAAAAGTTTGGAGAGAAACAAAATGTGTCTAGATAATGAAACAAACGAAGTTTAACCACTGACCCAGGGATTGACGAAGAGAGAGATTCCTAACTAAGATTGTAAGAACATTATCCTTTATTAGGATGATTTGGCGTTTGCCGAATGACAAAATGCCTTGTTTGAAAAACAGCTGGCCTTCCATGGCCTATGTTAACATAAGGTGGTAACATTTTCTTAGAATTTCAAAGAACAAGACAAAAGATCGTGAACGGGTCACGGCAAAGGGAAAACCAATTCATGGATAAAGGTTGTCAAAAAGGAGACAGACGGTACGCCAAGTGCATATCGTACATATCCAGTATTCATGAATGTGTTTCGTAAAACTGAGAGGAAAAATGGCGAGACAAACGCCGCGATTGAGGGGAAAAACCTGTGGATAACTGGACAGTCTCCTATTCGAACTCGAACTGAGGGCGAAATATGGTCAACAACAGATTTTCCGCCTCATAACATATGTCTGAGAGTATGGGAGTGGGGAAAGGAGAGGAAAAAGGAAGGAGTCGAGTTAAGAAATTTGCTAGAGACTGGACTAATTTCCAATTCAAACTCTATTTGAGAAAGAAACATAATCACCCAGCAGATTTCCTGGCTCTTTACATTGATTTAAAGTGGATAGTATTGTAGGCAATGAGAAGGGGGTTTGAATACACATTATACCAAGGCTAATCTTTTGCGTGTATTTGTCAAAAGATTGGGGGTCATATTAAACTTCTACATGATTGTGAGAAAAGATAGACCCTCGCTCCAATTTCACAATCCTGGGATTTCTTTTATTCGCTTCCCAGCCGACGAGTTTGGTGGTTTTGTGCCCATTCGATTAACTCCCACGGCACTATGCCCCATAGCTGACAGTGAAGCTGACAAGCTAGTCCTTTTGAGATAGTAGATATTCCTGGGCTTCTTTCCTTTAGAGAAAGAAGTGGCAAAACAGGAAGTCCACGGGCATTGTCGTTGAACAATTTACAAAAAGGTTGTGGACTACTTTGTGTAGTGCGCACAAAAAGGGTTGATATTATTTCGTTCGCACGATTCATGGTGAGTATTGTAACGTCTTCACGTTTGGTGCACAAATTATATAAGTACACAATTATAACAAGATACAGCTCAATTATAGGCAGAAGTCATAGAGTGTTATACATTGCATCTTAAAGAAGATAGCAAGGCCGATATTATGTCGTTCACACGAATCACGGTAAGTATTATTATTACGTCTTCACGTCTCGTGTACAGAGTTTATACACAATTATACACAAAAATGGTACTCATGACAAATAATGACACACGACCAAAACATATTATACAGGGCGGTACTCATAACAAATAATGACACACGACCAACTCAACAACATTAGTTATGAGCATAAAGTGATTATAACGAACTTCTCGTATCGTGGCAGGTATTCTAAGGATCTCTCCTGTCGCGTAGCATGGTTACGTTTAAATACAACACACTAGACGTTAACAGTATTGTTTTAATATTGTAGGTAAAGATTTGTTAGATTGACTAACTTCGTAGCCCAAAAGGCGTACGACAGAATAACAGAGGAGGTAAACAGTTTATGTTACTTCATGTCTTACAAGGAGTGAGGTGATGACAGTGCATATTTCTGTTTACCCTGTGCGATAAATGAAGACAGACCTATATGGTTTTACATACTGTCTATTGTAGCAACCTTCAGTGAGGAAAACAAAAAGGACCAATTGAGGTTTTACATACCTTTTGTATAGCTACCAATCTGCCGCGTGATATGCAATTTTTATGTTGCAAAACACTTGGTTGGGTGGTGAGACAAAGGTTGAATTGCCTATTTGCAACACGATACTCTAACAAAACATTGTAGATTTACGTTAGGTTGCAATTGTTTCCGTACGAGAATCAGGATGACCGCGAGGTTTTTATTAACCTGTCCCGTAGAGTTGAGACGCGTAATACAAGACATACATGGTGTAACAATATAGGAACGAAACGAAGACTTCGCTTTTACAACAAAAGACCGGAATATTCGGTTTTACGTACTTTAGTTGAAACGAGTTAAATAGGTTTGTGTACAAAATTATAAAGACCGATTTTTGGCTTTATAAATACAATTTCCAAAATGGACGTATCAATATCCAATTTTGGGTAAAAACATGAACATGGGTAGGACGCCATCAATTTTAAATTTAAGAAAAAATTGAAAAAACTTATATATTCAAAGTGAGCAACTATGTAAGTAATCACTATTTGGTTCGTACTTGAGGCCACTATTGGGTTTTACGTACTCAAGATAAAACTGGAAAGACAAGAGGACTACCTGACTTTACCATGGTAGGTAAAATATAGTGGGTAGTAAGAATAGTTAACCAGTTCTGGGTCGTGATTTTAACACTTTGGAATTTACAAACTTTGAACTCCAGAACGTTGTGCCGATGGCGGTTGTTAATTATTTTACTTTGATATATCAAGACAATGGAACATTATCTCGACATGGGATGGTGATAAAATGGAAAAAACAAAAGGATTACAAGTTACATGGCACGGCGATAAATAAAACAAAAATATACATGTTGTATGAACATTACGTAGTGTAGGGGTTGAGAAGCAACAGTTTGGGTTCATGACTTCCCAAACATTGTGACTCGAGGGGTGTCTCTGTTCTGAAGTGATCAGCCTCCGAACAGGTGAGAGAAAAAAAATAAAATGAGACAAAATTGTCGTGAGAGACATGGTCGCCAGTACAAAAGCAACTTTTGAAAGTGCCTTATAATATGTGAATATACATTAATTTACAAGGATGATTAAAAAAATAATCGTCGTCTTATCAACGAAAGGGTGGACATGTAGTTGACTCTTTACATGCCAACTATAGTAAGGCTATGTAGGTTTACCAAAAGGTTGTGCTGCTACACAGTGGGTCAATTCATGATTGCTGAGGTAGTGGGGACAGTTTCAGCTGACTCCTCACTTCTAGACTTTACAATGTCCTTAATGTGGTAATTACCAATATGTTTGCCAGATGCGACAGACAAGGAATATACTAAATCTGATATTTTTTTAAGAACCTTGGCCTTGACAAAACGTGGTGCCAGTTTGGCGGAGAAGTATAGGGCTCCTTGGGAAAGTGTATTGTTCTTTCTCCAGACTATATCGCCGATATTAAAGGTGACATGTTTCCTACGTAAGTTGTATCTGTCCGCACTCTTTTGGTGGCCAGAAGCAGAGCATCGGTGACTTCGCTATAAATGGCAGACAATTCTTCCAAACGATGGGCATAGTCTGCGGTGGGGTTACTTGTAGAAGCAGTTGACGTAGGAAAATTTGTGTCCCAATGTAATGAACCGTGGACAACTTGTTCCATACCGTGTTTTAAAAAGAAAGGGGTGTAACCAGTGGTTAGGTTGACAGTATTATTCATGGCAGCTTGGATTTTATCTAAATTTTTACACCAAGTACGTTGATCTTTGTCAACTAAAATAGCCAGTGCTGTATTGATGGTTTGGTTGTAACGTTCGACGGTGTTATTTTGAGGAGTGTACAAGGTATTGTAATAAATATCCCTGATTCCGTATTTGGCAAGAAAATCTTTGAATTCTTGGGCAATAAATTGTTTTCCGTTATCAACTATTACGGTTCTGGGTGTTCCGTAGGGTATAAAGATGTGTTTTTCTAGGAGTTTAATGATGGCGGACGCGTTGGCTCTTTTTAAAGGGAAGATCCAACAGAATTTGGTGAAGACGTCCACTACGCTAAGTATGTGCATGTGTCCAGCATAGCTTCGAGGGAGGGGTCCGATAAGGTCCATAGACAGCGATTGGAGGGGTCTGTCGGCACGTTTGGGTTTACCCATTAGGCCAGCAGGTGCTGCCGTGCTATGTTTATAAGCTTTACATGTTTCACATTTAGAGATGTAATTGCGAACTTGCTTAAAAAGACCAGGCCAGTAATATTTCAAGGAAATCTTTTTGTACGTCTTGAAAGTACCTGGATGTATGGAGTCGGGCGCGCTATGATTGTCGGTGATTGTTTGTTCCCTTTTTTCGAGAGGAACAACAAGTTTCCACGAGTAGTCTTTGAGGATAGATAGTGGGACCTTACAATTGCGGTATAGTTGTCCTTCTTTTATGATAAAATTAGGAAACTTTTGTTGGTTATTTTTACAACCTTCGAAGATTTTAAGATACCATTCGTCTTTTGTGGATGGAGAGGGGGCAGTTTAGTCAATATTTAGAGTGGCCAGTTCAATTCTTGAAAGAGCGTCTGGGACAATATTGTCCGCGCCTTTACGGTGAACAACATTAAAATTATATTGAGACAAACGAGAGGCCCATCGAGCGAGTCTACCGGAGGGATTACTTAAGGAGATCAACCATTTCAAACTACTATGGTCTGTGACAACAGTAAATTTGCTACCGTCTATGTAACCGCGGAAATGGTGAACCGAATCCAATACAGCCAGTAACTCTTTTTCGGTAATTCCGTAGTTTTTCTTGTTTTTATTTAATGTGCGGTAAAAATAGGCTACGGGGTGTTCGCCGTCGGGGAATTCCTGAGTTAAAACTCCACCGATTCCAACATTAGAGGCATCCGTGTGAAGAGTAAAAGGGAGCGCAAAATCTGGACAATTTAGGACAGGAGCTGTTTGAAGGGCATTTTTTAAGGTTATAAACGCTTCTTCCGCTTCGGCAGCCCAACGGAAGTTGCTGACGCCTTTACGGATGCCGGTGATTTTATTTAGGGGGGCTGCAATAGTGGAGAAGTCTTTGATGAATCTTCTATAGTAACCTGTAAGTCCGAGGAAACCTTTGACTTCTTTCGCGTTTTTGGGTCGGGGGAAATTTGCCATGGCTTCTACCTTAGCGGGGTCTGTTCTTAGACCTTTTTCATCGACAATGAATCCCAAATAACGAAGGCGAGATTTACAAAACTCAGACTTATTTAAGTTGATGGTTAAACCAGCAAACTTAAGTTGTTGAAAAACTTTTTCCAGCATTAATAGGTTTTTTTCGAAGCTGTCGCTTACGATGATGAGATCTTCAAGGTAGCAAAATAGATTGTTATCAACTTTGGGGCCAAATAGTTTGTCCATTAGTCTTTGTAACTCGGCGGGGCTGTTCTTTAGACCAAAGGGTAATCTTTTAAAATGGAACATTCCCCTACCAGGTACAACGAAAGCAGTTTTTTCGCAAGATTCCTCGTCTAAGGGTATCTGCCAGAAAGCTTTGCTGAGATCGACAGAAGAGATGAACTTGGCGTTACGCAATTTGTCTAAGATTGCGTGGACGTAAGGCAAGGGGTACGCGTCGGCTTCCGTGCAAGAGTTTAAACGCCTACTGTCGAGACAGAAACGTGCAGAGCCGTCTTTTTTAGAAACCAAGAGAGTTGGGTTGGTCCATGCACTCCTGCTGGGAACCACCACTCCCATTTTCAACATTTCGTCAAGTCCGTTTTCTAAAAGTTTAAGTTTTTGGGGGGCTAAGTTGTAATAACGTTGCTTGATTGGTGGGCCATTGGTTTTAATATGGTGTTCTACTAAGTTTGTTAAACCCAGTCCGCATTTTTCGAAAGATATTGATTCGAATTTATTGACCATTTTTTTTAATTGGATGGCTTGGTTCGTGCTTAAATTTTCGTGAGGTATTATTGTATGAATTTCACTAATTTGAGCAGCTGCGGGGGCTTCACCAAGAGTATTAAATACTTGGGGAGCAACATTGAAAACTTTCCAGAAATCAACACCAAGGATGAAGTTCTGGGATATAGAGGGCACTATTAGAAAGTTAATTGTGAATATTTCATTGTTGCACTTAATTGGCAAGGCAAGAGCACCAATGACTGGTTGGGAAACATTATCCGCGGTTGTCAGGTGTGTCGATTGGGAAGAGGCTATAAAACCATTATTAACAAAAGGCAGGTGGGCGTTGTTGCCAAGGCAGCTAACAGATGCACCACTATCTAGTAGTCCGGAAAAGGGAACATTGTTAACAGAGAAAAGGGCATAAGGTCTTCCATCTTTAGCTTGTTTGCAACAAACTGAAGAAACGTTTAAGGTCTGGTTGAAATACTTAATGTGTGATAACCAATCGGTCCATTCCTTAGACCTTGGTACAGAATGGGTATCCGAGAGGTTATGATTTAGTTTTTTGGCTTCCTCATGTAGAAATTCGGTGGGGGTTTGGAAAAGTCCACCTGAGGTTTGATATTTTTTGGGTCTTGTAGCCTTTCCATGTTGTGTCTTGATTTTTTGAAAGTTTCACGCAGATCGACGCGTGGGGGAGAACGGTCTCTAGAGCGGTGCCTCTTAAAGGTTTTGGGTTCCTTTGATTCCATTAGCTTGGCTTGTTTGAAACAAGTAGTGGCCAGGTGGCCTACTTTTTTGCAAAAGGAGCAAACTTTCCTATTGTCGAAATCTGGTTTCAATCCAGAGGAACGGCTTGGCACGACGACATTGTCTGACATAACTTTGGTGTGTTTTCTGTCTTGGTGAGATTCTAAGATGAGGCAGACTTCGTTTAGATGAGCCAAGGACAGAATCCTTTGTGAGGTGATAATGTTTTCGTATTTATTTAGAAGGCCATCGGTTATGACTGGCAATAATTCAGCTTCCGGAACTGGATGTGAAAGCTTAATATTGATAGACTCGGCCCTTTCTATGAACGTTGCCACTGGTTCGTTTACTAATTGTTTAATGGCTAGTAACGATAATTTAATTCGGTGCTGGGCCTCCGTTTTTCCAAAGCTAGAGATTAGAGCTGATCTGAGCATACTCCAGTCTTTGCACTTAAATTTTTGGATGCGGTGCCATGATATCAGTTCTGGAGAGATGAGTTCTATAAAGTATTTGTGTAGAATATCTAATGGGATATTCTTGATTGTGGCCGTTTCTTCAATTCGGTCAATGAAATCCAGTACATTAGAAACACCGTTATATTTGATTTTCCAAGAGGAAAGGTCGTAAGTTTTTTCTTGTGTCGAGGTGGGTGTTACATCTTGCTTTATTACAACATGTGTCTCGAGTTCTTTGTTAAAAACAGGATTCTCCAAAACTTGGGTAGAGGTTCATGAATTACTTTCGTTTGAAGGTGTGAGGTTTATTCTTTTAATGTACCTTTTGTTGAATAAAAGCGCATATGCCTTCAATGTAGATATAGGCTTGTTCACTAGAGGGAGTCCTCTATCTTTAAGAGCAGCTTGTAAGTGAGCTTTGGATAAACTGTGCACATTGGGAATAAAGCCCAAGTGTGATGACATGGCTGATTGATTTGCCTGCATTGTGGGGTTCAAAGGAAAGAAAATAAAATTTTATAAGTCCTGAGTTCTGGAAAAAAAATGGCCAGGGATTGCCCTGGGGGGAAAGGTTTTTTACTTTTCACAAAACACTTTTCGAAAACTAGGCGAAAATTTATAAGTATTGTGTCCATTCAATAAAATTTGCCCAGGGGTTTCCTTTAGTAAAACGTAAAATTGGTTTTTTGTGAGGCACTTTCCACTTGGTCTTCACTGATTGGCACTCCTTTGTATTGGAGGTATCGCTGGCGAACGCTGTGATCCAAACTTCAATTTGATGTATACGACACCAGAATTCATGGTCAAGGCAGAAAAAAAATTGGCGTGGACTGACCTTAGGGGGAACACTTTTTTATTTATCACAAAGCACTTTTGGAAATTCGGTGAAATTCACAAGTATTAAACTGATTTTTCAAAAATTTGGCCAGGACGGGTCTTTAGAAAAAAGGATTTCTATTTTTTAACGAACACTTTCCACTGTAGAAATGCATTGAAACTCTGAGAAGGCACTTTTCTAGAAACAATTCATTAATTCCAAAAGGAAATATTTATATGGGAATTTATTAGATTATGCTCTAAAAGTTATATTATTAATTTATGAAAATTAATCACGAACTGTATTATTAGGTTGGAAAGAACTTTTCTTTAGAAAAAACATTATTCACTGCAGTAATTGTAAATTGTCACTTTTATTTCGCACTATTATCACTGGTGTTTTGCTGAAAAAAAAAGGGCAGGAAAAAACACTGTACCTGAATAAACAATGTGGAAAGGAATGTTATTAATTTGTCCATTTAATAGAATTATAGTCAGTGTAATTTTTGAAAAACACTCTGACCGGGGCGTTCGGTATATTGTGCATGGAAAAAGGGACAAAATGTTTCTTCACAAAACACTGAGTTCCGTTTCCAACGTATTTGGTTATAACTGCCCGTACGACGTCATGCTGAAATCCAAATGTAGGTGCACAGTTTCAAATTGGTTTGAATATAAACAAAATATTTTATTATAAATTAGTGTTTGCATTCGATATGTGTGTCCGGTTGGCAACAGCTATTCGTCCCTAGGTATCGTGTTACGAGGTGCGCGCGCACGTGAAATGCGCGGGAATCTTGTTGTTATGCCGGGCTTCGCATAGCGAGCGATGTTTTGTTACTAAGCGCGCGAAATCACCGCCGTTTTCTTGTATGGATCGCTGATGCAATGGCCGCCGTGTCAATTTGTGGTGGCTTTCACCCCAAAATTGTAATAAGGACTTGTTTCAAGACACGGGCTTACTGCGGTTTTTTGCAAAACCTCAGCAAATCACAATGACAGGTTTAAAATCGTGACCGTACTTTCACAATATGGATTTCTGGGACATAAAACAAGTATGGCATAGCATTCTTAACGTTTTTGAAAAAGAAAAAAATTTTGGGGAAGGCTCGGGAGACATCCCGCAGAGCAATTGAGAGGGGAAAAAAAATTCGAAAAAAAACTTCCTGTACCCACGTTGGTGCGTCAGTGGTACGTTGGGGCCTGTGGTGCGTTTGGGCTACAACACACGTGGGGCCTGGGGTAGGCGCGGTGTGTACCCCCAACAATATCGTCTCAACATGCCTGAGGCTAGCAAAATCGGAAAAAGCATATGAGATCTCTCTATTCAGAGCGGAGGCCGCCGGTAGGCTATCAGGTAAGCTCCATCTCTCAATATACAGTGCGGGGCGTCGCCCTGGGTACCTCCACCGTAGCGGAATAACAACAGTTAATAGAGGAAAAGGTCATATATTGTAGAATCAACAGGTACAAACCATTACAGTAATCACAGGGGTCAACAATGTAGTATGAACACAATGACAATGACCTAGCTGAACTTTAGAACTAACATGATCTCTCAATTTCGTCATCCCGGGTGGGTTTCGCGAGGCAATCACTAACACAGCGAATAGACACATTATTAAAGAGGGAATACGGCAATGCAGTCACTTACAGGGTGGTGTGAGAGGCGTGTTCGACTCGGCAACGAACTCTGATGTTCCAGTCCTCGAATACATGGTTACAACACGTGTCTGGCGCCATTGTTCCACGAGATTCTACCGTCGGTCGTATGGAGCGAGCGGCACACAGCGGCACGTGCTCGGTGCTCTGAGGCTGGGCGCTGACTGTGGGGCTCGAACGCGTATCGCCGCTTTGCTGTTCCGAGCGGCCGGAAACACTGCGGCGCGCGAGTCATAAAGTAACTCTTTAATATTGTCAAACCGAAAATGCGCTCCGTAACACTGGCTACAGACGGCCCCAGCTGGGAGTCTTGTTAGGCATTCATATAAAAAAATGCGATCTTCGGGGATGCTTTGTTGATGGTCATTTTAAATAAACGAAGAATAGGAATTTCTGAGAAGTGAAAGAATATAAGGGCTTTGTGGGATTAGAGGGAGTTATTTTCATTACATTAGCTCCACACAGGAATTAAATTTTATAAAAACATTCAATTCAACTAGAAATAGGTAAAGAGAAGAGTTTAAATTTCTTAGATTTGAATTTAACATTAATCATCATCATCATTACATAGTATAAAATGAAGTCGCTCAAAATGTATGTGCGCGTTAATCTTTTAAACTACGCAACGGATTTTCATACGATTTTCACCAATAGATAGAGTGATTCAAGAGGAAGGTTTATATGTATAATACATGCTTATTTTAGTAGAGAGAAGCCGAGAAATTCAAAAATTCAATTCAGGCGGCGGGCAGCTGTCAAGCGGGTGGTGTGGATTTTATAAAGGTTGGGTAATAGCGTTGTGTTTCGTTAGCCACAGCAACGTGTGGCCGGGTCTGCTAGTTTGAATATAAAGCGAAGTGTTTTCTGTATCTAATGCCGTTTCTATCACATTTCTGACAGTAACAAGGGCGGATCCAGCTTTGGCGCCAGGGGGGGGTCACATAGTCGTGGTCAAGTCACAAGAAGTTATAATTTAATTTTGATTATGACCCCCATGACCCCCCTCCCTGGATCCACCCTTGGATAGTAATATGAAAACAATTATTCCTATGAGACATTTTTTTTTTTTTTTTACAGTGAATACCTCACAAGAATCTAAACTGCTCCCGTCTGGAGCCAGTGAGACTATGGCATCCCCAACTGGGGTATGTTGTGAGGCTGAAGGTAGTGGGGAGGGGAAGGAGGTGGGGAAGAGGAAGGTTGGGAAGTACCTGGCTATTCAGATCTGGTCACTAAACACGGCTAAAGCCATTTTCAAGCAACGTTTCAATTCTGAATGGTGGTCTTACACCAGGGCGATACTGATAGTATCTTCCACTCTGGAACATGCCGCAAATATACTATATGAGTATTTCTCAAAAAAAGTGTACATTTTGGAAAAATAAAGTGTGCCTAGAAACATTTAAAAAATTACACATGTTTTTAATTAATCATACAAAAAAAATGTGCACCATTTTGTAGAATAAATATTAGGCTTTAAAATAACGAACAATAAACATTACAATTGTGTTAATTCGCAAATATATATATATTTTAAAAAATAACGATTTTTACCTTTCATACAAAATAAAATTGCCACCCTACCTACTTCATGTGTTTATACTTCATAAAATGCGATAATAATGTTATAATATATAAATTTTTGCAAGTTTTAGGGTCTTAATTAACCCTCCCGTTGCTGAAAGGGGTTCCCATAATTTATAAATTTACTATTCTCCATTTAGAATTTTTAATAGAGACTTTACGATTTTGATATTTTTTGTATTCTAGCAAAACCGATAAACACATATTCGGCCATTAAAAAAAATATAAAATTGTCCTAGATTAAAGCGTAAAAAAATATTTTGTTACTGTGTAGGTATCATTCCTTGCCTTGTATGATATTTCTTGTTCGCTCGAACCACATCTACGACAAAATAAATTATGAGAAATGCTCCATCTCTCTCCCGCATTAGTTAGCTTATGGCTATAGTTCCCTGTTCTACTCTCACCTCGCCAATTTACGGCATCTCTTTCCCACGCACTACATCGAACGCTGCATAAGGGTGTCACGACATAGTGTCCTTTACCTAAACCATCGCCGGTCTGGCTGACCCAACCAGCTGTATTTATTGGGGTTTAGCTACAGTGCGTGTCGAAACACTAAAGCGGGCGGTAAAAAAATAATTTGAATATTGAAAAGTTTGAAGTGCGGTTTTTGGGGTATATCGTTCCATTCTTGTGATATTGCCTTTCAATAACTGTGTTCATAATGACAAGGAGGGGGTCTAACTGATGAAGAATTATTGAATTATAGATAACGTTCGATCCACAAAATGTAGGCATTCAAGACAGAAATATCAACTAACTCCATATATATTCGAAATAGTCATCTCCTGTTTGCCCTTACACATGGATATTGTATCACCGGTGGTGTCAACTATCGGGAGGTGACAATTCCTCCCTTTGTTTTGTTGTAATGTAAGATAATATCGGGTATCTCCATAAAATAATTGTGTCATCTATGACAATAATGTAATTTTTTTCGTGAATCCAAATATTGTTGACAGTTCTTCCTTTTTTTATTACTACCTATGCACTTATTCATCCATTTCTCTCAAATAATTTTATACTAAAAATAATTTAAAATATAACAATCTATGTATGTACCTTCACAGTTTAAAAAATCAATAAAAGTTGGGTTACTTTGTTTGAATTTTATAAGATATAATTTATCAACAAAATGCGAGAGGTTAGCGACAGGCAATTATTATGTTTATTATTAGAATTTCCCACCATAGTTGGAAGGGTATTCCGAGTAATTGATAATAATTAGTGGCAGAAGGGTATTTTTAAAATGGACCGTTAAAAATAACATCAAGGCAATGCAAATAACATGAATATAATGACATTTGGGAAATAACTCATTAATAGTTTATTCTCTTGTACCTATAACAAGTATTATTATTTTCCAGATATTCATGGATTCCTAGGAGCATTACTTGCATATCATTGCTCTGGTACTGCCTTCTCAGAAATTTATAATGATTATTGCGGAACATGGAACTTTACTAACATTTTTCCCGTTTCATGTAAGCGGCACTTTAGGGGGTTATTTAAATTGTTTTATCTCAAAATGGGGTACACAATAATTATTTTTAGATTTTTACAGGCTCAATTGTTCGATTTATAAAACAGTTTAAAACCGTTCTTCAACTAGTTTCTAGTGTAGGTAATTTTATATAGCGTACGTTCACTTATAATAAATGATCTTTTATTTAAAGTGTTCTACTTCTTTCTTTTAAACCACTGTATAGTTATTGTAATTAACAGTATTTGATTCTTTGCATTTCTTTTATGTGTTACTTTGCCCTTCTTAGACCTTGCTAAATATCTGTTTTAGAAGATGATTCAAATAAATAATAAATATAATATTTTATTATTATATGCTGAATTTAAATAAATGATTAAATTGTTAAGTTTTTAAGTAATTGTTGTGATACCGACAAATTTGTATGTATATCTTGCGTAGTTTAATGTTTTATAATTTTTGATATCTGTTTTTTTGATATTTTCTTATGTATGTAAATCAAATACCATACCCCAAATAAAATTTAAATAAAAATCGATGTTTAGTTTTTAATTTAATTTTTGTTATTTTGGAACCACCCGGTTACAATTCGCTCCGTCACACTGGCCTGCCGGCAGGTACCAAAGTACCGACTAGGAAGCTAGTCAAAGCCGTCATGGCCGGAGCGTTTGTTGATGAATGATTTTATATAAAATTATCTAAATAGTTTTAATATTATGAAATTAACTGTATAATAATATTTTTTAACGGAAATACATTAAACATGTAGGCCATAAGAGTAATTTTCCATCAAACTTATGAATAACTGGGAAAAAAGGCATTGAAATGATAAAATCCCTGGGGTTGTAGCGTCACCCCTCATGGTACCCAACGTTTTGTTTTTCATGTTGGCATGCCGAAGGTTAAACGTAGTTTCTGTACAAAGTAATTTTTTTATGGGGTTTCATAGTAAATTAATAATTTATGCACAAAAATGAAAATGAGACATAGTCATTTACTTTTTAGTTACTACTCTTTAGTTACGTTTTATTTCTACTTCTACCGTAATTTCTGAACCCATTTGTTAAATTTTACAAGGGCAACACTAGCTTCTTTCTGGTTGGTTGTTGATCTGACGTCTCCGTCATAACATTAATTGTTTAAATCAGTAACAACGTGTTTCTTTAATGGGACTACAATTTCGTAACAGGAAATATTAAAGCCTTTTTTGACAAAACGGTAAGTCTTTTTTTAATAATCTTTTTGTAATACGTGCGGTATGAAAATTTCTAAGCTTACATATGTACAGTTTAAAATTTTATCAAACCATTGACTTTTTATAACCCCATTTTGTCTAATTCTTCTTACAATTTCGTAACTTTTATTAGGAATTTCGTAACGTAACGAAAAAGTACAATATAAAGCTGAGTGTATACAGTTACAACCTGATTTTTATTTTATTTATTATAAAGACATAGTAATACAATATGACAGAAAAAATAAAAATATTTTATCGAAAAAAGAAAAGTCCCAATAAACTATTTTTAAGTAGTTTGTCAATGGGTGCTTTTACTTTGAAGATATAAATAAACTTATTTTACTTTATTATGCAGTTAGAATTTTTTGTGTCAGAGTCTAATACAAATTATTTCTTTCGGCCAGCCAATTCTTCAACATAATATTTGTTTTACCATTTGTACATGTTTTAATTTCGGTAAGTAACATATTTAAGCAATTAGGTATCATGTGGTCCAGCGTTATTTTTCCATATTTGTTTAAATTCTCAGGTTAAGAATACTATATTGTAAGTGTGTCTGTAAGTATGTAAGTTGTCCCTTTCAAATTGAAAGCATTTTTATGAATTAGTGCCCCAAGCTTTAATAAAATCTTATTTAAGTAAAAAAAAATACTATTTACTCTTATAATCCCGGCTAAAGGATTACTTTTTTAAGGAGTTTTAGGAATTTTAGGAATGAAATGCCCCCAAAAACCAATGCCGGAAGGCAAAATTTATCTATATTAGTTGACCTTCAAAAAGCATTTGATACAGTTAGTCATGACATACTTCTCAAGAAACTCGAGAAAATTGGTGTAGTTGGTCCTGCTCTCAATCTACTCAAATCATATCTTAGCAATAGAAAGCAATTCGTTAGCATTAACAATCAAAATAGCAAATACGTTCCAATAAACTATGGAGTTCCGCAGGGGTCCATACTAGGTCCACTACTGTTCCAAATTTACCTCAACGATATTTCGCAATTAATTTTAAATGGTGAAATCTTTTTATATGCTGATGATACAGCAATTTTCTACTGGGGTAAAAATTTAAACATCTTACTAGAAAATGCACAAAGAGACCTAGAAAAAATCAACAGTTGGCTCCAATCAAATGTTTTAACAATGAATGTTAAAAAAACAGGATACATGATTTTAAGCTCAACCCGTAAAATAATTCCTCCTCATGTACCCTTAAAAATTGAAAACAACGACCTGCACATCCTGATCCAGGAAAAATATCTTGGGCTATGCATTGATCAGCATTTGACATTTAAACAACACATACAAGGTATTAAAGATAAAATCATCCCCTTAATTAGCGTATTTAGCCGGCTATCATATCTGTTGCCAAATAAATTAAAAATAGGTTTATATTATAGTCTCGTACACTCACATTTAAATTATTTGATTGAAATCTGGGGAAACGCATGTGAAACACACATAAATGAATTATTACAGGTAATACAAAACAAGGTAATCCAAAAAACTATTTAATTACAAGCTCAGAACATCCACAAAAAAATTATATATGGAAACAAAACTATTAACATTAAGAAAACTATATATAAAAACTATACATGTCTCCTTACATACAAAATACAAAATAATCTCGTACACACAAACACCGAATTCATTAAAACGTCCCAAGTACATAAACACTTTACACGACAACGTGATAACATACATTTAAACACCATCCACACTAACTATGGTAAACAATCCATTGGTTACGAGGGGGGCAACTTATATAATTGTCTCCCAAATGACATTAAAAACGAAAAGAAGCTGGGTAAATTAAAAAAAAATATATTTATTCTTGATAAACAAAATAATGAAATAGAATAGCACTGTATTGAAATATTTATTTATCTTAATGTGTATAATTATTTCTAGTTAAATGAGTGAAAATGTAATTTTCTTTTAACTGGAATAAAAAATAATAAAAAAAGATTATTAGAAGATTTATTTTAATTTTTTTAAACTTTATGAGTAAAATCTCAAATTAATTATTCATCCTAGACTTGCAGAAAAGTCAATAGATGTCGCGTATTAAAAATAAAATGGATAAAAAAAATTATCCAGACACTATCTAGATTGCATTTAGTTCGAGTTGAATCTTACAATCATAAATAAAGATAGCAGCTAATAATACGTGCTTTAAGAAAATGAAGATAATGTTGGTAGTTCTTAGTCGAAGTATGATACAGTTATAAGTGACCGAATTTCATATGGGTTCCGTAGCTCAATCGGTAGAGCTCTTGCCATGTAAGCAAAGGGTCCTGGGTTCGTGTCCCAGCGGAGCCAATATCTTTTCTGATTTTTCTGTCTCAGATTTTCGATTGAGTTTCGCTAATATTGTCTTCATTTAATTAAAGATTATTAGAAGTTTCTTAGAAGAAACTTCTAATGTATCCATGGCAGAAAAAGAGAAGGTAAAAAAATTGCTAATTTTGCTAAATTTAATTACAGATTCTTTAAAGACAGAGTTTAATAAAATAGATCCCAGAGAAAAGAAAGTACTAAAAAAGTAGCTACAAACCAAATTGTCAATAAACAAAAATTAAAAATAGCTATTTCGATAGTGATTCAAATTAATAAATTTTTAAATGTCTTAAACAGTGCCTGTTCTTTAATTTCTAAAGATTAGTTGAATATTGTGTTAGGTACCTAAAATTGGGAAGCTGATAATTTTATTAAAAAAACATTAATTAATACACATTAATTATTATTTTAAACCCTTGCAATAGATACAACAAGTATTTGGGTCATGAGTTTATGTATGTCTTAGTATATACAATAAATAAAAAAGTAAAGGATAATTACGTACATTTAAAAAAGACAATATTTTTTTAAATAAATAAATAATAAAAAATAAATTTAAAAATTTTGTTTTGTATATAACAAGCTTTATGTTTACTATTTAGTTACATCTTAGGACTATTTCGTAACATTATTTCGTAACAACCTTTTCGTTACGTACATTTATTTTGAGAAATACTCATATATTTTTTTTAAATGAATTAATTGTGAAATAACACAAATTAATCAGATAAAATTGATTTGCGCATGCCGGGTTCGAACCCGCGACCTCCGGATTGTGAGTTGTGAGTCAAGAGTCTTACCCACTGGACTACGGAGGTCGTCAGACATGAGTTGTTTTGAAAAGCAAAAGCGAACAAATAAACATGACGGGTTTTAGCACAACTTTCTTGTAATAAATGTTTTGCTCCAAATTAGCACCATCTGTGAATGGGCAGATAATGAATTCATTTGTATCACTGTATTGACTGTATTGCCATCTGTTGGCAAATACCGGAAGACAAATGAATATCTCTGGATGCTGGCGGTGTAGTAAGTTTTCTAGGCTCGTTATAGTCATGAGTCATGATCCCCAAGTTTTTTTCTATTATTACGATTATGTTCGAGTACGCTAGAACTTTACTTTAAAATGATTTTTTACTTTAAAATTTAAAAACAAAACAAGGCTCCCATCAAACCTGTGCTGAATTTTGCAATATTTGGTTCTATTCGCCGTCAGCCGCGTTTTCACAACCATCGCCATAATTTCGTGTCTTGAAATTCATACACTGCTTTTCATAGATGTCGCTAATTATATAAATAATTTTAGAAATAAATATGTTTTTGTATTTTATGCTGATGAATTTATTTTTTTTGTTTTTTTACATGAATACCGCACAAGAGTCCCAAATGCTCCGGTCTGGAGCCAGTGGGACTATGGCAACTCCAATTGCGGTATGTTGTGAGGCTGAAGGTAGTGGGGAGGGGAAGGAGATAGGGAAGAGGAAGGTAAGGAAGTCCCTGGCTATTCAAATCTGGTCACCAAACACGGCTAATGCCATTTCAAGCAACCTTTCAATTCTGAATGGTGGTCTTACTCCAGGGCGATACTGAGAGTATCTTCCACTCTGTTGTTGGCGGATGTATGAAAAATGTTTATGGACATTAATTCAATTCTTAGAAACATATTTAATATGTATGAAAATACAATATTTTATTGTTCCAAGAACAGCGTCATCTATGAACGGGTAGTTTATAAATGATTTTAAATTTATTACCCGAAAAGGAAAAAAAATAAATTCGTTTGAATTTTTCACGAAGATTACAAAAACAGGAAAATGATAATATTATTATTTTATGTGGATATTAAATGTGTATCCTCTGTCTGCGTAGTTTTTTTTTAATTATTTTACTAGCTGGTACCCGGCATCAGGCCCGGACTGGGACCATTTGGGGCCCTCCGCTAAAATCTGTAAAGGGGCCCCCTAACGTGGGCTGGGAGGGGGGAGGGGCTTCAGAAAACGATGAAAACGATGAAAACGATGAAAACGCGTTTCTACGCTTTATTGGCACCTATAAAGAAGAAGAAAATCAGATGGGTTTTTATACGAATATTATGATTTTCGACTTTTGTTGACTTTAATATTTATTGAAATAAAAAATTCACAGTATTTTTAGGATACCACAACACTACTAAACACATGCTGTAGAACTGCCAATAATTATAATGGAGTTCAAAATAAGGGGCAGGATTTTATTCACACCAAAGCATTAATGAATTATGTCAAAATTATTTGTGTAGTAAAAAAAATGACACACGGATATTAGGGATTAGAAAATAATACTAACATTAAAAAAAATCCTGTTGCAATGTTACAATGTTGTATACTAGAATAGAAGGGGCTTAACTTAACTGAAATGATTCGACATTTTGCTCCCCTAGCCCTAAAGTAACAGTTTCTTTGTAAGCAACTCACTTGTAAAAGCTACTTCATCTATTATTTTATTTTTGTCCAAATAATAAAATAAATCTCTCTCAACAGTTATAAAAAGCAGACTGGACATAAGGTCTTGGCCTAAGGACGACCGAAGTCGATTTTGGAAGTATTTTAAGTTTAGAAAAAACTCGTTCACATGTGACTTGGGTACAAGGCAGTAGCGTAGCTACCGCCGTATCAGCCGTATCAATGATACGGGGCCCCCGGGCTACAGAGGCCTTTTGTTTCTTTTGTGAGAAAGCTTTATCCTTCATTAGGGCCCCCAACTAATTTTGATACAGGGCCCCTCCAAGGCACGCTACTCTACTGGTACAAGGTATGGTAAGAACAAATTTATATACAATATACAGGTTGGTAAACAGTCCAGATTGAGTAAGTTCAAACAGAACAGAAAAAGCACATGTCAAACACTGGAAACATTGTCTATTTTCAGAGCAGTAAATATCAGCAATTGTTTCCGCTGCCGTTGGGTCCAAATCGTCTTCTTCGTCACTGCATCTGTCTCCGTAGTTCTCAGTGGACTCTGACGCTATGAATTTGCTGTATTGTTGTGCAAACTGTCGCAGCTCTATCAACAGCTGACTTCTTTCAATTTTACACAGTTAAGAAACACTGTGCAGAGCTTCTGTGGGAAATGTTTGGAGTTTCAAGTTAAAGTCAAACTTTTTGGGGTCCAACCAAGAGCAATCCTGTAAAACGTCTTTGTTTGCGATTGGATCACTTTCGTATGGACAAATGAAACACCCAAGTTGTTGTTTAGCTGCATCACAGGTCTCCTGATTTTCTTCATCATCTTCTGAATCAGAATTGGAGCTTGATTCGCCGACAAGAGACGATGGATGATGGTCTATATGTGGCTGATTGCAAGCAGGCGCCTCACCCTCTCAACTGTACAAGAAGAAGTTGATGCTGTTCACTAGGGAATCCCCTTTACTATACCATACTGTAACTAGAATTAATTATGATTTTCAAAATCATAACTAATTGTAGTTACAATATAATTAATTTAAAACATTGCTCGTAATAATTATATTTTGGCCATTGATAAATAAACCGACAAACTACTATCCGTATTTTGCATAAAGTACCTCCTAATGACGTAGGCCTTAACACATTTCTATTGTGAATTTATCCGCAATGTGATAAAGTTTTTTATACAGTTTATTTTGTTCAAATTATAACAATTAATTAGCCCTATTAGTAAAAACCTTTAAAGTAAAAAAAGCAGAAACTAATATTGTTAAGTTCTTAGTACGTGACGTAAAAATGTAGAAAAAATATAACAAGATTTCAAAAAATTACAACCCATAATAAAAATAATAATCTAAAATTTCGATGACCTTACCTACAGTCGTGTTATCTCTGAGGTAGAGCTTGATGGTTTTAACCACGTAAACATTGAACTGGCACACTGGAAATCTTCTTGTTTCTTTTTCTTATTTTCCTCTTTTTTTTTAACCACTCTTGTAAGTTCTCTTCATTGTTTTTGTTCCGTTCGTAATATTAATTAATCAAATAATGTACCACAACTCAACTCTAAACAAAAAAAATTTATTAAAAAAAATTTAAAAAAAACTGCGCTGTAAATTTAGCAAACCGCATCGCATTAAATCGACTTGTAGTGGCTTGAAAACAATAGTGTGGGGTGGATGTTATTATAAATGTAGGAAAGGGGGGAGGGGAAGGACGATATGCGCTTGCGCGGCCCTACCGAGTGATCAGCTGATCTGATAGGACATCGCGGTGCAGTTGTCGGTATTAGTTCATTTATGAGTTGTCTGCTGGACAGTGGACCACGACACACGTCACCGCGCAGACGATGCGGATGACAGTGGATCGTATAAAGCTTTCGTATACAAGGCGAGATATAAACAGTTGTTGGACATGTTCTACTTTTGGAAAATGTAATTTTTTTTCGAAAATATAAACGAACATTACCAAGAACACAAAATAACTACTAACAAGACAAAAACTTTTTTTTTGTACGTTTTGTGGGGCTCCTTCGGGGCTCCCTCGCGCCGGGGGCCCTCCGCGATCGCGGATCCGCGGACCTGGCCAGTCCAGGCCTGATGGTGAATGCAAATAAGATATATAGTTTTTCTAATATGTTGTCAACCAAATTGAAAAACGCAGTTTTCAAAAAAACGCTTTCAAAGTTTTGCTGAAGGATAAACATACAAACTGCTCAAAACGGTTTCATGTAAGATGCTGTATCTCCGGCAATTTTACGACTTTGGTGAAAGCATTATTACATCTTTTAGAAAATGAAATAAAAAGAGACAATTTTTTTTAGTGTCCTGGTGCCTTTAAAGTATGCTTAGTACCTATCTAAGAGGTGGTTTGGAGTTGGGAGGACCCATACAAACATCATCCTATACATATAAAATAGGAATAAATAAATACAGCCAGAACCGGTATTTTACAATTTTTATAATAAAATTACTACTACTACTGATCTTTCTAACGTCTGTACAGTTTTAGTTCCAGTTTCACTTATGTATTGTACTTCATATTTTATTTACTATCTTAGGCCCTTTGCTGAAGGCTATCTTATCATTTCATTTTCCGAAGTTAAAAATGCTCTCACCAAATGTTTTTTACAGCATTTTACGTTAAAACATTTAAAACAGTGTGTATATTGAATTAACCTTCAGCAAAACTTTGAATGCGTTTTCCCCGAAACTTTTTTAACTCGTTTTTCAACCTGGTTTAGAATATATTAAAAAAACTATACATCCGCCTGTATGTATTTTATTTAGTGCATTTGTATTTACTTTTGCATCTACCAGTCTTAAACTGTTCGAAAATCCAGTGTTTATGGCACCACGTAGAGAAATTTTAAAATCTAAAAAAAGGAAAAATGGTGGACCAGCGAATTTTATATTCGATTTTTTATGGAAAATTTTCAGCGTTCTTAAAAAATATATGTAGAAGGGGGGCCTTTATAAAAAATTCCTATATGGTGCCATAGTGACTGGATTTTCTAACAGTTTAAGACTTGGTGCATGCAAATCAGATGTATAGTTTTTCTAATATGTTGTCAACCAGGTTGAAAAACGAAGTTTCGAGAAAAACGCGTTGAACGTTTTGCTGAAGGATAATTCATCATACAAACTGTTTAAAACTTTATTTAAATTTTCTTATAATTTCCTTGAAACTTTAGGTGATAGCATTATTAACAAATACATCTTTTAGAAAAAAAAAAAAAAAATTGGACAATTTTTTTTACAGTGCCCTGGTACCTTAAAGCCTTGTTTAGGATTTGATCAAGGGAACACGAAGGCGTTTGGAGGTCCCCCAGGACCAAGCGCGGATCCAGGTTTTTTTTCTGGGGGAGCACAAGGGGCGGACGGGCGAAAAAATCAACTATTACTATTAGAATTTGTTTCTGGGGGGAGGAGGGGGGGGGGGCAAAAGGGGCGGACGGGCAAAATAAAATCCACAATTATAGTTAGGATTTTTTCCTGAGGGGGGGGGGGGGGCACAAGGGGTGGACGGGCAAAATATCAAAAATTACTGTTAGGATTTTTTTCTGGGGGGGGACACAAGGGGCGGACGCACAAAACAAGTTGATAGGATTTTTTCTGGGCGGGCACAAGGGGCGGACGGGCAAAAAAATCAACAATTACTGTTAAGGCGGCGGTTCGCGCCGCGATCGCGACCTAAGACCGAGACCAGAGACGGAGGCAGGCGACCGCAACGGGTACTTGTTTGTATAGCTTTGTATGGGGGCCAGTTCGTGCGCGCGACTGAGGTAGGAGGCAGGAAACAGAGACGGGAGACGGGAGACAGCAAGACGGTCGCCGCCCCGGACAAGTAGTGTCTCGCGTCGCGCTTGATAAGTATGTGTGTTTGTTGTAAAAAATGACCGCTTTTTCTGACTAATACTGTGAGAAGCTGATTGAACTGATCAGACAGCATATACAATGCACAATTAGATTCCAAAAAAAAAAAATTAATTAAATTAACAAATTTAAAAAATTAATAAATTATTAATTTTAAAATTAAATTTATTTTCAATAATATTCTTCCTTTTGTAAACGTTGTCTTTTTGTAACTGTGTTTTATTCAGCCTAAAATAAGTCCTGGACATATTATTGTCAAACAATAGGTGATAGGTGAACGAAAAATCGCCTAAAATAAGTACAAATCATCGTCTTCTTCTTCCTCCATTAGTAACTCTACTTGGGTTTCCATTAGTGTAAATGACTAATGACAGACTGCGCTAGTGCGCTATACTGAACTCTGAAGACGAAGGCGGTCGCGGTCTTTGGTCTTCACCCACAGTAGTGTCGAAGAGACCGAGACACTTGTCGCGGTCGCCTGCCTCCGTCTCTGGCCTCGGTCTTCGGTCGCGGTCGCGGCCGCCTTTAGAAATCAACTTGAAGCATCATACTTCAAGTTTATTTCCACAAGTTCAAGTATGTATCTATAGGAAGGTTTATGAAAGTGTCAAAACAATCGAAAAATTAAATTAATGTTTAGTAAAGACAGTTTTAGCTTTTAACTATGTACTGTGATGGAATCTCCACAGTACACAAAAATACCGTCTGGGGGGGGTACGTGTCCCCGTGCCCCCCCCCCAGAGGCCCGTGTGAACTGAATAAAAATCTTGTAAAATTACATCAACTTTTTAAACCTCATTCCGTTTTGCCGCCCCAGGCCTCTGACGGGCTTATTCCGCCACTGCGTTAATATCAATGTACGAAAGATATGAGAATGACACAGGTGACAAGCAAGGAATATTACGGGGGAATTTCCAACCGAGCTAAGAACGAAAATAAAACGACAAAATGTTTGGAGAATCCGCGACACACACTGACGACCTCCGTAGTCCAGTGGGTAAGACTCTTGTCTCACAATCCGGAAGTCGCGGGTTCGAACCCGGCATGCGCAAATAAATTTTATTTGATTAATTTGTGTTATTTCACAATTAATTCATTTAAAATAATATATAGTATATTTGCGGCATGTTCCAGAGTGGAAGATACTATCAGTATCGTCCTGGTGTAAGACCACCATTCAGAATTGAAACGTTGCTTGAAAATGGCTTTAGCCGTGTTTGGTGACCAGATCTGAATAGCCAGGTATTTCCCAACCTTCCTCTTCCCCACCTCCTTCCCCTTCCCACTACCCTCAGCCTCACAACATACCCCAATTGTGGATGCCATAGTCTCACTGGCTCCAGACGGGAGCAGTTGAGATTCTTGTGCGGTATTCACTGTAAAAAAAAAAACACCGAGCCATGGAGATATATGAAAATATAAATGACAGTGTTCACGTGAAAAATATTTTTGTGGCAATATTCTACCTTGGTAAGTTATTTCCACGGTCCACCATTCGATGGGGGTGACACCCGGTGCAGAAATGGTTCCCGGGGCGGTGGAACCCATACCCGCCTCCCAAATTGAATGGGAGTATGGGGGGGTTAAAATATAATATTCTTATTTAAGATGCACTATATACATTTACTGTGATCTCCAAAAATATTGGGACTCGTGTACACTGGTCCCAGCGGGAGATCTTGTGTGACGTCGTCGTTCTAGTTATATCTTCCGTCGTTGACGTTTTCAAATAAGACGCGTATAAGAAATATGACGAACATAGGGCTCTCATTGGAACCACTTCACGGTATTCACAAACAAATAATAACTCGAGCCGCATTTAATGCACTTGATCTAGAAGAGTAAGAGTATGTGGTCATAAAAAAATGGTGCTTTACGAACTTTTTATTGTTTGTTAACTGTTAAAAGTAAATAATTGTGGGTCTTATCGCTATCAGTCCCAGTCAACCTAACCTAACCTGTCCCACTAGGAGTTTTTAGAATATATTACAAACAGATTGTGCAATTCACACGCGGTGCAAGTGAAACCTTCAGAAAAATAAAGTAGACAAGACAACACTTTTTTTAACATATGTGAATGATGATTTTTTCCGTATTTTTGTCATCGAATTCTACGCCTTTTCCTGTACATTTGTTCATTTTCTTAGTATTTGAGTTTTCTTCTTCGGAGTCGCTAGATGTCGCTTTCTTTTGTGTTTTCTTTGTCTGTCAATTTTGGAGTGGTTTGAAGATTGGACATAGATTTTATAATTTTTTACGACGATTTTTTTATTTTATACGACAAAAATATATATATTTTTTTGGATATTCGTGGTATTCGATCCATGGTCCGCTGAATATCTGGTCGCTAAGGTTCATCAGGCGCTTTTATACCACTAGACTAAAGGAGGTTTGCGTGGGACCGTGGATTTATCGTATTATATTGGAACCGAGTACCCGTGAAATAAATAAATATTTTATGTGTGTCTCATTCTCTCGCAGGCTAAATCCTATAGATCAGGGTTTCCCAATCAGTGGTCCGAAAGAGGCTAGAAGATGGTCCGCGATGGTCCGCCGGTCAATAAACGATCCAACGCGCGGGCGGTCCCTGGTCGAGAAGTCTGAATAAAAAAAATTGGGACAATATTTAGGTTGTCATTATTATATTGTACCTTGTGGTCAGTGGCCATTGTGGTATTCCGTTTCGCCCCACCCCATCCCACCCCGTTCTACCCCCTCCATTGTGGTAAATACTCTGCTAGAATCCGTCCCACCCTATTCCATTCCGCCCCCTCCGTTGTGGTAAATGTTCTGTCAGAACCCTCCTACCCTATCCCATGACGCCCCTCCCGTCCATCCCGGGTGCCTCCCATGCTAGCCTAAACCACTGCTTGTGGTCAGTGGCGTAGGCTAGCATGATAGGGCGGATAACGTGGTTTCACCCCCCCTCCCATTAAAGATGACAAAATACAAATTTCGACTTCATAAAAAATTGGTCCGTCCTTTTCATTTTTTTTTGTAAATGAGTGTTTCAGGCTAATAATTATTACTAATAATAATTGTTACCCTTTGTGCTACGCATAAAAATATTGACTTAAACATTAGTTTATCAATTAAAAAAAAAAAAAAATAATATTTGACAAGTTAAAGTATTTCACCAAAAAATGTAGACATAATTTGTCTCGACGCCACCTAGCGGGAGATCTAGCACTTACAATGCCTTTCCCATATAAAAATAAAGTTAGTTGTTTGCAGGTGAAAAAATGTAATAAGCAGTAATTGTTGAATGAAACACTAGTAAATATTGAATTATTTGGCGGGTAGGAGATAAGCCGACGTAGCTCAGTGGTTAAAGAGCAGTTGACCGGATATCAGAAGGACGCGGGTTCGAGTCCCGTCGGCGGCATGTATCTTTTCTCTTTTTCAATGTAGATGAGTGTTTCAGGCTAATAATTATTACTTATAACAATTAATAAAGATTATTAAAAATTTATTTTCATTAAATTTATAATTAGATATTTGCTTACATGGAGTTATTGTTAATACCGCCAAACAAAAAGTTTGGAAAGGTACTTGACAATGTATGACAGTCATTAATATTTCGTATAGATTTGTACATTTTCGTATCACCTGCGAAAATTAAAATAATAAAGCCATTGAAGACAGTAAGAACATCATTCACAAATGGAAAAAATAAGTTTGTTCCTAAATGTGAGTCTTGGGGAATACCGTATACCGTTGGTAGTGACGAATTTATATACTCGTACGAGCAATCAGTTAACAGTCCGGTTCTTAAATAACTGATGAACCACACATTTTATAAATACCCTAAGTAATTTTTAAAATTTTATTTACCCCGATACGATTTTAGATTTTCACGGCCAAAAGTATTTTTGTTATTAGTTTTTGGGATATTGATGTGTGACACACACATCTGCCCTGATGATGGACACTGTAACGCTGTCCGAAACGTTGGCTAAAGAAGGAGGTAGTGCAACTCGGCATAATATCCCAAAAACTAATAACAAAAATTTATTTACCCCATTTATCATTAAAAATGATGGGATTTATTCACAGAATATGTAAACCTTTCAAAGATCCTCAATCAATTCTAACTCTTTACAATGCCTTAATTAGAAGTAAACTTGAATATGGAAGCACTATCTGGAATCCACATTACTGCAAATATGAAAACATTGTAGAATCAGTTCAAAAAAAAATTACTTAGAATGTTATCCTTCAAATGTGGACTACATGACCATCTCAGATCATACGACGTACGTCGTGATTACTTCAAGATTGATTCACTTAAAACTAGAAGGCAATGACTGATCTAATATGTTTACATAAAATTATTCACGGCCATCTTGATACTAAATTATGTCTTAGCAGTATTGTAATAAATGTCCCCAATTCCCATTGTTTAAGACGCCATAACATTTTTCACATGAATACATTCAAAAATAATATCGCATACTTTAGCCCTCTGACACAGATGTGTCGACTATATAACAAGATAGAGTGTGATGATGTGGATATTTTCGTTGATAATTTGTACGGGTTCAAAAAAAAAGTTCTGGCGCTGTTAAAAAAAAAAATAATAACTAACTAATTATAGTGTGTGAATAGTCTCTTTATGCATGCCTCGCGTATTTCATGTCTCTTACCACTCATTGTAATGTGTTACTCGAGTGACCTTGTATATAATTATGTATTTGTATTTGTGATGTTCTTGTTTCTGTAATTGTATGTATATGTATTTAATTGTATGTAATTTGTAGATTTTTTATAATTGTGAAATAACTGAGTTTTTATAACTGGATAGTTCATACGCAAGTGTAAACATCTGTAAAAACCCAGTATAAATAAATAAATAAATTTAAATCTATATTATAAGGTGTAGACTACACACAGTTTTAAGATTTTCACGGCCAAAAGCATTTTCGTTATTTGTTTTTGGGGTGTTATGCCGTGTTGAGCTACCTCCTTCTTTAGCCAACGTTTCGTACATCGTTGCAGTGTCCATCATCAGGGCAGATCCGGCAGATCCGGTAGATGTGTGACACATGTGTGTTCGGACCGGATCTGCCCTGATGATGGACACTGCAACGATCAACGATGATGGACACTGCAACATCGTTGCAGTGTCCATCATCAGGGCAGATCCGGCAGATCCGGTAGATGTGTGACACATGTGTGTTCGGACCGGATCTGCCCTGATGATGGACACTGCAACGATGTACGAAACGTTGGCTAAAGAAGGAGGTAGCTCAACACGGCATAACACCCCAAAAACAAATAACGAAAATGTAGACTACACGTTCAATATTTATTGTTATCCGTCAATATTTATCAAGTATCGTGATACATTTTTTTTAATTTTAAAATATTTAGTTATTAGGGAAACAAACAGTTATGTATTTTATTAAAGTAATTACATATTTATTACTCGTACATGTACATTAGGGTGTCCCAGGCTATAAGGGTGAATTTTTTTTTTAGAATTTCAAAACGCATACCCTCTATTCTTTTTTCATTTGACCCCAAAAACTTAAATATTAAATATTATTGAGATCGGATAACGATAACCCGTGCCAACTTGACGTCAAAGTTTAAGTTGAAAAGTTAGTATGGAGCTATAGGGACATTATAGAGTTCATTATTTATATTCAGTAAAAAAAACACATTTATTATGTATTTATAGTAAAAGACACATTAATCATTAAATTTCCTTTTCAAAATTTGGTTTTTACAAACAGGATATACGTGTTCTTGTACGCAACGTAATAAAAATTGCTTTTGCTCCTCTTCAACAGTGATTAAACCATGAAAGTCTTGCATTAATTTAACCGCTCTTTCTGCGTATCATAAACAGCTCTCAGTGTCAATAGCTTCCTCTTAGCTTGTTAGAACGAATCATCATTTGACCATAAAGATGGGCTCTTCTTCAGAAAACTGTCATCAATTTTGAGTCGATTAAATAGGAACTTGCTTTTGACAGAGACGAAGTCATCGATGTTTTTCTCAGAAATTATAACGGCTATCAATCGTATGGTAAACTATACAAGAACATTGAAGCATAATTTACATATAAGACATACCAAAAAGTGAGTCACAAAGTTCTTCTTTGGATGCAATGTAATGTTTATCGTGGGATGATGGTATGGCGGTACCTACATTCCTTAAATAACTTTACAGCCATAAAAGTATTTTCGAGGCGTGCAACACCGAACAATGAAAAAGAGGTGATTTGCACTTTTTGAGCAAACCCATTTTCATTCCCGTTGGTGATCCGATTCTGGATGGTAATTCTTTATATTTGCCTAATCGTACTTAATTGTTGTCGCAAAGTTAAATTAAATAAATGACTAAATGTTATACCAAGTAGTTAATATTATTTCTATATATTACCTTCTGTGATTAGTGAGTTAAAATCATAAGCTGGACTAGATGCGAGGTGAGTATCTTCAAAACGAGCGTCTAGTTCAGGAACCACGATAATGGTGACCCTGACTTGTTACACTAAATTCATCAGCGAGAGTAATCGTAATGTTGCTTTATTTTTGACATTAATGAATACCACGAATTGCCACCAGAAGCGGATTGCCATCGGGAGTCCTGAGACAGCAAAACGTAAGTTAAATTTTAATTTTAAAAACCTTTTCTCAAATTTACATTACAGTAGTCTAGAAATTTCTAGTATCTTAATGAATTAAATGCTCTCAGTAATTTTTATACAATATGTACGTAGTACATCCCTTTGCGATTTCAATTGCATCGGAGTTACCGAAATTGAAGTAATCTGTTAATCCATAAACTCATATCTGCGGATATGATATATACCTACCTGATATCTTAATAATTATTGTCCCAACTAATGTTTTTTTTTTAAAATATCGTGATTATAACGACCATTAACTGCGAAAGAAATCAATTTCAGAGACGACGGCCAAAGGACATCCGAGCCGAACAGATCTTCATGAGCAGAGTGAAAGCAGTTGGCAGCCTGTTCCGGAGCTCACCATCAGCCTTTACCAGAGCTGCTGACTTTCCCCAGAGCAGCGGACTTCAATCAGAGCAGCTGTCTTCCATCTGGACAGAGTCTACCCGTCATCAGGGAAGCAGAGCTGACAGCCAGGCATCGATGGAACATCAGCAGGGTGACAAGAAGCATACGACTTAACGTTCAATCTAATACATTTAATATTTTCCAGGAATGTGCTAATTTTTGCATGCATTTATACCTACCGTGCAATAAGATGTTACAAAATCACGATGAGGTTGCAAATTTTTAAAATTCTTACAGATAATTGAAAGTTAATATCTACCTTGATCTACGCGGATTGCAAAATGATAGAAAACTGCAATGATAATGGTTTAACAATTTAACAATAAATGGTTTGAGTCTTGGATTATGCAAATAATTAAACAGTTTAAAACACAGAGGTCAATAATATTATCATTTTCATGATTTAAAAAAATTGTTCTTAAAATGAGGAATCTTAACAATAATACAATGCAAGGTTGCAATATTTTTTTATACAGTATATTGTTACATCCATTGGTTTGAATATTGTTTATTTGTATAATTGCATAGCATGATATTGCCTTTGATATTTTTAATTTACGCACGAATATTACCAATTTTTTCCGATTATGCGTAAGCGCCCCAATATCTGAAATAGTTTATGGTGTCATCGGGTGAAGAAATACCCATACCAGTGAATACATCGGAAACAGAGCAGCTTCATCAAGAAATACCGGTAGCAAAGCATACAGCAGAATCTAACCAATCTGATCAGAATTTGAAGAAAAATTCAATGATCATGGAATCACCAAGTGGAAGCAACAATGAACCTGCAATTCACCACGTCTCAGTCAGACTACCCATAGCATAGAAGGAGAATATTTCGCTCTGGTTTATACAGGCGGAGGCCCAGTTTGTGAACTCACGAATAAAGGAAGACTTCACCAAATATAATATTATCATCGCAGCACTAGATTCGCAAACATTACAGTGTGTCAGCGATATTGTCACAAAACCGCCCACGACAGACAGGTATCCAACCTTGAAAGCTGCACTGATTGACAGATTACAGGACTCAGCAGAAAAAAGCTAACCCGACTCCTAACTGGAATACAACTTGAGGATCGTAAGCCAACTGGTCTCCTCAGGCATATGATGGAACTGGCTGGTCCCGCATTGGCAAATAGCGCAATAGTACGTACTCTTTGGTTCCAACGCTTACCCCAGCACGTCCAAGCAATTATATCAGCTCTCACAGATAATGACATAAACCAACTGGCGTCGGCTGCGGACAAAATCACAGACGTCTACCAATCATCGGAGTGCGGGGCAATGGAATATCAAGGAAAACCAAGCACATCAAAACCTGAAAACACAGAAACTAACTTATTGTTACAGCTACAGAAACAAATTTCAGCGCTCACACAAGAAGTCTCTCAACTAAAAATATCACAAAACAATCGTTCTCCTACCTTCCGAGGACGAAGAAACCAGAGCCCCCAGAGAAATTTTTCTTATCAGAAGTCTTATCAGCAGAATCCCGCTAGAGGGCCGAGGTCCGGGTCTCGCGGTCGATTACCCAAAGGAAATCAAGACGGGTACTAGATTCGGAGATAAGGCTTATAAATGCTACCAGCCTTGCTCTTATAAGAAGAAAAATGCGGGAAACGACAACGGAACCTCTCAGTAGGGACGTGCGAGATTCCGAGAAACACATGTCGTCTCTTCGTTTACGATCGACAAACTCGAAAGAAATTCCTGGTGGACACAGGGGCTGATATTTCAGTCATCCCTAGAAATCCCATATACAATAGGAACAGCATCACTTCCGACAGCTACCCAGCTACATTGTATGGAGCAAATAGAAACCCCATCAAGACCTACGAAACGAGAACGGTCGAACTAGATTTTGGTCTTCGCCGGGCATTGAAATGTCGTTTTATCGTCGCCGACGTATCAAAACCGATCCTGGGTGCAGATTTCCTTCGTCATTATAACCTTACGGTCAACCTGAAACAAGCTACTCTCTTGGACTCATCAACAGGACTAAAAATTCGAGGTACTACATACACAGGAACCTCACCCGGAATATCTACTATATCCTCCTCACAAAAATATAGAGATATTATTAGTAAATACCCAAGCTTGACGCGACCAGATATGAAAAACTTAGATAAAGCAAAACATTTGGTCGCACATTGTATTGAGACGAAAGGTCCACCTGTCACAGAGCGGGCGCGCCGACTGGCCCCAGCTCTTCTTGAAGCAGCGAAGAAAGAATTCAAATTTCTCATGGAGCAAGGGATTTGCAGGCCGTCCAAAAGCAATTGGGCGAGCCCACTACATATGGTCAAGAAACCGAACGGGGAATGGCGTCCGTGTGGAGACTATAGAAGACTCAATGCAAAAACAATCCCGGATAAATACCCGATTCCCCAGCTTCAAGACTTTGCACACAAGCTGGCAAAAGCGAGGATCTTCACCACACTAGATCTCACGAGGGCGTATCATCAGATACCTCTAGAGGATAGCGACATACCGAAGACTGCGATTATCACACCCTTTGGTCTACATGAATTTACCACCATGCAGTTCGGTTTATCAAATGCAGCTCAAACCTTCTAGCGGTTCATGCACGCTGTGACAAGAGACTTAGAATTCTGTTTTGTATACCTCGATGACATCCTAACAGCATCTGAAAATGAAGATGAGCACAGAAGGCATTTGGACATACTTTTCCAACGCCTCGCAGACAACGGTTTGGTTATCAATCTGAGCAAATGTCAATTTGGTCTATCAGCCGTTAACTTCCTTGGGCATACAATTACACCTGAAGGTATGTCTCCAATAAAAGAAAAGGTTACAGCCATAACAGAATTTCCTTTGCCAAAAACTGCAAAAGACCTGAGACGCTTTCTGGGAATGCTAAATTACTATCGAAAATTTCTTCCTAACTCAATTAGCACCCAAGCAAAACTTTTTGAACTAATATCAGGTTACAAAAAGAACGACAAGCGAATACTGACCTGGACGCCGGAGCTAACAGCAGCGTTTGACGAATGCAAGCATCATCTCGCAATGGCTACTTTACTGGCACACCCGGACCCAGAGGCCAAGATCGCCATCATGGTGGACGCCTCTGATATTGCTATGGGAGCATCACTCCAGCAGACTAAAGGAGACTCATGGCAACCTCTAGGATTTTTCTCCCGGAAGTTCACAACGGCGCAAAGAAAGTATAGTACATTCGATCGCGAACTTACTGGTATATATGAGTCAATAAAATTCTTCAGAAACTACATTGAAGGACGAAACTTCACCATTTATACGGATCACAAGCCAATCACCTTTGCTTTTAACAAGAAGCGAGCTTCCAGCTCCCCACGTCAGGAAAGGCAGTTGGACTACATAGCGCAATTTTCAACGGACACCAAACATGTTTCCGGAGACCGGAACACCGTAGCTGACGCACTATCTCGTATAGAAGAGATTAATTGTCCTACTTCTATTGACTACAGGCAAATGGGAATAGAGCAATGTCATACTGACGGTACTTTGAAGGCAAATGATACAGCTCCCTCGCCTTACGTCAAATGGTGATTCCTGGCACGGATTCTTCAGTATGGTGTGACATATCGACAGGACACATCAGACCATTGGTACCTGACAGCATGCGTGATCAAGTAATCGCAAGTGTACACAATGTTTGTCATGCTGGCATTCTAGGAACGACAATGACAATTAAGCAAAGATTTGTTTGGCCCAACATGTCAAGGGACATCAAAAACTTTGTTAAACAATGTATAGCCTGTCAAAAAGCTAAGATTACCAGACACACGGTTGCTCCATTAGCAACGTATGCACTGCCAGAGGATCGATTTAGAAATATTCATATCGATCTAATCGGACCTCTACCAATGACCTCTACCGGACAATGATCGACAGATTTACTCGTTGGCCTGAGGCAGTTCCCTTGAAGAATATGACAGCGGAAACCGTCGCTACTGCATTAACTACACATTGGATCGCTCGTCATGGAACTCCTGACAGCATAGTTACTGATCAAGGACGGCAATTTGAGAGTTCCCTTTTCAAAAAACTTACAGAGAAGTTTGGTATTAAGCACCTGAGAACCACGGCTTATCACCCACAAGCCAACGGTATGATTGAAAGGTGGCATCGCACATTAAAATCATCTCTTATAGCTTGTGGAGATCAGAATTGGGTTGAAAATCTCCCACTCATTCTACTTGGCTTGAGAGCCACAGTACGTGAAGATTTGAAATGTTCACCAGCAGAACTTACATATGGTAGAACGCTAAAATTACCTTGCGATTTCTTCGCAGCAACTCCACGCGAAGAACCAGATACGTATATTGGACGACTCCAGAGGAAGTTCGACGACATCAAATCGACGCCAGCGAGCGCCCATGGTTCAGGAAAGTTCTTCGTTCATAAGGATCAACCTAATGCTACGCATGTGTTTCTCAGAACAGACAGCACAAAACGCCCTTTACAATGTCCATACGAGGGTCCATATAAAGTCGAGCAGCGACATGAAAAAACTTTCATCATTTCCATAAAAGGAAAACAGAAATGCGTTTCGATAGATCGCTTGAAACCAGCTTTTATCCCCATTGAAGATAATGTACCTGTCTCTACAACTGTTTTAGAATCTTCCACCACAGTTCCAGAAAGAACTACAAGATCTGGGCGAAAAGTACACTTCCCAGACAGATTTGGGAGGCTTAGAGCATAAAAAGGCATTTTATTTTATTTTTCAAATATATAAAAATCTTCAATAATTAATACTAAAATCATCAAATTACTCTCACAAGATTTCAAAGGTACCTATTACTATTTTTAAAAATTACTAAGAATAAAAATAACAAAGTCTACAATATTTCACACAAATTTTGAGCTTTATTGTTTATCATAATTCATAATTTAATATTTTTACAAACAACATAATTACAATACGAATATAGGCAATTCATTGTCAGAGAAATGACGCCTTATAAATTGATGAAAAATTTCATACTTCAAAATCATGTACCTACATGTCATTAATTTAAGCAAATTTAAAACAATGTATATTAACTACGTGTGTAGCTATGATCGCTTTTCACAACACTTGTAATTATTATGATATAAATAACCTTTCATATGTGTATAACTCTGATAGCGTGAATCTCAATGTATTCTATATTGGATACGTATTCAATATAGCTTATATCGACTTTCATAAAAAATAGTATCTAGCAATACTTATTGTTTTTAATAATTCCAACTATGACTACTCAGATGTACTTATAAATACACACATGCAGGCATGTTGTTGAAACTGTCACTTAAATATTAAATTATAATTATTTTCAAATGTTTACGAAAGCGAGTATATTTTACGACTCATTGATAGTTAATCGCAATAACATAATAAAAACAATAATATATAATATAATAAAAGGCTTCAATGGAGTAAGTAATAATCGAGAATCAGTAAACATTTGAAAATGATTTTTATTTGTTAAGAATTTATACAATGGTAAAAATATGAATGGTTGTCTGCGCAGTAAAGAATAGTATAACTTAAATAACACAGTATCACTTGATAAAATTTCAAAATATCTGATATGGCATAAGAAAATATTTTCCATTTAATTCGCTCTACGCGAGATACTTTATTCAGCGCTTATTGTACAGAAACAATAATTCAGGTAAAAATGATTATGTGAATGAATATACCTGCCCAATATTGCTACATTGACTCAGACATCACTTGATGTAGCAAGTATTGAAATTTTTTATAACTATATAGTGTAGACTGAAGCACATCTGTTTTCATATGTTGTTAAATCAATGAATTATTTACAATATGAAAACATACCAAACATAACAGATGATTACTATGTGTGCTTCAGTAAACATAGATTAATGCATATTTTTTTTAAATTTTTGGTATGACCATTCAAGTATACAACTTGACACTTTAGTTATTACTTTCGTATTTTTATGACACAGAGTCGTGAGTACGTGGAATAATGAAAACATTATTTCGACGTTTAGTGTCAAACTAACCTTCGAAACTTATGCAAAATATTGTATCTAATGTATGTTAAGTAATTAAGTATGTAGTTAGAATAATAACCTAATGCAGGATAATATACTATAGCGTACTACAACGTTTACGGTATAATATATTATTATTATAGATGTTAGCTTTAGAAAACTGATGGCAAATAAATCAAATCTTTAACTAACAAGAATTATCCAAAGCATTATTGTCGATGCAGAAATGCTCCAATAAACAACTGGTCGCCTGTGATACTTATAACAGCGACTTATTAAAAACATTTGTCAATATTTTTTTGTAGACGCAGTATTTGCTCCGAATAAATAATTACATATATCACTATTTCCCGAATACTTTAGATATTAGCATTATATACTTAAATAGGGTTATAATAAATTAAACATTCATTTATTTTTAATTGTTAATATTATTTATATAACAGCATACATTTGTATATCACAAAATAAGGTGAATAAATTATCTTTTGTTTAAAAACATACTATATACCATGCTATTTCTATCGAATATGATAATAGAACTTGGCAACTTTTAGCGCAGCAATGTCTGGTTATTAAATAATATAAAGATGTATAAATTTAATTAAAATTATATTTAAGAGCTTCCAATGCGTTCACAAACTTATGGGGATATTATTTATACAAATACCTTCACACATATACTATGTCACATATAGAATATATTATATTTTTCAGTACTTTATCATGTTTTCGCATGATCTCACATCGCGTCAGGAGGCCTATTGTAATCCAAAACACTTTTAACACGACTACCTTTTTAATTATTATAAAAACTCAGGCACTGACACAATGTGACGTCACAATTTTTTTTCCTTTGTACGCTTAGAAAATATCTTTTAGAATCCCTGCCAGATTTCATTATATCGTTTAGCAACTGGAGGGAAGGCATATGGCGGTACCTACATTCCTTAAATAACTTTACAGCCATAAAAGTATTTTCTAGGCGTGCAACACCGAACAATTAAAAAGAGGTGATTTGCACTTTTTGAGCAAACCCATTTTCATTCCCGTTGGTTATCCTTCAAGACTCTCGCAAGATTCTAATTTTTTTATTAAACGAAGCTACATTTATTTATTTTGAACGAATCTAGACCTCCAGTGTCCTTGCATACGTTGTTAGTAAGCAGTATGCAAGTGATTAATAGGAAAAACAAAATGCAAAAAATGGATTAGTAAGACAATGATAAATTAAACATGGCAAAAGAAAAACTCATTCATGAGACTCCATGAGGCGGAATTGCATCTGTAAATACCTGCAAGCACCTGCATAAAATAGAGAACATAAGTAATACAATAAATCTCAAATCAATTGGCAAGTACCAACAAAAAATGTGAATGGCTTTCGGTCTGACCATAAACTACACTTAGCTTCCGTGTCCCTTAGCCAAACACTCAGTGAAGCCTCAAAGAATGTTAACTGAATATTTGGGGTAAAATACCCGAAGACTAAAAGAAAATTCAGCGTTGGGTAGTCAGAGGCAGGACAAAGGACAGTCAAGGTTGTCTGATCAAGCCTCAAGCCTGCACATGTCATTGGGGGAGGCGCAGATAGATTTGAGAAAGATCTGAAAAATTATTAGTGTAATTAAAGATCAAGCGGGGACGAGGTCCAGCACACCCCTATATGGGGATAGGAAAATAAAAAAATAAAAAAATTTCGAGTTCAGTTCATCCAGTAAAACATTGAAACAGTTAAAGACAAATAAAACAAAACAAGGAACATGGCATAAATTAACAGGTAGTATAGTAATTATTAATAAAACAAATCGCAAGGCAAATATTATACAGTTTTGATAATATAGTGAACAAAATAACGTAACGCAAATATAAAATATAACACACAACACACAACTCATAATATATAATAAAATAAATGTTAATAAAATAAAAGAAATAACATATTACAGAAACGCAAAACACATAAATCATAACAAATAAATCCAAGCGGTAAATGTAAAGGAATCATGAAGAGTGTCCGTGAATTCAGAAGCAAAATACACCTGGTACCTAAGTTATTTTACAACAGGCCATCTCTCAACCAAAACTTTCGTTAATTTCCTCAGGCACTCAAAGTTCACCTTATTCGAGACGAGATCTGTATTCCAAGCAGGTCTCGTAATAACTTGTAAACCATCAATCATTTCGTCTCAAGCATCCGTCAAAATCTCACAGTGCCACAAAATGTGCTCGGCTGTTCGGTCGGTATCACCACAAGCGCAATTGGGATGGGATGATAGAGCCAGTCTGTGAAGTCTACCTCTAAACTCCCCATGCCCAGAAAGCAATTGGGTGATATGGTGGTCCATTAAAAGATATGCCCCTTCCATTCTGATTTTAACTGATGGAAAGAAGGAGAAGGTCCATCTTCCCATATTCGATCTATCCCATCTCATCTGCCATTCTCTCAGCGTTTTTATTCTCATCATCTTTAGAAGTTCAGGGAGAGGCACTGCTGCACCAGGTATTAATTCAATACCAATGTGGTTTACAGGTCTTCCTCTTTTCAGACACTTCTTTGTCAAAACTTCCCTAATTTCTAAATCAATTGGCAAAATGCCGGCCAAAATTGGCAAAGTATCTGATGATAATATTCTGTAGGCTC
The DNA here is from genome assembly GCA_917880885.1 of Limnephilus marmoratus. NCBI lineage: Eukaryota > Metazoa > Arthropoda > Insecta > Trichoptera > Limnephilidae > Limnephilus > Limnephilus marmoratus. The sequence continues at coordinate 43,595,831 of OU862928.1, forward strand.
CTGAAAGCGCCAGTAAGGGGATTCGCTGGCCCCTCTTAAGCGCTGAATGAATAAGTGAATTACCCAGTCGATGTTCCCATACACAGGCACCATATGAAACTTGCGCCACATATACGCATCTGTATAATAGACGGAGCGCAGGGAAACATAAACCCCATTCAGCAGTTGAGATACTTCTCAGTTTTAAGAAGAGAGCCTGGGCCTTGCTAGAAACGCTTTTAACGTGAGTCAAGAACGAGGACGATCTGTCTATTGTAACGCCTAAATATTTAGTACTCTCTACAAAAAGGATTGCAGTATCTCCCATTTTTATGAAAGGGTTTCTACCTCTACTGAGGGAGCCTTTCATAAGGAGACCCACGGTCTTATGGGGAGCAAAAGTCAGTCTGTTTTCCTTTCCCCAGTTAAGAATCATATTCAAACCTTCTTCAGCTTTATTTTTAACTTCTTTTCTACCGTCCCCAGAGGCCAAATAAAATTTTTCGTCTTCGTAATCAATCGCAATAGTGCCTTCAGGTAAGGGTAACCTGGAGGAGTCATCGAATAAAATATTCCAGAAATCCGGTGCAAGGGGAGAACCTTGGGGACAACCCATGTCCACATCTCTTTCAATGATGCAATCACCAAAAGAAATTATAATTTTTCTGTCTTTAAAATAATCGCAAGATATTTTAAAAAGTTTTCTTGTACAATTACGATTTTTTAATTTAGTCAAAATCATCTCCCACCATGCATTATCGAAGGCACCAGTTATATCTAAGAAGATACCGATTACGTACCTCTTTGTGCAGACCTTCACCCAGTCAAGCGCAGTCATAATGGAGTGCTCCATGGACTTTACCTGGGACGAATCCATATTGTTGATTTTGAATAATATTTTCCAATATTTTCCCCAATACAGGAAGAAGTGTTATTGGTCAATAAGCTTTAACATCAGTTCTTTCTTTATCGTTCCCTTTAGGTATGATCCTGAGCACGCCTTTCTTCCATATAGAAGGGAAAACTCCCCTTCTCATACACGTTTCCATAACCTGAAAGAGTTCTTCCTTGGCATGGATCCATACATATCTCACAATTATACTATTCAATTTATCATGCCCTGGTGCCTTCCTAGGACTCAAACCCTTAATTATAATTTCTATTTGAAGTTTAATTATTTTAGAAATTCTTTCCTCCTGGGAGAGGATTGGAGGAATCCGTGATTGATTTCTAATCTGTTGGTGGTGGTCGCTTTCCCCAATGACTGAATCTAAGGGAACTAACTTTCCCAGAAGTGTATTGAGAGTAGTCACCACGTTAATACTCTCAACGTTCCCGTTATCATTGTCGATAACACTAGATAAAAACCGATCAGAACCTTTACCCGTTTTTTCAATGGCGCTACGAATATCCAATGGCATAACCCAGTTATGCCAAGCAGCTCGTTTAGATAGCTCGTCCATGATAAAATTAAATGTAGAGCCGTTTATTCAAAAAAATTAGATTCTTGCGAGAACTCCGAAGGGGTGACCATAAGTTGCCTATACCGGGGTGGGACAGTGGTGGGTACTTCAATGCAGCAATTTGGGCTGGGCAAAGTCGATCCCCAGTACTATGTGAGGCAGGTTTTTTAAAACGTGTACAAGTTGCACAGACGGCAGCTTGTGACTTCTTGGGGCAATTCTCCACATCGTGGCCAGTAGTTGCACAGTGGCGACAAGTGGAATGCTCCTGCGTGCATGCTTTACTTATGTGTCCATACTGTTGGCATTTAAAACAGCGGGTAGCACCAACGTAGTCCCGTGCACGGCAGGCATTCCACCCAAGGAAGCACAAACCACTGTCAATGAGAACCTTCCTGACCTCAGGATGACATGTCAAAATCATGTTCATATTAGCGCTATCCCTTTTACCAAAAAGAGAAACCCTTCTCATCGTTCTTAAATGGTCATCCTTTGAAACATTACATTTACCATCAATGTTGTTCTTAAAAATTTCCTCAAAAAGAGCCGAATCCAGAGAGGGATCTCTTTTTGAGACATCGTATAAAACAATTTTAGGTAATCTGCCTTGGGGACTTACAATTTTGATTCCTGTGGCAGTTAGTTTTTCAACTGCCTTTTTAATATTATTGACACCTACCCCCGCGCTGTAGTAGTCTGCAGTGCAATACCTCCGCCCTTAATTTTCCTCGTTCGAATGACTTGGAAACCGTTATCACGAGGATTAAGAACAGATGTTAACTTTTTTGTAGGTCCTCTGATGTTTTACCCTCCGGGATTGTCGGATAAAATAGGACAGTAGGCTGCAGGGAAGGAATGGGTCGCTCTAATCCATTAAGAACCAGTTTCTTTGACTGATTTTCACCTGATGTAACCCCCGCATAGGTCTTTCTCTTGAGTGGTTCAGTAGGCGTCGTTGAAATTTTGTCCGTCTTGTTGATAAGAATGTCATTTTTTTCTGAAATGTTTGATTGTACATCCAGAACTTTTGAAAGCGTTTCTGCTTTTGAGATGGCCGTAGCATGTGTGATTTTTTTAAATTTTTTTTTATTGTATATTTTATTTAGATATATAATTTGACATCTTATATCTAATGTTATCTTTTCTATGACTACTACAATATTATTTACTACCTACTGATTAAAATTTGGACTTTACAACATTAAGACATAATCCACGAAAAACTGCAAGACTTTTAGCCTCCTTAACATTTACAGGGAGTTCATTGCACATTTTAAAACCTTTATAATAAATATTATTTTGTGTTCCCGATAAATTTGTTTTAGGAAGCCTAAAATCGTTGCAGTTTCTCGTAGGATAACAATGAACTGTACTTTTGATTCTAACATTATTCAACATATAATCTGGTAACATTTTATTTTTTAACTTATAAATAAAAACTAGGGTATTGAAAACTAATCTTTGCCACACACTTAATATATTGAGTTGGCGTTGCATGGCTTTTATCCTGGTATATCTGCTACAGCACAATATAGATCTCAAGCCTCTGTTCTGAATTATTTCCAATCTTTTAATTTGTGTTTTATTGCTCAGAAAGATTACACTTGATTTTATTTTGAATTGAAACGAGAGAAAATTAACCACATGCAACCGTAATGGCGGCAGGAACTGAACTAAACATAAACACGATAAACAGACATACATCCAACAGAGCTGCCTTATCCTTGTTTGAAATTCTGAATTGCGAGCTTAGTAATATTTTTAACGAATAAATGGCTCTCGCCATCCACCGAGCTTGGTGCATAGCACGTCCTGGAGGCCGAATCTTAAATTTCTTCTCTGTATCTTCACCAAGAAATATTATTGAAAGCTCAATTGATTCACGATAGTCATCTCTAGCTGTATCTTGTATCTGGGATATTGTTTTGAAATGAACTTTTATAGCTTCAGCCGCTCTCTTCGCATTTCTGTACGAATTATATGGATTGAGGACTTGTTTATAGAAAAGTCATCCGTGTTATGCCCTAGTGCCTCAATATTAGCTTCAATTATAAATACAGAATCTCTCACACTTAACTAACATCTATCTAATGCGGCAACCAACTTCGGAGTTATGACATTTTTCAGCATACAAGTTTTATCGGGCTGAGAGGAAGCACCACTTAGGTTGGGTCTATTTTCTTGTAAATCTATTATTTCAGAATCAAAAGATGAGTTTTCTTATGGTGGTTCATAAGATGATGTCAATGTAGCTAACGATGAAAAATACTTAGCACGTCGCTTTTCCTCCCAAGGCGCGCCTTAGACACATTGAGGAGGATTCTTTTTCTATAAGTTTTTTGACCACTCTGGCTAAGTGACCAGGCCGGCCTGGTTCTCTTTGACGCTCCAAGAAGATCCTATCTTCATTTATTTTAATTAGCTGAAGCGCATCGGCATGATCAATGTCAAACCAATTGTCTAAGTTGGAAAGAAACTCTTGTCGACGTTGTTCAAACACTTCTTGTGTTTTTTTCGCATTTTTTTTGTAAATCTCTCCAAACTTGGTATAATGAAACTAGTTTCTTAACACAGTTAGGTAATGATTTAGTCGGTGTACGTGCCTTTTCCCAGTAAATAATACACTCAAGAATAGTAAGATTTGCACTTCATTGACATTTAAATTCACTTCACGAATATTATAGAACAAAACTCGCAATACTTGTCAATTAGAGGGAAGTTTCGAACCGGTGATTTGATGTTTTACGTCTCCTATTAAAAATATCTCCTTTATAGAACTTCGTAACTCCACTGACATGTTGACTACTCAAAAGTAATGCGTTTACTAATAAAATAAGCAAGTAATAACAAGCAAGCAAAGAGAGATTTCCGTCGCGCCCGCGCCGTACCGTGCAAGCACATATATGTTTCGCTGCAAGTTGGCACGGGTTGTCATGATCCTAAGTACGCAAAACTGTTTTTAAAATGTTTTGAGACCATTCTAACAAAATAAGAGGGTATGCATTAAAAAATATCACTTTAATTTTTTTGGGACGCCATAATGTACATGGTTGCATAAATTAGCGAAGTTTCCGGATAAAATTCACAGTATAAAAAGAAAAACATAGATGATTAAAGTAAGCATAACGTAGGTAGTAGAAAAAAGAAAAAGAAATAAAAAAACACTAATTGAAGCATATAAGATCCATAACGTGAAATGAAACCATGCACCTATGTACGAAGAACATATGAAGCACTTGTCCGCAGCATCCTGGAATACAGCTCCATTATTTGGGCACCCTCTGAACAAAACCATATCTTAGAAATAGAAAAAGTACAAAAAAGGTTTATGCGTTACCTGTATATGAGGGGATATACATACGGAGGCGTCCACTAATATCTACAGGAATTCCAAAAACTGAAAAAATCGAACTAATATCTATGAGAATCAAAGTGTTGACGAATATCTACAGCTCAAACTGCTGACTAATATCTACGAGAACCAAAGTGTTGACGAATATCTACAGCACTGGCAGAGGTTGGATTTGCAATTATGTATAGCATATTGGAATAACGTAATATTGCGTATGCAGTTTAAAAAACTTAATTTATATATGTATGCATGTAAAAATCCCTAATATCGGACTATTGGACACATTTAGCTGATTAGTCCAACCTACGCTCTGTAGATATTAGTTCAATCTACGCTCTGTAGATATTAGTCAACACTCTGAAGTTCGTAGATATTAGTTCAACATATGAGCTGTAGATATTCTTCAGACATACAGGCTGTAGATATTAGTATCTGGAGTCATACATACTACCCATTCCTGTATCCATCGTTGTTCTTAACAGGAATGCTCGATCTTAATACCTTAGAAGCTCGCAGAAAAATATTTTTGAGGAAACATTTTTCTAAGCTGATCTCCGGTACTGTACTGAATCCACCTATGTTGAAGGAGATTAACCTATATGTCCCTAACACGTATACTCGTGGGAGATCCCACACACTTTTTTATGCTCCGAAAGCGAGAACTTCTTCCTTTCAGAATGCCCCATTAAATAGGGCAATTCGACTGCTTAACGATTCTGCATTGAGCATTGACATCTTCAATGTTCAGTTGCGATCATTGTCTTTTTCTCTGTCTTGTTTTCTTTCTTATTTTCGTTTAGATTATTATTATTTTTTCAATGACATTTAACATTGATGGTAATAACCCTCAAAAGTTATAAAAAGAGAGTTTTTCTTATAAAAAAATGAATATTCATTTAGACTTTTATAAAAAGCCAATAGTTCCATATGAATAAATTCGGATATATTTATCCGAGACGCTATCCAGGTTACAAACCAATTCTTAGAATGGTTGTTTCCAATAAAAAGGGTAGTTACACATATATTTTAATAGAATTAAAAATTCCATTATTTTAAAGTGAATTCGGAAAATTAAACCAATCTCCTTCCCTTCTCCTTCCCTTTCTTCTTCCCTTCCCCACTATTTTCAGCTTCACGACATACCCCAATCGGGGATGCCATAGTCTCACTGGCTCGAGACAGGAGGAGTTGGGACTCTTGTGCGGTATTCATGTAAAAATTAAAAAAAAGCGATTGCGAGGAAACATTGGTGATTTGTTGTGCGCACTCCCGTGAAGGTTTCTATACACATACTGGTGAGCTCTGTCGTTATGAAATTTGCATAAAAAAATTTCAACAGGTGGCGAACAATCGTGTGTATTTCATATAGTGTTTAGCGCCAAGGAGGGAAAAGAAGGGGAGGGGCGAGGGAAGGGAGAAGGCAGAGAAGGTGCAAGGGGAACGCGGGAAGGAAGCCCGGGAAAACCGACTCCAAAAGTAACAATCGAACCTACATATTGATGAGTGAAAAAGTAAGTTGATTATGAAGTTGTAAAAGAATACGAAATTATTTTTTTACTTTTTAGTGCATTTTTTTAAGTCGTTTTTTTGTTTTGTTTTGTCATCGCTAGTGAATTATAAAAGAATTCCTTTACTTTATTTTAATTCACTACACCAATAGAATATGTAATATATATGTATATATATATTATTATTATTATTTTGTTATTATTTTAATAACTATGATTAGCAAACTACAGTAAAAATCAAGCATTAATTATTTATTTTATTTTAATTTATTGTTTCTGTTCTCTTTCTAGTTCTCACTATGCAAAATGTGTACGTAGGTTTATAACATGAAATGCAAACACCAGTTACCACCTTACATTTTAATCATTTGCTTGTAAATACATTTTCATTTTTTATTATTATCATTTCCACAACTATGCTAAACAATCCACGGTTTTACGATTTAATTGGTTATTTCATTTTTATTGTATTCTTTCTCTTCTCTTCTCTTTTTTTTTCTTTTGCTATGCTAAACAAATAACAGTTAGGTACTATATTTTAAACTTTTATTATTATTTTATTTTATATTCTTTCTCTTCTTTTTATTTCATCAATTTTCTTTTTTTTTGTACAAATCATGTTCCACGTGTTCATACCCATATTTATTTTACTGTCCTAAAACGGAATAATACTCCTAGTTAGGCAGTCAAAATTTAATAAATTATGTATATAAATGTATAATATTGTGCTAAATAAACAAAAAATAAAAATAAATAAATGAATCCATCTCATTGAGGCGATGGGTCGAGAGAGTCTAGAGAGAGGTCGAGAGAGAGGAAAGGTCAAAAGCTCTCCCTCAACCAATCTCTCACACACAATAATAGGTGGGCAAACACATCCGTCGCCAAACATGAATAAATCTCACCCCATGAACCCGGGCACTCCTGATATGTCACCAAACGTAGCGAACCACTTAGGGTGACCCATGCCCGCCTCCCAAATTGATTGGGAGTTTGCGGGTAATGGGAGATTTTCTAATTTGAGATGCACTATATACATTTCCAGTGACCTCAAAAAAATATTGGGACTCGTGTACACTAATCCCAGCGAGAGATCGTGTGTGACGTCGTCGTTCTAGTGTTTTCCGCCGTTGTCGTTTTCGAATAAGACGCGTGATAAGGAAGAGGTCGAACGTCGGACTCTTGTTGCGAATAATTCACGGTTTTCACAAACAAATAATAGTAACACCAGCAGTATTTATGTAATGACTTGATCTTTGAGCGGTCTTAAAAAATCGGGGCATTACAAACTTTATATTGTTTGTTAGCTGTTAAAAGTAAACAATTGTGGGTCTTATCGCTATCAGTCCCTGTCAACATAACCTAACCCGTCCGACTAGGAGTTTTCAGAATATATTACAAACATATTGTGCAATTCACACGCGGTAGAAGTGAAACCTTCAGAAAACTAAAGTAGACAAGAGTGTGGAGACTACGAACACCCTTTTTATCAATGTGAAGGATGATTTTTTCCGTATTTTTGTCGTCGAATTCTATCGCACCTTTTCCTGTACATTTGGTCATCTTCTTAGTATATGTGTTTTCTTCTTCGGAGTCTCCTATATGAGTCGTTCAATTTCTATATCCGCTATATCAACTTTCACTGATTCGGAAAAAAACGCAAAAAACTGTCGCATCTCTAGCGTAAATAAAAAAATACATTTTATTTTTTTTTAAATAATGAATTGGAGTGAAACATTTTCAATGTTTGTGTAGAAATATAAATATTAGTAATTTGGATAAATAAAATGGATATAGCGGATTTTGATACTCACCACGTGATTTGTATGGAATATAGAGGCTTTTGAAACTCAACTGACCTTAGGGGCGTGTTTCTACACCCGCCATCTTGGCGAAATAACTGCTCCGAATTCCGATATAGCGGGTTTTGATACTAACTTCTTGAATGATATAGCGGGTTTTGTTTCTCACTCGCATTTTTACATGGTCTTTGGTCGTGATAAAGGATGTTTTGAAACTCATTTCTTGTTCTTCGCAAAAATGTGAACAAGATGTCATACTCAGATCATTTTGTCAAAAAATCGGATATTTTTTTTTACATGAGCTCCACATAGAAGGCCCAGAGGAACATAATTTCCCTCAGGGCCTATGTCATCTTTGAGGATGCTGTGTGAAGGTTTTTTTTTAAGGAAATGAAGGAGAGGAGAGTTCTGGGAAGGAAAAGAGTTAAGGGGTGGGTAGGAATCTCGGGTTCAGTATGTCCTGGTCATCCGCCTCCAAGACCTAGACAAACTCACCCCCATGAACCCGGGCACCCCTGCTAAATCACCAAAAGTAGCGAACCACTTGGGGTGACCTATGGCAGAGGTGTTGGTTATCCAATAAAGGTTCCCGGGGCGGCGGTACCCATTCCCGCCTCCCAAATTAAAGATATAGCGGGTGCTGAAATTATAGGACTTGTATGTCGCTTTCTTTTGTGTTCTTTGCCTGTTAATTTTGTAGTGGTTTGAAGATTGGACATTGATTTTACAAAAATAAAAAAATAAAATATTTTTGTAAATTTCGTGGTAATCGATCCATGGTCCGCTAACTGTCTAGTCGCTAAGGTTCGTCAGGCGCTTTATACTACTAAACTAAATGAGGTTTGCGTTGGGACCGTGGATTTATCGTATAATTGGAACCGAGTATCTGTGAAATAAATAAATAAATATTTTATTGGAATCTCACTCTTTCGCATGCTAAATCCTATAGATGTATGTGTTTGTCTCTTTTTAGTGTCGCTTGCTTCCGTTTCATCGAGTTTCAAATCACAACGTTGCTACTTAAGTTTTCACTTCAATATTAGTTTTCAGTCGATTTGGGAGTTTCTGTCACCATGGGAACCATTTATTGGAAAACCGACAGGTGGTCCGATTGTTTATCCAGGTCTTAGCGGTGTATGCATCTATCCGCCAGCTGCGTAGAAGGCCGATCGAGAGAGACTGATTGAGGGAAACTTTGATCTCTCCAGCAGGACTCTCTCGGAACATCGCCTTGCACTGCAGTGGGAGGGATGGATTCGTATGTCCATCACTCTTGGAGACACTGACCCCAGATTTCTTTCCTGAACCTCTTCTTTCCTCGAAAGACCCTCCACACAGCCTCCCCAAGATGAAGTACATAGGCCATGAGGATAATTGATTTTATATTCCTCAGGACCTCCTGTGTGGAATTAATATCTCTACATCTTATCTACATAATATTATAAATTTGTAGCAGCCATGTCAACGCTGCCAAATACTTTGCAGGATTTCGACCCGAAAATCATTACATCAACACGAGGGGGAATGCGAAGAAAAGCTGAATCAACGATCAGACAATAATGGATTACGAAACACGAATTTAAATATCGATCATTGACACCCGAGGCAAAAACCGCTGACCAGGCAAAAGGCATTGCGAAACATTCAATCACCGGGTAGACCAAATACTCTACCTGTGCTAAAATAATAAATGAACTATGGAGCCCATCGTCAGCAATTCTGTGAGTTCGAGGTCCGGACGCTTTACTCCCATCCATGGAAACGAGAACAAAGGAATCATCACCTATATAAACGGAGGACCTACTCAGTTTAAATCCATTGTAAATATGCTAGAGTCAGTAAACTCATTGTTTAGGAACTCTGTCAATAAAGAATATCCAAGGAACTCACTCAAGCTCACTCGGACACTCACTCGCTACGTCAACTCTCACTCACTCGGACTCGCTACGACAAAGGCCACTCGCTACGACAGCAGCCACTCGCGCCGACAAGACCGACTCGTCAGAACATCACTCTACCCGCGCGAGCACGCTGTATTTAATTTTACCGACATTTGCATTTTACGAGTATTTAATTTGTTTCATCAAATAAATATTTCTAAATCTTCTGCTGAGTTGCTATACATCCTCTCCGGCGTAGTGACGACATATCTACAAATTAAAGTCTGTTCGCGATAAACTCAAAAACGACTAAACAAATTTTCATGCGAAGTTTTAGGTATATAATTTGTCAAGGTTTTGTGTAAATTTGTTGAAATATTAATCAGAATGTCTGTATGTGGTGGACGAGCGGGCTGGCAAGCGGGCGGTGTGAATTTGATTTGTATGCAATTTTTACATTATTTCATCTTCAGTTATAACGAGGTTATAAGTTATAACAAAAGGAAGATCAAGACTTAGAAAACTCTGTATAAAGTCCAGGCATCGCCGTTAGTAAAAAAAAAAATAGTACTAACACAGTGTAGGTAGTACTTATGTATAACCGAAATCTCACATGTTTGTTGTAAGTGACAGTTATTCTCCAAATTTTCACATAATATTTAAAATTAGATACTAATTACATTATTTTAGATACTTAAAAGTACTAGCAGTTCCTAAACATTTATTCTTATTTTTACATCTATACATTCTTATATTTACTTTTTGTAACCTACTATTTTTCCAAATATTTTATTAAAGTAATTACATGTTACTCGTACCACCATCATCATCACAATTGGCTCTACAACCCCTGGTGGGTCTTGGCCTCCTCAAGAGTCTTCCTCCACTCATCTCGGTTTTGTGCCAGCTCTCTCCAGTTTAGAAACACTAAGATAGATATGTCTTTGAGGACGTTGTCGCTCCATCTTAGTCTTGGTCTTCCCGGGCTCCTTCGCCCTATTGGTCTTGAGTTCAGCAGGGACTTTGGTGCTTAATACTCGGTCATTCTCTCCACATGACCCAGCCACCAAAGTCTTTAGCTTCTTAAACAGAGTATAGAGCTCATTGTTATAACGTCTGCGCCAAAATCCATTTTCTAGAACCGGTCCGAAGATGCGCCTCAAAATACTCGTGCACAGTTGCATAAATTAGCGAAGTTTACACAGAAAAAACATGGATGATTAAAGTAATAGTCCAGTAAAGGAAGGAGTTGTAGAGTGCGTGAGCAGGAACCTAAGCGATTCTTTCAGGACTTGTTTAGGGTGCTTAGGGTGTGAACATACTAAAAGTCCTGACGTCTAGGTGGTGAGCTAGGGGGGGAGGGGGGGTGGAGGTCCCGATTTTCGGGTTTCCGTGTATATCTCAAAAACGGTGCGTCGCAGAGGAAAACTTTTTTAGAATAAGTAAAAGCTCATAAAATTATCTACAACTTTTATTCTATACGTAATTTTGGAAATCGAAGCCGTTTTTGAGTTATACGCTCCACAAATGTCAATATTTTCGAAAAAAATCATTTTACCTCAAATTTTTCATCAAACATTCCTTCGTATCGTCTAAAATATTCATCCAAGAAAGAAATGCGTTTGAAAAAAGTTGTAGATAATTTAATTACCTTTTAGAATATATATACATATCTAAATAAATCTCCAACCAGTAAATATTTACAGCAATTTTAAGTTTTTTCGTAAAATATCGTCATTTTCAGAAAAAGCTGTTTTTTCTTACCAAATTATTAAGACGGGTTTTTTCTTCATGGGAATTTCCTTATTAATTTTTGCACGCAAGAAAGCAGGTAAATTGTTCTCGAACAGATGATTAGTGGAATTCATTTTATAATCATTATTATTGTGATGGGTGATTAGGTTAGTCGTCGGAGATGCTACAATAACATGCTACGATGCTGTTCGAGTTGGTGAAAAGGCAATGAATGCGATAGTGGGCTTGAAATTCTCAGATATCAAGTTGTCCCGCAAAGATCGGGCATTCCCAATGTCTTCTGTCAGCTCGTCGATAAAAATTCACGATGAAAAGGTTGCAGTTGACCCAACATTGCTGTTTCAGCGGATGTGTATAAGTAAACGATCAGATAAGGATTCGATGAAATTTTTTGAGTATGAGTTGGCCCCATTTCCCTTGGCACTGTTCTCAATAACATCAAGTTACACTCTCAACTTTATATGGATTCACGTTTTCATATCCTCTTTGGACGTGAGGGTCCTGACAAACGTTGTTTATCCATGGCATCGTAATTCTCAGTGGTGGATGGTTCTTGCTGAAAGGGCTCTACGTCGTCTTCATCGTCGCCCTCGGCAACAGGCACGCTATTGAGGCATCTCCCTTGGCAGTGAAGGCACGCTGCAGAACAGGTCAGCATTGCTTTTAGGCATCCACATTTGCCAATTGCACAATCCTTGGTGCAGCGGCAAAATATCATTTTCAAAAGGACCATGTTTCCACCCCCATTCTTCAGGGGCAGCTCAATCCCGAGCCACTGCTGAACTTGGTGGTATGTCCGCCGGGAATGCTGTTTAGCTGCACTCTCTGTTGGAGGGAGGGAGCTGATGTCAGACTTCATATTTGCCACGGACCTTTGTGAACGACTGGAAGCGGTACTGGTTAAGGGAGGTCTGTCTTTTTGGCGCCGCATACCATTTCAGGAAGCATTTATTTACAGGCTCTTCAACCTCGTCGTGAGTAGAGGAGGGTTTGTAAAAGATCATTGCCGCTTGCTTGATCATTTCTGACTCCAAGTACAATTTTGAAAAGCCCACCTTGCTTCTCCTGAAAGTTGCAGACGTTGTATCGCATCCGGTAAATGAATGTAAAAATATGATGTATTCAAATCCACGATGCTGCATCTCTTGGGTGGACAGTGCCATTATTTTGGTTTTCCCTCGTCAGGGTTTCAGCAGCAGAATATCTTAGGCGGGAGGAGTGGAAGCAATCAAAAGGACACTGAGGTGAACACCCTCACTAAAGATAGCCACTGAGTTGTGAAAGGATAGTTCCACAGCAGTCTTCACGATAAGGACGTCAGCATCATCGGTGGCCTGAAGAATCTGTATCCCATTCTCCCGAAACTTTGTCTGTAGTAATGAGATGAAGTTACTTTTGTTGGTAGGATTGGATAAAAAATCTTCCTGTTTAACGGGTATTGATTTGTTACATGTCAAATTGATGTTGGCTGACCTTCTCAGTCTGTATCGTCGCATCTGTTCTTGTAATTTCGTACTATTGACTGGATTTGCGTACCCATCAAATACCACAGTGCGAGTCATACCAGGATAGTGGTGGTTGACATAAGTGATATAACGATCACAAATTGCGGCAACGGAGGCATCTTTTTGTCAAATTACTCTGTATAGTAGAAATCCTCCGTCCACAACTATGTTCATCTGAGACAGTAGAACAGTTTTTTTGGTAGGCTCGAATAAGCTATACAGAACAGATTTAGTTGTCTTTCGCATCCCACTTTCATTGAACAGTGCCAAGGGAAATGGGGCCAACTCACACTCAAAGAATTTCATCAAATCCTTTCATCGTGAATTTTTATCGACGAGCTGACAGAAGACATTGGGAATGCCCGATCTTTGCGGAACAACTTGATGTATGAGAATGTCAAGCCCACTATAGCATTCATTGCCTTTTCACCAACTCGAACAGCATCGTAGCACGTTATTGTAGCATCTCCGACGACTAACCTAATCACCCATCACAATAATAATGATTATAAAATGAATTCCACTAATCATCTGTTCGAGAACAACTTACCTGCTTTCTTGCGTGCAACAATTAATAAGGAATTTCCCATGAAGAAAAAACCCATCTTAACATTTTGGTAAGAAAAAACAGCTTTTTCTGAAAATGACGACATTTTACAAAAAAACTTAAAATTGCTGTAAATATTTACTGGTTGGAGATTTATGTAGATATGTATACATATTCTAAAAGGTAATTAAATTATCTACAACTTTTTTTAAATGAATTTCTTTCTTGGGTCAATATTTTAGACGATATGAAGGAATGTTTGACGAAAAATGTGAGGTAAAATGTTTTTTTTTTCAAAATATTGACATTTGTGGAGCGTATAACTCCAAAACGGCTTCGATTTCCAAAATTACGCATAGAATAAAAGTTGTAGATAATTTTATGAGCTTTTACTTATTCTTAAAAAGTTTTCCTCTGCGACGCACCGTTTTTGAGATATAAACGGAAACCCGAAAATCGGGACCTTCCCCCCCCCCCCCCCCCCCCCCCCCCCTAGCTCACCACCTAGACGTCAGGACTTTTAGTATGTTCACACCCTAAGCACCCTAAACAAGTCCTGAAAGAATCGCTTAGGTTCCTGCTCACGCACTCTACACCTCCTTTTGGACCATTCGTTTACTGGACTATAAGCATAAAATGTAGATTTTAGAAAAAAGAAAAAGAAATAAAAAATAAAGCATATAAGATACATAATGTGAAATGAAACCATGTACCTATATAAAAATAATTCATTTAAGTACAGCATAAGATAAAACCAATATAATGAGATAGATAAAATAACACAGAGCATGGGTAGAGGGCATGGTGAACCCACGGACGGTGACAAATATTGATGGGGAGGTTACACGTTCAATATTTTATTGTGATCTGGCAATATTTATTGAATTCAGGAATCTGTGATCCGTCAATACACGTTCAATAAATATTTGATAAATACTGACGAATCACAATAAATATTGAACGTGTAGAATTCGCCTTACAATAACAGTAGGTTGGCTCATCTACGAAAAACACTTTTGCACATGACACGGCGCGAACCAACGAAGAGTTTCCTTAATATTTTAGCTGTTTCTCCAAGATAAGTACAGCAACCAAGTGAAAAGACTCTCCTTTCATAACGTGTTAAGAACTGACTAAAAAAAAGCTTCAAAAATTATAAAATTATAAAATAATTCGCTGGCCTACGTGCCATTCTCACCCATCTATTTTAGTCCAGGATTTTATTTGCCATGATATAAGGAATTACGGCCACAGAAAAAAACATTGGTACAAATCGGTTTATTATAGTTAAGATCGTAAACCTACGTATTTTTATTTTAAATTAAAAATAATCTTTTTATAACTTTTGAAGGTTATGTAATATATCGTTGAAGAAGAAGAAAACAATAACAAATCTAAACGAAAATATGAAAGAGAACAAGTTACAGAAAAACAGGAAAAGACAATGGTCGCAACTGGGACATGAACCCAGACCTCTCGTCTAACCAGGACGCGCACGTTAACCAATTTCGCCATTGCCACCTTCTGTCAAACCGTCATATTTAAAATTTTAGAATTAATAATATTTATTATCTTCAACTAATTCTTTTTTCATATTATGAGCAATTACCCTTTTTATTGAAAACAATCATTCTAAGAATTTACCATTGTCTTTTTATGTTTTTGTGTGTCTTGTTCTTTTTCATATGTTCGTTTATATTATTATTATTGTTATTATCCTCTTCTTCAATGATATATAACATTGATGGGAATAACCTTCAAAAATTATAAAAAGAGAGTTTTTCTTATAAAAAAATGAATAAATTCGGATATATTTTATCCGAGACGCTATCCAGGTTACAAACCAATTCTTAGAATGATTGTTTCCAATAAAAAGGGTAGTTTCCCGTAATATAGAAAAACAATCATTTGAAGATAATATTGTTAATTCTAAAATTTTAAATATGAGATTGACAAATGCGACGGTTTGACAGAAGGTGGCAATAGCGAAATTCCCGGTTAGACCAGAGGTCTGGGTTCGAGTCCCAGTTGCGACCATTGTTTTTTTCTGTGTCGTATTCTCTTTCATATTTTCGTTTAGATTATTGTTATCTTCTTCTTTAATGATATATTACAAACATATTTGTTTTCCTCCATACAAAATCGGCAGAGATTGTTTTTAGAAGAGTTTGATTAAACTAAAATAGAATTAAAAATTCCATTATTTTAAAGTGAATTCGGAAAATTAAACGTTTACCCATTTAAAACCTTTATATTCATATTTTGTTAACAACATAACAGAAATCTCTAATAAAGGCTTAAAAATGTTGGGATTTATAACTAGGCTAACTAGAAATTTTAACAATATAAAGTGTATTAAACTGTTATATTTTGCCTATGTTAGAAGTCAACTTGAGTACAATTCTCCCGTCTGGAATCCACATTATAGTATACATGTTCAAGCTATTGAAAGAATACAAAACAAATTCTTACGTTTTCTAAATTTTAAAATGAGTGTTCCAGCAAATATGTTGAACTACAACACTATTTTAAATGATTTGAATATGCTCAAATTGTCCGACAGAAGAATTTTCTCTGACTTGGTATTTCTATATACAATTCTAAATGATTTAGTTGATACTCCGGTATTGCTAGAATTGATAAGCTTCCGGATTCCACTACGTAATACTAGAAGTCAAGATTTATTTCAGTGTAGAAATTCTGGGACTAACTACCATATGTATTCTTCTTTGCCCAGAATACTTATGGAGGGAAACAATTATACCAAGTCAGTGGACATCTTCAATTTATGTTTTAACAAATATAAAATATTGTTACTGAGAGAGTTCAGGTATGTACATTGAATGCTTTGTATTTCTTATTATTTATATATAATGTAAAAGCCCCGAAAAAGGGCGTTAATCAATAAATAAATAAATAAAAATCATATTGCGTCCTGAGGCTGTATCTAACAAAATGGTCGAAAATAAAAATGGTAATTATTTGGTTCGATTTGATAATTTTTTTTTTTTTTTTTTTTTTAAATTTATTTATTGCAACATTTATTATAATTACAATTTTACAACAAATATATAATTTTTTTTTTACAGGTATTTTTTTTTTACTACCCTTCCATTTAAAGCATTTGCTTGTGTATGGAAGGGGAGTGTACATAAATGCTATTAGTTATTAGTTATAAGTTAGTTACCTTAATAGCTGCAGTATTTGTTTGATAATGGTGTGAATTTTTTTAAAAAAAGAAAGAATGTAATGGAAAACTAAGGATATTTGTAAGATTAATTGACAGTAATTTTTTTCTTAAGAATATTTTTAAAATGTCTCTTGACAGAGAGCAGTATTCGGGTTTTATCATTAATGCTTCTGATTTCTTCTGGTAGACGATTGAAAAAAGTTCTTCCCTGGTAAGTATAATGATGCTGTGCAAAAGACGTATTTAGTTTTGGGCATAGAAAAACATGTTTAAGTCGAGTTCTGTTTTCATTTAAAAATGGATATTTATCTTTTTCCTTTATAATTTGAATCAATGAATTTTTAATATATAAATCTTTAAATGTGGGTACTTGAAATTCTTCAAACAGGCGTTCTGTTGGGTAGTCTAAGGATTTTTTTAATATAATTTTAATAATTGTCCTTTGTACAATTTCTATTGGAAGAAGGTTACATTTATACGCGGATCCCCAACTAATAATAGCGTATTGTAGAGTGGATTGAACTAAGGCATAGTAGATTAAATATAGATTTTTTATCGACAGAAAATTTCTAATTCTTAAAAATATATATATTAATTTTCTGATTTTGTTTACTACTTGACATATTTGTTCCTTCCATTTCAGATTTTTGTCGATAATTACTCCGAGATATTTAATTTTATTTGTTGTTTTTAATATTTTACAGTTTGATTTGCAATAATTTTGGCTATGAATTTTAGTATTATCGTGTATGACAATGTTAAAATTTTTGGGAGCATCGTTTGGATGGATTGCAAATGGAATTACAAATGTCTTTTCACTATTTAGTGATAGTAAATTAGTGTCGAAAAAATTCTTAAGCGTATTGATGTCTTCTGTGGCCTTTAATTCTACATTTTCCCAAGTCTTTTCACTTATTATTAATACTGTATCGTCGGCGTATGATGTAATTTGACCATTTAAATGTTGAAAAAAAATATCATTTACATATATGGTAAAAAAAATTGGTCCAAGCACTGTACCTTGCGGGATTCCAAAGCTTGAAATCTCTTGATCACTATTAACATGATTGATTTTTACCACTTGAGGGCGGTTTCTTAAGTAGTTTGTGATCCATTTAATCGCGTTGCCTTTAATTGCTTTTTAAATAACTATTTATGAAAAGTTACAAAACTCCTTGACTTGCCAAGATGACATCTTTTTTCTTCAGAATGCGGGAGGCGGGTTTGAGTACCACCGCCTCGGGAACAATTTATTGGATAAATTGCCATACCCAAGTGGTTCGCTACGTTAGGTTACTTAGGATCATAATGTGAGGTTTGTCTAGGCCTTGACTACAAATGATTTTGCTGCGGCAAAATGGACCGGGAGAGACTGGTTGAGGGAGACCTAATCTAGACCTCCCCATATGGACTATGGACTCTCTCGACTAGGGATGTTACGAACGCATTCGCATTTGTGAATAATTCGAATCATTTTAAACATTCGCATCGACATTCGCATTCGCAACAATCGATGCGAATGTTTAGCGAATGCGAATGTGTGCAGATCATGTTGTGACTCGCCCTCTGTCCACGTGTCTTTTGTTTAGATTCCTCAAGTGATAGTGAAAACTCCGACGGTGCAGAATCTGGAGACACTATAAGCTGTGAAATCAAAGCTCAATTGAAGGCATATCTTAAAGAAAAACGAGCCTCTCTTGATGAAAACCTTTTGGACTGGTGGAAGACTAAATTGAAATACGACAAATTGACAGATCTGGCTCGTAAATATCTGAGCGCTCCACCGGCCAGCGTTCCGAGTGAACAATTAATTGCCTTACATACGAGCCCCTTAGAAATCGCCTCATGGGAGAAAAGGCTGCAAAATTGCTTTTTCTGAAATATAATATGCCTCTTTTGAACTTCGATTATTAAATTGCTTAATTATGATTATAACTTGCTGTACAAAAATTGATTTATTGTATTTATTTTTTTATTTAAACGATGATTAATGTTGACGAAAGTTTTTTTTAATGTGATTCCTTAACATTCGCATTCGCATTCACATTCGCGAATGTGAAAAATATCACATTCGTAACATCCCTACTCTCGACATATCGAGATACATTGAACCGGATTTAGAGGGATGGATTCATTCATCCGTCACTCCTGGACATATTGACCTCTAGATTATGGAGGCGTCTACTAATATCTACAGGAATTCCAAAAACTGAAAAAATCGAACTAATATCTATGAGAACCAAAGTGTTAACGAATATCTACAGCTCAAACTGCTGACTAATATCTATGAGAACCAAAGTGTTGACGAATACCTACAGCACTGGCAGGGGTTGGATTTGCAATTATGCGTAGCGTATTGGAATAACGTAATATTGCGTATGCTATTTAAAAAACTTAATTTATTTAAGTATGTATATAAAAATACTTAATATCGGACTATTGGACACATTTAGCTGATTAGTCCAACCTACGCTCTGTAGATATTAGTTCAACCTACGCTCTGTAAATATTAGTCAACACTGGGACCGTCATAGATATTCGTCCGACCTTAGCTCTGTAGATATAAGTCAACACTCTGAAATTCGTAGGTATTAGTTCAACATATGAGCTGTAGATATTAGTATCTGGAGTCTAGATTACTACGCACCCCTTATACCTTTTCCGTCCCAAAACTTCCTCTCCCCCCTTTCGCTAAAAAGACCCTCCACACAGCAGTTATCGTAGGCCCTGAGGGATTTTTTCCTCAGGATGTTCTACGTGGAGCTATATAAAAAAATTCAAGTTTTAGTCTTGGACGAACTCTAATTTTTGAAGTTAGTGACTTGAAATTCGAGTGAAACGGAAATGCGTCACAACTCACTCTACACAAATACTCGGTTCTAATATAATGCTGTAAATTCGCACCTCAGCGTGTGCCTTCCATAGCGTAGTTGACAAGATGCCTGACACAGCGGCCAGAGAGACAAACATGAAGCGAACGGGGGTTCGAATCCTACGAAATCCAAAAACAATATTTTATTTTGTGAAATCAATATCCAATCTTCAAACCATTTAAAAAACAAGCAAAAGAAAAGAATGCTACATTTTCTAGTTTTACCTTTACCGCGTGTGAATTACACTCTATGATTTTTTTTTGGTTTTTCTATTTCGCATTGTTGGAATGATGTGTTTAAAATTGTTTGAATATTGAGGAATTTTTCCTTTAAATATTATTCATACTTGTTTTACCCATAGGATGTTCCGTAAGATTGTGGTTGGACTCCACAGCCACACAACCAGTCACTCTCTAGAAGAGGTGAATTAATTTGTCAGCGCAGTGAATCAAGTGTTGACCACATGTTGACATACGAATCACGTCATTATCAATTAATGTGAATGTTCTTAGTTTTTCCCTTATGCGTTCCTAAATTATTCAAACGATTGCGATAAAACTTTGGTGAGTTATTGTGCGCACGCCCGCGAAGATTTTTATATATTAAGATGAGCTCTGGCGTTATGAAATTATTTCCTATATCAATCATTCGATTACGATAAACTTTTGGTGATTTGTTGTGCGCACGCCCGCGAAGTATATACTGGTGAGCTTTATTGTTATGAAATTTGTATAAAAAAAATTACGATCGTGTGTATTTCATATAGTTTAGCGGCAAGGTGGGAAAAAAAGGGGAGGCGAGGGAAGGAGGAAGGTAGGGAAGGTGGAAGGGGAACGCGGGAAGGAAGCCCGGGAAGGTGAGGGGTTCGCGGGACGGGAGGACGCGGGAGGGTTGAAGATTTTTGCGATTGAATCTGAAAGTATTTTAAAATAGGGTGACCAGATCGAGGAGTTATATTCGACTAAGGATGTATACAAAATTTTATTGTTGAAAAATTCCTAAAACCTCTGGAATTTCTACATATATTTTTTTAATTTTAATTTATTAACAATATATTTATTATTTTTCACATTTTTATATGAAACATGTTAGGTATATATAGTATAAAATAGAAATTATATTCGTAGTCCTCCTCACTAGGAGATCCTGTGTTGAGGGGGACTATGCTTTGGATAAGTTTTCAGCGACTTCTATGGCTTAACTTCATGGTTTGGTTAAGGTTTTCCAGAAACTTTTACGACGATATTATGCAATAACTCTTGCACTTCTCCTAAATAATAAGGATGTTTGGGAAAGTGAAAGGGAAATGCGGGAGGGGAACGGGGACGGGAACGGTGACGCACGAGAAAGAACACGCAGAGAAAAAATTATTTCTTTTATTATATTGCATTGCAACGCATGCCGGGTAATCGCTAGTGAATTATAAAAGAATTCCTTTACTTTTTTTAATTCACTACACCAATAGAATATGTAAAAATATATATATGTATATATATTTAAGAATCCAGGCTAGCAATAAAGAATACCTATAAACATGAACCTGTCAATAAAACCTGTAATAATCAATTATTATTATTCATAATATTTCTTGTGCAACTTCTATGTGTTTTTTCACAATGTATGTACCATTGCGGCTTTATTGCGAAACAAACTCTTCAAAATAATAATGTATTGAAAAAAATAACATGAAAAAATTTAATTTAAAACATAAATAATTCCAATCCAATAAAAAATCTTTTGAAGATTTAATCAAATCAGTCGGAAAGGAAAGTACGGCAGACAAACCGGAATCAAAATCCGGCGCCATAAAATTTGTTCGACTCGATTATGATATTAATAAAAATTTACTACTTTCGTTGTGCAATTTAATGCCAATTTTATTTTTAATGCATCCATGAAACACTTTGTTATAAACATTATTATTATTATTTCTGAACAAAGATATTGAAATATGAGTAGATGTGCTATCTGCTGTTTTTACTATGTGGGTCTGCGCTTCCGGGTGTCGCCGATATTGTTTACCAATTAACAAATAAACTAAAAGAACAAATAATTAACGAATAAACCAAACGAACGTAAACTAAATGAACGAATTCTTTCCTTATTCAAAATATATTGTTAACCAATATTAATGCACATTTTCAAACAATCAACGAAATGAACAAATTCTTTTTGTATGAAAACTACGCTAATTAGCGCGTAGTCCGGCGACAGTTGCGCGGACACCATAGCATATCTCTTCTGTATTTGAATATCTTTGTTTCTGAACATAATCATAAGCACAATGTTATAATTTAGGAACAGCGCAAGAGCTATTGCATAATATAAATCAAAATTCCAGATGTTTTAGGAATATTTAAATATTAAAATTTTGTACACATCCTTAGTTTGTAGTCAAGTCGAATATAACTCCCCTATCTGGTCACCCCACATTAATTACTCGGTATTCCCATTGAAAACAAAAAAATTGATTACTTGATGAAAGAATTAAATTTATTAATCCCTCAGACCTCCATCGTATTATTATTTCAGAGGATGAAATTATTTCCGCTTTACGATAAAATCCAAATAAATGGAATACTTCTGAAAGTATCCGAAGCCAAAGACTGTTTTTTAAAGGTGATATATTACGCTTCCAAATTTTATAAATCGAAATAAATATGTAATTGTGAAATATAAAACTTATTTTACTGATAAAAAAAAAACACAAATTACTACATATTTTATAAGACAAGTGTTTTATAAAAGTCATTGTCCTCTCACTCTTTTGTCGTTCCTTGTAAAAATAATTAATTTAAAAAATCCCAAAATTTCATAAATTTATTTCGAAATGCCTTTCAAAATTATGGTTTCATAAAGGTGTGCCTACATTTTACTTCTTTTATGGTTAGTTATTTTAATATAAAGCGTGGTCTTTTCTTTCAAACGCCGTTTATATCATACTAGCTGGTTCCCGGCATGCGTTGCTGTGCCATTTAATAAAGAAAATGTTACTCCCTGCGTGTCCTTTCCTATTCGTACCATTCCCTGGCGTTCCCACTCCGCCTCCTGCACCTTCCCTCTCCCCACTCCACCCCCCCCTTCAACCGTCCCGCGAACCCTAATCCCAGTTTTCCTCTCCCCTCCCAGGTTCCCCTCCCCCCTCCCCGGTTCCCCTACCCCCCTCTCGCGAACCTCCTACCCAAGTTCCCCTCCCCCCTCCCGCATTCCATACATTCAGTCCCGGTACATTCATTTTTCAAACAGTTCGCGTACCACCTATTGCAATTTTTTATACAAATTTCATAATGCCAGAGCTCACAAGTAGTTTTATACAAACCTTGTCCTGACAATAACGAATACAAAAAAAATAATTATCCAATTTGGTGCAGTCGTTCGGAAGTTATGCGCGTACATACATTTCGGCGATTCGTTTTTATTTATGTAGATTTCTCACTATGATAGTACGGAAGATACAGCGATTTTTAAGAGATCTATGCGAGTTGTTCCGAAAACCGAAGAAATAGACCTTAAGGGTTAAGACTCTCAGATCGTTATCAGGTTATAGAGCGTAATTTAAAAGGGAACAAATTCAATAACGGGTCATCAAAAAAGATTTTTTTTTTAATAAAAAGACAAATACCTTTGTTTACATCACTTTTATTAATACACAATCAACATGTTTCGATGTTCACATCTTGTCACACATTGTCTTTTCATTAAAAAAAAGATTTTTTGGTTATTTATAATATTTAAACTCATTTGTTAAACTTATAATTTCTATGACTTCAAGCTCGTCTAAATTGATACCATTCTATGAATAATAGTGAGTTCTAGCTAATGAAATTATGTGTTGCTAACCATTCATCCGATTGCGATGAAACTTTGGGGATTTGATGTGTGCGTGGCCGCGATGGTTCTTTATATACTGGTGAGCTCTGGCATTATAAAATTTGTATGGGTTCGCGGGACGAGTCAAGGCGGAGTGGGAACGCGTGAGAGGATGGGACGCAGGAGAGGAAGGGGAGGCGGAAGGGGAACGGGACGAATGGGAAAGGACACAGAACACCTCTGCCATAGGTCACCCCAAGTGGTTTATTTATTAAGTGGCAAGCAACGCATCATTTTTTTTTTTGTATTTTGTATGCGTGAATTAGGAAAATGCGTAGAGAAAAGGAAGGCGTGAACGTGAACATTGCAAAATTTTAATTTATCGTCATGGTGTAAACTTGTAGAACATAATTAATTTTTTAAATTTAATGAACGGTTCTGGATATTTGCAACGGCAAAATTTATTTTCTTCAACATTACCAAGTGAGTTTTTTTTATTCATCAGCTTTCTACAAACAAACCTGTTTCTCTATTGAATTTATCTCCAATAACGATTTAAGTATTATTATTTAAGAAGTCCTTCTGCTCGTAAATCTTAACTTTTTAAAAATTTATTATAGCCACATTCTCAAGTCTTCGGTTAACTCGTAGGTTCTCAACGTGGGCGATAACGCCCCCTTGTGGGCGTTTGAAACTGTCAAGGGGGCGGTAGAAGACCGAGAGCAAATTAGGGGGCGTTGAGGCTGTCAGGGGGGGCGATAAAACACCCAAAATTTGGTGCGTTGAGACGGCACAGTGAGGGCGTGGGCAGGTAAAAAAAATATGGTCTAAAAAAGACAAAAAAAACACGCTTATCACATACCAATAAAGCAAAGTAAACTTTAATATCGGTTAATTTTTGTTATTGTATGTATTGTAATCATTTTTATCATGACTGCGAAAATTCACATATTTCGATAATTCGGGAAGTGGATTAAAATTGAACTGAAAGATTCCATTACATTCGACGACCTCCGTAGTCCAGTGGATAAGACTCTTGACTCACAATCCGGAGGTCGCGGGTTCGAACCTGGCATGCGCAAATAAATTTTATTTGATTAATTTGTGGTATTTCACAATTAATTCATTTAAAATAATATATAGTATATTTGCGGCATGTTTCAGAGTGGAAGATACTATCAGTATCGCCCTGGTGTAAGACCACCATTCTGAATTGAAACGTTGCTTGAAAATGGCTTTAGCCGTGTTTAGTGACCAGATCTGAATAGCCAGGTACTTCCCAACCTTCCTCTTCCTCACCTCCTTCCCCTCCCCACTACCTTCAGCCTCACAACATACCCCAATTGGGGATGCCATAGTCTCACTGGCTCCAGACGGGAGCAGTTGAGATTCTTGTGCGGCATTCATTGTAAAAAAAAAAAAAACATTCAGATCTACATTAAATTGGATGATATTTGATTATGTATCCTTTAATCTTAAGGTTTTTAAAATTATTTATGTAGATAATGAATAGAATCGGTCCAAGAACACTTCCTTGTGGGACGCCATAGTTTGAAGGTAGGAGTTTGCTCTTTCGCTTGAAAAATCTGTACTTGTTGTTCTCGTCCTGTTATATAAGACTTCAATAAGTTCATTGTTGTTTCGGCTAATCCTGTTTTTTTTTTAGCTTAGATAGTAATATTTTACGGTCTATTGTGTCAAAAGCTTTCTGGAGATATATGAAATAAAGCCAAACATTTTGTCCCATCATCTATGTTTTTTTTTATGGCTATGCTTTTTAGATTTTCTATGACATCATTGGTATTGAGATTTTCTCTAAAGCCATATTGGGATGGTGAAAATAATTTATGTTTTTCTAGAAATTGAACAATTTCCTTCGTCACGATAGTTTTTAAGATTTTTGAAAAGGAGCTTAAGAGACTTATGGGTCGGTAATTATATAATTATATCCTTTATGTTACCACTTTTATGGATGGGTAAAACTGTGGCTTTTTTAAGGCATGAAGGGAAATACTTGTAGATATAGATAGATTGACCAAGTATGTCAATGGGAAGGTCAGTTTGTAATTGTTTTATGGTTTTATTTGAGATTGTATCATCTCCTGATGATTTATTAGCATTAAGGGTTGAAATACCTTTTTTTGATTTCAGTTAACTTTAGTTTATTTATCTAGTTCATATTATCATTTTCTTCTGGCAAAATGCTTGTTATTATTTGTTGTTAGATTTTCATAGCTACTTTGCCTCATTAGAGCCTAAAATGTCAGAATGTGCCGTTAAAATCTTTAACAATCAACGGCATCCTCGAAGAATATGCTAAAAATAATTTATGATTGGTTGTATTTTGCATAACCGTTGTTCAGTTTTCGTGAGGGTTGGCCGTTTCTTGCGAAATGGTTACAGCGATTTTTAACATCTTGATAATTCTATTTGTTATATTACGCAAATGACGTAATACCGATATTTTTCTATCCATTTTATCTATAACACGACGTATACAATATAACGATAGACCAGATAATAATCCGGAAAACGTAATAAAATAATATTAAACTTGTTATAATTCAAACGTATGGTTCGTCGTTAATATTATTCACGTTGTCGATAGTTGTAACATTTGAATGACGTTTTGTAGCATTTTCCGCACGCACAGAACGATTTCAATAAAGAAATGCCTATCTGTTTCGTGACATTTTTAATCGAATTATTGATTCCGTGAAAGTTGAGCCCCCCTCCCCAAGTAAAAAAAAAATTGAGGGACTCTAGAAAAAAAATATTCTCTAAGTGGGCGGTGGGCAAAATAATGTTAAGAACCTATGGGTTAACCGTTCGCTTTCGGTTCTTCTTGCATTACTTGTCTTCTAAGAACGTTCTAATTGCCAAACATAAACCGAATCCTGTATTGTGTATTACTAGCGAG
Source organism: Limnephilus marmoratus (assembly GCA_917880885.1). Taxonomy (NCBI): domain Eukaryota; kingdom Metazoa; phylum Arthropoda; class Insecta; order Trichoptera; family Limnephilidae; genus Limnephilus; species Limnephilus marmoratus. Next base: position 43,622,415 of record OU862928.1, read on the forward strand.
TACCCGGTAGGTGTTGCAATGCCACTCAAAGAAAGAAGATGTCTGTGTTATTCAGTAAAACGTACTATACAAGTATATGAAGCACTTGTTAGCAGTATCCTGGAGTACAATTCCATTAGTAGGACCACTTTAGAACGGAACGATATCCTTTTAATAAGAAGAGTACAAAAGAGGTTTATGCGTTTCCTTTATAAAAAATCGGAATTAAATTTTTTTCCGGTTTAGGCAAATATTCTAAGACATTCTGTATTTTTATTTTAATCGTATTTTTGAAATTATTATTTTTAATTGATAAACTAACGTTTAGACAAGATTTTTATGCATAGTACAAAGGGTAACAATTATTATAAGCAATAATTATCAGCCTGAAACACTCATCTACATTGAAAAATCTTCCGAGAAAAGATACTTGCCGCCAACGGGACTTGAACCCGGTTGTGATTCCATATCAAAACGTTAGATACCTACTAACTCAAAAAACGCACATTTCTGTCTTTACATAAATATTGTGTGGCTAAAACCAGGTGGGAGGGTAACTAACTACTGGTTATTCAAATCCCGTTACAAAACGAGATTGAAGTCAATTTGATCAACTAACGCTTCACTTCTGAACTTGATTTGAACAAGGCCACTGATTATACAGGGTGTCCGGGGGTAAAGTGCATTAACTTCGGGAGGTGATTCTACATGATATTATAAGTAGTGTCCGACCGAAACAGGACTTTCTACCGAAACCTAAACCGTAACCGAACCTTCGGTATTTTATTTATTTATTTAATTTACGCCCGGAGGGCTTTTACATAAATATATAAATACAGTACAATTTTAACACGAGAAAGAAAAATATAATATAAAAAAGCTACGATAGAAAACAAAAATACAAACATAAAATAAAAATAAAAGCACCAAAAATTTTAAAGTACAGTGAGAAACAAAAACAATAAAGTTGCTATAAAAAATAAAAAAAATACATATACAAGGAACAAAAAATTTAAAGTACGGTGATCAGATGTGTTTACAAATTTACAACAATAATCATGAGTAACAAACACCTATGTAAGTACTTATAGGTTCGTAAATTGCAGGAGTTCAGAACTGTTCAATTTGAATTTTAATATTTTAGATAAAAACTGAAAAAGGTTTATTAAAGTCGATGTAGTTAATTTACAAACAAAAAAAATCCTTAGTGAGCCCATGAATTATGGATAAATGATTTTATTATTTCATGTTTATAGTGTAACAGTGACATATTCCATATATCTATGTGCGAATACATATTACCCAAGTATTGGATTCTGTAGAGTGGTATATTGAATTGTGCCCTAGTCGTAGTATTGCCACAATAAAACGGCAATACTGACCTTGTGTTTCTGGCTGGCACATTAAAATTTATGAGCGCCAAAAATTCAGGGCTGTCAATTGTATTATGCAAGATATCAAGGTATCTGTCTTAGACATGTTAAAAATCTATTGCTTACTGAAATTTGCCTTATTTTTTACACTTATACAGATAGTTGACACGTGCTAAATGAAATATTAAAAAAAAAAAACAATAATTGAAGTGTGTGAAAAAAAATATTACTGCTATAAAACAAACAAAATTACATTATTAACAAACCATGTTATCTACTTCCTGGAACAATTTTTTTTCAATAATCAGCACTTACATTATAAAGGAAGGACCTCATTAATTGAGTATTTTTAATTTTAATTGCGATTACAATCATAACATTCAAGAATAATTTTAACATTTATTGAGATTTTAATTTTTTTAAATTTATTTATTTATTTATCTACGAGTATATAAGGTATGCTTACATTACATTATTCGATGCCTGTCTCATTAGGATATACCTGTGTTGAGACAGGCGTAGGTACATAAATGAATATCATACATAAGAATATTTAATTATAACATAAGAATATTTAAGGTAAAATACATACTGATTTATACAATTAAAATAGAAAGATGATTTAACGTGTGGGTAAATACCATAAAGAGAGCATTATATAGATGAAGGAAGAGATGAATAAAGTAGTAAATCCTGTCAAATCTATTTTACAGATGTTAGCAGTAGTGTGACGTCCAATACTTATAATCCATTTCTTTAAACATGTCATATCTTGTTTGAATTTGGTCATTGATTCGGTTTGTCTAATCGTAGCTGGTAGTGAATTGTGTGGTTTGCAAGCTATGTTTTATTATTTTTTTTTATTATTATAGCGACTATATAGAAAAAATTTTACATACAAAATGTAATGTAAAATTAACTATAAAATATTGTATTTCTTAGTCCTCCTCACTAGGGGGTCCTGTGCCGATGCGGACTAAAGTTATTTAAATATAGTTCATTTGTCTTCTATGTCGTTTTTAGCGTCTTCGCTAGGGTTTTCTCATTGACCTCTTTAAGCCATATTTTTATTCTTGATTTGTATTCAATTGGATTTTTTATTAGTTTTATGTCTTGGGGAAGGATGTTATGGAGTTTTGTTGCAAAGTATGTATAGTTTCTTTGTCCAAATGTGGTTTCAAATGTATTTAAAGTGTTTTTGTCCAAAGGTGGTTTTAGAAAAGGGAGTTTGGAGAAGTTCTTTATTTTTGGCTCGGGTATCATTTGTGTTGTTTTGTATAGGATTTTGTTGTTTTTATGTAAATAAACTAAGATGGATTTTGCGTAGAGCTGTTTAATGTCCATAACGTTGAAAGTATTGAAGATCGTATCAGTGCTGGTAGGGAGAGGAAGTTTAAGAATTATTTTTATTATTAGTTTTTGTGCTTCAATGATGCGGTCGAGGGCATTAGAATAAGTGTTACCCCAAGCTAAAATTCCGTATTCGATGTGAGATTGGCACTGTGAGTTTTTAAAAGTTGTAGGTTAAGGAAATTGTGCGTTTGTTTGAAAAAGAATATAGATTTGCGGATTTTGTTTGTAGTGTTAAGTATATGTTGCACTTAATACCACGTATGATTACCTAATTAATAACTAGTAATTGATTATTATCGGTCACAACAAAGAAAGAAAATAAAGGCAAATACCGTTCTTATGATAAATTAATCAGTCTCAACAAAGGTTACTATAATTTGACAGTAAAGGCAAGGCTTTTGACAGTATCTCCCACACAAAACTAATTAATAAATTAAATGATATCGGTATTATTGGTAAGGTTAGGTATTGGCTGAAAAGTTATCTAACTCAAAGAAATCAAAAAGTAAAATTAAATAACTCACTAATAGTGTTGATGAAACTTTAGAATTTGGAATTCCCCAGGGGACTGTTATTGGACCAATTTTATTTATAATATACGTAAACCAAATGTTTAAATTATCACTTAATGGTAAACTTATATCCTTTGCTGACGACACTGCAATAATTATCGAAAAAAAGACGTGGAACGATATTACCAATGCAGCCAATCAAGACATGAAGGTTTTAAAAAATTGGTTCGATAACAATTTACTATCACTCAACACAGAAAAAACTTATTACATTCCATTCTCTCTACAAGAAGATGTGCCAAATAATTTAATTAACGTAACAATTCATTCCAAAAATTGTGCAAATGACGGTACATGTAATACGGACTGCACTAAGCTGAATCATAAATCTAATGTAAAATATCTTGGAATCTTAATAGATAAAAATGTTAAATGGAAAGATCATATCAATCTCACTGTGGAAAGAATAAGAAAACTTATCTATGTTTTCTATAACATACGAAATATTTTAAACAAGAAAACTATCAAAATTGTCTATTATGCATTAATTCAGTCTTATTACAGTACGGAATTATTGGGTGGGGAGGGGCATTTAAGGCTTTCTTACAGCCCATAATTATAATTCAAAGAATAATTATAAAAACCATTCTTAGGAAACCATACGACTTCCCCACTATACAGATATTTTGGGAATTTAATATACCATCCATTATAGAATTGTATAAGAGAAACGCCTTATGCCAAATTTATAAAGAATATTTTATTAAAAAAATTCACCCCTCAGATAGCATAAGCAATAGATTTAAAACTAATGGCTTAATAGCCATCCCTATAATAATAATAATAATATTTGGCTAATTTATATAGCGCCGTTTTCGCGAAAAATCACCTCAAGGGCGCTGTACAAATAAATACATAAAATAATAATATTACTGGCTTATAACTAAGATTTACAATTATAACAGTGACTTACATCTAAGACTTATAGCTAGTGGCTTATGACTAAGACATATAAATGCTAACCTAAAACTGAACTCAATGACATACATGTTTACAATCATGACTTAAAGTTAGAGATTTATAACTAACATATAAGTATTTACATTTAAAAATACTTCTACACATCTTGTACAGGTCATACTTTCGCCAGAATCATACACAGCGCCAGAAGAAGAAGGAAGTTTTTACATAATATTACTTTTTAAGGACATGGATGCAAAATTATCGGATTTACGAAAGCGTACGGATATCTTAAATAAATTATTGAAATTAATCGCCGATCTTTACCGTATTAAGATGATTCACCGCACAACATTAAACAGATTGAGGTGTTAGATTATCACTGACAGTCTATTGGTAGGTAGATCAATAGCATTTTGACTTTTTCATGAATAGTTGTAGGGAATAGCAAATAAAATAGTATATATTCGTGGATATAAACAATTATTAGAGTATAAATAAACAGAAATAAAAAAAAAAAATTATGAAATTTAAATCAAATGACGAATTTATGGAAATGAGTATTTGAAAAAATGAGTTTTTAGTTTGGATCTAAATTCCGCTGTGTTGGTTATGCATCTCAATTCCATGGGAAGTTTATTCCAAGCCTCAGGGCCGGATAATCCAAACGCACGATCACCAAAATTAGTGTTCGGATTTCGCTTGGGTTCTTTCAACCTTCCAATTGCAGATGATGTCGCTGATCTAAGAGATGACTGCCTTGGACCTATATTTTCCGGAATGCATAGTTCAGAGGTATAGGGTGGAGCCATTTCATTGATAGCTTTAAACACCATGCAGCATAACTTATACTGGATCCTTTCAGGGCACTTCAACCAGTGAAGATTTCGGAGGTGTTCCGAAATGTGCGAAAACTTGGGTACCCCAGTGATTAGTCGTGCTGCAGCATTGAACACCGATTGTAATTTATCAGTTTGACATTTAGGAAGACTTGCATAGATACCATTGCAGTAATCAAGACGTGATACAATATATGAATTCACAAGAAGCTTAGTTGCTTCTGTTGAAAGGTTCCTACGAACTGATTTAAGTTGTCTTAAGTAGAAGAACCCTGTGCTAACGGTCCTATTCACCTGACTTTTCAATGAAAGGTCTGAATCCAGATAAACTCCCAGAAGTTTGACAGTTGTTTTCGCAATTACGTCATTGCCGGAAATAGAAATTGGTGAGTTGTCTATTAGATGTTGACGTCTATTTGTGGCTGCCCACAGAAATTCGGTCTTTGATGGATTGAGCTTCAGTTTGTTTGAGGACATCCAGAAACTAATTGCTTCTAGACACCCAACTGTGCGAATTTTACGGCCGGTGATCTCATTTGGTGAGCGGTAAAAGTGGACTTGCTAATCGTCGGCATAAAAGTGAGAAAGGAGACCAAATGACTCGATAATTCTTGCGACATCATTTGTGAAGAGGATGAAGAGAAGTGGACCCAAAACGGATCCCTGGGGTACCCCTGAAGAGAGTTTTGTGAAGTTAGATTGTTTATTTCCCACCTTCACTGCTTGTGAGCGATTCGATAGATAGGATTGTTGCCAATTTTTTACGTTAGAATGCAAACCAAATGTTACCTCTAGTCTCTTAATGAGAAAGTCGTGGTCAATGGTGTCAAATGCGGCGCTCATATCTAAAAGTGAAAGAAGTGCTAACTTACCTGACTCTATGGCAAGGGTAATGTCTGACAGGACACGAAATAACCCGGTTTCTGTTGAGTGGAATCTTCTGTAAGCGGATTGATTATCGGTAATTAATTTATTTAGGTTTAAGTGGGAGGTTATTTGGGAAGCAGCAATTTTTTCGAGTAGTTTTGCTACGAAAGGTAGATTTGACACAGGTCGATAATTACCCAAGTTGTCGGCATCAAGATGTACTTTTTTATAGTTGGGGTAACTACTGCATACTTAAGTGCTTCCGGGAAGTCACCTGTGCTTAGGGACTTATTAAACACGTGAACCAGGTAGGGGGCTAACACGTTGCAACATTTCTTGAGAAGCCACGTTGGGATAGGGTCTAAAACACATTGTTTATTTGGCGAACTTAGAATTAACTTTCCTACTTCTTCTAGCGTTGTAGGTTTGAAGGATGACAGTGTTCCTTTGGAATTGGCTGTAAATATTGGCGGGGGGGCAGAAGATGTGCTTAGAACGACCATGGCTCAGCACCACTATTTGTATTTAGGTGTAAGATGGTACAATATATTATTATCCAATAACAAAATTAATATAACAGATACACTGAATTATGAATTATTCAAAAAATAAATTATGTCCCTTAAATTGGATAATGACATATTGTACCCTTAATGTTTACCCTTTATGTAATTAATTAATTTACCCTTACTTATTAAAAAAAATTGTATTGATATTGTCCTTATATAACTATTTTTGTCTAAATTGTGTACCTACCTAAGATATTTATTTCATTAGTTTTTTGAAAATTGTTTACATAGTGAACATTATTATTATTTTTTTTGCATGAAAAATACTCCTCCCATAAACACGAGCTTCTAGAGCTAACTTATAGAGTAGTAGAATAAAACATGAATTATTTTGTAATCTTGCATATATTATCATTGTAATGTATAAACAAAAATCTTAAAATAAATAAATAAAAAAATAAATAAAATAATTAAAGTACTTTACGACGCCGGACCGGCCGGCGAACTCAGCTGATGATGGCGGGTGATACACGAGACACGAACTTAGCAGAAGTTAGCGCGATAATTCACGAACGTGGGGTTTCGGTGCGGCCGAAGGTTCGGCAGATTTTCTGCCGAAACCGAAACTGTTGCCGAAACTAGATTTTTTGCCGAAACCGAACCTTCGATCGGTCACTAATTATAAGTAAAAAAGATAAATAACTTTTTCGGGTAAATTCCAACTTTTAGGGGTAGTTTTGTGGTAAAAAGATAAAATGCATTTTATTTCATTTATTGGGGTGTTCTTATAAAAAAAATTATTGTTTGCTTTATTATTATTATTGTAACGGACGTGTTGCTCTCCCTCATTGTTAAATTATAATTTGCTAGTTATGTACAATGCCCCGGTGCAACTAATAAAGCTTGCGTGCCAAGTTGCACCGGGAGACATTCTAGACTCTTATAATTTAATAATTTTAATACTTAATACCTTATTTATGCTTATTTACGCCTCCAAAGGCAACCAGGCTAACTAGCCTCCTTTTTAGTTATGGCCCTGAAAAGGGCCATTATTATACTGGCTCGCAGTCGGCTTCACCAAGCAGGCTGTTTTGCCAACCTTTTTAGGCGGCCCTAACAAGGGCCGTTATTATACTGGCTCGCAGTCGGCTTCACCAAGCAGATTGCCTTTTATTTTTTTTGGCGGCCCCTTTCAGGGCCTCTTTTTCGTCCTGGCCGCTAGGTTCATGAATACCGTGCCGCCAGCAACGATCCTTTGCCAAACACATTTTACCATTGCTAAAATGTTATTTTTCTTTGCACACAAATGCCCCGGTGCAACAAGTAAAACTTGCATACCAGGTTGCCACCGGGAGACATACTAGAGTTATGATTTTATCGCCCTCAGGGCTATTCTTCCGGCTACAAAGCCAAAAAACCAGTTCGGTGGCCCCATTCAGGGCCTTCATATTGGTTAAAAACACATCATTTTATAATATAACTTCATTTAAACACCCCGTAGGACGCTGAAACTAAGACATTTCAGTGCAGAGTCCTACGGGGCATCCATAGAGCCATAAATAAACATTGTAACTCTTAAACTGCCAGCGCTATCAGCATTTGCGCAGATTTTCGAGACTTTAGCATCAATTCACGTTTTCTCCATTTTAAAAATCCCAGGACCTCGTAAGGCGACGAAACCAAAAGGTTTCGATAGCCAGGCTTACGGGGGACCTGGGAAAAATATTAACTTCTTTGTAACTATTCAAACACTTTGTTAAATAACAAATACCTACCGACAAAAAGTCAAACTTCCTTAAAATCAACCCAAACTCATCAAACAAAAAATCTACGAATGTAGAACATCCGTAGAAACACTGTAGTTTTAAGGAAAACATTGTAAATACATTAACCTGACCTGTATAATTATTGTAAAAACCTAATTTTAATCGACCACTTTCAAGGAAATGGTCGGCAAAACCAGCGGCAACAGAAAACCGCCCCTTATATGCCAAACGGGATAGGTAAAATCCCCCACTCTAAAAATGTACCACGTGACCGTTTTTTCACACGAAAACGGGTATAAAAAGCGTGATTTTTTGGGTAATAAATCAGTTATTCTTCAACATTCAAACAAGTCTTTTATTTACTCCACAAGTGGTCCAGACACCTACCTCTGGAAGTCTGCGACCTGCTGCCAGCTGCTGCCTCCTGCCGAAGTTCTGCCTGAACGGGAACCCGGTGCCTACCGCTGCAGTCGGCCCTGACTCGGGGCACTGCCAAGGCACCGCTCAGGCAGAAACTAGGCGCATCCAGGACCTATACCACTGGATGTAGGGAGGCCAGCCAACAAATATCACCATCATCAGCGTGAGCTAGTGGAAGGCGTGCACAAGACCGGTGCCCCTTATTTTACAGTCTTGTAAAGACTTGATACGTCTGTTACAATTATTATTTGTTTACTTTTTATAATAATATAATATTTATTTATTTATTTATTTATTTATTTGTTTGTTTATTTAGTATAAGATTAAACATTTATATACATAATTCATTAATTTTTTTGACTGCCCAACTAGGAGTATTCCCGTTTTAGGACAGTCAAATTATTTTATTTTATGGGTAAAATGGAACATGATTTGTATTTGTACAAAAAAGAAAGAAAATTGATGAAATAAAAAGAACAAAAAGAATATAAAATACAATAAAAAAGTTTAAAACCTAGTAACTGTTATTTGTTTAGCATAGTTATTAAAATAATATAAATTTAAAAAAAGAAAAGGTAAATAGGTACATGTAGGTAACTAATAGAAATTGAGAGGGTTAAAACATTTAGGTAACTTTTGTATGCATTGCATATTACAGTCCTACATACATGTGTTGTAGAAAAAAAGAAAGAAAAGGAGAAGAGAAAGAATAAAATAAAAATGAAATAACCAAATAAAACATATAATAGCCGTCGGTTGTTTAGCATGGTTGTTGAGATGATAATAAAAATAAATAAAAGTTATATATGTGTGTACTTAAAAGCAAATGATTAAAATGTAAGGTGGTAACTAATATAATTAAGTTGAATTGAATGTAATTGATATTATACGTATAATTGAGTTTTTCTTACTTATCGTTTTGTTGTTATTTGAAATATTATAATATTTACTTACTTACATAATTTCTCATAATTAAGCATGAATTCCCTCACCAAACACTAGAGCCTTGTCTCTTTGTGGTGAGGAAAGACTATTTTTATAATACCTTATAACCCTGTAGAGTGTTGAGGTATATCACCATCCTCCTCATAGATTATCCGAAGAATAACGAACATTTTAGAATAATTAAAACGATTTATTTATTTAAAATGTCTAAATTTACTATTTGGTATTTGAACCTATGAATAGTGGCTACCTATAGGATAAGTTAGCCGAGTTTTTTTAACCTAATGCGAGTATTTATTAATTTTCGTTTTCGTATGGACTTATCAGGAGGATGGTAAAATACCTACCTCCTGTATAACATAAACAAAATGTATTCTTACTGTAAAAAAGGTACAAATTAATCTATGTATTGTTATGGTAAAAAAATTGTGGTAGGGTAATGTAAGTTATTAAACAGGGTATTTACACTGGAAAGTGTTGTGTTGTGATTTGTACCTACTATGTGATATTATCATGTCATATACCCCTCTTATTGAGTGGGTGTTTAAATGTTATAGTTACAGGGTTATATAATATAAAGGTACACAGTTATCAGCTTTATTCCCATGGGATCTTGGACGCCAAATCACGTAGGTACGAGATATGCTGACTGTGTCGGTAGGCATGAAACACTCCCATCAGAGCGTGCGCACTGTTATTTAATTCAATGTTGTGAAGCTTGGAAATATGAAATAAAAGAGTGGATGTATAACAAGATTATTATATATTAAAAGTAATATGCATACCTGTGGGCCATTCCTATGAAGAGCTAGCTAAAACCTATTACGTTTGACGCGACGATTCCGGATGCCTAATATTGCACAGTGAGGGGACCGTATCTCCCTCACGTTGCATCAGCGCCAGGTTTGCGAGCTTCTCCCTCCATCTTAGGTGATTGTTAAATATGGGAACGCCATGCCCATAGCGTCCTCCATTATGTAATTGTTGCAGTACAAGTTCCATCAGGTTGCCGAAATATACGGCGTGGAATCAGCGGACGGGTTATGTGCCAAAGAATTAATGGTGATTCATCTCGTCGAATGACGGATGGTAAATATAATCGATGATTATAATAAACTTGCTCGGTCAAGCCGCCATTTTAGCACATCGGGATTTTACACAAGAATACCCGTAAAATTAAGGTTCTACAGTCACGATCACATTGTACCGGCTGAGAATTAAAGAAACTTATCGTTCAAATATTAAATTAAACTGATAAACCCGCTGATTAAACAAATTCCATATTAAACTTAAATCCACATTGTTGACTGTCGGCTTCACGTCCTGCCCTTAAGACGCGAATCCAAAAAATGCTGGAAATCGATCATGATCCCCCTAACGTTCAAAAGTTTAAGTTACCGGAGAAAAAGTGAAATTATTAGTGGCCAGTAAAATAATTGAATTGAATTAATATAAACAAATATTAATAACTCTGGGGTAATTTAGAACATTATTTTCCTTATTAAATTATTTTCATAACAGTTTTTAAAAATTTAGGTTCCGTATGTTCGCGTTCGCAAATCTCGGAAAGTAATCGGTGGATTGACTCAAAATTTTTACAGAACATTGCATTTTAGCAGAAGAGTGTTTCTATATGTATGGTGATCGGATACAAGAAGACATCCAGTGAAAGCAAAATTAAAATTGATGGTGAAATTATTGAAAATGTTACTGAAATGAAATACTTAGGAGTTATATTAGATTCCAAACTAAACTTCAATAGACATGCTGAATATACCCAAAAGAAAATTGGCAAAAAGATATCTTTTTTTGGAAGAATTCGGCCAAAAATTTCTAGAAAAACTGCAATCACCATATACAATTCCATTATTGCTCCACACTTCAACTACTGCTCAAGTATACTTTTCCTATGTAACGAAAGAGAACAAAATAAGTTACAAATTCTCCAAAACAGGGCTATGAGAATAATTCTCCGACGAAACAGATTTTCAAAAATAATTAAAATGTTAAAGGAACTAAATTGGTTGACCGTGAAACAGATGCTGACCTTGAACACGATGGTATTTATCCACAAAATATTGAACAACACGTTACCAAAATACTTCTCAAATAAAATTGTATACAATAAAGACATTCACAGATATAACACAAGGACGTGCAAGGAAATTAGGTTACAAAAAAAGGACAAAGCGAATACGCAGAACAGTCTACTGTACAAGGGAATGAAGTTGTATAACACACTACCAGAAACTTTAAAGTCCACACCAATTGGAAAGTTCAAGATGTATTGTAGGAGCTACATAAAACTTGAAAAAATATAGTGAATATGAAATATTTTAATCAATTAGAAATTTGTAAACTTCAATGTACAAATTACTAAAATAAAAATTATTATTATTATTATTATTGTTGTATATAATGGTAAGTTCTGGCGTTATGAACTTTGTATTAAAAAAAAAATATATTGATTTCGTACGTTTGGGTCCGCAAATCTCTAAAACTAATTGATGGATTGACTCAAAATTCTCTTAAAATAGATACTTCTGTAAAAAAGATAATTATGATATGATAGATAATCTGTAAAAAAAGATACAAATTAATCTTCGCTATATAATAGATTAATTTGTACCTTTTTTACAGTAAGAATACATTTTGTTTATATTATACAGGGGGGTAGGTATTTCACCATCCTCCTGATAGGTCCATACGAAAACGAATATTAATAAATACTCGCATATAAGGCATGAAACTGGCAGAGGAAAGATGAAAATAGACTGAATGCTGTAGAAATGAGATCACTGAGGCATATGTGTGGTAAAACCATGCACGATCGTGTGAGAAATGTGGAGATTGGCGAAGAATGCAAGGCTGATGTAAGCGTAATGTGTAAGATTGAGAAATGAACGCTCAGATGGTTTGGGCATATAGAGCGAATGAACGAGGAAAGGAGAGTAAGGAGAATATATGACGCAAATGTGAATGGTAGAAGTCGGGGGAGCCCGAGGAAGACATGGCACGACCAACCGGTCAGTGGTTGAGTGGGCATAGCGCTCGGGTCCCACCCGAGCGTCGCGTGTTCGATTCCTCGGCTGGCTAAGGCCTCCGTCACAACAGAAGTAACATTTTCGGCTTTCTGTGGTGGTAGTAGGAGATTTTCAAACATTGTTAGGTTATTCGTAACCCGGGAATGTGAGTCGGGCCATGTGAAGAGTCGGAATAATAGAAGAGCATGTATGAGACGATGTATGAATGTGAACGAGGCAAAGAGTGTGTGCCAAGATCGAGTTGTTTGGCAGTCCGTCCTCTCTGCCTACCCCTGAGGGGAAACGGCGTGATGGTTAGTTAGTTTTTCCATCTTCCCTGACTTAAAAAGTTGTTTCCAGTATTAAATAGAATATTGTTAAAAAAAACATTTTTTTATTAAGACATTAATGATTAACAAGCACCCGTGGCTGGGTTCTGAAATTCAACCACACAGATGCTAGCCCATTAATACTGTTGGATGCTGATATCGTCTTGTGAGGCGGACAACGTATTTGCATTTGTACCTATATTAATTCCCAACAAACGCTCGTGTTGCTGGCAATGAAATGAATCCAAACAAAAACATTTTGGCATAGCGAATTTTGTTGAATGAAATTATCAACGACATACTGGCACTTTATTACGTCAATGGCGGCGCTTTCACAGGCGAGCATGTTCGCGACAAGCAGTTCGAGCATAACGTCATTTCGAGCGTGTCTGCACGTGTGGGTTGATTTACACGGGTTGGCAGATATCCAAACGATAATGCTCGTCAACTTCTTGTGACGTCATGCTCGCAGTGCGTTTTCATCCCGTCTACTATAATCATCTACTATAATAATCTAACCTAACCTAACTTTACGGGATGTCTGTATTATTTTTGTCCCATTTTACTATTTTTTAACAATAATTTATTGTCTTTATAGGATGTCTGTATATATTTCGATCGGTCAGTGGCTGAGTTGGCATCGCGTTTGGGTCCCACCCAGGCGTCCCGTGTTCGAGTCCTTGGCTGTCTACGTCCTCCACCATGACACAAGCAACATTTTCCGCTTACTGTGGTGGTAGTAGGAGATTTTCAATTATTTTTGGGTTATTCGTATCCCGGGAATGTTTGTCTTTCTGAAACATACATACATTGTCCAGATAATTTGTTGGGAGATAATTTTTTACATGAGCTCCACACAGTAGGCCCTGAGAAAAATAATTTCCCTCAGGGCCTATGTCATCTTTGGGAATGCTGTGTAGAGGGTTTTTTTAAAAGAAAGGAGTGGAGAGTTCTGGGAAGGAAAAGGCTTTAAGGGGTGGGTAGGAATCTGGGGTTCAGTGTGTCCTGGTCATCCGCCTCCAAGACCTAGACAAACCTCACCCCATGAACCCGGGCAACCCTGCTAAATCACCAAACGTAGCGAACCACTTGGGGTGACCCATGGCAGAGGTGTTGGTTAACCAATAAATATCTCAAACAATGAGCCTTTAAAGTGACATTATAATCAAAGCGGTCAATGAGCGCGGTTGATGCGTCGCAGGTGCAGTAATCGTCATTTCCGTTTCATCCGATATCCAAATCATAGCAGGGCTACAGAAATTTCACTTAAGAAAAATATTGTTAAATTTTTTTGTTCGGTTAGCTTAGGTTAGGTTAGGTTAGGTTAGGTTACGTTTAGGTTAGGTTTTTGGTAGATATTTTGTTGGGGGATGTTTTGTCCGTAGGATATTTTGTTGGTGATATTTTGTCGCAGGATAAAAAAAATTGTCCCATTTTTTGTTGGGATAGGTTTGGTTTGGAGGCGTCTACTAATATCTACAGGAATTCCAAAAACTGAACAAATCGGACTAATATCTATGAGTACCAAAGTGAGGACGAATATTTACAGCTCAAACTGCTGACTAATATCTATGAGAACCAAAGTGTGGATGAATATCTACAGAACTGGCAGAGGTTGGGTTAGGTTAGGTTAGTTATTAAAGTAATTGATGCTTTTCCGTACAACCTCTTGCTCAGCTGCCCTCTGTAGATATTAGTCCAACCTACGCTCCATAGATATTAGTCACCACTGGAACCGTCATAGATATTCGTATTAGCTATGTAGATATTAGTTCAAACTCTGAAGTTCATAGATATTAGTCCAACGTATGAGCTGTGGATATTCGTCCGACATACAGGCTGAAGACATTAGTAATGCTCGCCCGTGAGTGTGCCGCTATCGAAGCAGTGCTCGCCACCCTATTTACAAGTTGAACTGCTTACGGTTGTCAGTTGTATTTGGGAATCGCACCCAGAAGCATTGGCAGGTCGGAGCCGAAGAACAAGCTAAATAAATCATAAATAATAGTCATGGCAAACGAAAAGAAGACCGAAATGGCAATAAAAGACAGTAAACCTAAGTTCCCGATTCACCAAGTGTTGGCTGCCATAATTTGTAAGTGTTTTTATTTGGACTTCATTATAATTATTATTGGTGAATATTTACAATATAGGGACACGCTTAACACGCACTTTTAATTTTAAAAATACTTCACCATCCTCCCAATAGCTTATCCATACACATAATGAATATTTTGGATTAATTCTACAGGATTTATTTATTTAAAACGTCTACTATTACTATTCGGTACTTGAACCTATGAACAATGGCTACATATAGGATAAATTAGCCCAAGTTTTTACCTGTTGCTAGTATTTCTTTGTTTTTTATTAATATTCGTTATGTGTATGGATAAACTATTGGGAGGATGGTGAGAAACCCCCTTAGTATCAGTTAGATAATAATTAGAAGTGAGCTATTTCATTAAAAATACAGGCTATTTGACATTTTTTCTTCACGCCATGTTTTGACATAATAATATTAAAGTAATTTTTTAGACTAGTTTTTAGTTAAACCCAAACTAAGAACCTATTTTAGGGACATAGGTTAATATTTTGCATTAAATAAGAGAATAAAAAACTAACCTCAAAACCTTGACGTCAATGACAATGACTGCCAAGTGAATAAACGATTTTAATTTTAACCAAATAACTATTAAAATTCAGTATTTTCCAATTTCTGAAACTGAAATACTTACTTTTCATCATTATTTAATTGATATTAAAAGTGTGTTTTAAATAAAAAAAAGTGAATATTTAAGCGTGTCCCTATTTTGTAAATATTTACCAAAATCTTTTGATTCATATTATTAACTATAACAGATATTATTTACGTCTTATTCTGCTAACTGGTTATTACGGAATATTTCTTATTCAAACAGTTAAATTTAGCTTTATTATCACGAAAAGTGCGTATTTATGTCGGGGGAGACAAAAAAATATGCAAGTTGCATTTTAAATTTGTTAAAATTAATTCACTTACGCAGTATAGGTATGCCATTTTTATTTTTATCATTTTTATGTTACATTTCATAAAAAATCAATCAAACAATAATTTATTCATGATATGAAGTGAATGCATTATTGACAAATTTTTTTATTAATTTTTGGAGATCGCTGGCAACGGTTAATATGCCCCTTTTTTTAAAAAAACCTTTTGATTCACCTTAATTACATTAAAAGGCAACTATTTGCATTGGGGGAAATGGTAAATATTTCATTCTAAATTTCATTACGTAAAATTAAAATTAGCTTTCGTCTTGTGAGATTGTACGCCAGAATCACAAACCATGTTACACATACCTAGCGTAGCCGCTAAACTACTTGAAAACTGGGATGTTTTTCTTGCCTTGACGCGAGTAGGCGTTATAAAGGGGCACTTTCTTTTGTATCATAAACCATGTTACACAAAAATATTTTCCACTTCCCCCAATGCAAATAGTTGTCTTTTAATGTAATTTAATTGGTGAATCAAAAATTTTTTTCAAAAAAAAGTGCGTATTAACCGTTGCCAGCGATCCCCAAAATTTACCATTTGTTTCTGTATTTATGTTACTAGCAGACCCGGCCACACGTTGCTGTGGCTTACCCAACCTTTATAACCAACGTCATCTGTTAATTTACATTCATATCAAATCCATATCGCCCGATTGCCAGCTACCCGCTGCCCGCTGCCTGAATTGAATCTTTGAATTTCTCGACTTTTCTCTACTATAATATGAATGTAGGTATTACATATAATGTAATACATATAAATCTTCCTGTTGAATCACTCTATCTCTTTGGTGAAAACCGCATGAAAATCCATTGCGTAGTTTAAAAGATCTAAGCGCACATACAGCGGGAGTGACTTCATTTTATACTATTTAAAGATTATAGACGTGAAAATAAAGGTATTAGAATAATTACACATACCTGTTAGTCAAACCCTGCTTGCCAAACAAACCATTCAAAACCTGGGATGTATATCTAAAAAATGATGATGACACGCAACTTGAACCTCAACCTATTATTAGTAGAAATAATTCGAAGTACGTAATTTTTTTGTTTTTATTTTGACGAGAATTTATTTTATCAGATTGGCACTTCCGGCAAATGTCATATTTCATTGTCTATTAGTTAAAAAAAGGAATATTCCGTGTTATTCGTGTATCGAACTTTAACAACACGAACGCTCCGTATTATCCGTGAGGTGGGCTTGTAAATTTTTACCTTGATGGCAGCCATTTACAAAAAATATTCGTATAAGTAAAGTATGTTCAGCCATCTTAAAAGTTTACTCCCAAATTTTTTTAAACTCTTTTGACATCTCTTCTCTACATAATATTATAAATTAAAGTCCCCCGCGTCGTCTGTCTGTCTGTCTGT
Source organism: Limnephilus marmoratus (assembly GCA_917880885.1). NCBI lineage: Eukaryota > Metazoa > Arthropoda > Insecta > Trichoptera > Limnephilidae > Limnephilus > Limnephilus marmoratus. The sequence continues at coordinate 43,639,697 of OU862928.1, forward strand.
CTGTCTGTTCGCGATAAACTCGAAAACTACTGGACGGATTTTCATGCGGTTTCCACCAATAGATAGTGTTTCGTGAGGAAGGTTTAGGTATGTAATTTGTCAAGGATTTGTGTAAATTGGTTGAAACATCCGGAAAAAGTCAAGCCGCCTGGTAGCTTTAATCGAAAACGCTGCATAATCCATTTGGGATATAACAAAACAATGCAAGGTGGGATATTCCTCTTTTATAGATCTACAAAAAAGTCCGCGAAGGCACATATCTATCTTTTACGGATAGCTTACTATACCCATTCTATCTTCTAAAAAAATGGTCACGTACATTGCGGTAATTGAAAGGTTATTTAGACGGATACAGTATTAATCCTTATTAATTTAAATACGTTAGTTACCCCAAGCATTTCATGCACATTATTATAATCTTTCACACCATCTCTACGTATTATAAATAAAAGTCCTCAGCGGCATCTGTCTGTATCTTTGCGATAAACTCAAAGACGGCGGTGGTTATAAAGGTTGGATAACCATCCAGTAGATGACGTTGTGTTTCATTAGCCACAGCAACGCGTGACCGGGTCAGCTAGTAATAAATATATGATCAGCTTTTGGCGGGAAGTGATTGTTGACGCGATGTATTTTAATGTTTTAGTGATTTTAAAAAAATACTACGGTAGGGTTTTAGACTAGTTTGTTTCGTCTTTTTTATTTATACCTAGACTAAGAATACCTACCTACTACTATAAAATAAACCTACTTTAAAATGGGTTCTATAGAGAAGTGTTTGAGTTTTATTGAAAACTTAAAAACTCACGTTTTATATAATATGATAACATGACATATCGATAGTAAAATAGCCGCCAAGTAAATACGGAGAATTTAGTTATTAATTTCCTGGAAAACAACAGTAAACATTTTATCATTTTTTTTAAAGTGTAGAAGGTATATAGCCACAGTAAACCAAGTATGGATTTCCTTCGTGTAACTTTGCCTCTAGTAACACAAAATAATTATATAAAGAATTGCATTCATATAAAAGGGTAAATGCATGCAACTGTATTAATGGAGGACTAAACGCCGTTGGCATCATCAAAAAACTGTCCAAAGAAGCGAAGTTAGCCGTCCATAATGGAGTGCTTATACCTACACTGATGTATGGCAGTGAGGCATGGAACTGACAGAGGAAGTATGAAAATAGACTGAATGCTGTAGAAATGAGATCCCGGAGGCGTATGTGTGGTAAAACCACGTACTATCGTGTGAGAAATGTGGAGATCCGCGAAGAAAGCAAGGCTGATGTAAGCGTAATGAGTAAGATTAAGAAAGGGACGCTCAGATTGTTTGGGCATGTAATGAACGAGGAAAGGAATGTAAGGAGAATATTTGACGCAAATGTGAATGGTAGAAGAAGTCTGGGACGCCCGAGGAAGACATGACACGACCAAGTGAATCAGATACTTGAGTCGGGCCATGTGAAGAGTCGGAATAATAGAAAAGCATGTACGAGACGATGTATGAATGTGAACGAGGCAAAGCGTGTGTGCCAAGATCGAGTTGTTTGGCGGTTCGTCCTCTCTGCCTACCCCTGCGGGGAAACGCCGTGATGGTTAGTTAGTTAGTTAGTTAGTATTCATAAGAAAATTACAAAATAAAACAAAAAAAATGCTCGCGACGCGACGTGTAAGAAAAACATTTACGAATATTTCTGGTTTTGGACTTTTTCTGTGTTTTTTTTTTTTTACATGAGCTCCACACATGAGGCCCTGAGGAAAATAATTTCCCTCAGGGCCTATGTCATCTTTGGGGATGCTGTGTGGAGGGTTTTTTTATGGATAGGAAGGAGAGGAGAGTTCTGGGAAGGAAAAGGGTTTAAGGGGTGGGTAGGAATCTGGGGTTCAGTGTGTCTTGGTCATCCGCCTCCAAGACCTAGACAAACCTCACCCCATGAACCCGGGCACCCCTGCTAAATCACCAAACGTAGCGAACCACTTGGGGTGACCTATGGCAGAGGTGTTGGTTATCCAATAAAGGTTCCCGGGGCGGCGGTACCCATTCTCGCCTCCCAAATTGTAATTGAAAATGCGTATTATGACAAGATTTCATATTATAAGATTAAGACAAGAGATAACTTTAATTAAGAAAGGTGAATTGTTAAGGAAGCACTTGACTTACTTTAACCAGTGATTCTTGACATAATTTGGAGTAAAAAATGTTAAAGAAAATTTTGTTCTTTTTTTAAAAATTATATTTTTTCAAAACCAATTAAAAAAAATCTACCACATGTCAACAATAGTCACTCGGCATCCAATCCTTTACTTTCATATTTTTCCTTTAATCCCCATATTTTAAGTAAAGGTTGTCCGAGACTGAGACCGAGACCGAGACCGAGAATAAATTGATATCTCGGCCGAGACCGAGAGCCGAGACCGAGAACAGATAAATTCAGAAAAAAATGAAAATGTACTATTTTTGCATAATATAATATATACATATATAAGTGTGTAAAAATAATTTGTTTTAACTAGTTTCAATAATCAAAATTGAACAACATGATGTTGTAGCACATAAAAATCAATTTTTCTGCGTTTTCACCCTTCAAAGAGTGTCACAATCGACAATGTGGACCCACGCGGTAGATTTGAATCGCTTTATCCTACACCGTACCTACTTACAACGGTCTCGGTTATGGCCGAGAATCTCGGCGATTTTTCGCCAAGAACCGAGACACAGTTCTTGGTAGAATTTGTAGCCGAGAATTCCGAGACCGAGACCGAGACCGAGATCTCGGTCGACCCTTAATTTTAAGTCCTCATAAATAGTCCCTTTATTACTTTACGACCCTATATTTCCATTACCTAGAGATTTTTTAAAGTTTTAATTTAAAAAAAAGTGCAAGTGTGCAGATAACACGCGGTAGACCTTCAGAAAACTAGATTAGACAAGAGTGGGGACGCTACGACGTCGCCTCAGTTCTTATTTGTCCAACAGACCATTTTAGTTTTTGTTCAATTTCCACTTTAAAATTAAAAATAAAGTACAAAAAATGAGAGTTAATCACATATCTAAGAATTATATAAACTATTAAGACCTTTACCTTTCCGGAAATGGCTTTATTTTAAACACCTACCATAATGTTTTATTGAAATAATGAAAGAAAACCTTCTCCTCCTATAAAATTTGCGAATGGTCTGTTGGACAAATACGAACTAAAGCGACGACGAAGCACCGCACACAGAGGAGACCGATTATACTATCTCATCTTCTCAGGCTAAATCCTGTAGATGTACATGTTTCTCTATTTTTAGTACCGCTATTTTTCATTTTATCGATTTTCAAATAATACCAGTACTAAAGAAGTTTTCTTTTCAAAAATGCAATTCAGAAATTTTTTTTTAAAATTTGAAGTAGAAGTGAAACCTTCAGAAAACTAAAGTAGACAAGAACGGGTAGGCTACGAAGCACAACCCAAAGAGGAGACCGATTAGTTTATTTCATTCTATCACCGGCCACATCCTAAAGATGTATGTGTTTGTCTTTTTTGTATCACTCGTTTTCGTTTCATCGAGTTTCAAATCACAAAGGTGCTAAAGAAGTTTCAATTAAAAAAAAAAACATCGAAATTTTACCGGAGAATAAAATTTCATTTACATTATTATTCCAAGTAATGTCAGGAATCACTGTTTAAAGTAAGCCAAGTAAGTCTCTTGACATCCTTTATAAAAAACAACTAAAAAGTCACTCAACAATAATAATTCAGAAAAATATTTTTCTGATTTTACTAAAACTAAATGAAAATGCTTTGTTTAGCTTCTCCGTGGACTGAGATAATTGTTACCCAATGTAATTTAATCAAGCCGATAAGAAATGGTTTTTTTATAATTTATGCTTATAGGACGAGGCGAGCCTCTAAGTGTTTACCCAGTGACAAACCAGGTAAGTATATCTAGGTTGAATTAGATTAGGTTTAGTGCCATTTTTTTCATCACTTTGACCCGTTTCATCACAGGAAACCATATTTGTCCCAGCTCATACACATAGGTCCCAGCTCATACACATAGGTCTCATAGAAATCGTTGTGTCTTCCTTACTATCAAAGTAAAAAGTATAATCTAAACGGAATTGGAAAGAGAAAATAACACGCTTTATATTAAAATGTAAAAATTTACCACAAAATAATTAAAATGTAGACCATTATGAAACCAAAGTTTCCAATCGCAATTTGAAAAACAATTGTATTATAATGCTAGCTGGACCCGGCATGCGTTGCTATGGCATTAAATAAAGAAATTGTTTCTCCCTGAGTGTCCTTTCCCATTCGTCCCGTTCCCCTTCCGCCTCCCCTTCTCGCTTCGCGTTCCCACTCCGTCACCTCCACCTTCCCTCTTCCCACTCCACTCTCCCCCTTCCCCCGTCCCGCGAACCCCCCTCCCGAGCTCCCCTCCCCCTTCCAGGCCCCCCTCCCCCCTCCCAGGTTCCCATCCCCCTCCCTGGTACTCCTCCCCCATCTCTCCATCCCTTCCGCTTTATAGCAATAGCCGCTTCCTCGCGTGCCACCAATAGCAATTTTTTTATACAAATTTCATAATGCCAGAGCTCACCGGAAGTTTTATAAAAACCTTGTCCTGACAATAACGAACACACAAAAAAAAATTATCCAATTTGGTGCAGTCGTTCGAAAGTTATGCGCTTAGAAACACATTCAGCGATTCATTTTTATATTATAGGTGCGAGCCTGAGGTGTGTAAATAACCCCAGACCCTCTAGGCTTAGGTAATACCCAAAAATATGATTATGAAAATCTACAATGTAGGAGAATGTATCACAAAGAATAGCAAGCAGACAAAATCTCAAGGGAAAAAACAGACTCACCAACCTTGAATGCAGTTTTTTTGTAGCTGGGGAGGCCTCCGTAAATTTATTAAAATTTTAAAATCCTGATCAGTACAATCCTTTTGTGACTTTGAAATTGCACAAGTAGTTAGTTGTCAACCATACATAACTAGTTAGTTTTCACAATGATAAAAAAAAAAAAACAGCAAAAATTTCCAAAACAACAAATGACGGTTAGTTTCACTTGTTTATGTACTATTTTTAAAAACAATCCATTTACGTATCTCTGTTAAATCCAAAGAGTGCTTAACTACCATTCTTGTGATAAAAATATGTTTAATAAAATTTTTTAACAAACAAAATAAACATATTGTAAGCCTAACCAACAATTATGAATTTGGGAATTTTTTGAGAATTATTTTTACGACAAAAAAGCGAGGTGACCATAATGTTTATAATTCATTAGTATAATAAAATGTGTCTGTGTTTTTATTTTTTTTCATTATCAGTAATTTTAGTTAAAAAAACGTAAGGTGAACCATTTTAAAAACTTTTCAAGGTTTGCATTTAAAAATCATATATAGAATAACATGGTTCAATTTTTTATAAGAAAAACTCTATTTTGCAACCAATGTCGTTTTTATTTTTCTGTGTCTTGTGCTCTTTCATATTTTCGTTTAGATTTCTTCGATACATTCAATTCAAATTGAGACAGCCTGTAATTGAAATCCGCTACAATGCATTAATGTCTGATCTAAACCTACCACTACTTTCTACCCGGCGTACTATTAATGACATTCTTATACTTTTAAATTACTGAACAATCTCATAGACTGCCCTCAAATATTAAGTGTTATAAATATTCGTGTCCCTGTTAAATCAACTCGACTCCACCACCTTTTCCACAGTGACAATCATAGCACTAACTATTCCTATCATTCACCGCTAGTGCGTTTTCACCGAACTGCCAATACGTATAACAGACCTTTTCGATATTTTCAATACCTCACCGTCTTGCATCAAAGGAAAAAATAATTAGTTATTTATGTAACTGATATGTTTGTAAAATGATAAATATTTGTTGTACTAATATGCATCGTATGTATGTACTGTATGTAATTCTATATATATATATATAATGTTTGTAAATGTTCGATACACTTGTATTATGTATGTAAACGGTGAGTAACTCACTAGACACTAATTTTGGGGTACCACAAGGAAGCACACTGGGACCTCTTCTATTTATAATTTATATCAATGAGTTATGCGAGCTAACAGTAGGCGGAAAAAATATTACTTTCGCAGATGATACAGTAGCTTTATTTGAAGGAGAGGATTGGACCCAAACTCATAAACGTGCTGAAAGTGGAATAAATGCGATAAAACAGTGGCTTGACAAAAATCTACTAACACTAAATATAGCAAAAACTAAATACATAAGATTCAGCCCAACTATAAAAGGACAACCTAGTACATCATACACAATAAAAACACATAAGACTATTTGTAATTCCGTTAATATTGATTCAAACTGCAATTGTGAAGCTTTGGAAAGTGTAGAAAACATCAAATATCTAGGTGTTGTTATAGACAATCATCTGAAATGGAAATATCACATAGAAAACCTTTCAATAAGGGTAAGAAAATTGATTCACATATTCTTTGCATTACGGAACATAATTAAACAACAAGACCTAAGAAAAATATATTTCGGATTGTGCAACCCCATCTTAACGTATGGTTGCATTGGTTGGGGAGCGTCGGGAAGAACAATTTTAGATCCGCTTGTGAAGGCCCAGAAATCCATAATTAGAGTAATTTTGCTTAAACCTTAAAGGTATTCTAGCGATCAGCTCTACAAAAACTTTTATGTACTTGATATTCGTCAAAACTATATAAAAAGGATTATTATCCACGTACATAAAAATCTAGATAATATTAAAAAAATGATCATAAATATATCACAAGAAGTCACACCAGAAAGGATCTTGTGGTCCCAGGGAGCAATACGGCAAAGTATCAAAAAACATGTACATATCTTAGACCAAAAATATATAATAATATTCCCCTAGAATTAAATATTAAAGCTTGCGAAATGTCCCACATCAGTTCAATAATAACAAAATGGTTGATTGGCTTAGGTAGGGTGGAATCTGAAAAACTATTAAATAATGTCACTTAAAATTTTACACGGCCTATTAACGGCACATTTAGTAAAAAAAAAAATTGTACATATATTATTTAAATAAAAAAAAAATAAAAACATTTTTTTTTTCTTTTTCTTTTTTTGTTACAGAATAAATTTTCTGGCATCTTTATTAATGTATATTTAATTTAAAAAATTAAAATTATTTTTTAAATTTTTGTTAAAATTTTTATTTTTATTTTTTGCATTCTCACCAGCATTTGGTTCCTTAGAACGGACAATCTGCCTAGCTAGGAACTAATATCGACCCACAAGACATAATAACACTTGTACACATTTTATAGTTATTTTTCAATGTTATTATTATGTTATTTTTGCCATACAAATGTATCAAATGTAATGTTATAAATAAATAAAATAAAAAATAAATAAAATAGCCCTATGTACGGGTGTTTAAATAATAAATAAATAAATAAATAGATTATTTATTATTGTGATCTTTTTCCTCAATTATAACATGGTTATTTCTAATAATAAAATTTAAAAGCATATTTCTTCACTTTTAAAAATCTGTTTTTAGGTTTCGGATTATTCCATTTATTTGGGTTTCATTGAAAATATTCTGACCTTCCTACTGACAGAATATGGTCCAGACCTGAGGGATATTTCAACGAAAGCGTATTTCATCTCCTTTCGAAAAGAGTTTTTAGTTTTCGGATTCGTTCATAAAAATTTCATATAAATCTTAGATTTGGGTTTTATTGCAAATCGGAAATATTTTTCACCTTCTGACAAAATACGCCCGAATTTTGAAGGGTTAAAAGCGTTCCGATTTATCATTGTTACGGACGTTTCCTCCAAACAAGGAATTAACTCATTACCAGAATTCATAATGTTCATAATAAATCAACATACTAGGTCCTTACATATGAAATTGGCCTTTGTATGGGAGGAACATAAAGTCGATTTTTTTTAAATATAATATATTTATTTAATCAAAGTATGTACCATTGCTGTCTATGCACTTTTGCCATCTCATAAGTAGTTCATCGACCCCTTTACTAAAAAAACCATTCGGACGGGAATCAATAAAATCTTTGAAAGCGGTTTGGACTGCCCCATCGGCGTTGAATTTTTTCCCTAATAATAATATTAAATTAAATTGCAATGTTTTGGTTGCGATGACGTCCGTTCTTCCGAATCGTTATTTTTGGCAATAGTGTTGTCACAGAAATAAATGAACGATGTTGGCGTCACATTGAAAATAAAACGATATTATTTTTAATTTCGTAAAATACAACAAAATTTATTTTATTTTTGTCGACAATAATTATCAAATATTAATGTAAATAGATATATTAAATTTTGAAAGGAAAACTTCTTTAGCAGCGTTGTGATTTGAAACTCGATGAAACGAAAAAGCGACACTAAAAAGAGACAAATACATACATCTATAGGATTTAGCCTGCGAGAGAATGAGATAGAATAATTGGTCTCTCTTTGTGCGGTGCTTCGTGGACTCCCCACTCTTGTCTATTTTAGTTTTCTGAAGGTTTCCCTCTTACCATGTGTGAAATGCACACTTGTAATTTTAAATATGTTATATGTGGTGACCGGACAACTCAGAAAGAAATCAACTCAGAACCTCGTTTGAAAAGTGATCGGCTGAAGTAAAACTTCACTAACTTATATCTCCCTCTCAACCTCCGTTCGCCTCTCCCGACCGTTCGCCTCGCCCGATTACACTTTTCATAACGCTCTCGTCACGCATTCACCAGCTTACTCCCCAAGTCAAGCGTGCGTAAAGGCCGGACCGTTCGCCTCGCCCGATCACACTTTTCGTAACGCCCTCGTCACGCATTCACCAGCTTACTCCCCAAGTTAAGCGTACGTTAAGAAGTTTTATTTCAAAAACAGAGAATGCAACTCACACGCGGTAGAACTGAAAAATTCAGAAACTAAAGTGGACAAGAGTTGGGAAGCTACAATTAGGGTACCGATTATACTCTCTCATTCTCTCGCAGGCTAAAACCTATAGATATACGTGTTTGTCTCTTTTCAGTGTCGTTATTTTTCGTTTCATCGAGTTTCAAATCACAACTGTGCTAAAGAAGCTTTCACTTCAAAAATAAAAAAAAATGGTTAAATAGGTTACGTTAGGTTAGAGTAATGGACTATTTTAAAATTTATAGCTTTTAATGGCTTTTCAAAGAGGTGTTGAGTTGACTTGATTCTGAGTTGGCATGGAACCGTTATATGTATGTACTTGAGGTAATCCAACCGCTTTCCCGCCCTGGTATAAGTAACAGATGGTTACTCCTTCAGGGCTCTCACAAGGACTCTAATTTTTTTTAATAAACGAAGCTACTTATGATGCACGAAGCTAAACCCTCAAATGTCCCTGTAAAACAGGAGTTAGTCTGAAAATGGGGTGATGGGTTAGTGTAATGAATGATGAACATAACATGAGATAAATACAGAGAATATGATTAATATTATTTTATAAAAGTTTGCAGAAAAATATAAGAAAAAACAATGCCATCACTCAAAACAATGGAAAAATAATAACTGTAAAAATATTAAGATTACAAGTATATGTATGTACTAGCAGACCCGGCCACACGTTGCTGTGGCTAACGAAACCTTTATAACCAACGCCATCTGTTATATCAAATCCACACTACGCTGCCCGCTGCCCTCTGCCCTCTGCCGCTTGGCCAGCTATATTATATATTTCAACCACAAAACCTTATATAATAATAAATGACATATCTAAAAACCTTCCTCATGAATCACTCTATCTATTGGTGAAAACTGCCAGAAAATCCGTTGCGTAGTTTTATAGATCTAAGCGCACATACAGCGTAAGCGACTTCATTTTATACTTAGTAATAAATATTTGAAATAATGAAAAAAAGTACTCTATTATTATATAAAAATGAATCGCTGAATGTGTTGCTAAGCGCATAACTTTCGAACGACTGCACCAAATTGGATAATTCTTTTTTTTGTGTGTTCGTTATTTGTCAGGACAAGGTTTTTATAAAACTTCCGGTGAGCTCAGGCATTATGAAATTTGTATAAAAAAATTGCTATTGGTGGCACGCGAGGAAGGGGCTATTGCTATTGAAAGCGGGAGGGAGGGAGAGATGGCGGAGGGGAAGCAGGGAGGGAGAGGGGAACCTGGGAGGGGGACCTGGGAAGGGAGTGGGGAACTCGGGAGGGGGGAAGGGGGGGGGGGGGGGAGTTGAGTGGGGTGAGGGAAGGTGGAGTGGGAAAGGACACGCAGGGAGAAACAATGTCTTTATTAAGTGGCATAGCAACGCATGCCGGGACCAGCTAGTAATAAATCAATAAAAATGTGCTTTAAAAAAAGTACTTTTTTCGGATATATTCAACAAGAACGAACATCTTTAAAATTAATTAATTTATTAATTAATATTTGAATGTCTAGCGGGAATATTTGATAAGTAAGTACCTACCTGTTGATATTGACATTGCAGATGTGTGCTTGAAGTGGTTTGGTTGGTTTAGACATGGCCGGAAGCCAGCACGAGAGACGCGGAAATTGGCACGTGTGCGGTGTACGCCAAGTGCACGCGAACAAATAAACATGTTACACGTTCATAATATAATTTCGTTAAGTTATAGATTAACTTAAAGAAATTATACAGGGTGTTAAGGGACGTACTAGACTTACTTTAACCAGTGATTCCTGACATTATTTGGAGTAAAAAATGTTAATGAAATTTTGGTCTCCGGTGACATTTTTGATGTTTTATTTTTTTTCTACAAAAACATAAAAAAATGGTAGTAGTTGAACAGTTGGAGGCAAGGTAAGGGGTTCGTCGAATACCCGGTTGAGTGACCAGTGACGACATGCGGAAGAAAATTTTTTTTGTTCGATTTTGAAGAAAAAATTAAAAAAAAAAAAAAGTTGTAAAAAAAAGTCACCGGAGACCAAAATTTCAACTACATTTTTTACTCCAAATAATGTCAGGAATTACTGGTTAATGTAAGTCAAGTACGCCCCTAACATCCTGTATAATTTGAATCAAGAAATAAATAAACTTATACCTATAGCATGATAACTAGTATACATAATGTATTTGAATAACAAATAGTTATAAGTTAGGTCTAAAATAACTGTTTATCTATTTATGTGTATATCTTCAATATAAATAAAAATGAATCGCCGAAATTTATGTACGCGCATAACTGCCGAACGGCTGCACCAAATCAGATATTTTTTTGTGTTCGTTAACTACTGGTGAGCTCTGGCGTTATGAAATTTGTATGAAAAATTACAATAGGTGGCATGCGAGCTGTTTGAAAACTGAATGTACTGGGACTGATTGTATAGAATGCGGGAGGGGGGAGGGGAAGAAGAACCCGGTAGGGGGGTAGGGGAACTCGGGAAGGGAGTTCGCGGGACGGGGTAAGGGAAAGAGTGGAGTGGGGAGAGGGAAGGTGGAGGAGGCGTTGTGGGAACGCGAGAGCGGAAGGGGACGTGGGAGAGAAAGGGGAGGCGGAAGGGGAACGGGACGAATGGGAAAGGACACGCAGGGAGAATCAATTTCTTTATTAAATGACATAGCAATGCGTGCTTGGAACCAGCTAGTAATATATAAAAACCAAAATGTGTTTGTTTCTATGTTTGTTTACAGTTATAATAATTTATAATGTACGATAAAATATGAGTAATTTATTTAACCAATAATAGGTTTTCACTGACGTTATTTAATTATTAGTAAGTATTTAGTTTAATTATTTAGTGAACATATATGAAATGCCTATGCGTTGGGTATTTCATGTACGAATGCCCGCGATGGTTTCTATACACAATAGCGAGCTCTGGCGTCATGAAATTATGCATTACTAAACCGTTCCGATTGCGATGAAACTTTGGTGAGTTATTGTGAACACGTTTACGAAGATTTCTATTCTATTTCATCACCAGTATAAATACTGGTGAGCTCTGGCAATATATAGTTTATTAAAAAAAAATGCAAACGGTGGCACGCGAGCTGTTTGAAAACTGAATGTACCGGGACTGAATGTATGGAATTTGGGGGGGGGTAGGGAACTCGGGAGGGGGGTTCAAGGGACGGGTAAAGCAGGAGAGGGGAATGGGGAGAGGGACGGTGGAGAAGGCGGGAATGTGGGAGGGCAAGGGGTGCGGGAGAGGAAGAGCAGGCGGAAGGGGAACGGGACGAATGGAAAGGACACGCGGGGAGAATCAATATCTTTATTATGTGGCTTAGCAACGCATGCCGGGAACTTGCTAGTTGATAAATAAAAGTAAGAGTATAGATGTAGTAGAAATAAAATTAATATTATTACATTTACTTAATATGAATGTAGGTGTCGTGATAACCTTTTCTTTCGTGTATTGTTTTCTTTTATACCTGAGTAACCTTATGGTCACCGGCATTGAAATCTGCTCTAATATAGCTTCTTCACGAAGGCCCTGTTTTAATGACCAAAATGGGGTGGGAAAATACCACATATCTGGCCTATATGAACCATCTTCGAAAACTGCCATTTTCTTCTTTATCGTGTCCAGTGGCGGTCCTTTCCACAGGACAATTGGTCAAAAATTTAATAATTTATGTGGCAGAACAACGTTTGTCGGGTCAGCTAGTAATCAATAAAAAAATCTTAAATTATTTTTTTCTCAAATTGCGGCGGGAAACTTTGGATTCATAAATAATGTGCACATTTGAATTATTTTGTGTTTGACTTTGAGTTTTTAATATAAATCGTGGTGTTCTTTTTTTTAACACCTTTTTGATAATATTTCTAACCATTTACAGTAAGTGACACAACGAATTCTATGAGACCTATATGAGTTGTCGAAAATCGAACAAATGAGCCCTAGGGGTTGACTTTCAATTTGAGATACCTAATAAATTATATCGAACAGCATTAATACCGTAGCGTCCGTATGGTTGAATTTCGGAACCCAGCTACGAGTGCATGTCAGACGCCACGCCATACGTGCCGCGCTACAAATAACATCTGTGTACGTGGAATTTCACACAAAGCTACAGTTATAATTCGGTTTCGAATTCAAGAATTCGACACAAGATGTCGCTACTTCCGTCAGCAGATCGGACGGACACGTCTCCCTCCTAGGTATGAACTGCTAGGAATTTGTGAATATGTAGTATCTCTATGGATATGAAAAGATTGACGGTAATAAATGTTGTATCAAGTGGCTATATATTACATATGACGTCATTGCTCTGTTTCGGTTACTTTGTCCCGGTGACTAGCTACACTGGATTACAGTGAATCCGAGGAACGGGCTGTTTTTGGAATCAGTTCGTATTGGATCTATATAATGGTCACCAACACTAACTGGGCGAAGCCGAACCAAAAGCCGCTGCAGGGCCTGGCAGGCAGTAAAAACCTGCGGAGCGAGTTTTTAACAGCAAGTTCTCATTATTGATCATGTGAGCGGCTGTTTTTTATCATCGAGATGTAAACAGGATGCAATAGGTATATGAACGAACATTTAATTACATTTCTTTGTCTTCTTGATTCAGAGTAGATGTAACACTTGGAAACCAATCAATAGGATATTCTTCTACGATGTATAAAGTTCTGTATTTTATATTTGTCTTTTTACTCAAACACTCAATTATTTTGTTTATAGCAACTGTGGCAACACCGGAAACGGTTTAGTAAGGCTCTAGTCTTCCGGGGAAGGGGAAAAACTTCATAATTAAGTACCTACCTTCTTTTGTAATCATAATATTATGTGTATTAAAGATGGGATGGTTGACGAACTATAAATATTTATTAAGTACCTATTGATAGAAAAACATTTTTGTCAAAAACAGTCCCAACTACCCGGAGCAAGTTTAAAGTAGTAATGTTTTTATATTAAACTAGCTAACCCGGCAAACATTGTTCTGCCGTATAAATTATTTGCAGTAAATATTTTGGTTGTTAAATAAAAAATAACGAATGTAGGTATTGAAAGTGTGTGGGGATGGGATTTCTCAATTTAATGCATTTCACGTAACGGAAATATTCATTGTTTGATCTCTTATAAGTTAGATGTAAAGAGAAAAAAACAACTTGCGCACGTGCGGATGAAAGTTCGATGAGGCGGACGTAGCGCCATCTGTCATTCAACAACAAAAATAATTTCGTTCCGTTTGAATTATGAACGACGCGTCGTTTCATGCAAAAATACTAAAATCGCCATTAAAATTTTTTCTGGATAGGGATACCCTAATCATCTAAAGGTATGAAAAAACAAACTTTACGACCCATTCTCGTACCTACCAAATATACATAAAAAATTTCATAAAAATCGGTCGAACCGTTTCGGAGGAGTGCGACCACAAACACAGTGACACGATATTTTTATATTTATGAAAGTAAATAATTAATTAGTACAGGTTATGTGACCCTCGCCAATTATATTATTTGACTAATAAAATACCTAGTAACCGAACGTAAATAAAAGTGCAACGAAGAAGAAGATAACACTTATAATTTAAACGAAAATATAAAAAAAGTACCGGACACAAAAAAATAAAAATATAACGGACGCAACTGGGACTCGAACTCAGAGCCTATCGTCTTACCGGGACAAACGTCTCTACCAATTCGGCTGTCATTTTTGACAATCTCATATTTCAAATTTCAGAACAATTTTATCTTTAATTAATTTTTTTCCATATTATTGGCAGCTACCTTTTTATTGGAAACGAGTGTTCTGTGAACTGGTTTGTAACCTAGATAGTGTCTCAGATAAATGTCTAAATGAATATTCAATTTTTATTAGAACAACTGTCTTTTTATAATTTTTTAAGGTTATTCCCGACAACATAATTTTTTTTTTTTTTTTTAAACCAATACATATAATATACAAAAAAACAAATATATATATAATATATGATATTGGTGGTAACAATACCTCGCTAATTGAGAAATTCTATATCGTCGAAGTATTCGTATATCGTCGAAGAAGACGATAACACTTATAATTATAATCTAAACGAACATATAAAAAAGAACAAGACAAAGAAAAATAAAAAGATAACGCTCTCAACCGGGACTCGAACTCCGAAACTCTTGTCTTACAGGAATAAACGCCTATACCAGTTCAGCCACTGGGACCTCTTATTTGAATGTCGTTTCTAAAAATGTTATTATTGTATTATGTTATTACATGGCGTATTGCTTTTGTCGCGAGTCCCTTATTTTTCGGAGGCGTCTACCAATATCTACAGGAATTCCAAAAACTGAAAAAATCGAACTAATATCTATGAGAATCAAAGTGTTGACGATGACGAATATCTACAGCTCAAACCGTTGACTAATATCTATGAGAACCAAAGTGTTTACGAATATCTACAGCACTGGCAGAGGTTGGATTTGCAATTATGTATAGCATATTGGAATAACGTAATATTGCGTATGCAGTTTAAAAAACTTAATTTATGTAAGTATGTATGTAAAAATCCCTAATATCGGACTATTGGACACATTTAGCTGATTAGTCCAACCTACGCTCTGTAGATATTAGTCAACACTTTATATTAGTTCGTAGATATTAGTTCAACATATGAGCTTTAGATATTCGTCCGACATACAGGCTGTAGATATTAGTATCTGGAGTCTATTTTTCTATTACACCGTCGCGACGCGTCGATCATGACGATTCAGACGCCGATCGGTCGGCGTCCGGCGATAAGCGCTCATCTCATATGGACGTTAGGTCCGCGTTCAACGAAAATGTAATTTTTAGAAATATTTGGAATTTTTTAATTTTAATCAAACGAATACTCGAAATTTAAAGGTTTTTTGTTATCCGTAATTTAGAAGAATATACAAATTTCTACTACTAATTTATAAATGCACAGTGTGCAAGTTTCTGTGAAATATGATTAAAAGTAAAAAAAACTAATATTCGGTTTCATTACTGTATTAACGCATATTTTGTAGAACTCCATTTTAATTCTGGAAAGTTTGCGCGTCTCTTTTCGGCTCGTTTCATACAAACCTTAATTTTGATTTTTGAGATCAAAATACCCATCCAAATTAAAAATTATTTTTGTAATCAAACACTTAATACGGTTATGAGCTACTTTATTTATTTTTGCTTTAGTTAGTTTATATATTAAAATTACTACCCAAAAATGCGTTTTTAACAATGTTTTATTTGCCATTTTATTTTTCATCATATTTTTAAAATAAATGTAGTAATTTTTTTTTTGTTTGATATTTACTCAAAAATATTTGCCCCGGTTGTCTCTAAAATCATGAAACATTAAAAAATTTAATCGACTATATCTTAATATTTCTATTTTTGAGATTGATAATTCATGGTGGAATTCCATTATAATATATTATAATAAAACCAATATAAAACTTTATTCCACTTAATTTTATTCGACCGTAACAGGTTTCAGCTCGTCAAAGCCATCTTCAGACTGGTACAAATATTTCCTAGTCTACGGTTTATAAACACAACATATTAGGGAGGGGGAGAGGGGTGGTCTATAAGGATTTTAATCAATTACAATAATTATATTTGTTGCTAAGTCATTTTAGACTATCGAATTTCTAAATATTTTGGTAATTCCAGTAAGCTAATTACATTGGGTTTGCAGCTCACTTCAATGATGCTTAGGGAAAACCTTACAAGTAATGTGAGTTACTAATGACCTAATTTTATTGTCAAATCGTTATTATATTTATGAAGTAGGTATGGTATTTTTAATTGCTTTTTGAAGGGACACATGTTTACATTTGAGTTGGAATGGTCTAAACTAATTACATATTTTAATATCGAAATTATTATGAAAATTAAGTCCTCGCCTTTGTATCCAGTGTAATTTTCAAAATTAAGATTTGTATGAAACGGGCCGAAACGAGCCGCACTCTTTCGCGCGATCGTTCCACTTAAGTTCCTTTATTTTTTAATATAATAGTTGTCATAAATTTATGCACATTCTTTTACGTTATTGTGCAGTCACTGCAGTGATATTGAATAAACACGGCGAAATTTTTGCAAATGTAGTATTTGAAATAAAAAAATTATCTTTCTGCTTGGTTAGGATTGGAATTCCTTATGAATAGGATACATGGGTCGAGTTTTTATTTCTGTTTCATCTTTTTGAATGTGACTCAGTTTTAGCGATATAGATTGGGCATGTAGAGCGAATGAACGAGGAAAGGAGTGTAAGGAGAATATATGACGCAAATGTGAATGGAAGAAGAAGTCGGGGACGCCCGAGGAAGACATGGCACGACCAAGTGAATCAGATACTTGAGTCGGGCCATGTGAAGAGTCGGAATAATAAAAGAGCATGTATGAGAACGAGGCGAGGAGTGTGTGCCAAGATCGATTTGTTTGGCGGTCCGTCCTCTCTGCCAACCCCTGCGGGGAAACGGCGTGATGGTTAGTTAGTTAGAAGGCAATAAATTGATACGATATCGATGTGAAAATTGAATGCGTAAAATAAGTTGCAAAATACAATACTAAAAACAGATTAAACACTTAGTTTGCTGTGCCTCTGGTCTGGATTTGCTATAATCACAAACATTTTGTTTATAAAGAACTAGCTGGTTCCCGGCATGCTTTGCTATGCCAATTAACAAAGAAATTGTTTCTCCCTGCGTGTCCTTTCCCACTCGTCCCGTTCCCCTTCCGACTCCCCTTCCTCTCCCGCGTCCCCTTCACCCTCGCGTTCCCACACCGCCTTCCCTCTCCCCACTCTCCTCGCCCGTTTACCCCGTCCCGCGAACCCTCCTCCCGAGTTCTAACCTCCCGCATTCCATTCATTCAGTCCCGGTACATTTAGTTTTCAAACAGCACCTGTTGCAATTTTTTATGCAAATTTCGTAATGCCAGAGCTCACCAGTAGTTTTATACAAACCTTGTCCTGACTATAACGAACACAACAAAAAAAGAATTATCCAATTTGGTGTAGTGGTTCGGAAGATATGCGCGTACATACATTTCGGCGATTCATTTTTATTTATATAGAAGATAGAAGAAGAAGATAGAAGAAGAAGATAGATAGATAGATAGATTAGCGAGTACCAGGCATGCGTTGCGATTCCACTCAAAGAAATAGAAAGTTTTAATTTTTATCCGTACCACCTCAGAATCAATAACTATTGTTTTAACTTATTAGCTGAATTAAATTCAGTTTTTTTGATTAACTTAAATATTACACCATGAAGCAATCCGTGTTTTGTTTTTGTCAGTATCAGAGATGGCGTTGTGTACGGATTTATATTTTGTGTGATTTTCTTACTTTTCCACTTACGGGAATTGCGTTTCATTTTCTTTATAAGGTAAAACACCACATTTCTGACCCTGCTCCAATTTCTGACATATGTAACACAAATTACGATTTTACCAACTGAAGTAACATTCCTACGTACATTGATTTTAGCGCATTGAGAAAGTTGTTCCTCTCTCCCTCTAACCAACGCTTAGTCTAAGGACTACTTGACACCCATTTCTACCAAAATATTATTTAGTATATGATTTTGGTAATTTTGTGCTATTGCACATTTTTTCACCTTTTTCGGCGAGTAAACCAAATTTTACAAAATGTGATGGCACAGTTCACCAATGTTTTATGTTTTGTTTTTGTATGTTTTTTAATAGAGTATTGACCATATTTATACATTTAAAATGAAAAATAATGTATTTCAATAGATTTATGATAGTTTTTGAGCGGTTAGAAATAGGTACCTGTTTTAAAAGGGTGACCATATTTCTGACACGTATGTCAGAAAATGCTACGCCTCCAAAAAATCATATTCATATTTCTGACCGGTATGTCAGAAATTTATACTTATCATAATTTGAGGGTTTTTAATCTTGACATAAGAAGAACGGCTGCGCGATCTCTTTTATAATAAACTATATTTTGGATTTGAGGTCAAAATACAAAAAAATAATTAAAAACATAATTATTCACTGAAAGTGTAAAATCAGTGAATCCAGAGAGCATTGCAGTGGAAGAAATAATAAATTTTGTAGAAAATAATGTATCACCAGTTATATTATCTCTCCAAAATCTTAAGCACTTAATCGATTTTGCTATTTTGAAAGAATGGGCCTTACGGAGAACAAGGCATTACTAGATATTTAGAAAAGTATGACCGCAACTATAGACGGCTTTTTGGGGAATTTAGATATTTCGAATATATATATCATTGGAAATGATTTCTGACAGTATTAACGGGAATAGACCCTAAGTGGATTGCTGATATGAATGACGAAACCACTTTGAATATCCCTGTATGTTTACACTGTTTTTGAAGATGTGAAAATAATATGGAAATACTACACAAGAAAACAAAAATCGAAAATGAATCTCGTCAGCAGGATGATAAAGAAAATAACCTTACTCCATTTAAAAATAGTTTTTTTCTGGCCTGTTATTGATCAACCTTCTACTTTTTTCACTGTGCAACGACACAACGTGCAACGACAAAAATACCAACAGTAGCAAGTTCTGGTGAGTGGTTTGAATTTCATAAACGAAAACAACAGGCCAAAGAATGTTTAGAGCGAGAAAAGAGTGCTAAAAGAGATAAACTAAGGCAAAACAAAGAACATGCAGCTGCGACTAAAAATTCAAAAAACGACTTAAACGAAAAAAAATCCTCAAACGATAAAAAGGATTTGATTCCTACGTCAATTGATTTATAAATTGGAAACTACGCTATATTTTTACAGGAGGGTGCATATTTTCCCGGACAAATAAGTGCCGTAAAGAACAGAAAAAGTCACAAATAAATTCTATGTCATTATGTTTAAGAATAAATTTTTGAAAATGGCCAGAGAGAGTAAATCAAATGTGGTACATTAACGAGGATGATATTGAAATAATTTAAGATTCTTTCTAGAAACAATCAAGGACAGTATGAGGTAACTGAAATGAAGAAATATAAAAAAAAATCTAACAATTTTTTGTTTTGCAGATAATAACTTTGTGATGGATCTCTAATAAATAATACAGTTTTCAATGCCTACTTTGTATAAACTTCCTAAATGCAAAGTACCTGTACTTTATTTTTTTTTCTTTATTTGTTACTGAACCTATTTTAATTTAGATGCCTGAAGAAGGCAAGATACGTTTAAGTTCCTTATTGGCGTAAAACAACAGACAAAATAATGTAAACGTTTTTTTATGCAAAATAACAATGTTTTAATTAATTTTCATCCCTGTATAAAAAAAGGTTATTTTTTTAAATTTCATGTTTAATAATTAATAAAGTTTCTCCAAAATACCGATTTTTGTTTTAAATGTTGTCCACATAGCTTTGCATTTTATTTGCAGGTATGATCAAAATGTCAACATGTATGTTGGATACTGGATTCACATTGATTTTGGTATGTCAGAAATACGAACAGCCATGTCAATCAATAGGAACATATTGATTTTTCTATGTCAGAAACAGGTGTTTTGTTAGCATGTTACATATTGAATGATTTTAAATATGTAACGGTAATAAATTTACCAAAAAGTGGCATTTCATTATTTGAAATTGAACAATGTTTCCAAAAATTCAAAATTTCGTTTCAATAATACAAGCTTGATTTTAGAAAAAAATATTGAAATTCATGAAAAAAAAGTGATAGCTTAACGTGTCAGAAATAGGGTGTTTTACCTTACGTGTTTTTAGGGAGATTTTTTATAATTATTCCTTTTTTCCTTTAGAGGGGTGCAGACATATTATGTTCACCGTTTGTCTCATTTTCGACTATTGACATTTAGCGTGTACGAAAGAAGGGCAGCGTTATATGTTTAAGAACAAAAAAAAATTGGAATTCACTCACTATTCAATATTATATTTACCACAATATTGCTGCAGCTCTTGCAAATGGTGGTAATTCGTTCCATATAAAATGTATGAGAAAAATAATTTTATTCATTTTTTTTTTCGTGAAATTTTCCGATGTTTTAATAGCTATTCTGCTAATCGGAGCGGAGACAAATCCAACAAATCAAAGATCATAAAAATCGGTCCAGCCGTTCTTGAGTTATAAATGGCCTAACTAACCAGACTTTTTTTATATATTATAAGATTGAAGTGCTTTCAGATACACATTTTTTTATTTTTTTATTGTGCGCCGGAGGAGGTTTTCCGACGCGTTAGCAGTCCACATAAAGACATCCGTGTGAGAAGCATGGATTTTCCAAATTTACCCCGTACTGTCCCCTACCGCTAGTATATCTTCTATGCAATCACTTCCTCAGTCCCTCTTGTCCCTCACCCCTCCCGTGTATGTTCATTCCCGTGCGTCCCCTTCCACCTCCCCCGCCTGAATAATTTATTTCTGTAACATTGATTCTATTAGGTCCTTACATATGAAATTGGCGTTTTGTATGGGAGGAACATAAAGTCGATTTTTTTTTCGTCGAGTCACTTTTGCCATCTCATAGGTAGTTCATCGATCCCTTTACTAAAAAAACCATTCGGACGGGAATCAATAAAATCTTTGAAGGCGGTTTGGACTGCCCCATCGGAGTTGAATTTTTTCCCTTGCAAGAAGTTATTCAAATTTAGAAAAAAATGGTAATCTGTTGGGGCAAGGTCCGGAGTACGGTGGATGTCTTAGACATTCCAATAGAATCTCCTCTAATTTGTTAGCCGTTTGTTGTGCAGTGTGTGGTCTAGCGTTCTAACGCACGTTTGTTGATTTGCTTCACTCAATTCGTGCGGTACCCATCTTTCAAGCCTTTTCACCTTCCCAAATTGCTTCAAGTGGATTAAAACAGTTTTATCACTAACACCGTAGCCTGCAGCTAACTCGGATGTGGTTTGTGATGGATCCGCTTCCACAATAGCCTTCAATTCTTCATTATCAACTTTGGTCTCCGGCCGTCCACGGGGCTTGTTCTGCAGGTCGAAATTTCCAGAACGAAAACGTTGGAACCAAAAACGCACTGTGTTTTCTTTTGCGGCACCGTCGCCATACACATCATTAATCCTTCGAGCCGTTTCTGCAGCACTGGTGCCACGGTGGAACTGTGGAACTCGTACTCGTAAATAACGCGATATTTCAAGTTTTCATTTTGTAAACTTAGTGACGCAAAGAAAAAAAAACAAATCAGGAAAAAACAAATGAATTATAATTTTCGAAACACAAATACATGAGTAAATAACTGTATAAATTTGAATTTGGAATTCCTAACCAAAGAGAAGATATTTGAGATCAAAGTTACAACTACGGCAAAACGCCAATTTCACATGAAAGGACTTAGTGCTAGTTCAGACACGGCGATAACTGCGCGATTGATAAAATCGTGCGGTTTGAACCACAAAAATGTCGACTGTTCAAACATCGGCGGTTAGTTAGCTATTAGCGATCAGCTTCAAGATGGAAGTCGAAGAGGAGCTAGCGTACCTGTGGCTGCTCCAGAAAAAATAAAGAAAAGAAGGAAAAGGTAGTATTGGGTGCATCCAATATTAAGGGATCGACTGACACATGGCCAATTCGTAACGCTATATCCCAATTTAAGAATGTTTGAGGTGAAATTTTTTGATAATTTAAGAATGTCAATAAAATCTTTTGATGAACTAATTGAACTAATCAGGGAAGATATTTCGAGCTCTGAAACACATATGAGCTCTGAAAAACATTTTTTTTTCCAACGTGTCTTCACCATTTCCAAATATCTCCACCAACTCTTGCCATGCTCGGTTCTTTGCAATTTTATCCAAATAATCCGCATACTGAAGATTCCATATTACAGGTCTTTTCTCCACTTCATCAATAAATAACTCTGTGTCGAAGCGATCCATAGCTAGCTCAGGCGTACTCTCGTTGTGACATGTTGATCGCGCGGTGCCCGCAACGCTACTGAACGTGAACGCTGAGGAATATCTCCATAGTAATAAAACCGCGCGGGCGCCGCACGATTCTATTTTCTAGCGGTTGAGTGGCGGTAACCGCGCGGTTGGACTAACCGCGCGATTATGTCTGAATGATTATATAAATACCTGCGTAAATAAGACCCACGCGGTTCCCGCGCGATTCTCAAATTAATATTAACCAATGGATCACAGCTCAGCTAAACATTCAGGATAAAATAATTATTTATTATATGTATATAAGCAATTCAAAATCAATGATGCGATGAATTTTATATTATTTTATTTATTTCATACATTTTTTATTTTATCATTTTATATTATTTTAAATTCTCGTATAATTACAAACACATGTAAGTATTCCTTTCATTGTAAAATTTATCAATTAATATGTTGTGCCGTTGACTGTGCAGTCAGCAATCATCTTGAAGTGCTGCAACTATGTCGATAATTCGAATAGACAGTGAGTGATATTTCATTCCAAAGTTTTGATGATTAATAGTTGAAATTACCCTAAAATACAGCACTTTTATGCCTGGGAAACACAAATAAATGATATATTATGTTATGATTCATACAAGGTGGTTTGTGGGTTCTGTTTCTGGTTTTTCTGTCCGCTTAATATTTCGCGCCTGTTGGGATACGGTACGATGCATCGGTTTTGCGTCACTTTGTGATATGTGTAATTTGGCTCGACTGGATCCGCATCTTATTTTGTGTCACCATTTTAATTCGAAATTAATTTTTCACTTCTTCAGGGCTTACCCTGATTCATGCAACATGTTTCAAGAGTAACGGTCACTTGCTGGAGCGTTGGTCATGAAACATGTAGGTTTGTATTAAGTGTCTGTATCATTTTTGCACCATTTTTTTTTAGGTTAGGTTAGGTTAGATTTCAGTAGATAGTTTGTTGGGGGATGTTTGATCCGTAGAATATTTGGTCGGGGGATATTTTGTCAAAAATATTTTGTCGCGAGATAAAAAGTCGTGTTTACGTGTCAGTATTTAGTAATCAGCAATATTAGAATATTACAATTTTTAGTTGTAAAATGGGGGCCTCAGCAGGGGCAAAGCACCCAGTAAGGCCCTTATAGCAAACAATTTTTGACGATACATGCTGTTATCGTATCAATAAAAAATAAAGTACATATTTTGAGCTCAAGGCACAAGTAACCTTTCAGATTTAGTTTATCAGAATTATTGTTGCATTTTCGTGAAAATACATTAAAACCAATGTACGTTATCCACTTGGATATTATAATTTCTACTAATTCTACTTTTACATGTAATATCACGGGATATTATAGTTGTAAGATTGTAATTTATAATTTTCAATTAATTAAAATGTTTTTGTTTTAAATAATAATTGAAATTAAACTTTAAAAATGAATTTTTTTTCGAAGAAAACTTCTTCGGAAAGGTTTTCACTTTGTGATGGCATTATTTATTTTAATGAAAAGACAAATAACTTTGTTTACATCACTTTTATTTGTACACACTCTACATGTTTCGTGAACGATGTTCACATCATCAGGATCAAATGTATAAAAATTAAACATAGATCACATATGGGAGGAAGGGGTAGGAGGAAGGGAAAGGGGTAAGATTGAGGGGACTTTATTAAAATTGGAGATTTCAAAGTCATTAGCAGGGAAAGACCGGATAAGTGGGAAAAGGTTCAAAAGAGGGTTTATAAAAATTTGTTGCTTATTAATTATGTCTGCTTTATTATTTACATTTTTCCTAATTTCTAAATTCTCTAAATTATTTATCTGTAAAAATTTAAAAATGAATTAAAAAAAAATTAAAACAAATAAATATTTGAGTATCATTGTTATATAGGAACTGAAATATCGTGTTACAGATAATCATTAAATTACATATCTACCCACAGTAGTAGTAGGTGTTTAAAATTTGGAAGGCGGATATGGGTACCGCCGCACCGGGAACCATTTATTCGATAATCAACACCTCTACAGGTCACCCCAAGTGGTTCGCCATTCAAGGGTGCCCGGGTTCATGGGATGTGATTTGTCTAGGTCTGGGCGATGGATGTGTTTGCCCTAGTACTACGTAGCAGGCCGGATCGGGAGTTATTGGTTGAGGGAGACCTTTTGATCTTTCCAGCCGGATTCTCTCGACCCACAACCTTGCACCGCAGTGGGAGAGATGGATTCATACGTCCGTCATTTTTGGACTTATTGAACTCCAGATTCCTACCCACCCCTCATATCTTGTTCCTTCCCAGAACTTCACCACTCCTCCTTCCTTTCCATAAAAAGACCCCTCACACGGCATCCCCAAAGATGGCATAGGCCCAGAGGGATTTTTTTCTCAGGGCCTCCTGTGTGGAGCTAATGTGAAAAAAGAATATTTTTTACCAGGAAATTATTTGAATCTTATATTATATATAATAATCTCGTGTCATGGTGTTTGTGGTCGCATTCCCCCGAAACGCCTTTACCGATTTATATGAAATATTTTATTAATATTTGGTAGGTATGAGAATAGATATTAAAGTATATTTCATATCGCTAAGTAATTAGGGTGTCCCTATCCAGAAAAAATATATTTTTTAATTTTTTTTTTATTTGGCATAAAAAAACCCATAACCCCAAATTTTAACAGACCTACCCCCACCCTCCCATTTTTTAATCGCGATTTTAGTATTTTCGTATCAACAAATTTAACCGTTTTGTTATTTCAAACAGTACGAAATTATTTATGTTGTTGAATGGCAGATGGCGCTACGTCCGCCTCATCGAACTTTCACCCATACATGCGCAAAACATTCACGAGAAGCGTCGCGTCATTTTGATATTTCATTCGGCATCATTCTCGCGTGGGCAAACCATCCAGCTTATTTGTGTTGGCTAAAGACGGACTGACAAATAATATCGTACACTCAATTGCTCTTCGTAATTCATATTGATTTTCTTTATTTAATTTTCCTACTTTAGTTGGTGTTTTTTGTTTTTATCGGCGGTCATCATCTACCGCGCTCCATTCCTCTTTCTGTCATAGCTCCCATCCCCGCATACTTTCGTTATTTTTGTATGGCAGAACAACGTTTGTCGGGTCAGCTAGTTCTTAAATATTATTTGAAATGGTATTAGTATAAAGTTCCTAGGATTAATCTAGACAAGTAAAGTCAGATGCGCTTTTTCCATTTTCTAAAAGCATTATTTACTAACTTTTAAATTTACTAACATTTCACGTGATTTTTCTGCTCTAGTATAAAACATTGAAAAATCTTCGTTTTAGGCAATCTCGGTTCCTTGAACTGCGGTATGGGGATCGGGTGGCTGTCCCCAGCTCTACCACAACTACGTGCGGCGGGCGGGCCTCTGTCCGCTGTCCCGGTGTCTCTACCCGGCCTGCTGTCAGGCCCGGCCGCGGCGCAGACCTACTCAGGGCTGGACCCTGCAATGGCCGAGAGCCTGGCCTCGTGGCTGGCGGGAGCGTTCCCGATGACCGCGTTGCTGTGCACGCCACTCACCGCGCTACTCGCAGAGGCGGCCGGCAGGAAGGTGTGCGCTATGGCGGCTGGGATACCATTTGCGGTAACAAACTTCCTATCTTGCTTGTTCTATTCTAGGGGGTCTTCGGAAGAACTCCCTCCCTCTTTTCACAGTTATGTAGTTCCTGGCTGTCGGCGCATCTTTGCTTCTGGAAGATGTTGTTCTCAAATTGGGAGGCGGGAATGGGTACCGCCGTCGCGGGAACCATTTGTTGGATAACCATAGGTCACCTTAAGTGGTTCGCTACGTTTGTTGACTTAGCAGGAGTACCTCAGGAGGTTACTGCGGGTCTCGGCGGCCGATGCGTCTGCCCACTGCTGCATGGCAGGGCGGATCGGGAGAGAATGGTTGATGGAGTCCCTTTTCTCCAGCCGTACTCTCTCGGAACATCGTCTTGCAACGCAATGGAAGGGATGGATTAATACGTCCGTCACCCCTGGACACACTGAACCCCAGATTCCTATCCACCCCTAATACCCTTTTCCTTCCCAGTGAAAAGACCCTCCACGACTCTTTTTTGCATTTGCTCCACACGGGAGGCTCTGAGAAAAAATCCTCCCCGGGGCCCATGTCATCTTTGGGGATGCTGTGTGGAGGGTCTTTTTAGGGAAAGGAAAGAGAATATATTCTGGGAAGGAGAAAGGTTTGAGGGGTGGGTAATTTGGGGGTCAATGTGTTTTGGAACAACCGACGTATGAATCCATCCCTCCCACTACGGTGCAAGGCGATGGGTCGATAGAGTTCGGCTGGAGAGGTCTTGGTTAGGTCTCCCTCAATCAATCTTTCATAGCGACACCAAAAAGAGAAAAATACATACATACATTGACCGGTCAGTGGTTGAGTGGGCATCGCATGTGGGTCCCACCCGGGGCATCGCGTGGTCGATTCCTCGGCTGGCTAAGTCCTCCATCACAACGCAAGCAAAATTTTCTTCTTTCTGTGTTGGTAGTAGGAGATTTTAAAACATTGTTGGGTTATTCGTAACCCGGGAATGATTGTCTTTCTTTTTAATTAAAAAAATCTACAGGATTTAGCCCGCGAGAGTGACATGATATAATCGGTCTCCTCTTTGTGCGGTGCTTCGTAGCCTCCTTGTCTACTTTAGTTTTCTCAAGGTTTCAATTCTACCACTTGTATTTACCCTCTGATTTTTTAAAAATAAACGTCATCATTTTTGTCATTGTTATTTTATTTATATTGTTCATTTTTTAATTTTTCTAATTTAAAATATATAAGAAGTTTAGAAAATCCGGCTCTATGGGACTAACACTGTTAAACTTATTGTAGGTTATCCACCACTTACCCGCCCTGGTATAAGTAACAGATGGTTACTCTTTCAAGGCTCTCGCAAGATTCTATTTTATTTTTATTTAACGAAGCTACTTTTATTTATTTTGAACGGAGGTCTAGTTCCAGTGTCCCTGCGTACGTTGTTAGAAAGCAGTATGCAAGTGCTTGACAGGAAAAACAAAATGCAAATTATTTTGCATTTTTTTATTTTACTATCAAACCGAACACAACAAACTCTCATCCAATCTGACAAAATACATATAAGCAATAAACTATCTGTGTCCTGTGGTGTACCCCAAGGTAGCATACTAGGGCCAATTCTATTTCTTATATACATCAACTCACTATGTGCCATGAATATTGGTGGAAAAATATTATCATTTGCTGATGACACGGTCTTAATATTCGAAGATGAAACATGGCAATCAGTTATTAACAAAACTAATAATGCTCTAATAAAAGTAAAGCATTGGCTTGACACAAACCTTCTCACACTTAACATCGACAAAACACAATATATGACATTTTCCATACGCAAATACGATATACCCAACAATTGTCCTAAACCAATCATCCACTCGTGTCCACTCAATTTAGACAATCCGGAAACCACATCTAATATTAATTGTACGTGTTCGACCCTCAAATCATCAAAAATAGTTAAATATTTGGGAATAATCATAGACAACCAACTACGTTGGGAAGCTCACATCGGTGACACAGTAAAAAAACTTCGTAAACTCTGCCATATATTCTACTCCCTTAGGTCTATCTTAGATTTACAGACTCTAAGAAGCGTATACTTTGCCCTTTTCCAATCCATAGCAATATACGGTATAGTGGGATGGGGTGGTTGTGCTGAATCCATTATTAAACCAATTATTTTAGTTCAAAAACTAATTCTGAGAATTATATTTAAATGTCAACCTACCCATCCGTCAAATGAACTCTTTGCAAAAATCAGGGTCTTAGATATTCGACAGCTATTTACTAAAACAAGCATTTGTTATATACGAAAAAATAATCTACTAATTGCTCCACAACATCAAGCACACACCCGCTTTTCATCAAACCTGGGTTGCGTGGTCCCAAAAACTAACACCTCATTCGCTCAACGACAATTCTGGTTCATCGCTCCTAAAATATATAATGCTCTGAGTACTGACATAAAGTCAAGTAATTCTAATTCTCTTTTTATAACACGTGTACAACATTGGATTTTTGAAAGGGGACGAACGCACTTTAAAGAATTCATGAGTTCTAACACTACATTTTAATTATTAATTTTTGCATTTCAAAATTTTAATTTCCATTTGTATTTCTATTTTACTTTAAAATGTTGTTATTTTTTTCTCTTAGTTTTTCACTAAATTTATATATGTTTTTAATTTTGATTTATATAATTATATGTTTTAATTTATACAGAACACTTGAGTTCTTAACATTTAATTTTTATTATTAATTTTTATATTTCAAAATTTGAATTTGAATTTTCATTTTTACTTTTCTTTAAAATATGGTCTTTTTTTTTTCTTTAGTTTTAAGTATTTCTTAATATTTTTTGAAATGTTAAAATATTAAATGTACGACTACCACAACACGGGCTTAGCCTAGTGTGGTAGCCAAAAAAAAACCCAAATATCTGTTACTAATAAAAAATATATGAAATAAAAAAAAAATAAAAAAAATTAATAACTTCATTCAACAGATAAACGCCATCATAATTCTCGCCACCGATAACATCTACTGTCTGCTTGCCGGTCGTTTCATCATGGGTATCGGCGTGGCTCTCGCCATGGGCAATATTCCCACCTACATCGGGGAGACCTCGGAGGCCAGGGTTCGGGGCACCCTGGGCTCACTGCTCACGCTGACCTACACGTGCGGCATCACAGCCTGCTACCTCGTGGGCGGGTTCATGAGCTACAGGGCGGCCGCTGTCATGATGCTGGTATCGGCGGTGTTGAGCACTGTACTGTTTGTGATCGCACCTGAGACACCTGCTTGGCTAGTGAAAAAGGGAAAAATTCAGGTATGCATACCTACTAAAATTATTTATATTTTTAAATTTCAGTCAGTCAATCAATTTATTTATTTATTGCTTCTTCACAATTTATGTACATATATTTTTAGCATGTAATTATTAACCCCACTAGGGTTCGCCTGTATCGGGGTTAATAATTTCACAATTTAATAAAAATAACACACGCAAATATCGGTCATGCAAAACAGTTAAGTAAAAGCAAAATCATAAAATTTAAAAATAAAATGATAAACAGACAAAATAATAAGTGATAAAAATATATGAATTAATAAATGATTAATTAATCAATGCTTTTTTTATTACCGTGACCGTGACCGTGCAGTAAACATACCTACTGGTTGGGCATTGACTGTACAGGGCCCGCAGATACTTTAATAGTACACAACTGCTAACCCTGTACAAATCACAAGAGCGCCCCACGGTTGAATTTGGCAGCCACCTCTGGTCTGGAGCTCCAAAATACCTGAAATATACCTTCGACTCTGTGCAGAAACAGGCGGTCCGTTTGATAGATTATCCCATCTCAAGGTAAAACCACACTAAGCCCACGCAACGCGACGCCACGTGGGTAGACGTCACCATTTCCCTATCTGGACAGCTTACCATCCATACATTTTCTATGGAAACGGGTGCTTTAGAATCACACTAGCCCCACGCAACGCAAACCGACGCCCCCTACGCTACGTGGATCTGCCGCAGCCAGATCGGCGTGGGCCATGTGGAAGGTGGAGGGGGTATGGTCACGCCTTTAACAGACGGATTGCAATCCTTAGAGCATAGGCGTCGGATGGGAATGCTATCCTTTTGGCACTGGTGCAAGTCGGGAAACACGACAAACGCGTGCCGAACATTTGTACATGTTTGACATTTGTCACATGAGAACAGGTCGCTTCTTCGACTCGTTCTTGTGTTCAACAGCTCGGCTGTGGAATGATTTGCCGGCCTCTGTGTTTCCTTCTTCCTACAACATGGGTCTCTTCAAGATCAATGTTCATTCCTTCCTCTCCTCAAAAAGACCCTCCACACAGCATCCCAGATGACATAGGCCCTGAGGGAAATTATTTTCCTCAGGGCCTCCTGTGTGGAGTTAATAAATATGAAAAAAAATCAAAATAAATAGTATAATCAAATCAAAAACAATAATACAATTAGGTATTCCTTTAATTGTATAAATTTTATCAGTTAATATATTTTTTTAACTATGTTTATTAAATTTAGTCAAGCGTTTATTATTTTTACCCATGTTTATGTTATTAATCGTCGTTTTTTCATTACATATCAGAGAGCCGCAGATTCCATAGCCTGGCTGTGGCGGGTGGACGCTCATGACCCGTCAGTACAACAGGAATTGGAGAGACTTCAGGGCGCTACTAAGTCCGTACCAACTTCTCGTCTTCAAGCTGCCAAACAGCTCGGTAAGTTTGCGCAAAAATACCCCCCAGGCCTCTGGCATATTTTGTTAGAAGGTATCACCTAAATGGAATATTTCCGAACAAAACTAAAAAGTGATACTAAAATGTATTATTTGGCGGGTCCTCAGTACTAATATAATGCGGTAAATTCGCGTTTCGGCACGAGAATCCGATAGCGCAGTGAGTAAGGCGCTTGACAAGTCTCAGCGGCCAGAGAGACAGAAATCCAGCGAACGGATGTTCGAATCCTACGAAATCCAACAAAAATAAACATTTTTAATTTTTTGAAATCAAAATCCAATTTTCAAACCACTTTCAAATAGACAGACAAAAGAAAAGAAAGCGACATCTAGCGACTTTCTAGTTTCACTTCTATCGCGTGTGAATTGCACAATCTGATTTTTTTTACATTAGTTCCACGCTGGCGGCCCTGAGGAAAATAATTCCCCTCATTGCCTATGTCATCTTTGGGAATGCTGTGTGGAAGATATTTTTAGGAAAGGAAGAAGAGGAAGTTCTGGGAAGAAAAAGGGTGGGTGGGTAGGAATCTGAGGGTCAGTGTGTCCAGGAGTAACGGGCGTATGAATCCATACCTCCCACTGCAAGGCAATGTTTCGAGAGAGTGCAGTTGGAGAAGTCACAGGGACTCCCTCAACCATTCTCTCCCGGTCACCCCAAGTGGTTCGCTACGTTTGGTGACTTATCTGGGGTGCCCGGGTTCATGGGGTGATGTTTGTTTAGGTCTTGGAGGCGGATGACCAGGACACACTGAACCCCAGATTCCTACCCACCCCTTAAACCCTTTTCCTTCCCAGAACTCTCCTCTCCTTCTGCATAAAAAAACCCTCCACACAGCATCCCCAAAGAAGACATAGGCCCTGAGGGAAATTATTTTCCTCAGGGCCTCCTGTGGGGAGCTCACGTAAAAAAAAAGATCGTGGGCAGACGGATACGCCGCCAAGACCCGGACAAACCTCACCCCATGAACCCGGGCACCCCTGCTAAGTCAGGGGTGACCTATGCTATGGCAGAGGTGTTGGTTATCCAATAAATGGTTTTCGGGGCGGCGTTACTCATGCCCGCCTCCCAAATACAAGTGATGAAGTAGACTTGCAAATTTGGGTGGAAGGTGGAGGGAGGGTGGAGGGGGTTGCGGGAGGGGGAGGGGTAAGGGGAAAAGGAGAACTCGGAAGGATGCTGAGGAAAGGGGGAAGAGGGGAACTCAGGAGCGGGGAGGGGAATTAAAAGCAGCCCGCAGGGCCTAGCAGCGAAAACCTGCGGAGCGGGTTTTAATTGCCAGTTAAATATAAATATGCCGGGAGGTCAACTGCCGGGGATCAACTGTCATGGAACCCTTTCTACGCGTTCCAACTTCTGATGTTCTTTTTACCAATTCCAGTCCTCTCAAAGCCCCAGCGGCGCGGATTCCTGCTCTGCCTCATGGCCATCTGCATCCAGGGCTGGATGGGGATGATCGCCGTGCACAGTTACTCCGTCACCATCTTCCTGGAGAGCGGCGCGGGGGTCCTGTCGGCAGAGGGGGCTGCTGCCGTGTACGGGTGCATACAGATCACGGGGGCGCTCTCCGTCACGTCGCTCATTGAACGGTCGGGAAGAAAGGTATATAGATTTTTATAGAAAGCATATTTAAATTAATGCTAGAATTGAGTCTATCAACACATAACCCACACTGGGCCCATGTACGCAATTATCGCATTAAGTATCTGAACATTTATTTCTATTTTGAAATAGGCTTCTTCTTCTTCTTGTGCCTTGTCCGTTCAACGGACGTTGGCTATCATGTTGGCTACGCGGACTTTGTTTACTGCGCCCGGAACAGCTCTACAGTAGACTGGCCAAATTACTGTCTCAGGTTTTTCAGCAATAAGGTTCTCCTTCTTCCAGGGCCCCCTCTTCCGGCAATCTTTCCCTGCATTATAGGATCTCATACTTCTCTGGATGTCTCATCACATGTCCAAGATATTGAAGTTTTCGGATTTTCATGGTTTTAGTTACTTCCTTTTCTTTATTCATCCGCACCATAACATCTTCATTTGTAACCCTGTCCATCCAGCTTATTTTAAGTATTCTTCTGCAGATCCACATCTCGAATGCCTCAAGTCGCCTATTTAGTTCTTCAGTAAGCGTCCATGCTTCCATTCCATAAAATAATATCTAAAACACGTAGCATCTGACCATTCGCATTCGTAATCCAAGGTTGAGATCATGACTGCAGAACATTTTTTTCATGCGGATAAAGGTTGCACGAGCTTGCTCAATGCGGCATTTGATTTCAACCGAAGGCTCCCATCTATCATTTACATTGCAGCCCAAGTATACAATAGTACAGTGTAGTATGAAATAGGCAATTCACCCTAAAAGAGTGCTTTGTGCTGATAAAGTTAAGAAAGATAATGTAAACAAGTAAAGTCTATTCTAACCAGTCTAAACGATGTCACAGTCAACTGACATTTCGGTGTATTTTTACTACACATATTACGTGCCAAACAAATTATTGCATACGTTATAAATTTAGTGAATAATTAACTCCGTTGATAACAGCTATAAAGTGCTTACCATTTTTAGAACACGCAAAGGTATGGTTAACACCATACTTCTACAGGTATATAATTTTGAGGATAATCTATGTATTAGGTAAATAATGTTATAAACCAAACATTGAAGTCATTCAAGACTATGAACTTATATAGAACTAAAAAACGCGAGAATTGTTGAGAGACACAAATACAAAATACTGAGGGAAGAAGGGTGGGTGATTTTAATAAGCAAACGATGTAGGCTTTTGGAGGAAGAATGATTTTTATAATTAAAAAAGTCATAGTCAAGAATTTCCTCCTCCATATCGCATTGGCAGAGTGGACTATCGAGGACTCGGATTTTAAGCAAATGAGCTGCAATAGAACAGTGACTATCTCTCAATCTATAAATAATGCAGGAAATTTAAGCTTTTGTATTTTTTTGCTGTGGAATATGATTTTGAATTCCAGCATAGAAAGATTCAATCGGGTTTTCGTATCTGTTCAATTTTCTTCCCATGAACGAGACATATTGGATTTCAGAACAGAGAAGATAATATTAGGTACTTACATATGAAATTGGCATTTTGCCGTACTGGCAACTTTGATCTCAAATATTTTCTCTTTGGTTAGGAATTCCAAATTCAAATTTATACTGCCTGTATTTGTGTTTCGAAAATTATAATTCATTTGTTTTTTCCTTAATTGTTTTTTTTCTTTGCATCACTTAGTTTACAAAATGGAAAACTTGAAATATCGCGTTATTTACGAGTACGAGTTCTACCGTGGCACCAGTGCTGCAGAAACGGCTCGAAGGATTAATGATGTGTATGGCGGCGGTGCCGCAAAAGAAAACACAGTGCGTTTTTGGTTCCAACGTTTTCGTTCTGGAAATTTCGACCTGCAGAACTAGCCCCGTGGACGGCCGGAGACCAAAGTTGATAATGAAGAATTGAAGGCTATTGTGGAAGTGGATCCATCGCAAACCACGTCCGATTTAGCTGCAGGCTGCGGTGTTAGTGATAAAACTGTTTTAATCCACTTGAAGCAAATTGGGAAGGTGAACAAGCTTGAAAGGTGTATACCTCATGAATTGAGTGAAGCAAATCAACAAACGCGCGTTGACTGCTGCATTGCATACCAACATACCATTGGCTAACAAATTAGAGGAGCTTCAATTGGAATGTCTAAGACATCCACCGTACTCTCCGGACCTTGCCCCAACAGATTACCATTTTTTTCGAAATTTGGATAACTTCTTGAGGAGCTTCAATTGGAATGTCTAAGACATCCACCGTACTCTCCGGACCTTGCCCCAACAGATTACCATTTTTTTCGAAATTTGGATAACTTCTTGCAAGGGAAAAAATTCAACTCCGATGGGGCAGTCCAAACCGCCTTCAAAGATTTTATTGATTCCCATCCGAATGGTTTTTTTTAGTAAAGGGATCGATGAACTTCCTAGAAGAAGATCGATGAAGTGCATAGACAGCAATGGTACATACTTTGATTAAATAAATATATTATATTTAAAAAAATCGACTTTATGTTCCTCCCATACAAAACGCCAATTTCATATGTAAGGACCTAATATATTATATATGTGTGTGTATTAATAGTTTTTTGTTTTTTGTTTTAAGTAAAACTTCTTTATGCACGCTTGATTTGGGGAGTAAGCTGGTGAATGCGTGATGAGAGCGTTACGAAAAGTGTGATCGGGCAAGGCGAACGGTCGGACCTTTACGCACGCTTGACTTGGGGAGTAAGCTGATGAATGCGTGACGAGAGCGTTATGAAAAGTGTGAGCGGTCGGGCGAGGCGAACAGAAGTTGAGAGGGAGATATAAGTTAGAAAAGTACTTCAGTCGTGAGGTCTAAAGCACCCTCGTTTTTGAAGGAAAACTTCTTTACGCACGCTTGACTTGGGGAGTAAGCTGGCGCAGTGGCGGACTAAGGGGGGGGGGGCGGGGGGGGCGGCTCGCCCTGGGCCCCCGCTTCTGGGGGGCCCCCAAACTCCTCCATGTTTCCTTGATCAAATCCTAAACATGTCTTTAAGGCACCAGGACACAGAATTTTTTTTTTTCATTTTTTGAAAGATGCACTTTTTTAAGAATGCTCTCACCAATTTTTTTAAAAGATATTCGGTAAATTGACGGAGTACAACATTTTATGTGAAGTTTGAAATAGTTTTGAATTATCCTTCAGCAAAACTTTGAATGCCTTTTTCTCGAAATTTTTCAACCTGGTTGACATGTTAAACAAACTATACATCCGATTTCCATCCACCAATTCTTAAACAGTTTGAAAATCCAGTGTATGTGGCACCATGTAAGGGAATTTTGATTAAAAAAAAAGTTAAAAATGGCGGCCGGCGAATTATTTTCAATTTTTTATGGTAAATTTTCATCGTTCATAAAAATAAAAATAAATCGGAAGGGGGCCCTTTATAAAACAATCCCTGCTTGGTGTCATAGTCAGGGCCGGATTAAACATGTTGTTTACCACAGGGGCCCCTAGCCGATGCCCCTACACTGCTGTGTGGACAATACGGCCCAGCCAGGGCCGGCTTAAACATGTCGGGGCCCCTAGGCAATGCACGTCTCGGGGCCCCTTTACCCTAGGGGCCCCTACCCGATGCGGGGCCACTAGGCAGTTGCCTAAACTTTTTATGGATAATACGGCCCTGGCTATAGTTACTTGATTTTCAAAAGGCAGTGCCCTATACTGCCTGATGCGGGGGCCCCTAAGCAGTGGCCTACAATGCCTTATGGACAATCGGGCACTGCCAGGACCGGCCTTAACATGTCGGGGCCCCTAGACAGTGCTCGTCTCGGGGACCCTTTACCCTAGGGAACCCTACCCAATGCGGGGTTTTTCTAATATGTTGTCATCCAGGTTGAAAAACAAAAGACACAAAAACCAAGATAATTCAACACACAAACTGTTTAAAACGGTTTCATATAAGATGCTGTATCTCCGTCAATTTTACCAATTTCCTTCAATATATGGTGAAAGATTATTAACAAATGCATCTTTTACAAAATGAATTAAAAAAGAGACAATTTTTTTTTGTGTCGTGGTGCCTTTCAAATGTGCTTAGTACCTATCTAAGGAGGCCTTTAAAAAAATGCCTATGTGGTGCCATAGTGACTGGATTAGTTTAAGACTTGGTGCATGCAAATTGGATGTATAGTTTTTCTAATATGTTATCTAATCATTATTTGAAATATATTATCAGTTTTTCTAATATGTTAAAAACACAGTTTTGAGAAAAACGCGTTCAAATTTTTGCTGAAGGATAATTCAACATACACCCTGTTTAAAACGGTTTAATATAAAACGGTGTATCTCCTTGAATTTTTAGAATTTTCTTAAAACATTTTATGATAAAATTATTAACAAATGCATCTTTTAAAAAAGGAAATAAAAAATTAAAGGAAATAAATTTTTAAGAGTCCTTGTGCCTCAAACCCTTGTTTAGGTTTTGATAAAGGGAACACGGAGGTGCTTGGAGGCCCCTAGGACCAGAGGCCTGTGTGATCTGAATAAAAATATTGTAAAATTACATCAACTTTTACTATGGGGGGGGGCCTCATTCAGTTTTGCCGCCCCGGGCCTCTGACGGGCTTAGTCCGCCACTGAGCTGGCGAATGCGTAACGAGAGCGTTACGAAAATGACGAACGGTTGAGAGGGAGATATAAGTCAGTGAAGATAGAAAGTGAGAGAGTTACGTTTAGTATATTACTGTAGGGGCAAGAGTGAGGGGTGCGACGACGCATTTTTTTTCTCTCTTTCTCTCATAGCCAGTTATGTTTCGTATATCTATGACACAGTGCAGGCCTATTGTCTGTACATTTACATGGAGCTAAAGAAGTTTTACTTCAGTCGTGTGATCTAAAGCATGTTTTTTTTTTTAAATAGAATGTTATTTTTAATTTCCAAATGAAACCTCGTTGTCCTAAAAAATAAATTAAATTGATCTTTGTTGCTTGATTATCTGTGAAATATGACATACCTATTTTAGATTTGTTTTGAAAACATAGGAAATTTGGTGTAAAGTCAATTCAGCCAAAAATATCAATTTTGGAACATTGTTGTTCCAGGGGCATGAGTTTGGAACTGTTGGTGCGGTATTCACATGAAAAAGGTGATCACTCAGATTAATCTCCATCTATCTTCAGGTGCTAATGGCCTGCTCGAGTTTCGGAGTAGCTGTTTGCATGGTCACCATGGGTCTGTACCTCCATCTGCAGTCAAAGGGGGTGGACCTCAGCATGGTGCAATGGCTCCCAGTGCTCGCGCTGTCTCTCTGCGTCTTCACCTACACCATCGGCGCTGGGTCGGTTCCCTTCATCCTCATCTCGGATCTTCTCACCAATGAGGTAAACTACGAACTGTGTTTTAAAAACTGCAAACACGCAAAGTCAACTTTTGGCTTATACATTTTCCGGATACGACAGGCGTCCATAAACGCGATCATACTAGGCATGTTCAAAAAGAAAGTATACTGTGACCAAAAGGGCTGCGGTCTTTTGTTCTTTGGAAGTTGGCAGAACTGAGTGGTAGAGGAAGGTCTCCTGACCAGAACGAGCATCGCAGGAATATGGTAGTAATTCACGTTGCAGTGTCCAGTTGCGTGAAAGATGTCGGCAAAAAATCCCGCCAAGTGCTGCGATGCGCTTGTTACTCACGGAAAGAGTAACACCTTTAAGAAAAAAAAGGTGAGGGTTACTGAGCTCTATTGTGACTGGAGGTGATATTGGGTGACTCATTACACGCCTGGGAAAAAAAAAAGTCGTCACACTAATCCCCATCTGCCAAAAAATTTAAAAACACAATTTCGGCCAAAAAAATACTGTTTTGGGACCGAAAAGGCATCATTTTGGTCAAATTTGTGCCTCAGGGGGAGACCATCAATGCATAACGATATTGTGATACTCTAAAAAAACTCGAAAGAAGCATTCAAAATAATGGAAGGGGAATGCTTATGAGAGGAGTGTGCTTGTTGTACGACACGCCCGTCCTCACACAGCCTTAGCCTTCAAGGCACTCTTGGACTCACCTCCCTTAAGGCATACATGGATGAAATTAAATTTTCAACCGACGCGCAGGTGCAGAAACAAGTTCTGAAGTGGGGGAAGGAGCTGGCGGGAGAATTCTTCGAGGAGGGCATAAAGAAACTTGTTCCACGGCTCACCACTTGCATTGAACGGAATGGCGATTTTTTGGATGTGTATCAAGTGTATCAACTTTATCCTTTTTTTTTTTCAAAAACACTTTAAAAAAAATATTAGTACACTTACTTTCATATACATATTTCAGAGACTATCTAATTAACAGATCCGAGTGAACAACGTGTTATTTTGTGGAGTTATATTATGTTACAATTTAAGCCTCCGAGTATGTATTTTAAAATCTCAAAAAGAAAAAAAAGACTTGAAAAATTAAAAAAAAATCTGAATTTCTTAAAATGACGCTATATGTTGGATCAGAGCACAACAAAATTTACAAAAATTGGACACAAAAGCGTAGAAAACAAAATTTCTAAGAGAATAGAGACACCAAAACCGCCTAGCCCGAACCCAAAATCAACGCATACAAACACTTGATGCAAACTTCCAGAAATTTTTTAAATTTTAAACATTTATTGAGTTGGGCAATCAATTCCGCAAGCAACAGACATGACATTTGCAAGAAGTATATAAATAAAAATTTCAAAGCCATATTTTGTATCCCGATAAATTTATTTAAGATACCAATGAATTAAGCAATTGAAAACAAAATTTTTTTACACATCCAATTAGTGTACCAGTATATACACAATTTATCGAAAGTAACAGCAGCAATGTCCGACATTACCTGTCTACAATTTTTTTCCTCTTCTCCCAGCCAGTCTATTGTTTAAAATTTTGTTCTTTTTTCGCCCACTAGGTGCGCAGTGTTGCTGGCATGGCCGTCGTGCAGGTCCTGTTCATCAACACCTTCATTCTTCTCCGATTCTACGGTCCAGCCGCAGCAGCCTTCGGCAGTCACTCCATCTTCTACTTCTTCGGCGTTTCTGCTACCCTTGGTGGTCTCGGCACCATCCTCCTTCTTCCCGAAACCAAAGGAAAGTCCACGGAAGAAATTCAGGAGATCTTGAACAGATAATGCCTCACGACCAATATGTGATAATTTGGACATGCAATTTTTTATGTGCGCTGGATCGCTCCTTGCAAAAGATTGAATATTTTTAAAGTCTTACTAACACCCTACTTATTTGTTAAGTATTTTGCTACTACCTCAGTTTGGAGATTAAGTTTTGATCACTGTTGAATGTTCATCATTGTTAACTAACGTGTTTGGTTTATGATATGTAAGTATATTATGATATTATTTATGGTAATGCACGTTTTCATCTCGCGACAAAATATCTCCGATAAAATATCTTTCGACAAAATATTCTACGGACAAAACATCCCACAACAAAATATCCTCCGACAAACTTAACCTAACAATAAAATGGGACAAAATTAATACAGAGATCTGGTAAAGACAATAAATTATTGTTCAAAAATAATAAAAACAATGATAGTATTTTTGCGGCACGTTCCAG
Organism: Limnephilus marmoratus; assembly: GCA_917880885.1. NCBI lineage: Eukaryota > Metazoa > Arthropoda > Insecta > Trichoptera > Limnephilidae > Limnephilus > Limnephilus marmoratus. Next base: position 43,679,939 of record OU862928.1, read on the forward strand.
AGTAGAAGATACCATCAGTATCGCCCTGGTGTAAGACCACCATTCAGAATTGAAAGGTTGCTTGAAATGGCGTTAGCCGTGTTTGATGACCAGATCTGAATAGCCAGGTACTTCCCCACCTTCATTTTCCCCTCCCTTCTACCTTCAGCCTCACAACATACCCTAATTGGGGATGCCATAATCTCACTGGCTCCAGACGGGAGCAGCTGAGACTCTTGTGAGGTATTACTGTAAAAAAAAAATGGGACAAAAATAATCAAGGTTAACAACAATTTATTGTCTTCACAGGATGTCTGTATTATTTTTATCCCATTTCTTGTTAGGTTAGGTTAGGTGAGATTAGGTTTTAGTAGATATTTTATTGGGGGATCGCGGGATGAAAAGTAGCGGAACCATAAAGTATTTATTGTCTTTGTTCTACATTATTTATTTGAAGTTCCATTGGCAGGGATGTAGTCATAATGAAATTTTGGTGCAGTGAAAAAAATACATAAACTTAAGTACCTATTTAATATAACATTGTAATCAAATTGTGCGTGTAATGTGATGTTCAAAATATTTGTACAATTGACTTAACCAATTTGTTTACGAATGTTACTGTTTTTTAAGTGTCTTTATTAATATAAATTAATCGGAACTGATTTCTGATAGGTTATCAGGCAAATAAATGCTGTTTTTAAATAATTTATAATAATTTGCTTTTCCGAGTCCCGATTAACTTATATTTCGTCGGTCTAGTGGTAAAGTCAATTACGTCACGTTTTTTCATGAAATGACTTAAGTATGAGGTCTTATGTAAAAAATTGTCCTCTTTCGACAGGCATACTCCATTAAGTCGTATGTTTAATCGTTTTCAATTTAAATGTGTTTTTAAATTCACCATAAGTCATAAATCCAAGAAAAACACATTAATCAAACAAAACACATTAAGTCAACACAAATGTCAATAATACATCGATTTTTACTATTGCAAAATCCGTCAGCTTTAAAATAATCGTAAAGCCATTTTGCAGCATTATAGTCAACAATTTAACAGTAATCTTAACAAGCAAAGAACACTAAGTCATTATTGACTGGTAAAACCAACTAAGTCAGGCTCATTTTTTTGTAAATCTGTGATTAAAAATTGTTTTTATTTTTATCAACTAATATTGTCTATTGATAAGGTTCTTAAGGGTTCATTCTAAATTATAAGATATTTAAAAAAAAACATTTTGGTGATATTCATCCACTTACAGACTTTCCAAAATTGCTAAATATTGAATTGCGATTATCTCAAGATTGTGTTTAGTGACTTAGTGGACTTTGCCAGTAAACCGACGAATTTTATAATTTACGTGAAGTATTTTGATTGTTGATTTGAATGTCTACTTGTTGTTGCATTTTCTATTAGTCAAGATGTTAATTTTAGGAAATATAATATTATAGCTGATATTTTCTCACAGTTTCAGAATACGATAACCTATTCTATATATTAATAATATTCTTCGCGAAACGATTTTGTTTAATGTGAATACGTACATGCTGTAAATTGGCCATGTTTTGCCAATGATTGTAAAAACTTGTCAACTGTTTATCAGGAAAAGTCTTAAATAAAAGGACTTGGGGAATTTATGTTAACCGTTGAATTTATGAACACTTTTATAATATAATGAAATGGAAACTAATCAAACTGAGTTGTAATTCCTACTCAAAATATTCTGCTCCTTCTTCTTCTTTGTGTGCCGTATCAGGTCCCCCCGACGTTGGCGAACACTCTTGAAAATGTCTCTGTCTTGCGCTGCCTGGAATAGCTCCTCCACACTTGCCGGTGTGCCGGTCTACTCTCGTATATTTCGCAGCCAAGACATTTGTCTCCTACCAGGTCCTCGGCGACCCTCTACCTTGCCTTTCAATATTAAATGGAGCAAGTGATACTTCTCCCCTCGAAGTATATGACCCAGATATGAAATTTTCCGGATTTTTATTAATGTAAGCAGTTCTCTATCTGCTCTAGCCCGCCTGAGAATTTCTGTGTTGGTGATCATATCGGTCCATGGGACCTTGGGCATTCTCCGGTGAAGCCACATTTCAAAAGCCTCTAACCTGTTCATGGTATTTACTTTCAAGGTCCAAGTTTCACATCCATACAACAAGACCGACCACACAAAACATTTTTACATTCTCTGCCTTAGTTTTAAGCTGATATTGTCATTGCAGAAAAGGGATTTCATTTTAATGAACGCAGTTCTTGCTGCTTCAATTCTGCACCTAACTTCTACATCTGGGTCAAGAGCTTCTGTGAAAATACTGCCGAGGTATCTAAATCTTTCCACTTTTTCGACATTGCAACCCTTTAACTGTATCACTGATTCAGAATGATCTAGTCGTCCAAATGTCATCCATTTAGTTTTATTGACGTTGATTGTTAGGCCCAGTTGCTCACCAGCATTATTAACAAGATTTAATAGGTCTTGGAGGTCGTCGATACAGTTAGCTAGTAATACAGTATCATCATTCTGCTCCAACGGACGAAAATAATTGTCAACTAGCAGACCCGGCCACACGTTTCTTTGGCTAATGAAACACAATGCCACGCCATTACCCAACCTTTATAATCAACGCCATCTGTTGCCCGCTAACCGCTGCCCGATTGCCAGCCCGCTCCCTTTATTTATATATTTCAACCAATTTACACAAAATCTTTACAAATTATAAACCTAAAAACCTTCCTCATGAATCACTTTATTTATGGATGAAAACCGCATGAAAATCCGTTGCGTAGTTTAAAAGATCTAAGCGCACAGATAGCGGGAGTGACTTCATTTTATACTAAAGAAGAAGATAGACGATTGCTACTAAAGATAAAGAAAATGTTAAGTTCATGTTTTACATAAACAATATTTCTGCGCATAATAGAGACAAACATGTCAACATATTCGCTTAGCACTGACCTCTATTGTACTACAATCATAATAATTATTAAGTATCAGAATAATGGTTTGAAACTCGGCTAGATATGTTACCATCTTTATACAATAAGAGGTCTCTGTCATAAATATACCAAACCAACCACGTCCCTGTTAAGGTTAAACGTAACGTACGTTATAATCTACGCATTCACAGATGGCGCCAATGAAATTATTTTAGGTTTTTAATACTTTTTGCATGTTGTGCTTTAAAATATTGAGGTGAATTAATTGTTTGCGCCCGTACATATTTAATATGAATTTAAATAAATAGTTTAGTCCATAAACAAACCCAAATCTTTCAAGAAAGGCTGAAAAATATAATATTGGATTGAGTCACTGATACAAAATTGAATTTTTCAGCCTCTCTTGAAAGATTTGGGTTTGTTTATGGATAAAACTATTTTTTTTATTTTCATATTAAATATGTACAGGCGCAAACAATTAATTTATCTTAATTTTTTAAAGCGTAACATGCAAAAAGTATTAAAAACCTAAAATAATTTAATTGGCGCCATCTGTGAATGCGTAGAATATAACGTACGTGACGTTTAACTTTAACTGGAACCAGTGGGATTATATCATAGGGTAATATATCATAAGGAAGTACGGATTTATATATATCATAAGTATGGGCCACTTCATTTGGGCCGCACTTTTTCTTTCTTAGAAGTTGCCACCTTGATTATGAAATGAGAAGAATGTTGTATCCAACAATATTCTAGTTCTGAAAAAAATTAAAAAAAAACGAAACCATTTATATCTAAAATACATAAAACATAAAACTCTTAAGAGTTTTAATTGAAAAGTCGTCTAGAAAGACTATTAAATTAGAGTTTATTACTAGAATTTACGCTGAATTTGTGGATTAATATAATATTTAAATAATTTCATATACCTATACAACATTATTCCACAAAAAGTTTTTTTTTACTTTTCGTACCTTAAGCCGCATCCAGATGAAATATGCAGGACTCGCTGAGTGCCGAGCCGATTATTTGCCGAATCGCGAGTAGTGGGGATGGATGCTCGTAAATCGCCGAGCATAGATTCTCAGTACTCGCATCGCTCGGCATGTTGTCGGTATGCTTCCCCGCTTCAAAGTCGACGAATTCGAAAACTTTTGCAAATAATATTTGTATCCACACAGAAAGTGTTCGGCACAAAGTAAGTATATTTTGTAATGAATTAGTGTTTACCCTACCTCGTTCTGTAAATAGTTATTAGTGATTACTTACCTCCTTTTATAGAATTTTTATTGTATTTTATTTTGTAAGAATGGATTGGACCAATGAAACGGTTTTAGAGTTCCTCGCATTGTACGAGAGTGAACTAGTAATTTGGAATGCTTCTCGTCCGAATCACAAAAATCGGAATCAGGTTCATGATGCATGGAAGCAGTTTAAAAACAAGATGGGACAATGGTATTCTGCGACTGATATTAAAAAAAAATCTTTAATGGCATCATTTGGAGCCTGTTTAAAAAAGGTAAAGGCCAGCATAAAAGCGGAGCAGGTGCTTACCGTGTTAATAGGCCTAACTGGTTTGGCTATGATACAATGGCTGCATTCCTGAGGGATAGAGATAAGATTCTTCTTCATCAATTTATAACAACTACATAAAAAAGTAAATGTGGCTACCGCAATGATAATTCCATCAATGTTGTCCATAATTTAAAAATATGAACTCGCACCAAACGTAGTTGCTCGCACGGCAAGCACTCGACTAAGGTATTCGCTGTTCCCATAAAAAAAACTAGGCATTTGGACAAGGCCCGCAAGTGTGTAAAGGACATGCTCACTATTTACCGAATACAAAGCCGAGCACTTGCCGATTAATCGGCACTTGGCAAATCCCGCATATGTGGATCCGGCTTTACAGAAAGCAACATGCTCTTATAACATAAATGTACTCATGTTTTGACCAATGATTTACTTTTCAATGAACTTTTCTAATGTCAGTAGGTAGAGAATTGAATGGCTTTGTAGCACGATATTTAAAACTTCTCTGTCCATAGAGGTTTGACAAACTGGGATGTTAAAATATTTTACATGTGAACGTTCCTTGTTCTTCAAACACGTTTGTATTTTTAAAATGGTGAAGAAGGATATTTTTTTAATACAATTTTTTCAAGTTAGGAGCCATTTCAGTTCTGATTAGGTAGTCTTCTATTGGAACTATTCTGAAGGTCTTCTACTCTAAAAGGGGGTGTAAATTCAAATTATATTTAAAACATGTAGACTGATTTTTAATTATTTATTTATTTATTTAATACCCACCCTGGCTTTTCAATCATAACTTATTTACGTTACCAACAAAGATCACAAAAACAATTTCTTTCGATAATCAGCGACAGTCTCATCTGCTCAATATCTCTTGGATCTGTTGAGTGGACTTGCCCTTGGTCTCGGGTATGAGGAAGATGGCGGTGAGGCCACCGATGGTCGCGGCTGCCCCGAAGAAGAAGAAGATGACGTCGTTTCCGAAGGCCAGCACGGCAGGGGCGAAGAAGCGTAGGGACAGAAAGCTGTTGAGGAACATGATCTGAACCACCACCATGGTAGCCACGCTGCGCACCTGTAACCACAATCAACCAGATACATGAGCATATTTACGATTATTTAAGACTAGTTTTTCCCCCAGGCTTTGCTCGCATAGTATTAGGGGGGTTCCCAGTTCCCACTCCGCCTCCTCCACCTTCCCTATCCCCACTCCACTCCTTCCTCCCTCTCCTTCTTACCAAACCTCCATACCCGTAAGATTCATTTTTCAAACAGCTCTCGTGCCACCTATTAAAGCGTTACAATCAAACATACGAATATTAGTGTAGATTAATGTAATTTTAACTAACAAAGGGATCTCCATAGTAACCTAAACAAATAATAAAATGGCAGCGCACGTCAAATAATTACTTATAGTTACCAAGCAACGCTTTGCTTTTCATCTGGACAATAAACGTACAATAAATAATTTCATAACGTCAGAGCTTATTCACAACGCCAGAGCTTACCTATACATACAGCGTATATTACTCACATATAATGTAGCTTTCTATTAGTGAAAGAATTTTTAAAGGGCCATTCAGTATTTTTTTCGTGAAAGAGTAACAAACACACATCTATACAAACTTTCGCCTTTATAATATTAATAGGATTAGCCCAGCAATGCGACTCTTTATCTTTTGTGGATAAGGAATCGATTCCATACATAATCTACTGTCAATTTTGTGTGATTGTCTACGGCTTGCAATAATTGCTTTTTCCACGGACTGATGTTACTGGGAGGCGTCTACTAATATCTACAGGTATTCCAAAAACTGAAAAAATCGAACTAATATCTATGAGAACCAAAGTGATGACGATGACGAATATCTACAGCTCAAACCGTTGACTAATATCTATGAGAATCAAAGTGTTGACGAATATCTACAGCTCAAACTGCTGACTAATATCTATGAGAACCAAAGTGTTGACGAATATCTACAGCACTGGCAGAGGTTGGATTTGCAATTATGTATAGCATATTGGAATAACGTAATATTGCGTATGCATTTAAAAAACTTAATTTAAGTATGTATCCCTAATATCGGACTATTGGACACAATTGTACAGCGCCCTTGAGGTGATTTTTCACAAAAACGGCGCTTTATAAATTATCCAATTATTATTATTATTATTTAGCTGATTAGTCCAACCTAAGCTCTGTAGATATTAGTACTGGGACCGTCATAGACATTCGTTCGACCTTAGCTCTGTAGATATTAGTTAACACTCTGAAGTTCGTAGATATTAGTTCAACAAATGAGCTGTAGATATTCGTCCGAAAATACAGGCTGTAGATATTAATATCTGGAGTCTGTTACTGTTAGTTGTTGTATTTGAACTTGTTTAAAACATGAAATTTTGCAAGTATATTTAAAATTAATACTATTGATATGACATTTGCGACGCTTCAATCTAAGTACGCATGAATTACTTTGTTTGCCCAAATTAGGAACCTAATAACCTATTTTTTGCACGTAAATAGTTGTTTTTTTGTGAAATGAAGTGTAATTCCCATATTCCGTGCCTCAAAGTGCGAGGGCTAGTAATGCATATCACCCTAAAATATTAAATTATTCTATTCGTGTATACTGCCCACGGACATATGAATATATCTGGACCTGCCCTAAGTGATAAAAACGTATTATTTCCCCCTCGCCATGGAACCGGCTGGAGCTCCTCCTTGGCGCCAGTTCGCCCCATGGGGAGGGGATAGCTGGGTTGAAAAATGTGTGACGTCATCATTCTTGCCGTGGGCAGCGCGAAGCTAACATCTATACATTTAACGAAATAACACGCCAAAACGGCAGCTTGTGCTATACAACATACCTACATATCAATGTGCACATAGCGAATGTGGGCGGTTCCTTAGTGTGCTCGTCGCTGGTTACAGGGGTAAGTAAATTATGAAACATTTGTAAAAGTGTCTTAACTAAACATGGCAACAAAATATTGCTATGTGAAAACGGGCGAATCTTTTTGGGGTGTACATTTGGCCTACGCAAATATTTTATTAACGTCGCAAGCAATTCGCGCTCCCATGTAAAAAGGTCTATTCATTCAAAGCAGATTTTGCTTTTAAGAACTAAATGGTGATATTATAATGCGAGATGCCTTTATACTGTCGGATTGATTTTTCAACTAATCACAGTCATCTTCCCCTCTTCGCCCCCCCCCATAGTTTGGTTTTACCCCTCACCTGTGTCTTCTGGTCTATCCATTTGGATGTCTATGATACTGCCTCAATAGTTTTGCCATATGTTCTTAATTTGGGCAAACTAAGCAATTCATGTGTGTTCAGATTGAAACGAAACTTGGCAAATGTCAAATCCATGCTATACAACTTTAAACATACATTAAATTAATAAATAATCATGCTTTTAATGAGTCTAGTTTTTGCACTGATAATTCGTGGTGGAATTCCATTGTATTAGAATTTGAAATTAAAACACTTTTGGACTTTCTTCCACTAATTTATATTTCACCAGGACCTACTTTTGATAAAAATAGAGATGTCAAAATCCTTCATGTTTGCAACAAAGGACAAAAATTGGACAGGTTAGAGTCACTAGAAATTAATCGCCTAACGAAGAAAATAGATCGAAAATACGTCATGAATAAACAGTTGGAACATAATGCTCAATCACCATTAATATACCCATTATAATTCACTTAGAACAATTTTACTTCAGAGAGCAGTGGGGTAATTTAAGTATGTAATTTAAAAATGTAATAACCCAAATACACGGAGAACCTAATAATAATAAATACCATAGTGCATCAATATTTGTCAATTAAGCCCTAAGCAACAAGGAAGGAATAACTCAACATTACCAAAATAAAATATCAGTAATCACAAACCTTTTAAATTATATAAATTCATGTATATTCATTTGAAGTAAAAATATCTATTTAATATGTAACATCATTCATAATTTTAATAATAAACTTTATAATTACCTGTATGTACCTAAAATTAACAAAATAACTTATAATACCTTAAAATTAACAAAATAGAAATATTCATTATATAGAGACAATGTTGTGTACCCCTGCCTAAGAGTGTATAAATACCGTAGCATAAGAATTTCAACTACCAGTCTGAAAATGTCCGTAATAGGATGAAACCGGTCCTGGTGAAATATTAATTAGTGGAAGAAAGTACAAAAGTGTTTTAATTTCAAATTCTAAAATAATCATGCATTCTTGCAGCATTTCGTGTTTTAAACTAGAAGAAATACCACAGCTGACATTATATCAGTCCATAAAAACTAGAAGAAATACCACAGCTGACATAATATCAGTCCATAAAAACTAGAAGAAATACCACAGCTGACATAATATCAGTCCATAAAAACTAGAAGAAATACCACAGCTGACATAATATCAGTCCATAAAAACTAGAAGAAATACCACAGCTGACATAATATCAGTCCATAAAAACTAGAAGAAATACCACAGCTGACATAATATCAGTCCATAAAAACTAGAAAAAATACCACAGCTGACATAATATCAGTCCATAAAAACTAGAAGAAATACCACAGCTGACATAATATCAGTCCATAAAAACTAGAAGAAATACCACAGCTGACATAATATCAGTCCATAAAAACTAGAAGAAATACCACAGCTGACATAATATCAGTCCATAAAAACTAGAAGAAATACCACAGCTGACATAATATCAGTCCATAAAAACTAGAAGAAATACCACAGCTGACATAATATCAGTCCATAAAAACTAGAAGAAATACCACAGCTGACATAATATCAGTCCATAAAAACTAGAAGAAATACCACAGCTGACATAATATCAGTCCATAAAAACTAGAAGAAATACCACAGCTGACATAATATCAGTCCATAAAAACTAGAAGAAATACCACAGCTGACATAATATCAGTCCACAAAAACTAGAAGAAATACCACAGCTGACATAATATCAGTCCATAAAAACTAGAAGAAATACCACAGCTGACATAATATCAGTCCATAAAAACTAGAAGAAATACCACAGCTGACATAATATCAGTCCATAAAAACTAGAAGAAATACCACAGCTGACATAATATCAGTCCATAAAAACTAGAAGAAATACCACAGCTGACATAATATCAGTCCATAAAAACTAGAAGAAATACCGCAGCTGACATAATATCAGTCCATAAAAACTAGAAGAAATACCACAGCTGACATAATATCAGTCCATAAAAACTAGAAGAAATACCACAGCTGACATAATATCAGTCCATAAAAACTAGAAGAAATACCACAGCTGACATAATATCAGTCCATAAAAACTAGAAGAAATACCACAGCTGACATAATATCAGTCCATAAAAACTATAAGAAATACCACAGCTGACATAATATCAGTCCATAAAAACTAGAAGAAATACCACAGCTGACATAATATCAGTCCATAAAAACTAGAAGAAATACCACAGCTGACATAATATCAGTCCATAAAAAAAGCAATTGCAGATATAGACAATCATACAAATTTGATAGTAGATTACATATGGAATCGATTCCGTATCCACAAAAGATACAGAATCGCTCTTCAGATCCGTGAAAAATCTATAGAATAATGAAAAAAAAGTATAATTGATAATATATATATATATATATTTTTTTTTTTACAGTGAATACCGCACAAGAATCTCAACTGCTCCCGTCTGGAGCCAGTGAGACTATGGCATCCCCAATTGGGGTATGTTGTGAGGCTGAAGGTAGTGGGGAGGGGAAGGAGGTGGGGAAGAGGAAGGTTGGGAAGTACCTGGCTATTCAGATCTGGTCACTAAACACGGCTAAAGCCATTTTCAAGCAACGTTTCAATTCTGAATGGTGGTCTTACACCAGGGCGATACTGATAGTATCTTCCACTCTGGAACATGCCGCAAATATACTATATATTATTTTAAATGAATTAATTGTGAAATAACATAAATTAATCAAATAAAATTTATTTGCGCATGCCGGGTTCGAACCCGCGACCTCCGGAATGTGAGTCAAGAGTCTTAGCCACTGGACTACGGAGGTCGTATATGAACATTTTCAAAAACAACAAAAATTCCACGGCCTAGAAAACCCTAGAACCTAGAAGGCTTGGATGGCAACTTAGGTGACTATTACACCAACAACTACTTTAACACATTTGGTAGGTGTTCCGGGAGGAACAACTTGCATACTGCTTTCTAACAACGTACGTAGGGATACTGGAGGTCTAGGTTCGTTCAAAATAAATAAATGTAGCTTCGTTTAACAAAAAAATTAGAATCTTTCGAGAGCCTTGAAGGAGTAACTATCTGTTACTTATAAGAGGGCGGGTAAGTGGTAAATAAACTCGGGACAAGGGCCCAGATTATATTTGATCGAAAAATTTGTTAGTGTATCTATGAGAACAAATCTTGATGTTGAATAAAAACGGGTGTTCATTCTTACAAAAACCACTTTATGACATGGCGCCCATACAACAGAAACGTTTTCATTAAATATTGTGCATTATTTCACCCACTTACCTCATTAGTTAGAAGATCAGCTATAAGTATGAATGGAACAGATCCAGCGCCGATGGTATAGGAGAACACGCAGAGGGAGAGTGCAACAACTGGAACCCACTGATAGGAGATTAGGTCAACTCCTTGAGATTGCAGGTGAAAGTACGTTCCCATGGTGAACATGAAGAATGCCACAAGAAAACTCGAACTCACCATCAACATCTGTAAAAGAAAATGTTTCAGTTCGCATTCTGTCCTTGATGAGGTTTGCTGTTTAAGAGGACGTACGAGTATAAGCAAACTAAATCATCCCATTTTAAGCGTAGATAGTGTGGCGAACCCATCGCTCAGGGAGTGGAAAACACAAACCTGCAATAGCCATCCCAAGCCAAGGTGTGAGCTACCGTGCTCAGGCTGAATGTCCTGGGGAACAGCGTCATGAACGGTGCCTCCGAGAAACAAGGTCGCATCTCGGAGTATTTAGACCTCACTCCAGCACTTAGGGCTCTGCTGGAGTGGACCTTCTATTTCCCTGGTAACTCGTGGGACAAAAAAAAATTGGACCATTCGAAAACTAGGGGCCTTTTGGGAACCTAGGAATGCTGAGGCCACCTCTGTGGATTTCCTTCCTGGGGCCGTAAGAGGAACCAAGAGGAGAAACCTTGGAGAAGTGAGCTGAGGCCACCTCCATGAACTCTTCCCTTTTGGGGCCTTCAAGGAACCAAGGGGAAGGGCACCCTTCCAGCGCGGGGCCTTTGTGGAACCAAGGAGGAGTGAAGTGGAGAGATAATGTCCTCTTCCCATGTGGGGCCTTCGAGGAACCATGTAGGAGTGAAGAGGAGAAATGAGGCCAGCACTCAGGGCTCTGCTGGAGTGGACCTTCTATTTCCCTGGTAACTCGTGGGACAAAAAAAAATTGGACCATTCGAAAACTAGGGGCCTTTTGGGAACCTAGGAATGCTGAGGCCACCTCTGTAGATTTCCTTCTTGGGGCCGTAGGAGGAACTAAGAGGAGAAACCGTGGAGAGGTGAGCTGAGGCCACCTCCATGAACTCTTCCCTTGTGAGGCCTTCAAGGAACCAAGGGGAAGGGCACCCTTCCAGCGCGGGGCCTTTGTGGAACCAAGGAGGAGTGAAGTGGAGAGATAATGTCCTCTTCCCATGTGGGGCCTTCGAGGAACCATGTAGGAGTGAAGAGGAGAAATGAGGCCATCTTGGTGAACTCTTCCTCTGTGGGGCCTTAGAGGAACCAAGGAGGAGAGATGAAGTTCTCTTCCCTCCTGGGGCCCTCGGGGAGCCAAGGTGGAGTGGACTCTTCCCTTGTGGGGCCTTTAGGAAACCAAGGGGAGGTGGACTCTCCATCGTGGAGCCTTCGGGGAACTAAGGAGTGGAGAGGAGAGATGAAGGCCTCTTCCGTCGTGGGGCCTTCAGGTAACCAAGGAGGAGTGAAGAGGGGAAATGAGACCTGGGAAGACACATTGTCGGACCAGAAGATATAGCTTCATTTCGAATGACAATCCTGGTGAACTTTATAAAAGGGACTGGGTTACTGTCAAAGGAATGAGGTAAAATGGGAGATAGTACAATGGGTCTATGGCCTAAGTGCTCTCGGGAACTATATATATGTAAACCGTCTCCGATTATTTAAGAAAAAAAAATCATCCCACCTTGGTTCCCTCGTCTGGGAGTGAACGAGCTTAAAAAAAAACTTAAAGACCACGACATCAAATTATTTTATGAAATAGAATTAAATTGACGTTAGGTATGCCTTAAAAAGTGCTTTGTGGTGCAACCTGGAGGAGTTTCGTAGTCACAGTAATTATGAATTATTTTTAAATACTTTTTATTTGATTAAATGCAAGCAAATCATTTTGTATTATTAATAATAATAATATTTTGCTGATTTATAAAGCGCCGTTTTCGTGAAAAATCACCTCAAGGGCGCTGGCTGGGATAGAAAGCAATCACTTTGTGGTTTGACATATTTAATAAAATAAAATACTTTTTTGTTTAAAACCACGAAATTTATTAATTTATGAACCGACCGGTTTGGCTTTACTTAAGCATCTTCAGGGTACAAATTAATGAATTATTAATTTGTACCCTGAAGATGCTTACGTAAAGCGAAACCGGTCGGTTCATAAATTAATAAATTTCGTGGTTTTAAACAAAAAAGTAATTTATTTTATTAAATCATTTTGTAAAAAAAAAAAAAATTATTAAAATAGCGATTTTTTTAAACCAATTTTAATTACAAGCTTACTGTTTTTGCTCAATGTGCTCAGAGTTTGTTTCTTTTTAGGTACAAACATAAAATTTATATAATTATATAACCCACGTATAGGCTGCGCCTAGTAGGTTCCCATTACTTATTATTATTGTATATTTATATGAAAATCGTAAAATTTGGAAAAAATTAAGTAAATTAAAAAACAAAAAACAGAAGTGAAAAATACTGAAGAATAGGGTAGGTGAATCTTTTAAAATATCCCAACCCATTCCATTTCTCACATAGTTGTGTCAACTTGGAATGTATGTAAAATTATTCATTACGGAAATACTTGGGCTTCAATGTAAATGATAGATGGGATCAAATGCCACATTGAGCAAGCTCGTGCAACCTTTATCCACATGAAAAAGATGTTCTGCAGTCATGATCTCAACCTTGGATTACGAATGGAAATAAGTAATAAATTAAGTATTATTTTGTGGAACGGAAGCATGGACGCTTACTGAAGAACTAATTAGGCGACTTGAGGCATTCGAATGTGGATCTACAGAATAATACTTAAAATAAGCTGAATGGACAGGGTTACGAATGAAGATGTTATGGTTCGGATGAATAAAGAAAAGGAAGTAATTAAAACTATAAAAATCCGAAAACTTCAATATCTTGGACATGTGATGAGACATCCAGAGAAGTATTAGATCTTGCATCTTATAATGCAGGGAAAGATTGCCGGAAGACGGGGCCCCAGGAGAAGGAGAACCTCATGACTGAAAAACCTGAGACAGTGGTTTGGCCAGTCTACTGTGGAGCTGTTCCAGGCCGCAGTAAACAAAGTCCGCATAGCCAATGTTCGTTGAACGGACAGAGCACAAGAAAAAGAAGAAGAAGAAGATTACTGAGAATATATGCGACTACACAAACCTTTCTTCCCGATCGCTCAATCAGCGAAGTAACGCTGAGTGCTCCCATAATCTGAATGCTGCCGTAGATCGCAGCCGCCCCCTCTGCGGACAGGTTGCCAGCACCGCTCTCCAGAAAGATGGTGACGGAGTAACTGTGAACGGCGATCATACCCATCCAACCCTGGATTGCCATGGACATGACGCAGAGCAGAAAGCCACGGCGCAGGGGCTTCGAGAGGACTGGAATTGATAAAATATAATGAAATGGAATCGCGTCGGCAATATTCAAATTGCACTTGGAATGGTGGAGGGATGCAAAAACAATGCCAATATATATCCCTCAAACTGAAATGTTTCGTTCCAGTGAATATTTAAATAAAATATTTACTTATCACTGACAGAATCAACTTTACTGTATGGAATAACCACTTGGGGACACTCTTGCAAATCAAATTTAAACCACCTTCAATCAGTCAAAATTCTATATTTAATTTACTAGTTCAAAAACATATTTTTTCACAGAGATAAAACATATCATTGTTGTGTCTAAATTTAACTATCTTACCGGTAAAGGCCCTATTATGGTACAAAATACTGATTCAGCGTAATATCAGCGTGAATCTGAATATAAGAGGAAAGTGAAACATGAACATAATAAAGATTGAAGAAATGGTTATTCCAAAGTATAACAATAACTACGGACGGTGAACCCTGGAATACAACGTGCCCAAAATATTTAACATGTTACCAAGTAATAAAAAAATTGCTATTCTGCAAATAGATTGAGATAGTAGGTATATATGCTGAAAACATGTTTACTACATAAAGATTTTTTACGCTAAGTCTGTGTGTTAATTGTGACAATCTGTATAGTTACGGTAATAATAATATAGTATATATGTATGTTTAATTTGTTATTGAACATTAATATCCTGTGGACAAACTGCTTAATTGGGCTTAACGAGATTGTACCTGGAAAAACTATAAAAAAATTAAAAATAGATTAACTATTTGTGATACCATATTGATCAGAAGGGCATCATATTTTACTTACCCCTTTCGCTAAAACATTATTCGCCCAAATAAATTTTAGATAAAAAGCTTAACATTATACTCCCACTGGCCATTAGACAGAACGCAAAATTTAAACGTCCTTAAAGTACAAATTACGATGTTTTTAAAAATTTATTTTGATTGTAATACCTATTGTGGTTGATTGGATTGAAATATTCTGTTGAATGATGTTGATTGATTTTTTATTTTGTTTGTGATGTTATGTTGTATGCTATAGTTCTTCAAATACGGCCAACTTATTTTATGGCACCAGTTTAATTAAAAATTAATAGTTTTAACCACTCTATTGTTAAAAAAAGCCTTTATTTATGAAGACGACAAAATGTGCGAATTTCGACAACTAAATATCAGTTTTCACGAAGCAAAATACCACACATTTTAGTTCAGCAGTAAAATTAATGTTTTATATATAACTTCCTGTCTCTAAAAGCCTACTTAAGTCATATTCATGTCAAAATTAGCTTAAATATAAAGTAAAAAAAAACAACAAAAAATAAAATTTTAAATTTGAATGCTGTCTCACCGAGTTGTTTGGCAGCTTGTATCCTAGAAGGGTTCCCCACCTTGGTCGCCTCTTGAAGTCTCATCAGCTCTTTTCTTACAGCCAGGTCATCCGGGTCTGCTCTCCATAGCCAGGCAACTGATTTGGCAGCTTTCTTAAATTTATCCAATTTTTATAACTATAAATTTATATATCCGAATATATTCGAATCCAGGTTCACGAAGTTACAAGAAGATTCTATCTATGTTGATTTCAGCAAAGTATTCGAGGAGTTAATCATGATATTTTGTTAACCACTGCCTCGATTAGGTACTCAAAATTTTTCGCAAAACATGAAAAAACCATGCCTTCGAATTTTAACACAAAGACATAAAAACTTATTGTAGTGCTATATAGCCAATGAATTAACCTGCATTTTACCGTTTATCTTATATTTGTAAAATTTATAAAAAAAATATTAAAAAATCGTAAAATTTATAACCCCCCGAGTCCTACGTATTTTTTTACTTTGAAACTGCCTTGAGGGATACTTATTCGAGTCAACATAGAAAATTTTCGATTTCTGTATGTTGTATGTGGTTCTTGATAATGAAACGTGCATATCTTTGGAAAAAATGACTTAATTTTAACCGTAAACAGCTGATCAAAAATTCTATATGTTAAATAGTCTACGAAGTTCGAATTTGCGACATATACAAGGTGTCCGGAAACTCGTAGTACAAGCGGGAAATTGGAGAATCCACATCACATTTGGAGTAGATTTTGTGGTTTTACTTTTTTGATTTCAGCTTTCGTTTTCGAGTAAATCGGGTCCGAAGTTGGATTTTTTTTGGTTAAATTTGAACAAAAAAATTCACTAGGGGGTTGATTTCAGCTGTGTAATGTCTTATAAAATGCACCGAAGGGTAAACCGGGCTCAAAAATTTTTTTAACCCTTTAGTTGCCGAATAATGGAAAAATAGAAAAAAAAAAATATTAAAATCGAAATGCTTAGATCGAAAAAAATAAGTTTTTTTGGGTTCTCTACGTGATCTAGATTCACCAGTTTCCCGCTTGTACTACGACTTTCCGGACACGTTGTATAGTCATAATAGATAAAGCATTTCAATAGCTTCGTTTTAAAATAAACGGCTGGCAACGGAAATATTAAAAATAATTCAAATAAATGTTTTACGAATGGTAGGAAAATGTGGTCCAATTTTGGACGGCTATCAATGGCAGAAAAATAAAAGTGGTCAAATTTTCGATCATAATCGCTCCAGTGTTTAAAGAAGCTTTTTAAATTTTTTTAATAGCAGGGTACTTATGTATGTAGTTTAACAATTATGTAGTTAGGCAATTGATGGTTTTATTTCTATACATTCATTGCTACCGGCGGCGTTCCCCAAGGGTCACATTTGGGACCAATTTTATTTTTGTTATTTATGAATGATGTTCTAGCTATTTATTAGCTAGACCAAGTTTTAATGTTTGTGGACGATATGAAAATACAAAGCATAAAATGAAAATATTCAAATAAAAAATATTAACGACTATCAAACATTTTTTTTTTAAATATTTATTTAATATATAGGTATATAATTGTACAGTGGAGTTATATAAATCACAAAATATCGGTACAGAAATTATTTAAAAATTGCAATCTCATCAAAGAAGAAGCTAGTTATTGTGCTTGATGAGCGAGTTACACTAATTATAACTGTAATAGCATAACTAAAATATTGTGCACTTAGGTGAAATTCGAAAAATCTAAATAAAATAGGGATTAGAAAGAAAGAGAAAAACAGGTAATTATTTAGTTAATTATTGCTGATGAAGTGTAGCTTCAGTTTAAGATTCAGTATATTGATGTCTTTGGTTTTTTTTTATTTCAGTGGGAAGGTTGTTGAAAAACTTTATTCCTAAATAGATATAATTGTTTTGCATTAGTTTGGTATTAAATTTTGGTATTTTGATGTTGTCTTCATATCTTTTTGATTGGTGAGTTTCAAATTTTTTGATGATATTATCTTTGTAAATTTGGATAATTGCATTTTTCTTGAAGATATTCTCTACTCGAGGCACCGTGAAATCTGCGAAAAGTGTTTCTGTTGGATAAGTGGAGGTTTTCTTTAGGATTACTTTAATGATTAGTTTCTGGATCACTTTGATCGGGGTTAGTAAATTGTTGTATGACCCCCCCCCATCCAATAATTCCATATTGAATTAATGACTGGATTAGTGCATAGTATACTCTTTTTAGATTTTTGAGTTTTAAAATATTTCTTAATCTTATGAATATATATATATACACTTTCTGACACGCTTAACCAACTCACAGATATGGCTCTTCCACTTCATATGTTGTTCTATTATCACTCCGAGATATTTAATTTCTGATACTGACATTGTCGAGTAACTTGTTACAACTTTTTGTTTGATGCCAAGAGAACAATCAACAACCATATATGAAAACAAATCTCTAATTATGAGATTTCATAAAAAGTCTAACAATAACCGAGGTAAAATATTTGGGTGTACATTTTGATCAAAAACTAAAATTTATTAAATATAATATTGAAATTACATCAAATGAGGTTTTGGAAATGTTGGGTTAGAAGAAGCAGCCATAATCCAAAATAAGAAAATTATAAACCATGAAAAATTGTAGGTTTAATTAGTTAGGAATAAAATCAAGTACAATTTAAGAGTGTGGGAACCAAATAATGCTCTTCATTCACTCACTTAAGTAAGAATTATTATTAACTTCAGAATGGGTATTACCTATAGGGGAATTGCCTATGATTATTCACTGTGTCAACTTACTTTTATTTTATTATTTTTTAAATTTTTTAATCAATTTTTATTTTTTTTTAATATCAATACCTCACAAGCTACCCAGCTGTTCCCGTCTGGAGCCAGTGAGACTATGGCATCCCACATTGGGGTATATTGTGAGGCTGAAGGTAGTGGGGAAGGGAAGGAGATGGGGAAGAGGAAGGTTGGGAAGTAACTGACTTTTTAGATGTGGTCACCAAACACGGCTAAAGCCATTTCAAGCAACGTTTCAATTCTGAATAGTGGTCCTACATCAGGGCGATACTAAGCGTATCTTTCACTCTGGAACGTGCCGCAAATATACTATATATTATTGTTAATTAATTAATTGTGAAATAACACAAATTAATCAAATAAAAATTATTTGACCACGCCGGGATTCGATCCCACGACCTTCGGATTGCGTGTCAAAAACCTTACCTCTAGACCACGCCGGCCAAAATTATAAAATTATTCGAAGTTAGAATACTTAGTTGGTCTAAGAGTAAAAATAATTAATAATAAATTAGGAAAGTTTATAATTTTTTTATATATATTTCATACCTTTTAAAATTAAATATAAAGCGTGTTATTTTCTCTTTCTAACACCATTTAGATCATATTTTTCACCATGACAGTAAGGAAGACACAACGATTACAATGAGACCTGTGTGAGCTGTTCACAAAAGCAAACAAATCAGCCTGTGGGATTAAAAATATCAACAACAGATGTCACTACTTGTCTTAATGTTGTCACAGGACTCAACCTGTTTATCTTTATATTAGTTACTTAGCCAACTATGAAAATAATTTCACGTTTCTAGTTCAAACACTTAAATAAGACAATGGATAAAAATAGAAAGATGCGCAATTTTCGTTAAGATGATAAAATAAATTTTAATAAAATCTACGGTCCAAGGTCAATTTATTTGTCAAAAATAATAACAAAAGTATTGTTAACGGGTAAAAAATTAACTATGTAAATAACATTTGTCAATGATGATAGCGATAATAATGTTTGCATTTCTAATCACGACAGTAGGTTACTATGTTATTAATGATACTGTAAAAATGCTCACTCACTGCTAATTTTCCATCCAAACCATTTGAAACTGTAGCACAACGACCCCATGGAATAAAACGGTTCCATCTGACGCATCACCTATTCTGAGAAGGGCTTCAAAGTTTTGAATGACTATATTAATGGAGGACTGAATGCAGTTGGCTAATAAAAAAACTGTCAAAAGAAGCGAAGCTAAGCAGTCCAAAGTGGAGTCCTGGTACCTACCCATATGAATAGCAGTGAGGACTCCAGATACTAATATCTACAGCCTGTATGTCGGACGAATATCTACAGCTCATATGTTAAACTAATATCTACGAACTTCAGAGTGTTGACTAATATCTACAGAGCTAAGGTCGGACGAATATCTATGACGGTCCCAGTGTTGACTAATATCTACAGAGCATAGGTTGAACTAATATCTACAGAACGTAGGTTGGACTAATCAGCTAAATGTGTCCAATAGTCCGATATTAGGGATTTTTACATACATACTTACATAAATTAAGTTTTTTAAACTGCATACGCAATTTTACGTTATTCCAATATACTATACATAATTGCAAATCCAACCTCTGCCAGTGCTGTAGATATTCGTCAACACTTTGGTTCTCATAGATATTAGTCAGCAGTTTGAGGTGAAGATATTTGTCAACACTTTGGTTCTCATAGATATTAGTTCTATTTTTTCAGTTTTTGGAATTCCTGTAGATATTAGTAGACGCCTCCGCAGTGAGGCATGAAACTAGCAGAGGTAAGATTAAAAAAAAAAAATTAGCTCCACACAGGAGGCCCTGAGAAAAATAATTCCCCACAGGGCCGATGTCGTCTTTGAGGATGCTGTGTGGAGGTCTTTTTTAGGAAAGGAAGGAGAGGAAGTTCTGTGAAGGGAAAGGGTATTAGGGGTGGGTAGGAATCTGGGAATCTATTATTCCATCCCTCCCGTTGCGGTGCAAGGCGATGTTCCGAGAGAGTACGGCTGGAGAAGTCAAAGGGACTCCCTCAACCCGATCCTCTTTCCCGATCTGGCCTTCCATGCAGCTGGTGGGCAGACGCATCCGCCGCCAAGACCCGGAAAACCTTACTCCATAAACCCGGGCACCCCTTCTAAATCTAGCGAACCACTTGGGGTAACCTCTGCCATAGGTTACCGTTATCCAATAAATGGTTCCCGGGGCGGCGGTACCCATACCCGCCTCCAAAATTGTAAACTGAATGCTATTGAAATGAGATCCCTATGTGTGAAATGAGATCCCTGAGGCGTATGTGTAGTGAAATCATGTATGATCGTGTGAGAAATGTGGAGATCTGCAAATAATGTACGGCTGATGTAAGCATAATGAGCGAGATTAAGAAAGGGACCCTCAGATGGTTTGGGCATGTAGAGCAAATGAACGAAGACAACAGTGTAATAAAAATACATGGCGCAAATGTGAATCGTACAAGAAGTCGGGGACGCCCAAGGAAGTCATGGCTCGATCAAGTGAATCAGATACTTGAGTCGGGCAATTTCAAAAGTCAGAAAAATAGAAGAGTATGTATGAGACGATGTATGAATGTGAGTGAGGCAAAGAGTGTGTGCCAAGACTGAGTTGTTTGGTGGTCCGTCCTCTCTGCCTACTCTTGCAGAGAAACGGCGTGATGGTTAGTTTGTAATTTTTAGAAACATAATTAACTTAAATTATTTTGAGTGTGCAAATAAGGTTAGTTGTAGGTTATTAATTTTAAGCTCTACACTCTGTTTAAGGAGTTAAATGTCACAAATTTTATAAAACTGGGAAGAATTCGGTGGCTGGGTCATGTGGAGAGAATGTCCGAGCATCAAGCACCAAAGTCCCCGCTGAACTCAAGATCGATAGGGCGAAGGAGCCTGGGAAGACCAAGATTAAGATGGAACGACAACGTCCACAAGACCAAGTGAATCAAATACTTGGGTAAGAGAACGGCTGCGCAACCTGTTTCGATCCCGTTCATCCAAAACTTCATTTTGGATTGGAGGTCCAAAATACCCAATCAAACTGAAAACATTTGTTTTGATTAAAAGTTATATTAACTCCTCCGACCCCTAAGCGTGTTAACATGACAATATAATAATAGCAGTCAAGTACAATATGCTTGATTTCAAGCTAATGCGTGTGTTCCCACAAAAAATCATTATAATAATAATAATAATAAATAATTTATAATGAAATAATTTTATTTTGTATAAACCACTTATTTGATGTGCAAATCCGACCGGTTTCGGAACAAACGTTCCTTCGTCAGGGAAAGCTTATACTAATTTGACAGTTTCGAACAATGTTTTATTATGGTAGGGGTGGAGCTGTTGCTAGATAATAATGTAATTGGGTAGGTAGGTATTAGTGTAGAGTGGGTGGGTAGGGGAACAAATCCATGATTGGGCTATATGACAATATTTTTTGTTTGTTGATAATAGATTCATTATTTTTAAGGGATTTTTTAATTTCCAAGGCTTCTAAGTTATCTAAACGTTTTCCTTTGTGATTAATATGAAGAATATTTATCCCTGTATTTTTTTCAAAACTATGGTTATTTTCAATGATATGGTTAGCAAACTCAGAAAAATTATTATTATTAAGACACCTTAAATGTTCTTTGATTCTGATTTCAAAATTACGAGTGGTTTTTCCAATATAAAATGAGGGACAATCATTGCATTTGAGTTTATATATTCCGGAATTAGTCAATTTATGGTCTTTATCTTTAGTATTTCTCAAAAAATTACCGATATTATTTATTTATATGATTTATTGTCTTCATTTCTTAATAACAAATAGAGATAATGATATCCTCACTGGGATCTCCCGTGCTGAGGATTTCATTTACATTTTATAATTAATTATAAGAATAATATGAATTCGACATAACATAATATATCATGTAGTATTTTTTTTTATAACTATAAAGTAAATAAGATAGTGTTTTTTTATAATTCAGTTCATTAGATTCGGTTTTAGTCTGTATTTGATTTCAGTATATTTTCTATTTCTGATCTCCCTATATTTAGTATCCAGTTTTTTATTTGAAATTTAAATGTTATAATGTTGAGGTTTTTGAGTGAGAGTGGTATTTTATTGTAGAGTTTAATGCCATAATATAAGAAGCTTTTTTGCCCAAATGTTGTGTTAGCAGTTACTTGTTGGATATGTTTTTGACCATGAGATCTAGTGTTTCTAATGTACGTGTCAGTTGTTATTTCTTGGGTTTTGTACTTATGAATGTAAATGAGTATAGTTTTAGAATATAGTTGTTTAATTGACATTATGTTAAGATTGTTGAAGATTTCGTCAGTGCTAGTTCTTACAGGAACTTTCAGTATAATTTTCATTATGGCTTTTTGAGTTTTAATTAGTGGATTTAGTATGTTTTTATTTGCACTGCCCCATCCGATAACTCTGTTATTGTTCTAGTGACAACCCTAAAACAAAAAGTAAAAAAAAAGTGAATCAACCTTACATTTCTATTCAAAGATGTCCATAGAAGTACATACAAAAGACTTATTTTGTACACACAGTTTTTACCCGCCAAATCGCCTACGCGCGGTTAGACTTTGTTAATTTTTTATTAAATAGGCATTCATATATGAAATGCTTCGTGATGAAATGGTAAAAAAGTGAGGTAACATAATAGGCCACTTGCATCACATTTTTTAAAACAATTTCGCGGTTTAGGCAAACATTCTAAGATCTCCAGTTTTTTTAATTGTATTTTTGAAACCCTGGCGATTTTTTGAAAATTTCAATCCGAAAAATCTGACCACTTTTTATTAACCGGAAAGACGGGACATAATTTTAAGGGTGCGAAAAACGATACTTACATAGCCGAAAATAATTTAAAAAGAAGAATGTTTTCCACAAGAAATGGCACAGGAGAATAACGAGGCATACCAAAAATATTACATCTCAAAAATATTTTTTTCCTTGATCCATCTTATTGATCATAAATCATTATAATGTTCAACGTCTAAGGAAGGATAGGAGAGTTCTGGGAAGGAAAAGGGTTTAAGGGGTGGGTAGGAATCTTGGGTTCAGCATGTCCTGGTCATCCGCCTCCAAGACCTAGACAAATGACGGTAGTCGATGGTTTCACCTCTTCCTCACACTCGATAAATGCTGGCGTCCCGCAGGGATCGGTTCTGTCTCCGACTTTGTTTTTGTTGCACATCAACAACCTTTTGTCATGTGCACCAATTCACTGTTATGCGGATGACAGTACAGTTCATGATAGTTTTTTGTTTGACAAGCCCCCAAAGGGCTCACAAACTCCAACAGCTCGTAGGGCTTTGAAGCAAAGAATGGACGGTTACCTCGAGAGTGCTTTCTCTTGGGGTAAAAATAATCTCGTTGAATTTAATGTTTCAAAGACCCAATCTTGTCTGATTACGTCTAAAAGGGATCGAAATGAAAATCTAGTCTCTTTCAACGGAAGCAATCTTCCGAACAGGCCCTCCATTGATATGCTTGGTGTAACCCTAAGTGACCAGCTCAGGTATGGGGGCTCCATCGAAGCCAGAGTAAAGTTAGTCTCCCAAAAACTGGGCGTACTGTACAGGGCCCGCAGATACTTTAATAGTACACAACTGCTAACCTTGTACAAATCACAAGTACGCCCCACGGTTGAATTTGGCAGCCATCTCTGGTCTGGAGCTCCAAATACCTGAAAAATACCCTCGACTCTGTGCAGAAACGGGCGGTCCGTTTGATAGATTCTCCCATCTTAACAGACGGATTGCAATCTTTAGAGCACAGGTGTCGGGTGGGAATGCTATCCTTGTTCTACCGGTATTACAATGGAAGACGCTCCGAGGAACTAGCATCATTGATCCCTTCGGCACCGGTGCGTAGTCGGGAAACACGCCAAACGCGTGCCCAACATTTGTACACGGTTGACATTTGTCACATGAGAACGGGTCGTTTCTTCGACTCGTTCTTGTGATCAACAGCTCGGCTGTGGAATGATTTGCCGGCCTCTGTGTTTCCTCCTTCCTACAACATGGGTCTCTCCAAGACCAATGTTCATTCCTTCCTCTCCTCAAAAAAACCCTCCACACAGCATCCCAGATGACATAGGCCCTGAGGGAAATTATTTTCCTCAGGGCCTCCTGTGTGGAGTTAATGTAAAAAAAAAAAAACCTCACCCCATGAACCCGGGCAACAGTGCTAAATCACCAAACGTAGCGAACCACTTGGGGTGACCTATGGCAGAGGTGTTGGTTATCCAATAAAGGTTCCCGGGGCGTGGTACCCATTCCCGCCTCCCAAATTAAAAATAATTTAATGATAATAAGAATATTTTAAAATTTGATTTTGTTAAAATCAGCACCACTACCATTATACCTCTAAAACACGTACAGACGGCGTAAAATGTACGGGGTTCTCTTCATAATTCTGTCAAAAAATGATAAGTTCGCAGAGAACAAACAATAAATCTAGTGAATTTTTCATTTTCATGCAGTGACGTCACGGGCCCAAATAATGGATTTATTTAAAAAAAAATAACTGTTTCTTTTTTTTTAATTTTTACTAACATTTTCGTAATCTTGGTAAAAAAATCTATCCACACGATTTTTTCCAAGTCGTTATGAAATCCATGCAAGTGGCCTATTTTTTATTATACATTTATAAGTGTTTTTTTAACATAATCCGTGATTTTAGTACCGTTTTTACATGTAAATCATGATGTGAGTCATTTTACAATATTTTTTATGTTTGCATTCTAAACTTTAATATTTATTTGTAATAATACAATTTGAAAGCTTATTTCATAACCTTTCAAAAAAAGGTTTTAGTATTCGGCTGCGTTCAGAAATTTTTCATTTATAGAGCTTTAATTGCAAAGCGGAAATATCACAAAGTTTTTATAAATCTGACAGTTAGTTTAAGTTAAGACAAAATACTTGCATAATCGCAAAATACCTGGGTGCATATAGGTATATTTATTACGGATATGTGCAATTTTTTTTAAATGGTGGTATATACCAAATGATTTTAAATACTTACTTCTAATTTTCCTTTCCGCACAAGCCAAACTGGAGTTTCTGGAACAAACAGGAACAGGACGGAGCTCAGAACCGCGAAGACTAGCAGCATCACCGCGCCCGCCTTGTATGAGATGAACCCCCCCACGAGGTAAGAGGCCGTGATGCCGAGGGTATAGCCGAGGGTGAGCAGAGCGCCCAGCACCCCGCGGACGTGGTCATCGGAGGTCTCTCCGATATAGGTGGAGGTGTTGAGCAGGGCAAGAGCAATCCCTACGCCCATCATGAACCGGCCGAACAGCAGGTGGTACACATTGCCAGATGTTAGGATTATGATGGCATTTATCTGAAAACAAGTTAGATTTTCAAATAAATGAACTAATTAGGTAACACGGATCTTTTTCATATTCGACAGTGGCTGAGTTGGCCTCGTGTTTGGGTCTCACCCAGGCGTCGCAAGTCCGATTCCTTTGCTGGTTGAGTTATCAATCACGATACATGTGAAAAAATAGACTTTGTCAAGGAATATACTATAAGGAGACGTACTTGACTTACTTTAACCAGTGATTCCTGACATTATTTGGAGTAAAAAATGTAAATAAAATTTTGGTCTCCGGTGACATTTTTTTTTCTACAGAAACATAAAAAAATGATAGTTGTTGAACAGTTGGAGGCGGGGTAAGGGGTTCGTCGGACACCCGGCTGAGTGACCAGTGACGACAGGCGGAAGAATTTTTTTTTTGTTTGATTTTAAAGAAAAAAAATTTAAAAAAAAAGTCGCCAAAAAAAGTCATCGGAGACCAAAATTTCATTTACATTTTTTACTCCAAATAATGTCAGGAATCACTGGTTAATGAAAGTCAAGTACGTCCCTTAACATCCTGTATAAATTTCACGAATAATTTATTCGTGATATCATCCTAACGACTATTGGTAATAAGAAAATTAGATAATACTTAAAATAATAATATAAGAATAAAATCATTTCCATGAAACGAAAACGTTTTCAAAAGTGCAATCGTGACAGATTAAATTCTTCAGAGACGCCATCGTGGGGTGATGTTTTCCCGACATTGAAAACTTATTGATGTATTAAGTAGTCTGAGGTCCAAATTGATGATGGTAGGTATTCAAACAATGTCAGTATAATTTTCCGTTCTAGGCTCACTATGTAAAGTTCGTCGAGGTTGCGAATGGTTTAGATCATAGACATAAGAATATTACTAGGCGAGAACAGATATATGAGGGGTACGAACCATTTATAACGGGACGCAGAGGGGAAAGATGACTTTGATGATATGTGATTCGTCAATAAATCAATCTGACAGTTTATAGGCATCTCGCATTATAATATCACCATTTAGTTCTTAAGAGTAAAATCTGCTTTTGAATGAATAGACCTTTTTACAGTTTAAGTCCAAATACGGCAAAGTAAAGTTCGCCTGTTTTCAGAGTTGAATATTTTGTTGCCATATTTAGTTAAGACACTTTTACAAATATTTCGTAATTTACTTACCCCAGTAAACAGCGACGAGCACACGTCATGTATCTCGATGTAGTATATGTTAGTAAAATTGATCATTATATGATCTGAATAAGCTTAAAATAAAGTAAAATAATGCTTACCTATGAAATGTAGTACGACAATTGGGTTTATTATCTTTTTCACTTCTATTTTTACATGTTTTCATAGCACAAGCCACCATTTTTGACGTGTTATTTCGTGAAATGTACCGATGAAAGCTCGAAGCCGGTTTGCACAAGAATAATGACGTCACATTTTTTTAGATTCACGCGAAGCCATACGCGATCCCAGCCGGCTCCATATGGAACCGGTATGGGGAGGGGGAAATAATACGCTTTTATCACTTAGAGCAGGTCTAGTAATTTTATTATTTATTTTTATTTATTAATTTTCAACGCCCTGATGGGCTTTTACATTATAAGTATACATATATAATACAGAGACATTTTTTTTTAAATAAAAAAGATAAACTATAAAAATATAACTAGTAAACATCATATGAACGGTAGGTATACAGATAAATTTAGGAAAGATAGTGCATTATAATAAAAGAGAATGTTTCTAAAGTGGCCTACTCACCATCCAATTTCTAGTCACTTCTTGTTGGCCAGCCAGATTGGCGGTTTCCACCACACCATCCAACTTGCAGAAAGGTCTTAGCTTTTGCGCTGTGCGCACGTGTTCGGAGCGCTCGCGCTGTGCGCAAACGTGTCATGGCTCCGTCACTTTCGAAATTTCAACGTATTGGATTAGCGTTGGCTTTATTGACAACAGACAATGATCAATAAAAAATGTATAATATGTCATTTTGTTGTCCGATGATATATTTTTTCTATTAATAAACAACAAAAAAAGGTTTTCGATCACATGTCGCTACTGATCCCATCACGACGGGATGGGTTTAAGCGAACTAGCGCTGTCTCGTTTGAACGATATGCCGTTAGAACGAGACGCATCGCTTTTCAAATGACCGCTACACTGTAAACAAGTTATACTCCTGAGTACTCAGTTGCGGCGTGTGATGGAATAATATTTTTAATGTTTTAATAGATAAAAAGTGTCATCGGACAGAGAAATGACTTTAATATTTTTTACTCTAAGCTCGGGAATCGCTGGTTAAAATCTCTCGGGTGCGTACTGTTCCACCCTGCATAATTTTTGAAACATAACTTTTTTGCAGGCAAACATAAAAAGTTTAAAAATATCCCACCTTATGTATTTTTCTAACTAAAATTACATACAACTAAAAAAATAAAAACACCCACATAATATATTTTATTAGGCAAATTTATTATGAACATTACTCGTTTTTGTCGTTTCATGTAAAAGCAATTAATTAAAAAATTCCCTTAGTTAAGAAAATATTAATCCTGTTGGGTATTACAGACAAAAATAATAACAGTGATGAAAAAAAAATTCCTTCTTCTAAGAATTACTGGCAAAAATAATAAAACTATCTTTTTTTACATGAATAGCGCACAAGAGTCCCAACTGCTCCCATCTGGAGCCAGCGGGACTATGGCATCCCCAATTGGGGTATGTTGTGAGGTTGAAGGCAGTGTGGATGGGAAGGAGATATGAAAGAGGAAGGTGGGGAAGTACCTGGCTATTCAGATCTTGTCACCAAACACGGCAGAAGTCATTTCAAGCAACGTTTCAATTCTGAATGGTGGTCTTACACCAGGGCGATACTGAGAGTATCTTCCACTCTAACTAACTAACCATCACGCCGTTTCCCCGCAGGGGTAGGCAGAGAGGACGGACCGCCAAACAACTCGGTCTCGGCACACACTCCTTGCCTCGTTCACATTCATACATCGTCTCATGCGCTGTTCTATCTATAATATAAAAATGAATCGCTAAATTTGTTGGTAAGCACAAATCTCGAGAGCGGCTGAACCGATTTCGCTAATTCTTTTTTTAGAATATTCCTTGAAGTTCGAGGATTGGTCTTACGGAGAGAAAAATTAAGAATATTGCGCAGAAAATTAGATAATTACAGAAAACATCGCACGTTTGACAGTTGGCGTGTTAGAGAATGACATTTTGCAAAACAATGAATGATTGTTCAATCAGAATTCTATTTAAGAAAAGTTGAAAAATTTATTTAAAGTAGGTACTCCCCTAATAATTTGAATCGAATCAACAATTTTAGATATTTTAAATAGGTACCTATGTTAGGTACCAAATTTAATATACATGAAAAATGGAAATTTGAATAAAAATTGTAAAAGGTGGCTCGCGGGCTGTTTAAAAACTGAATGTACAGGGATTGAATATATGGAACGCGGGAGGAGGGTTGGCGGGACGAGGGAGCGGGAAAGGGAAGAGGGAAGGCGGGGAAGGTGGAAGGGGAACGCGGGAGGGGAAGGGGACGTGTGACGGGGGAGGGGAACTCGGGAGGGGGGTTCGCGGGACGGGGGAAGGAGGGGTGGAATGGAGTGGGGAGAGGGAAGGTGGAGGAGACGGACTGGGAACACGAGAGGGGAAGAGGACTCAGGAGAAGAAGGGGAGGCGGAAGGGGAACGGGACGAATGGGAAAGGACACTCAGGGAGAAACTATTTCTATAGCAACGCATGCCGGAACCAGCTTTTTTTGTGTGTTCGTTATTGTCAGTACAAGGTTTGTATAAAACTTCAGGTGAGCTCTGGCATTATGAAATTTGTATAAAAAAATTGATATTGGTGACACGCGAGGTTTGAAAACTGAATGTATGGAAAGCGTGAGAGAGGGAGAGATGGGGGAGGGGAACCAGGGAGGGGGAGGGGAACCTGGGAGGGGGGAGGGGGACCTGGGAGGGGGGAGGGGAACTCGGGAGGGGGATTTGCGAGGCGGGGGAAGGGGGGGGAGTGAAATTGGGAGAGGGAAGGTGGAGGCGACGGAGTGGGAAAAAACACGCAGGGATAAACAATTTCTTTATTAAGTGGCATAGAAACGCATACCGGGAACTCACTATAATAATATAAATTAAGCGACCGATCGATTTGATTAATTTGCAAATTAACAGATGGTGGTGTCAGTTAAAAGGTTGGATAACTATCCAGTAGATTGCGTTGTGTTTAGTTAGTGGCCGGGTCAGCTAGTTAATAATAAAAAAGATGATGTAAAAAAAATATTCTTCCTTATTCTGAGATCACAGGCAAAGAGTGACAATTTACGTCTTCAATATCAAAATGTAAATACCTACTTAGAAATAAAATGATTTATTTCTATAATACACATTGGAAAGTTTATTTATCTTTATTTTAGAACAAATTTTGTTTTTGCAAAGTGATAAAAATAACCAATTTAGAGGTGTATTTACTTTACATGGGAATAATATCAAAATTAAAACATTTAGAAATAAAATTATTCATTTCTAATTCACACATTGAAAAGATTATTTTCGCCAGATTTTAGAACCATTTTTGTTTTTGCAAAGTAATAAAAAATAACCAATATAGAGGTGTTTTTAAAATATAAATTGTCGCTACCGCGACTGAACCGGTATAGGTTTTGAAAATACGCGTTCTGGTACAAGTCGCTGTTAACGACCGCACGCGACGCTCTCCGATGAGAAATGAATAAATCACGTGTCGTAACATGTCCATTCGGGGGCGTTCCTTCAGCGGCTGGCCCCAACAAGAATTCGCAGGCGATAAATAATAATACGGCTGGCCTTTCGGCCCAATTTTTAGGAGTGGGGGGTCCCGGCAGAAGGAAAATAATAATACGGCTGGTGATTTGTTCCAATTCGCAGGCGGTTGGGCCTCCTCACCATCCAATATGCAGCCATTCCAACATTTAGTGACTACATGTTGGGTGGTGAGGAGGGCGCTTAAGTTGTAAATGGCATAGAAATAAACAAGTAGGTATGTTAGTAATTTAAAAAAATTACAGGTGATTGATTAAATGTCATGAATAATACATGACAAAATGCAAGATACATAAAAAGAAAACGTTAACAAGTTTGTACATTGTGGATTAATATAGAAATACACAAATATATGCAATAGACCCTAGGTGATGCTCCTTAGATATCAAAATATTCTACATAAAAATATCGTTCAGATATTTCTTGAATAACGGTAAACTTGTATTAAATACATCGATACTTGAGGTATATTTGTTCGCTAGTGTGTGTAGTCGAGAAATTGATGCATGTGTGTGATAGTTAGTTAGAGAATTATTGTTGCAGAATAATATGTTTTGCCTTGTCGCTCGAGTTGGTACCTTAAAGTCAATGAGATGCAGAAGTTCGCAACAATCTAATTCGGAGTGAATAATTTTAAACAAAAAAGTTAGGTCGTTTATTTTTCTTCTGTTTTCTAAGGAATGCAATTTAAGTGTATTTAGTAAAGATGTGTAGTTAATGTGTTGAATAGGTATGTGTAACTTGAAGTTAATAAATCTTAAAAATTTGTGCTGCACTCTTTCGATATTTCTTATATGAACTTGATAATATGGGTACCAAACTATGAAATTGTATTCCAGCAAGCTGCGTACGAGTGACAAATATGCGATTTTTATAACTTCCAACGAATCGAAGTTTTTGATTGTTCTGATTATAAATCCTAGTGTTTTCATGCCTTTGTTAGTTATTTGTTGTATGTGATTTATAAAATTTAATTGCGAATCAAACACAACTCCAAGATCTCTAATTTCTTTGACTTTTTCTAAAATTTTATTATCTATTGTGTATTTGAAAGATAGTGGGGTCTTTGTTCGACAAAATGTTAGTGTCTTTCATTTATCGATATTGAGGAATAAGTTGTTTGCGACACACCAATTTTGTAATTTGACGATGTTTGACTGTAGGATTTGGCAGTCACCTATATTAGATATCTAATATATAAAATTCTCGTGTCACGGTGTTTGTTACCATACTCCTCCGAAACGGCTGAACCAATTTTGATGAAATTTTGTGTGCTTATCTGGTAGGTCTGAGAATCGACCAACATCTATTTTTCATACCCCTAAAAGTAAAGGGTGTTCCACTCCGAAGAAAATTATTTTCCCCATACATTTTGTATGGAACGAATTCTCCTATTTTGAAATAACTGCAGCAATATTGTAAGGGGTATAATATTGAACTGTAAACCGGGGGAGGGGGGGAGGGGGGAGGGGGGAGGGCGGAGAGGGGAGGGAGAGGGGGGAGAGGGTAGGGGGGAGGGGGGAGGGGGAAGGGGGGAGGGGCGAGGGGGAAGGGGGGAGGGGGAGGGGGAGGGGGGTAAGGAACTCAGGAAGGGGGGTTAACGGGACGGGGGAAGGGGAGAAGTGGAGTGGGGAGAGGGAGAGGGAACGCGAGAGGGGAAAGGATACGCAGGGAGAAACAATTTAGATCAATTCAGCTAATAAGTTGACAACAGTTTTTGATTCTGAGGCGGTACGAAGTTCGCCGGATCATCTAGTTTCTTTGTATAATTTGATGTCATCGGCAAAAAGCAGAACTTCTACATCGTCGAAACAACTTATGATATCATTTATGAATATTAAGAAAAGGATGGGGCCGAGATGACTCCCTTGCGGTAGACCACTGGTTGCATATAATAACTTAGATTTAGAATTTTTAATTTTAACAAATAAGATTCTGTTAGACAAATAACTTGAGAACCAATCCAACAACTTGCCTCTCAGTCCTAAGGCATACAGTTTACTAAGTAATAATTTATGTGATACTTTGTCAAAAGCTTTTGAAAAATCTGTGTAGATACTGTCAACTTGTTTTTTTTTTGTAAAAGATTCTGTAATATAGTTATGGTAAAGTAACAGGTTAGTAGCAGTTGACCTACCAGAAACGAATCCGTGTTGGTTTTTATCAATTACTTTAATATTCATATGTCTATGGTTTAGATGCGTTCTCAGTCAAACCTTTGCCTTTTACACAATTTATAATTAAAAAAGCGGGTGCAGGTACTAACCGCATAAGGTATCCCAGCTGTCATGGCACAGACCTTCCGGCCAAGGGTCTCCGTGTAAATGGCAACCAGTGGTGTACAGAATAGGCCTGACAGCGCGAAGATGCCCGCCATCCAGGAGGCCAGGGTGGTGGCTAAGTCGGGGTCCAGTGGGGCTAGCAGCCCGCCCTCGGCTCGCATCTGAGGCAAGGCGGGGGACAGCCAGCCCACGCCCATGCCGGAGTTCAGGGCCCCAATGTTACCTGAGAAATTAATTTAGTAAGCAAAGTCAAGTACTTTGATCACTACATCAAGAGTATACTATCACTAGATAAATCGAGAGTACACTATCACTACATCAAGAGTACACTATCACTAGATACACGTACCTGGTATCAAAAGTACACTATCACTAGATGACTAGATACATCAAGAGTACATTAACACGACATCAAGAGCACACTGTCACTAGATACATCAAGAGTACACTATCACTAGATACTTAAATAGCAACTATCACTAAATCAAGAGTACACCATCACAGATACATCAATAGTATACTATCACTATACAGGGTGTCCGGGGGTAAAGTGCATTAACTTCGGGAGGTGATTCTACATGATGGTAGGAGTAACTTAGGAGAAACTTCTCATTGTGACATCTTGTCGAACGGACGTAATAACCAGTGCTCCACATTAAACATGGCAACAAGATCAACCCAAGCCTGGGAAACAGTCAGCCAAGCTGTCAATAATGTAACTGATAAGGTGGAGTACCTAGCTGAAATTATTGTAAAACTGCAGAATACAATCGGTGAGCAAAACTCACTTATTTCTAAGCAAGGCGGCACCATTGCCAAATTGTGCGCCAAAATCGTTCAACTTGAAGCTATTACGCTTAGGTACGAAGCGGATAGACGGACCGAACCTAGCCAGGGATCATCAACCAGTGAACCGGGCCCCGCAAACACCGGCAGCTCTGCAAAGGCAGGACCAAGTAAAGTGGCGGTGACCAAAGGCAAATCAAAGATATCCGAAAAAACCTTAGTCAACGAGGAGTCCCACCCGTCTCCTTCTACTTCTTCTCCTAAAAGTGAGGACAATCCTTCCAAAGTCATTGACAACACTGAGTGGCAGACAGTAAAACGTAAGCCACGTAAACGTCTGCCTATCGTTACAGGAACAAAAACAGATTCAACTTTACGAGCAGTTGCACGAAAGTTTTACATTCACGCGTGGAGATTTACCTCAGGAACGGAGGTACCAGCTATCGAGGACTACCTCAAAACGATAATATCTACCGAATTTGATATAGTGAAATTAAACGCTCGAGGAAATTACAGCTCGTTTAAAATAGGCGTCCCGGAAGAAAATCGAGAAACTTTTCTTAACCCATCAGTCTGGCCAACAGGTATTGCCGTAAGTAAATACAAATTTTTGCAAACGGCTAATAAGGAACATACGAGTATCTGATGGCGAGCTTGGAAATAATTTACCAAAATGTCCGAGGTCTAAATACTAAGACAGAAGAATTTTCGAGAAATTTACTACTACAAAACTTCGAAATTATCTGCTTGACCGAAACATGGTTGAGCTCCAATGTCTTCGATTCGGAATTGTTCGACAGGCGCTATACTGTTTACAGGCGAGACAGAGATAATGATGCACGCGGTGGCGGTGTGTGCATTGCGGTTAAGAATACACTTACGTCCCAGAGAATGCAAATACTCGAAACGGAAGGCGAACACATATGGGTGAAGGTAACAAAAAATAAATTTACCGCCTATATTTGTGTTGTATACTTTTATTGCACCAATGACTCGGAGAATCGCACAACTTTCTACGATTATATTGATCAGGAATGTCAATCAAGAATTTTAAAAGACCGGAACGTCCTTATAATTGGGGATTTCAATTTAAATAACAAACCCGAAGAGGTTATATTAGAGCACTTATATTTCCTGAACTCCAATAACCTCAAACAAGAAAATGAAATTAAAAATCATTTTGACAATATACTTGATTTAGTACTAAGTAACACGACTAGTTGCGACGTAAGTCGATGTGAGGAACCCTTGGTCAACGAAGATAAATTTCATCCGACCTTAGCTATTCTTACTAAATTAACCAGGACAAAATGTAACCGGCGCCAGCTGCGGAACAGCGCTACTCGCCCGGCACGTCTACCTACCTCCAACCATCAGTTCCAGTTCAAGCGAGCAGATATGCAGTTAATATGCGACATACTCTCAGAATTTGATTGGAACTACCTACATACTATATCGGAAGCAAATGACGCAGTTGCGTACTTAAACAATGTATTATTCAGTATTTTTGAAATATGTGTTCCCATTAGGAAAAAATTATGTAAAAATGTAAATTATCCGGCGTGGTTCTCTAAAAAAATTATAGATAAATTAAAAAGCAAAGAATCGCATCGCAGAAGATATAAACTGCACAAGAATCAATCGGATTACTTGTTATTCTCTGCGATGCGATCCGAGCTTAAAAAAGATATAGCAATTGCGAAGCGCCAGTATTTAGAAAAAGTTCAGTATGGGATCAAAGATGATGTCAAATGTTTTTGGGATTTTATTAAATCCCAAAAAGCAAATCCATATACCCAAATTAACTTAAGTGATAGAACGGAAACTTTTTCCGATCCCGAAATAGTAAGCCAAAAATTTGCCGATTATTTCAAATCAGTGTACAGCCAGTTAGCTCCTCAACTAAATCTAGACTTTACTCGAACCGAGAGGCCCTGGAATATTGGCAAAATCGGTCTTGAGCTAACCTGTCCAGAGGAAGTAGACTCCTGTACTCGAACTTTAAAGCTCGACAAGGCTGCAGGCCCAGACGGAATACCCCCTAATATAATTGCTCATTTGTCAAAAACCATTTGTAAACCGCTGAGCTATATATTTAATCTTAGCATATCGACTGGTTGTTTCCCTCATTCTTGGAAACTCACGCGTGTAAGCCCAATTTTCAAAGCTGGAGACAAGTCTGATATAAGGAATTACAGACCAGTAGCTGTACTGTCAACCATACCAAAAATATTTGAAATGATTATTTACAAGAAATTACATCACCAAATTATGCCATTTCTAGGAGAAAATCAACACGGTTTCATGCCAAGAAAATCCACGGTTTCAAATTTGTTAACATTTTCGCGATTGGTGGCCGTCGGACTGGACTCGAGACACCAAACAGATGTAGTGTATACGGATTTTGCCAAGGCTTTTGATCGAGTTGATCATGATATTTTACTACTTAAAATGTACAAACTTGGTTTCGATCAACAAACGCTTATATTCTTCGCGTCCTATTTAAAAGCCAGAAGTCAATATGTAATAATAAATGGACATGAATCTAAACAATTCCCGGCGTTATCAGGTATTCCCCAAGGTTCAAACCTTGGTCCCTTGCTGTTCCTTATACTTATAGATGACATCCAGGTTTGTGTAAA
The DNA here is from genome assembly GCA_917880885.1 of Limnephilus marmoratus. NCBI lineage: Eukaryota > Metazoa > Arthropoda > Insecta > Trichoptera > Limnephilidae > Limnephilus > Limnephilus marmoratus. The sequence goes on from OU862928.1 coordinate 43,716,365, forward strand.
ATATTGCAAATGTCTTCTATTTGCAGATGACCTCAAACTTTTGATGGAAATAATTTGTTACTATGACTGCTTAAAAATGCAATCTGACCTTGATGCTATTGCAGAATGGTCAGTAAAGAACAAATTAGAATTCAATATAAAAAAATGTGTAACTATGACATATACCCGCTCCGAGAAGCCCATAGTTTTTGAATACAACATTAAAGGGCAAACATTATGCCGAGTCAACAGCTTTAAAGATCTCGGTATCGTCTTTGATCCCAAACTGACATTCTCGGATCATATATCACGGCTCACTCCAGCTTGCTACAAACTCCTGGGTTTCATCATCAGAATATGTAAGCAATTTGATGACCCAGATGCAATGATAGCCATGTTTGATGGAGTCATAAGAAGTAAGCTGGAGTATGCCAGTGGTGTGTGGACTCCGCACCAAGCGAAATATATTAATATGCTAGAACAAATTCAAAAAAAATTCCTTAGGTATGTCTATATGCGGATGCATGGAACGTACCCGAGATTCATGCACCATATGGAATTACTTGAGGCAACAAATAGATTTAGCTTGGAAACTAGACGTCATGCAAATCTTGCAATTCTTAGTTTTAACATAATCCATAACCGTATTGACAGCCCATTCCTCTTGGAATGTTATGGCTTATACGTGCCTGAAAATTTCAGCCGTAGTCGTCGACACGACTTGTTCAAAATACCATACGGCAGAACAGATGTTCTAGCACAGCATAGCATGACAAGAGGAATGGTGCTGATGAACGAAATATCGGAAACACTAGATATATATAACTCTTCTTTAGATAGCCTTAAGATTTTTTTGTATAATAATCATCTTTCTAGGTGTTAAGACTGTCAAAATGAGATAATTGTACAGTAATTGGATAAAAATCTGTTGTACAATTTAAAAAAAAAAAAAAAAAAAAAAAAAAAAAAAAGATTAACAACTTTTTTCGAAATTCCAACATTTTTTTCCCCAACAAAAAGATCAACCTACTAAAAATCCTTAGTGTGAGGTACGATCTTACTTGCCGGGAGCCTGCCGGGCACGATCGTGGCAATAAATGGTGGTGATTGGCCCGTATCGTAACAGCGGAAAATAATAAAGCTGGCTGCGCACGCTGGTCTAATTTTATCCTTTTACCACAAAACTACCCTTAAAAGTTGGAATTTTGAAAAAAGTCATGTATCTTTTTTACTTACCCTGTATTCATGTAGAATTACCCTTATAAGATATTAGCATAAATTAGTATAATTCATGTAGAATTACCCTGTATAAGATATCACTAGATATACCGAGAGTTATTACATCAACAGTACACTATCACTAGACACATCGAGAGTACTCTATCACCACATCAAGAGTACACTATCACTACACCAAGAGTAGGTACATTTTTCAGTCTTCTCAGGACAATTTTATGACAGTTATGATTATTTTGACAACAAAGTCGGTATTTTATATCTGATGATAGTTTATGTACACACAATGTCTATTTTGTCTGAACCAATATTCCAAGATAATAACTATCACTTCACCAAGTACATACCATTAATTTGTTTTTCAGAACGGTGAAAAGTTTTGTACGTCGTTATTGTTACATTACACCAATAATTCCGTCTTATTCTGCAATTTTTTTATAATCCCGTGATCCGTTTTTTTAATAACTAACATTATCCTATTCAATTATGTCACATATTTTTTGGGTTCCATCTTATTGGTTTGATTGTAAAGTTGTAAAGTTCTTCCCGAGAATTTTATAATCATTTTTTTTATTTTTTTATTTGTGAATGTAGCTATAACTTTGTGGTTATCCATTATGGTATACGCTTGCCCTGAAGAAGGAACGTTTGTTCTGAAACCGGTCGGATTTACTCATTATATAAGTGGTTCAAACAAAGTTGAATTGTTTCATTTATTTTATAATCAATTTAGTGTTTTCAGGACTAATATTATTTTTTTCATTAAGATAACAAAACTCTTCCGTAACCGAAACCTAAAGATAATTTTAATAATCACAATGTTTCGTTGTCATATTTGCTCTCTTCTTCTGTACGGCAATAAAGCCTGGGTACTAAATCATGCATTAAAACGGAGAAAATTTAAAATGTAGATATATATAGATAGACCCAGATATTATAAGGTGTGTGTTTGTGGGTGTGCATGTGGTACGAAAATCCACATTAAAAATAATTTAAGGAAATGAAACAGTGAAACTTGGTCTTTGGGACAACAATATTGGAATCAGACATTATTAAAGACATAATTCTTGAGTGTGCCTTTGACGTGACCTGCGCGGACTGCTGACAGGATCCCGCAGCGATCAACAATGTGACCGCTACTATTATTGATTTTTATTTAATTGTGTATATAAGACATGCAACTAGAATTGACCCAATACAGTTCTCACCCAGATGCACTGCTTGCGTACAGTATATTTAAAACTTATTATTCGACATAATAAAAGAAAATTTCAATGGAATTGAAAAATACTTCATTATTAATATAAAAAAAACGAAAAAAAAATCATATTTTGAATCTACATACTTGCTTTGTTTTCTCGTTAGTAACAATAAGTAAGCTTACAAGACAAAATATTGTTTCTTACTGACTTTTCGCAAGGAATTACTGTTGGTTACAAGGAAATACATATTATGCACCAATACACACAAAATTTGGTGCGTTTTGTTTGGGTCAACTCTAATTATTGCTTTACATTTTAATTGATATTTAGAAAAGTTTTATCAAAAGGGACTTATTTACTTACAGACTTATACTTACATATTACTGCAGCAATAACCTGGTTGAACGGAAACTGTTTTTTCTCTTTAACTTTTTCGGACTTCATCATTTTTAAAACTGTTGTCGTAACTGGTTATCGTTGTTCACTGATCATTGTTTTCTTAGAACATTTTTGAGGCCGCGTGCTGTTCGGTGCTTGGTCCAACTGCTACTGGGAGATTCGTTATCTCGCTTTTAAAAGATGGCAAACATGGTGTAAAAATGTCAAATCTTTGAAAGGGCTGCGTTTGAGTGACGTAAGTTTAGTATTTACGTCAATTGAATTCGTAGTTAAAAAAACTATATTTATTATCATAAATCTTTAATACTGGACTACCTTTATAATAATATTTACTTTGAATGACGTTAACTGGATTATATTTTTCAACAAAGCTACATAAGTAGTTTATGTAGCTTTGTTAGCAACATTATATAATAATTATTATATATTATAAGATTATTTAATGTCGTTTATACTGTTTAAATATTATAAAACTATGCCAGCCATTTGAAATAGGAAGTACTAGTTAAAGCCATTTAAAGCATTGTTTCGATTTTCCACTTATGAGAATTGCGTTTCATTTTCTTTATACGGGTGAGGGAGATTTATTATAATTATTGTATTTTTCCTTTGGAGGGGTGCAGACATACATTCACCGTTTGTCTCATTTTCGACTGTTGACATTTAGTGTGTATTCTTACACATGTATCCTTTCTAGGAGGGCAGCATTGAGCATTTTATCTTTAAGAACAAAAGCAAAACAATCAGCGCATTGACATTTGACGGTTTTTAATTTTTGGAAATCACTCACTATTCAATATTATACTTATCACAATATTGCTGCAGCTCTTCCGTTCCATACAGAACGTATGACGAATTTTTTTTCTGCTATTCGGGGCGGAGACAAATTCAACAAATCAAAGATCATAAAAATCAGTCCGGCCGTCCTTGAGTTATAAATGGTGTAACTAACACGACTTAATTTTGATTGAATTGCCATGTGTCAAACAATATGTGAAATGAAAAATCTTTAAAATAAATTAAGCGTGTCCGAAAACTATAAGTACATCACTTTAAGTAATGATATCTTAGGCCACACCATTTATCTGCAGGGGTAGGTAAAGAGGATGGACCGTCAAATATCTCAGTCTTATCTTCATTCAAACTCGTGCATCTCACTTCTGACTTCTGCCTTTTACATCATAATATATACTTCTTACAATCCTTTCTTCGTTCGTTCGCTCTATTACCCAAACCTTCTAAGCATCCTTTTCGTAATTTTATTCATATTACCCTTACATTGGCCATGCCTTATTTCTGAATCTCCACTTTCTCATACGGTCATACATGGTGTTAGCACAGATCTTGTTTCTTCACCATTCAGCCTACTTTCATCCGCCCGCTACCATTTGCATATCTCACTGAAACATACAATGTAATCTGAAATAAAACAATGACTTTGTTTTGTTTCAGTTTATATGTCAAACCACAAACTGACAGCTTTCTACCAAAATACAATGTAATCAACTACGATAATGATAATGATTAACCAGTATATATTCTGCTGGGTATCTAACGATCCTAAAACACTATCTTAATCAAATACGAAGGTGTTGTTTAAGATAGGTAATATATTTTATGTAGCTACTAGAAAAGAAAAGATTTCTAAGACAGAAGAAATCTTATCACTCATGTTTTCATTTCGGCACTAACCGATCCGGCGTTTCGGTCCATACAGATACATATAATAAGATAGTGACTGGGTAAACACCAGCTTCTACATGACATGACCCAAATCATTTCATTAAGCTGAACCTTGTAATTTGATTCTAATGTGGCATAGCCCAGGACTTGTGGAAAGAACGCCCTAAAATGAAATATTGCTAATTGCTGGTCAATCCAAGGGAGCCAACTACGCCTTAATTCAAAGGACTATACCCTGGTATCAACAAATTCCCCATTTACAAAAAAAATCCTGATTTCCTCGAATGAAAATTATTGAACATCGCATCGACAACTGTTTTGGCGACATCATTGGATAAAGGATGAAGAGAAGTGGACCTCAAATGAATTCCTGGGGCACCCCTTAAGAAAGTTTTGCAAACTTATTTTCAACCTTCACGGCTTATAAGCGATTGAAAGACAGGGTGCCAGCTAATTTTTGATGACGGAATTCAAACCAAATATTGACTTCAAACCAATTCGATAAGATGGAAACCTTTGAATTGTTTATTGCTCACCTCATCATTAGAAACTCGGATCATTCTATGAAATGATAATTGGTATTACAGTTGAAAATAGACAGAAAAAGTTTTAGAAATTCTTTACAATTGTGAGTTTATCGTATTCGTATAATTAAAGTTTCTAGAAGTAGAATAATAACAAGAACGGCCATGTCACTCATTTGAGGGTTATTATTGCATTGAACCTTATAATTTTTTTTAACACCTTTCGTGAGTAGGTAAGAAAGGGAGGAATAATGTCTAGGGTGAGAAAAGTACCTTCGTCCATTTCAGGTTTACCATTTTGTCATTGTCGAGTTTTCAAAAATATCTGTTCATCAATATTGTTTTTATCAGTATTGTAATACTGTGGAGCGTAGGATTGTAAAAATAGTCATCTGTTCAAAAAAATATTTTTTAATTACGCGATACAAGTAACAATGGATATTTTTTAATGGAAATCTGGGTACAAACGAGCGCATGCTACTTTGACTATTGCCGTATCACCTAACACTGTAGAAGTCAATAACTTTAGTATTCCAAAAATAAGGAATAAATGTTTTTTACTTTTTTAAAATAACGTCAATTTTTTTTAACAAATACATAAATTTAAAAATAATACTAAATTCACATAGTTTGTTATAACAATGATTGAACTTGGTCCTTTCGTTTCTTTTGTGAATCAACGATTCCATCTTGTAGTATGCGTACACATTTAATTTTCTTTATTGCTTTTTGTTGGCAAGGTCTTAAAATGTTTCTTCCAGCATTGTAGGGAAATATAAACATTCCTCTGTAATTGGACGTAGTAAGTCTGTTGAAGATACAGTCCTTATTATTGGCACATCGTACTGGAACCTCCAGAACACTCCGATTCCACTGAAGATCCTGAACTTCTAGACTGTATTTGCACGACTGGAACCGTCGGTCCTTTAAACAACTTGCTACTGTGGATTGAACTGGAGGGCGATATCCGCCAGTTTTATGTCAGTCCAAGTGGTATTCGGCCACTGTTTGAATTATATTTGGATCTGCCTTGAGTAAGGAATGCTCTATTGATGAAGGAGTGGGCAATAACTTATCTGACGGTGGTCTAACAAATGATTTTGATTTGTACGGAGAAGAAACAGCCGCAGGAGACGAACTGCGTACAATATTTCCTGATTTTGAAGATACTCTTGAAGTTGAGGAATTGTTAGTGCATTTAATAGGAGATTCCAGAAATGCGCCACATGCTTTTACGTCATTCAAAGAGTAAGAACCCCTAATTGGGTTAGAAAGAATTGATTTCACTGAAGAGAGAGATAAACTTTTCGAAGAATTCGTTAGGATGGACTTTTTCAAGGTGTTTGAAGAAGGTTGGACGATTATCAGAGATGATCTCTGAATTGCTGAGCTTGTGGTGTCTGGTGCATCTTGGAAGTATTTGGCCGAATTGCAGGAACTACAAGTAGTTTCTTCCCGGATACACTTGTGCAGCCGTGCCAGGAATGCGGTCAGACTGGCAGCGGTGCCAGCGCGCATGGCTCGGGCACGCGTGCGTGGAGGTTGCAGTACGCCACGCACGCGCACCCCTTGCTGGCTGAGCGCGCCCGCCAGTCTGCGTACGAGGGCTGCGCGCGCCTCACATGATATAGCACGGAGACGGGATATGGTGCGTATCAAGTATTCCACTAAAATTCCATCCTCCTGCAAAATATAAATAGGAAAGAGTTTTAATAATATGTCTGTTGTGAATATGAATCATAATTCAGCGTTCATATTTATCAATATACTATGAAAGGATAAGAACCTCGAAGCATGATTTCTCGAAAATGTAGAAAGGATGGATTACCAACAATTTTAATGTACTTCAAAATCCCAGAGATCGGGATAACTTGGTGTATGTTCAGAAGTCTTCAGTTAAGGTTCCAGTTCGTCAAGAATGCAAGTTTATTGTTACGGTATTGTATTTATAATGATTATCACTTGGCCACAAAAGACAGTTCCTGCAGTATACTAGAAATGTTTCTAATTGCTGCGCTTAACTCGGTTTAGCTAACTTCATAATCGTTCGGGGCTAGACCCGAACGAGTGATATCTGTTGCGACAAGTCTGAACTATGTACTCCATACGAAGTAAATAACTTTTTCCAGGATTGGAGTATTGGTAATTAATAAGCAATAAGCAGCCATTATCGATTTGTTCTGTCAAATTTAATTGCTGATTGTGGACGTAGTAGCGGAAGTCGAATATTCACAATCAACCACAATATTGATATAATACCTTTGGTCAATTTTTGCAATTTTACGGCGTTTATGTTGGACCACCAGATACTAGCTGAAACACCCAGCATTGCTCAGGATTTATTCCATTTTATGTGGTGGTATAATAATTTCTTGTCCAGTGGCTAAGACTCTTGACTCACATTGAGGTCTGAGGTCGCGGGTTCGAACCCGGCACGCGCAAATAAATTTTATTTGATTAATTTGTGTTATTTCACAATTAATTCATTTAAAATAATATATAGTATATTTGCGGCATGTTCCAGAGTGGAAGATACTATTAATATTGCCCTGGTGTAAGACTACCATTCAGAATTGAAACGTTGCTTGAAAATGGCTTTAGCCGTGTTTAGTGACCAGATCTGAATAGCCAGGTACTTCCCAATCTTCCTCTTCCCCACCTCCTTCCCCTCCCCACTACCTTCAGCCTCACAACATACACAACATACCCCAATTGGGGATGCCATAGTCTCACTGGCTCCAGACGGGAGCAGTTGAGATTCTTGTGCGGTATTCACTGTAAAAAAAAAAAAAAAAAAACAGTGACCTTTCTCTTATTTTGAAAATCAAGTGTGATTTTTTTTATTAATCTTGGAATAAAACTGTATACTTATTTAAAAAAAAAACAAAACCCCTGCCACCCAGGACGTCGTTCTTCACAAAATATTATAAAGATACCTACTTATTTATAAAAAATTTAAGATGTCCTTACCAGTTCAAGCCGAAGTAAACACTCTTGAGGCCTCTCTCCCCAGACAACGACGGTGGCTAGATCCTGCGCATCCAGGACGGGCATCTTCAGGCCTTCTAACCACTCCATCAAGAGGGCGGCTATTATCCTCAGGTCTGCCTGAACAAATAGAGGCCCTTTTAAATGTGCATAGTATCTACAAGAGTTAATATCCTTTTGTCAATCATCAGCCTTTCCATATCTCATAAACATCCCAAATACATAAACTCATCCACTTGCTCCAAGTGTTCATCATTCACAATCGTATTGTACACTGTTTTTGTACCTCTCTGGTTTCCGTTTATTTTTAATTATTCATATATGCTTTTAGTTCATCATAGATACGAGAAAATGTAGATCTTCCATCCTGTTACGTTTTTTAGATTTTTACGGCCAAAAGTATTTTAGTTACTTATTTGTTTTTGGGATGTTATGCCATGTTACGCTACCTCCTACTTTAGCCAATGTTTCGGAAAGCGTTGCAGTGTCACATCGCCGGATCTGCCCTTTTGATGGACACTGCAACGCTGTCCGAAATGTTGGCTAAAGAAGGTGGTAGCGCAACACGGCATAACACCCCAAAAACAATTAACGAAATTCTTTCATCCTGGTAAAAATAAGCACCACATTACCAGCATACACCAAGTGACATATTTTCAGATTGTTTTTTCCTAAGTCCACAGAGATGGGTTGAATGTAATTATCAATAATAACCATAGTAATATTGAATAACCACTTCGTAAACAGAGCACTGACGAGAAAACCGAGAGAGGAATCCATCTAGTTCTTAAAAGTGTTTTGAAAAATGCCCTTGAAATAGTATCGTCATTGGGGGACTTACACGAGGTACCCATAAGTGGAAAGAATGGGGAAAGACAAGTTATTTTCTTCCTTTGCTTGTCTTATTTTCGCTTTTTCGTTACATTAACCACATACCGCGAGCTCTCAATGAGTTCTATTTGTTTCGACAAGGTCAAATAAGGAGCTACAATAGGTGTTGACAGGATTGCGTTTACAATTACAATTTTAGAAAAAGGTGCAAGGATGAATTTTAGGTACCAACAGTCTAGATCCAATTTCCCTCACTAATCGTTCCACCCAGCATGTTTCTTAGTTGTATTATGGAAACGTAGTTTTACATGAGTGATAGATCTATATTTAAGGCTTGTTGTGTTTATTTTACCTCTGCGTTTATCCTAAGGAAGGCGGCTGACCTCGTGTTGAGGTCCAGTTGGAAGCTTCTCAGATACCTCTGTCTCTCCTCCGCCAGTGTTGAATGATCCATTAAAAGAGCCTTTAAAATAAGCCCATCATTAAACATTCAATAAGTCATTCCTTAAAAATATTATTACCATTTTGTATTTTTATAATTCAGTAGGTACTTATAAACAAACAAAAGCCCCGACAACTACTCAAAGTGTACAGTGCATTTTCTGAGGTAACTTTTAGAACTACTGTAATGTATTGAAAGAGCTTCTATCGAATGCTGACAGACGTCAGCAGGGAAAGAGCTTCCATTAGTTGCCTACAGATGCCAGCAGGTGCCCGGGTAGGCAGTTGCTGTCAAGAGCGGACTTTCGCCAGCCTACTACCAGTCAGTATAGACAGGTCGTGTGCCCGGTAGTAACTAACTAACTAACTAACCATCACGCCGTTTCCCCGCAGGGGTAGGCAGAGAAGACGGACCGCCAAACAACTCGGTCTTGGCACACACTCTTTGCCTCACTCACATTCATACATCGTCTCATATTAGTATAATTATTGTAAATACGTAAACTCATAGTAAACCTGTTTGTATCAAGGACCTTATAATTATTAAGAAGTACTTCCACAGAACTGATAGTGTTGGTTGTAAATGACACAAACATCACAACTAGTAATGGGACACTGCCATACAAGGAGATATAATAAGCAGCTGTCAAGAGTGAAAAACAAATGCGAAGAGAATGAACAGACACCACTGTTCGTCCATGGTTACTGTCAAAGGATGAGGTCAAATGAGAGCCAGCACAATTGGCATGTGAATGCTCACGGGAACTTTGCAACCTGTCTCTGCTTTTTTAAAATTAAAATAATACAATAATGTCCTCATATAATTTTATTTTAGATTGAGAAATAGCAACTCGAGTTCTTCAAGGAGAAACTTTTTTTTTCATTGGCTCTACACAGGAGGAAAGAAATTCCTCTCAGGCCCTACGTCATCTTTGGGGATGCTTTGTGGAGGGTCTTTTTAGGGAAAGTAAGGAGAGGAAGTTCTGGGAAGGAAAAAGGTATGAAGAGTGGGTAGGAATATGGGGGGTTAATGTGTCTAGGAGTGACGCATTTATGAATGATAGAATCTGGCTGGAGTGGTCTAAGGATCTCTTAGATCTCCTTGGACCAACCTCTCCCTATCCGGCCCGCCATGCGTTAGGTGGGCAAACGCATTGAACCACCTGGGGTGACCTATGGCAGGGGTGTTGGTTATCCAATAAATGGTTCCCGAGGCGGCGGTACCCATACCCGCCTCCCAAATTGACTGGGCCTAGTTTGAACGGAAGCCATCAAATTATCATAAGATGGTGACGTCTGGAGGTTTCTTGACCAGGCTTTGCGAGGAGTTAAGAATTAAGGAACGTGTCAATCAATACATTTTCATAATATCGCCAACAAGATATAAAACGACAATATTCATTATTTGTCAAAATGATTCAAGACATAATATGCATCAAATAATTCTAGAAACATCATTCAGAAACATCATGTATACATCCTTAGTTCGTAGTCAAGTCGAATATAACTCCTCGATCTGGTCCCCCCATTTTAAAATACATTCAGTTCAATCGAAAAAATGCAACGTAAATTCCTCAGACATATTTATTTTAAATTCAGTATTCCCATTGAAAACATAAACTATGATTACTCGATGAAATAATTAAATTAAGACCAATTATATCAGACTTAGATAATATTTACGTATGTTCAAAATTGTAAATGGTAGCATAGACAGTCCTGATTTAATGAACCTCAATGAATTTCATATACCCACGAGAGCTACTAGTTCCAAAATCCTGATTAAATGCAACAATATCAGGACTGTGTATTCACAACATTTGCTTGTACGTAGGTTGCAAGAAGTTAGTAATAAAGTGTGATTAATAATTTAAATACGCAGATATTGCAGATCTATTTGACTGCACGGAAGGTAGGTACAAGAGGGCTATGCTATCAAATCTTTTCAATCAATACTAGTATAATTTCGTAAATATTGTTAAGTGTATATATGTATGTAAAAGCCTAAATGGGCGTAAATAAATAAATAAATACTACTTTAGCCTAAGCCTACCTTATTTGCAAAATTTAATTTTATATGTATTTTCGTATCTTTTTTATTATTTCTAATATTTTCCTACGATTTTGTGAAATGTAATCGTTGTTGTAAACTTGTACTTATACCGTTGATTTTTTATAAATAAATTCCGTTCATAAGTGTCTAGCCTACCAGCCTACAACACGATGCAGAAGCTTTTAGTACTAACAAAATATTGATAATCAGTGCAGTTATCTCGAACACTATTTACCTTGAATAATTTAAAACAAATGATGCAACAACAGTATTTGCAATGCCAACTCTTTTTCTTTTAACTAGACACATGGTTGATTAGATAAAGCAGCAGTGTACGACTTCGTCATAGTGATAATGAAATCCAACCTTAAGACCAAATTAAATAAAACTGCACTACAGGTGAAATATAGTATTTCAAGATAAAATGCTCTTGACTTGGAGCACACAACAAATAACCAGACGTCATCGGATGCACCAATGAAGTCAATTAATGGCGAATACTTAAAATAAGTAAGCCTTAAAAATACTAGTCTGAATATTAGGAATTAGCATGTCCAAGCATGGAGTGAATACAAATCTCATACAGGCAATTGCGTCTCTGTACGAGGGAAGCGTTGCGTGTGTTAGGGTGAACGGTGGTTTTACGGGGTGGTTTGACATCACAAAAGGTGTCAAGCAAGGCTGCGTAATATCACCATGGTTATTCAATCTATACATGGATAATTGTATGCAAGAATTGAAAGAGGTGGGATTGGGCGCGAAATTGAGTAATCTGAAAGTATGTTGCCTGTTGTATGCTGATGATGCGGTGCTGATTTCTAACACTATGGAAGATCTACAGTCTCTCGTATCTAGGATGAACGAAGTATGTATGAAGAATGAGTTAATGATGAATGTAAGTAAGTCTAAAGTCATGGTGTTTGAAAGAGAGAGTACGAAAACAGTATGCAACATAGTTGTGAATAATGAATACTTGGAGCAGGTGGATGAGTTTGTGTATCTGGGTAGTATGTTTACGAGAGATGGGAAGGCTGAAAGAGATATTGAAAAAAGGGTGAATGCCGGTAACTCCATTGATGGTGGACTGAATGCCGTTGGCGCTAATAAAAATCTGTCAAAAAGCGAAGCTAGCAGTCCACAATGGAGTCCTGGTACCTACCCTGATGTATGGTAGTGAGGCATGGAACTGGCAGAGGAAGGATGAAAGTAAACTGAATGCTGTTGAAATGAGATCCCTGAGACGTATGTGTGGTAAAACAATGTATGATCGTGTGAGAAATGTGGATATCCGCAAATAATGTAAGGCTGATGTAAGCATAATGAGTAAGATTAAGAAAGGGACCCTCAGATGGTTTGGGCATGTTGAGCGAATGAACCAAGGAAGTAGTGTAAGAAGAATATACGACGCGAATGTGAATGGTAGAAGAAGTCGGGGACGCCCGAGGAAGACATGGCACGATCAAGTGAATCAGATACTTGAGTCGGGTCATGTCAAAAGCCAGAATAATAGAAGAGAATGTATGAGACGATGTATGAATGTGAGTGAGGCAAAGAGTGTGTGCCAAGACCGAGTTGTTTGGCGGTCCGTCCTCTCTGCCTACCCCTGCGGGGAAACGGCGTGATGGTTAGTTAGTTAGTTAGTTAGCAACACGTAAATTAACATGTAAAATGTGTGCGTTTATGTCAGATCACATGATGTGGAACAATTATCTTAAGTTTAATTAATTTAATTAATTAAAACAATTACATTGTTCATAACTGGGATGCCAATAAGGCCCGCAACCAAATTGAAAATTGATAATCATTATTTTTAATTGATAAACTAACTTTTAAGACAAGATTTTTACGCATAGAACAAAAGGTAACAATTATTATAAGCAATAATTATCAGCCTGAAACACTCATCTACATTGAAAAAATCTTTCGAGAAAAAACGGGACCTGAACCCGTGTCCTTCTGATTGCCGGTCAGGTGCTCTACCACTGAGCTATGTCGGCTTATCTTTTTTTTTTTTTTTACAGTGAATACGGCACAAGAATCTCAACTGCTCCCGTCTGGAGCCAGTGAGACTATGGCATCCCCAATTGGGGTATGTTGTGAGGCTGAAGGTAGTGGGGAGGGGAAGGAGGTGGGGAAGAGGAAGTACCTGGCAATTCAGATCTGGTCACTAAACACGGCTAAAGCCATTTTCAAGCAACGTTTCAATTCTGAATGGTGGTCTTACACCAGGGCGATACTAATAGTATCTTCCACTCTGGAACATGCCGCAAATATACTATATATTATTTTAAATGAATTAATTGTGAAATAACACAAATTAATCAAATAAAATTTATTTGCGCATGCCGGGTTCGAACCCGCGACCTCCGGAATGTGAGTCAAGAGTCTTAGCCACTGGACTACGGAGGCCGTCCAATCTAATACCGGCCAAATAATTCAGTATATACTAGTGTTTCATTCAACAATTACTACTTATTACATTTTTCCACCTGAAAACAACCAGCTTTATTTTTGTGAGAGAGGCATTGTTAGTGCTAAATCTCTCGCTAGGTGGCGTCGAGACAAATTATGTCTCCATTTTTTGGTGAAATACTTTAACTTGTCAAATATTGATTATTATTTTTAATTGATAAACTAAAGTCTAAGACAAGATTTTTATGCATAGCACAAAGGGTTACAATTATTATAAGCAATAATTTATTAAAATTGAAATTGAAAAACTTTTTAACTTTTTTCCACTTATTTATTTCACAAGTACCGGTTTCATCCTATTATGGACATCTTCAGGCTGGCAATTGACATTCTTTTGTTACAGAATTTATACAAAATTAGGTAGGTAGGTACACAATGTTAAGATAGGTACATAAGTTTGGGTTATTACGTTAATAAATAAGTGGAAAAAAGTTAAAAAGTGTTTCAATTTCAATTTTAATACAATAGAATTCCACCACGAATAACAGTACAATAAATAAACTCATAATAATTTATTAGCTCATCTCTACATTCAAAAAATCTTCCGAGAAAAGACACTAGCATACATTGAATTATTTGGCGGGTATTAAATAAGCCGACATAGCTCAGTGGTAGAGCACCTGACCGGCAATCAGAAGGATACGGGTTCAAGTCCCGTTGGCGGCATGTATCTTTTCTCGGAAGATTTTTTCAATATAGATGAGTGTTTCAGGCTGATAATTATTGCTCTTGATAATTGAAAATTGATAAATTTACCCTCCGGCCAAAAAAGTTGATCATCGCTGCTCCAAAAAAAGAATTATCGTTCATTTTCAAAGTTTGTTTAACTCACCTCAGCAGCTTGCGATGGTGTGGCACTAAGTCTATCTTCATTTATGGAACCCTCCGATGAGTTCTCAAGAAATTCTGCATCGTCAGTTTCCTCAAAAATGGGACTCGATGGCGGAGGTACTGGAGTCGCGGCACCCATCACTGGACAATCCGGGGTCCTGGTCTCCGGATCTGGGATTTTATTGGTACATTAGAACTGGAGCAAGTGGATGACTTGAATACTTGGGAAAATGTTTGCACGTAACCCGTAAATTAATGTTAAAAAATATATAAACAACAAAGATTTTAAAGAACGATTCATGGGCATATTAGGAGTACAAAAAGTAGATGTCATTTTGTTCTCCGATGATATATTTTTTCGTAGCCACTGATCACACTCTTAGACGTCGCGACGGGATTATGTGATCCGCGCACCGTTTCGAGTGTTACCGTGCTGCTGGAACGAGAAGGAGTGCTTATCGCGTCTCCCAATAGGCTATACCTGACTACTCATTTGAGACGTGTGAAGGAAAAATAATTTTATTGTTTTTAATTGAAAAAAATCATCGGTTAGCAAAATGACATCTACATATTTAATTCAAATATGCTCCGGAATCGCGGGTTAAAACTGTATATCAGCGACAAAAATGTTCAAACAAATTATCGTGGTGTAGATAAATATAAAACTATTTTTTCTTAGTCTTAGTTTTTCTGAGGGTGACTAATTTTCATTGAATTTGGTGCGTCTTCTACATATTTCTTGGTGTTATTTGTAAAGTTATTTTGTTGACCTCTTTCATCCATTCTTTAATTCTTGACTTGTGCTTGTTTTCCGTTTCGATATGTTTTATATCATGGGATGGGTGTTGTGGATTTTTTTGTAAAATATATATAGACTTCTTTGTCTGAATGTGGTTTTATAACTTGGAATATTTTTTGTTATTTTGATTCGATCTATTGTGGTAGATGTGTGGTCTAGTGGAGGGTTCTTTTTTATAGTTTCGAAAGCATATTTTTGTCATATATTTGTTGAAAATTTGGTACGTCAAAACTTTGGAAGACATTCTTATGTATGGTCTTTACGAGATTATGCATATACTTAGATGTATCTGTTCCCCATCCCCATATAATTCCATATTCGATGATTGTGACTCAACGTAAGACATCTAATGTTTTTTTAACTGCTAATACTTGGTGGAATTCTATCATAAGGGTAATGAAATTAACTTAAAAATATATTCCACAGAGGAAATTTTTATTTTTTATTCTTAGGTTCGAACCCGCGTCCTCTAGATCCTTAACCGAAGATATTTACCACCAGGTCGTGGAGGTTGGTTTATTTCCAGGCGGAAATTTCTTGCAACCAACGCATGTCGATAGATGTATCAATGTCGGCTTAAAAACAGCCTAACAATTAGCACATTTTACTTCCGGCCTATTAGGATGTTAGTAATTTCAAGTAAAATGAGTTCATATTGGATGTAAAAAATGTCAAATGTCAAAAATTTAGATCTCCAAGCGAAATTTTTGAAAACAATTTATCGACACAAATATATCGATAAAAACCTTCATCTTGTTAATTGTCACAATTTAAACCAGCGTTATGTGTATAAGAAAAGGTGTTTCTTTACCATCTTCCAAATTATTGGATTTATCTTCTGGTGTTGTGTCTTCCTTTGGAATTTCTTCATCTCTCTTCTTCTTAGAACATTCGCATATCTTTCCCTTTAGTTCCCCGGCGCAGTTGCTCTGGGCCTTGCGAGCTCTCAGGACTATGAAGGAGGCCGTGGGGGGACGATTGTTGAACCCGTTCCCTGGCTCGTCGCAACCACAAGACCTTAGCAGCTTCTCACAGAGACAATACACAATCTGTAAAATAATATTATACCAACGTTTTAAAACAGTATTAATAGCCTTGCGTCTGTCGTACACACTCGATACACAAATAGTCATCAGGGCCTATGTCATCTTTGCGGATGCTGTGTGGAGGGCTTTTTTTTGGGGAAAGGAAGGAGAGGAGAGTTCTGGGAAGGAAAAGGGTTTAAGGGGTGGGTAGGAATCTGGGGTTAGACCAAGACAAACCTCATCCCATGAACCCGGGCTCCCCTGCTAAATCACCAAACGTGGCGAACCGCTTGGGGTGACCTACGGCAGAGGTGTTGGTTATCCAATAAAGGTTCCCGGGGCGGCGGTACATATTCCCGCCTCACAAATTGTAAATTCGGTTTTGAATTAAAGAATTCGTTAAAGGATGGCGCCACTTACGTTAGCAGGTCGCATGAGGATGTGCCCCCTAGATATAGGTACTACGGAAATGTGGAATTTAAGTATCTCTTCGGATATGGAAAGATTGACGTTTAAACTTAGTGTTGGGAATAATAGTATCACGCGGATATATATTACAAATGACGTCTTTGCCCGTCGCAGATACTTTGTCCCTGTGACTAGCTGTCACTGGATCACAATAGATCCGAGGAACCGGCTATTTTCGGAACCAGTTCCTATCGGATTTATAAAATGGTAACCAACACTCAATGGGCGAAGCCGAACTAAAAGCAGCCCACAGGGCCTAGCAGTAAAAATTTGCAGAGCGGGTTTTTAACCGCTTGTTTCAATTAATAATAAAAGCAGAGGCGGTCGCTTCCTTAGGTCAAATCATAAATATACAAACCTCCCCACCACCCACGGTCAAATGGACAACGACCGACCAAAATTATACAAGACGACAATAATTCAAAATAACAGTCTCAAAATGTTTTGAATGCATTGGGTTGTGAAATATCATTAAAAAATAAAGGTTATTTAATACGCACTACATTTGTTTGAATACAACTAACCTTTGGTAAATATCTAAAGGATCTTTCTTCTAGGCCATGTAGAGTCACTTTTTGTCTATGGAGGTGCTGAAGAAGGCCAAACTCCAACTGTTTGTTTCTGTCCTTCAGTGGTTCTCTGTATAAGGGGAAATGTTAATGAGATGACCAATTTTCAAATCTTTGAATTTAAATTTTGGTAGATTGGTTATATGTTTTAGCCATAACCAGTGTTTAGATTTAGATGCTGGCTGGCTTTATTCCATAATAATAAAAATAAATAAAACATTACGACTTTATATCCGGGTGAAAACTTCCCCACAGGAAAAACTAAACCCTTCCACACACTTTTCCTAGTCAATCCACGCTACGCAAGGGTACTATATAAGTATAATAAATACAAAATAATACAAGAACGACATGTCAACCTACTAGAGACCAAATGGGAAAATAATTCACGGACTCCAGATATTTTCATATCAGGGGGTTCGGCTCGGTAGAACTCCTAACTGGACCGATAAATCTTACTGATCCTTCAATATGAATATTTGAAAAATCTTTCGTTATCCTACATGTATTTAAAATGACTGATTTTTGCATTTTTATATATTAATTCTTTGACAAATCTAATAAGCCTACATTTTGGATGAGAGACCTAGGTGTAATGCCGGTAGCTGAAATAAAAAATAGTAATATTTTATAGTCTGAGAATGCAAAATTCTTTTAATCTCATTTCCTAAATCTGTATATTTTCTTATTTTTTCAGAATTAGATTTTTGAATATTACAGGAATTTGGAACAGCGACATCAATGATATAAGTTATTTTTTAAATTTTGTCATGTAAAACTATATCGGGTCTATTATGACTAATTGTTCTTAAAATTAATTTTCTAAAAATGAATTTGGGTCATATTCATAATATGTACATTACGGCAGTCAATCGAGTTATGTTTAATTACCAAACTTTGGTAAATTATTTAAAAAAAAATTAAATTCTTATTATCATTGGTTTTTTTGGTGCAGTTGCGTGTTTTCTTTTTCAGTCTATATTTGGTATTAGTATATTTTCTCTTTCAGATCTCCATACCTATATGTTTTGCAATTACCTTTTTATTTGAGTTATAATTTTTGTTAAAATGTTGTTGCTATCTTTGAGTAGGAGCGGGATTTTGTTATAGATTTAGCTCAATAGCATAATAAGCTT
This sequence comes from Limnephilus marmoratus, assembly GCA_917880885.1. Lineage (NCBI taxonomy): Eukaryota > Metazoa > Arthropoda > Insecta > Trichoptera > Limnephilidae > Limnephilus > Limnephilus marmoratus. The sequence continues at coordinate 43,735,001 of OU862928.1, forward strand.
TTTTGCTTTTTACTTCATTACTATGAAGAAAACAAAGAAAGATAAGAAGCTTTTTTGTCTACTTCTACATAGTATAAAAAGCTTTTTTGTTTTTTTATGTATAGTGTTATATACAGACTCGGAGTGTAGGCTTAGGTTATTTAGTAAAGATACGCAAATTGGCGAGATGGATATTTATTGTACTTGCGGCTAGAGTAACGTCCTATCTATTGTGCTGGCGGTAGGAAAAGAGAGCGAGGAGATGTCTGCATCTCCTTTTATAGTGAGATCACCTGTCTCGCTCTTGTATTCACGGAAACAGGTGTACCACCCCAAAAACCTCTCTCACATCTAGTATAAAAAGCTTTTTTGTTTTGTTCTAAATAGTATAAAAAGCTTTTTTGTTTTGTTCAATATAATATAAAAAGCTTTTTTGTCAAGTTCTACAAAGTATAAAAAGCGTTTTTTTCTAGTTCTACATAGTATAAAGCTTTTTTGTCCAGTTCTACATAGTATAAAAAGATTTTTTGTCCGGTTCTTCATAGTATAAAAAGCGTTTTTTGTCTAGTTCGTCATAGCATATGAAGCTTTTTTGTTCAAATGGCAATGTTATCGGTCAATGTTTACTTTCAATTTACCCGTGATAACATAAATAACTGTTGGCACTTCGTTTCCCCAAGTTCACAACTGTTTCCGTCCATTAAAAAAAAACAATGCATATTGGCGTGTGCAGACTTCTAAGAGAATCTTTATTCTGTCAGCGTTGATGGATTTTAATTTTAATTGAGATTAATAACTATTCTGAATGAAAGGCAGTGCCTTACCGGCCATACACACCTTATACTGAAGACTGCTGTCTGAGGCAGCAGGTACTTCTCGAAGTGGTGCACAGCGGCAACCTGCACGGCTGTCTGCACGGCGCGGCGACGGCGAGCACGCACTCGGCGGATGGCCTCGTCCGCACTGACGCGCAGAGCGTGCACCAGATAACACGCTACCAGCACTCCTGTTCTGCCAAGTCCTGAAACATCAATTATTAATCTTAGATCTGGACTTGGATATCATTTATGTTCAGAGTTCCTAAAACAATTAGTTTAATGACTAACGTAATTGCGAACCGGAATTATTATCATCTCATGATACTTAACGTGGATGTTAATTTTTTTATATATTATGGGGATTTTGAGAAATGAGACTTAAAACTACCTACTATACTGCTACTTGTGACAGGATTTCACTCCTTTCAGAGGATTACTTTTTTTATGTTTAAATTTATAATTCTCACTATATTTAGCTAGAGAATTAATTGTGGGATTTTCATGACCGGCTAGGCCGGCGTAGAATTTCTCAGATTGTAAATTCACTCCTTTATCAGAGGAATGTTTGTGTAGTTGTGAAGAGTGTGAACCCTGATTCACAAGGGCGCATTCAACGCAAGTCGAATGGCTTTGTTTTGCAGGGTTTGTAGTTTGTTCATATGTGTGTTAGCTGCATGACCCCAAGTAGGTAGAGCGTATGTGAAGCCCGGCCTAATGGTCGTCTTGTAGATGAGAAGTTTATTCTCCGTTGATTATCTACTTTTTCTGCCTTGCATAGGGTAGAGTGCAGCGATTGACTTATTTGCTGACATTACTTTATCATTAATATGTTTTTGCCATGTTAATCTCGAGTCCAGAGTGACTCCTAAGTATTTGATAGATTTTTCCCACGGTACTTTTTTTTCCCAAAAATTACTATGTTCGGGGACTGCTTGAACCTTCTTCTTGTAGATACCGTGGCAGCACTTTTGGTGGGGTTTATTGAAATTCGAAATGTTTGCAAAAGTCTAGAGTGGCTTGGATCTGTACGTGGCATGTAGCAGTGGTCGCGACAGTCGAACTTGAAATGGTATTGGTACCGTCGGCGAATTGAGTTATTTTTACTTTATGGTTGACTGGTTTCGGAATGTCTCTCATATATACGTTATAGAGTTTAGGTGACAGTTGTCCACCTTGGGGGACGTCAATCAATTAGGGCTACTTCCTCCACAAATACCAGCTGCGATCTCAACTTATTCGCCTCCAGTAATTCAAACACGGATAGCCAACAAAGGCATTATCTAGTAAGAATGTGTTGAACGATTAATAAATGATTTAATTGATCTAACCTGCATGGCAGTGTATAGCAACTCTTCCCTCTCCCACAGCAAAGACCAGAACCTTCACCGCGTCCAGCAGAGCTCTCAATCCTGCTGCGCCGTAATCTCTCCAAGCAAAGTTGTAGTAGAAAACTAAACATTCAAATATATCATTTTAATGGAATTACTTTTGAAGGTTATAACCATCAATGTAATATTTAATCATCGAAGAAGAAGAAAATATCTAAACGAAACATGAAATAGAAAGAGACACAGAAATAAAAATAAAATAAATAAGTATGGTTACCGCCTTTTAATTATTTATGTGTATGGCATTTTTAAACGACTTCAAAAAGGAGGAGGTTCTCAATTCTACTGTATTTTTTAATTATTTTTTTTTTTGTTTGTTACCTAAGAACTTTCGACTCAGTGAACCGATATTGAGGATCATTTTTTATTTGAAAGCTGGTGCTTTCCGTGTAGTCCCATTTCAATTTGGTTCAGTTCTGAAAATGGAATCCACGAGAAAACCATATAAGGCTTAAATTTTCATATTAAGTATGTGCGCGACAAATGGACGAATAACTCAATATCACGCCAACGATTTCAATGATTCTTTTTTATTGGAAAGGATGTACTTCAATAGTAGTTTGATGAGAGTTAGGTTAGGTTCTGATTATGGGATCCATGATAAAGTAACGGAACTCTTTAATTCTTAGGAGCAGATTAACGATACTCTGCCGAATCTTTTATAGGCTATCCGAATCTTTGAGTCACCTATCGTAACGTCAAGTAATGTCTGTCTCATATGAGCAGCACGTTTAGTAGGTCTACCCATATTCAGACAAATTAGTTAGTGTACTTCAGATTAAAAATCAAAAAATAAATAAAAATTTTAACAAAACAAAAAACGACTTAAAAATGCACTAAAAAGGAAAAAAATAATTTCGTATTCTTCTACAACTTAATAATCAACTTACTTTTTCTACTCATCAATATGTAGGTACGATTGTTATTTTTGGAGTCGGTGTCAGCGAAGGTACCCGGCCCGGCGTGTTCACTTGACATGTCCCCTCCCGCCGCGGCACCCCTCTTGCCTCTTGCCTCGTAAAGTCAAGTCGCGCAATACAAGTATATCTCACCTATAACTATGTATGTAGTTAGAAACCTACCTTGGCTGACACCGTCTCCAAAAATAACAATCATACCTACATATTGATGAGTAGAAAATGTAAGTTGTAGAAGAATACGAAATTATTTTGTTCCTTTTTAGTGCATTTTTTAAAGTAGTTTTTTTGTTTTGTTAAAATTTTTGTTTATTGTGCCGACACAGTACCATAATCGTGAATCGTTACGGTCATAATAAAAGCTCCCAATATTGAATAACCTCGACATACCACTTTGATCTCCAACAAATAATTCTACTACACGAAGAACAGGACTTACTTTTATTGTTCATGAATACGCTGGGGTCATATGTGAAGCCACTTGCCTCCAGAGGGGGACCACAATGTGCGTGCTCGCCGGCTGCCTGGAGGTTTATTACACTTTTGATGCCCCAACTGACAACAAACAAAAAAAGCAAATGGTAATCATATAATTTGGTATTTAATAATTGGTTCCATAGTTCCATCCAAATGAACACCGCACAACGCGCTAAGCCGCTCCTGACATGCAAAATAAATTGTAAGTGTCTGCCCACTAATGTTCAAGTAAACATTCAAGAAAACGTTGTTCATGTGAACGGGATGATTGGCTACATGCTGACGATCTACTCCGAATATGAAAATAAAAGGCAACATGAAGTGTACGAAGGCATTTTTATTTTTAACTCTCTTATACTCCGGCTTTCCCGTCAAAAGCCATTTTGACGACATCACTGTTTTGTACAACGATTCTGTTGTTGTTATTATTGGTCGCTGGAGGGTATTGGGAGGAAGTATTGTTCGCACCAAGCAATTATTTGAGCATTTTAAAAGGAACAAAACGAATGTATTTGTCGGTCTGAGTCGTCTCACGTATTGCTTTGACCCTTTGCTGCTGGGGGGTGCAAGCGCTCGGAGTAAGTCAGTCGAACGGATGCGTAAATAATAGCAAGACACCTCCTGCCCGTAAGGCCCACTTGCACATATGCTGAGCTTTTTAATGTGTAAAATATTAAATCAAAAATATTAGTACCAAAAAAAAATCACAAAACAAATTTTAAAAATTACCGTTGGTGCACATGAACACAAGTTTTTTTTTACATTAGCGCCACACAGGAGGCCCTGAGGAAAATAATTTCCCTCAAGGCCTATGTCATCTTTGCGGATGCTGTGTGGAGGGTTTTTTTAAGGAAAGGAAGGAGACGAGAGTTCTGGGAAGGAAAAGGGTTTAAGGGGTGGGTAGGAATCTGGGGTTCAGTGTGTCCTGGTCATCCACCTCCAAGACCTAGACAAACCTCACCCCATGAACCCGGGCACCCCTGCTAAGTCACCAAACGTAGCGAACCACTTGGGGTGACCTGTGGCAGAGGTGTTGGTTATCCAATAAAGGTTCCCGGGGCGGCGCGGCGGTACCCATTCCCGCCTCCCAAATTGTAAACGTAATTGTAAAAATTGTAAGTAAACGTAATAAATAAATAAAGTAACTGGTTTACATCTTGATTATTTATTTTAATAAAATAAATAATGCCATCACAAAGTGAAAAGCTTTGTGAAGAAGTTTTCTTCAAAAAAAAAAATTGACCGGTCAGTGGCCGAATCGGCATCGTGTCTGGGTTTCACCCGGGCATCTTGAGTTCAATTCCTCGGTTGGCTAAGTCTTCCATCACGACAGAAGAAACAATTTACACTTACCAATTTTCCGCTCAGGTTTTCATAACCCCGAAATACATACAATATTATGAAAAAGCAAGTTAGATGCGGGGTTGTTTACCTGTGAAACTGCTGGAGGAGGTTCCAGGCCGCTATAGAGGTCGTGCTGGGACGGGCCATCGCCAAAATGTCTTCTGTAATCCTGCAATACATACCACAAATACTACATTATATTTCAATATCGCGTTTTGGATTATTGATTTCACCACCGCCGTCTGCAGTGATGCCGCAGATAAACAATTTTTATGCTTAACCATCAGTGTGCCAAAACTGCAAATCAAAACTAGGATTGACTACGTTACTCCACGAATTTGATCATTATTAAGCCATTGTTACCATGTATTCGACAATTTTATAATTTAGGTAATCATTTAAGACAATATTAGCGAATCTCATTCCAAAATTTAAAACAGAAATAACCGAAAAAAATACAGCCACATCTAGAAATTGAACTCAAGACCTTACTTAGCCTTGCCGGAGATCTACTCTACCCTTGAGCTGATTCAACCTTTTCCCCTTTGGCCATATTTAGCAGTGGCATACTTAGACTGAGAACTACGTACGTTATGATTAGCTTCTTAACGCATTTTATTGGCTGCTGTTGATGTGTGTTTTGTGTGGATGTGGATATCGAAGGACCTTGAATGTGTTTTGAGATGTATAATAGACCACTGCATAAGTAAAAATGAATGCACATAAAGGGAAAGGAAGGAAGGGACTTACTGTCGAACCTTGTGGTACTTCTCTTTTCTCATGGGTGGCTTTTGTTCATACACTTGAGTAATTATTATTCGCGGTATTTACTGTGATATGCGGATAGAGAATGCGGAAGCGGAAAATTGTACGCTTTCACGGCGAGTTTCGATAGACGACACCTGTAACGAAAATTGAGATGTACATAGGGATGGGATAGGATGGGGAAAATGATAGGGATGGATAATGGATAGGTAAGGAACATGTGACAATCAAAGCTACAAGCACAGAGTCTATGATATAATATGTAGATGTATGTAGGTAAGTTGTTATAAAGAAAAAGAGGATGTTGGGTGTCATGTTATAAAGTGATTAAATGTAGGATTTTGTAAGTTATTCAGGGTTATATATATGAAGGTACACAGTTATCAGCTTTAATCCCATAGGATCTTGGACGCCAAATCTCGTAGGTACGAGATATGCTGACTGTGTCGGTAGGCATGAATACTCCCGTCAGAGCGTGGGCACTGTTATTTTAATCATTGTTGTGAAGCTTGGAAAATAAGAAATAAAAGAGTGGATGTAAAACAAGATTATTATATTGGAATATTAACATACCTGTGGACCATACTAAGAGCTAGCTAAAACCTATTATTTTTATGCGACGATTCCGGATGCCTAATATTGCACCGTGAGGGGCCCCTTTTCTCCCTCACGTTGCCTCCGCGCCAGGTTTGCAAGCTTCTCCATCCATCTGGGTGATTATTACGTTTGAGATCACCATGGTGTCCTCCATCATGTGGTTGCAGTAATGGAAATGTCCTCCATCAGGTTGTGAAAAGAATCGGCGGGGACTACACGGACGGGTCGTGTACCTTTGTATAATTGAGAATCCATCTCGTCGAATGACGGATGATAAATATAATCGCAGATTACAGTAAAACTTGGTCGGTCAAGCCGCCATTATTGCACCACGGGATTCTATACTGGAATACCCGTAAATAAGAATTCTCCAGTCGCGATAACCTTGTATCGGCTGGGAATAAAAGGAAACTCGTTCACATTTTAAATAAACTAGAAACAACCCGCCGATTGAATATTTAACATATTAAATAAATTTAAATCCACATTTTCCGACTGTCGGATTCACGTCCTGCCCTGGAGACGCGAATCCAAAAAGTGAGGGGAAATCGATTATTATCCCCCTATCGACCGAAAGTAAAACCACTCGGAGAAAAAGTGTAATTTATAAGTGGCCAGTAAAATAATTGAATTTATTACTATAGACAAATATTAACAACCCTGGGGCAATTTTGAACAATAATCAATTATTTTCATAACAAAGTGTAGCTATGAATTGTGTAAACGCCCAACCAGCTGTATTTATGCATGATTGCAAGATTCTTCCCGAACTGCTGTATTTATGCATGATTGCCATCTTGATAGTAAAAATCGTAAATTCTATGTAAAAAATATTTGAAATATTAATTTTTTAATGTTTTTAACATGAATAAATAAAATTAAATTGAATTGAAAAAAAAATAACCTTAGTCTACTTATATGTTTTGCATGCACTTCATTTTATGATCAAATGTCACACTATATTTTTTCTTTTGCTTGTATAACTGTGATATGCACTTATTATAGTTTTTATTATATTATTTATACCGTTGATATTAAATAACTACCTAAACATCACACCGTTTCTCTACAGTGGTAGGCAGAGAGAACGGACCGCCAAACAACTCGACCTTGGCACACATCCTTGCCTCGTTCACATTCATACATCATTTCACATTCATACTCATTCCTTGCCTCGTTCACATTCATACATCATTTCATACATGCTCTTCTATTATTTTGACACTTGACATAGCCCGACTCAAGTATCTGATTCACTTGGTCGTGCCATGCCTTCCTCGAGCGTCAAGTAGTGGTAAAAAATGAAACTAAATTATCAGAATCCTCAAAAATATATTAATTTTCGATTTTTTTGTGAGGAGTGGGGTTCAAATAGAAGAAACACTCATAGAATTTATTTTTTATTGCTTTCAGATGAAAATAGTGACCTCCAAGAGTTGCCAAGAAAAGCTTACACTTACCAATGTGAGTAGACGCCTTGCAGAGCCAGTTGATCCGGCGGCCATCCTTGGGCGCGTTCATACTTGCAGCCTGCGCCCCCGCACAGCAGCGCGCACTGCAGGCCTGGCGGGGCCATGCGCCGTGCCCGCTCCCCCATCACGGAGTACTGGGGTCGGGCTCGGTAGGGCTGCGCGGGGTCGGGGGCATCTTCCCGACAGCAGCGGCCCTCCGGGTCCGTCCCTCCGCGAAGCGCGCCTATTCCCATAGCGGAGGGCTCGTCTAGTACGAGGCTTTCGCGTTTGCAAATCATCGGGATTATCTGGGAACAAAACGCTTTATTTAATCCCTTAAGAAATTTAAAAAAAAACTGTCAATTAAAAATAAACTCCTAATTTCTATTTTATTTTTAACTTTATGATTAAAACCTCAAATTGTAACATTTAATTAAATGAAGACAATATTAGCGAAACTCAATCGAAAATCTGAAAACAGAAAAATCATGAAAAGATATTTGCGCCTCTGGGACTCGAACCCAGGACCTTTCGCTTTCCGGGCAAATGCGCTGACCACTGCGCCAAGGTGTCGATATCCGATCCGGTTATTTTTAACTGTATCATACTTCGACTAAAAACCACCCACATTATCTTCATTTTCTTAACGCATATTTTATTTGCTGCTATCTTTATTTATGATTGCAAGATTCAAACCCGAACTAAATGCTATCTACTAGTGTAAGCTGAAAAGTAATGCACACATGCTTGTAAAACATGAACAAAAATAAATAGCAAGATCGGGCAAAAAGTATATTAAAGTACGATCTTAAGTTTCAAAATCATATATTTATTTTTCAACATCGTCACTGTTATGGCTAACGCATTTCTCCTAACGTGTAACAAGCTTTTTCATTACGTAACTGAATAATTCTTCAGACATTTCTCGAATCCAGTACTTGACAGCTGCCTTCACCTCATCGTCTGAGGTGTTATCATTAATTACACCTCAGACGATGATTCTCGAGATGTCTCTCGAGTAAAGGAAAAAAATAAAAATCGAGAGGCGAAAGATCGTGGGAGTGAGAAGGGTGAGGAATTGGTTCAAACTTCAGGCTTTGCAGAGGCTCTAATCGACACTGTTTATTCTCGTCTGTGAAACGGCGTGGAATCCATTGTCTACAGATTTTACGGTATTCTAATTGTTCAACAATAAAGCCGACACGTTCCTTGGATATTCCAAAATGTTTTGAGTGATTCGCCGGTCATTTTGAATCAAATCGTGGATGAGTTTGGATTGTTTATCGTCTGTATCAATGATCGGCCGTCCGCTGTGGGTTTTATGAAAAAGTATTGCTTTTACAGGCTCATAATCACGTAATTTTATTACCTATCGATTTACAGTAGGTCTATCAACAGCATCGTCACCATAAACATCCTTTAAACGACGATGAATCTCAGTAAGACTCACTTTTTTCGTAGTCAAAAAATCGATTACAGCTCGCTGTTTATCTTGCATTGACATAACACTAAAACACGTCTTCATACTTCCGCTTCTCAAAGTACACTAGATGAATTCAGTGACCTCAAACTTGCACGTACATAAAGAGGAGGAATGTCACTTCCATTTTCCATCTAGCGCGCTTCTGAAGGTAATTTTTATCACGCTGTACAAGCTTGTGTGCATTACTTTTCAGCCTACCCACGTATATAGATAGTTTCTGGATAAATCTTTATACATTTTATTTAATATGCGATATCTATTGACTTTTCTACAAGTCTAGAATGATTTTTTTATACTTTATAAGTAAATCCTCAAATTGTAATATTTAATTAAATGAAGACAATATTAGCGAAACTCAATCGAAAATCTGGAGACAGAAAAATCAGAAAAAGGTATTGGCACCCCTGGGACTTGAACCCAGGACCTTCTGCTTTCATAGCAACAGCTCTACCAACTGAGCTAAGGTGTCTATATCGAATTCGATCGCTATCATCAATATGTGCGTTAAGAAAATGAAGATAATGTTGGTAGTTGTTAGTCGAAGTATGATACAGTTAAAAGGGACCGAATTGGATATAGACACCCTGGCTCAATTGGTAGAGCTGTTACTATGTAAGAAGAAGGTCCCGGTTGTATGTCAGGTCTAATGTAAACTTAGAATTATATTTAATAATTTAAGAAGTACATATTTCCTTTGTTTTTCTTTTCACCATTATCTCACTGTACTTCTTTCTAATAACAATTGGATCACTTCAGTAATGCTATTTTTGTATATTCATACTCTTTTATATTGGTCTTAATGTATTACTGACACTGTCCTGTGTACCACTGTATACATATAAACAACTCATGTATCACTTTAATGTAAAATCCATTTTAAGGCGTTTAAATAAATAAATAACCAATGATAAAAAAGAAGTAGGTACCTTGAAGATTTTTAAAGCTTTGACAAAGACTATTTACAGGAAATTAAAACCGTATAGGCACTATAAATATTAAAATAATAATAATTGACAATATCGTGACATATTTGCTTTCTCAACCAGTCTAGAATTTAAATTTTCAAAGATGAAATTAAAATGAAAGTGACATAAAATTTATAAATTATCAACTACACGTGTTTGTTGAACTTCGTGTGACAGTTGAACAATAATGTCACTGTCAAATGAAGCGACAATTTCAAAATGTGTTCAGTCATCCAAATTAGGGTGCCTTTTTCAATTATTCACCCCTACCACTCTGTACAAACATGGTATACACTGGATAACATAGAAATGGACATTAAAAATATTGGTATGTTTTTTTTTATGTGAGTACCTCACAATAGTCTAGGCTGCTCCCGTCTGTGAGACTATGGCATCCCCAATTGGGCTATGTTGAGTGGCTGAAGGTAGTGGGGAGGGGAAGGAGATTGGGAAAAGTAGAGAGAAGTACCTGGCTATTCACATCTGGTCACCAAACACGGCTGAAGCCATTTTAAGCAATGTTCAATTCTGAATGGTGGTCTTACACCAGGGCGATATTGAGAGTATCTTCCACTCTGGAATGTGCCGCAAATACACTAAATATATTTTTGAATTAATTGTGAAATAACACAAATTAATCAAATAAAATTTATTTGCGTATTCCGGGATTCGATCCCGCGATCTTCGGATTGTAAGCCTAGAGCCTTACCCCTTTGTTGTTTACAGACTTTAGTGTAGAGGTGAGATCTTGCCGATCTTAATAATATACGCGAGTACGAGATGAACATTTATTGGTGCTATACAAGTTATAAACTACTTGCTGACTAACGAGCTGTCGGTAGGAAAAGAGAGCGAGCAGGAACATACATCACCTTTTATACCGAGTGCTGCCATCCCGCTCTGGCATATTCAAAAAGGCAGGCGTGCCACCAAAACCATTCTTACACCCTTGATCACGTCCGGCCGTCATTGCATTAGCTCCACACAGGAAGTCCCGAGGAAAATAATTTACATAGGGCCTATGGCATCTTAGGGGATGCTGTGTGGAGGGTCTTTTTAAAGAAGGGAAGGATAGGAAGTTCTGGGAAGGAAGTAAGTGTTTTTTTGTTAATATTGTCTAGTTTGCACACTGAACGTCTGTTGATGGCGTTCAAAGCAGGCAATTTTAACGATGTTTGGAAGGTTCTACTCCTATAAGAAGTAACTTATCAAAAAAACCAAAACGTACCGACACGCTAGTGATCGATGCCTGTGTTAAAAAAACCTTTGCAGTAATGTCAAAATCCAGAAAGGAAATTGAGGAATACGTTTTTTATGTACAAAACGCGCGCCGTCCGGTTTCCTAAATTTTGACCAAAAACTGATCCGCAAAGTAATGTTTAAGAAAAAGTTTAGATATACAATTTATTTACTTTAAAAGGAATATTATGTCATGATTGTAAAATACCTATTATTTTCATTTTACTTTCGCGGCAACATCCCCTCATCTTTCTCCTCTCCTTTCCCGTCCCAACCCCAATACCCATTACCCAGTCTACCTCATCTTAGTTTTATATTTTTAAAAAGCTATCTGCGGACATTGTTAATTGCCTGCTTTATGTCATCCTCCTCTGCATATTATATTATTAAATTGTTAATATTCCTAAAATAAATAAACAAAACCAACTATCACTAAAATTTAAAATAACATATATATTAAAATAATATATTTAATTTAAAATAACCGAATATCACTCAAATTTTAATAAAAGAAATGAAAAAAAAACTTTTCTAACTTTACCTAACCTAAACGTTAAGTAAGCAATAATTTTATCGTGTTCTGTTTTATCCGTCTATTTAGTCCATAATATCCTAGTCCAAGTCCTAAATATTAATATTAATAAAAAAATATTGATATTTATGTAACCGTTACTAATAAACCAGTTTTCAAACCTTACATACCTAACTGATAAATGAGAGAACAAATTAACTAGTGGTGACTTTAATATTAATTTTTTTTTCAGGTTCTCTATTACAAAATATAAGAAAAAAAGGCCAAAGGGGCAGTTTCACTATGTTGAGACATATGTCAAAAGATAGTCACTGAACTCTCTATAGGTAACATTGAAGATGTCAATGCTCAATGCAGAATCGTTAAGCAGTTGAATTGCTCTATTTAATGGGGCATTCTGAAAGGAAGAAGTTCTCGCTTTCGGAGCATAAAAAAGTGTGTGGGATCTCCCACAAGTAAACGCGTTAGGGACATATAGGTTAATCTCCTTCAACATAGGTGGATTTAGTACAGTACCGGAGATCAGCTTAAAAAAATGTTTCCCCAAAAATATTTTACGGCGTGCTTCTAAGGTATTAAGATCGAGCATTCCTGTTAAGAACAACGATGGATACAGGAATGGGTAGTATGTATATTCCCTCATATATAGGTAAGGCATAAACCTTTTTTGTACTTTTTCTATTTCTAGGATATGGTTTTGTTCAGAGGGTGCCCAAATAATGGAGCTGTATTCCAGGATGCTGCGGACAAGTGCTTCATATGTTCTTCATATTGCAATTCCATTAGTAAATGATCTCGCATTACGAAGAACAAATCCGAGCATTTTGTTCGCGCGGGAGACAATGTCTGATATGTGAGATTTGAAAGAGAGATTTGCTTCAAAAATCACGTCAAGGTCTCGAATCTCGTTTTTGCGTGTTAGTATAATTTTATTAATATGGTATGGGAATAAAAATGTGTCTTGTGATCTTGTAAATGTGTAATAATTTTAATGTCCTAGATCGAGTAATCGCATGTTTGTTGGTTTAGATTAGGTCAGCGTAAATGATCAAACAAAAACAGATGCTTATCCTTTACCAGGAAAAGTGGTGCATTTCTATGACAATATTTGAATTCCATCTACTCCCATCATTATAACTGAAATATGCTGCTTGTGTAATGATAATTGAGGACTTGAAGCACCTATTCACCATCCGACTTGCAGGTTCCAACATGTCGGAAGGCAGAGTGAGGGAAGACGCTCGAATATATATAAAAAATCAAAATATTCTTTCTTCTGTCTATATGTGAGTATATGAGATGTATATACTCGTATGTAATGCTGTACTAAGTAGAAAGTTGCGCGACGTTGTAAAAAGTACTAGGAATTCGTAAGGAAAATTAATTTTTGGGGAGTTAATTAGTTAAATTACAATCTAAATTGTCCATATAGTATACATTGGAGGGGACCCACCACTTTCCCACGGCTGTGTGAGGAAACTGATTGTTTAATATAGTATACAGTATCCATATAGTATACAGTGATAGATTAATTCATTGACAAATCACTGAAAGGGAGACCTCCTCGTTCCGCGCAAATTGGAATATTCCCCTTTATCCTGATGGACTGGTCTATCAATTTCGATTCCTATGGGGCGATATAGATCCTATAGTTTTCACCGACCTCGAATGAGTTGTCATACAAAAAAGAAATTTGAACCATCCTAACATCGATGATGTCATAAATAAAATTAAATGAAACAAGGCAGGTACTGACATGAAATTATGTTATTTCCTATCGTAGTGTCGCATGCGCCTCGGCAAAAGTAGCTCTAATTAAGTATTTTATGTTAAACTTTTTTCCGCGCATGCTAATCTGTGTAATTTAATAGTAAAACTGACACGAAACTTTCCACATATTTTTACATTTAAAGTGGAAAACACTCGTAATAGGTTTGCTAGAATAATTTAATACCGACTTTTGAAACTGTATTGTCGCTAGATCTATAAATATCTACTTATATCCATTATGGGAACAGCATATTTTAGCATGATTTAAGATTTTCACAACCAACAATATTTCGTGATCAATTTTAAAGTTATATTTTTGAATGTGGCTATTACTTTGTGGTTATCCATTATAGAAAAATGAAATAATTAAACTTTGTATAAACCACTTATATGATGCGCAAATCCGACCGGTTTCGGAACAAACGTTCCTTCGTCGGGGAAAGCTTATACTAATTTGACAGTTTCGAACAATGATTTATTATGGTAGGGGTGGAGCCGTTGTTAGTTAATGATGTAGATTGGGTGGGTAGGTATTAGTGTAGAGTGGGTGGGTAGGGGAACAAATCCATGATTGGGCTATATGACAATATTTTTTGTTTGTTGATAATAGATTCGTTATTTTTAAGGGATTTTTTAATTTCCAAGGCTTCTAAGTTATCTAAACGTTTTCCTTTATGATTAATATGAAGAATATTTATCCCTGTATTTTTTTCAAAACTATGGTTATTTTCAATGATATGGTTAGCAAACTCAGAAAAATTATTATTTTTAAGACACCTTAAATGTTCTTTGATTCTGATTTCAAAATTACGAGTTGTTTTTCTAATATAAAATGAGGGACAATCATTGCATTTGAGTTTATATATTCCGGAATTAGTCAATTTATGGTCTTTATCTTTAGTATTTCTCAAAAAATTACCGATATTATTTCTTGTATAAAACGCTGGTTTAATATTAGAAGGGAGATTTTTGCAACATTGAACTGTAAAATTATTAATATACAAAATTTTACGCCATTCTTTATCATTAATATTATTAGAATTGTATAGATATTTATCTTTTGAAATTTTGCTAAGTTTTTTATTCAGGATGTTATCAATTAATTTTGGTTCATATCCGTTATTTATAGCAATTTGTTTTATTATAGAAAGTTCAAAAAGGAAATTATTATTAGACATTGGGACATTTACTAGGCTGTGTATCATGGAATGGAAGGTGTAGTGTTTTTGTGAGACAGGGTGGTTAATTAACTAATACCTACCCACCCAATCTACATTATTAACTAACAACGGCTCCACCCCTACCATAATAAAACATTGTTCGAAACTGTCAAATTAGTATAATCTTTCCCCGACGAAGGAACGTTTGTTCCGAAACCGGTCAGATTTGCGCATCATATAAGTGGTTTATACAAAGTTTAATTATTTCATTTTCTAATTTTAAAGTTAACTGAAATAACACAATAACTTTTTTTGTAATTTATTTATTTAATTTTTTGAAGTAAAATTTCCTAATAGCCCCGTTGGAGTGATTTGAAATTCGGATGAAACGGAAATAACGCATTTCGGCACCTGCGAAGCATCAAACTGCGCTCAAGGCTCCTTTTAGTTGAGATTTAAAACGGAAACGACGATTTGTCTGCGCTCATTGACCGCTTTGTTTTTTACGGGTCGTCGGAATATAATGCGTAAATTAGCGCCTCCCCGAGCGCGTCCCATAGCGCAGCGGTATAGTGCGCCGCAAATCTCAGCGGCCAGAGAAATACAGCGGATGGAGGTTCGAATCCTACAAAATCCAAAAAAATAAACATTTTTGTTTTTATAAATCAATATCCAATCTTCAAACCACTTTAAAATAAACAGGCAAAAGAAAGCGCCATCTAGCGACTTTCTAGTTTTACTTCTATCGCGTGTGAATTACACACTCTAATTTTTTTATACCTACCGGTTTCGTTATTTTCAGGGAAGAAAAATAAACCTAATCAAAAATATATTGTGTGAGTTGACGTACATACAGAAAGAGACAAAACATAATTGGCTGGGTTGGCATTGTATTTGGGTCCCACCCAGGCGCCCGTGTTCGATTCCTCGGCTGGCCAAGTCCTCCATCACGACACAATCAACATTATCCACTTTTTGTGATGGTAGACTTTCAAATATTGTCAGGTTATTCGTAACCCGGAATGTTAGCCTTTATTTAAAAAAAATAATAATAAAAATAATGCAAAGGAACGGTAAGAAAGTGAAAGTAAAATTTTACTTAGTAATATAGAGAAAGAAACGAATGATATCTAATGAGTTACCATTTTATATTTACAGGGTAGATTGCAAACGAAGTTAACTGTCCAAAGAATCGAAGCTAGTAGTTCACAATGGAGTGCTGGTACCGACCCTGAATTTTTTTTACATTAGCTACACACAGGAGACACCGAGGAAAAGGCCTATGTCATCTTTGAGAATGCTGTGTTGAGGGTTTTTTAAGGGAAAGGAAGGAGAAGAAGATATGGGAAGGAAAAAGGTATGAGAGGTGGGTAGGAAACTGGGGTTCAGTGTGGCCAGGAGTGACGGACGTATGAATCTATTCCTCACACTGCGGTGCAAGGTGAAGGGTCGGGAGAATCCAGCTGGAGAGGTCAAAAGGCCTCCCTCAAACAGTCTCCTCGGATCCAGCCCGCCACACAGTGGTTGGGCAAACGTATCCGCCACCAAGACCTAGACAAACCTCATCCCATGAACCCGGTCACCCCAGCAAAGTTACCAAACGTAGCGAACCACTTGGGGTGACCTGTGGCAGGGGTGTTAGTTGTCCAATAAATGGTTCCCAGGACGGCGGTACCCATACCCGCCTCCTCTAAATTGTGAATGTGTGGCAGTGAGGCATGGAAATGAGATCCCTGAGGTTTATGCGTGGTAAAACCATTTATGATCTTGGTGTGGAAAGTGTGGAGATCCATAAATAATGCAAGGATGGTGTAAGCGTAATGAGTAAGATTAAGAAAGGGACGTTCAGATGGTTTGGGCATCTAGAGCAAATAAACAAAGAGAGGTGTACAAGGAGAATAATGTAACACAAATGTGAATGGTAGAATAAGTCGGAGATGCCCGAGGAAGACATGGCACGATGTTTAATCAGATACTTGAGTAGGACCACGTCAAGAGACAGAATAATAGAAAAGTATGTATGAGACGATGTATAAAGGTGAATGAAGCAAAGAGTTTGTGCTCAGACGTGTTGTTTGGCGGTCCGTGCTCTCTATCTACCCTTGCGGAAACGGCTTCATGGTTAGTTAGGTAGATGTTATGTCGTGTTCCGACGTTTCGGACAGCGTAACGTATTTTGAAGTATTGTTTCTTGTTTCAAGTGTTAAGCCATTTAGGGCCAGTATTTCAATATAATATCTAATAATTTAACATAATGGGATTTCGGCGTTTTTAATCCATTTAGGGCCAGTATTTCAATATAACATCTAATAATTTAACATAATGGGATTTCGGCGTTTAGATTTGGTGTAGCCATCACGTATTGGATACCAAGAGCTATTATTATTCACTATTATTCACTCTTGGAAGGAATAATGAGTGACGCCGTGCTCATCGAACTGAGGAGCATCATTCTCGAGCAAAGCAGGACGATAAATGAGTTGTTGGACCGTGTAAAAGCCATAGAAGCAACATTGAATCGCCAGGTGACAAACAATGAAGACAAAAATGTACTACCTACGAATCCATCTACACAGCGCTGGGCTGACGTAGCGGCCCCCGCGGCCCCCGCGGCCCCCGCGGTCACCCACACCCCGCCCGCTAATCCGTCCGCAGTGGCACAAACCAAGGAAAGGATGCGTACTAGGGCGGCCACCAAAGCTAAAAATAACGACATTCAATTTGAAACCGCATCTTTTAGCGGCGCGACCCCTAAAACACACACGACGGAACCACACATTCCAAGTTCCGAGCACGAATCGAAAACCGCTCCTAATCAGGAAGAATGGACGAACGTTAAACGCAGACAACGGACAGCGAAGAACTTAATTGTCGGGAACTCCGATAAGTCTTCAAGTGTAAAAGCATTTCCAAGGATAAGAAATATTATTGTGTCCAGAATTTTGAAGGACACAACAGAAGAAGAGATCCGGGCGCACTTGGAGAAAAATAAAATACCGAAATACGAAATTCAAAAATTCATCGCGCATTCTCAAGAATATGCAGCTTTCAGGATAGGTGTAACGGAGGATCTGTATGATAAACTCTTACAGGAAAATTTATGGCCTAGAGGAGTACCGATAAGACATTATCGATACATAAAACCGAAACAAAATCCAATTGATACTAACCAAAACCGGCCCAAACCGAACGATGATGTCGCCCCGAAATGACTAGAGAACCCCCTAAAAACGAATTCTCTCCCTTGCACAATTTACTATCAAAATGTGCGGGGATTAAGATCCAAGACTGATGATTTCATAGAAAGTGTGATACTACAAAACAACGACCTTATACTACTTTCAGAGACATGGCTTAATGACAGCATTTACAATGGTCAACTCTTCGATCAACGGTATGACGTCTTCAGAAAGGATAGAACCTCGGGTCATTCAAGGGGAGGAGGAGTACTGCTAGCCGCGAGACGTGACCGCGCCACCCTAACCCAGAGACTTACCTATCTGGAAAGTGAAGACGAAAATATGTGGATAAAGACATACCTAAGTGATTTTGGTGTAATTTACATTTGTGTTGTGTACATTCCGCCGGCGTTGCCAAATAAAACATATTCCGATTTTTTTGATAAGGTTACAGAGAACTACAATTTTTTAATTAATAAAAAAATTGTGGTGATTGGCGACTTTAATCTGAACTCAAGTAGCAAAGGCACCCAAATGGATCTCCTATATTTTATGAATCTTTTTCAAATGAATCAGAGTAACTCTATTACAAATGTGAAGGGAGGCACGCTGGACATTGTACTCAGTAACTTTAATTTAAAAGTATACAAATCCTTATACTCACTAGTCAAAGAAGACGCTTATCATCCATCGTTATGTATAGAGATTTTGCCGAACAAAAACACAACCAATTGTCAAACACGAAACTTCTTGAATAATACGGATAATAGTGTTAGGCGAGGATGGAACTTCGAACATGGTGATTTTAAGGCTCTTTATTGCCATTTACAATCTCATGATTGGCAGCCTTTGAAGGACATAAATGATGTTAATTTAGCGACAAACCTTTTTTATTCTATAATTTATAAATACTTTGATATGTGTTTCAAAATTAAGCGCACTCCGAGGAATGGTAGGAAATATCCTAAATGGTTTTCTAGTGAGGTTGTTAGCGACATAAAGCTCAAATTCAAACATTACAAAAAATGGAAGAAAACTGGAATGGTAAGTGAACGTGACATGTTTTGTCTACTTAGAACAAAAATAAAACGCAATATTCGATTAGCACATGTGCAATATATTAATTCTGTTGAAAAAAATATCAAATGTGATCCCAAATCTTTCTGGAAATATATCTCGTCCAAAAGAAGTGATGGCGGGTTTGTTGACCATGTTACTTGGAATAATCAGTCTTTCTCGGGAGCAGATATTCCAGAAGCATTTGCAGACTATTTTAAATCAACTTATAGTAAGGAAGCTGCGGACTTGAAATCTTTTATACCTGGTAAAAAAACACCACTAATAGCGCAGAATGTTGATATTCAAAACATCACAAACATTGACATCACCGCGGCTGCTAAAAAATTAAAAGCCAAAACTTCTTTTGGACCGGATCTTATTCCGTCATTCGTATTAAAGGGCTGTTTTGAGCCCTTATTAACACCTCTCGCGTATATTTATAATCTCTCACTTAACTCCGGAATATTCCCAGACGTGTGGAAGATCTCGAAAGTTACACCGTTACATAAAACTGGTGATAAGGCTCCAGTCTCTAATTACAGACCAGTGGCGATACTATCCTCTCCAGCCAAGTTGTTTGAACTAATAATTCATAAATTCATTTATACCCAAGTTGAACCCTTTATAATTGACCAGCAACACGGTTTTAGGTCTGGCAGATCTACTGTGTCTAATCTAATGGTTTTTACGGGGTACATATCTCAAGCTCTTGATAGCAACAATCAAGTAGATGTATCATACAACGACTTCGCAAAAGCCTTTGACTCGGTAGATCCGCTTATTCTCCTAAATAAACTCGACCAATTTGGATTTTCAGCGAAACTTCTACGTCTATTTCTAAGTTATTTCTCAAACAGACAGCAATACGTAACTTATGGTATATTTCAATCTTCCAACTTCATCACAAACTCTGGAGTTCCGCAGGGGTCAAATCTTGGACCCTTACTTTTCTCGCTATTTATCAACGACATTTATCATTGCATAAAATTTTCTAAGTTTCTCTTATTCGCGGATGACCTTAAACTATTCCTTTTAATAAAATCTTTGGAAAATTGCTTGCAGCTACAAAGTGATATAAATTCTATCGTCGAATGGAGTCACACCAATAAATTAGGATTTAATATTAAGAAATGCTCTATCATGTGCTACACCAAGGCGAACAAAACGATTTACTTTAACTACAAAATGTCTTATTTGTCTCTTCAGCACATTGTTATTTTGAGAGATTTGGGAATCACATTTGATGCGCACCTAACATTTCACGTCCACATAGAGACGATATGCAGCAAAGCTCTAAGAATGCTAGGATTTGTGCTAAGCAACTCCAGACACTTTTGCAGCTCAGCCGCGATTCGTTTGCTATACTATAGCTTAGTACGTAGCATTTTGGAAAGTGGTTCAGTAATATGGGGACCAGTGGATTTAACATACTCTCAAATGATTGAGAAAGTGCAAAAGAAGTTTCTGAGATATTTGTATCTTAGAGACTTCGGATATTATCCCTGGTTATATCCATCAGTCTTTTTGTCCGGCATGCTGGGTATTAATAGCCTCGCCGAAAGAAGGAAAACTGCTTTGCTGACAACAGCATATAAACTTTTAAACGGTAACATCTGTATTCCCGATATATTACAAAAAATTGAGTTTTATGTCCCCGACAACTTCACAAGAGCACGCAGACACAGAACTTTTGTTGTTCCGAGATGCAGAACTAACTTACCATTAGTAATGCCGCTCGGAAAAATGATTATTTTACTAAATTTCCTGCCCCCTGATATAGATATTTTTAAACTAAATATTGATCAATTCAAAAACGCTATTATTACTTAATAAAATAAAATGTATGTTTATTATTGGTTATGTAACTGTAAATGTGCATTTAAAATAAAATAAATAAATAAAATTAAGTTTAGCCCCATAATCATAAATTTTATCTACAGGAGGATGATCACGATAATATTTTTTTGGCTTTAAAAATCTCAAATCAGTACTTGATTTAAAAAAAAAGTGAGTTAGATTTGCAACAAAATTAATCTATCCTAACCAATAAAGAATTATCAATAATAATGTACGTAAGTTGACCGAGTGGAGCAAAGTCCTGTTTTAAAACGATCGTTTTGCATTTCGTCTGTCTGTAAATTTTTTTATACCTTCCGTTTCCGTTTAAAGGTGATGGCCATTTTAATGGATCAGTAAATATTCTTTTTTAAATGAGAAATCGTTGGGTATATTTGGAGGCGATATCTACTAAATGTTCACATAACCACTTTTAATTTTAATGTTTTTACTTGTATCCTTATTCCCCTGAACCGTTCACACGCCACCCGATTAATGATTGCACAGAAGGTTTAAATGTAAACGGTGTGACATTGGCCTTTACGGGACCCTTTGTGTGTAAATTCTGTAATTCATACAGTCTTTTACAACATCAGATGTATAAGACCGGAATGGTTCTTGAAGTGAAACTTCTATAGCTATATTTTAGTTCAGTTTAATTTTTGTTTAATTTAATTTCAATTTTATGCTTCATTTTTTGTTATTTATTTGATAATAAATAACTAAACCTTAAATCTCTTGATCAACGCCGAGATATCAGAGACCTATTAATGCTCTATAAGATTATTCATAACTTCATTGATGGCCCGTACTTACTACAAAATATTCATTTCAGATGTCCATTAAGAGTTACTCGATCTCCAGACACCTTTTATATCCCTAAGAGCAAGACAAATTATCTTGAAAATGTATTTGTAAGAAGAAGCTGTAGCACATTTAACAGATTATGCCCAAATATCGATGTGTTTAATACAAACCTTGATAAATTCACAGCATGCATAAAAAAATAACACTATTGATGCCACATGTTTAACTAATAACTTAATATTTCATTGATTTCTGTATTTCTCTTTTTTTATTTTTAGTATCACCACATTTTCTCTCCAACTTTTTGCATTTGGAATTCAAATAAAATCACTTCCTGAAATATATTATTTATATCAATCAAAATTTAAATGTAAACCCTTGAAAAACCTCAGTTATTTACTTTTTGTAGATATAAGTAAGAAGATACACTTTATCAGAATAATTTATATCAGGTATAGATATTGTGTATTTTTGCATTACGGTTCTAAATTATTTGTCGTTATTTTATTGGTCTATGACATACTTCTTTTTATCACTGTCATTTGTGAATTTTGTACAGACTGTTTATAACGCTAATAAATAAAATAAAAAAAAATAAAATGAATTTTATTTTAATTTAATGTTTTAATAAGGTACTTACCTAAAATTTAAACACTTTTTTTTTTCTTTCATAGTTTATAGTTGTTTTTTTAATGTGGCAGACTGGGATTGCGCTACCCTCCCAGTCGTGCTGGAATAAAAACTTAAATAAATAAATGCGGCACGGCTGTGATTTGGATAATGATTTTTAATTTTAAAGGCGCCTCTTGTTTGGGATATGAAACGGAAATTACGCGAGGTCTGCGCTCATTGGTCGCTTTGATTATGACCTCACTTTCCAAGAATTGGTTGAGATTGTTTTGGTAAAGTTTTGCCGCTACCGCGTGTAAACTGCACTCGATTTTTTTTTACATTACTGTCAGGTCCTGAGGAAAATAATACCCCTCAGGGCCTTTGTCATCTTTAGGGATGCTGTGTGGAGGGTCTTTTTAGGGAAAGGAAGGAGAGGAAGTCGTGGGAAGGAAAAAGGTATGAGGGGTGGGTAGGATCTGGGGGGTCGGTACGTCTCGGATCGCTCTCTCAACTTGGGCGACTTCCACGCGAATTGCGTACTTCAATTCGTCCAAAGTTCGGGTCTTGTTCTCGTATACTCTAGCCTTGAGGTGTCCCCATAATCGTCTAATCGTCATCATCGCCCAACTTGAGAGAGCGATGTTGGAGAGAGTCTACGCGAACTTCCAAGAACGCCTCCAGCACTGCATCAACGATTTCGGCCACCACATGCCTGATGTGATTTTCCACACTTGACTGTCTCAAATGCTATTTCCTTGCGAACCTGATTCCATCAATAAATTTGTTTTTGAGTAAAAATTAACTATTTTATAATTTTTTTAAAACCGTCCGTCCTCCCTGCCGCACCCGTTATATAGAAAACATCGCCGGCATGCGTAGATCAAATCCCAAAAGTTTCATCGCAATCGGATGAATGGTTTAGAAACGCATAAGGGACACACAAAGAAACATTATTAAGATTATAAACAAATATTATTATTACATTATTGTGACACATATTTTCATTGATTAACAGTGCTTTATATAGGTAAAATTGATGGTTTTAAAACAAACTGATGGACAAATTACAAAGCAGACCTTCCTCCGAAAATAAAATACGTTAGTAATATTAATATCTCACCTGATATTTTGTCAGTAGTTTGACGAATTTTCGAGAATTATCAAAACACGTAACAAATTTCACACATCCCACTAAAAACCACTAGTTCAGATAGATCACAGATCACCAACAAATTTTGTATTTTTTTAAAATGCAAATATACTTAGGTAAACATTTCACGGTCACGTAACTAATATTTCCTAATTTCATATTATTTTACGGTGTACTAAAAAATACTTTTTTAATTACTTGTTTTTCGAAGCCTTTACAAAATAGTCCAAAAGGCGAAATAGCTGTCATCCTCCAAAAAGAATATCTCTATACAAGATAAAAGTCAAGTCAACTAAACACCTACAATATTTTTAACGTTCTTGCAAATATGCGGTTCACAAAATTTTAAGTTATAAATGTGGAATTATTTCAGCCCCTGTAGTCTTCAATTTGTTTTTTGAAGCTTTCACAAAATAGTCCAAGAGGCGAAATAACTGTGACCCTACAAAAAGAATATCTCTCTGTAAAATAAAATATCCAAATATGCCTTTTTTAATGTTCCAAATTGAAACATTTTGAAAAAACCTAAATACAATATTTTAAGGTTTTTATCAATATTTTTGTAGGCTCAGTGAGTTCGCAAAATGTTACAGTGAAACGTCTTTTAAAATATTTGTTTAAATTGCGGGCAATCACTACACGAACTTAGCTCGCGCGCTTTCAGAACAGAACTGAAATCTATTAAGTTATAAATGTAGCAATTCTTTCTGCCCTGCAGCCTTCCCAACCCCCTTTACACCCCATTTCCACCCCACCACCCGATATACCTGTCTCCCACCTGCCGCAACTCACCCCTGGTTACGCCCGATACATGTCATTATGAATTTGAAAAGCTTTGTTACAAAAAATAAGGCTCTATGTTTTCCTGATTTGTTTTTTATCGGCTGGTTCAAACACTCTATGTTGTGTAGGTAATGTTCTTGTTGGGCTAAAATAGAAAATTCCAGCTGCTATTTGAAAATATATTGCTTCTCACGACAATGTTATTCTTTGTTTGGAAGTTTCTGAACTTCCAAACAAAGAATATAAATGTGTGTATATCATTGGAATTACATTTGAATCACGATAAAAGTTTGATTTATTAATTCTAATTGTAGGACTAAAACAGACCACTGAAGCAATAAACAGATAAAAGCGTTTTGTGGGCGTATATTTTGTAATTTTTCTTAATTATTGCGTAGGTCCAGGTGTGGTTCTCTCCAGATAGTCTGCAGTCAGGTTGTAAGGTTGAGCTGCTTTATAGGCTTCCTTCTGTTCCACACCATGGAACGTACATTGAGATGAGAGAGTAGAGTTTGTTGAGTTTGAGGTTATCCTTGTATAGTAAAAACACTTGTGTTTTGTACTGGATATGATTCTGTGTATTCTGGTGAATAATTTTGTACGGAGTGGTTTTGGTCTGAGCACTTGACTGACGACAATAATTTAGAGTAATTAAAGTTACAGAAGCGAAAGACGATTTGATTTACGGCTAAGAGTTTAGCAAATCGAGAAGAATAACAAGAGAGAATGTTAATAAGTGACAAGCAAAATCCAAACACGCCTTTTTATAAACACAAAAGAGAAAGTTTGACACGGCCACAGACAAAAGAGATTATAATAATAATAATAATAATTGGATAATTTATAAAGCGCCGTTTTTGTGAAAAATCACCTCAAGGGCGCTGACAGACATTTTATTGCAATATTTTAGTAAGAGGTGGCATAGACGCGAAAGTTTAAGGTAAGAGGCTTTACACATCGAGATTAGAATAAATGATAAGTAAAAGTGTTCAGTGCTAAATGAATTTAAATATAAAATAGGACAATCACAACACACAACATTCAACAATTATCGTCTTTCAAATCACTTAATTCACTTACACCGAGTGAAAAGCATTAAACGTTAAAATTAATGTAACTTAATAATAATTACATTATTGTTATCTTTATTTTTTATTTATTTAATATTTGTATGTTTTTACAATAATTGTACATTTTTTACATGTTAAACCGATTTGTAATATGAATACAGGGTGTCCAGGGGTAAAGTACATTAACTTCGGGAGGTGATTCTACATGATAGTACAAGTAAAAAAGATAAATAACTTTTTTCGAAATTCCAACTTTTAGGAGTAGTTTTGAGGTAAAAAGATAAAATTAGTCCGGCGTGTGTGGCCAGATTTATTATTTTCCGCTGCTACGATACGGGCCAATCACAATCGAGTCGGGCGCCCGGCAGCGAATTTACAATCCCTACCGCGTTTCAGTCGCTTTAAATTTTCAATATCAAAATATAAATATTTAGAAATAAAATTATTAATTTCTAATATACACATTGGAAAGATTATTTTATCTAGATTTTAGAACTTTTTTTTTTTGCAAAGTGATAAAAAATTATCAATATAGAGGTGTATTTACATTACATGGGAATAATATTAAAATTTAAATATTTAGAAATAAAATTATTAATTTCTAATATACACATCAGAAAGATTATTTTATCTAGATTTTAGAACAATTTTGGTTTTTGCAATGTGATAAAAAATAACCAATATAGAGGTATATTTAAAATGTAAATTGTCGTTACCGCGACTGAATCGGTATAGGTTTTGTAAATACGCCGCCCGGCAGGCTCTCAGCAAGTAAGATCGTACTTCACACTAAGGATTTTTAGTAGGTACCTCTTTTTGTATGGGAAAAAAATGTTGCAATTTCGGAAAAAGTTGATAATCTTTTTTACTCCTACCATCATGTAGAATCACCTCCTGAAGTTAATGCACTTTACCCCCGGACACCCTGAATAATAAAAGCTTTTCCTCACCATAAAGAGACAAGGCTCTTGTGTTTGGTGAGTGAATTCATGTTCATTTGTCATTTGAGTAAGCGAATAATAATATTGCAAATAATAACAATAGATATGTAAGAAAAACTTGAGGTATATCAATAAACAGATTCAAGATTTAAATATAAAATATTAATAATGGAAATGTACCCTTGCAGTTATTTCAGGGTAATTTTTAAAATTTAATTTGGAATTTACTTTTATTTTCGATAATTTTTAGTTTTACTGAGAGTTTGTTGAAATAATTTGTACCTAGATACAGATAATGTATTTTTTATGTGCTTGGTATTAAATTTTGGGATTTTAATATTGTTTCGATATCTTGCTTACATATTGAAATACAATTTTTTTAGCTGAATGTCTTTGAAATTTTGTAGTATTGAATCTTTTTTATATATATTGTCTATTGTAGATACTTTGAATATTGAAAAGATATTTTCAGTAGAAAATATAGTAGTTTTTAATCTAATATTGTCGTTTTCTTTCTAATCACACTTCTTGGTATTGTCTTTTCAGTGGATTAGATTGATTTTGAAGTTTTTCATCATTCAATTATATTAATCTATCAATCAACTGCCAACAGTGATTCATCGAAAAAAAGAAACTATTCTTATGTTTACCTATGCCTTTACCTATCGGAAGTTTACTATCAACAGGGATTTCTTCACCAACAATTCTGCAGAGCTCTATTCAATGACTTAGATCACGAAAACGTGATCGATCGAAGTGATCAGGTTAAAGTTAGAAAAAAAGTTTAAACATAGAAAAAAACACCATAGATAGAACGATGCACCGCTGCCTTGATTTAAATGATAGATTTATAAATTGTGTTGACCTGACTTCTAGAGTCCCGTTTTCGAGACACAGAAATAGAGATAGTTATATAAGTAAATCTGAAATGGACTGTCACTGCGCTTCTGGGCCGGAACCGTAATGCCAGCCCATTTATTGTCAGCCTCTACTAGACCGCGTATCCATCACACTGGATAGAATAAAAATGACATTAAAAATATTCCAAGTAATAAAACCACATTCAGACAAAGAAACTCACTTATTTTGCAACAAAACTCCATAATATTCTTCCCCAGGCCATAAAACTAATAAAAAATTTAATTAGTACAAATCAAGAATAAAATCATGGCTGAAAGAGGTCAACGAAAATACTGCAATGAAGACACTAAAAACGATATAGAAGACAAATAAACAATAATTAAACAAGTTTAGTCCGCCTCGGCACAGGAACCCCTAGTGAGGAGGACTAAGAAATATAATATCTTTACCTGACATAACCATTATATTTTGTATACGTGTAGAATTATTTTATATAGTCACCTAAATAAAAAATAAAAATAAAAAGTTTAACCTTCAGCTAGTTAAGCTCATCACGGGTGCTGATCGAGCTAACAGCTCATCAATCAAATGATCGAATCCAAAACCAATCAATCATTGATGGTTCGTGAGAGGGTCAAAATGATCGGGTCGCTCACAATCGACATATTCCTCTGATATGTCATCCATTAATATTCCTGGTACCCGACTGCATAATAGAGAGTCACACTCATACATCGTCTCATACACATACTTCTGTTATTCTGACTCTTGACATGATCCGACTCCAGTATTTGATTATCTTCCTCGGACCTCCCTGACTTCGTCTACCATTCGCTTTTGATAATTTATTTTACTTACACACCTATCTTCGTTCATCTGCTCTACGTTTTCAAACCATATGTTCTAGCCCAGTCATTCCGTAGTTAAAAAGGCCTTTAGCTTGCAAAAGGTCATGTAGTAGCGATTTTGATATATGTTGTTAAGATTGGGACTCTAAAGAAAAAAAAAAGTTTTCGACCTCGGGAGGGTCGAGCTCGATCCGCCATCTTGGATTGAAGGTCCCAAAATTCGTTTTTTTCTAAATAATTATGAAATGGTTGATTTTACAACCAAGTTGTTCAAGGTGAACTTGAAGAAAACTAAATTACGTACATTTTATGTGTAAATTTTTTTTTAGTAAGTCTAATAGGTAACGAGTTACGGTGGCGGAAATGTGAATATTTTTCTAAAAAATGATGAAATTCCCAATTTGTGTTATTTTTTCGGGTTATTCATTACATAACTAGCTGTTAAAAACCCGCTTCGTAGGGTTTTACTGCTAGGCCCTGTAGGCAGCTTTTGGTTTGGCTTCGCCCAGTTAGTGTTGGTGACCATTTTATACATAATTACATTATATAATATATTTTTTATCATATAATTATAATAATGTTGTTAACTCATTTCCACACTACCATGAGGTAGAGAATATGGCGCATTTTTTTATTGTGGTATCCCCTGTAGGTCTACTCCACAGATATACGAGCGATGGTAGATTTCGAAATTATTTTATATATTGGCTATTGCGTAATGATATTTTTTTGTTGATGCTGGTTGATATCGACATCTTAATAACAGTCTTCATCAATGTCATCATCTAATTCATTGCCCGTGGTACTGAGGTTTTGGGCTTCCATTGATAAAATCTCTTCATCTTCTTCCTCGACATCGATATGAACCTCTGGCGAATTTCGGCATTTTTGACCATTACAGAACCCACACACAATAGAACAATTCAATCTAGCTTTCCTTCAGCCACATGCAACGCCGCATCCTTTTTTACAATTACATGAAATAAATTTCAATAAAGGCTCGGGTGCTGGTTTCTTTGTTCTTACTGGAACAAGCCCGTTGGTGCCACGTTTCCAGCCCCAGTTTTCTGGATTTTTTTGGATTCCATACCATTTTTGGACTTGGTGGTACGTCCTAAATGCATGGTACCGTGCAGCGTCGTTCGTTGGTGGCAAAGAGGCAAGATTGAATTTGCTTTTTGGTGTTGACTTTGCGAAACGTTGGTAGCGGACTTCTTCCAAGGTTTCCTTATCCATGTCATCCCCGTACAAAGCAACAAGAAAGCGTGTTCCTGCATCTGCTATGTCTTCTGGTTTTGCATCATGTTGTTTGCAGATTCCTATCATGGCATTGAGTCTTGTGTCGTTCTGTACAAGTGAACAAAATTTTGTTTTTCCTTGGTTGAAGAAGGACGATGTTGTATCGCAGCCACTAAAGGCATGGAGAAACAGAATATTCTCAGCCGCTTCTTTGTATTTCACACTATTCGCGGAATACAGTCTTTCAAAAGTTTTGCCTCTCCCGGGTTCGCGAAGATATATACTACTTTCGGGTGGTGCCAATGCTGTTAGCAGAACTAGGAGATTAACGTCTTCGCCAATAACGAATACAGCGTCAAATGATGAACACAAGGGAATCGCAGTATTGACAATCAACTCATCAGCATCTTCTTCAGCCTGCTTAACTGTAAAATCAGCCTGTATAAATTGCTTTGTAAGCATCGAAATCAGACGGACTTTGTTTTTTTCATTGGCTAAAAAACGTTCTTGTGAAACTTGAACTGGAATTGTTTCATCGAAAAGAACATCTGCAGACATATGCTTCTTCGATCGGCGAAGTTTTTCTGCGATTTTTGTATTTTTTTTCATCATCATCTAGCGGATATCCGTCGAAAACAATAACTGTATATGATCCATAGTGATGTCTTACATAGTGAACGTACTTCTCGCAAATTGACCCAAAAAATCATTACCATTCCATACAACTTTATGTAAAAGGTATCCTCCATCCACAACATTAATTTTGCTTCCTTCAAGTTGCACGCCTTCTGGAAGTTGTTCAAAAACACCATAAAATGATGATTTCGTACCTTTGCGCATTCCTTCTTCAGAGAAAAGCGACAAAGGAAATGGGGCGAGTTCGAATTTAAGGTAAACCTTCAATTCTTCGTCGGATTTCTTCAAAATACAAATTCTCTGGAACAACATTACATGCTGCATTGATGCTGCTGTTGACTGCTACTAATGGAATAACTTTGTACTTACGTTTGAATTTAATAGATTCAATATTTGTATACCTGGTAACCATGTTCGACATCCTCCGAGGTCCGATAGACCGAGCGTCCAGGCAACGTCCAGTAACCAGGACTCAATCAGTGTTGCCAAATCAGCTATAGACTAGGAGCCCACTATAACAACGTCAATCAACTTCATCGAGCACACGGATGATGCTATATAAGTATATTGTTTGTGGGAATACGTTAAAATGATATTATGTAATATGTTCTTACAAAAATTTATCAAGGAAACTTGAGTTTTACAATTTTTTGTCAAAATTGTCTTCTTTCTTCCGCTGTAACTCGTTACCTATTAGACTTACAAAAAAAACATTACACATAAAATGTACGTAATTTAGTTTTCTTCAAGTTCGCTTTGAACAATTTGGTTGTAAAATCAACCATGTCATGATTATTTTGAAAAAACCAAATTTTGGGACCTTCAATCCAAGATGGCGGATCGAGCTCGACCCTCCCGAGGTCGAAAACTTTTTTTTTTCTTTAGAGTCCCAATCTTAACAACATATATCAAAATCGCTACTACATGACCTTTTGCAAGGTAAAACTACGGAATGACTGGGCTATTCGTCCGTTTCCTAATATTGTTCATTACGCTTACCTCAACCTCGCATTATTTTTTGACCCCGACATTTGCAATAAATACCAAGATTGAGTATCGCAAAATACTCCCGAAATTTGAGAGTAAGAAGGATTTTGCTGGTACATATTTGAATACACTGCCTTGAGATAATTTGAATTACATTCATATATTTTTTTTAAATATAAATCAATATATTATAATAAAACCAATATTAAACTTTATTCCACTTAATTTTATTGACCGCAACCGGTTTCAGTTTGTCGAGCCATCTTCAAATTGGTTCATCGAGCCAACTTCAGGACCAGTCTGAAGATGGCTCTAACTGGCTGAAACCGGGTATGGTCAGTAAAATTAAGTGGAAGAAAGTTTCATATTTGTTTTATTATAATATAATATAAAGGTATTCCACCACGAATTGTCAGTTTCAAAAATAGAAATATTAAATAAATCAAAATATTCCCTCTATTAAAATAGTTCATTTTTAATGGTTTATCAATCATTTTTTTAAGATTTATCAATGGTGGATTTTTTTCTATTATGTGAAATTTCAAAGTCAATCCGGAGGAACAAGATGATATCCAAATATTGTTAAAAAAAATTACGTGAAATAAAGACATCAATTTTTTCCCGTACAGTTGTGACCCACCCTTCTATAACATGGAAGTAAAAAAATGTGAAATCTAAATTAGCCATTTATATTTTCAGTATAGATATTTATTTCTGACCATAATAGAAAAGGAGTTAGAACGAATTTTCTGACTGGTCATTTGATGACAGATAGGGCACAACGTGGTTAATGATATTTTTTACAATATAATATTATGTAATATCTGACAAGGTCACTGTTTATCAGTTTCACGATCTCCTGACACATGAAATACTGACATAGTGTTCTGTACTGATTACCCTGTTCAAAAAGAGTGTGTATAATAAGTCTAAAATAAGCTAAATCGATATTTCTATTAATTATTAAATTGGTCGCATTGTACCGCTATTGGTACTCAGACTAATTCTTTTCAAATTTGGTAAGTGTGTTGTCAATTAACTATAATAATAGTTCACTAAGTAAATGTTTGTTACTTTGTCTGCCTTTCCCTTTAGCAATTAACTTGTCATCCTTCTAATCAAGTTTCAGCAGGGATTATTGTATAAAATAGATAATGATTTCCCCTTGGGGAAATTTTGACATTGAATGGGTGAAGGTTCGGTCTTATGTCTTATGCCCTATTTTAAAAACAATGAATAGTTGTATAATATTTAATTAATATCATATTAAATCCTTCTATCGTTTCGAAATTACAGCCTCAAATGCAACTGACGAAAATGAACTGTAAATCATACAAAAACGAAAATGTTTCTCTGAAGTTGGAGGATTATATGTATGTGTATGGTAAGATTAAGATTACAGGGAGAAGGAAAACCATGGCACTTACCAAATTCGAAGGCGAACACATTAAACTCAACCAGTTTCTACAAAATGTCAAGTCATCTTTCATTGTACTGGTTGTTATTGTTCCCTGCTTTCTTCAGCAAAGTGATATGGTTAGGTGAGGGTAGAATGGATAAATGACATTCCGGTAGGAACTGTGCATATTATCGTTTCAAAACCCAACATCACCATAGTGATAGTGATTGCCCACTTATACATAGTGATTCCCGCAATAGTTTCAGTGATTGCCCACACTTATAAGTACAAAGTGATTCCCGCAATACTGTTAGTGAGTGCCCGCTTATACATAGTGATTCTCGTATTGGTGACAATTATACATTGTTATTCCCACTATAGTGATAGTGATTACTCACTTATACATAGTGATTCCCGCAATAGTGACAGTGATTGCCCACACTTATAGGTACATAGTGATTCCCGTAATAGTGTTAGTAAGTGCCCACTTATACATAGTGATTCTCGTATTGGCGACAATTATACGTAGTTATTCCCACCATAGTGATAGTGATTGCCCACTTATACATAGTGATTCTCGCAATAGTGACAGTGATTGCCCACACTTATAGGTACATAGTGATTCCCGCAATAGTGTTAGTAAGTGCCCACTTATATATAGTTATTCCCGCAATAGTGACAGTGATTGCCCACTTATACATAGTGATTCCCGCAATAGTGACAGTGATTGCCCACTTATACATAGTGATTCCCGCAATAGTGACGGTGATTGCCCACCAAAATAATAAATACAGGCAAAATTGAAAAAAATTCGACTTCAAATTAAACTATTTAAATTTATCTATTTTGTTTCTCTTGGGCATCAACTATGTAACTATTTCTAGACATTATTTTTTATTTCACATGTACATTTATAAAACAAAATGTATATGTGACATAAAACTACAAAAAAAAATTAAATTGAACTAATACAGGCATTTTTTAAGAATTCGGTGAAATTTTTACAACAGTGAGAAAAGGACAATTAAAGTGAGAGTGGGCTATCACTAGTTGCGGGCAATCTTAAGTCCAGTTTATCCTAATTATATTATCTCTACTCTTTAGAAAAACGTCAAAAATCGTTTCCATAAATTTTTAAATTTTTAAAATGAGTTGCATCCTTTATTCCGACCCATTCACTTGCCTTTTCTCAAATCATATGGTGCATTTGAATATGTATGTAGTTGCAATACCTTTCAACGAGTGTCTATAGTAGTTATTAGTGGTATAGGCAGTTTTGAGGTGTCTCAAAAGACGTCAGTAAAGTTCTAATGTATGACAAGAGTAACTGTCGCCCGTTCGTGTATACAAGGTGTCCGGGGGTAAAGTGCATTAACTTCGGGAGGTGATTCTACATGACAGTATAAGTAAAAAGATAAATAACTTTTTTCTAAATTCGAACTTTTAGGGGGTAGTTTTGAAGTAAAAGATAAAATTAGTCCGGCGTGTGCGGCCAGATTTATTATTTTCCGCTGTTAAGATACGGGCCAATCACAATCGAGTCGGGCGCCCAGCAGGCTCTCAGCAGGTAAGATCGTACCTCACACTAAGGATTTTTAGTAGGTACGTCTTTTTGTATGGGAAAAAAAATGTCGGAATTTCGGAAAAAGAATCGCCTCCCGAAGTGAATGCACTTTACCCCCGGACACCCTGTATACCGGTGATATCCGAACGACAGCTGGGCACCTTTAGTGAATAGTTCTCCTAACTAACTAACTAACCATCACGCCGTTTCCCCGCAGGGGTAGGCAGAGAGGACGGACCGCCAAACAACTCGGTCTCGGCACACACTCTTTGCCTCACTCACATTCATACATCGTCTCATACATTCTCTTCTATTATTCTGACTTTTGACATGGCCCGACTGGCCCGACTCAAGTATCTGATTCACTTGATCGTGCCATGTCTTCCTCGGGCGTCCCCAACTTCTACCATTCATATTCGCGTCGTATATTCTTCTTACACTACTTTTTTCGTTCATTCGCTCTAAATGCCCAAACCATCTGAGGGTCCCTTTCTTAATCTTACTCGTTATGCTAATAGTTCCCCTACTTCAGATAAACCAGAATTAAATAAAATCCACGATTATTACACGGTAAACACAATCAGTCTTGGTTTGAAGTAGGTACAATCAATTTGCAATTTTGTGTTAACATTTAACAAATCTGCCAACGACCTACGGTTTAACTTTATTATACTAAAAATAAGCATATTTTTTCAATTTTTAAAACATAACTTTACTAGAAAAAAAAACAATATTTCGAAATCAATTTATACTTTTTTGTGGAAAAGAGCCAATGCGTCTAGAATTTAATTTTAAAATGACATATTTCCAGTTGTGTCTGGTTATTTCCTCTTAATGAACGGTTGAAGAAACGCTTAGAAAGATTGTTTAAAAAAATTGACGAATTCATCAAATATTTGAAGTTAATTTTCACGTTAAAAAAAAACAAAATTTTGTGTTATACAACACACATTTCAAATCATATAATCATTTTTTTTACATGAGCTCCACACAGGAGGCCCTGAGGAAAATAATTTCCCTCAGGGCCTATGTCATCTTTGGTGATGTTGTGTCGAGGGTTTTTTAAGGAAAGGAGGGAGAGGAGTGTACTGGGAAGGAAAAGGGTTTAAGGGGTGGGTAGGAATCTGGGGTTCAGTGTGTCCTGGTCAGACCTAACCAAACCTCACCCCATGAACCCGGGCACCCCTGCTATATCACCAAATGTAGCGAACCACTTGAGGTGACCTATGGCAGAGGTGTTGGTTATCCAATAAAGGTTCCCGGGGCAGCGGTACCCATTCCTGCCTCCCAAATTGATGGTAAATAAATCAATAAATTATCTAGGAAAGCTACTTTTCAGAATTATAGTTTTAGGTCAAATAAAATCATTAAAAAAATTGCGAACAAGTGTATTGTGACGAAAATACTTCACTTTGTCTATTTACGGTCTTACAAACTAACATATATGTGAGATTTTTTCTTACATTCTTATTTTGCTTAGACGTCATTGAAAAATTATAAATACTTATGATCAAAAAATAATTACAAAAAGTACATAATTTTAATAGTTTAACATCACGCGTTTGAGCATTTTATAATGTAGGTACATATCAAAGCAAATTTTGAATGAAATAAAATCGGTATTGAGTTATTATTTAAAAATGCTGGTACGGAGAAAAATTAATCTGTCTCATCGGAACCGCCCTGTAAAGTTGCAAGGGTACAATCGTAAGACCATCTTTCGACGAAATTTGAATTCCACCAAGGATTACGAGTATTATTTACTCCGGTTTAGCTGAAATACTTTCAGCCCTTCGAGAGGTTTTTTCCTGAAGGTGCGCGGGTAGAAGCGGAAGACAACTCGACTTTCTCGAGATACCACCTCAAATCGGTCAGAATGTCAAACCATCTGTGATATCTGTGGCATCTAACCAATAGCATCCCTCACCCCTTATTAGTAAGGGACGAAGCGATGCGGGAATGAGAGAGAATTCGAGATTGAATACTTATCAATGTATACACGCTCAAAAATAATTAGATTTACTACAATGTCATAATAATATTCCTTTTTTTTCATAACTCCACACAGGAGGCCCTGAGGAAAATAATTCTCCTCAGGGCCTATGCCATCTTTGGGGATGCTGTGAGAGGTTTTAAGAAAGGAGGGAAAGGAAGTTCTGTAAAAGGGTGTGAGGGGTTAGTGTGTTCAGGAGTGACGGACATATGAATCCATCCCTCCCAGACGCATCCACCACCAAGACCCGGACAAACCTCACTCCATGAACCCGGGCACCCCTGCTAAGTCACCAAACGTAGCGAACCGCTTGGGGTGACCTATGGCAGAGATGTTGGTTATCCAATAAATGGTTCCCGGGGCGGTGGTGCCCATGCCCGCCTCCCAATTTCGTATATATTGATATTATCTATATAAATAAAAATGAATCGCCGTAATGTATGTACGCACATAACTTCCGAACGACTGCACCAAATTGGATAATTCTTTTTTTTTGTGTGTTCGTTATTGTCAGGACAAGGTTCGTATAAAACTACTGGTGAGCTCTGGAATTATGAAATTTGAATAAAAAAATTGCAATACGTGGCACGCGAGCTATTTGAAAACTGAAAACACCGGGACTGGGAGGGGGGTTCGCGGGACGGGGGAATGGGGGTATGGAGTGGGGAGAGGGAAGGTGGAGGAGGCGGAGTAGGAACACAAAAGGGAAGGGGACGTGGGAGAGGAAGGGGAGGCGGAAGGGGAACGGGACGAATGGGAAAGGACACGCAGGGAGATACAATTTCTTTATTAAATGGCATGGCAACGCATGCCGGGAACCAGCTAGTTTTGAAATAATTATTACCTTTTCATTCTAATTTTGTAAGTGTCGGACTCAAACAACGCCTTTGAATTGATGTTGTTACTAAACGGTTCCATGTGACATTATTTCAGAGTGATTATGTTATTAGCCATCCTATTTTGAGTGGTATATTACAAATGAAGTAATCGCCCTTCAATCAAACATCACCGCGGCGATGTATGATTGGGCTGACGTGTATATACTCGTCTCGTATATGACGTTCTCGCTTGTTCTCCAACCTTGTAGTATTTGGACGATCTCATAATTAATTTAATAAATCAATAATTGTACAATTGTTTAAAAAAAACGAGTGTGCTTTAGACCTCACTACTGAAGTAAAAATTCTTTAGCTCCATCTATATGACAGGAAGAGAGAAAGAAAATGTGCGCGCGCACTGCTCTCTCTTGCTCCTACAGCGTGATACAGACAATAGGCCTACACTGTGTTTTAGGTATACGAAACGTAACTGGCTATGAGAGAAAGAGAGAAAGAAAATGTGTGCTCGCCCCGGTAACCGACGAGTTCATCGAAAATCAATTCATCGAAAATCAATTCGTAGAATGATCAATTCATCAAATCGCCAATTCATCGAAAAACATTTTTTTTGTAGATATTAGCGCTGTCAAAATTAAATACCCAAAAAGGTCTGTTTAACTGAGTTAAACGTGTTTAGCAACTGTCAGTTTCGTAGTGACAATGTAAAATTTATAGGTTATCTCTTCGATTTCCGATTGTCTGATACTGCAAAAAAGGGATATCTAAGGAACGGTGACCAGACAACTCATAATGAAACCAACTCATAAACAACTCAGAAAGGTCATTAAGAGTGATGATAAAAAATATTTAAAAATAGGTTAAATAGGTTAAGTTAGGTTAGGTTAGGTTAGGTTAGGTTAGGTTAGTTTAGGATGACCAATGCTTTTTTTAACTTCTCGGTCCGCTCGGCATTTCTCTCAAATATCAACAAAATATATTTTTTCGATGAATTGGCGATTCGATGAATTGACCATTCGATGAACCGGTTTTCGACGAATTGATTTTCGATGAATTGATTTTCGATGAACTCGTTTTCGATGAATTTGCTTTCGATAAATTGATTTTCGATGAATTGATTTTCGATGAATTCGTTTTCGATGAACTCGTCGTGAACCGCTCGCCCCTATTGTTACGAAACGTAATTCTTGCCCCCCTTTTTTTTACATGAGCTCCACACAGGAAGCCCTGAGGAAAATATTTTCCCTCAGGGCCTATGTCATCCTTGGGGATGCTGTGTGGAGGATTTTTTTTAAGGAAAGGAAGAAGAGGAGAGTTTTGGGAAGGAAAAGGGTTAAAGGGGTGGGTAGGGATCTGGGGTTCAGTGTATCCTGGTCATCCGCCTCCAAGACCTAGACAAACCTCACCCCATGAACCCGAGCACTCCTGCTAAATCACCAAACGTAGCGAACCACTTGGGGTGACCTATGGCAGAGGTGTTGGTTATCCAATAAAGGTTCCCGGGGCGGCGGTACCCAGTCCCGCCTACCAAATTGTAAACCTACAGTAATGTACCCCTACAGTATTATACGAAACGTAACTCTCTCTCTTTCTATCTTCTCTAATTTATATCTCCCTCTCAACCACCGTTCGCCTCGCTTTTCGTAACGCTCTCGTCACGCATTCACCAGCTTACTACCCAAGTTAAGCTTGCGTTAAGAAGTTTTACTTAAGGCGGTACACAATCCTAATAATTTTTCAAATCCGGCGAATCCGTAACTATAATAACTTTTTTATTTCCATGCCGCACAAGAAATGCGAGTTATTTATATATTCGATTAATAAAAACAGTACCTTACGATTAATATATGTTACGTACAACGATTTTAAAACTATATAACCCGTTTTTCAACTATAAAGTTAGCGGTAAGCACCAGATTTTATTTTTCTAGACGATGAATTAATAATTTCGGAAGGACAACATGGAGACACATTTTAAATATTTGTAGCACGTTATTCAAAATTAATTAAAATGAACGCGGCAGAAAGGTCGAATCTCCAGGCCTGCTAGGGTGAATTCGACCGTACGTAGGTACAATACGCCGTGCGGCGGCGTATATTTGTTTACACGCTTTCTTCACTTACGACGCGTCGTTAAGATTCTCACTTTATTTATCTTCTTCTTATTTTCTTTGATACGGCAAATTCGCAGTAGGTCGGTTCAGTGCACGGGTCACGAGTCGCAATTTGTATACACGATTTCTTTACTTACGTCGTTAAGATTCTGAATATATTTTAGGGTATATTGTCGTATTAAAAAAGTCATTTTAGACACAATTAACTGTTAATATTAATATTATTGACATGTTTGTTGTAAACATCGAATCATTTGAAAAACCACGCGCCGCACACAAGGTCGGCCAAGGGAGATTTATTACCGCACCAAAATAGGTAAAAGTATTGTCAAAAGTACGAGTATATCAAAAGTACGAGTATATCAAAAGTACGAGTATATCAAAAGTACGAGTATATCAAAAATACCTTTAACCCTTAAAGTCTATTTGTTCGGTTTTCGGAAC
Source organism: Limnephilus marmoratus (assembly GCA_917880885.1). NCBI lineage: Eukaryota > Metazoa > Arthropoda > Insecta > Trichoptera > Limnephilidae > Limnephilus > Limnephilus marmoratus. The sequence goes on from OU862928.1 coordinate 43,774,244, forward strand.
AACCCATAATGGTCTCATAGAAATCGTTGTATCTCTCTTACTAGTATAGTGAGATATATGATATGAACGATGTTAGAAAGAGAAAGACCACGCTTTATTATCAAATACAAAAACTAACCACAAAAGAAGTAAAATGTACACCTTTATGCAACCAAAATTTCGAATCCCAATTTGAAATAAATTTACAAACTTTGAGATTTTTTTAATTAAGGTTAGACGTCACGTACTAAATCTACGCATTCACAGATGGCGCCAATTAAATTATTTTAGGTTTTTAATACTTTTTGCACGTTATGCTTTAAAATATTAAGTTAAATTAATTGTTTGCGAACGTACATATTTAAAATGAATATAAATAAATAGTTTTTTTTTTGGGACCCACCACTTTCCCACGGCTGTGTGAGGAAACTGATTGTTTAACCTCCTTAGCCGCACACGTCAGGACTCTAATTTTTTGTAAAAAGGAAGCTACATTTATTTTGAAACGAATCTAGACCCTCCAATGTCCCTGCATGCATGATTGTTAGTAAAAAAAGTAAAATGTATGCATACTTACATTTGCAGTAATTAAAAAGATAAAAATAGTTCGCCTGTTGGTTCAGCATCTAGTTGAGTAAAATAATAAATAAAAAGAAAAATATTTACAGGTGTAAGTATGATTAAAACCAAAGAAAATATATAAAAAGAAAGATATTGGGGGCAGTTTGTCCCACTATCACGGGGCAGTCCCGGCGAGAATGAGCGGGCGAGCGGCCTGGTCGCAACGTGCCCAAACGCCCGCGTCCCTTAGCCAGTTTCCCAAAAGTACCCTTGAAGAAGTGTTTGTGGAGGGGGGGGGGGAGATACTCCCAAAGACCCTGGGGAATGATGTGAGCCTCGGGTCACCGGAGGCAGGACGGAAGGGAACCGGGCTCGCGCAAACATTCCTCAAGCTCGCTCATGACGCCGGGGGAGGCACGGGCGTTAGTGGGACGGCCCTACCAGAATTCTGCCACCTGACTGGATGCAGGGACCGGGTCTATCCGCCCCCATGGTGGGGAGTTGGACAATACAGTACAATGGAGTTCAGTACATCAACCTAGTCACAATTCAAGAAGTTAGTAACATAATAAAACCAAATAAGACAGGTAAAAAGGCGTGATCAACAAAAAATTGAAGCAACAAAATAGAGAAAAAAGAAAAAAAATAAAATGAAGATTACGTAGCAGTAAAGAGCAAAAAAATTATAATGTATAACAGTAGTTATAAATAAAAACAGAATAATAAATACAGTGTAGTCATACCACCAAACAAGAAATGTAAAAACAAGAGTATAACAGAAATATAAAGCAATCGAGCATAGGCAATAATAAAATTGAGACGGAGGAGTAACCATGGAGAGACAAGAGCAATACGTTTGGCACCTGAAACAAAGATGATTTTAATCTAAGTCAGCAACTCTAAGCACAGGCCATCTCTCCACCCAAGACTTTACAAACTTTTTAAAGCATTCAAAATTATCTCTGTTCGACACCAGATCGGCATTCCATGCCGGTCTTGTAATTCCTCTCAAACCATCCAACATTTCCTCTCTGGCATCCTTCATCAACTCGCAGTGCCACAGAATGTGCTCGGCTGTCTGGTTAGTGTCACCACATGCGCAGTTCGGATGAGGAGACAGTGCCAGACTATGTAGTCGTCCCCTGAACTCCCCATGACCGGACACCAATTGCGTCATGTAGTGATCCAGTTTTATGTGCGCCCCTTCCATTCTGCTTTTAACTGAGGGGAAGAAAGAGAAAGTCAATCTACCCTTCGTCGACCTATCCCATCGCTCTTGCCATACACTCAGCGTTCTATCTCGCATAGCTTTCAATAAGCCAGGGAGGGATACCGCTCCGCCTGGTGCCAGTTCGACTCCCAGGTGGACAGCAACCCTACCTCTCGTCAATGCCTTTTTTGTCAAAACTTCCCTAATTTCCAAGTCAATCGGCAGTGTACCGGCCAGAACCGGCAATGCATCGTTAGCCACAGTCCTATATGCGCCCGAGAGCGCCAACAGGGGAGTCCGTTGGCCCCGCTTGAGGGCCAAGTGGATCAATGCATTATCTAGCCGGTGCTCCCATACAGCGGCGGCATACGAGACTTGCCCCACGTACACACACTTATATAGGAGGCGAAGTGCCGGAGTCCGCAATCCCCACTCAGCTGTTGAGAGCCTTCTCAATTTCAAGAAAAGAGCCTGGGCCCTGCTAGAAACGCTCTTTACGTGCGCTAGGAACGAAGAAGATCTATCTAAGATGACGCCTAAATACCTGGTGTTTTCAACAAAACGAATAGTGGAGCCTCCCATTCTGATGGAAGGGTTTCTGGTACGACTGAGCATACCCTTCATCAAGAGTCCCACAGTCTTATGGGGAGCGAAGTTCAGCCTGTTTCTCTTACCCCATTCAAGAATTTCACGCAGACATTCTTCTGCTTTGCTCTCCACTTCCTTTCTGCTGTCCCCTGAGACCAAAACAAACTTATCATCAGCGTAGTCAACCGATATGCATCCTTCAGGCAAGGGTAACCTAGAGGAGTCGTCAAAAAGGATGTTCCACAGGTCCGGTCCGAGGACCGACCCTTGTGGACAGCCCATGTCAACATCACGTACGATGAAAACATCGCCATACATCACAATTACCTTTCTGTTGCGTAAATAATCACTAATAATTTTGAAAAGTAGAGGCGGGCAATTACGACTTTTCAATTTAGTTAAAATCATCGGCCACCACGCATGATCGAAGGCACCCGAGATGTCCAAAAAGATTCCTATTACATACTTCTTGGTGCAAACCCTCACCCATTCAAGCGCATACTTAATGGCGTGCTCCGTGGACTTACCGGGGACGAAGCCAAATTGGCGGTCGCAGGGCGTTGACAGGGTGAGGCGGAGCCTATGTCTGATGATTCTTTCCAGTATTTTACCTAAAATTGGAAGTAGAGTGATGGGCCTGTAGGCCCCGATGTCTGTTCTCGGCTTACCATTCCCCTTTGGTATAATCCGGAGCACGCCTTTCTTCCACTCTGTAGGGAATACCCCCCTTCGCAAGCACGTTTCCAACACTTGATAAAACTCCTCTTTAGCGTGGATCCAAACATGCTTCGCTATTATGCCATTTAATCTGTCAAATCCCGGTGCCTTCTTCGGACCCAAACCCTTAATTATGATTTCAACCTCTGCTCGACTTAACGGTGGTACGCCGTCCCCCTGGGCGAGGTCTCTAGGTGGAAGCCGTGACAGGTTTCTAACCTGTTGATGGTGAACACTTTCCCCAGTAACTGAGTCTAGCGGAACTAACTTGCCCAGAAGTGTCTCAAGAGTGGAGACTATGTCAACACTCTCTACGTTCCCTTCGCTACTACCGAGCATGACGCTCGATAAGTATCGTTCTGATCCTTTTCCCGAGTTTTCAACAGCGCTGTGGATTTCCCACGGGTTGGCGTTACCCACTTCATTTACCCAACTATGCCATGCAGCTCGTTTTGCTGAGAGGACACACGACCGATAGGCACCACGGGAAGCCCTAAAACGGGTCTGAAGGACAGCTGCTTCTTCAGGTGAGCATTCACCCCGCCTGACGACCACCAGGCTCCTATAGGCCTTTTTGTAAGCCCCCTTCAGCAAAGTCAGCTCTTGTGTCCACCACGGCGTCCTAATGACCTTCTTTGGGTTTGATCTGCCCAAAGAGATTTCAGCAGCTGATACCACCGCCGCGTTAAAGAAATTCCCCAAGTTGTCCGGTTCCCTAGCAGCTACGTCTTGAAAACCCCTTAAAGAATGACGGAGCGCATCCCCAAAGCTATCCCAATTCGCCCTAGTGGTTCTGAAGTTCCAAGATGATCTTGGAGCTTCTGTTTTTGCAATTCCCACTGAAAAAGTTATTAATCTATGATCGGAAGCTATCGCACACTCATGAACCGTCCACTTCGATATTTTTGCCGCAACAGATCCAGAGCAAAGAGTGAGATCAATGTTGCTTTCGCCTCCGGTTCCCGAAAATGTTGAAAACGTACTTGGTTCATTGATGATGAACAGACCTTGCGCTGAGATAAGATCTTCGACGGCATAGGATCTTTCCGTCCGATTTTCGCTAAAGTCGAACCAGAGAGGCGAGCGCGCGTTGAAGTCACCTCCAATAATAATGTTTCGGCCTTTTAATTTATGCAAGGCACGCGTGAGGCTCAAAATATGCGGTTCCACTAAATTACCATATTTAAAGTATACAGAGATCACGATGATCTCAGTATCGCCAAATTTAAAGGAAACACAGGTTTGGTATTCGTTCGAAAGCCCCTCGAGAAGGAGGGGGCTGATCAACGAGGTATTAACCAGAACACCCGCCCCCGGGGAACTGCCTACTTCGAGTACCGCCCCTGGACTAATGACACCAGGTGTTTTTCCTTGCCAAACGTATTGCTCCTGAATAAGCAGAATGTCGATCCCAAGGTCAGTCATGACCTGCTGGGCCTCAAGGGTGGCTACCCGAGATCTCTGCAGGTTGACCTGACCTATGGAGAGAGGATTAGCGGCGGCCATAATCGGTCATGCGGACTTGAGCCTCGATCGCAGCTCGGTACGCGGGGCAGGCGCGGTCGCCAGTGCAATGTTCGGCTGGTTTCTTGAACTTGGTACAGGTGGCGCAGATCGCGGCCTGTGCTTTCTTGGGGCACTCCTCGAAATCATGGCCGGCTGCGGCGCAGTGGCGGCAAGAAATGAACTCTTGGGTACAAGATTTGCTCACATGGCCGTACATGTGGCATTTGAAGCAACGGGTAGCTCCCAGATAGTCACGAACCCGACAGGCATTCCACCCAAGGTAGCAAAGACCGCTATCAATTAGTACCTTCCGGCAATCTGGGTGGCACGTGACAATCATATTCATGGTCCCACCTTCGCGTTTGCCAAATAGGGAGACCCTTCTCATTGTTCTTAAATGATCTTCTCTAGAAAGAGTTGATCTATCAGCGAGGTTGTTAATAAAAATTTCCTCAAATAGAGCAGTATCAGCAGCCGCATCTCCTCTGGGGACGTCGTAAATGACAATCTTGGGTAGCCGCCCCTGTGGGTTAACCATTTTTATTCCTTTGAGGGTGAGTTTTTCCGCCGCCTTCTGAATGTTCTTTACACCCCCCGGGCTATCAGTTTGCAGAAGAAAGCCTCCACCCTTCACCTTGCGTGACCTGACCACTTTGAAACCATCGGTTTTGGGATCTAGAACAGACGTTAGCACCTTCTGGGTCTCCTCAGAGGTTTTGCCTTCAGGAGCTGTGGGGTAAAATAGTATAGTAGGCCTTAGGGGAGGCAACGCACGCTCCTGTCCCTCGAATAGGATAGATCCACTGGGAGGTGCTCCAGCAGCTACGCCCGCATAAGTTTTGGTACTTACCGCTTTTTCAAAAACTTGAGCCTTAGGGGACGGACGTTTAATAAGCTCATCTATTTTTTCTGTTAATCCCTTCTGTGAGTTTATAATATCGGCAAAGGCACCAGCTCTCGCGTTGGCGGCGGCGCAAGCTATTGCCAGGTTTGATAGCTCCTTACGAATTAAATCAATACTCACCTGCACAACTAAACGGTCCTCCTTTTTCATTTTATTTTTCATCTCGTATACCTTATCGGCGATCTTTGAAAGAGGGCTCCAAAATGGGGCAAGATAGTCCTTCTCGATTGCCGGATCGTAGTCGTCACCTGAAATTAACGGATCCTCAATCCTGCCACGCTTCTTTTTTGATTGGTTCGGCGACGGGTTGGCCATGTCACCAGTGCCAGTAGAAGTGATTCCAGTGGTAACGATGTCTGAAGTGGACTTTTGGGCGGCTGAAGTGGATGCTGCTACCTCTTCACGGAGTAAACTGCCATGGATGCTGGTAAATGGTGAAGTGGACCGTCCGGACTCCTTGTGGCCTCTCATACTATCCGTGAGCACACTGTACCTCGGAGAAGGTTCTCGGCTCTTTTGTGCCTCTTGTCTTATTTCTTTACCTCTCGCCTGCGCAATAATAATAACTTCCTCCTTCGATAAATGATGGAGATCAACCTCCTCCTCGTCAGAGGAGTCCACGGAGGACATTTAGATATAAAAAACGAACTTCTATATAGGAACTCAGTTGTATTCCGAGATAAAAAAAATATCAAAACAAAATGCACGATGTGTGGGTACTTTTCAAAATATAATCACCACAAATGTATGTAAACCTTATTTTTTTATTAAACACTATTAAAAAAAGGAGAGAATAAAAGGATAGCCCATGTTTTGTTGCTTACGAGATCACTCATTACAGTTCGCACAAATTGTTCGTCGCAGTTTTAATTTGACACTTGGCGTAAATCAAAATATAAACACTTAACTTCGCTTTGTATTCGTACACTTTAAAAAAACTGTTTTTGTGAGTCTTTCCGGTAGAAAACAGGAAAAAAAACTGTTATGGGGCAAAAGTCCTCACAAAACACCATATGTAAACATAACTTATTTAGAAAAAAAAAACTAATTAACTAACAAATTAACCTAAAAACAACAATAGCACTTAGTCCGTTTGACAGTTTGACTTAGTACACTTTTAAACTGTCTTTTTTCAGCCTTCCCGGTAGATAACCGGAAAAAAAATATTACGGGGCGAAAGCCCTCGCAAAACACTTTATGTAAACACAACTTTTCGTATTTAAATTGGAATAAAAAATCACTAACAAACTGAAATACGAGGAGTGCAAAAAATAATACAGCCGCACCGTAGGTGTTAGTGTTAAATCCCTCGCTAGGTGGCGTCGAGACAAATTATGTCTACATTTATTGGGGAAATACTTAAACTTGTCAAATATTAATTATTATTTTTTAATTTATAAACTAACGTTTAGACAAGATTTTTATATCGACGCCACCTAGCGAGGGATTTAACACTAACAATGTCTCTCTCGCAAAAATAAAGTTGATTTTATTTAAAAATATACATGTTTCAGTTAATTTTTAAGTAGTTGATTTTTAGTTTGAAGATAAGCGTAACGTTTTGTTTTATTTTATTTATTTATTGATTAACGCCATTTTTCGAGGTTTTATTGTAATAAATAACTGTCATTGTAAAATGTGTTTTATTATCAGTTTATATCCCAACCTTAAATTTTCTATGAAAAATAGCACTTAAGTAGGCTACAGGCTGTTATTTATATATGTACGCCTCTGAGACGTATGTTAAGGCTATATGTAACTTCAGAATAGATTAGGCTTGTAGCGTTAAAAATGATCTGTTTTGAATGATTCTTGTTAATAAAAATGCCTTCTTTAAATTTTATACACCTAAAGGGTTATTCTGTATATTTTGTGTTATCTTTTGCGTTAAGCTAGCGTTACGAGTCAATAAAGACAAAAAGGCAAAATCCATCAGACATCAGAAGGCATCTGTCGTACGTTATCGGCTGTCAAATTTCTGTAATTTTCAATGGCTTTCTATGGATAGTCTAAGCCTGTTGTGTGTTGAATGGATTAAATACCTATTTAAAAACACACATTAGTATTTATTAGTTGTTAAAATTATTTACATAACATATGTAAGCCTTGACTATCCGTTTGTCGAATAATTTTTATTTTTGTACGCGATGACATCCGATCCGCAAATTTTCCCGCGACTGACATCTGTTAACGCCGCAAAAAGCGCCGCCATCTCTGGCATTAGCGCAAACTATTATTATTTTTTTGTACCAGAGTCTCACTCTTGAGGACGTCATCATAACCTCCTAGCAAGTAGAGCAAACCGCACTAATTTATTTATGAACTCACCTGTGGGGAGAGCTACGTGCTTTTTGAATGCGGTGGATAAAAAAATAGATTTATTTTTTGTGTCCTATAGGGCATTTGTAAGATTTTTGGCATTGCATATACACTGCATAACTGGTACAATTATAACGTCTTAGGCTATATTGCATATAATTGTTATAAATAAATGTACAAATTTTATAAATAAATAAAAACTTTTAAAGTTGGTGTCTTAAAACAAGCGCAGTATTTAGCTCATTAGTACCATACGAAATTCTGCATTAAAGAAAACTGTCAAAATTTGTCGTGTACAACCGATTTATATAGGCCTAATCTAGACCTCTCCAGAAAGGACTCTCTCGATCCATCGCCACGCACTTCTTACCTAATTATCTTCCCCCCCTATCCCTTATTACATATTCTAATTGGGGAATGCCAACCCCTATTGGAACTCTGATGAAAAATAATATTTGGACGACAACGAAAAATAGCAATTTAATCAACTCTGCAGTCCATTATTTTCATTGATCTGTGTCATGCCTTTGTGTGAATTCAGTAAACTAGGTTACCTCTACCACAGCCAAGGTCTTTGCTACACGAACCCTAAAACCATTGATATAAAATACAATAATAACAATCAGATGGTCCCCTTAGCTAAAAAACGAGCGCTCAAATATGTTTTCTGAACAAAAAACTTTTTTTTGTGAATACCTTACAAGAGTCTTAGCTGCTCCCGTCTGCAGCCAGTGAGACTACGGCTTTTTATTCCTATAGGGAGATGGGAAAGATGAAGGTGGGGAAGTCCCTGGCTATCCAGATCTGCCGAGCGATTCTATAGCTTTTGTAGGATCGTTATCGAGATAACGGACGTGGTCTCCTGTCAGATTTGTGTGATTTATTTGCTTTTTTTTATATACAACGTACATTAAATGAAAAGTAATCATGCATACTTGCTGGAATTTATGTTTAAAACGATCTAAACTAAAATATGCGACAGTAAATATGTAAAAATCACACAAATCGGAGAGGAGATCACGTCCGTTATCTCGATAACGATCCCATAAAAGATATAGAATTGCTCGGTTGGTCACCAAACAGGGCTAAAGCCATTTCAATCAACGTTTCAGTTCTGAATGATGGCCTTATACCAGGGGATACTGAGAGTATCCTCCATTCTGGAACGTGCCGCAAATATGCCATATATCATTTAAATTAATTTATTGTGAATTAATACAAATCAAACAAATAAAATTTATTTGCGCATACCGGGATTCGATCGCGCGACATCCGGATTGTGATTCGAGAGCCTTACTCCTCGACCAACCGCATTTTAAATACCGCAAAGAATTCCAGCTATCCGGAGTCACTGAGACTAAACGACATCCCCAATTAAAGTGTATTATTAGGCTGAGAGGAGTAGGAAAATGAATGAGAAGGAGAAGAGAAAGGTTACGAAGTACTTGGCTATTTGGATATGATCACCAAACTCTGCTAAAGCCACTTCAAGTAATTTTTCAAATCTGAATGGTGGTATCTACCAATCCGGTTTATATACACATATTTACATATTTCTTTGAACAAACACACATTTCACCATAATGTATACATCTTCCTTGATGATGAATACTGTAACGCTGTACGAAACGTTGTCCAAAGAAGGAAGAAGTTAACAAGTATAATAAGCCAAAAATTAATTAAGAGTGGGCCATATTTAGTTCCTTGTGAAACACCTAGTCTTTCGTATATGGGTCCCCTCAAAGACTACCTGTTATATTAGGCGAACTAAAATTTTTTTTAAGGCGTAATAATATTTGACTCTATTGGAATCGGAACGAGAGAGCAGTCAAAGTATTTTAAGGGTGGTCGTTTACAATATTATTTTAGGCACGCAAATTCACCCCTTTGAAAGTTTTCAGGTCAGACTGCATATTAAGGACGTAGTTTGTTTCATAAGGGTTGAAACTATGTCAACTTTTTTATATGGTTTCGCATTACGACTATGTTTTTAAGATTTTATCATAGTGAAGCTAATTTTATAATAATAGAGTACAGTTGCTAGCGTGGTTGGGTGAATGCACAATAAGTATTAGAATGTATTCATATTTTAACCGGCCACTTAAATGAACAATTGTAGCATAGTCCTGTTTAAACTTGATGGAAATCATTTCGGCCATCTGTAAATTTGTTTACACGTTCCTTTTAAAGGTGGTGGCCGTGTTGGATACTGTCTTTTTATCTCGAAGATCCTTCTATGTCTGCGTGAAGAGAGTTTGAAAAAGAATTGTCATTGAAATAGTGAAGTTTCTTTGAACAAATTGTATGAATCCTTATTTGAAAATTTAAAAAAAGTTACCTACCAGTGGCGGTCCGTGAGTTTTCAGTGAGCTAGAGTGCTAAGGTTGAAAAATACAGCGAATCTTATAATTTCAGGGGAAATTTTGATTTTGATTTATCTTCTGTGCATAAATATAATTTATTTTATCATTTCGTAAAAAAGTATATTTTTTACATTAGCTCCATACAGGAGGCCCTGAGGAAAATAATTTCCTTCAGGGCCAATGTCATCTTAGTGGATGCTGTGCGGAGGGTTTTTTTTAAGGAAGGGAAGGATAGGAGATTGTGGGTAGGAAAAAGTTATGAGGGAGGGGTGGGTAGGAATCTAGGGGTCAGTGTATCCAGAAGTGGCAGACGTATCAATCCATCTCTCCAACTGCGGTGCAAGGCGATGGGTCGAATCCGGCTGAAAAGTCTAAAAGTCCGGCTAAAATTAATAAAAAGTTCACAAATTTTCTAGTATTGTGATCGGAACTTTGGATTCACAGACGTGCACATTTTAATTTTTCTGTCATTTGTTTACTCTTCCTAACACCCTTTAGGACATATTTTTCACCGTGACGGTAAGGGAGACAGGACGACTTCTGTGAGATCTATGTGAGCTGTTACCAAAAGCGAATAAATTAGCCTTAGAAATATGTAAAGTTATTAATTAGTTATTTGTAAAAAGCACTATCTTTGTGGCTCGCCATAATTTACAATAAAAAAACACATAAATTTGTTTAAGACCACTTTTATTGATGTTTTCAAAGTGGTCTTAAACAAATTTATGTGTTTTTTCATTGTTATTAATTAGTTATTAGATACTAATTGTGTCTCTTGTGTCTCTTGTAACTCCTGTATATATTTTGTTTCTTGTGTATTTGTATCTCTTGTGTCTCTCGTAACTCTCGTGTCTCTCGTGTTTCTTGTGTCTCTTGTGTCTCTTGTGTCTCTTGTGTCTCTTGTGTCCCTTGTGTCTCTTGTATCTCTCGTATCTCTTGTGTCCTTTGTGTCTCTTGTGTCTCTTCTGTCTCTTGAGCCATTATGATTTGTCCGATTAGATTTATGTTAAACTGAGTTTTTACAACTGGATTGTTCTAATGTGAGTGACAATATCTGTAAAAACTTAGTTTGACTAATAAATTGTATCAAATAAAATAAAAATAAGGAAAACGGTAAAGCTCGCGTGTCACCTGACTGGAAATATTGGAAAAAAGTTTTCGAACTTTGTAACGGGAGAGTTAATTTATTAGAAGTAAGTTAATGAAAATAAATAATAACATCGTGGTGAAATTCTATCAATTTGCTACGATCCTTTGTATAGCGCATTATATAGCCCATCGTTGCAGATATCGGCAGAGCTACCCGTGCAAGGCACAGCCCATGCCTAACTATTAGCTCTAGTGGTGTATGGAAATAATGTTAACAGGCTGTTGGAAATAACGGTTACGCAGGTGTGAATTTCATGTATCAATTAAATTACACTGCAACGATGCAAGAATTATACACGGCCGGAATTACACATCGAGACAATTACACCAACTTAAATTACACCTACTAGAATTGCACGCGTTAAAAAAAACTTTCCCCCTGGGCCCATGTCATCTTTGGGGACCCTATGTGGAGGGCATTTTAAAGGAAAGATGGAGAGGAAGTTCAAAGAAAGAAAAGGGTATGAGGGGTGGGTAGGAAACTGGGGCTCAACGGGTTTAAAAGTGACGGACTTATGAATCCATCCCTCCCACTGCGATGTAAGGCGAGAGAGAGAGAGAGTCTTGCTGGAGAGGCCAAATGGCCTCCCTCAACCAGTCTCTTCCGATCCGGCCCACCTCGCAGAAAGTGGGCAGACGCATCCGCCGCCGAGACCTTGACAAACCTCAAGCCATGAATCCGGGCACCGCTTCTAAGTCACCAAAAGTAGCAAACCACTTGTGATAACCTATAAGGTGTTGGTTATCCAATAAATGGTTCCCGGGGCAGTCGGTGACTTTTCAGCGAGATAAAGAAATACGACATTATTGATGTTGTTGTTCTTTTCTGTTCAACAATGATTCTGTCCTGTTTTACAATGCACGCCGCCTATTTCTTTCGCATCACCAATTACAGAGTATTAATCAGTGCCCAAGTGTTAATTTAATGGAGTCTAATAATTTAATTAAAAGTTTCGTTAGAACGGGCAGGAAAACAAACATGGAGCAAAAGAAATTAGTTAAAGAAATTTTCCCTAACAAACTGATCTCGCGCAGAGGAGATATTCCATGGCCTCCCTGCAGCCCGGATCTAACCCCAGCTGATTTTTTTATGGGTTATATTTGTGAATCTATATATTTTATCTTACAAATTGAGTCAAAGTAAATAAACCAGCGACTATATTCCCATTAAAGAACTAGAACATCCATCACGAAATTATCAACATACCCCGATTGTGCCAAAAAGTTTTCGAAAATCTAAGGGCCGGATTTAAGGAATGTCAACGGTGATATGGTGACAATTTTGACGAAATTATTTTGACGAAATGATTTTCAAGGATATTTTTGTTCTTATCGATAATCGTTTATTTAAATCGAATCCGTATTTTTCATGACTATTTCAAAAGTGCAAATGTTTATGGCTCACCCTACAGACCCGTGAAAAATTACGTGTATATTGATAGATAACTTCCCTGAGGATGAGATTGCTTAAGCCGCCGCTACTCGAATTTCGACGGATTTCTTACATATCCCCCTTAAACATTTGAAGTTTTAAGCTCTTCTTCTTCTTCTTGTGCCTTGTCCGTTCAACGGACGTTGGCTATCATGTTGGCTATGCGGACTTTGTTTACTGCGGCCCGGAACAGCTCCACGGTAGACTGGCCAAACCACTGTCTCAGGTTTTCAGCCATGAGGTTCTCCTTCTTCCAGGGCCCCGTCTTCCGGCAATCTTTCCCTGCATTATGAGATGCAAGATCTCATACTTCTCTGGATGTCTCATCACGTGTCCAAGATATTGAAGTTTTCGGATTTTTATGGTTTTAATAACTTCCTTTTCTTTATTCATCCGAACCATAACATCTTTATTTGTGACCCTGTCCATCCAGCTTATTTTAAGTATTCTTCTGTAGATCCACATCTCGAATGCCTCAAGTCGCCTAATTAATTCTTCAGTAAGCGTCCATGCTTCCATTCCATAAAATAATATTGAAAATACGTAGCATCTGACCATTCGCATTCGTAATCCAAGGTTGAGATCATGACTGCAGAACATTTTGCTCTTTAAGCTCTTAAAAAAATATATTTTATTTTTGAAGATTATATATATACATTACTCATGCCAAAATGAAAATTATATGAAATTCTCTCAATAGAAAAAAATCGTAAAGTATGCTCCGAAAATTATTATTTTCACGTCTGTATCAGTTATTTTACAAGTTATATGCATGAAAAAATTCACAGTGTTTCTTTAAATACTGTTTTAGACAGCATCTAAGAGATTTTTGCTCTTTTTTAAACGAGTCGTGGTTTATTAAACATTTTCACAATTTTCGCTTCAATTTTACCGTTTTAAATATTAGCGCACTCTCTCCAACATTCGTAATTACATATCTCTCCATCTTCTTTTTTTGGGCGGGGATACGGCGCATTAATATCGTAGATCATTATTTATGATTTTTGTTAGAGTTCGCTTCAACGTCGGGGTTATTTGCAACGTTTGTATTTAACGTTGTTGACAATCGCTAACGATAACGGCGTTGTCGTTTTTTCCTGTAACGCCTTCTCTTCCCCAAAAGACAATAAGTGAAGTATTCCTCCGTGACAACGGCGAGGTTAATGCCAACTTTGCTTCCAATTTCCAACTTTATGTTTGTATAACTTTATTGCTAAATTATTATTGGCATTCTTTAGGAGCTATTGTATCACGGCGGATGTTCTGTGATTATGCGATATGAACTACAAAAACATTCAACTTATCGATTCAGTCAAAGTTTTACGCGAATGTCTTTAGTCGTTAAGGCGCCGTATCCCCGCTCAAAAAGAAGAAGATGGAAAGATATGTAATCAGTAATCACGAATGTTGGAGAGAACGCGCTAATTTTTAAAATAATCAAATTGAAGCGAAAATTTTGAAAATGTTTAATAAACACGACTCTTTTAAAAGAGAGCAGTAATCTCTTGGAAGTTGTCTAAAACAGCATTTAAAGAAATACTATGATTTGTTTCATACATATACTTCGTAAAATAACTGAAACAAAGGTATTTATAATAATTTTCGGAGCATACTTTGCGATTTTTTTCTATCGAGGGAATTTCATATAATTTGCATTTCGGCGCAAGCAAAGTCTAGATATTATCTTAAAAAATAAAGTATATTTATTTAAGAGCTTACAAACTATAAATGTTTCAGGGAGGTGTGTAAGAAATCGGTAGGAATTCGGGTAGCGTGGGCTCAAGGTAATTAATACTTAAAAAAATTCTTAATCAGCTCTTACACAAATGGTGATTGTTTAATTATTTATTTTAGCAAAAAACACGTAAGGCATTACTTATTTCAGAACACCCTATAACTTGTATTATTTTATTATCGAGATTTCTTTTTTGGTTTCGGAAAATGTTTCGAACAGCTTACAGTGTTCATCTCAGGGCAGATGTGTTTTTGGTTTTTTTACCTCATAAGAATTCCAGCTGCTCCCGTCTGGAGCAAGTGAGACTATGGCATCCCCAATTGTGGTATGTTATGAGGCTGAAGGTAGTGGGGAGGGGAATGAGATGGGGAAGAAGAAGGTGCAGAAGAACCTGGCCATTCAGATCTGGTCACCAAACAAGGCTAAAGCCATTTCAGGCAACGTTTTAATTCTGAATGGTGTCTTACACCAGAGCGATACTAAAGCTGGGAACATACTAGGCCCACGCCACGCTACGCGACGTAGGTAGACGTCATCATTTCCATATCTGGACTACTTACCATCCGTACATTTTCTATGGAAACGGGTGCTTTAGAATCACACTAGCCCCACGCAACGCAAACCGACGCCCCCTACGCGACGCGGATCTGCCGCAGCCAGATCGGCGTGGGCCATGTGGAAGGTGGAGGGGGTATGGTCACGCCTACTACGAGATGATTTTACATCTTTGAGGTGTTATCTAAGCATCTAACGTTATGTTTCGCAATATCTGTGGTTGTTTTTTTGACAGATATTATTCAAAAATGGATGACGAACAGTTCATTGAAACTGTTAGACTGCACGAAGTTATTTATAAAATCAAATTACAATATTATAGAGATTCTGCATATGCATGATTTTACATCTTTGAGGTGTTATCTAAGCATCTAACGTTATGTTTCGCAATATCTGTGGTTGTTTTTTTGACAGATATTATTCAAAAATGGATGACGAACAGTTCATTGAAACTGTTAGATGGCACGAAGTTATTTATAAAATCAAATTACAATATTATAGAGATTCTGCATATGCAGTGCAGCTTGGGAGGAAATTTCAGCCATTCACGGCATGACTGTCAATATTATACCCCTATAATGAATGACAATCAAACCTTAGACACACTGCCAGTCTTTCTCTGATCCGAAAGGACTTTCGAAGTGTTTTTTTGTCATATTCAATTTTGTTGGGAAGCTCTTCAAATACCACTTTACTCATACGGAAGTACATGAAGAATCGTCCGTCATCAGATTCTAGTTCCTTTACTAAAATATGGAACTCTCCAAACATTCGTCTTTGTTTGTTAATGTTGTGGACCCAAATACTTCTCACTTTTTTCTTTTTACGAGAATACTGATTTAATAATAATAATCGTAGCAAATCATCTTCAAATTCGCTATCAAGACATGGTAAAGCTGTCATCTGCTGAGAAGAGAATCACATAAACATAACCTAAAAAATAAATGTCAAATGTGTCGAATCAAACGCGCCTGCGCACAACAAGAGACCCCTTGTCACGTGGTCACAGCGACGCGTACATACGTCGGTCAGTGTGAACATGGACAGGAACGTTGCGTCGCGTCGCGTAGCGTGGCGTGGGCTTAGTATGTTCCCAGCTTAAGCGTATCTTCCACACTGGAACGTTCCACAAATATACTATATTTACTAATATTATAAACGCGACAATTTGTATGGATGTATGTGTGTTTGTTACTCTTTCACGCAACCGAATGGATTTTAATGAAAGCTTATAATAATATAGCTCATACATCAGAATAACATATAACATACATCAGAATAACATATAACATACATCAGAATAACATATAACATACATCAGAATAACATATGTTGCTAGCTAGGAAGGGGACTCGGGAGGGGAACGGGGACGCACGGGAAAGGTGATTCAAGGAGAAACAATGTATTTCTTTGAATGTGGAATTGCAACGCATGCCGGAAACCAGATAGTATTATATATTTTTATAAATGAATTAATTGTGAAATAACACAAATTAATCATAATAAAATAAAATTTATTTGCCCACGCCGGGATTCGATCCCGCGACTTTGGATTGCGAATCAAGAGCCTTACCCCTCGAGTATGCCGGCCGTGTAACTGTTATATGTGTAATAATTATTACAAATTAACTAGGCACAATTAACATTTTTTTAAGCAAGCAGAAAGCTTTTTAAATTTTAAAATGCGTTAGATTAATTAAATTAGATAAATAAGATTAGTTAAATTAAATTTTAAAATGTTCCATCAGAAACAATTATTTTAATTTATCAGATTTCTCCTGTTTTGCTGCAATTTATAAAGCGCCACCTGTTGTATTCGGAGACTTACACTAAATCTAAAGGCACTTTTCATTGGGATGAAAAAAAACGGTTTGGGAAATGGATAAACGAAGTTAGCAGCGGCCAACGATAGATGTCAGCAACTAATTTAAAAATTAATGCATTTTCAAGAAAATTAACCGCTTGCACCCATAAGTTTGTTTTCACGATAATGCAATATTACTAGATACACGTATGACGTACTTAAATTATTAATTTACCATTGCTTTTTTATTTTATTTTATATTTTATTGCCATTATTTATTTTCCAACATATTTCTTTTTATATTTTACTAGCAGACCCGGACACACGTTGCTGTGGCTTACAAAACACAACGCCATCTACTGACAACGTCATTACCTAACCTTTATAACCAAAACCATCTGTTAATTTGCATACTTAACAAATCCACACCGTCCGCTCCCTTTATATATTATATATTTCAACCAATTTATACAAAACCTTGACAAATTTTATAGTTAAACCTTCCTCATAAATCACTCTATCTATTGGTGAAAACCGCAAGAAAATCCGTTGCGTAGTTTAAAAGATCTAAGCGTACAAACAGCGGGAACGATTTTGCTTTATGACGTAAAGAAGTAAATTTTGGAAGTACCTAAGATATTTGTACGCATCGATTACCATTGTGAAAACGATCTATATAATACATACGTGTATATTTATTAGTTACTTGCCTTTGGATCACGAGGGTTGTTAGATTTCTGTCTCTAACCACTGGAGCGCTTTTTGCCACAATATGGCACTATTTAAATACCTCGGAATCAAGGGCGGCTGGTTGAACAGTGTGTTTGTGTGCAGCACTGGTAAATTATATCGTCTAAAATTACTTTGTAATATCTTACCGGAAAATATAAAATCTATGAATTTCATTAAAAATATCACCTACCAATATAATGCATAATATAATATGAATCAGGGAGAGCAAATTCTCAAAGTTCCGCGCGAATTTACCCTGTCCGGTGTGCAGGCCAATTGCAAGCGGAACGAATTATGTTTTGGAATCGAATATCCCAAACGTCGCCAGCGCGCAACGCCGGCCATATGTATGAAAAATACAGTCGAATTGAGAACCTCCTCCTTTTCGAAGTCGTTTAAAAATTAAGTTATATCGGTGTGCCACCCGGCGGCCTTTATCATACAAACTTAAATTTGGATTTAAGGCCAAAATACTTAACCAAACAGAATAATTTTTTTTTATTTTTTTTATTTTATTTATTTTATTATTATTATTATTTTTTTTTTTAATTTATTTTATATATTTAATAATATTATTATTCAATGCATAAAAACAGTTTATTATAAACAAGTTCTGCTTCTGCTTCGTAATTATTATTATGAGTTACAGCTGTTTCGCCTTCTGACTGTCCAGTTTGATAATGCCTTCAGAGGGCGAAACAGCTGTAACTCATAATAATAATTACGAAGCAGAAGCAGAACTTGTTTATAATAAACTGTTTTTATACATTGAATAATAATATTATTAAATATATAAAATAAATTAAAAATTAAAATGGAGTTCTATAAAATAAACTTAATAACAATAAATAAGAATAATTCTTGTTTTAATCAAAAAATACCTAAATTTTACATATATTTGCTTTTTTATTGATTGGTGTTTTAAATTATAAAACGCAAATCATTAAGGAATACAATT
This sequence comes from Limnephilus marmoratus, assembly GCA_917880885.1. NCBI lineage: Eukaryota > Metazoa > Arthropoda > Insecta > Trichoptera > Limnephilidae > Limnephilus > Limnephilus marmoratus. Next base: position 43,792,756 of record OU862928.1, read on the forward strand.
TTTTTTCATAGGTAACTTTGACAATTTTGGCCTCGTGCTGTTTATACATTTTTTTTTTTTTTTTTTTACAGTGAATAACCGCACAAGAATCTCAACTGCTCCCGTCTGGAGCCAGTGAGACTATGGCATCCCCAATTGGGGTATGTTGTGAGGCAAAAGGTAGTGGGGAGGGGAAGGAGGTGGGGAAGAAGAAGGTTGGGAAGTACCTGGCTATTCAGATCTGGTCACCAAACACGGCTAAAGCCATTTTCAAGCAACGTTTCAATTCTGAATGGTGGTCTTACACCAGGGCGATACTGATAGTATCTTCCACTCTGGAACATGCCGCAAATATACTATATATTATTTTAAATAAATTAATTGTGAAATAACACAAATTAATCAAATAAAATTTATTTGCGCATGCCGGGTTTGAACCCGCGACCTCCGGACTGTGAGTCAAGAGTCTTACCCACTGGACTACGGAGGTCGTCGAATCGTCATTGTTTATAAATACTGTTTGTATCCTGCTTAAAATGAAATATAAAACTAACTAACCAACCATCACGCCGTTTCCCCACAGGGGTAGGCAAAGAGGACGGACCGCCAAATAACTCGGTCTTGGCACACACTCTTTGCCTCACTCACATTCATACATCGTCTCATACATTCTCTTCTATTATTCCGTCTTTCGACATGGCCCGACTCAAGTATCTGATTCACTTGCTCGTGCCATGTCTTCCTCGGGCGTCCCCGACTTCTTCTACCATTCACATTTGCATCGTATATTCTTCTTACACTACTTTCAAATTTATTTTATTTTATGAAATATTTAATTTTATTTTATGAAATATAAAATAAAATAAATTAAACATTGTAAAAAAAAGAATTTTTTGGGTTGAAATTTAAGATTTAGTGTTTTTATTTTCTTAGTACTGAAAAATAAAAAATTTAATTAAAAAGCGATATGTAGAAGTTATCGCACTTCGAAAACAGCTTAAAATAGATCTTCTCTCCAAATAAGATTAGTGGGATCATATTTACCTATTGTTGCTTAGTAATCGTTATCTCATAGTTACGGATTATCAGTGAACCACCACAGGGTAGTTTTCAGGGCAGCGGCCGCCACTGCTCAGAAAGCTTTGGTGCCAATTTTGGGAAATTTTTCCTTATTTGTAAGTAATTAAGTAGAAGTTTACGATTTTATTAAAAAAACTAGTTGGTTGCGTTGGTATGCCATTGAATAAATTGTTTCTCCCTGCATGCCCTTTCCCATTCGTCCCGTTTCCCTTCCGCCTCCTCTTCCTCTCCAGCGTTCCCTTCCCCTCTCGCGTTCCCACTCCGCCTCCTCCACCTTCCCTCACCCGTTCCACTCCCCCCCTTCCCCCTTCCGCGAACCCTCCTCCCCCAACTCTCGCGTACCCCCTACCCGAGTTCCCCTCCCCCCTCACGCATTCCATACATTCAGTCCTCGTACATACAGTTTTCAAACAGCTCGCGTGCCAGAGCTCACCAGCAGTTTTATACAAACCTTTTCCTGACAATAACTAATACAAAGCAAAAAGAATTGTCCAATTTGGTGCAGTCGTTGGCAAGTTATGCGCGCACATACATTTCGGCGATTCATGTTTATTTAAGTATATAATGCCAGAGCTCACCAGTAGTTTTATACAAATCTTGTCCTGACAATAACGAACACACAAAAAAAAGAATTATCCGATTTGGTGCAGTCGTTCGGAAGTTATGCGCGTACATACATTTCGGCGATTCATTTTTATTTATATAGATAGATAGAAGAGAAGATAGAAGATAGAAGATAGAAGATAGAAGATAGAAGATAGAAGATAGAAGATAGAAGATAGAAGATAGAAGATAGAAGATAGAAGATAGAAGATAGAAGATAGAAGATAGAAGATAGAAGATAGAAGATAGAAGATAGAAGATAGAAGATAGAAGATAGAAGATAGAAGATAGAAGATAGAAGATAGAAGATAGAAGATAGAAGATAGAAGATAGAAGATAGAAGATAGAAGATAGAAGATAGAAGATAGAAGATAGAAGATAGAAGATAGAAGATAGAAGATAGAAGATAGAAGATAGAAGATAGAAGATAGAAGATAGAAGATAGAAGATAGAAGATAGAAGATAGAAGATAGAAGATAGAAGATAGAAGATAGAAGATAGAAGATAGAAGATAGAAGATAGAAGATAGAAGATAGAAGATAGAAGATAGAAGATAGAAGATAGAAGATAGAAGATAGAAGATAGAAGATAGAAGATAGAAGATAGAAGATAGAAGATAGAAGATAGAAGATAGAAGATAGAAGATAGAAGATAGATGTTTTAAATATTAGCATTTCCAGTGGCTAATAACATAAAGTAATTCTTTGATTCTCTCCTCTGTCATTTTTTTCTTATCCGTTGATGTACTGTACAATATACAGGTCACGTAAATACTGTTAAAATACTCAACAACTGCTGAACCTGTACAAATGGCAAATTTGCCCTACTGTTGAATTCTGCAGACAACTCCTGGACTGTAGACTGTAGCCCCATAATACTTAGATAACCTGGTTCGTTTGATAGGTTCCCTTAACTTAACAAACGTATTGCAGTTTTAAGAGCATAGGCATCAGGACGTAGGAATGCTGTCCTCGTTCTACTAGTATTTCAATAGAACATGTTCGGAGGAACTAGCTTGTGCGTAGTCCGGAAACATGCCAAACGCGTGTTCAACATTATTTTGGTAAACGGTTGACATTCGTCACACAAGAGAACGAGTCGTGTGAGTACGTTTGTACGAGTTCTTCCCTCGTATAAAATCTCTTCAAAATGGTTCCATGACAGTTGATTCCTCTGACTCTGGCAGTTGATCCCCTAAAGCAGTGTTTCCCAGGGATCTGTATGCCATGCCCCACCGGTCGATTATTTCTTAGCATGAAAAATCGATTTATAAATAATCAATATTTTATAAAATTAAAACCGCTTAAAAATCGATTTTTGTTGGAGAAAAATCGATTTTTAATCGATTTTTTCATAATCGATTATTTTTTTACATTTCTAATGTTCAGGGGGAGGGGGTAGCACCGGTATTTGAAATAGATACAAAAAAGTTGTCTTTCATTTTTTATTTTATAACAGAAATGCATATTTACAATAATAACATATATTATTACTAACAATAGAATAGAACATTACTCTTATAATAAGGAGAGAAAACATTTTACAATTTGTTCAATACCTGTAGATAAAAATCCCTACTTATAAAGACTTTAAAAAATTCCCTATATTTAAAGAATGTTCGAAATCTCTCCATATTTTCGTTGGTTATGATAAAATTTAGCCAATGATACCTAATGTTGATTTTCTAGGATGAAACTTAAAATATAAAAGTATTATTAATCGTAAATCTATTCTAATAATAAAAATCACGGCACGTTTCTTATAGTTACTATGGTTACCTTATCTAGAGAATATAATAAATATTTTAGTATTAAGTAGACATATTTAATAAATAATCGTCTTAAAAATTATTTCTTCGTATTAATTATTGGGAGTTTTAGAAAATCACAATATACACCTGTGTAAATGAAGTAATGAGACTGATGGTAGGACCGCGTCCTTGCTATGTATGACCTTTCTAGCTCAAATTTAAGCGTGCTAAATCGGCCTTGAAAGACGCGGAATAGTTCGTTTTTTAGACGTCCAGGCGCTAACAGTCACATGCCTGCACAAGCCAAACTTGACGTTAACCATTGGAGCGCTTTTTGCCACAATATGGCACAATTTAAAACACCTCGGATTGCTTTGCTGCCAATTTTTTTTAAGAACTGATTTTTTCCAGTGCGTTCATCTCAGTCTCATTACTTTATTTACATATTTATAATGTTGTTAATTTTGCAAAACACGTCTAAAATCTATGGAAAACATCGTGAATTTAATTACTAACTGTGTAATAAAATCACCACATCTTTTCATCAAAATAAACGCATTATTTAACAGACTACAACGTTTTTGCGAAGCACTTATTCGATAATATATTTTGTTTAACCACAAGCGCAATATATGAAATTTTAATTGAATTAATTGTTGGCAAGACAAGAACTAGATCGGCAAGACAATAATTTAATTTTAAAATATCATATTGGACTATTTTTGAAGCTATGTATTTGAAGCATTTTAATAATATAAGTAACTTCATGCATTTAATGAAATTCAAAATCAACACTATTATAAAATCTGAGTCACTGACAGCGCCTCTAGCGGCAAATTCTAACATGTTCGTTAGTTTCTCTTTTGGCCGCCTGAGCAGCTATATTTTTAAAATCTACTGCGAGACAATTTAAGTCTTATATACGAACACAACTTTTCCATATTTTACTTCTGCGTAATAACAATTTTAAAAGCATCAATCAATCAACAAGCCTTCACACTTCTTATAACTAAGTACTTTACTGAGCATTCTCTATGTCATTCAACCACAGACAATAGAAACATTCAGAGATATGACGTGAAGCGTGCCGACGAATTTAATAACCATCGGCGGATTCCCATCAACTTTCCCACGTAAATACATGGTGACTTTATTTTAATACACGTCACAGTCATGTAGAATAAGATTCTTTCTTAGTTATTAGAGAAATTAATTTTAGTTTGCAGTAATTTCAAAAGATGTCTCAAATGCAATCTATATACTTAGGTAAAAATAAAAATATATAAGTTTTTAAATGAGCATGTATGTTGTGAGATATCTACGCGTTGCTAAACCATTCATCCGAATGCGATGAAACTTTGGGGATTTGATGTGCGCATGCCCGCGACGGTTTCTATATATAATAGTGAGTTCTGGCATCATGAAATTATGCGTTGCTAACCATTCATCCGATTGCGATGAAACTTTGGGGATTTGATTTGTGCATTCCCGCGATTGTTTCTATATATACTGGTGAGCTCTGGCATTATGAAAAGTGTATAAAAAATTGCAATAGGTAGCACGCGAGCTATTGAAAACTGAATGTATGGAATGCGGGAGGGGGAGAAGAACTCGGGAGGGGGGTTTGCAGGACGGGTCAAGCGGGAGTGGGGAGTAGGGAGAAGGAAGGTCGAGTGGGAACGCGCGAGGGGAAGGGGAACGGGACGAATGGTAAAGGACACGTAGGGAGAAACAATTTATTTATAAAGTGTCATAGTAATGCATGCTGGGAACTCGCCAGTACATAATAAATTTCAAATTGTTTATCTTGAACGACTATGGAACTCCTATACCGAGTTTGGAAGTATTTGCGGTGGATGATCCCAAAATTATTAATTAATGAATTTCAGAGAGGGTTTGCGTTTGTTAACTGTCAAAATTGATTTTTATTGAAAGCATTTGATGTGTAGATGCGATTTGCAATAGTTTGTATTGAACGATGTTGGCTACACTTTTGTGCACACGGTTTCGTACTAATTACAGTTCATGGTCTATCTCCTGTGTTTCTATTATCCATGAATCCAACTCTTCGATGAGGTGGGTTAGTTCAGAGTGTTGAAGCTGAACGGAGACGAGACGAGATGAAACAACGATGTGAGTTAGTAGAGATAGTTTTTAGGCTCCTCTGCAACGGGCTGGTCGCAGCTTCCCAGATTCTTGAATTGTACTATTTTTCTGAAAAACAAAAACCAAAAAACACGTCAAAACTGAGTATCAAAAAAATAGATGAGGTAAGTTAGGTTGGACGTGTACAGATTAGGTTAGACTAGCAGTTCTGTGATCAGGAGACCTCGCGTTCAAAAAATGATGATGTGCCTGAAATTTTCTTATTTAATAAATCAAAACAAAAGTTGGTAGGTACTTAAATACCAACCTAATCAATTATTAACCATATATTTCATATAGATCTGTTTTTAATATATTTTTTTATTAACTCCAAACAGGAAAATATTTTCCCTCAGAGTCTAAGACACCTTGGGAATGCTGTGTGGGGGGTATTTTTACTGAAAGGAAGGAGTGAACCTGGGTCTTGAAGAGACCCGTATTGTAGGAGGGAGGAAACACAGAGGCAGGCAAATCGTTTCACAACTGAGCTGTTGAACTTAAGAATGAGTAGAAACGAACCATTCTCATAAATGATAAAAATGTCAACTGTATACAAATGTTGGGTGTGTATTTGGCATTTTTCCCGACTGTGCGCCGGTGCCGAAGAAATCAATCACGCAAGTTCCTCGGAGCATTTTTCATTGAAATACCAGTACTTAATCAAATAAGTAATAACAATTTGTCCAAGGAAACGTCACTGTCTCATTGACAATTCTTTTTTCAAACTTTCTTCAGGCATACAGGTAACATAATATTGAAAAATACGGATAAGAAAGTCCGATAATTATTTCCGACTATTTCACATGAAAAAAAAAATCTTTACTAAACCATTAAAACGAACCGGAAACGGGACGTAAAAACAAATTTACGTACAGATAAAAAGTAAAACGGTCCACTTAAAACAAGATTTCGCTACTATTAGTCAAATAGGTTAGGTGAGTTTAGGAAGTTAATTGAATTTAGATTTAATTTTGTTTAAGTTAGGTTAGGTTTGGTGTTTATTTATTATTTTTGTTAATTTTTCTGCTTTATCGCTGATCCGTTCTGCGGTGGAATCAAATTATGAAATAATGTAAATCCGATCATTGGCAGTCGTCCTTTTGTAAGAAAAATTAGAGAGGTGAAGTGTTTGGAAGGGACATTACCTAGAGCGGCAGTTCTCCATCTCGAGGAAGCAGCGATTGGAGTAGGTCTTGTCGTCCGTTCCACAGACGGGGTCGTACTCAGCAGGACAGATGCGTGCGCAGCCGTTGAACTGGAACCTGCCCAGACAGCGGGACAGGGGAACGACGAACACGTGCTTGCTGAAAGTGGAAAAATTACTGATGAGTAAGAAGTAATGATAAACCAGTAATGACGAAAACTTCAGACATAATCAATTTTTGTTGAAACCCTAGCCTCATGCAAAAGAAATAAAAAAAAAACTATCAATTAAAAATGTAGGTACTCCTTATTTACAAATCAACGATAAGGCCAAAACAAGCTTATGCAAGCCCCATCTGGGTCCACGCTTCAGAGTCTAATTTGAAAAACTTCAAACATTCCAGAATAAAGCCATACGCATGGCCCTGGGTGCCCCCAAATGGATAAGAGTATCCCAACTCCACAAAGATTCTGAAATCCTCTTATTAAAAAAAAATTATGTGGAATTCTCACCCATGATATCGCGTCCATAAACTGCCCCGCACGGTACGACGTTAACACACATAAAAAAAGCAAATTCTCCGTAAAGATTAACCCTCCATGTTGCAGCCATGTCCCCTTGCAAATATTTTTTTAACAAACTATAAAACTAAACCATTTTTTCAACAACCATATATTATAAACTCATGATGAAAGAAAAAGGGGCCTTTTTGGCCCGGAGCTCCTTTTGCCATTATTTCAAAAAGTAAAAAAAAAATTGATAGTCCAATTGGTTACTGCGTTAAGAGGATTTGAGGGAAGGTGAGGAGTGCACCTATAGGAACTACTCGTAATTTTATTTTAAATACTGGCAATTTTCATTTAGTTGCCCCACTGTAACGCGTGGTGTTTCAGTACAATACGGTTGGTATCAAAACCGCTCGGTCATTTGTATTTAGAAGCGGGATCCAACGCGCATGCGTTACTGTGTGGCAACAAAATTAAAATTGCTAGTAATAAAAATCAAATTACTAGTAGTTAGTATACTCCTACTACGTCTACCAATCTCCCGAATCCTTTAATCCTTTATCCTTTAATCCCGGACCTGATCGGTCCCTCTATTCGATCTACCATAAAGATACTTTTTTTTTTTTTAAACGAAGCATTTACAAAATTATTGACTCACTTAGGTCAGGTTCAAGTACTTACCCACAGTTCTGCCTCTTCATCTCACACTCGTTCCTGTAGAAGGTGATATCGGATCCGCAAACCACTGGTCCCTCCGCGGCACAAGGGGCCCCGCAACGTGCCGTGCCCTTGCAGTGAGACGGACCGGCGATTACCACGCGCTGCCCGCACGTGGCGCGTCGCATTTCGCACTCCGACCTGGAAAGGTTAACAAATAATTTTTTTAAAGATTGGAAATTTAATATCCGAAAATGGTTTACACAGTGAATAATCAACGTAATTGTGATACTAAACCATTATATATATAATGGTTTATTACTCTAAGTTCTTATAGTCTACAATAAAGTTAATTTTTCTCTAACTGTAGCGCTTTTTTTTCAAATATATTAGCACAGACCCGTGAAAAAACGGCACCTGTTAAAAACACATTTAAAAAAAAGAGTTTTTTTAATAGTTGTGCACTTTCACAGTTACCTAGTTTTTTGGCAATCGATCGTTTTATCGTTTTTTGGCATTTGAAAATTGATCGTTTTGTCGGCGGATTTATAAAACATTTATAAAAATTTGAAAACATAAATATTTCTATTAGATTAGCTTTGAATGCTGAAAACATCAGTTTTTACCATACGTTAGAATACTTTGACAAAGTGCGAAATACACATTTTATATTTTTTATTATATAATCAATAATATTATTATAAAATTAATAAAAACAGTTTATTTTTAAACAAGTTCTGCTGTGTAATTATTAATTACACGGACAGCTGTTTCGCCTTCTGAAGGCATTATCAAACTGTGGTCATGCCACATACTTAAACTTGAACATTAAACTTGATAACAATAAATTTACATTTTTTAGTTGATTTAATGACATGATGTTTCGTATTGTTTTGAGGATTTATGATAATTTCCGTATTTTTTTGTTAGTAAATTAATATGGAGATCCCACATTATCAGTTACGTCTAGGTATTTAATATTATCCGTGTGTTCAATTTTGTCACTAGCACAGCATGTATTATTTGAGAAAGTGTCGGTGCAGGGGTGAAGATGTAGTTGTGGATGGCTATATGGTTGACCAGCCTTTGTTTTACTGAAAGTTTGGTATTTTGTTTTTGAAATATTGAATGTTAGTAGATTATTTTGTAGCCCGATCAACCCTGTTTCTGTAATTTTGAAGTTTTTTTCCCATGGTTGTGCCTTTAACAAAATTGCTGTGTCATCTGCATAACAGATTACTTTGTATTCTATTTTTCGGGTTTATCTCAGTTAGACTATTTATGTAGATGAGAAATAGTATAGGACCCAAGACGCTGCCTTGCAGTACTCCATACCTGATATCCACTTTGTCACCGCTATGCTTATTTATTTTTACTATTTCTTGTCTATTTTCAATGTAACTGACAAACCATTTTAGCGGTGGACTGGTTATGCCGATATTTTTAAGGTTTTGGTGTATCTAATAAGTTATGCGAAAAGGTGTCGAATGCTTTTGCTAGGTCTAAAAATACTCCTATCACATTTGAACCGCCATCAATCAAAAATACTTTTCACTATGTAGTTGGTTAATTCTGATAAAGCGACTTCTGCGCACATTTTCGCACAAAATTAAAATTGGCAGGTTGAGAGCAGATTGTGTTTTTCTATGTATGCAAGTAATCTTTTTTCATAGCTTTTTCTAGTAGTTTGGAAATTAATTTAGCAAAGTGATTGGTCTATAATTAAGTATCAAGGTTTTGTCTCCCGATTTATGTATTGGAGTAATACATCCTAATTTTAAGTGATCAGGGATAATTCCGAGCCTAAAACTTTGGTTTAAAATGTGCTGGAGTGGTATAAGTATGTACTCTCGCAGATTTATAAGCATCAGAAATGATGGGTACAACATTTTAAAAATATAAACTTTATCATGTTTGAAACACTACTGCTTGAGTACTGTGCGACAATAAAAAAGAGGTAATCTACTTAGGAATAATAATAATTGGCTTATTTACATGGCGCCATTTTTTGTGAAATATCATCTCAACGACCGACGTGAACATGCAATAATTAAAATGACCAATCAATTTTTAAAAATGCATTTTCGACTGTGGCAGTCACCTAATTAATAAACAGGCTTTTAGATTATTTCTTGTTCCCAATCGAACCTTGTGGAATAATTGTATTCGGAATTCCCCGCCAGAGAATCCTGGGTCCAAAATAACAAAAAGATGTTTTCTTCCTCCCCTACCTGTAGACGTTGCCGTCGGAGCCGCAAACCGGTTTCTCATCTTCCTGGACCTTGCAGCTCTTCGGACACTCGTCTGGTCGCAGAAGTTCCGAACAGTTTCCAGCATGCGCCATCTGGATGCCCTTCCTGGAAACATTTATTTATTTGTTATCATCACCTCACTTTTTTGTCATTTAAAGTAATTATAATTTATAAAAAAAATCACAAAATATATTTTTTCATAGGTCACCACAAGTGCCCAGGTTCGTGGGGTAAGGTTTGTCCGGATCTTGGCGGTGGATACATCTGCCCACCAGCTGCCTAGCAGGCCAGATCGGGAATAATGCTAGGGGGAGTCCTCTTGACTTCCACAGCCGTACTCACTCATAACCTCGCCTTGCAACGCCGTGGGAGGGTTGGATTCATACGTCCGTCACTCCTGGACACACTGACCCTCAGATTCCTACCCACCCCTCATACCCTTTTTCTTCTCAAAACTTCCTGTCCTCCCTTCCTTAAAAAGACCCTTCACACAGCATCCCCAAAGATGACATAGGCCCTGAGGCCTCAGGACCTTTTCCTCAGGGCCTCCGTAAATAAAATAAAAAGTGCCCCCTGCTAAGTCACCAAACGTAGCGATCCACTTGGGGTGACAAGGGTGTTGGTTAATCATTAAATGGTTTACATACCTACCTTCCAAATTATAAATTCATTAAATACGTCCTTTATTAAATATTCGACGTCCTTTCAAATGTGAACTTATTTATTTTTCCTTGCAGCAATGATAATAGGGCGACTTTGCATACAATCAAAACACGTTTATTGAACTCACCCCTTTTTCCCTTTGAATGCAAAACTAATCGGCCATAATAAATTATGTTCGCCAATGAATATATCATTTGAAAAGCAAGCCAAAAAGAAGGCAAAGCCTTTGACAAGGCAAAACGTATTGACAATTTGGTTAAGCGTATTACCTGGACCCCATATCAATCAATTACCACTCGGCCCTCCGCTACAGCAAGCACAAGAAGAGCAACAAATCGGAGGTTTAGTGAACTCGAAGATGCGCCCAAAAGAGCAATTCAAGTAATGCAGGGCAGGGCAAATGCGGCCCGCGACCCATTAGCAACTAAAGCCTCACATCAACACCTTTACAATATCGGATCGATAAACCACACTGTTGATAGCCAGACCGATATTGACAGGGAATAAAATACATTAAACATGAAAATAATATAATAGATGTATCCAAAGATCCAAAACTAACAGCAAACATTTTCAATTCTTATTTCTCTAAAGTAGGAAATAATCTCGCTGAAAAAATCTCTAAACCTTTACACACACCAAAACCAATAACTAATAATACACAAAAACGAAATGCACTGTCCACTTTTAAAAAAACTACTGAAACTGAAATACAACTTATAATAGAAAACATTAAAGACGGATCCTCTCCAGGTTTTGACCATATTTCTGTGAAAATTCTTAAAACAATGAAAATGTATCTACTGAAACCTCTTAACCACCTTATTTATCTCAGTCTGACTAAAGGCATATTCCCAACAAATAATAAAACATCTGTAATATCCCCTATCTTTAAAACTGGCGACCCACAAAATGTCTCAAATTATCGACCGATTTCACTAATATCGAATATAGCAAAAATATTTGAAAAGATTGTAAATAAACGGGTTGTAGATTTTCTGGAGAACAATAAAATATTACATGGCAATCAATTCGGATTCTTAAAAACAAAAAGCACACAAGACGCAATAGCAAATGTGACATCATTTATATACTCGGCACTTGATGAAGGTAATAAATGCGCAGGAATATTCATAGACCTAAGAAAAGCATTCGATAGTATCTCACACGTAAAGCTTATCAAAAAACTGAAATCAAATAACATCAACGACATAGCCGTCCAATGGATAGAAAGTTACTTGAACAATCGTGCACAATTTGTTAAAATAAATTACCAAACTAGCGACCAGGAAACGTCAAATTTTGGTATCCCACAGGGCACCGTGCTAGGACCAATATTGTTCATTTTGTATGTAAACGATATATTTATTCAACCATTACATGGACGAATTATCTCTTACGCCGATGATACCGTTCTTTTAATAAAAGATAAAAACGTGGGAAAAAATTAATTTAAAAGCCACAGAAGACATAAATAATCTAAAAATATGGTTTGACTATAACCTCCTTTCGTTAAATAGTGATAAAACATATGTCATCCCTTTCGAAATTAACAAAATTGTTCACTTCTGAAAACAGCGGATAAAATTACATATCTCGGAATAATCATAGATAAAAACCTAAAATGGAAAGATCACATCGGACATATAATAAAAAGAATTAGGAAATTAATTTATATATTCTTACGAATTAGAAACTTCTTATCAACGAAAAATCTATACTCAATACACTACGCACTAGTACAGTCTATTCTTCAGTATGCCATTATCAGTTGGGGACCAGCTTACAAAACTAGTTTGACCCCCATAGAAATTGTTCAAAGACTCATTATAAAAATTATACTAAAAAAACCTCCAGACTTCCCCACTGAACGCATATTCGAAGAATTCAAAGTTCCAACATTTAAAACTTATTTGAGAAAAATTCAATCATACAAATTATTATAAAAGAAAAAGATAAATTCTCATTCATAACTGAAAATCGTACAAGACTTACACATGTATTTGTATGCCCCAAACTAAACACGTCTTTTGCCCAACACCATTATACACACCAAGGAAAATACTTCTTTAATAACCTTCCAGTAGAAATCAGAAGCATTAATGACAAAGTACAATTGTTGAACTCCATCAAAAAACATTTTAGAGAAATTACCAATGGGAAAATTGCTGCTTCCCTCATCACCACAAGAATTTCACACTAAAAATTATACCTATTTTACTTATTACTGAATACATGTGGATGATTTTATCTTTTAGTTAAAGGATCTTGATTGCGATATGATTAAACTGTGTTTAAACGGTGTATGTATATTAACTGTGAATCTGTGTATATATTATGTGAAACACCTGACTGTATAAGTTGTACATATTTAAAATGTATCCACAAGCTCCTCCATCCACAAGCAAATGCTTTTAATGGAGGAAAATTAACACTGTACAATGTTCCATTTTTTAAGATAAATAAAAATAAATTATTAAAAAAAAAATAAAATAGAAGTGTGCAGTTCACACGCGGTAGAAGTGAAACCTTCAGAAAACTAAATTAGACAAGAGTGGGGAGGCTACGAAGCACCACACAAAGAGGAGACCAATTATTCAATCACATTCTCTCGCAGGCTAAATCCTATAGATGTATGTTTTAGTTTCTTTTTAGTGTCGTTTTTCGTTTCATCGAGTTTCAAATCACAACGGTGCTAAAGAAGTTTTCACTTCAATCAGAAATCAATACACGATAGCAACACTGTGGGATCTGTCAATGAATTTGCATACGTAAATTCATAGACAGATTTTAATTCATAGACAGATTTAAATTTTTTTTCGAATTTACATTCGGACAAACGGTTTCGTACAAATTAAAAATACTAATAAATTGACAATTTCGCATTGAAATACTAACTTTAATATCCATTGGCCCTTCGCATGTACTTGTTGAGGCTAAACGGGAGTTAGTATTGTAAAACTTCGACCACTTCCACTTCTCTTAGATTAATTATATTTGAGTGTATGGATCGGATATACAATTTCTTTCCAATCTAAGAACTTCGTTAGTTCGCTTTCATTCATTAATAAGTCAGTTATTTTGCATAACGAACGACATTATTCAAATTCAAGTTAAGTCAATATGTTTACACAGCCCTGATCGAATGCATTGGGTGCAGCGAAGGAGTTTTATTTCGTGGAAAGGCTTTGTGTTCAAATAAATCTCGTGCTCACTTTTTTATTTATAATCAACTCCACGCATGAGGTCTTAGGTCCCCGTAGGATTCATTGACATCTCGCCATCTTTAGTGATGCTACGTTGAGGGTGTTTTGTGAGAAAAATCGTTTAAACCTATTAAGAGGAATACACAAGCTGCTGTCATAGACAATCTTGGCCATAATATTGTTTTTTCTTTCATTGTTTCTAACTCATTTCAGACTTTTCTAACGAAGAATATAGTGTTTAGTAGTTTACGCTTATATTTTTTATAAAATAATTAAAAAAATATATTTTAATTCTGTTCAAGCGAAAATATTTGAAAAACTTCAATTTATCTAAAGAATGATGCTAACTATGTATAATATTAACCAATTCATAGTAAAGATTAATCGAAAAAAACAACTGCGGTAAATAATTTCACAGCCAAAGCATAAAGCACGAACGAGTGGAAAAATGAACATTCTCTCCAATTTTTTGCAAAATGACAATGGGAAAGAGATGAGATAGTCTTAGTGATGGGGGAGTCTGAGAGCAAGATCTAGGTCTCCGAGCCAGTCTAGGGCTTCAGGCGTCACCCTTTGGATCCCGTCAATCTCGGTGAAGAATGAAAGGAGCGGGCATTCGTTGACCACATGTTCGGTGGTTTGCGCCACACTACATTCACACATCGCCGACTATCCTATACAGCATATTGGCACAAGGGCTGTGGAAATACCTTACCCTATTGATGGAAGACCAGGGTTTACGAGATAGTGAGAGTGCAGTCTTTCAGTGGGATTCATTTGAGTCGATCGCCACTCCAGTTTTCACCGATCTTCTGGAGTGACTGCTATCCAGAGGAGCCTCTCTTATTTTATATAGAAGGATTTTTGGGACCTTTGGCCAAATGCAAATCGGAACTGCGCCCCACAGTTGAATTTGCAGCCACCTCTGGGCTGGAGCCCCAAAATAACTTTATAGAACCCTCGACTCTGTGAAGAAACGGGTGGTCCTTATATTAATAGATTATCTTATTTAAAAAAAAACGGAATGCAATCTGTTGGGGTTTAACAAGGTACCCGCAAAGCGAAAGGAAGGAAAAGTGAGGAATGCCAACTTACCCCCAGATTTTCTCCCTTCGCTTGTCCTTGAGCTTAGGTTTTTCACATACAGAAATGTTCGACACGGTCAATTTTAATAGCTCCGTATTCAACATAGATGTTAAGAGGACTTTTTACCATGAAAGGCTCCGTATTCAACATATGTGTTGACAGGAATGTGGGTATTTTACAACTAAATAATGTGATACGTGATTGTATCTGGTCGGCATGGTGGGTGGAAAAATTATGATTTGTTCGGTAGGAATTATAAGAATTGGTAGGTAGAAATTAAAAGTTGGAAAAAAAAGGTAAAGGAACAAGGCACCAACACAATCTTTAGAGCGAAGGCGTGGGAACTGTCCTTGTTCTATCGATATCTCAATGGAAGATGCTCCAAGGAGCTAGCGTCAGTGTTCTTCTCGGCACCGGCGCGTAGTTGGGAAACATGCCATACACACGCCCAACATTGACATTTGTCACATTAGAACTTTCTACGACAGTTTGGCTGTGGAACGATATGCCGGCCTCTAGAACATTCCTCCCTCCTACAACATGAGTCTCTTCTTCACTCCTTCCTCTCCTCAAAAAAAGTCTCCACATAGCATCTTCAAAGATGACATAGGTCTTGAGGATAATTATTTTCCGCAGAGCCTCCTGTGTAGAGTTAATGTAAAAAGAGACGACAGCCAGATATAATTCAAAAAAAGAAATAATACCAAGGTTAATACTTACAGACAGGTGGCCACTTTGAGATGGCACAGATTCTGGTAGGTAGCGGCGTCCGTCCCGCAGAAGGGGTCCAGCTGCGATCCACACTTAACCTTTAGACACTTCACCAGCTTGCTCTTGCACTTCTCCATGTCAACCTTCTGTACCCGCTTGCGGGAAGTGGCCCTGGGAATACACAAAATAATGTAATTAATTATTTTAATTATGAAGTAAAACCATCACAGCAGCCAGTTAACAAACATGATGATGAGGAAACCAACAGACATTAATATGAGATCTGCAAAACTTGAATATGAAAAAATCAATGAACATGAAGACGAAGTGTACAAACACGAAGTCGAAGAAGTAAAAAAAAACATTAATTTGAGGTCTACAAACTTGAAGACGAAAAAATCGTATAAAGTATGAATTATAACCAATTCAAGACCACACCACCGACTCGGATCGGAAAACCCTAGTAAGGACTGCAAATATATCATAATACTATTTAATAAAATAATAAAAAATCTATTTCCACGAAATTCGCGTAAAATTGTATTCTTTGGACTGGGACTTAATAACAGAAAATTATTCATACGCGTATCTCTACATCTCTACTCCTCTTTATTCGCAAGAATGTGAACAAGATGTCATACTCAGATCATTTTGTCAAAAATCGGATATGGCGGGTATTGATTATAGTACTCAAGTAAACTTCTCAGGATTTTATATTGAACAATTTCTATACTCTTTTTAAGCAAATTCAAAAACACAACCTTCATCGGTTCCCGGGATCACCTTTGATCGTTGACAATTGTGACGTGCAGAAGCCTTATATAATTACATTTTGCCGTAGTGTGGGAACTACGGCAAATAAAAAAAAAAAACAATGTTTAATTCATTGTCGAAAATGTATTCGTTGTCAATTAAAAAAAATAAATACCTGTTCATTAGTTTCGTAATTCAAGCGATCCGATTTTCAAAACAAAAAATTGATTGCCTTGAATGTTGAAGTTTGCAAACCAACTAATCGACTTAAATACAGGTAAATAAAGAGCCCACTAACCCGCAGTTGATCATCTGCATCTCACACTCACTCCTGTAGACGTTCTCATCGGAGCCGCAGACTGGCTTATCCCGGGCTCCCACGCAGCTAGTAGGACAGGGCTGACTGTGCGCCCCTGAGGTACGCTCCTGGGACACGCAGAACGACATAGGAACCTCAAACACGTGCTTGCTGGAAGAGGGAGGAATATTAGAAACTGCTTATCAAAATAGTTGGTTTTGGCTTTCAACTATCAAAAGTGCATTTATAAAACTGAAATGGAAACTAATGGAATGAAATGATTTAAGATTATCTTTGAAAAAAAAGAGATAATTGATATTTGGGGTTAAGTATGAGAATATATCTGTTTTGAGCCTTCACAAAGTCAGTGGGTCTACGGCATCCACAAATGGGTTAATTTTGAGGCTGTAGGAATTGGAGGTACGGGTTTATTTTTCACTCTCTCTACTCAGGAGGCTCAGAGGAAAAAATTCCGTCAGGACCTATGTCATCTTTCGGTAAGTTGTGTGAAGGGTCTTTTTAAGGAAAAGACGGAGAGGAAATTCTGGGAAGGAAAAGGGTATGAAGGGTGGGTAGGAATCTGGGGGCCAATGTGTTCATGAGTGACGAACGTATGAATACATCCTCCCACTACGGTGCAAGGCTACGGTTCGACAGAGTCCTGCTGGAGAGGTCAAAAGGTCACACTCAACCAGTCTCTCCAGATCCGGCATGCCACACAGTAGATGGGCAAAAGCATCCGCCGCCAAGACCTAGACAAACCTCACACTGAATGACACACCTCAATGAATAATTAAAAAAAATAGTTCTAATATGTGCTAAAAGTGTACGACTTTAACCACTTGGGGCGTGCTATGGCAGGGGTGTAGGTTATCCAATAAATGGTTCCTAAAATGGCGGTCCGCATCTGCCTTCCAAATTAATGAGACGTAAAAAATAAAGCACCGCAGTCGAAAATTTTGCCTGTGTTTTTATCATGCGGAAAGCAATGACAATGTTTTTTTTTTTGTTTTTTTTTAACGGAACCCGTAAAATGTCCAAACGCTGGTTCCAATAAAATGTGCTTTACTTACCCGCAGTTCTTGGACTTCATGCTGCAAGCATTGGAGTAGAGCTGCCCGTCGGAGCCGCAGGTGGGGCGCGCCACTCTCCAGCAGGACTCGCGGCAGTGGCGAGTTGTCTGGCAGTACTTCTTGTTCGTGCGCACAACCCCCTGTCTGCGAAGGAACAATCAACTCGTTAATAAAGGTAAATAAACAGCCAGGAATAACCAAATCGTCTATAAAACGTCACCATCTTCTGAATCATCATTAAAATCATTTACATCTATTTAACCGTCTTCAAAATAATCCTCATCTTCTAAATCATCGTTAAAATCCCCCACATCTTCTGAATCATCATTAAAATCATCCACATCTATTTAACCGTCTTCAAAGTAATCCTCATCTTCTAAATCGTCGTTAAAATCCTCCACATCTTCTGAATCATCATTAAAATAATCCACATCTATTTAACCGTCTT
This sequence comes from Limnephilus marmoratus, assembly GCA_917880885.1. Classification (NCBI taxonomy): domain Eukaryota; kingdom Metazoa; phylum Arthropoda; class Insecta; order Trichoptera; family Limnephilidae; genus Limnephilus; species Limnephilus marmoratus. The sequence goes on from OU862928.1 coordinate 43,811,110, forward strand.
CAAAATAATCCTCATCTTCTAAATCGTCGTTAGAATCCTCCACATCTTTTGAATCATCATTAAAATCATCCACAACTTCTGAATAGTCAATAAAACAAAATAAAATTATTCACATCTTAAAAGGTTGAAGATTCAGAAACGTATTCTTGTATCGGTGACTCAATCCAATATTCTATTTTTCAGCCTTTCTTGGGGTTGTTTATGGACAAAACTTTTCTTTCTTGGGTTTGTTTATGGACAAAACGTTTCTTTCTTGGGTTTGTTTATGGACAAAACTATTTATTTCTATTCATATTAAATATGTACGGGCGCAAACAATTAATTCACCTCAATATTTTAAAGCAAAACGTGCAAAAATTAAAAACCTAAAAATATTTAACACGTGACATACAAGGTGGAGAATACTTTCCCAAAGTTAAAGAATCAAATTCGATTTTTCAATATAGTTAGGAGAGGTGCACGCCAAGCAGGTAGACAGGAAAATGGAGCGACGAGGTTACAAGCGATAACTTAAAACGATTTTTTCTCTAAACGACGTTTTTCAAGTTGGCTGGAATCGTAGTTCATCGAATTTTTATCCGATTCACGTCATTAAAAGTTTAAATGAAATAAAATTAAATTTATATGCGGACGAACCCCGACTTATGAAAAATTATTATTATGGGACAAAATTATTGCAATGTTAAGACCGATTTTTTTTTAGTCAATTTTCATTTAACGTCCGCCATTTTTCTCGCAATAACGATTTTTTTTTTTAATTTCATGTTTCATATGATTTTTAAAGACTTTAGGATTCCACCTGATTTGGTCGGACCCTGCGTTTGCGGCCGTTATATCTACATATATATGTAGATTTTTAAATCAAACTTTCAATAGTGTTTTTTCGCGTTCAAATGTACCTTTTTCAATTTGGGAGACGGAAATGGGTACCGCCGCCCCGGGAACCATTTTTTGGATAATCAACACCTCTGCCATAGGTTACTCCAAGTGGTTCGCTACGTTTGGTGACTTAGTTCCCGGGTTCATGAGGTGAGGTTTGTCCAGGCCTTGGTGGCGGATGCGTCTGTCCACCAGGTGTGGCGGGCAGGATCAGGTTGAGGAAGGCCTTTCCAACTGAACTCTCTCGACCCATCAGGATGGATTCATACGTCCGTTACTCCTGGACACACTGAACCCCAGATTCCTACTCATCCCTCATACCTTTTTCCTTTCCAGATCCATCCCTTCCTTAAAAAAACACTCTACACCGCATCCCTTAACATGACATAGACTTTGAGGGAAATAATTTTCCTCAGGTCTCCTGTGTGGAGCTGATGTAAAAAAACCTTTACAAGTTTAAAAAATCATGTGCGCAGTTCACAAGGAGTAAACCTTCAGAAAACTAAAGTAGGGACAAGAGTGGGGAGGCTGTGAAGCACCGCACAAAGAGGAGACCGATTATTCTATCTCATTCTCTGGCAGGCTAAATCCTATAGATGTATGTGTTTGTCTCTTGTTAGTGTCGTTATTTTTCGTTTCATTGAGTTTAAAATTAACGGTGCTAAAGAACATTTTACTTTAAAAAAAAAATAGAGTATGCAATTCACATGCGGTAGAGGTGAAAGCTTCAGAAAAGTAAAGTAGACAAGAGTGGGGATTTCTGCACCGCGAAATCATATAGATGTATGCTTTTGTCTCTAATTTTCGTTTCATCGAGTTTCAAATCACAACGGCGCTAAAAAGTTTTCAAATTTAATTAAATGAAGACAATATTAGCGAAACTCAATCGAAATCTGGAGACAGAAAAATCAGAAAAGATATTGGCTCCGCTGGGACTCGAACCCAGAACCCTTTTCTTACATGGAAACAGCTCTACCGATTAAGCTACGGAACCCATATTAATTCGGTCACTTTTAACTGTATCATACTTCGACTAAGAATTACCAACATTATCTTCATTTACTTAACGCACATATTATTGGCTGCTATCTTTATATATGATTACAAGATTCAACTCGAACTAAATGCAATCTAGATAGTGTCTGGATAAATTTTTATCCATTTTATTTGTAATACGCGACATCTATTGACTTTTTCTGCAAATCTAGGATGAATATTTATTATTAATTTTTTAAACTTTATGAGTAAAATCTCAAATTTTAATATTTAATTAAATGAAGACAATATTAGCGAAACTCAATCGAAATCTGGAGACAGAAAAATCAGAAAAGATATTGGCTCCGCTGGGACTCGAACCCAGAATGATCTAGATTGCATTTAGTTCGAGTTGAATCTTGTAATCATATATAAAGATAGCAGCCAATAATATGTGCGTTAAGTAAATGAAGATAATGTTGGTAGTTCTTAGTCGAAGTATGATACAGTTAAAAGTGACCGAATTAATATGGGTTCCGTAGCTTAATCGGTAGAGCTGTTTCCATGTAAGAAAAGGGTTCTGGGTTCGAGTCCCAGCGAAGCCAATATCTTTTCTGATTTTTCTGTCTCCAGATTCCGATTGAGTTTCGCTAATATTGTCTTCATTTAATTAAATTTTAAAATTTGAGATTTTACTCATAAAGTTTAAAAAAATAATAATAAAAAAAAAAAGTTTTCACTTCAAAAACTCAGCTGGACCAGAATTCCCCTTAATTAATTGGCCTTGGTTGCATTTTGCGGTTATAGAAATTGAACCCGGGACTCGATGTTTCTAGGTAAATCTACTTATTCTGTACAAAGTATCTCTTAGCACTTATTCAAACAGTCTCTTGCTTTCCAAACGCGAGTTGATGGCACACATTTGCTGACATTTATGCTGATGAGATAAACATCAGACTTTCAAGGAAGTCTTGACCTAAACAGTTAGAAAGTTATTTGTCCGCGGAAAGCAACCGTTTAAGTTTAAACGCGTTATTATCGAAACTGTTGATAGTGTCACAAAAAGCCAAGAAATCACCAGATAAGAAATTAGAGATTATGAGATGATTCGACGTGGATTGAGTGATTTCAGAGAGGCTGTGAAAGCTGCGGAAATGCTTTGGATTGAATGGTTTGCGGTGATATTATCTTATGATTAAGTGTGATTCGTTGTAACGAGTAGTGATAACATCAAATTAACTAACCCTGTACCAAAATATGTATCGAATGTATACGAATGTGTATGCTTTATTTTATTCTGTTGCTTTTAAGCTCCAAGAAAATCACTTCTTTAAATGTATATGAATGTGTATCCTATAATTTACTCTTTTGTTTTAAGTTAAAAAATCTATACTTGATACTTATTTAATTGTTATCTCTTAATTCTTTGATTATAACAAATGTATTTTTAATTTTATCATATGTAAAAGCCCTAATTGGGCGTGTACAAATAAATTAATAAATAAATAAATATAAAAGTATATTTGTTATTTGTTTTGGGGGTGTTATGCCGTGTTGCGCTACCTCCTTCTTTAGCCAACGTTTCGGACAGCGTAACGCATCCGGATCTGCCGGATCTGCCCTGATGATGGACACTGCAACGCTGTCCGAAACGTTGGCTAAAGAAGGAGGTAGCGCAACACGGCATATCACCCCAAAAACAAATTACTAAAACCCTGTACCAGTTTACCTGCTTACCCTGAATTTCTGATGATGGTAAAGCGTCGATGACATTGGGCGATATCTGGGAAATTCACTATCTGTTAGTAAACTCGTTCAGTGTAATCGTGTTACTTGCTAACTTTTTTTTTTTTTTTTATAGTGAATACCGCACAAGAATCTCAACTGCTCCCGTCTGGAGCCAGTGAGACTATGGCATCCCCAATTGGGGTATGTTGTGAGGCTGAAGGTAGCGGGGAGGGGAAGGAGGTGGGGAAGAGGAAGGTTGGGAAGTACCTGGCTATTCAGATCTGGTCACTAAACACGGCTAAAGCCATTTTCAAGCAACTAGCAGATTGTTAACAATCGACGAAAAAAGTTGAAAGGTCGTCAACGTTACTTGCTACTCGCTTACTCGTGATTGGTTTATTTATGCGTTCAAAATGGCTTGCAACAAACAGCTGATTTCGAATGTCAAACATCTGAGAAAATTGATTCACGCAGGCGTCGTTATTCTCGCTACTGGCGTTAGCAGCGACCTGCGAGCTCAGTTTCCGACAAAAATGTTCGCTACTGAGCGAGTGGACAGTTTTGTGTGTCATCATGACAATCTCACTCGCTGATTTACCCGCTTTTAAACTTAGTAGATAGTAGCTTGTAAACTCGCCCAATGTAATTGAGGCCCAAAATTATTTTTTTACAAGCTTTGTGGCCCTTTGTATCTATCTGCCTGGCATCTAAACTCTTCAGGATAAACACAGAGATAAAGATGATTCAATGTTTTTAAATTGAATTGAATCTAACTGATAGAGAAAGGCCGACTTAAATACAGGGTCAAGCGTTCAACCGCCAAATTACAAAGTCAGTGCTGTCGCTAAGTAAACTTCACTATTTAAAATAGTCTTATTACTCTGTTTATGGCAAAACAACATCCTAATCAGCAGTAACAACGAGTATCAACAACAATCACTGTCTTAATCACTTCACACTTCATAATCTTTTGAGCGCCAAGGTCTGTACCAGCAGTATCAACGAGTTTCAACGATAAGCGCCAAATCGTTGCTCGATGGCACTGACTTGATCACATGACACTTGATCAAAATTTGTTGCGTGTAAAGGCCTATACCTCCAGTAACAACGAATATCAACAACAATCATCACCATTTGCAAAGGGCGTTGCTCGATGGCACTGACTTAATCACATGTTACATTAAAATCTGTTGCGTGCCAAGGCATGCATCAGTAGTAACAACGAGTATCAACAACAATCGTCACCATTTGCAAACAGGCGTTGCTCGATGGCACTGACTTGATCACGTGACACTCAAAATCCATCGCGCAAAGCCCTGTACAAGTAGAAAGTAACAACGAGTATCAACAACAATCATCATTTGCAAATTGTTGATGCTCGATGGCACTGACTTAATAACATGATACTTTAAAATATGTTGCGTGCCAAGGCGTGCACCAGCAATAACAATGAGTATCAGCAATAATCGTCAGGTGACAAACAAACTGTCGTTGCTCGATGGCACTGACTGGATCACGTGATACTAAAAATCCATCGCGCAAAGCCCTCTACAAGTAGAAAGTAACAACTAGTATCAACAACAATCATCATTTGCAAACTGTTGATGCTCGATGGCACTGACTTAATCACATGATACTTTAAAATATGTTGCGTGCCAAGGCGTGCACCAGCAATAACAACGAGTATCAGCAATAATCGTCACCATTTGCAAACAGGCGTTGCTCGATGGCACTGACTTGATCACGTGACACTACAAATCAATCGCGCAAAGCCCTGTACCAGCAGTAACAACGAGTATAAACAACACTCATCATTTACAAACTGGCGTTGCTCGATGGCACTGACTTAATCAAGTGATACGTTAAAATCCATTGCGTGACAAGGTGTGCACCGGCAGTAAAAACGAGTATCAACAACAATCGCCACCATTTGCAAACTTTGTTGCTCGATGGCACTGACTTAATCACGTGACACTTCAAAATCCACCGCGCAAAGCCCTTTACCAGCAGTAACAACGTGTATCAACAACAATCATCATTTGCAAACTGGTTTTGCTCGATGGCACTGACTTGATCACGTGATACTTCAAAATCCATCGTACAAAGCCCTTTACTAGCAGTAATAATGGCGCTGATTTAATTACATGATACTTTAAAACATGTTGCGTGCCAAGGCGTGCACCGGCAGTAACAACGAGTATCTACAACAATCGTCACCATTTGCTTACTTAATCACGTGACTGTAGTCAGTCTAGTAGTTTATTTGACTTACCCACAAGTGAGTAGTTTCATCTGACACGTATTCTTGTAGACGTTCCCGTCACTGCCGCAGATGGGTCCGTCCAGTGGAGCTTGTCCGCAGTCCACGGGGCAGTTCTCTCTGTGTGCTGAGATGTTGTTACAGGCGCCAACGTGGGATAGTCCAATCCCGACTCTGCAGAAATACAAAACATATGGGTTAAATTAACGTGACATTTTAAGGAGGCCTAACATTACCGCCTTAACCCTAGAACACTAACCTTCGTCAAATCGACGGTTCCGCGACTTTTCATCACGCGATAAAATATCCCCGACAAAACATCTTCCAACAAAATATCTTACGGACAAAATAACAAAATTATCTACTAAAACTTAACTTAACCTAACAAAAAATTGGACAAAAATAATACAAACATCCTGTAATGAAAATAAATTAGCGTTATCAATATTATTTTGGTCCTATTTTTTTCTTAGGGTAGGTTAGGTTAAGTTTTGGTAGATATTTTGATGAGGGATATTTTTTCATTACCCAAATCGACTATATTACGTGTGGGTACCTCCCTGGCCTCCCCGGGAACCATTTATTGAAAAATCAATAGCCCTGCCATAGGTCACCCCAAATGGTTCATTTGGTGACTTAGCAGAGGTGCCCGGGTGAGGTTTGTCTATGTCTTGGCGGCTCTTGCTTTTAGGCCAAGTACTGATTGCAGGCCTGATAGGAAGAAACTGGTTGACGTAGACCTAACCTAGACTTCTTCAGCCGGTTTTTCTACTCCCATCGCCTTGTAGCGCAGTTGAACGGATGGATTTAGACTTTCGTCACTTCTGGACTCATTGATCCCTAAATTTCTATCCCCCCCCCCTCATATCTTTTATCTTTCCATAACTCCCTCCTTTCTTTCTCTAAGAAGACCCTCAATACAGCATCCCGAAAGATGGCATAGGCCCTGAGAGATTTTTTTTCTTCCTCAGGATTACTGTGCGAAGTACGGTACAGTATTGTAAACAAACAAAAAATCTTTGAAATTGTCGTGGCATTCAATGCGTAGAACTGTGGCAGAATGTCAAAACTATATAACTGCATAATAAAAACGGATGCATCATAGTAAAAAACCCTATTTTGGGTCTTTTTTCATATGGTGTCAGTAATAACTATTTTCACACGACCGACGGGTAGCGTATTTCCTTTTCCGTGTTCAATAAGAGGCAACCATGCCTCGAAATCAACACGGGTTTGTAATGCCATTTTTTCTCCAAATCCGGTCCAGTAGAAAGCAAGCAGCATCCTACTGTGCACGGGTTTGTAACGCCAATCCCTTCCCAAACCCGTGTTCAGTTCGAGGCACGCATCCTCCAAAAGTGATTAAAACATAAAAAAGGAAGTGTGTGCATACACGCACAACATAATGGATGGACAATAAAACGCAAACAGACTTCTAATGAAATAAATAAAAACACTTTATAATGTAGTACTTATAACTATAGTACTTAAAACTAATTACGTCTTTTGCACAGCATCATTACACTTACCAGGGAAGAACTTTTTTCAATCGTCTACCAGAAGAAATCAGAAGCATTAATGTAAAACCCGAATACTGCTCTCTGTCAAGAGACATTTTAAAAATATTCTTAAGAAAAAAACTACTGTCAATTAAGCTTAAGTGGGTGATCGACAGGCGAGCCTATACCGCGGTTTTAAAAACCGTCGGTTTTACTCGCGGCTCGTTGGTGCTGATCGACTAGCGAGTAAAACAGTCGTATCGTAGTCGAATTGAGGTTAACATGTCTTGTTCGGAGTCTGAAGCTTTGTGTTATCTTGGTATTATAGCATACCACGAATTAAAAATTATTATTAAATAAAAAAATAAAATAAATTTTAATAAACAAAATAAAAAATAAATTAAGAATTGTTGTTAATAATTTTTTTTTTTATTAATTATTTCCCTTGTTTTTGTATTCGCTTGATTTAATTTGCCATAAACAGGGATACTCTCGGAAGCCATTTATGAATTCTACGATGAAATCGTCACTGTGAATCCACAGATTCATTATTACGTGACGTCCGTCCTTGTCCGTCCTATAGCGCTGTCGCCGATAACTGGCGGCTTGGCTCGCCGGCCGTGATCGACACGCAGTTTTGAACGACGAGCCGAGTAAAAAATCAAGCAAACATGACGAGCCACGAGCCAGGCACAAAACCGCGGTTTTGCAATGATACACCGGCGAGCTTTACCGACGAGCCATAAGACCGCGGTTTTACTCGCCTGTCGATCAGGGCCTTTACAAATATCCTAAGTTTTTCATAACATTCTTTCTTTTTTTTAAAATACACACCATTATCAAAATAAATACTGCAGCTCACATATATCTATATATACAATGAATTATTTAAGTACTAACTTATGTATAACTAATAACTAATAGCATTTATGTACACTCCCCTTCCATACACAAGCAAATGCTTCTAATGGAAGGGTAGTAAGAAACCTGAGATGTAAAATTATCTTGTAAATACCATGTAAACCTTATTATTAAAAAAAATATATATATAAAAAAAAAAAAAATAAAAATAAAAAAAAACACTTTATAGTACCAATCTTATAAAATAAATTCTCTGAAATAAACTCGCATATCATCATAATTTAAAAAAACATCCAAGGTTTTGAATGGTTTGTTTGGCAAAGCAGGGTTTATCTAGCGGGTATGTGTAATTATTCTAATACATTTTTTCCATGTTTTGCTGTTATAAATACAGGTACAAACTTGTCTATAATGCATTCACTTAACATGCCTCGTACTGAACACGGATTTGGGAAGGGATTGGCGTTACAAACCCGTGCACAGTAGGATGTCGCTTGCCTTCTACTGGACAAATGGCGTTACGCAAAAGAAAATACGCCGACGGGTACTGTTTGTTTCCGACAAATTCACTTGTATCAAGTACCTACCATTTTTACTTTGTTTAAAATATTTTATTTGGGTACCTTAATTAAATACAAAGATAGTGTACAAACAAGCTTTTTCGCTATACCAAACATTTATCATAATTCTTTTAACGCTTAGTCGAATTGACTAAAGTTTGACATGATAAGCTCATAAAAACATAAGGTTAATTATGAGAAATATATGGCTTATTGCATCACACATTATCTATGTAGGTAAAGCTATAGGTGCAAAATAAATAACGTTTGTAGTGTACATACTCTCGTATATGCATCTAATTAAATTGTAGATATTCTGGAATTAATAATTTCCGTTGTTTGTGATATGTCATAATTCATTTTAGTCTGTGATTCATCACAATCGACTCACTTATCGAATGAATAACGCGTTCTCTTTAGAAATAATAAGTGGTCTGTCTTTTAACAGAACCTTTCCACTGAGAGAACAATCGCCTGGGAATCAATCATGGCACCAGAGAAGTGTGAAGGGTGAAGAGGTTAAATAGCTCGTTGGATTCTCCGTTATGAGAGATAATTAGTGGGAATTATCAACACTTCTTCTTGGAAGGAGTTATTAAACGCAATTACTGTTTATTGTAAGGAGAATATACAGGCCTTTTTATCAAGCTCTTGTAGTATTATATGACTCGAAGTTGGTGTGATCGGAATTGCGGACAATGTTCTAAAAGGTGTTGTATCCAAAACTATTACAAACAAGTATGGTTCTCAGCTTCAGATGCACTTGGAATTAACAGAAATGGGCTTTTTGCTGTAATTGGGTGATAATATGTGTAGGAAAAACAAGATATTCAAGGAAAAGGAATTACCAACCACTTAGCACTGTATCTCTGCGAAGGAGCACACGACATAACCACAATATAGTTGTATAGTTCCAGGTAATTATACCTCGAGGTAATTATCGCCACCGAATGAGTTCAAAACGATGGTATGTACTTCTGAGATGACAAATTCCCTCTTTCTATTGTGTACACGAAAAACACCAACAATTTGCTTCTAAGGTAGTTCGAAATCTTCTTCGGTTTTTGAAACAAATGCACTCGATTTTTCACTATTTCTCTTGCCCAATGGCACAATTTCAATTTCCAAATTTCAAATACATTTCCAGAACGATAATTGGTAGGAAGAGGTAGGAACTGGATAAATTACATCCAGGTAGGAACTAAATATATTCTCATTTTAAAACCAAATACGAGATGTTCCAGAATTTCTAATTCATTATTAAGAAGTTTTTGGAAACCATCTGAGGAAAGTAAACCCATGTAAAACATTTATGCTAAAGTTTTATAATTACTGAAGTTTTTAAAATATGTTGGTAGCTTGCCACTTCACTGGGTGTAAAAATTACAGTCGAAACATTCGCACAAGAAATTAGTGGAAGTTTTAGTTGGTTCTTTGAAAAGGTATATGGAAAGTTTCGGGATTTCTTAGTGGACGGTGATTGATATTGATTTTGATTGTGGCGAAGAGGAAAGATTCTACAAGGTTTTTTATAATTTATTTCCCTCCGTTTGGGTAAAGATGAATACATACGGTAGCTAGTCACAGAATTTCTGCACTGAAACAAATTCCGACTTCTAGTATTACGTGGTAGAATCCGAAAGCTAATCAATATTAGCAATTCTGATATTTTATATTTAAAAAAAAACAGTCGGTGAACATCCTTCTGCCTGACAATTTAAATATATTCATATCATCTAAAAGAGTGGTGTAGTTCAACAAAATTGCTGATTTACCAATTTTAATATTTGTTAAACGTAAAAATTTATTTTGTACCCTTTCAATAGTTTGTAGTTATATCAACAATATGATATTAATAGGTACACATTTTATAGTTGAAACAGACTATTTGTTGAAATAGTATAATATGGTAATATGCATGAACGTGAACCTCTGAGCACATAAACATATATATTTTTTAAACTAGTTCCCACGTCTTTTTGTGTCACAAATTGTTTATATCTAGGTTAAAACTGATTTGTGTACTTCTTTCCCAGTTATATAAAATACGGTAAATATTTTACATATTCACGGTGACATTGCAAGCTGGTAAGTCACCTCTCGGTTAGGTGTGAAAAGTTACAGCAAATAACTAAGTAATAAGAACACACAGATTACTTTATGAACGTGTTGTGTATCTTTTTAGGAAATATGTTTTCCATCTGTGAAACGAGGTCTGAATAATCGTGCAAATATTGTGAAATGGTCGGACGAAAGTATGCAAGTATATGCAGGTGTTTACTTCAAAACCTGCAACAGTTGAGAATGATCCACTTTTCTATTGAGAATAAAGAACTCCAGTCCATTTTTTTAAAAGAATAATGACCTTCTAATTTAAATAACTGCATTTTTATTTTTATTTTTAGAGTTAGTTTTTATAGTTAAAATAATTGTCAAAATTTTAATTTTTCAAGACCCCCCGAATACAACCGTATGTATGGTGAATCGTGTGACGTCATCACTCCTGAAAAATTACTATAGAATCGGACAATCAGCTGATCAACTACCGCCATTTTGAATTCCGTTGTTCGAAGTATTCTCCCTAGAAGAAGCATTACTATTTTTTTTTGTGCAGTAGTTTTTGAATATTTTCAATAATAGAGATAAACTGATAAGAGATATCTTTATTTTTGAAACATTATTTAGGCCTAAATAATGTCTCAATAAACAACTAAATCTCTATAAACAGTTTGTAAATAAACTAATAAATTAATACAATGCTTGCGTCATATCATTCATTCCCATACAATGACTTTACGGTGACGTCACGACACGTCGAAGAATCAGCGTTTATTGGTCTATAGTCTATATGAACATATTTTTTTAAAGCCATAATATTTTTTACTGGAGTTCCTTATTCCTTACTTCCAACTCAAACAGTCACCTTTTCGTATCCTCAAGTGGGAATTCTACTTTTCTACCCGGTTCCCGGTTTGGGAATTCTACCCGGTTTGTTCTAACAACTTAAGTTTAAATAGTTTTTTTTTTAAAGGTGTTTATATTCTTCTCCATTTTTAGGTTATCTGGAAGGAGATTATATATTATGTACGCTCTCGTGGCCAATGCTTCTCTTTCCACTTTCAGTCTTGACTGTATCTGTGTACAATTTATTATGTTGTCTGGTATAATGTTCGTGTACTTGTGACGTTCTTATATTATAGATGTTGTGTTTGTGTGTATAATTCCATTTTATATTTCGTAGATTAAAAGGCATATGTTATATTTATATTTCCATTACATTCTTTTTTTTTTAAATTCACACCATTATCAAATAAATACTGCAGCTCACATATATTTATGTACAATTAATTATTTAAGTACTAACTTATAACTAATAGCATTTATGTACACTCCCCTTCCATACACAAGCAAATGCTTTAAATGGAAGGGTAGTAAAAAAAAAATAAAAAAAAATATATATATTTGTTGTAAAATTGTAATTAAAAAGTTGCTATTGCAAAAAAAAAAAAAATATTCATACAATGTTCTTATTTTCAGAAGGTTCATTTCCTGGTATAGTTTTTTGTGTCTTGGTTATAATTGAAGAGTTTTTTTTAATAACTTTGTTCTGTATTATTTGTAAGTCGTTTAAGTACGTAATGTATGTGTTTCCCCATATTTCTATTAAGTAATTTAGGTGGGACTGGATTAAGCTAAAAGATGAGCATGTCTTTACCTCTGTTGGTAGAAGACTAGCAATTCTACCAAATACACCAATTAATGGAATGATTTTTGCTTTTAGTTTTTCTACGTGATGTTTAAATGTCAAATGTTTATTTTTAATGATATTTTACTAGAAAAGAGACAAGAACTAACATGATGGCGAAGGTTATAATTATTGCTTACTGGAAGATCTCGGTTCTATTTTAGGTTATAATTGACCCGCTGAAAAATAATTCTAATTTCCAGCTCACGTGGTTAGAGTAAAATCAGAAGTTGGCCTTCGATATTTTGAGTTTCGGACCTACAAGACCAAGAAAGCGTCTAATGATAAATGAAAAAGATTATTTACCAGCAAGTTTCTCGCCCCTTGACCACTTGATAAATTCTTAGATTCTGCTCACAGAGTTAGAGAATCTTCGACTTCGACATAATGGTTGAAAGATCGCCGGTGTAATGACAAAATTACATATGAACTCATACGTCCGTAACTCCTGGACACACTGACCTACAGACTCCTACCTTTCCAGAACTTCCTCTCCTTCCTTTCCCTAAAAACACCCTACACACAGCATCCTCAAAGATGACATAGGCCTCGAGAGAAATTGTTTTTCTCAGGGCCTCCTGTGTCGAAAGCACAAAAAAATCATATACTTGAATACGTCCATAGTTCACATTCACTCAATCCAGAATTTTTGAAACCCAATTTGAACATCATATTCGCATAGGGATTGTGACTGCAACGGGTCCAATTTATTAGGGTTTGTGTTTTCCGAGGGAGAGAGATCTCGATCGGTTTAATACTTTGGTCTGCAACAACTAGATGCTGGTTTTTGATTAATTGCTGATCGTATGTGTTAGAAATTGTCAAAGTGGGAAAAAAAGATCGCATAAACTCACTGAAGCAGGAAAATGGCGTCTTTTATCCAATTTCCACTTTCCACTTTGCAACGATTAACACAGCTGTAATTTTCAAGTTTTTCAAGGAACTCGTAATTTATTTATCAAAGAAGTAAAATACTGATCATAGAACACGTCTTTCACTTTGGAAACAGCCAAAGCACTGGCTTTTCGTATTGCCAAAACACTGGCTTTTTGTAAGCAGTCACCTTTTCGTATCCTACACTTATCTTAGATCTTGACGTATCGTAGACCAACTCGACTCAAATCGTCCTTACTATTGCAATAATACTGGCACTAATGCAGAACAAAATTCAATATTACATCGCTTGCACACTTTAGGTACTGAATTTGCTAATATCGATCATGCCGGAAGTTTATCATCATACAAAAATGCATTAAACAAAATTTGTCTGCTAGTACTACGTAATCATAATATAATCATGTACCTAACCATTAACCATATAATGTCCTACCAGAATATCTAAGCATTAGAAATACATCATAGGTATTTTCGTTATTTGTTTTGGGGTGTTATGCCGTTCCTTCTTTTTCCAACGTTTCGGACAGCGTCGCGTGTCCATCATCAGGGCAGATCCAGCAAATGTGTGAAATGTTGGTTAAAGAAAGAGGTAGCGCAACACGGCGTAACACCCCAAAAACAAATAACGAAAATACTTTTGGCCGCGAAAATCTAAAAAAGTATCTCATCATAGGTATTTTAAATTAATTTAATTATTCAATTCACTGAAGCAGAATAATGGTGTCTCTTTCAGCTTTGCCAACACAGTTGTAATATTAAAGTTTTCAAGAAACTCGTAATTTATCAAAGAAATAAAAGATCACAGAAGACGGTTTTCACGTTGAAGACTGTCAAACACTGAGCGTACGGCTTCACCGTTGTAGGTAGGGACAAATGTGGGTAGGAATCAGGAAAATGACAGAAATAATCCTTCACAGTATGTTTGTTTGTTTACCTGCATATCTCCACCTGAAGCATGCACCTGTTGAGGTAAGTCCTGCCCTCCGTCCCGCAGACAGGATCCCGCTCTGAGGAACAGCGGTGCTCGCACTTGGAGCCGTGAGCGCGCACGCAAGTGTTGGGGTCCGTGGTCAGCTTGATGCCTGCACAAATATGAACATTGTAACTTAATTTATGTACTTGCATGCCAACCTCAAACTCCACAAAATATGTGCCAATATTAATGGTACAAATAACATGTACTGTACAGGGTGCGGCAGCATAACTTCCTTTTTTTAAATGCGCGCCATTAAGTCGGCTGATGTCGTAGCGGAGCGCTAGTGATCTCGTTTGAGAGGCGGAACTATAAAGTTTTGTTTTATACTATACTACTAGTGCGCCCCACGGTTGAATTTGGCAGCCACCTCTGGTCTGGAGCTCCAAAATACCTGAAAAATACCCTCGACTCTGGGCAGAATCGGGCGGTCCGTTTGATAGATTCTCCCATTTTAACAGACGGATTGCAATCTTTAGAGCACAGGCGTCGGGTGGGAATGCTATCCTTGTTCTACCGGTATTACAATGGAAGATGCTCCGAGTAACTAGCATCATTGATCCCTTCGGCACCGGTGCATAGTCGGGAAACACGCCAAATGCGTACCCAACATTTGTACACCCAACGATTGACATTTGTCACATGAGAACGGGTCGTTTCTTCGACTCGTTCTTGTGTTCAACAGCTCGGCTGTGGAATGATTTGCCGGCCTCTGTGTTTCCTCCTTCCTACAACATGGGTCTCTTCAAGACCAATGTTCATTCCTTCCTCTCCTCAAAAAGACCCTCTACACAGCATCCCAGATGACATAGGCCCTGAGGGAAATTATTTTCCTCAAGGCCTCCTGTGTGGAGTTAATGTAAAAAAAAAATACTATAAAAATATATAGGGTCACGTGATACCCACTCCGTCTCGCTCTAGCAGAACAGTAACAGATGAGAGAGAGATTATTTCACGTGCTCCCGTCGGCCATACGTAGCAGTGTGATCAGTGGTGATAGTATGATAGAAACATATTTTTTATTGTCTTTAAATTTTAAAAATATCATCGGACAGCAAAATGAAATTTAGATTTTATACTCTTGTGAAGTGATGTGCTCAGGAATGGTAAAATTCTTCAGGTACGTGCTGTTACTCACTGTATACAAAGTTTTTTTTCGTACATAACAGAGCAACGCTCTTGTTAAAAAGGCTTAGAAAGAATAAGAGAACGAGAAAAATACAAATGATACGAAAGAAAAGGCCTTTGAAAATTATTTTAATTAATATACTTTCGGCGATTTCTAAAGGCACGAGAGATGTTATGAATGCACCACCAACAATTTTAATAATTCGATGACGGCAACGGCAAGAACAAATGGCAGAAGCTCTCATGTGATCCAAAGGTGTTTTCATTTTTTATGATTTAGTACCATCCCAAAACAATATTTCTTCTTTAATGGTAATCGTTTAATGGTAATCTGTACGAAATCGATGATTGTGTAAAGCGTATGTTTCATGTGGTACCAACTTAACTTTCTTTGGCATAGTGTGGAATCAAGGAGTTTTCAATATTTTTTTGGTTCGTCAGAGATTACTGATCTTATTTATAATCGTGTAATTTTTTACAAAGAATGTCTAACTGGACTTAACGTCCGCTCTAAAGGCTGCTCCGTGTTAATCTGCCAAGCAAGCCTGTCTATCTTGGTAACCTTATTAAATTATTAGTAAAATTAGTTTAGTAAAATTAGTAAAATTATTTTAGAAAATTATTTTAGTAAAATTATTTTAGACCCGAACGTGCGACAATTGTCTCTATCATACGGTACTAGACCTATGTTGAGACACCTTAAAACTACTATACTAACGACAGCTGTTGACAGACATTGAAATTACATACTACAGTTTCCATATAGGGATCAACATGAAAAAAAAACCATCGTGCAAAATGTCCATTATACTACACCAAAAATCTTGTTAAATTTAACTCACACTCATTTTGCAAGTCCTTCGGTTGAATGTCAAGAGAGTGTTACTTTACCTTTGCCGCAAGTCTTCTTCCTCATGTCACACAGTGAAGGGTAGATGATGCCGTCGGACCCACACACTGGGTCTCCCTGAAGGGCTGCGGGACATATCCTCGGGCAGTTGGCGTCTCGGGCTGATAGGGCTCCTGGAAAGATAAAGAATAATGTGGTCAAGTCAATGCAGAGAAATATAAAGAATAATGTGGTCAAGTCAATGCAGAGAAAGATAAAGAATAATGTGGTCAAGTCAATGCAGAGAAATATAAAGAATAATGTGGTCAAGTCAATGCAGAGAAATATAAAGAATAATGTGGTCAAGTCAATGCAGAGAAAGATAAAGAATAATGTGGTCAAGTCAATGCAGAGAAGATAAAAACAATGGGCAAATGGAAGACGTTTATATGTTTAATATTATTATTTACAACAACTGTATTAAACCAACAAAAACTATCCAAAGAAGCGAAGCTAACCGTCCATAATGGAGTACTGGTACCTACCCTGATGTATGGCAGTGAGGTATGGAACTGGCAGAGAAAGGATGAAAGTAGACTGAATGCCATAGAAATGAGATCCCTGAAGCGTATGTGTGGTAAAACCATATACGATCGTGTGAGAAACGTGGAGTTCCGCAAAGAATGCAAGGCTGATGTAAGTGTTTTGAGTAAGATTAAGAAAGAAACGTTCCGATGGTTTGGGCATGTAGAGCGAATGAACGAGGAAAGTAGTGTAAGGAGAATATGCGACGCAAACGTGAATGGTAGAAGAAGTCGGGACGCCCGAGAAAGACATGATACGACCAACTGAATCAGATACTTGATTCGTACCATGTCAAGAGCCAGAATAATAGAAGAGCATGTATGAGACGATGTATGAATGTGAACGAGGCAAGGAGTGTGTTTCAAGACCAAAGGGTTGTTTGGCGGTCCGTCGTCTCTGCTTGTAGTTATTTAGTTAGTTAGGGAAAAAATAATTCTCGTATAATTAGAGACTGGAAACGTTTCTATTCTGGCTGTCTGGTGGTCGCGCGTAGGTCGTCGGGACAAAATTATTACCACGAATCAGCTAACCATTTGCATTAAATAATAGTGTTTCATAATAAGTTCCTACTTGAAAGACTTACTTGGTATCAATACCATATTGCAAATCACAGAACACCAGCAAAAAACGGGAAAAGCAAAAAGGTAGCTTTGTTAGTAAAGACTATCTATTATGCCACATCAAGCCCATAAGACGTACCAAATATAGAGAAAACCACACAGTTACTTTACTGTATTCACAAGACAAAACATTCATTATTTTCCAGGCAAGAACGGAGACCATGGTGCCCATATTTGTAACAGAGACCCAACACAAAAGGGTGTTAAAAAGCCATTAGTCTGACTAAGATATCAGTGCCCGAGGCAAGTTTCTGATGTAAAAAGTGGCACGCTTCTTCCAGAGCTGTCCGAGCAGTGAATGGAGATAGGTTTCCGAATTTGGAGGCACTAATCTATGGGCGCATTACCGTGAGTTCATCAATCATTGGCTTCGACTACATTGGGAGCGGTCACGAGTCACGACACGACTCGATCTAATCAACAAAGTGCTACCGTCAAGATGTTTGTACTCATACTCACATAAAGTATTCACTGTTTTACAGTACATCCCGAAGCTTTTATAATGACTTACAAAATTGTGGTATCAATAATATCTACATTTATAATTTTAACATCTCTAGTTGGAAAAGGACTTCTTTATCTGAATACTAGCTTAAGTCCCCGGTGATGCCCGGGCTTAACACAGAGTTTTTCGAAATCAATGTAGACAGTGACCTTTCTCTTATTTTGAAAATCACATGTTCAAAATTTCATCAACCTCGGCATAAAACCGTAGATTTTCATACAAATCAACAGTTATCATTGGATTTTCAGCTGTCTTCTGGTTCAACAATTCCCAGGTATGAGTCTTGTTCCCGCCAGCATGGGACATTGGCACCCATAGATGAACAGGAATCTCTTCATGCTTTTCACATTTTCTGCATCTATTGGTGTTTTCCACTCCCAACAGCTGCATATGCAAAATTACCTCAAAAACACTTAGATTTATAGATATCGCAA
This sequence comes from Limnephilus marmoratus, assembly GCA_917880885.1. Taxonomy (NCBI): domain Eukaryota; kingdom Metazoa; phylum Arthropoda; class Insecta; order Trichoptera; family Limnephilidae; genus Limnephilus; species Limnephilus marmoratus. The sequence continues at coordinate 43,829,588 of OU862928.1, forward strand.
GCTGTGAAAAGGTTCAAGCTTGTGGGAAAACTTTCAACAATGAAAATAAATAAAGAAAGAATAGTCTGTATTGCAAATAGTAAAAATATGTTTCTACGCCTACGGGTTAATTCTAAAGTAAGTAAATGAAATAAAACTTGGTTTTAAGTCACTTTATTGATATATTTTCACTGTCATCATCAGGACTGTCATAAAAACAATGCTATAAAATACAAAAGTACACATATACGTACATATTGTCAAGAGAGAAAGGGACAGTATACTAGAGTGTGACAGTACGTCATTTGGAGGGGGGAAGTGGGAGTGGGGAATGGGGGATAAGTGAAGTAACGGGGAACATACTTAAAATAGGGCTGAAGGTTAAATTTAATTAGTTATTAATGATTTCAACCTTTGAATTTACCTTTTTTTATTTCCAAAGCTTCTAAATTGTTAAGTCTTAAACCTATTCCATTTTTAAGTTGGACTTTAATTCCTGTATTGCGGTTAAAAAGTATGATCTTCATCAATTAAATGATCCGCAAACTCTGATGAAAAACCTGAACTAGTAAGCATCTTAAGTATTCTTTTGCTCTTGTTTTTACATTACGTAAATGCTTTTTAAACGACTTCGAAAAGGAGGAGGTTCTCAATTCGACTGTATTTTTATTTATTTTTTTTTTTATGTTTGTTACCTCAGAACTTTCGACTGGGTGAACCGATATTGATGATTGTTTTTTTATTTGAAATCTGGTGCTTCCCGTGTGGTCCCATTTTAATTTGGCCCAGTTCTGACAATGGCATCCATGAGAAAATCATATAAGTCTTAAATTTGCATCAAGTGTGTGCGCGACAAATGGACGAATAACTCAATATCACGCCAACCGATTTCGATGATTCTTTTTTTATTGGAAAGAATGTACTTCAAGGGTAGTTTGACGGGAATTTGGTTAGGTTCTGATTATGGGATCCATGACAAAGTAACGGAACTCTCCAATTCTGAAGAACAAATTTACGATACTCGGCCGAATCTTAATCGAATTAGTTAGTGTACTTCAGATTCACTAAAAATAAAAAAATAAACAAAAATTTTAACAAAACAAAAAAACGACTTCAAAAAATGCACTAAAAAGTAAAAAAATAATTTCGTATTCTTCTACAACTTTATAATCAACTTACTTTTTCTGCTCATCAATATGTAGGTACGATTGTTATTTTTGGAGTCGGTGTCAACCAAGGTACCCGCGGCCCGGCGTGTTCACTTGACAGCTCCTCTCCCGCCGACATAATAATCGTACGTACATATTAATGAGTAGAAAAGGTAAGTTGATTATAAAGTTGTAGAAGAATACGAAATTATTTTTTTACTTTTTAGTGCATTTTTTGAAGTCGTTTTTTTGTTTTGTTAAAATTTTTGTTTATTTTAAATTATAAACTAAGGTTTCAATTCTATCATTAATTTATGTAAACGATCTTCTGAAGGATAAAGGTTCGAGTTATTTTGGGAGTTTTTAATAATTTCATGTGACACTCTAATCCAAGTTTTAGAGTTTGATTCTCTAAAAACCAAATCTCTAAACTTAGTATCTGGAATGCGCTTTGGTTCCGCTAACCTTCCGATAGCTGAAGATTTTGCTGATCCATGAATTGACTGTCGTGACTTGGTGTTTTCAGGAAAGCACAGTTCGGTAAACCGACAACACTGAATAATAATAATACACATAACCAATGTCAGATATTCAACTTTGTTCAACGGATGATCGGAATTAGAGCGTGAAGAATAGGCGGAAAAATAACGATGCGGGAGGAGATAACTGAAGACCCTACTACAGAAAATCTTACCGTTCTTGAACCTCGGGACTGTGAAGACGTGACTTAGAATAGTACACAATAAGGTAACGGTGTGTCGTGTGGATATTGAAGATAGGTGACCTAAATAAAATTTTAAAGCGTATATCATCACCTTTTAATGTGTGATTTATGTGGATGCGGATGTCAAAGGACCTTGAATGTTTTTTACGTGTTTTGAAATGTATGAAAGACCACTGCACAAGTAAAAATGAATGTACATAAAGGAACGGGAGAAAAATGACTTACTGCGCTGCACGTCTCTTCTATCTCGGCTGGGTCCATTCATGCACTTGTATGACTGTCAGTCGCGATACTTTACTGAAGTTGGCGGATGCGGGATGCGGAATATTAGAGATGTTCACGCGGCGAGTTTCGATTAACGACTGATTGTTATGATAACGTAAAAATGACAGGTATGTAGGGATGGGTAGGAAAGGAACATGATAGAGATGGATAGGAAAGAACATGTGACAATCAAGCTACAAGCACAGGGTCTAAGATGTATATAGGTAAGTATAGCTATGAATTTTGTAATCGCCTAGCCACCTTCTGAAAACAGTTTTTAGTTTACGGATTTTCGTTTTTAGTTTTTAGTTCACAAATATTCTACTTATTTGGATTTTATTGCAAAGCGGAAAATTACCTACTGACAAAATGCACCCGATTTTTGCAAGGATTGTTCTAGGAAAACGGGTTATTTATGGACTAAATGAAATCGCTTCGCAGACCGTTGGTTGTTAATAAATCAATCAGTAGGTATTAATGCTATAAACTGTACGGTTGACATTTAAGAATTCAGCTAAGACGCCGCACCATACGCAAAACCGTTTTCGTACGTGGAAATTGTATACAAATTTACTTTTATAATAGAACCTATGCCAAAAGATGGCGCCACTTATGTTAACAGATCGCGTGATTAGCATCCCCTGGCAGGTGTAAGTAATATGGATTTGTAATTATTATTGTAACTGGCAGTTGTGAATAGTAATTAATAATACCACGCGACTGTGTATTATATTTATATATGACGTCATTGATATCGCGGTGTCTTTGTCCCGGTGACTAGCTGTCACTGGATCGCAGTGGATCCGAGGAACCGCTATTTTTGGAACCAACTCCTATCGGATTTTTAAAATGGTCATCGACACTCAAACTTAACGAAGTCGAACAAAAATCTCTGCACAGTATGAGGAAAACAACGTTCAAAGGAATGAGGTAAAACTCATTTAAACACGCCTTCCGTTCACGCTGTTGAAAATGATCTGAAATGATCCAATTACATCGAGGCTTCCGACAGCACATCGTTAGCGAAGGAACCCGTCATTAAACCAATTTTGTCGATGGCGACGCTATTTATTTTTCTTCTCATTACAGCAAAAAACCTGTTAAATTATAGTAACAAAATAACGAACCACCAGGCAATTTCTCCAAATGTGATGGAACGCCAAACAAGTTTGTATTGTCACAATTATTGCTTGCTTCAATCACAAACATTTATCGTCTCATACCTACTCTGTTTTGTTGGTCTTGGTCGGAATCTTAACATGATTCTACACAAGTATTAAATTTGTTCAATTTTTTTTACATTAGCTTCACACAGGATTTCCTGAATAAAACAATTTCCCTCGGGGTCCACGTCATCTTTGGGGAAGCTGTATGGATGGTATTTTAGGGTAATGAAGGAGGGAAGTTCTGGGAAGGAAAAAGGTATGAGAGATGAGTAGGAATCTGGGGGTCAATGTGTCCAGAAGTGACGGATATGAAATTAGCGGATTTTTGTTTATTTATTTCATCATCATCATCATCTGTGGCTCTACAACCCAGGTCGGGTCTTGGCCTCCAGCAGAGCCTGCCTCCATGACTGTCGGTGTTGTGCTGCGTTGCGCCAGTTTCGGATGCCGATGGTGCTTGCATCCTTCACCACTCCATCCAGCCATCGAAGCTTTGGTCTTCCAACTCTTCTCCGACCCCCAGGTGCACCATCCATAATTCGCTTTGGAATATCTCCTTCGCTCATTCTCTGGATATGTCCAGCCCACCTGAGTCTTCCAGTTTTGATTTCCTTGGAGATATTAGGGTCCTCGTAAAGATCGTATAGCTCCTGGTTGTATCTGATACGCCATTCTCCATTATCACAGACTGGGCCGTAAATCCTTCGCAGCACCTTCCTTTCAAAACTTTCTAGGGCTCCTTCATCACCCTTACTGATTGTCCAGCATTCCGAACCATACATAAGAACAGGTCGTATAAGGGTCTTGTAAAGCAGGACTTTAGTTCTTCTGGTAAGGTGGCGAGATTTCATATGCTTCTGTAGCCCAAAGTAGTATCGATTTGCAGCTACTATTCTTCTTTTGATTTCGCTGGATACATTGTTGTCATTTGTCACCATAGTACCGAGATATACAAACTCGTTGACAGTTTCAAATGTATAATTATCTATCTGTATACTTGGTGGTTTCTGGCGTCCATGTACGGGCATATATTTTGTCTTCCCCTCGTTGATGACCAATCCCATGTTCCTTGCCGACGTAGCTAAGCTTTTAAACGCCGTGTTTATTTATTTTGATTTATAAATTACATGATAACACATTAAACATTTTCATATATATGATACATTACATCACCATACTAGGCGGCTGCCTGTTTCATGGTGGCCAATGGAATATAGTTATTTTGTGGTGTCTAGTGTGAACAAATGGATTAAATACTTATATTTTTAAAAAACTTCGTCATATATTGGATAAAGAGAAATTAAAATCTGTCTATTATGCCTTAGTCCTTAGTCCAATCTCGACTTTCTTACAATGTAGTATGCTGGGGATCCTGTCTAAAGTCCAATGTAGAGCCACTAAATATTACTCAAAAATTAATTCTTAAAGTCATATACAAAAAAAAAAATCGTTATCCATCTAAACTGCTTTACAAGGAATTTAATGTTATGTGTATAAAACAGCTGTACACCACTAAAATAATTTGTAGATTTTTTATCAATACTAAATCTGCAGAAAGAACCCAACAAATCCATAAACTCCACTAGAATTGGCTTAACAATTAACTTTATGGCAATACATACTAATACATTTTTTGGCAGGTTACATTAAATCTTACAATTCATTTGCTAAATTTAAAAAGTATGTTAAGATATTTGTGTTGACAGAGAATTGGCATACTATTTTTTCATCTTTGTCCCTTTTTTTTAAATAATAAGATTTCTTTTTTTAAATAATAATATTTGTTTTTTAATAATATATTTTTTTTTAATAATAAGATTTTTTTAAATAATTAGATTTTATTTGAGTTCCATTTGCTAAAATCGGAGTGTCACCCTAGTTGTATTGAATTAGCTTTGTTTCTTGGTGGGTATAGTAATTAAAGATTTATTTATGGTCTATATTGTTACAAATCATACTCAAAATTACCCATCTAGTCACTAATATAATATTTTTGTGTTTTGAATGTAGTGTTATTTTTAGTATTTTGTGTCTAAAATCATCACTCAAATTTATAAATGTTAACCTCAATACAGGCTGTTAGTCCTAGTAAGGTTAATTTTTTTTTGTACGTAAAAAAAATAAGAACATACGTGTGGTGAGAAGTTAAAAATAAATAAATAAATATATAAGCATGTTGGAAATTGGAAAAATTATAGTAAAAAGTTTATAATGAGAATTATTTTTTAATGGAAACTAGCAAATAGAAAAGAAAAGAGAAAAGTTATGCACAAGATTAATAGATCACACTCAAAAACATAACTCTTGTTAATTTTTTATATATGTGCATGCATACATATATGTGCATGCACACATACATGTGCATGAGGATTGAAATGAAATATATTTTTTTCTTCTTCAAACTTCGTAAATACACTTTATGGCGTAATTATTGATTTAATGAAAACAAATAACTTTGTAAACACCATTATATAATTTATATATATTATCAACATGCTACGAAAACTAAGTTTTCTTCGTCAGGATATGGTTAATTTATTATATAGTTTACAAGCTGTGTATTTAAAATGTCTTTGTTCAAAGGTGATTTTAGCAAAAGGACCCCGAAGAAGTTCTTTTAAGAGTAGATGTGTTTTGCAAGACATAAAATCTTCAATAACACCGACATGTTTGTTGTTACTTCAACCATTATTATTCGTTGCACTTTGTTTTTGCAACCGCAAGCACCTTCATAAATGACCCTTCCCCAAGTTTATTGACACCATCGGTACTACCTACAAAATTGCATGTTGCGTATTTTTTCTGGACCCCGTATTTATCCTTATTTTTGCAACAAAACTGTTTGGGGAGATTTCCATCTCTCCGTATGGACAGGACCAGTAATAAGACGTATCGACGTTCTGGAAATTGCAAATTGGTTCGGAGATGCAAACTGAAGGTATGGAAATATCGATATAATATGTAATTGAAGATAATATTCAAGGAATATTTCCAAAACGAAGCGACGGCGGTTCAAAGGAGGCGTCTACTAATATCTACAGGAATTCCAAAAACTGAAAAAATCGGACTAATATCTATGAGAACCAAAGTGTGGACGAATATCTACGGCTCAAACTGCTGACTTATATCTATGAGAACCAAAGTGCGTACGAATATCTACAGATCAAACTGCTGACTAATATCCATGAGAACCAAAGAGTGGATGAATATCTATAGCACTGGCAGAGGTTGGATTTGCAATTATGTATAGCATATTATTGGAATAACGTAATATTGCGTATGCAGTTTAAAAAACTTAATTTATGTATGTATGTATGTAAAAATCCCTAATATCGGACTATTGGACACATTTAGCTCATTATTAAGGATTTGGGTTTTTGTTTTAACAGCTTTCTTTATTTCGAGTGCCTCTAAATTATTTAGTCTGTTACCATGACTACTTCTATGTCAGTTAGGTTATGTTAGGTTAGGTTAGGTTGTGGTGCCGTGTATTTCGAAATAAATAAATATCTTTGTATAATGACCTCCATGTTTGTTCAATAAATTATTGTCCTCGTAAACAGCAAATTACGTAATATTATGTAAAAACTTCATGTACGTACTTTAAACGTTTAAACCTTTACGTAATTAGAAATTGCGTAATTGAAGTAATTTATGCTTTTCCGTACAACCTCTTGCTCAGCTGCCCTCTGTAGATATTAGTCCAACCTACGCTCTGTAGATACTAGTCGCCACTGGGACCGTCATAGATATTCGTCCGACCTTAGCTCTGGAGATATTAGTCCACACTCTGAAGTTCGTAGATATTAGCAACATACGAGCTGTGGATATTCGTTCGACATACAGGCTGTAGATATTAGTATCTGAAGTCCGGTTCAAATGACGGATCATAACTACTTGTCAATAATGGAACTTGATTTTTTTTTAAGTGAAACTTCCTTAGCACCATTGTGATTTGGAGCTCGATGAAACTTAAACGAGCGACATTAAAAAATACATCAAAACACATACATCTATATATAGCCTTAGAGAGAATTGGATAGTAATAAAATATTTATTTATTTCGCGGGTACTCGGTAAAACTGTCAAAAGGAACGAAGCTTGCAGTCCATAATGGAGTCCTGGTACCTACCCTGATTTATGGCAGTGAGGCATGGAACTGGCAGAGGAAGGATGAAAGTAGACTGAATGCTGTTGAAATGAGATCCCTGACGCGTATGTATGTAAAACCATGTATGATCGTGTGAAAAATTTGGAGATCCGCAAAGAATGCAAGGCTGATGTAAGCGTAATGAGTAATATTAAGAAAGGGACCCTCAGATGGTTTGAGCATGTAGAGCGAATGAACAGAGAAAGACGTTTAAGGCTCTGCAACCGGGCCCGAAAAGAAGAAGATGGAGAGATACAAAATTACTTTTATTTATTTATTTATTTATTAGTAAGGGACAAACAGCTTATACATAAAACATAAAGATAAAAATATACATTGTTAAATCGAGTCAAGCCAAAAAAGTCTCCTATGTTAAAGTTGATTGGAGATAGAGTTTTATTACATATTAAAATTAATTTGAGGTGAGGAGGTGAGGAAGGGGAATAAAGGAGGAGGATAGGAGATGCTCCGGATACTTTTCACACTCGTATTAATTTTTGATCGTACGTGTTACTTCTAATCGATATTTCTGTAGTGTATGGCTAAAAATGTCTATATTTTGAAATTTTGTGTTATATTGCGCACATATACGGGGAATTGTTGAATTTTTTCTAATGTTAGTTCTACATGTAGGCAAATGAAACAAATGGGATTGCCGAGTTGATCTTGACGGAATATGAATATTTATTAAGTTGGTTAGCTCTGGAGAGTCCAGGCCATTATTAACAATTTTAAATAATAAAGTTTGGTCAAAAATTAAACGTCGTGTATAAAGGGAGTTGAAATTGTGGTAATTAATAGATTCGTTGTAATTTAAGAAGTGTAATTTTTGTTTATAATTTATGTGGTTAAAAATTTTTTTTTGGATTTTTTCGATTCTATCAATATGAGCTTGGTAGAAAGGAGTCCAGATTGGTGTGCAGTGTTCTAAGTGGGGATTACGAATGTTAGAGGAGAGCGCTAGCATTTACAGCGACAAAATCGATGCGAAAATTGCGAAAATGTTTAATAAACCACAACTCGTTAAAAATAGAACAAAAATCTCGCGGGTATTATCTTAAACAGCATGAATTTTTTCATACTTGTAAAACAACTGAAACAAACGTGTTAATAATAATTTTCGTCGAGGGAATTTTGTATAATTTGCGTTTCGGCGACGGCAAATCTAGATATTATCTTCAAGAATAAAATATATATATTTTTAAGAGCTTTAAAACTTACCGTGTTTAAGGGAAATATGTAATAAATCGGTACAAATCCGGGTTGCGGGCCCTTAAGGAGAATATGTGACGCAAATGTGAATGGTCGAAGAAGTCGTGGACGCCCGAGAAAGACATGGCACGATCAATTGAATTAGATACCTACTTGAGTCGGGCCATATCAAGAGTCAGAATAATAGAAGAGTGTGTATTAGGCGATGTATGAATGTGAATGAGGCAAAGAGTGTGTGCCAAAACCGAGTTGTTTGGCGGTCCGACCTCTCTGCCTACCCCTGCGGGGAAATGGCGTGATGGTTAGTTAGTTAGTTTGTTACTCGGTTCCAATATAATACATGCGATAAACCCATGGTCCCACGCAAGTCTCATTTAGTCTAGTGGTACAGAGCGCCTGATGAACCTTAGCAGCCAGACATTCAGCGGACCAAGGATCGAATAGTATCTAGTAAATCAAAAAAAAAAATATATATATATTTTGAAAAATCAATATCCAATTTTCAAAACGACTCTGAAAAGAACAGGCAAAGAAAACACAAAAGAATCTATAGCGACTCCGAAGCCGAAAACACAAATATTAATAAGATGATAAAATGTATAGGAAAAGTTGCACTGGAACTCGACGACAAAAATATGGAAAAAATAATCTATCACAATGATAAAAAAATGCTTCGTAATCTCCCCACACTTGTCTACTTTAGTTTTCTGAAGATTTCACTTCTACCGCGTGTGAATTGCACTCTCTGTTTTTTTATGTAATTTTTCACACACCCTCACAGAACCCTTTATATACGCTGTCTGGAAACTCGTAGTATGTAAGCGGAAAACTGGTGAATCTACGTTCTACGTCACATTTATCAAGACTGACTTTTATTGCGTATAAGCAAATTAAATATTCTGCCGGATATAAAAGACTCCATCGGCTTCATTTCAGCCGAATACGATGAACTGAAAAAAATGCTAACCGAGTCCCTTAGCACAATAAAAAATCTACAAGCAGAGAATATTAAGCTAAATTCAGAAGTGCGCGACCTTAATGCGCGCGTGTCTCACATGGAGCAGACAGCCAGGGAAACCAATGTCGAGATCCAATGCGTACCAGAACACAAATCGGAGAATCTAATATCGATAATAAAACAACTTGGGACCGTGATTTCCCGCCCCATTGCCGAATCGGAAATTCTTAACATCCATCGAGTCTCCAAGATTAAACAAGATTCCAGAAGGCCAAAAACAATAATCGTGAAGCTCCCGAGCGTGAGGGCAAGGGATGAAGTTCTGGCTGCAGTCGTCAGCTTCAATAAGAAGAACAAGAACTCCAAGCTGAATTCGACGCATTTAGGCATCGATGACATCAAATCGCCGGTATACGTCAGCGAACATCTAACACCAGCAAACAAGGCCTTGCATGCTGCCACGAGGATTAAGGCGAAAGAAGTAAACTACAAATTCGTGTGGATCCGAAATGGCAGAATCCTTGCTCGTAAAGATGAAAACTCGGCGCACGTGGTGGTGATCCGCAACCAGGACTCATTGGCTTCGCTCATATGATTCCCTACCTTATCTTTATCTAAATCTCAATTTGTGCGTTATCTTTGAATAATGTATACTAACATGGATAATCTAAGAATCTATTACCAGAATGTCAGGGGTTTAAGAACAAAACTTAATGAAGTTTACTTAGAAATACTTAATAACAATTTTGATATCATTATTCTAACGGAAACATGGTTGAATGACTCTATTTCTGATGCTGAAATTTTTGGCTTGCGTTATAATGTTTTTAGAAGGAACCGTAGCAGTTCCTCTAACCACAAAAGTGACGGAGGGGGTGTATTGATAGCCGTTTTACAAGAATATCAAACTAACCGCTGTAAGCATTGGGAAAGTGCCTTGGAAGACGTATGGGTGACCATCAAATTCAGCCAGAATAAACTAACGAGATGTCTCTACATATGTGCTGTTTATATACCTCCTCCGTTGCTTGTTGATAATTTTGATTATTTTTTTAAAAAAGTTGGCAAGGTTATGGATGCCGTTGGTGAATCAAATACGTTAATTTTAGGAGATTTCAACCTGGGAAATATCGGTTGGACCAACAACGAACCAAACCATACTCATTCCCTATCTCCAGAAAATTATAATACTGACATCGGTAACCATCTTGTAAATTTTCTTGCCCTAAATAATCTCAATCAATTCAATGGCATTGCTAATAGTAACTGTAGAATCTTAGATCTCGTTCTATCCAATTCAAAAACAATACAAGTCAGGCAAAGTACCGAAATCCTAAGTCGCATTGATATACACCATCCACCTTTAGAGATTGAATATAGTTTTGATTTCAAATTAACAAAAATGCTTAAAAATAAAAACTTACTTAAATATGATTTTAATAAGAATGATTACGTTCAATTCAATCAGGAATTACAAGAACTGAATTGGGCACTTCTTTTACCTGATTTCATGTCGGTAGATGATATGGTTTCTTTATTTTACACTCATTTGTATCGTATAATTGAGAAATGCGTAACCAAATTAGTAAATCGCAACAGGCAGCATCCCCTCTGGTACTCACCAGACTTAGTTAAATTACTAAAAGAAAAAAATAAATTTCGACTTCTCTATAAAAAATATAAGAATCCACGTGATAGAAATTCCTACGAACTCTTACGCATCCGTTGTTCCAAACTCATTAGTAATTGCTACTTTAAACACATTGAACAAATAGAATCGTGTCTGGTTAATCATAATAACGTTAAAGCTTTTTGGAGATTTGTCAAACACAAGAAACAAAACATAAGTACTATCCCCCAAAACATGACGTTTGGAGAAAAAAAATCATCAAACGGCGAGGAAAGCAGCGAACTATTTGCCCAACACTTTTCATCAGTGTATGAGAAAGATGACATTAGAAGCAATGAAGAGACTCAACCTCAATCTGAATCAATAGACTATTCAAACAGCTCTCTGCATACAGTAAACATTAGTGTACACGATGTAAAAATAGAAATGCTTAACCTCGACCAAAGCAAAGGCCCTGGCCCTGACAAAATTCCACCAGTCCTAATAAAAAAATGTGCACACAGTCTCGCACTCCCTCTGACTATCATTTACAGAAAATCATTATCTTCATCCATTTTTCCAACAAGATGGAAACAGGCTAATATTGTACCAATACCTAAAAGCGGAGACCTTCACGAAGTCACAAACTATAGACCCATCTCTATTCTTTGTTCATTTGCGAAAATTTTTGAAAAATTAATTTGTCCATATCTGAATTATCATCTCAAAAATCTTATAACTCCAAAACAGCATGGTTTTCTCTCCCAGAAATCAACATCCTCTAATTTACTTTGCTATGTCAATACCTTAACCGAAGCTGTCGATAGAGGTCAACAGATAGACACAATCTACACAGATTTTAGCAAGGCCTTCGATAAAGTAAATCATAGATTACTAATTCATAAACTAAAACAAATGGGTGTTCATGGTACCTTGCTAAATTGGTTTTACTCCTATCTAACTGATCGCATACAAAGAGTAGTATTTGATGGCTATGAGTCAAGAGGATTAGATGTGCCATCTGGAGTGCCGCAAGGGTCCCATTTGGGCCCAATCTTGTTTCTTGTTTTTATAAATGACTTGTGCGATGTTATTTTGGATTCTGAAATTTTGTTGTTTGCGGATGATTGTAAGATATTCAAAATTATCCATACATTACTAGACTCAATACTTCTCCAAAACGATATAAACAGAGTTTCAAAGTGGTGTAACGACAATAGAATGTTTCTGAATTCTTTAAAATGTGTTCACATAACCTTTACGCGTAAACACAATTCTATTCCGACTCAATATTTTATCGACGGTACTAAACTCCAGGAAGTCGCAACCATTCGGGACCTAGGCGTATTATTTGATAAAAAAACTTACTTTCACACCTCATATCGACAATATCATTTCTAGATCTATGAAAATGCTAGGATTTATCAAACGAAACAGTAAACATTTTAAAAATCCCACATCAAAAATAACGCTGTACAATTCCTTCACCCGCAACGTGTTGGAGTACGCAAGTGCTGTATGGAGTCCAACTTACAAAGTTCATATTCAGCGAATAGAGCAGGTTCAAAAACATTTTATGTACCACCTGGCGTATTCCGATAGGCAAGCTCGATCACTTCCTCACTACACTGATAGACTAAAATTTTACAATGTACGCACCCTTGAACAGAGAAGACTAAATACTGATCTAAATTTTCTATTCAAAATTGTAAATGGTTTAATAAACTGTCCTTTTCTACTTCATCAAATTAGGTTCAATGTTCCTAGAATTGGTTCACGACTGGTAAATTATGTTCCGTTAAATATTAAAAAATATCGAACTAAGCTGGGGTATGACTCAGCTTTATCGAGAATGTGCCGTAATTTCAATGAGGCTTACAAAAAACATTCGATTAATTTGACAATGTCAACATTGGCCAACTTCAAATCAGCTCTTAACAAGCTTTAAAGCTCTCTATTACGTTGTTCTATAAACTTATGAACCTATAAACTCAATGTTCTAAAAAATTGTTTCTTGTAAAACTTTTTAATTATTATTTTGTAATGTATAGTATGTGTTTGTGTGAATTAATGTAATATTATATTACCAATGTTGTGTTTGTCTTTAATTAGTGATAGCATCAACCATGTTCAGTGTAATTGTATCTGTGAAAGCTTTGATGTAAATCGCTGTTGACAAACCTAATAAAAAAAAAAAAAAAAAAAAAAAAATAACTGATGTAATTAATCGAATTTCAGATAAATGCATATACATAGATCCGCGTGTGTATGAGCGATTGCCCCAAAAATGCATTGTCATTGACAACGAGTCTATCTGCCGAGTTTCAGCTCGATCGGATGTCGGGAAATGGGTTAATTTCCACTATCCAAAATTCTACTTCATTCACACATTCATTCAAACAAACGAAATCGAAATTTTAATAAAAATGTAGTGTTTCAGCAAAATGTTTAATTTTTTTTTTTACATGAGCTCCACACAGGAGGCCCTGAGGAAAAAAAATCCTTCAGGGCCTATGTCATCTTTGGGGATGCCATGTGGAGGGTTTTTTAAGGAAAGGAAGGAGAGGAGAGTTCTGGGAAAGAAAAGGGTTTAAGAGGTGGGTAGGAATCTGGGGTTCAGTGTGTCCTGGTCATCCACCTCCCAGACCTAGACAAACCTCGCCCCATGAACCCGGGCACCCCTGCTAAATCACCAAACGTAGCAATAGGTGACGTGGGGTGACCTATGGCAGAGTTGTTGGATATCCAATGAAGGTTCTGCTAAATCACCAAACGTAGCGGTGGGTGACGTGGGGTGACCTATGGCAGAGGTATTGGTTATCCAATAAAGGTTCCCGGGCGGCGGTACCCATTCCCGCCTCCCAACTTAAACACAAATAAAAAAGTTTGGTCAAAGTGAAAGCTTTTTAGACACATATTTTTACTTTCCATAATTATACCTATTTATTATACAAATCTGTCAAACTTTCAATTTCTCTCAAGTAGTTCTGAGAAGTCATTTAAACCTACATGATGGACAGAGGGTACTTACCTGATGTTTCTATGTCAAGTACAGTCAAGTAAGAACAAGTACAGCTATATTTTTTGCCCTCCGGTGGCCGCCAACGTAAGATGTAGGTATTTACCTTTACCTAAAGAGTCCAGTACACGTTGGGCCAACGCGCTCGGCCAGCGCGCTGGGCCAACGTGTACAGGGCTATTTTGTGTGTTTTTGGCGCTTGCGGCCAACGCTCGCCGACGAGCCGATGGGTGTCGGTTTTTCGTGCACGAATCAAAGGAATTTGTCGCAAGCCACAAACGGCGTTCAGACGTTGGCCGAGCGCTCAGTTCATAAATACGCGTCGGCCGGAGCGGACGCTGTTTGTCGCGCTTAATTGTTCCAACGATCGTTTCACGAAAATGGCGTCTTGGAGTATTGATGAAATGTTTAGGCTAATTGATTATTATCACAATAATAATACATATTTAGTTGTGATTTCAGAGTAATGATAATCACACTAATATAATAATGAGGAATGATTTGTATTTTTGTAGTTTGTAACGAATAAACTCAAAACTACTGGATCGATTTCAAAAATATCAATATTCAAAATAATAATTCATATCAATATTGATGGGTTATTTGAACCTCCTGAAATATTATTGGACTGTTCTTTTTTGCATGAGCTTCACACAGGAGGCCCTGAGGAAAATAATTTCCCCCAGGTCCTATGCCATCTTTGGGGATGCTGTTTGGAGGGTTTTTTAAGGAAAGGAAGGAGAGGAGAGTTCTGGGAAGGAAAATGGTTTAAGTCGGACACATAATGATAATTCATATCAATATTGATGGGTTATTTAAACCTCTTGAAATATTATTGGACTGTTCTATGTGGTAAACTGTAAGTATACCTACCAAAAAAAAATTCAGTGTAATGATGCTTGGAGTAGAATAGCAGATAATATGAATATTCCACTAACTGAATTTTAAAAAAAGAGTCATTAATGGCTACATACAGAATACATCGCATCGCGCTGTAAAAGTATATTGCGGCGGCTCCGCTGACGTCTATCTCCGTCTAGCTATCGACGCAGAATGAGACACGCCAACGTGTGAACGGTAACCACAAAAATCTGGCCAACGCGTTGGCCGAGAGCGTTGGCCCAACGTGTACTGGGGCCTTAACATTACAGGTTATCTCTATGATGTTATTATTAATAGAAAGTAACTGAGTAGACATCTATTCACAGAATTTGTAAGTAGGATTTACTCGCATCATTTAAACCACAAGTAGAAATGATTTAGCTTTCCGCTTTTCTTTGAAATACATTTTACGTGTCGTAATAACTAAGGCAGGTAATTACAAATTATTAATAACTAATAACGTGCTATCTTCGCGTGTAAATCAGCCACTACAATTTAACACAGAATATAAACATACAGAATTAGTTTAAGAAGTATGTTTACAAGAGGTGGGAGAACTAATTGAAAAAATGGTAAAATGCCTTTAATAGGAACCGAGCGGCGATTAGTCCATAGAACAGTCCAGAGTCTAGTTACACATGAGTTACACCGTCGCGCGATACACACGTCTTACCGTCGCGCTGTCATTCAAAATTTTTTTTTCGTGAGTTTTATTCACTTTTAGAAGGAATAATGAGTGACGCCGTGCTCATCGAACTGAGGAGCATCATTCTCGAGCAAAGCAGGACGATAAATGAGTTGTTGGACCGTGTAAAAGCCATAGAAGCTACATTGAATCGCCAGGTGACAAACAATGAAGACAAAAATGTACTACCTACGAATCCATCTACACAGCGCTGGGCTGACGTAACGGCCCCCGCGGCCCCCGCGGTCACCCACACCCCGCCCGCTAATCCGTCCGCAGTGGCACAAACCAAGGAAAGGATGCGTACTAGGGCGGCCACCAAAGCTAAAAATAACGACATTCAATTTGAAACCGCATCTTTTAGTGGCGCGACCCCTAAAACACACACGACGGAACCACACATTCCAAGTTCCGAGCACGAATCGAAAACCGCTCCTAATCAGGAAGAATGGACGAACGTTAAACGCAGACAACGGACAGCGAAGAACTTAATTGTCGGGAACTCCGATAAGTCTTCAAGTGTAAAAGCATTTCCAAGGATAAGAAATATTATTGTGTCCAGAATTTTGAAGGACACAACAGAAGAAGAGATCCGGGCGCACTTGGAGAAAAATAAAATACCGAAATGCGAAATTCAAAAATTCATCGCGCATTCTCAAGAATATGCAGCTTTCAGGATAGGTGTAACGGAGGATCTGTATGATAAACTCTTACAGGAAAATTTATGGCCTAGAGGAGTACCGATAAGACATTATCGATACATAAAACCGAAACAAAATCCAATTGATACTAACCAAAACCGGCCCAAACCGAACGATGATGCCGCCCCGAAATGACTAGAGAACCCCCTAAAAACGAATTCTCTCCCTTGCACAATTTACTATCAAAATGTGCGGGGATTAAGATCCAAGACTGATGATTTCATAGAAAGTGTGATACTACAAAACAACGACCTTATACTACTTTCAGAGACATGGCTTAATGACAGCATTTACAATGGTCAACTCTTCGATCAACGGTATGACGTCTTCAGAAAGGATAGAACCTCGGGTCATTCAAGGGGAGGAGGAGTACTGCTAGCCGCGAGACGTGACCGCGCCACCCTAACCCAGAGACTTACCTATCTGGAAAGTGAAGACGAAAATATGTGGATAAAGACATAACTAAGTGATTTTGGTGTAATTTACATTTGTGTTGTGTACATTCCGCCGGCGTCGCCAAATAAAACATATTCCGATTTTTTTGATAAGGTTACAGAGAACTACAATTTTTTAATTAATAAAAAAATTGTGGTGATTGGCGACTTTAATCTGAACTCAAGTAGCAAAGGCACCCAAATGGATCTCCTATATTTTATGAATCTTTTTCAAATGAATCAGAGTAACTCTATTACAAATGTGAAGGGAGGCACGCTGGACATTGTACTCAGTAACTTTAATTTAAAAGTATACAAATGCTTATACTCACTAGTCAAAGAAGACGCTTATCATCCATCGTTATGTATAGAGATTTTGCCGAACAAAAACACAACCAATTGTCAAACACGAAACTTCTTGAATAATACGGATAATAGTGTTAGGCGAGGATGGAACTTCGAACATGGTGATTTTAAGGCTCTTTATTGCCATTTACAATCTCATGATTGGCAGCCTTTGAAGGACATAAATGATGTTAATTTAGCGACAAACCTTTTTTATTCTATAATTTATAAATACTTTGATATGTGTTTCAAAATTAAGCGCACTCCGAGGAATGGTAGGAAATATCCTAAATGGTTTTCTAGTGAGGTTGTTAGCGACATAAAGCTCAAATTCAAACATTACAAAAAATGGAAGAAAACTGGAATGGTAAGTGAACGTGACATGTTTTGTCTACTTAGAACAAAAATAAAACGCAATATTCGATTAGCACATGTGCAATATATTAATTCTGTTGAAAAAAATATCAAATGTGATCCCAAATCTTTCTGGAAATATATCTCGTCCAAAAGAAGTGATGGCGGGTTTGTTGACCATGTTACTTGGAATAATCAGTCTTTCTCGGGAGCAGATATTCCAGAAGCATTTGCAGACTATTTTAAATCAACTTATAGTAAGGAAGCTGCGGACTTGAAATCTTTTATACCTGGTAAAAAAACACCACTAATAGCGCAGAATGTTGATATTCAAAACATCACAAACATTGACATCACCGCGGCTGCTAAAAAATTAAAAGCCAAAACTTCTTTTGGACCGGATCTTATTCCGTCATTCGTATTAAAGGGCTGTTTTGAGCCCTTATTAACACCTCTCGCGTATATTTATAATCTCTCACTTAACTCCGGAATATTCCCAGACGTGTGGAAGATCTCGAAAGTTACACCGTTACATAAAACTGGTGATAAGGCTCCAGTCTCTAATTACAGACCAGTGGCGATACTATCCTCTCCAGCCAAGTTGTTTGAACTAATAATTCATAAATTCATTTATACCCAAGTTGAACCCTTTATAATTGACCAGCAACACGGTTTTAGGTCTGGCAGATCTACTGTGTCTAATCTAATGGTTTTTACGGAGTACATATCTCAAGCTCTTGATAGCAACAATCAAGTAGATGTATCATACAACGACTTCGCAAAAGCCTTTGACTCGGTAGATCCGCTTATTCTCCTAAATAAACTCGACCAATTTGGATTTTCAGCGAAACTTCTACGTCTATTTCTAAGTTATTTCTCAAACAGACAGCAATACGTAACTTATGGTATATTTCAATCTTCCAACTTCATCACAAACTCTGGAGTTCCGCAGGGGTCAAATCTCGGACCCTTACTTTTCTCGCTATTTATCAACGACATTTATCATTGCATAAAATTTTCTAAGTTTCTCTTATTCGCGGATGACCTTAAACTATTCCTTTTAATAAAATCTTTGGAAAATTGCTTGCAGCTACAAAGTGATATAAATTCTATCGTCGAATGGAGTCACACCAATAAATTAGGATTTAATATTAAGAAATGCTCTATCATGTGCTACACCAAGGCGAACAAAACGATTTACTTTAACTACAAAATGTCATATTCGTCTCTTCAGCACATTGTTATTTTGAGAGATTTGGGAATCACATTTGATGCGCACCTAACATTTCACGTCCACATAGAGACGATATGCAGCAAAGCTCTAAGAATGCTAGGATTTGTGCTAAGCAACTCCAGACACTTTTGCAGCTCAGCCGCGATTCGTTTGCTATACTATAGCTTAGTACGTAGCATTTTGGAAAGTGGTTCAGTAATATGGGGACCAGTGGATTTAACATACTCTCAAATGATTGAGAAAGTGCAAAAGAAGTTTCTGAGATATTTGTATCTTAGAGACTTCGGATATTATCCCTGGTTATATCCATCAGCCTTTTTGTCCGGCATGCTGGGTATTAATAGCCTCGCCGAAAGAAGGAAAACTGCTTTGCTGACAACAGCATATAAACTTTTAAACGGTAACATCTGTATTCCCGATATATTACAAAAATTTGAGTTTTATGTCCCCGACAACTTCACAAGAGCACGCAGACACAGAACTTTTGTTGTTCCGAGATGCAGAACTAACTTACCATTAGTAATGCCGCTCGGAAAAATGATTATTTTACTAAATTTCCTGCCCCCTGATATAGATATTTTTAAACTAAATATTGATCAATTCAAAAACGCTATTATTACTTAATAAAATAAAATGTATGTTTATTATTGGTTATGTAACTGTAAATGTGCATTTAAAATAAAATAAATAAATAAATAAATTCAATTCAACAGTATTCCCCAATTTTCTCTCTTTTGATACTAGTGGAAATATTTTTTTAAAATAATATATACTAGCTGATTCCCGGCATGTGTTGCTATGCCATTTAAAAAGAAAATGTTTCTCCCTGCGTGTAGGGTTGCCATCCGTCCGGGTTTCCCCGGATTTGTCCTAGTTTAGAGGGCGTCCGGGGAGCGTCCGGGCGGAGTTTCATTTGATGTCCGGGTTTAAAAAAAAAATTTAAAGTCTTAAAATTTAAAGTCAAACGTATACGTTTGCCCTGAGGAAGGAACGGTCGTTCTGAAACCGAAACAAATATAAAAGTGGTTCAAACAAAGTAACATTGTTTCATTTATCTTTAATTAAAATTAAATTCAATTTCCAAAAATACATCTGCATTGATTTTTACAAATTCCTTTTAAAAAGGGAAGATATTCTAAAAGCTATCGGAAAGAATGATATTAAATACAAAAAAATCGGAAAAGTAAAAAAGGCGAGAGGCTGAGAACAAAGTTTTAATCGCTAGATGATCAAATAATGTACTAATGAGTGCAACAATTTCTTTTCATTTTTGTAGAGTTGTGATTGTTTTTATTACGTAAAAGAAATTTACAATACGGCTGTTGATTAAAACTTTAAGGTGATATAAATCAGTATAGTTTTTGGTTATTTTACGCTTAAAAAAAATAATAATGTAACTTACATTACAGTAAGTCTAAACTTTTAAAAGTTTCAGTTTTGTTGCTTAAGATTTAAGAAAACTGAATTTATTTCATATTATTTTAAGAGATATTTTGTTGTTTAAATGGCTGCTGATAAAAATTTAACGATATCATTATTATTGAGTTAAAAGAGTTACCTCAAAAATTGTAAGACCGAATACTAAAATGGTCTCAGTACCTTTAAAATTTTTGTTTAAAAATTTAATTGAATTTTTAATTAAATGAAGACAATATTAGCAAAACTCAATCGAAAATCTGATATTGGGTCCCAGCGGAGCCAATATCTTTTTTGATTTTTCCATCTCAGATTTTCGATTGAGTTTCGCTAATTTTGTCTTCATTTAATTAAATATTATAATTTGAGATTTTACTCATAAAGTTTAAAAAAATAAAATAAAAATTAATTGAATTTGGTTAGGCTTAATATTTTAATAAGGTTTTGTTTTCATAACAGAGTAAGTATATTAATAATTTGTGTTTTAATTTAAGAATAAAAAAATTCTAACCGATTATTAAAACAATTTGCAACAAACTGTAATAAGATTCTGTTTTGTTAGATACATTTAAAATGATGATAAATGATGACTAAATTTAATTTTAAAATAAATAAGAAGGTGATTTATGACATTTTTAACTGTTTTTTATTACATATTTAAAAAAACCTGTTGACGTGTCCGGGTTCTGGGCCCTAAAATCCGGGGTTTTCACGCGTCTTGTCCTGGTTGCCAAATTTAAGAGATGGCAACCCTACCTGCGTGTCCTTTCCCATTCGTTCCGTTCCCTTTCCGCCTCCCCTTCCTCTCCCGCGCCCCCATTCCCTCTCGCGCTTCCACTCCGCCTACTCCACCTTCCCTCTCCACACTCCAAACCCCCCTCTTCCATCGTTCCGCGAACAGCCCTCCCGACCCCCCCCCCCCAGGTTCCCCTCCCCCCACCCGCATTCCATACATTCAATCCCTGTACATTCATTTTTCAAACAGCTCGCATGCCACATATTGCAATTTTTATACAAATTTCACAATGCCAGAGCTCACCAGTAGTTTTATACAAACAATAACGAACACAAAAAAAAGAATTATCCAATTTGGTGCAGTCGTTCGGAAGTTTTGCGCGTACATACATTTCGGCGATTCATTTTTATTTATACAGATACACGACCGGCGTGGTCTAGGTGTAAGGCTCTTGACCCGCAATCCGAAGGTCGCGGGATCAAATAAGTTTTATTTGATTAATTTGTGTTATTTCGCAATTAATTCATTAAAAATAATATATATTACATTTGCGGCACGTTCCAGAATGGAATATACTCTCAGTATCGCCCTGGTGTAAGACCATCATTCAGAATTGAAACGTTGCTTCAAATGGCTTTAGCCGTGTTTGGTGACCAGATCTAATTAGCCTGGTATTTCCCCACCATCCTCTTCCCTGTCTCCTTCCCCTTCGCACTACCTTCAGTCTCACAACATACCCCAATTGGGGATGCCATAGTCTCACTGGCTCCAGACGGAAGCAGCTGGGACTCTTGTGGGTTATGCTTTTTTTGATAAGTTAATTCTTATAGTAGTTGGGACCCTCCAAAAATTGCCTGGTTCGATAGTCATCAACAGACGTTCAGTATACAAACTAGACAATGTATTTTTTAAAAAGCAAAACGTACAGATTTAGAATTTTTTTTTCTAATAAAGTTGGTGAAAAAAAATCTTAAAAATCAGTCTAGTTTTGAAGGGTAAAAATTCTCAATGCAGAAATTCGATTTTGATGATTTTTTTAGGTATTATAAGCCTGAGGTGCAGTTGTCCCTTTCGCTCAGAATGTGAGGGAGGGGGGGGTGGTCAGCTACAGAGACAGCCACAGTTTGGTAAAATACCTATTATATCAAATTTCTTAGCGACTGAGTGTTGTGGAAATGATGTCTTTGAGGCAATAAAAATATAATTAGTGCATGTGGATGAAGACAGAGAATTTCGAGGAGGACACGGCACGTTCAAATTAATCAAATATTTGAATATGATCATGTAAAGAGTCAGAATAACAGACGAGTATTTATGAGACGATGAAAGCGCGTGATGGTTGGTGAGTTAGTTTTTCACCTACAGTTTTCTGTAATGTTTAGGTCGATCGAATTCTAGGACATTTCAGAGACACCCGGGTTCTCACAGTACAATACAATGCTTTGGTTAGGAGTAGGCTTGAGACTGGATCGGTGGTTTGGAGCCCACACCAAGTGAAGTTATACCTCGTGTGGGAGAAGGTTCATAAGAAATTTCTGAGATTTCTCTACCTGAGGGAGTATGGCTACTACCCGTGGCTCTATCCAATGATTTTCTCTTGGGCATGCTTGGTATGAACCGTCTACGGGTGAGAAGGGGTGAATTCATTGAAACACATTTCTTCAGACTGATTCGTGGATGGTTCGAAAACTCGACTATCATGGAGAGCATTAGTTTCTATGTTCCCAATGGTTATCTCCGACAACAACCGACAACATAGGTTGTTTTAATTGTTTCTAGCACCGGCTTTCAGAACTAGCTTGCCAATAGTCATGCCAGTCGGGATAGCTGTCTTGTTGTTAAATAGATACACTTGGAATATCGGTATATTTAACATCAGTAAAACACAATTTAGACAGAAAGCTTTGTTGCTGTTAATCTGATTGTTCTACATTGATGTTTAAATTGCTTAAATCTACTGATCTAATATGAATATTTTATCTCAAGCCAATAAAAAGTCTAAACGATTGCGTCAATTTACAACATTATTTAAACAATATATTTACCTACTGCCAACAAAATCAACTATTTCTAAATGTCTCAAAATGTCATCATATTACCTTTTCAAGAAATAAAAATAAAACATTATTTAATTATTCTATAAATAACAACAACATTGCAACAGTCTCAGATATTCGTGATCTTGGAATAACCCTTGATAGTAAACTACAATATAACCTTCATATACAACAAATCACAAATAAAGCTGCTAAAATGTTAGGTTTTATCATGAGAAACACAAAACTTTTTAATAGTATCAACGTCATTAAGCAACTCTACTTTGCCTACGTACGAAGTTATTTGGAGTTTGCGTCAGTTGTTTGGTCTCCATTTTATAAAATCCATACGAACAAAATTGAAGCAATTCAAAACAAATTCCTCAAATATCTTTGTTACAAGTCATATGTAAGATTTAATAATTATGCAGAGGCAGCCTCATACTTTAAAATTGATTCATTGAGTGTACGAAGGCATCATAAGGATGCAATATTCCTGTATAAATTAGTTAACAATAATATTCAATGCCCAGAGTTGCTAAATAAAATTCAATTTAATGTACCTGCGCGTACAACACGCTCTTCTGTCCTGTTCAGGGTTGATCAATGCAAAACAAACTGCAAGCAAAATTCTTGTCTGAACAGACTATGCAAAAGTTACAATAGCATATTATCCAAGGTGGACATTTTCAATTCCGAACCTACCAAATATAAGGGGTACATAAAAGAGTATTTCTCTGATGTTTCATAAATATGTTATGTGTCTATGTTTCTAACGTTTATCTTTAATTCTGTTATGATTTGATTTATATGTACAATCTGGCTTCTTATGGTTACCAATGTATTGATATTTTATGTTTTATGTAAATTTTAGTTTTATATATTTAATCTTTTGTTTTATAAAATTTTTGATCTCATACTGCTTTATTATAAATTTATTATTTAATTTTTTTTATTATGCTGTTAATCAGAGGTAAAGTCACATGGAGGAAATCCATAATTGGTTTTATTTTGGCTATACAAACATGTACAAACTGTAAAAATGTAAACTGTCGATTTCCCGAAAAAATAAATAAATCTCTTTTAAAAATCCTTTAAAATTAATTTTGTAAAGTTTTTATAATGAATAAATTCAATTGAATTGACATACTTATTGTATTCAGGACCATTGAGGAAACCATTATCTTTAATAATTTTTGTTTATCTCTACATATTATATCTGTCTGACTATCTGTTCACGATAAATTCAAAAACTACTAAACGGATTTTCATGCGGTTTTCACCAATAGATAGTGATTCATGAGGATGGTTTAGGTATATAATATGTCAAGGTTTTGTTGAAATATATATAACTAGCTTTTGCCTCCGGCTTCACTCGCATAGTATTAGGGGGGTTCCCTACGCCCACTCCACTCCCCCCCTACTCCCCTTCCCCGCCCCCTCCACCCTCCCCCTCTCCACACCTCTCCCTATTCCCCCCTCCATACCCGTTACATTCATTTTTCAAACAGCTCGCGTGCCACCCATTGCAATTTTTTTATACAAATTTCATAATGCCAGACCTCTAAGCTATAGCCTATATGTTATTCTGATGTATAAGCTGTATTATTGTAAAGTTTCATTAAAATCCATTCAGTAGTTTTTGCATGAAAGAGTAACAAAAATACATACATCCATACAAACTTTCACCTTTATAATATTAGTAGGATAGGATATACAGGAAAATTTCTGTATGTGGTGGACGAGCGGGCTGGCAAGCGGGCAGTGTGGATTTGATGCAAAGGAAGGTCATGTGTACGCGTATACTTGATTTCGAAAACTCTGTGTAAATAAGTTATCGGGTATCGCCGGGGACTTCTTCTAGTACATAATATAAAAGTACGAGATTTTTAATCTGGTTTTAAGTACGTGAACCGGAAATGTTTGTCTTTCTTTAAAAATAAAAAAAATAAAATTAAAAATTAAAAAGCGTTATTATTATTATAGGTGTTTTAGTGTCTTCAAATTTAATACAGTACCTACTGCAATTATTATCCTTATTCGGAAATACATATTCTGTTTAATCAACTATGTCTGTCTCTGCGTAGAAATAGTGAATTAGATTTTAGATTGTAACCACTAACCATGTTACCAAGACATTTTCGCAGAACTCAGTTCCTGGTGAACTTGCTCAATTTACGTGCCTGGCATACGAACAATGTTATCCTGGAACGGATTGCTTTACGCTGAAGGCTTTGCATTGTGCGGTGTAGGCTGTGTGGTATACGGGTAGGTACTGGGTACAGGTACAGAGGCAGAGTGCGACCAGCCACATTGTTGAGCGCGACGGCCTGCAAGGCCAAGGTCAGTGAAGGTCGCGTGGCTGCCTTCTCAGCCCCGGTCTAATGCCGCAATATGAATTCCTGACGTGACCGCCCGCTGCAGGAGAAACTTACCAACAATCTTAACATACTTTCTTTGAACATTTTAGGTTATTAAGCTCTTCAAAAATATTTATTATTTTTGAAGTGAAACTTCTCCAGCACCGTTGTGATTTAAAACTCGATAAAACGGAAGCGAGTGACACTAAAAAAAGACAAACACATACATCTATACTATTTAGTCTGCGAGAGAATGAGATAGTATAATCGGTGTGCTCTTTGGGCGATGCTTCGTAGCCTATCGGTCTCCTCTTCATGCGGTGCTTCGTAGCCTCTCTTGTTTACTTTAGTTTTCTGTAGGTTTCACTTCTACCGCGTGTGAACTGCACACATTTATAGAACAGATGCAGAGTTGAAAAAATAATTAAATCTAATTCTTTAGACTGGAAAAAAAATCGCAAAGTTTGCTCCAAAAATTTGAATTAAGTTGGTTTTATTATTTTTAACATGGTATAAAAAAATTGATAATACTTTTTAAAATCATTTCATTTCGGGTTAATGGGTGAGGATTGTCTAGGTCTTGGTGGCGAATGCGTTTGCCCACATACTGAGGCTGAAGTTAAGGAAGACTTAATCTAGACTTCTCCAGCCCGACTCTTTCGACCTATGCATCGCCTTGCACCGGAGTGGGGGAGATGGATTCATACGTCCGTCACTACTGGACACACTGACCCCTAGATTCCTACCACCCTATCATAACTTATTTCTCAAAACTTCCTCTTCTTCCTTTTCCCTAAAATACCCTTTGTATGCATCCCCAAAGATGACATAGACCCTGAATGCCATGAAGCACTGTTTAAAGTAAAGAAAGTATATCCCTAACACCCGTATATTATTTTTAAAGTAACACTAATACGTATTCAGCATTTATCCGGCCATTGGTCTATTCGATATTAAATTCTAATCCAAAATTCTAAATTAGTGACTTAGCCGGGGTGCCCGGGTTCATGGGATGAGGTTTGGAGGCGGATGCGTCTGTCCACCAGCTGCATGGCAGACCGGATCGGGAGAGAATGATTGAGGGAGTACCTTCGGCTACTCCAGTCGTACTCTGTCGGAACATCGCAGTGGGAGGGATAGATTCATACGTTCATCAGTCGTGGACACACTGACCCCCAGATTTCTACCCACCCCTAATACCCATTTCCTTCTCAGAAATTCCTCTGCTTCCTTTCCTAAAAATACCTTCCACACAGCATCCCCAAAGATCACACAGGTGCTGAGGGGAATTATTTTCCTCAAGGCCTCCTGGAGCTAATGTAGCTAGCAAAAAAAATTGTGCATGCCAGAATTTGAACCTCCGACCTGGGGATTCGTAGTTAAGATACTGGTTACGCATAGTAATATGTTTTGTTTGTTCGAAAATTTAAATAAATATATATCACAAGGATGGTGCTTACTCACTCTTTGGATTTAACAGAGACACCTAAATGGATTGTTTTTTAAAATAGAATCTAAACAAAAAAATAACTGACATCGTCTGTTTCATGGGAAAATTTCTTGGCATTGTGAAACTTATGAGTTGTGTATTGATTGACAAATTTCATCTCTTATGCAAATTTTCAAGTCACAAAAGGATTACACTGATTGAATTTAATTATTGATTGGATGAAATTACGGAGGCCTCCAAGCATCGAGATCTACAAACAAGTTTGGTGAATCTGTTATTTGTTATTTTCCCTGGAGTTTTTTTCTTTGTGCTGTCCTTTGTGATATTTTGTTCGCGCAAGTAGAGTTTTCATAATCATATCTGTGAGTAGGTTCAGAGCGTTTGAGATTATTTACACATCTCAAACTCATATTATAATGCAAATACTTACACCTCGACCACAGAGGTTGTCAAAATAACTACACAAAGTTTAATCCATCCTGAATAATCTATCAGTGGAATGTGACGAAATAATTCTTAGATAAGTGCTTTGTAGCTGTCAATAAACTGTGAAGAAAATCCTTCAAATAGACAATTTTACGAAGTAAACAATGGTTTATTGAATGCATTGAAGTACTTAATACAGAATTGAGTAGTTTATTGGACTCCCACCCTAAAGGAACTTTGCTCTTGCATTCTGCACTCAGCGGGGAACGGAATGCAGCCAGTAATTAGCATACAGAGTATTATAATGCATTGACAGATGGGGCATTTAAAGGGAAAATACTTCACATCTGCAGGCAGCCCACGCCTTGTCACAACGTTTACTGTGGGACGCCACTGATCGTATAATAGCCAAGTAAATTAACTGGGAAATTAAAGGCACTAAACACATATATTATTCAATAGCGTGAAAGCAATCCTATGTTTATAAATGCTTCCTTATTGTAAAGTAAGATTAACGTTTAAGGCTCTGCAACCGGGCTCAAAAAGAAGAAGATGGAGAGATACGAAATTACGAATGTTAGAGGAGAGCACTGACATTTACAGCGACAAAATCGATGCGAAAATTGCAAAAATGTTTAATAAAACACGACTCGTTTAAAATAGAGAAAAAATCTCGTGAGCATTGTCTTAAACAGCATTTAAAGAAACACTGTGAATTTTTTCATACATATAACTTGTAAAATAACTGAAACAAACGTGTTTATAATAATTTTTGGGGCGTACTTTGCGATTATTTTCTATCGAGGGATTTTTTTATAATTTGCGTTACGGCGCGAACAATGTCTAGATATTATCTTCAAGAATAACATATATTTTTTTAAGAGCTTTAAAACTTACCGTGTTCAGGGAAATATGTAAGAAATCGGTAGAAATTCGGATTGCGGGCCCGTAAGGCAACAGTGTGGGCGGTGAAAGCGTGTATTTTTCGTAATTATTTTCAAGCAAGCAATGAAAGGATTATCTTATTATTAATACTTATAGTCAATATATTCATATAGAAGACTGTACACAAATTTTTGTACACGAAATTAAAGTATACTTTGCGGTGTACGACGCTTTCAACAGGACACTCCGACGAAATTGCCATTCGGTGGTTGACACCGATTAAGCTATACGGTTCATCAGAAAAATAAAATAATGATATATTTAAAAACTAGACTTATGGGTTTATAGAACCACGTGGGGAAAAAAGAATGGCGGACCAGCGAATTTTATTTCCGGTTTTTCTGGAAAATTTTTAACGTTCTTAAAAAAATAGAAAGGGGCCCTTATAAAAAAATCCCTACTTGGTGCCATAGAGACTGGATTTTCGAACAGTTTTTAAGACTTGGTGCATGCAAATCGGTTGTAAAGTTTTTTTTTAATATGCTGTCAACCAGGTTGAAAAAAGTAGTTTCGAGAAGGACGCGTTCAAA
This sequence comes from Limnephilus marmoratus, assembly GCA_917880885.1. NCBI lineage: Eukaryota > Metazoa > Arthropoda > Insecta > Trichoptera > Limnephilidae > Limnephilus > Limnephilus marmoratus. The sequence continues at coordinate 43,858,351 of OU862928.1, forward strand.
GTTTTGGTATATTTAATCGTTTTCGATTTGAACGTGTTTTTAAATTCACCGTAAGTCATAAATCCGATATTATTATCAAACAAAACTATTAAGTCAAACACAAATGTTAATAATATGTCGATTTAGACCGTTGAAATACAAGCAAAATCCACTAAGTCAGCTTTAAAATAACCTTAAAGCATAGATATCCTAATTTAATAGACGAGAAGATACAGATGAAGGGTACAACCAAACTATGAGGGGCGAAGATGGGAAAGATGACTGTGATTCGTTAAAAAATCAATCTGACAGTATATGTATAGGCATCTCGCATTATAATATCACCATTTAGTTCTTAAAAGCAAAATCTGCTTTTGAATGAATAGACCTTTTTACATGGGAGCGCGAATTGCTCGCCACGTTATTAACATATTTGAGAAGTCCAAATGCGGCAAAGTAAAGTTCGCCACTTTTCACAGACGAATATTTTGTTTCCGTATTTAGTTAAGACACTTTTACAAATGTTTGATAATTTACTTACCCCTGTAACCGGCGACGAGCTCACTGGAGAACCGCCCACATTCGTTATGATCGACATATTTTCTAGTATAATGTATAGCACCAGCTATCATTTTTGCAGTGTTATTTCGTAAAATGTACGATGTAAGCTCGACACTGGTCAGGACAAGAATGATGACGTCACATTTTTTAGATTCAAGCGAGGCTCTCGTAAGCCCAGCTGGCTCCATGGAACCCGTATGGGGACTATGGGGAGGGGGAAATAATACGCTTTTAATAATAAGTCAGGCTCATTTTTTTGTAAATCTTTGATTAAAGGTTGCTGTTGATAAGGTACTTAAGGGTTTATTTTAAATTATAAAATATTTACAAAAAAAAACATTTTGGAAATATTCATCCACTTATAGCGTCGGCCAAGTAATGATCGAAGACTTATAGCCTTTCCAAAATTGCTGAATATTGAAATGCGATTATCTCAGGATTTTTAGTGACTTAGTGGATTTTGCCAGTAGACCGACGATATCTCTCCTTCTTCTTCTTTTTGAGCGCTTACCACCGGGGCTTAATTATGATTTTTTTATATTAGCGTGCTCCCTCTATCTTTTGTATTTACAAATCTCCCTTTCAAACCATCTTCTTCTTCTTTTTGAACCTTTACGCGTATATAAGTATTAAATAAAATATTTTTTTAAAAGAGTATTTAATTAAGATACAGGCATAAATTTAACATTTTCTTCACGATTTAATTAATTAGTAAACGCATCCACGTTTCGAATAACGAGCCACTTCATCATCAAGCGGGCTTAAAAATTGTCGGCTAACCTGTTTTATCATTTCTGCATCTTAATGTCCTTTCCATAAACAAACTGATAAATTGCCAGCATCCATCTTACTGACTTTTTATTCTTACTGCATTTTTTCAAGCAAACCTTAAGAGAAAACCGGGTAGCGTTTTTTCCATATAAACGTATACCCTAATTTCTTCCATGGATTTTGATACTACCGCAAATATTTTTAATGAAATATAGATATCAACTACTAGCGCGATTTTTCCGCCTACAAAATTAGATAAAATCCAAACTACTGTCCAGAAACACCAAGATATTTTTTTTATTTTTTTTTATTGTTTTTATTTCTTGCTATAGCAATCCCGATGAGTTGCAGAACTCATTTTAGGACAGGAGGAACATACAAATCATGGGTGGGAGGAAATAGTTAAAATTTTACATAGGAATTTGGATATTAAAATATAAGATTCACATACAATATAGAAGAAAAATAAAAGACAGATTGAGTAGAATAAACAGCAATGGAAAACAATTAAAGAAAAAGGGAACAAGGTTATACAGATATGGATGATTACAACTTAATGGAAAAGAAAAGAAGAGAAAAGAAACAAGACAATTGAACATGACAAGAAAATTACAAAGTTTCATCCTTATACATACTTAAAAAATATTCTTTTAAAGCATCACTCTGATTTTTTTTATTTTGCTGAATTCCCTTGTACATATCTGGTAGCGAATTATATAGTGTATAGGCAACATAGTTCAGAAATTTTATCCCATATTTTGTAGTGTGTGTTTGAGGTATGCGGATTTTATTGCTATTTCGAGTATTGTGAGTGTGGATGTCTTGATTGTAAAGTGGCTTGATGTTAGTGTGAGTTGATTCTTGCGTAATTTGTAGGATGGTGCTTGTGATTTCATGTTTAGGAAGGACTGTGATTGGAAGAATACCGGAAACTGAATAGATGTCTCTGACATGGGTGTCCCATGGAAGTCCAAAAACATTTCTGAGAGCTCGGTTTTGAACCACCTGCAGATCAGCTATCAATTTCTTTGAGGCAAATCCCCAGATACAGCAGAGATAAGAAAGGTGTGAATGTACCATGGCGTAGTACACTGATGTTAATAAAGGTACGGGTAGTAATCCTTGGAGTCTATAAAGTACACCAGTTATGGGTGTAATTTTCTCCTTTACATGATTTATGTGGAGATCCCACGAAAGTTGGGAATCTACGATCAGGCCCAAATATTTTGTGCTCATTTTCTTTTCGAGGCAGTTATCACTAACTTTGATATTAGTGTACAAAACACTTATTAGACCAGTACTTACGTACGCAGCTGAGACGTGGGTACTAACTAAGAAGAATGAGCAAGCACTGGACGTTTTTGAAAGGAAAATTGGATGAATTTTGGGGCAGACATTACAACAATGAGCTCAATACTCTGTTTAAGGAACTAAACATTACAAAATTTATAAAACTGGGAAGACTTCGGTGGCTGGGTCATGTGGAGAGAATGACCGAGCATCAAGCACCAAAGTCCCTGCAGAACTCAAGACTTATAGGGCGAAGGAGCCTGGGAAGGCCAAGATTAAGATGGAGCGACAACGTTCTCAAAGACATATCTACCTTGGAGCTTCTAAACTGGAGAGAGCTGGCACAAAACCAAGATGAGTGGAGGAAGACTCTTGACAAGACTTTTTTGTCAAGACCCATCAGGGGTTGTAGAGCGTAATAATGATAATGATAAATTGTTACGAAAAGTACGTACTTTCACGCTATGGCTATTAAAGTACTCATATCTTTAAATATGTTGTAGGCAGATGGTTGAAACCTTTTGTGGTGTATACCACACGTGTGCTCTTCCAGAGTGCACACATATGCATATGTTTGTCCAAGTAATCTCAAGCGTTTTTCTCCAGCACCATATTTCGAAGGCGTTATACAGGATGGTGCAGATGGATCGGTTGGTTTTAAAATACTTGTCAAACTGTCAATTTTAAAGGTATTGGATTGAAATAAATTGCAAAACGTGTAGTTACAATGGAAATTTATTAACAAAAAATTTGTAAAGTTAGTTTTTAAAAATTACATCCATCAAATGCCCTCCTTCTCGAGCGACGCAATCTTGGAGTCGGGAGAATCTTCTGGAGAATCTTCTGAAGAATCAGGAGAATCTTCTGAAATCGGGAGAATCTTCTGGACCACCATGATTTTATAGGGGTGGAATTTCAGTTCTTTGTTAAGAATCCTTTGAAGGCTCCGACGTGACATTCCAAGAGCTTGAGCACGATGTCTCGTTGATCGACGTGGGCTCGTAATGACATCGCGTCTCACACTCTCCACGTTCTCAGGCGTTCTTATTGTTCGAGGTCTAGACATCCATTTTGGAGCACATGAACCAGTAGTGCGGAAATTATGCACCCAACTCAATATTGTGTCTCGCTTAGGAACACTACCGCGAGGTGGGATGTTGAAACGCCGGCGAAAGTCACGCGTCACAGCAACAATTGACTCGTTAATTGCGTATAAACTCTTCCACTGCGAAAACACGATGCTCAACGGACCACGTAGCCATCGCGACTGGCTGCCAGTCTGCAACTGAAACTTCCCGTCCCCCTCACCACAGCACGAAGACCGCCGAACACCTGGCTCCCTCACTCCAGACGTACAGTTCACTTCAAAACCACACGATTCATCTGCGCCACCCTGTATAAATAAACTCGACATTGTCTCACAAACTCAAGATACGAGGGTCAGTCAAAAAGTAATGCCTCCAATTTTTTTCTACTTAAATAAAGTTAGTTACATGATAAATTTGAATTTAGTGCTATTCCTCAAACCTTCTACGATCTACTGATGTAGTAACTTTTTGCGTCAACAGGTGGCAGCTCTGCAGTCGTTTGCAAATATTCGTATTAGACAGTGTTCTGTGATTGATTATTGACTGTAGAAGGTGAAATGCCCATTCGCATTCATGAAAGACTGAAAAATGTGTACTAGGTTGCAACAGTGGATATCAGTACTGCTAGACGATGGGTTCGTCGCTGTAACGAAGCTGAAGGACAAACACCGCTTGCTGTCGAAAAGTGGAGCAGATCAGGCCGCCGATTGCAGTGACTGCACGCAACGTTGGGCGGGATGATGAAATTCGACCCCAGATAACTACAGATGTCGCATTCTCTCCTTCAATAAAGGCAGTGTGTTGACGATTATTCGACAACTGATTATTCATCAAAAGTTTGTGCAAGGTGGGTACCAAGAAAACCGGCCAGAATAAAGAAACAAGAAATACAATAGCCTTACAACACTTGCAGCGCTTAGTTTCTTGAAAGAATTGTGACCGGAGACGAAATATGGGTTAATTATTTTGAACCTGAATCAAAGAGGCAGTCAATGGAATGGCATCACACAAACTCACCAAGGACAAAAAAAAATTAAACTGTGTGATCGGCGGGAAAAGTTATGGCAATGGTGTTCTTGGTGTGACTATGCTCTTTACGACACTGTGATACACGCCCTTGTTAAAAGATGGACTAAAGCTGTGGAAATGGACGGAGATTACTATTATTGCTGGGAGCGCTGCTGCTGGCGGCCTACCCCAGGCCCTATTCCTGTAAAACACACACAATAACAGCCGTCGGTTAGCTCAAACCGGCTCGAACATGATTCCTCCTAAAAAACAGGGCGAGTGCCAGTGGTTCGCTTGGTCAATTCTTCCTTCCCCTCCTCTCCTCAAAATCCCCGGGACTCCCTCTTCAATCAGTACACAGTATTTGCATTTAAAGGGTTTATTCAATAAACAGAACAGGGTGATACACATACGGCCAGTGTCGGCACAAAACACAAGTTAAACTACCCTACTGACCTAACGAGGATTTCTCCCTCTCTCTATGCGTTTAAATGAAGTTACAAACGGTTCAAAGCACACGGTGGGGGGGAGGAAGCGAGTTGGTACTCACATAGCTAGATGCGTGGTCTGCCATCGTTTCTGGATTCCGTTCACAACACAATTGCAAACAATACATCGCGGAGTTAATATCGTAGAGCACAAACAGCGCAAATCGCGCGTAGCCAGTTGCTTGGCCGAGAGCTAGCGAAGGAATGGCGGCCGGCGGGCCGCCCGGCGCTTCGCGCCTGACGCGGGGTGGTCGCGCGGTGCGGGGAGAGGAAACGGTCGGCACGTGTAGTGGGGACGATTCACTTAACCTTCCGCTCGGGAGCCGATTCTGTTACGTAACATTATATTAGGAAAATCCACAGTTTACATTTTTCCAGTTTGTACATGTTTGTGTAGCCAAAATAAAACCAATTATGGATTTCCTCCTTGTGACTTTAACTCTGTTTAAACAGCATAATAAAAAAATTGAAATAATAAAATTTATAATAAAGGAGTATGAGATCAAAAGTATTATAAAACAAAAGATTAAGTATATAAAACAAAAATTTACATAAAACTTACAAATGTCAATACATTGGTAACCATAAGAAGCCAGGTTGTACATATAAATCAAATCATAACAGAATTATAAGTATAAACGATAGAAACATAGATACATAACATATTCATGAAACACCAGAGAAATACTCTTTTATGTACCCCTTATATTTGGTAAGTTCGGAATTGAAAATATCCACCTTGGATAATACGCTATTCTAACTATTGTTCTGGCAAGAATTATGCTTACAGTTTGTCTTGCATTGATCCACCCCGAATAGGACAGAAGAGCGTGTTGTACGCGCAGGTACATTAAATTGAATTTTATTTAGCAACTACTCTGGGTATTGAATATAATTGTCAACTTATTTATACAGGAATATTGAAAAGTAATGAATTAATCGTCAATAGTGTGGTTTTCAGCCCGTGTAATTGCATTTTTATTTCTTGACAATTAAAGGAGAAAAAAATAGGAGGCAATACTTTTTGACTTACACTCGTATATAAGAGAAGCACCAGAGAGTTCATTAAAATAATACGGTTTGCTAAAGATAATTTTTGATTTGCTTATTTTAATTGCATCAATGATGCAATGGGCAGTGGGCAGGATATTATTTATTAACATTAAAATAATTACTTTAAGAAATCTATTACGTTTTTATTTGCTATTATTAAATTAAATTAACTATGAATTTTAATGTAGAGTTGTAAAAAATAATTAACTTGTGGATAAAAACGGTATCCACCTAAATTAATAGTTATTTATTTTTATTTTTAATTTAATGACTAATACCTCTAATTGTAATATTTTAATTAAATGAAGACAAAATTAGCGAAATGCATTAATAAAATGAAGATAACGTCGGTAGTTCTTAGTCGAAGTATAATATAGTTAAAAATGACCGAATCAGATAGGGAAAGATTAGTTCAGTTGGTAGAGCTCCACCCCGGCACGGCGGGTGTAGGTCCTAGGTTAGAATCCTAGATGTGACCGTATCTTTTTCTGATTTTTATGTTTTTAGATTTTAGATTGAGTTTCGAGTTTAGAAATAGAAAACATAAAAATAAAAAATGAAAAATAAAAATAAAATTACAATTAAAGAGAGGCAAGACTAAAGACATAATTGATACATAATAAATTAGCATATATTTTTCAGCAATCGCAGAGTATTTTCACGAAAAATTTTAAGACCATCGGCGAAAAAAGCATAATCACAGTTTAATTGTGAACCACGGTCATTTATGAATATTATAAAAAAAAGAGGTCCCAGATTTGACCCCTGTGGTACACCAGAAGTTACATTTATAGGAGATGATTTAATAAAATTTATAAGAAATACAGAACAGAGAAAATGAAAAAAATAAAAAGAAAAGACAAGAGGAAATAATAATGGAAAAAACATTAAAACGAAAAGCGGAAAAACAGAGATTAGTACAAAAAAGTTCTTTCACTTAACCATTTTTTTAGCGTACATAAATCTTTCTGAAACCCAATTTTACATTTTATAGCGTTGGATGACATGTTGTAAACTATTGGAACAAGGTATTCTAGTTCTAGAGTTCTGTGACCGTATTTATTTAGGTATCTGGGAATTATAAGTCCATCAAAATGTAAAAACTTCGTTAGTCAGTGCTTGGATACAGTTTTTCTTCAGATTTTCTGGTTTGTTTGTCTTCAACGTGAATACCGCACAAAAATCCCAACTGCTTCCGTGTGGAACCAGTGAGAATATGGCATCCCCAATGATGTGAGGATGCAGGTAGTAGAGAGGGAAAGGAGATGAGGAAGAGGCCGGTGGCGAAGTTCCTGGCTTTTCAAATCTGGTCACAAAACACGGCTAAAGCCATTTTAGTAAAGTTTCAATTATGAATGGTGATCCTACACCCGGGTCACCCGGGCGACACTAAGAGTATCTTCCATCCTGCAACGTGCCGTAAATATCACATATATTTTTATAAATTGTGAAATAACACAAATTAACCAAATAAAATTTATTTGGGCACGCCAGGATTTGAACCCGCGACTTCCGGATTGCTAGTTGAGAGCCCTACCCCTTGCTTACGGAGGTCTTCGAGGGTCAAGTCAGACGCATCCGCCGCCAAGACCCGGACACACCATACACCAAACGTGAAAACCATTTGGCGTGACCTATGGCAGAAGTGATGGTTATCCAATAAACGTTTCCTCGCAAATTGAATACAATTATTTTGACATATAATTTTATGTAAGTATGAACAATGCACCTTTAATTACAGTGAACGTAATTCCGACATAACCCAATATGCACCTGACCTGACATAGCATTGACTTAGGTCATAGTAGTTTAGCAGGTACCTCTGAGAGAGATAATTTAGTACAATCTGCTTCCAAACCAATGGTCCGAAAATGTTCAAATTTAGGCTGCATTAGCGTACACTGGAGGTAATACTATTATCATCTTCTACAATCGATATATAACAGCAATATAATAGCCCTCTCTTACCTAATTTCTATTTAAATATGACACCATCTAAGAGTTATGTCATAATACAAGCCTCCAACTCTCTTGTTACCCTCGTAAACCCCATTGGCATTTCTTCCATCATCAAAAAAGATAGATCCCGCAATGTTTGGGCAGAGTATTGGCACATTGCTAGTCAATCCTGGGGAGCCTGCTATGCCTCAATACAAAGAACTATCTCATCAAAACCGTGATTTCAACAATTCCCTCATTTATCCGAAAAAGAAATTCCCTCACATATTCGAATGAGAATTGGACAATGCTCCGTTCCTTCTCATCTTTTTAAAATTCAAGTCTTAAACTCCCCAAATTATACATTCTGTGGTCTAGAAGTAGGAACGTTAGATCGCAAATTTTTCATTGTCTCTCTGTAAATAAATTTAATGTCTTTCATCAAACCTCTTCTAAAATTTGCCTCTTCTCCATTCAACATCTCATCTGTTCTAAGTCTGAACTCGACTACAAACTTTCATATAATTTTGAAATTTGCCCATTTAAGTAAAAATTAATATATAAATTTCCTTTCTTCATAATTTGAAATGATGCCCTAAAACACTCGGGAAGGGTGAAAGCCAGAAACATTAAAAAAATACTCCCTATCGAATTCCTATCCCTCGTTTCAAAACCTAGACATAAATGTAAGTTCCCTGCAATATAAAACAGGGCACAAAGTTATAGGTCAAATACTATGTTGTAAGTTAAATGTATCGTCCAATGGCAAGCCTAAAACTGTTAGATGTTTAGATTTGCCTCGCCTACTCGAAGCTACCTATAAGGTACATACATTTTTAAATCATATAGCTCATTAGATCGTTAATGATAAAATCCGCGATATCCCCCATCTAAAATATATCTAACGGCCTCATTTTTGTGTTTGAAAAATGGTCTTCACACAGCTCGTCTAGTGAGAGTCGGGAAGAACTTGCTGGACGACAACTTTGCTACGTGTAGTCCAACAAAAGGTATCAAAGGTTCATATATCTTTCGACTGGAGGAGATAATGCACTTCATTTTTGATAAATGTTTTCAAGCCAATACTTTTAGTATTGCTGTCATGGACATATGAATATATCTGGACCTAAGTGATAAAAGCGTATTATTTCCCCCTCCCCATACCGGTTCCATGGAGCCGGCTGGGCTTACGAGAGCCTCACTTGAATCTAAAAAATGTGACGTCATCATTCTTGTCCTGACCAGCGCCGAGCTCACATCGTACATTTTACGAAATAACACGGCAAAATGAGAGCTTGTGCTGTACATGCTATACCCTAAAATATGTGAACAAAGCGTATGTGGGCGGTTCTCAAGTGAGCTCGTCGCTGGTTACAGGGGTAAGTAAATTATGAAACATTTGTAAAAGTATCTTAACTAAATACAACAACAAAATATTCTTCTGTGAAAATCGGCGAACTTTACTTTGCCGCATTTGGATTTCGCAAATATGTTAATAACATGGCGAGCAATTCGCGCTCCCATGTAAAAAGGTCTATTCACTCAATAGCAGATTTTGCTTTTAAGAACTAAATGATCAAATTATAATGCGAGATGCCTATATACTGTCAGATTGATCTTTTTAACGAATCACAGTCATCTTTCCCCTCTTCGCCCCCCATAGTTTGGTTTTACCCCTCATTGTATCTTCTCGTCTATTAAATTTGGATGTCTATGATCGCTGTTAATTTTGAGGTTTACTTGTCTTGTCCAGTTAGTCGATGACCAGCAAATAGATGAGGTATTCCTATCTCACGACTATAATTTTGATTAAAAATGTTTGGCGATTAAATTAAAAGTTGTTGTATTGATTAACTTAGTTGTGAGTCACTAGGTATAAACAGCGCCGGATCTGCCATACGTTCAAAAACGTGCAAAAACCTGGCGCCAACTCCGAAGGGGCGCCGTGAGAAAATAAATATTGTATTAAAATTTAGTTATAATATTCCCTGAATCGTTTAAAAATTACCAATAGTACGATATAATTATTACGCTCGAGCAACACTTTCCAAAGAAACAGAATGCGCACGCATCAGGTTGGTATCAACGGCTTACGAATTTACAGTCAGTTACAGAATTTTTTTACAAATTCCATATATTTAGTTTAAGCGTAAGATCTATTTTTCCATATATCTTTTATGACGAATGGGTGCGATCCAAATTCAATAACCAATCGCAGCGCGGTATATTTGTACTAGTCAAAGATATTCAAATACAGAAAGATATGCTATGGTGTCCGCGCAACTGTCGCCGGACTACGCGCTAATTAGCGTAGTTTTCATACAAAAAGAATTTGTTCATTTTGTTGATTTTTTGAAAATGTGCATTAATATTGGTTAACAATATATTTTGAATAAGGAAAGAATTCGTTTCTTTTAGTTTAACGTTCGTTTGATTTATTCGTTAATTATTTGTTCTTTTAGTTTATTTGTTAATTGGTAAACAATATCGGCGACACCCGGAAGCGCAGACTCACATAGTAAAAACAGCAGATAGCACATCTACTTATATTTCAATATCTTTGGTTCTAGTGAATCAAACAAACCGACTTGCGCCTTTCAAAATGCTGACAATTTTAGTTAATGTGTCGTCCGTACGCTCGCTATTGTTTTATTTTGTACGAGTTAAGTCTCTAGGAGAAGGTAATTAAAGACCATTTTCTTATGAAATCTTCAGTAAATTCCATTAACAAAAGTATCGCACGGGTTGCAGGATTTGCAGGTTGCAACGTGTTGACAGTTTCATCATTGATTTGACATATTATTTGAAGTTCGTTAAATGTATAATTAATATCTATTAGATTTGTTGGATTTGTTATTTTACGGTGTCAGTCTAAACGTCTTTCGTAAGCCGTAGATACCATATGTCAGGTTTAGTGTTTGTTCGCTCAATTTGGTGTTTGTTCGCTTAACACAGGGGAAATGCAAGGTACAAATTTGAGGTTATATTCTTATTAGATTTTTAAATTTATAACTAAATTTCTATTGGTTGTTAGAGGTTATAAAAGTACTGTGGATTACAATAAATAGAATAATAATTTAAAAAAAAACTGTCAGGCTCGCAGAATCTAAAACGTAGAATTAAAGAGCAGAATGATATAAAAAAACTCGTTTCCATTGGGATTTTTTTTATTCCAATTTCTCCAGCACCGATAAAAAATGATGTCCCGCGCAATGACGTTACAATGGTTCCGAGCACATCTAAACAGATATCTTTCGCACAAATTCCTACGCTAAATATAAAAAAATTGGGGTGAACGAATTTTTAATCAAAATAAAAATATAGGGGGGGGGGGGGCGCCATCGGTACCTACTGCACAGGGCGCCAGATTTCGTAGATCCGGCCCTGGGTATAAATCTCAGTTGTAGTTACTAGTAAAAAATCTTAGTGTTGTAAGTCACTTACTAGTTAAAAAAACTTTGTTGCAAGTCAATGGTAAAAAAAGCTTAGCTATAAGTTAATAGGTACTCGTATAAGTAAAAAAAAAATCAACCACGAATAAATTTGTATCAAAAATAGAAAAATTACAGTTATATAGAATAAATCGTCAAAATTATTCATTTTCCGTGAAAAACAAACAAAAACCAGAAACGTTTTAAGGTTTTCACGGTCAAAAGTATTTTCGTTATTTGTTTTTGGGGTGTTATGCCATGTTGCGCTACCTCCTTCTTTAGCCAACGTTTCGGACAGCGTTGCAGTGTCCAAAACGTTGGCCAAAGAAGGGGGTAGCGCAATACGGCATAACACCCCAAAAACAAATAACGAAAAAACAAAAACCATTTTTTGTGAAAATGATCGCTTCAAAAAGACCGAACAATAAAATATTCTTGAAATGTTTTGCGATTTATTTAATTTCACGATTAAAAAAATTGACGCATCTCGGCTACCTACCTGTCTGTCGAGGTCAATCACCCGCGGAAAAAAACCTCCGCGGCAAGATTAATAATGGACTCCTCGGGTATCCAATCACTTGCAACGGTAAGACCGAAAGTGAAATAAAAAACACACCTGTTATAATTAAGACGTGGGAAAAAAACTTATTATTACATTAATAGAGGTTCAGGTTTAAGTGCTTACTAAATGCACATTAAACTGATTATTGTATACTTTAAAACTGAAATAGCTTTTGAAAGCTATAATATGCTTCTTTTGTGAAACTAATTGTCAATTTTGGAGACGGGTTTGGACATTGCCGCCCTGCAAACCTTTTATTGGATAACTCTACCGTAGGTCACCCCAAATGATTTTCTGTATTTATTGAATTATCATTGGTGTCCAGGTTCATGGGGTGAATCTGCCCATCTACTGCGTAGCGGGCCGGATCGAGAGAGAATGGTTGAGGGAAACTTTTTGATCTCTTCAGCTGGGCTCTCTTGATCCATTACCTTGCACCGCAGTAGGGGGGATGGATTTATATGTTCATCACTCCTCGACACATTGACCTAAAAATGAATAAAAAGAACCTCCACACAGCAATCCCAAAAATGATACGGGCCCTGGGGGGCATTATTTTTCTCAGGACCACTGTGTGTAACAGCTCTGTTCCTGCAGGAAATCCCGTAATTATATTTTCATCTTTGTTCACTTACCACTCAAATACTTAAAAATTTTGTATTTATTTGTCAATATCATGTGTCGTGCGTTAGTTTCAATATTCTCCTGACGAAGGAAGGGTTCTACCAAAACCGACTGAGTGTGAATGAAATAAAAGTAAAGTGGTCTGTAACAAATTAATGTGTTTTTTATTGTAGTTTGATTAAAATGTGATTGAAGGTCTGGATTCGCTGGACACTGAACGCGCTCCGCGGGAATGTGTCGTGTGAAGTATCTGCGAATGTCAGGTAATTTGCATGTGCACAATGTCGCTAACTGCATAAATCCTATCTAAAACTATAAATCTAGCAAGAACCTACCTCCTCGTATAGATAGATATACAGGTAACACTGTATTCTGTCTGTTTTCAGAAAAATCGTCTTAAATAGTCTTGTAACCATTGGCGATTTTCTGTAAAGTGCGTTGATGCAGTAAACTGCTGTAAAAATACGAAAATAATACATACTTGGATTTTAATTTTACCGCACTTTAAATGGAGCACTATTTCAATTCCGTTAAAACCCACTCATCAGTATTAATTCTGCTCTAGAGCGAGTCCGAAATGAATCCCATGCGTGCGTTATGAATTCGGCGCCTATGGGATTTTCTGTTCTAAGAAATAGTTCACATAATATTTGATGGTGGCGCATCAGCGGTAAACCGTGCGAGCATGCAAACCTTGGGAATTTGTTAGTGGCCGGGTGCGCAGCGACTATGAAATTTTTTATCGTGAAATTTATTTATTTACACTAATTATTTATCCTATTTGAACTCACATACGTTCATTTTTATGTACGTTCTTGTAAATGGTCTATTTTAGGATTTGTTGTATTCATACCGATCCGTTTGAGAATGGCCTTACTAAGGACAAAACCGAGGTACATATGACGTCACACGTACCTCGCCAGATTTCGATCATTCGATCGTTTTGGCGGGCTTTGAAAAACTCTTCTTTTTAATATGTTTTAGTTGAGTTCAGTTCTTAATTGTACAATATTTTATCTTACTTCACGACATTAAAAAAATACTCGTATGTTTATGTTTGTTTGTTTTTATTCCAGAGTTCCTTATTACCTTATAAGTTTTATTTGATGTTGGTAAGGTAACAACTTGCTTGTTTATTTAGCGGATACGTCGATATAATACGCTTCTCATATTTTATTTATTATGTAAAAAATTCGATATCCTTTTCTCTGGTATTGAAATTTGAAATATTAAAAAAAACATTAACCAAGTATGACTTTAGATTTTCGATGATGGTCACTATAACCATGTCCGAAACTTTGTCTAAGGAAGAAGGTAGCGCAGCGCGGCATAATACCCCAAAAATAAAACATAAACATTTATCAAAAACGATAAATCTGATTGCCCTCGTACACATAACATTGCAAATGAACAGTTCCAACAACAAAATAAGCAGAACAAGTTTAGTATGGGTCTCTAATCAAGACCTTGATTCAGGTCGTTTTCTATTGCAAATTGCAACCACCAATAAAATGCAAGAGATAATTTAGATCGAAGCCAAATATTCAATGATTTGGACTGTAAATCATTTATTACCATACGATTTAACCGACTCACATATATTTTTTGCGTATGGTTTCGACTAGACAATTATGGACAGTAATAAATCGGGCTGCGAAAATTTGTTGTATCGAAAGTAAAGCAAGTTAAGGAGAGCAATTATTTGGGTTGATCTTGGTATTTATTGGCCTTTTGCATTCTGGTTCAGTCGTGGTGAACTTGATGACTCATTTCAATATCTGGTTTATCTGTATGACTGTATCAGAACACGGAGAGCATTCCAATTACTTTCAAGTTAATTCAAGCTTTCTTGGCATCTTGTAGAAAATCTTGATATTTTGTAGACATTCTGTAGAGTGGAAGATACTCTCAGTACTACCGCCCTGGTAACAGACCTTATTTAAATATTAAAATTTTGCTTATAAATGTCATTATTTGCTTGTCGTAATGGTCTTTTGTTGACTGATCGTTGCGAAGTTCTGATTTAATTCGACAGTTACGCATTTCGTTTCCATAAATTTGTTTGACTGTTACGTTTCCGTTTTAATATGGCTGCTGTTTTAAAGGTTCAGTAAAGATTCTTTTTTCAAATGTGAAACCGTTTTGTTTATTTGGAATTTCTTATTAGCATTATTTCAATATTACAGTACTTACTTTTTTTTATTTATTTGGATAGCTTCTCCTGGAAGGCAAGCCCTCATCGACTCTAATCCAATCCATATTCAGGGCACAGATATAATCCCTTCTACAGAAATAAAATTTCTAGGTTTCACTATAGACAATAGTCTTTCTCTTGATTCACAAATTTCAAAATCTGTAAGTTCTGGCTTTTTCCATCTAAGGCAGATAAAATCAATAAGGCGTTGCCTTCCCTCTGATGGAGCAAAGTCACTCATAAATTCGTTCGTTGTCTCACGTATGGACTATTGTAATAGTGCGTATGCTGGCTTGCCTAAAAAACAATTGAATAGAATCCAGTCCGTTTTTAATGCTGCGGCGAGAATGATTTTTGGTGAATCTAAGTATTGCCGTATAACCCCGCTTCTAAGGGATCTTCATTGGCTTCAATGCCCTGAAAGAATAGAGTTCAAGATCTGCTTAATGACCTTCAAAGCATTGCAAGGAATGGCGCCAGCCTATATATCGGAACTATGTGTCCGACAAAACTTAAGCGATAGGCAGCTTACTCTAAGGTCAGCAGATCGAGATGTTATTAATCGTTTAATCGAACTTTCTAAGTCAAATCGAGCCGTTTACTATGATCGATCTTTTCGTGTAACTGGCCCGCTCATTTGGAACAAACTTCCCTCAGCTCTTACTAATATCCAGAACTTGGCTGAATTCAAAAGAGCTTTAAAAACAAACTTATTTAAAAAATCATACCTTTCATGAATTTTAACTCCTTTTCAATCCACTAATAAGTCATGTTCCTCAAGTTTCTGGTAATTGTTTGGTTTCGATTACCTCCTTACTATAGTTTTATGTGCACTCTGATTTTGTATTATTTCTAAATGTTAACTGCCTCCTATTCTATATAATTTATTTTAAATGATTCTTGTTGAATGGCACCGTGATGGTTTATCATTATATATTGTCCTGTGCCAAACAGCACTCACTATTGTTGTTAATATTGTTCTTTAGGAATTGCTTTGTATATTTTGTATATTCGTTATTTCACATTATTTAATTAATTTTTTAAGGACTCGTAAGGAACACTATAGGTTAATTTTAAGTTAATTATAATCAAGCGCACTTGAAGTGAAATATCACAAAACTGCGCTATATAAATACTACGTTATTATTATTATTACTTTGAGATAGTGACGTTTCTTTGGAAAATTATTAAATTCCTTATTTGAAATTAAATATATGGTATATAATTAAGTGGGTCGGTTTTAAGGTACCTACTTAATCTCATAATTTTCCCGGAACATCGCCTTGCACCGCATTGGGAGGGATGGATTAATACTCCTGGTAACACCGACCCACAGATTCCTGACCATATTCCTATTTCCTTCCCAGATCTTCATTTCCTCAAAATATCCTCCACACATCAACCCCAAAGATGACATAGTCCCTCAGGGGAATTATTTTCCTCAGGGCCTCCTGTTAATGTAAAAAACACACATATATATATATATAAGTTTATGTTACGGCATTTAGTGGCTCAAAGCGTCCTTTAATTACCGGAACTTCTTGATCATTTCGACTTAC
Source organism: Limnephilus marmoratus (assembly GCA_917880885.1). Taxonomy (NCBI): domain Eukaryota; kingdom Metazoa; phylum Arthropoda; class Insecta; order Trichoptera; family Limnephilidae; genus Limnephilus; species Limnephilus marmoratus. The sequence goes on from OU862928.1 coordinate 43,874,897, forward strand.
TGGCTCATTTGGGCACTTAGTGGCTCATCGTTTTTTTTTTTTTAAGTCCATCATATCAAACTCGATGAGACGAGTCGAACGGTGTAAAAAAAATTTTTGAGTGAATAAATGACATTTTTACGTGGACCGTTAATGCTCCGGAATGCGTTTTTTATCAGTAAATATTCATCAATACTTAGAACATCAACTGGGTACACTTTTTATCGCATCTATAACCATCACGGCATGCGACGTTGCCGGATGTTCTCGTCATACAATATCATTCAAACTCCAAGTCGTTTATCAATGCTTTGCGATATTGAACTCAATGGTTAAATTCCTCAAAATCTATTATCGCATGACATTGCTATGTCAGATTGAATCTTTTGCGATATGTTATATGTTTGCCGGTATGTTATGTTGTATTCTATCTACATAGGTAGCCAGAGTCAAGCGCTCGCTGTGGACTGTTAGTTGTTTTAGAAGAACAGACATTATATTATACGAGTAATATTTAGCGGCTATTCGCGCGCTTTTTTAAAATTGAAGATTGATTTACGAATTGCTTTTATAATATCGTTATTAATTTTGTGTTAATTGTTTTTGTGTTTATTACAAGGTTGATATTATTACGTATTTTAATACACATTTATGTAGTTTTTTCTTTAATAAATAAAATATTTGCTACGTCATTATGTATTTGTCTTTTGCGTTCCGAAAGCATAATCAGTTGTAATGTAATGATATCTATACAGGGTTTTCTAAAAATTTCAGAAATATATTAGGTACTCATGTAATATGTTTTTTCATACAGTTATATTATTTTTTTTAAATGTTTTTTTAGTAGAACGTAATTTTTATAATGGATTATATTATCATATTTAAGAAATCTAACAAGTTTTTCATTTAAAAAAATGTTCTGTACCTAGGTAATTACTTTACGCGTGACAATTTTTCAAAAGCATTGTCTCTAGTTGTATTGAAGTAATTAAAATATGTTTTATTGTTGTTTTGGTGTATTTTATAAAAAAAAGTTATGAACAAAAATAAACAATAATTTAAAAATAAATTACAATATACGGCCTACATAGTCCAGGAGTGAGACCCTTGACTCGCAAACCGCAGGTCTCAAATTTTATTTGATTAATTTGTGTTATTTCACAATTAATTCATTTAAAATAATAAATAGTATATTTGCGGCACGTTCCAGAGTGGAAGATACTATCAATATCGCCCTGGTGTAAGTAAGACTACCATTCAAAATTGAAACGTTGCTTGAAAATGGCTTTGGCCGTGTTTGGTGTCCAGATCTGAATCGCCAGGTACTTCCCAACCTTCCTCTTCCCCACCTCCTTCCCCTCCCCACTACCTTCAGCCTCACAACATACCCCAATTGGGGATTCCATGGTGTCACTGGCTCCAGACGGGAGCAGTTGAGATTCTTGTGCGGTATTCACTGTAAAAAAAACTCCACACAGGAGGCCCTTAAGAAAACGATTTCCCTCAAGGCCTATGTCATCTAATATGCTGTGTGGAGGGTCTTTTTGAGGAGAAGAGGGAGTCAACATTGGTCTTGAAGAGACCCATGTTGTAGGAAGGGGAAAACCCAGAGGCCGGCAAATCGTTCCATAGCCGAGCTGTTGAGCACAAAAACGAATCGAAGAAGCGACCAGTTCTCATGATTTTGAATTTGATTTTGAATTTGATTTTGAATTTGATTTTAGATTTGATTTTGGATTTAGGGTAGGGTTCAAAAATCTTGATTATTTTGTTTTTACATGAATATCGCACAACGTAGTGGATAGGGGAAGGAGATAGGGAAGAGGAAGGTTGGGAAGTTCCTGACTATTCAGATCTGGTCACCAAACACGGCTAAAGCCATATCACGCAACATTTCAATTCTGAATGGTGGTCTTACACCAGGGCGATACTGAGAGTATCTTCCACTCTGGAAAGTGCTGCAAATATAAAATATATGTATTATTTTTACTAAATAAATTGTCAAATAACACAAATTATAATCCCGCGACCTTCGGAGTGCGAGTCAAGAGCCTTACCGCTGGACTACGCCGATAAATATACAATAGACTAATCATACCTAAGATGACTTGAGTAAGGACTAATTGTAAACGAGGTATTCCAATTTGGGAAGCGGGTATGGGTACCGCCGCCCCGGGAACCATAACTGTATAACCAACACCTCTGCAAGCAGTTTGCTACGTTTGGTGACTAAGCAGGGGTGCCCGGGTTCATGGTATCAGGTTTGTCCAGGACGTGGCGGCGGATAGGTCTGCCCTGCTGCGTGGCGGGCCGGATAAGAGAGTTTGGTTGAGGGAGGCCTTTTGTCCTTTCCAGCCGGACTCTCTCGACCCATCGCCTTGCACCGCATTTGGAGGGATGGAATTTTAGGTTCGTCACTCCTAGACACATTGACCCCAGATTCCTATCCACCCCACATACCTTTTTCCTTCCCAGAACTTCCTATCCTTCCCTTCCTTAAAAAGACCCTCCACACAGCATCCCCTTAGATGACATAGGCCCTGAGGGAAATTATTTTTCTCAGGGCCTCCTATGTGGAGCTACTGTAAAAAAAATGAGATTGCGAACTTCGACTACGAATCCGGAGGTCGCGGGTGAGAGACATATGAATCCATCTCTCCCACTGCATTGCAAGGCGATGGGTTGAAAGAGATTACACATCTGCCCTGATGATGGACACTGCAACGCTGTCCGAAACTTTGGCTAAAGAAGGAGGTATACACGGCATAATACCCCAAAAACTAATAACAAAAATACTTATGGCCGTGAAAATCTAAAATCACCTCTGCGATAGGTCACCCCAAGTCGTTCGCTACGTTTGGTGACTTAGCAGGGGTGCCCGGGTTCATGGGGTGAGGATTATCCGGGTCTTGGCGGCGGATGCATCTCTGCCCACCAGCTGCATGGCAGGATGGATTGGGAGAGAGTGTTGAGGGAGTCCCTTTGATTTCTCCAGCCGTACTCTCTCGGAACATAGCCTTTCACCGCAGTGGGAGGGATAGATTCCTGGACACACTGACTCCCAGATTCCTACCTACCCTTCATCCCTTTTCCTTTTCAGAACTTGCTCTCCTTCCTTTCCTAAAAAGACCCTTCACACAGCATCCCCAAAGATGACATAGGCCCTGTGGGAAATTATTTTCCTCAGGGCCTCCCGTGTTGACCTAATGTAAAAAAAAACAGTCTATCCCGATCCGTCCTGCCATGCAGCTGGTGGGTAGACGCATCCGCCAACAAGACCCGGACAAACCTCATCCCATGAACCCGGACACCCCTGCTAAGTCACCAAACATAGCTTACCACTTGGAGTGACCTATGGCCAGGGCTGGGCAGTATTTGAAAAACTTGTAATTGAAATACGTATTTGAAATACAAATATATACAAATACAATGTATTTGGTAATTGGTATTTCAATTACCTGCTGCTGAGGTATTTTGTAATTTGTATTTCAAATACTTAAGGCTTCAAAATATATTTTCAAATACATTTAGTGATCTTAATAATGATAATTAAAAATAACCACACATAGATAATACATAGACTAAAAACGCTAGAATCCTGTACCTACTATTGTCCTTTGCTATAGGACTCTTTATTAATGATTATTTGTAGTTCTCTTAGGGGGCATACATTAATTATGTGAGCTCAAAAAAGGGGGGGGGGGGGTCCAGCAAAATCTCACGGTACTTGAAAAGAATAAACGAAGTGGTCCAAATTATCTCACCAAGGGGCGGGGGGAGTCTAGTTTGGAAGAAAAACTGCTCACCTAATTAATGTATGCCCCCTTATAATTGCTTTATAATGTACTGTACTGTATTTTTTTTACTTCATGCTAGTTATTATTATTGTCCTGTGCTATAATAGCACTGTTATTGTACATTTTGTATCATACTTGTCATTGCTTTGTATTGTACACTCTTGTATCATAGTATTAGATTTTTTTTCATTAACTCCACACAGGAGGCCCTGAGGAAAATAATTTCCCTCAGGGCCTATGTCATCTGGGATGCTGTGTGGAGGGTCTTTTTGAGGAGAGAAAGGAATGAACATTGGTCTTGAAGAGACCCATGTTGTAGGAAGGAGGAAACACAGAGGCCGGCAAATCATTCCACAGCCGAGCTGTTGAACACAAGAACGAGTCGAAGAAATGACCCGTTCTCATGTGACAAATGTCAACCGTGTACAATGTGTTTCCCGACTATGCAACGGTGCCGAAAGGATCAATGATGCTAGTTCCTCGGAGCATCTTCCATTGTAATACCGGTAGAACCAGGATAGCATTCCAACTCGACGCCTGTGCTCTAAAGATTGCAATCCGTCTTTTAAGATGGGAGAATCTATTAAACGGACCACCCGTTTCTGCATAGAGTCGAGGGTATTTTTCAGGTATTTTGGAGCTCCAGACCAGAGGTGGCTGCCAAATTCAACCGTGGGGCGCACTTGTGATTTGTACAGGGTTAGCAGTTGTGTACTATTAAAGTATCTGCGGGCCTTGTACAGTACGCCCAGTTTTTGATCGAGCACTATTGGAATAATTAAATAATGGACTGAATACTAGAAATAAAATATTGGACTGAATACTAGAATGTTTTTAAGTTAACTACTGTAGAGCGCACTTGAAGTGAAATAACACAAAACTTCGCTACACAAATGTCATCCATTTTTATATAAAAATGAATCCTTGTTTCCCTTGGTCACGCCATAACTTCAAAATGACTTTACCTATTTCATTCATTTTTTAAAAGTTTTCTTATACTTTTAGAAGGTTCTTACGGAAAGAAAAATTAAGAAAATTACGCAGAAAATGGGATAATTTCAGAAAACTTAACGACTATTTTAACTACGCACGTTTGACAGTTCGCGCGTTTGATGAAAATAAATTTAGCAGGCAGCTGTTTTTTTGTAACCAAAGAATTTTCATTGGATTTTTAAAATTATAGATATTTTAAATAGGTACCTATGTTAGGTACCAGATTTTATTGATTGTTTTTATAATATAGAAAAATGTTCTGGGACTAAATATATGGAACGCGGGAGGGGTTGGCGGGATGGGGGAGCGGAAGAGGGGAGAGGGTAGGCAGGGAAGGTGTACGGGGAATGCAAGAGGGTAAAGGGAAGCGGTAGGGGAACGGGGACGCACGGGAAAGGACATGCAGGGAGAAACAATTTATTTCTTTGAATATTGCAGTGCAACGCATACCGGGAACCAGCTAGTGTTATTATAATAATAATTATTATAATCTAACACCTAAGTCCTATACCACAAATCTTTACAAGTGGAGCGGAGACGAGATGTGTGTCCTGAGCAATATGATTAGTCAATTTTAGCACGTCTCTGTTTCACTATGCTCTGCTTTGCTTCTATGGAAACGCACTCTTAGATATGGGCACTTACGACAATTTATTGCAACCAAAGGTTCTACCTAAACCAAATGTATTTTGTAATTTGTATTTTGTATTTCGTATTTTAAATACATGCGAAAAAGTATTTTGTAATTTGTATTTTAATTACAGTAATGCATGTATTTTGCCCAGCCCTGCCTCTATGGCAAAGGTGTTGGTTATCCAATAATGGTTCTCGGGGCGGCGGTACACATATCCGCCTCCCAGATGAATATTACCACCTAATCTAAACAAGTTAGCAATTAAAACCGAAAACCCAATTTAAGACTATTTATACAATGTAGACTTAAACCACCTGTACAATGTTGGAGTTCATTTTTACAAATTCCTTCAGCCAATTAAACAATAATGATTGTCTCTTTCTGATATATTTTTATTTCACACGACAAACAGAGACGGGTATAATTGGAGTGATGTTTCTAAAAATGGTAAATTCAATATTTTACCGGAAATGTCCCAGACGGAATCATCTAGTACCGGCACGCAAATATTTAAGCATTGTAAAAAGATCATATGAAATGCAAAGTGTAAGCGAACGGGATGTAGTCCTTTCCATTAATAACTTAGAAATTGCTTATTATTGCTTGAATTGTCAAGTTACGCCAACGCCCATTTTCAACTTAAGTAAAGTAAAAAAGTAAAAGCGATATTAAGGAAGCTAGCGTGATTCAATTGTTATGACACTTCCCTTTTTATTAAAATGCAACTATTACCGATCCGCTACCAGTCCGTGGAATCTTCAGTTTGTAGGCACGGGGTAACGCTATGCGATGCGTGGCGGAGGGGGGGAGGGCTACAGATACTTTGCCGGAATTTGATAGAAATTATTTTATATTAAAAAAACTAGCAATGCAATATACATTTTTAAAAACAGATCGATAACCAAATAGTTTTTCTATGATTACCAAAATTATTGAGTATATGGTGTAAAAGACAACTGAGATACAGAGTAAAACTGTTCTTAGTGTAATTATATTACCCCGGTCTAAAAAAACTATCGAAAGAAGCGAAGCTAGCCGTCCATAATGGAGTGCTGGTACCTACCCTAATGCTTCGCTGTGAGGCTCGGAACTGGTAGAGAAATGATGAAAGTAGACCGAAATGAATAATAATGATCCGCACATAATGTAAGCCTGATGTAAGCGTAACGAGTAAGATTAAGAAAGAGACGCTTAGATTGGTTGGGCATGTAAAGCAAATGAACGAGAAAAATAGTGTAAGGAGAATATATGATGACGCAAATGTGAATGCTAGAAGAAGTCGGGGACGCCCGAGGAAGACATGGCACGACCAAGTGAATCAGATACTTGAGTCGAGCCATTTCAAGAGTCAGAATAATAAAAGAGCATGTATGAGACGAAGTATGCATGTGAACGAGGCAAGGAGTGTGTGCCAAGATCGAGTTGTTTGGCGGTCCGTCTCTATTTGTAAATTGTAAAATATGATAGCAACTAAGTATAATAATAATTTAATAATGAGCAAAATTAAGAAAGGGACCCTCAGATGGTTTGGGCACGTAGAGCGAATGAGCGAAGAAAGTAGTGTAAAAAGAATATATGATGCAAATGTGAATGGTAGAAGAAGTCGGGGACGCCCGAGGAAGACATGGCACGATCAAGTGAATCAGATACTTGAGACGGGCCATGTCAAAAGTCAGAATAATAGAAGAGTATGTATGAGACGACCATCACGCCGTTTCCCCGCAGGGGTAGGCAGAGAGGACGAACCGCCAAACAACTCGGTCTTGGCACACACTCTTTGCCTCACTCACATTCATACATCGTCTCATACATTCTCTTCTATTATTCTGACTTTTGACATGACCCGACTCAAGTATCTGATTCACTTGATCGTGCCATGTCTTCCTCGGGCGTCCCCGACTTCTTCTAAGAGTATTATAATTGCTCTTGAAAAGAGAAACTTCTTCGCGGCCTATTTCATACAAAATTTAGTTCTGGATTTACGGTTAAGATACCAAATTATTTCATTACAGAACTTCCTCTTCTTCCTTTCCCTAAAAAAACCCTCCACACAGCATCCCCAAAGATGACAAAGACACTGAGGGATTTTTTATCAGGTGTGGCGCTAATGCGAGAAAAAATACAATTTAACCAATTAATATTATTTGGCGGTCCGTCTCTATTTGTAAATTGTAAAATATGATAGCAACTAAGTATAATAATAATAATTTAATAATGAGCAAAATTAAGAAAGGGACCCTCAGATGGTTTGGGCACGTAGAGCGAATGAGCGAAGAAAGTAGTGTAAAAAGAATATATGATGCAAATGTGAATGGTAGAAGAAGTCGGGGACGCCCGAGGAAGACATGGCACGTGAATCAGATACTTGAGTCGGGCCGTGTCAAAAGTCAGAATAATAGAAGAGAATGTATGATACGATGTATGAATGTGAGTGAGGCAAAGAGTGTGTGCCAAGACCGAGTTGTTTGGCGGTCCGTCCTCTCTGCCTACCCCTGCGGGGAAACGGCGTGATGGTTGGTTAGTTAGTTTCTTTTAGATCGATTTTATCCATATAGATCGGAGGTGACAACTTAAAGAAACGTACGAATCAATGAATAAAGTAAATTATGTAATATATTTCTAATAAGTTTATTCATAATTTTTCGAAAACACTAGTAAAACTAAGATAAAATAATTATGTAGCAAATAAAAGAAACTACACCAATATGTATTTAAATACCTAATTTTATTTATGATAATAATAAAATAAACCTTAACACAAAAAAAAAACAACCGTAAACACCAAATAAATAACAATATTAATTAGCAAATCATACTACAATTTTAAAAAAACGCGCCAATAATCAAAAACGGCCGCTAGAAATGATAAATATTTGTGAATAATCAACAAGCAACATCCAAACTGTTCTGTCAACCTACCTACATATGTGACTATATTGGTAACATTAAACTTGGCAACGTAGCGTGATGCGGTAAGTGTGTTCTTAAAATAGATCAAGGAATGCACGTTATTTTAAGATATTTTTTTTTAATAAATAAACATAATTTTTGATTACATATTATAGCTGACCATATTTTAAACAAAATTTAAAAGACAGCATGTTGGTACTTCATCTACGTAAGTATATATTACATGCGAAAGAATGAGCAACTTAAGTGGCTTCTTCTAAGATGAGCCACAAAATGTGGTATGACATAAATATATATATATATATATATATATATATATATATGCGGGGAGCATCAAATGAGGACAGTTTTTCAAGCGCGCCTATACTTTGAGGACAGTTGGATAGTTTGGAGACAGGCCCAATCTACCTGTCCTCAAAGTAACATTTTACCGTTATAATAAAATATACACAGGGTTTAGAATGAAGTCAATTTTAAAATTATGCAGAATGCATACTTTGGGCCATAGTTTACAAAAATACTCAATAGATGCCACTAACGGTATCATTCTTGGATTATGAAATATTTGGTAGGAATCTTCGATACTTGGTCGATGGCGGTATCATTCTTAGATTATGAAATATTTGGTAGGAATCTTCGATACTTGGTCGATGGCGGTATCATTCTTAGATTATGAAATATTTGGTAGGAATCTTCGATACTTGGTCAATGGTATGAATAAATAATATCATTTGCTCGATACCTCTCTACTTACTATACGTGTTTATCTTTTTCGTTTGCCTATGTCGGATAAGTTCACACCTGAAACTCGGCATCCGGAAATATTTTTTAATATTATTTATTCTTCTCTTAATATTTCAATAAATTAATATGCTTATTATATACTTTACGTAATATTCTGGTGTATTAAAAGTAATGTTAAATTAATAAAATAAAAATTACATACACAAGTGATTTAATTTATTTCTAACTTTTATATGACTCTTTTACAGTTTATTATGATTTTTTTTAGTTACGTACTATAAAATTTGAATGTTGATAATATATGTAGGTATTAAAGTAATAATTAATAATGATAAATGCCTGCTGTTCTATGAAAAATGTCAAAGAAGCGCCTTACTGTCCGCGATATTGTAATTAGCTTCGAAATAGTTTTTTTATAGATTCGTATCTGAGTGATTGCGATCCTACGGCGTGCGCAAAAAAAAATTATTTTATAAATTTGTATAATTCCACGAAGATGCCTTGGATTACGATCTTGGCTATGAATTCGGAAGTCGCGTCTGAGTAATTGCGATCCTACGGCGTGCGCAAGAAAATTTTATTTTAAAAATTTGTATAATTCCACGACGACGCCTTGGATTACGATCTTGGCTATGAATTCGGAAGTCGCGTCTGAGTGATTGCGTTCGTACGGCGTGCGCAAGTAAATTTTATTTTACAAATTTGTATAATACCATGACGATGCCTTGGATCGACGATCTTGTCTATGAATACGGAAGTCGCGTCTGAGTGATTGCGATCCTACGGCGTGCGCAAGTAAATTTTATTTTACAAATTCGTATAACTCCACAACAATGCATTGGCTTACGATCTCGGCTACGAATTCGGAAGTCGCGTCTGAGTGATTGCGATCCTACGGCGTGCGCAAGTAAATTTTATTTTACAAATTCGTATAACTCCACAACAATGCATTGGCTTACGATCTCGGCTACGAATTCGGAAGTCGCGTCTGAGTGATTGCGATCCTACGGCGTGCGCAAGTAAATTTTATTTTACAAATTCGTATAACTCCACAACAATGCATTGGCTTACGATCTTGGTTACGAATTCGGAAGTCGCGTCTGAGTGATTGCGATCCTACGGCGTGCGCAAGTAAATTTTATTTTACAAATTCGTATAACTCCAC